>JAPDNY010000009.1:81549823-82749823 GCA_029375565.1 Gekko gecko
TCTCTCTCTCTCTCTCTCTCTCTCTGCCCAACCTACCTCAGGAATTAGATCGGATGTCCAGACTACATAGATCAGTCCCCTGGAGGAAACAACTGCTCTGGAAGGTGGGCTGTACGGTATTATAAGCCCCCCCCCAGGTCCCTCCCCTCCCCAAACCTCCTTCCTCAGGGTCCACCCCCAAATCTCCAGGTATTTCCCAGCCCAGAACTGGCAACCTAAGAGCAGCGGGCTCTAATCTGGAGAACTGGGTTTGATTCCTCACACCTCCACATGCAGCCAGCTGGGTTCTCTCAGAGCTGTTCTCTCAAGAGCTGTTCTCTCAGAGCTCTCTCAGCCCCACCTACTTCACAGGGTGTCTGTTGTGGAGAGGGGAAGGGAAGGGGATGGTAAGCTGCTCTGAGACTCCTTTGGGTAGTGAAAGGTGGGGTATAATTCCTCCTCCTCCTCCTCCTCAGAACATAAGCCAATGTTGTATCAGACCAATGGCCCATCCAGTCCAACACTCTGTCACACAGTGGCCAAAAATACCAGGTGCCCTCAGGAGGTCCAGCAGTGGGGCCAGGACCAAAGATCCCTCTAAGCTGTGGAGTCTTGTGAGCAAAACTTCTGCTTCATGAGCTCCTGGCATTAAAGTCGTGAGTGAGCGATTTGGCTGCTGCATAAATGAGTTTGCTCTGGAGCCTTCCTTCCTGAGCAAAGACAAAAATGTGTGAGCTGGAGGCTAAAAAACTGTAAGCTAGCTCACACTAACTCAGCTTAGAGGGAACACTGGCCAGGACACTAGAAGCCCTGCCACTGTTGTCCTCCTCCTCCTCCTCTTCTTCTTCCGGTAAATGGGGGCTCTCTGCCCCCTCCACGCGCCCTTTCCCACCTCATGCATGTAGGTGTGTGCGTTCAGTACAGTCACGTGACTTCCGACTTATGGAAACCCTGTGAATTAATGACCTCCAGAATGTCCCCTGGTGAACAGTCCTGCAAACTGAGAGGTCCTCGTGGCTTCCTGGACTGAGCCAATCCATCTCATGTCCCCTTTTCCTGCTGCCTTTTCCTGCTGCCTTCCACTTTTCCTCGCAGTGTTGTCTTTTCCAGCGACTCTTCTTGTGTCGTCCCACAATGTGGCCAAGGCATAACAGCCTCAAGTTTAATCATGCATGTCTCTCTCTGCCAGGGAGGCAGTGGGGCCCTTGGATGACCAAGGGGTAAAAGGAGTAGTGAAGGATGATAGGGAAATGGCTGAGAAGCTGAATGCATTTTTTGCCTCTGTCTTCACTGTGGAAGAGGAGAAGTGTTTGCCCACTCCAGAAGCACTGATTTCGGGAGGGGGTTTGAAAGACCTGAATCAGACTGCGGTGACAAGAGAGGAAGTCCTCCGACTGATGGACAATTTAAAAACTAATAAATCACCAGGCCCGGATGGCATTCATCCGAGAGTTCTGAAAGAACTCAAATGTGAACTTGTGGATCTCCTGACAAAAATATGTAATCTTTCTTTAAAATCTGCCTCCATTCCTGAGGACTGGAAGGTAGCTAATGTCACTCCCATCTTTAAAAAGGGCTCCAGGGGAGATCCAGGAAATTACAGACCAGTCAGTCTGACATCGATACCGGGTAAGTTGGTGGAAACTGTTATTAAGGAAAGAATTAGTAGGCACATTGATGAACAAAAACTATTGAGGTAGACTCAGCATGGGTTCTGTAAGGGAAGATCTTGTCTCACTAACCTGTTAGTGTTTTTTGAGGGAGTGAACAAACATGTGGACAAGGGGGACCCAATAGATATTATTTACCTTGACTTCCGGAAAGCTTTTGATACAGTTCCTCATCAAAGGCTCCTAAGTAAGCTCAATAGTCATGGGATAAAAGGACAAGTCCTCTTGTGGATCAAAAACTGGCTTATAAATAGGAAACAGAGAGTGAGTATAAATGGGAAACTTTCTCAGTGGAGGGTGGTAAGCAGTGGGGTACCACAGGGATCAGTACTCGGTCCCATGCTTTTTAACTTGTTTATTAACGATTTGGAATTGGGAGTAAGCAGTGATGTGGCTAAATTTGCAGATGACACGAAGTTGTTCAGGGTGGTGAAAACCAGGGAGGATTGTGAGGCACTCCAAAGGGATCTGTTGAGGATGGGTGAGTGGGCGTCAACGTGGCAAATGGGGTTCAATGTGGCCAAGTGCAAAGTGATGCACATTGGAGCCAAAAATCCTAAATATAAATACACGTTGATGGGGTCTGATCTGGCAGAGACTGACCAAGAGAGAGATCTTGGAGTCGTAGTGGATAACTCGCTGAAAATGTCTACACAATGTGTAGCTGCAATAAAGAAGGCCAACGCTATGCTGGGGATTATTAGGAAGGGAATTGATAACAAATCAGCCAGTATCATCATGCCCCTGTATAAATCATTGGTGCGACCTCATTTGGAATACTGTGTACAGTTCTGGTCACCACATCTCAAAAAGGATATTATAGCATTGGAAAAAGTGCAGAGAAGGGCAACTAGAATGATAAAAGGGTTGGAACACCTTCCCTATGAAGAAAGGTTAAAATGCTTGGGGCTCTTTAGCTTGGAGAAACGACGGCTGAGGGGTGACATGATCGAGGTTTATAAGATTATGAATGGGATTGAGCAGGTTGAGAAAGAAGTACTTTTCTCCCTTTCTCACAATACAAGAACTTGTGGGCACTCTATGAAATTGCTGAGCAGTCGGGTTAGAACAGATAAAAGGAAATACTTCTTCACCCAAAGAGTGATTAACATATGGAATTCACTGCCACAGGAGGTCGTGGCAGCTGCAAGCATGGACAGTTTCAAGAGGAAATTAGATAAACATATGGAGCAGAAGTCCACCAGTGGCTATTAGCCACAGGGTATAGAATGAGAACTCTCAGTCTGGGGCAGGTGATGCACTCTATTCTTGGTGCTGGAGGGGGCAGCAGTGGGAGGGCTTCTGGTGCCCTGGCCCCACTGCTGGACCTCCTGATGGCACCTGGTATATTTTGGCCGCTGTGTGACAGAGTGTTGGACTAGATGGGCCATTGGCCTGATTCAACATTGGCTTCTCTTATGTTCTTATGTTCGATAGTACAAACAGGATTGCCTACACAGCTCCACACAAAAGGCTCAGCTCTTGCATGTAGCGGTAGCCAGGGCTATTTTTGGGCAGGAACGGAGTTCCGGCTGGCTCCCAAGTTGACCACACCCAGCAGGGACTCATTAGCATAATAGGCCACATCCAACAGCCAAAACTCATTAGGATTGGCTACATTAGGGGTGTGTGGCCTAACATGGAAAAGAAATTCTGCTACAAAAAAAGCCCTGGGTTTTGACAACAAAGAAGGTAAACAGAATAAGAAGCAAAAGGTGGGTGTGGCTGGAGGACCACACTTCTGGTAACATGGGGGTGTGGCCTAATATGCCAATGAGCTGTGCTCTCAGGGGTGTGTTCTAATATGCTGATGTGTTTCTGCTGTTGGGTGTGGCCTATTATGCTAATGAGTTCCTGCCGGGCTTTTTCTACAAAAAAAGCCCTGGCGGTAGCCATTCCGTCTAAGTGGAGCTCCCACGTTTGGGTGCAGTATACCTTTCCTCACTCGAAGTGGGGAAGCACACGGCAGCGGATGACTGGTCCCCTTGTTATGACCCGCTCTGGGCTTCCCAGGCACATCTGTTTGGTCACCGTGGGAAACAGGATGCTGGATTAGATGGACCTTCGGTCAGACCCAGCAGAGATGTTCTTAGGTCCTTACGGGGCTGCGCTCCCATTCAGGACAGAGCTACTGAAACAGCAATGATCCATAAATATTATGAATGGATAAGTAACCCAAGGGAAGAAGAGAAGGGAAGGGAAGGGAAGGGAAGGGAAGGGAAGGAAGGGAAGGAAGGGAAGGGAAGGGAAGAGAAGAGAAGAGAAGAGAAGAGAAGAGAAGAGAAGAGAAGAGAAGAGAAGAGAAGAGAAGAGACTGGATTTATACCCCGCCCTTCACTACCCAAAGGAGTCTCAGAGCGGCTTACAAACTCCTTTCCCTTCCCCTCCCCACAACAGACACCCTGTGAGGCAGGCGGGGCTGAGAGAGCTCTGACAGAAACTGCTTTTTTTCAAGGACAGCTCTGACAGAATGACGGCTTGCCCAAGGTCATCCAGCAGGTGCAAGTGGAGGAGTGGGGAATCAGACCCGGTTCTCCCAAATTAGAGCCCGCGCACTTAACCACTACACCAAACTGGCTCTCGCATACATCGCAAACATGGAAAGACGGCTCTGCTGTTCCATCCTGGTATTCCTTGGAGGTCTCCCCTCCAAACACTTACCACGGTCAGCCCTGATTAGGTTCTGATATCTGACAAAACTGGGCTTGCCTGGGCTATCCGGGTCACGCAACATGTGTCATTTCCCAAGGACCATTATCAAAAAGGGGGTCTCCATGGGAAATGGGTACTGACAGCCCCCACAGTCATATGAACTGGACGAGGGAGGGGGGAGCAAAGAGCTCCGTGGATTACGGGAAACGAAGCCCATTTAACACCCAAAAAGGGGGGGAGAGGGGAAAAAAAGACATAAATTCCCTTGTAAGAGTTGCATCTTTCTGCGGCTTGGTCGTTGGTCACTTCCACAACAGCGTGCTCATTATATAATGCCCTAATGTGTCAATTGCACGGAAGTTGGGGTTTCCTATTTCCCAGCTGGTGGCATCGCAGGTCTCTTGCTGCTGGGCGGAACTGAAAGTGCTGCGGTGCTTTTGCGGCTGAACCAGCCCTGCTCAGCAAACCCGGGAGCCGGCCGTGGAGGGCCCGGTTACGCAACGCTGACAAACTGGCACCCGGATCCCGTGAGGAGCGGCAGCTGCAGGGCGGGACGAGTTAAGGGAGATGATTTCCACCACCACCCTCCCCTGGTGAACTCTTTTCACCTCTCCGAGGTCTTCTATGGACCTACACTGGCCTTTATGGCCCTGTTATGCCTACGGTGGGCCTTCCTGGCAAGCCGTTCTGAGCAAGAGGATGCTGGACAAGAAGGGCCACTGGTCTCTGTCCCCATTACCCCTGTTGTCAGCCTGTTGCAAATGAGTGTTGGGAGTTGAAATATACTGGGTTTGTGACGCGTATAGTGATCAGCTTATCGTTTATTAGTGATTTCAGCTTAACTCTATCACAGCAAATCTGGCCTTGCAGCCCTGTTTATAAAGCCAGCAAAGACCACACCCCAACACTACCCCACCACCAACGATAGGCTAGTTACGTTACAACTACTCCTCTATAGGTCCACTCCAGGATCCTGGCTCTCTATTGTTCTGGTGGAACAAGCTTGGCCAGTTTCCAGGTACTGTTCAGGCTCAGTACATAACAGGAGTGGACCCCTCGCTCTCCTGGGCCATTGCAAGCTGCAGAAGAAGCATCAGACACTGGAGGCCGGTTGGTCCTACAAGCACTCAAGCGTTCACTCATGCCACCAAACTTTCTTCTTCTTCTTCTTCTTCTTCTTCTTCTTCTTCTTCTTCTTCTTCTTCTTCTTCTTCTTCTTCTTCTTCTTCTTCTTCTTCTTCTTCTTCTTCTTCTTCCTTCTTCCTCTTCCTCTTCCTCTTCCTCTTCTTCCTCTTCCTCTTCCTCTTCCTCTTCCTCTTCCTCCTCCTCCTCCTCCTCCTCCTCCTCCTCCTCCTCTCCCTCCATCCATCATCTATCTATCTATCTATCTATCTATCTATCTATCTATCTATCTATCTATCTATCTATCCATCTATCTATCCATCCATCCATCCATCCATCCATCCATCCATCCATCATCTATCTATCATCTATCATCGTCTAATTCTGAACCTGGCCCCTGCATGGATAAAAAAACCCCCAGAAAATGGGGGCAGATACAGATAAGGGGTATTTCTCTACAGACCTGGCAACCAGTGAGAATCCTGGGGTGAGGGGGAGGCGATTCACTGCCAGTGATGGCTTGGTGTCAATTCTGGGGAAAACCCAGATGTCACGCCTTTCTAGGAATTGTGAGGCACTGTATGCTAACAGCATAGAGTTTTCAGTGATCCCCAGGGTGGATTGGCACACCAGTTCCGGATTTTCCCTGGAAGAGATGTCACAAAGAGCCAGTTTGGTGCAGTGGTTGAGATAGGCGGACTCTAATCTGGAGAACCAGGTTTGATTCCCCACTCCTCCACATGGAGCCAGCTGGATGTCCTTAGGTCAGTTGCAGTTCTCTCAGAGTTGTTCCCTCAAGAGCAGTTCTGGAAAGAGCTCTCTCAGCCCCACCTACCTCACTGGGTGTCTGTTGTGGGGAGGGGATGGGAAAGGAGACTGTAAACCGCTCTGAGATGCCGAATGAAGGGTGGGGTATAAACCCAATTCTCCTCCTCCTGCATTTTTTTAACCTGCCACTGCTTGGAGAAGTGGTGGGAATGGGGGGGGGACTAGTAGTGGGAGATCTGGCAACCTCGGGCATCCCCCCTCCAGAGTTGGAGAAAAAATATATAAAAGGGGGAAATAGCTTTTAATGAAAGGACAGATCCCTTGTGATGTTATCTCAAAAAATCCAGGCCAACATTTTGAGGGATGTGGGCATAGGCCAGGCAGTTGGTAGTGGCACCCCAGCAGGCAGATAGGATGCCAGATCCCCCCTTCCCGTATCAGCTAGGCCAGGGGGATGCTGGCGTGCCGCAGGCGGGCAGGCAGGAGGGAGTGTCATGCTCTCGCTGCACCCTGGGTGTCCCCCCGCCGGTGGCCGTGGCGTTGGGTGTCCAAGTAAGGAGGACGGTCCTGGGAGCTGGAGTTGGCTTCAGGTCGGAGGAGACATCGAGGCCTCAGACTGGCAGGGGACGGGGTTGGCGTCACCCCTTGTGTCCCTCTGCCTCGTGTCCTGGAGTCGGCCTGCTTGACTTCCCTTCGTCTCTGTCTCGCTCCGTCAGCCCGCTCGTCCTTCACGTGTTTTTCCTCCCCGGCCTCTCCATCTCCGCCTCCCTTTATACTCTCCAACCCGCTCCCAGCACCGCCTGTCCTCCCCGTTGCCTCCACCCTTCGTCAGGCCCCACCCCCTTGATAAACCATGATGCTCTCCCGGTGTCCGGGGAGTGGCTGCTGCTGTGCCGGCAGCGGTCTTGCTGGTCTGAAGGCCGCGCTGCCAGCGCTGCCATCTCGGGTGTTCAGGGACGGAGTGCCTCCCCCATTGCCCCTCCCCGAGGCTCTTCGCGGGCCACAGCTTTGGGGCCGTGCACGCCCAAACTTCTACTCTTCCTTCGGGCCGCCGGTAGGCATGGCAGGAGGATCCTCTTCTGGCCAGATGCCGGGCTCTCTCTCCAACAAGTGGGAACACCCCGGCTCCTCCCAGGCTCTGTGCCCTTCCTCGGGTAAATGCTCTGGTTGGGTCATGGTTGGGGGGTGCAGGCCTCATCCCAGGCCACAGGACCAGGGAAGGGAGATAGTATAGTATAGTATATCATACGGAATTGTGCGTAGTATAACCAGGAGATCCTAAGATTGTCTGGCTGCCTTAAGTTCTGGTCCTTTTAGCATTATGCATCACTAGGTGGCACCCTAGACTTATTTTTTTTGGGGGGGATGCTGAGGGAGCTCTGAGAGAACTGTGACTGACCCTAGGTCACCCAGCTAACTTCAAACCCAGTTCTCCCAGATGAGAGTCTGTGCCCTTAACCACTACACCAAACCGGCTCTAGAACAGTGGTGTCGAACTCATTTGTTACAGGGCCGGATCTGACATAAATGAGATTTTGTTGTGCTGGGACATGTGTGTCATAAAATGTAATACCAGGTAGCAGAGATATAAACTTTATAAAGGACACGAACACAAAGGGTTTTTTTTTTAACTTAAAATAAAAAACATGCTTAAAACATCAGCACCCTTGCAATATTTTGCTTCTTTAACAGTGCCTGATAACTGACACCTCTTGCTCTGAATTATTGCATCGAAACGTCTGTGCTGCTGCAATCTTGAGTCTGCTGTTCAGGTGAGTATCTGTAAGCTGCAAACCTGTGATGACGCAGCAACAGCAGAACTGGAGGCAGCAGCAGAAGACAGCCAGTTCCACTGTGGGCCTGATAGAAGTCCTCTGGGGGCCTAATCCGGCCCCTGGGCCACATGTTTGACAGCCCTGCTCTAGAACAGGGGTCCCCAACATTGTGCTCTTACAAACATATTTCCTGGTGCCACCAAGAGTCTTTAGAAAGTGGGTGGGACCAAGGACTCTTGCCCAGTAAGGCTTCTGACTGGCCAGGGAAGATCTGATTGGCTGTACAGATTAAAATAACCTTGCTTTGGTGGAAGCTACCACTGCAGGGTAGGTTTTCTTCTGTCTCTCACTCAGCTTTCCCAGTATGCTGTTTTATTTACCTCTCTTCTTCACTGCACAGACTTGTGTGTGTGTGTGTCAACCTTTTGTGACTACGCTCGCCACCCTACGTTAGAATTCTAAAGACACCCCTAGGCTCAGGAAAGATTGGGGACCCCTCGTCTAGAATATGCATAGATGCAAGCAGGGCTATTTTTGTAGGAAAAGCCCAGCAGGAACTCATTAGCGTATTAGGCCACACCCAACAGCAGGAAATCATTAGCATATTAGGCCACACCTCCATGCTACCAGAAGTGTGGTCATCCAGCCACACCCACCTTTTGCTTCTTATTCTGTTTACCTTGTTTGTTGTCAAAACCCAGGGCTTTTTTTGGAGCAGGAACTCCTTTGCATGTCAGGCCACACACCCCTACTGTAGCCAATCCTAATGAGTTTCTGCAGTTGGGTGTGGCCTATTATGCTAATGAGTTCCTGCTGGGCGTGGCCAACTCAGGAGTCAGCCAGAATTCCATTCCTGTGGGTTCCTGCCCCAAAATAGCCCTGGATGCAAGGATGCCGAGAGCAGTTTAAAGTGGTTAGGGTATTTTATAGGCAATGTATCTCAAGCTGCACGTATGCACACAGTTATACTGAACAAGGAGTGAAAAGACTACACACCTTCAGCTTCCATTCCATACCCATAACACTACAGCTCCCATGATGCACTGTCAAATAGATCAGGTACATGCTTCTGGATAGCCAGTATGGTATATTCAAACTAAATAGCCAGTTTGGTGTAGTGATTAAGAGAGCGGACTCTAATCTGGGAGAACCAGGTTTGATTCCCCCCACTCCTCCACATGCAGCTGCTGGTGTGACCTTGGGTCAGTTACAAGTTTGTTCAGAGCTGTTCTCTCAAGAGCAGTTCTCTCAGCCCCACCTACCTCACAAGGTATCTGTGAGATTGTAAGCTGCTCTGAGACTCTTTCAGGTAGTGAAGGGCAGGGTATAAATCCAGTCTCCTCCTTCTCCTTCTCCTCTCCTTCTCCTTCTCCTTCTCCTTCTCCTTCTCCTTCTCCTTCTCCTTCTCCTTCTCCTTCTCCTTCTCCTTCTCCTTCTCCTTCTCCTTCTCCTTCTCCTTCTTCTTCTTCTTCTTCTTCTTCTTCTTCTTCTTCTTCTTCTTCTTCTTCTTCCTTTAACACTATAATTGCCATGGTTGTGTGCCATACACACAACAATTTGCAGTTTTACTGATGTCTGATACACGCCAGGATGTCCCAGAACAAATCCATGCTTCGCTTCCAGATAGGAAGAACTCGAAGTTGAGTTCCTTGTGGGAATTCAAAACGTCCCCTCCTTCCTGCTTCTTGTTCTCTTTCTGCCTCTGCTACAGTTCAGGGGGGAAAAAATAGAACAGCGGCAGCTTTCTTAGATTACCCGAATCCCCGTACGCTCCCTCTCTGATGATGTGATCGGAGTCTGAGTGGGTAGGAAAGTATATTTTATTACTGCGAGCCTTGTTTACTTTCTTGAGACGATTCACAAACCAGATACACTCCGTCTCCCATGCGAGGAACGCATGTTCGCCCAGCGAGTAAAATTCCCTCCGAGCCCACAAGAGAGAATGTTTAATTCATTAGATGATACACCACAGGAGTATCCTGAAATGTTTTCCTGGAACATTGCAATATGGAGGGTCTGTCTGCATTTGGAAATCTTTAAGGCTGTGTACTATGTGGTTCCTAGCCTATAGATTTTTTAAAAATTATTATTCAACAGCGCCAGCAGCCTTTCATGTATCTGTGTCCAGAATGCAGATGCCATCCTCCAGGTAAGGAAGCAATTTTTCTCTGGGCCAGTTTGGCTGGACATCCTGGAGGTTTTTTGTTACCTTCTGGACATGGAACAGCGGTCTTTAGGGATGTTCCGGAGGGGAGGGAAAGGTATTTCTGAAATTCCTGCATTGTGCAGGGGGTTGGACTAGATGACCCTGGAGGTCCCTTCCAACTCCATGATTCTAGGTAGACCCTGAGGATTCCCTGGAATTACGGTTCACCTCCAGACCAATGCTCCCTCTAAACTGTGGAGCAGTGTTTCCTCTAGGCTGAGTTAGTGTGAGGCAGCTCACAGTTTTTTAGCCTCCGGCCCACACATTTTTGTCTTAGCTCAGGAAGGATGGCTCCAGAGCAAACTAATTTATGCAGTAGGCAAGTCGCTCGCTCACAACTTTAATGCCAATCGCTCACAAAGTAGAATTTTTGCTCACCAGACTCCACAGCTTAGAGGGAGCAATGCTATAGAGTCTTGTGAGCAAAAATCCTACTTCGGGAGCTCCTGGCATTAAAGCTGTGAGTGGGGCAATTTGGCTACTACATCAGTTTGTTTGCTCTGGAGCCGTCCTCCCTGAGCAAAGACAAAAATGTGTGAGCCGGAGGCTAAAAAACCATGAGCTCGCTCACATTAGCTCATCTTAGAGGGAACACTGCTCCAGACTACAGAGATCAATGCCCTTGGAGAAAATGGCTGCTTTGGAGGGCGGACTCTAGGGCATTGCACCCCACTGAGGTCCCTGTCCTCCCCAGGCTCCACCCCCAAATCTCCAGGAGAGAGAGAGAGAGAGAGAGAGAGAGAGAGAGAGAGAGAGAGAGAGAGAGAGAGAGAGAGAGAGAGAGAGCGCGAGCGCTCTGAAGTTCTATCTTAACTTGGCTGCAATCAGGCAACTTTTTTGTATTCCAACCAGGTATAATGCCCTTTGCCCTGACTTGGGCTGTGTTCAGACTGGCAGTTTGAAGCGGGAGGGAGTCGTTGCAAACCCCCCCCCCCGAACAAACTGTTCTGGGTTTTCTCCATCACACTGCGTGGGCTGATGCAGGAACATACCGGGAGGAGGCACGAGGGAGCGTTCAGACTGCTGGCCTGGAGGCGCAGCTGTAAACGGCTTTTTCCTGATGATTCGGCTATGTGTGCATATGCACATATGTGCTTATGAGCATAAGCGCATCAGGGCGATTTGGGGAGGATCCTGTTGTGCCGGCACCGCATTGGGCAGTAGAGCGGAGCACATCCAATCAAATCTCTGCTGCCTCTCCAGGGCAATCAAGTGCACCTTATGCGTGGAAACATCCAGCGGACATTATTACCACAGGTTGTTCCCGGCCTTTTGGGTTAGCGTTCACACTTTCTGGAAGTGGAATGAAGTGGGATAAACACGCTCTCCGGGATTTGATACCACTTTCACCAGGTATCTTTTAAACGCGGGAGCAAAGTGGTACACAGCGGGTTGACTACGGGTGGGGAACGCCAGGCAGATGTGCCTATGTGAACGCCCCCCCTTTAACCCGGTTGTAAAACATCGCTTACACACGGCTATAGCGGGGCAAACTGCCAGTCTGAACTCAGCTTTGGAGAGCCCAGGTTAGCCCAGTCTCATCAGGTCATGGCAGCTAAGTAGGGCCAGCTTTGGTTTGATGGGAGACCATCAAGGAAACATAGGGTCATGACGTGGAGGCAGGCAATGGCGGACCACTCCTGTTCATTTCTTGCCTTGGAAACTCAATGGGGTCACCACCCTGAGCTGGAGGGCCCAGGTTTGCCCCATCTCATCCGATCTAAGAAGCTAAGCATGGTCGGCCGTGGTTATTACTTGGATGGGAGACCACCAAGGAAGTCCAGGGTTGCTGCGCAGAGGCAGGCAATGGGAAACCGTCTCTGAGCATCCCTTGCTTTGAAAACCCCACAGGGCCATCATAAGTTGGCTGCGGCCAGGTGGCTGTTAAAATAAAACAAAATAGTGCCCTTTTGGTTTTGATGCAAGCTCTGTTTCGAATTTGCTCTAAGGGAACTGGCCTGAAGATCCATGTGTCTCTCATCAGTATGGGATATGCAAATTCCTCCGGAGGGAAGCCAGTGCAGGAACTCATTCGTACGTCTCCTGAAACCTACGCCCCTCTGCTAAGTGAGGCTCATGAGATGTCACTGTAGCTCAGAGCTGTGGCATACCCACTGGCATTTGCTTATTTATGTCCCACTTTCCTTCCTAGCGGGGACTCCGAGGGACTTGGAACTCCTCCTTCCCTCACTACAACAGCCCTGTGATGTAGGCCAGGCCGAGAGTTTGCGATAGAGTCAGAGTCACCCAACAAGCTTCCATGGTAGAAATGAGAATTCAGACCCAAATCTCCCAGGATCCTAGTCCAAAACTCCATCTGCTGGGCCATGCCAACTCAATCCTGACAGTGACTTTCAAGGCAAGGTTATTGCCCTTCCCCAAGCAAGGCTTAGATTCCTTTAAGGGTGGTGTGACTGCATAGTGTAGTGGTTAGACTAGGATCTGGGTGACCCAGGTTCAGATCCCCACCGTACCATAAAAACTTGCTGGATGACCTTGGACCAGTCACACATTCTCATCCTAACCTATCTCACAGAACACTGATGGCGGTCATGAGCATGTGTGGGCAGGGGGAGTTGTTGTCAAGTGACAAATCCCCCCCCAAACCCCCCCTCTCTCCTGTTTCTGTGTCAGATTCTGAAAGCATCCAATGATGGGCACAAGGGTAAATGCACTGATGTCAATAGGACTGCTTTCATGTAAATCTGCACTACCTCCCCCCAGTATTCCACAGAAGAGAGGTGAAAGGAAGGGGGCTGAGAGGGGCCGGAGTACTTGGCAGAGAGATTATGGAGCTGTCGAAAAAGAGCCAGAGCTTCGGATACACGCTTATGCGCATGGGTGAAAGACAAAAAAATAAAAAATGCTGCAACAATCTGAATGATGGACCATGGGGCGAGCATGCAGTTAAGCCGGTTCAGAGTGGGATGTCTGATCAAAACTTCCAGTTCAGGGTGGGGTGTCTGAACAAAATTTCCTGCAGCTATTGAAACGACTGCAAACAGAGGCACAGTGAGATCACGTCAAGCCTCCAGTGTGACCACAGCCCTATAGACCACGGCCTGTAAGCATCTTGCGTGTTATACCTTTTACGATCTAGTCCTAAGCAGTATTGCACCATTCCATGACCACTGCAGTCAATGGGCTTAGAGAGCTATAGAACCCTGTTGAGGACTGCTGTGTAAATGCCTTATTATTATTATTAATTTAATTTAATTTAATTATACCCCACCCTATCCTATGAGTGGGCTCAGGGCGGCTTACAACCCAAGATTCATAAAACAATAAAACCAATAAAACAACAGATGGCACAGTAAACAATAACAGAAAGGACCCTTGCCTCATGACAGGTGAAGAAGAAGAGAAGAAGGAGAGGAGATGTTAGGGATCTGTCTATGCATATTTTACTGTATTTTATTATATTGATTGTTTTATTGTTTTAATGTTGTTCACCGCCTTGAGCCGGTTTCCGGCAAGGAGGGATATAAATGGAAAATAATAAATAAATAAATAAATAAATAAATAAATAAATAAATAATATTGGAGGAAGCCCCTCCCTTCACTCAGAGTCTCAGAGCGGCTTACAAACTCCTTTCCCTTCCCCTCCCCACAACAGACACCTTGTGAGGTAGGTGGGGCTGAGAGAGCTCTTTAGAGAACTGCTCTTGAGAAAACAACTCTGAGATAACTGCGACTGACCCACGGCCACACAGCTGGCTCCATGTGGAGGAGTGGGGAAATCAAACCCGGTTCTCCCAGATTAGAGTCCGTGCACTTAACCACTACACCACGCTCCAGTGCCCAAGTAATGTTGTCTAAGCAGCAGGGCACTGGGAAGGGGCCATGAACAGGGGAGGCCAGAATGGCTGGACGTCCGCCGCCTCAACCAAAAGCCTGGTGGAACAGTTCCACTTTATATAACCTAAAAGAAAATGAATGCAAATACGAAGGAAGCGAAGAGCTAGATTCGAGTCCAGATTTTCAGGCTTCGAACTTCCGAGAGCCAAAGCTCCCTTTGTCAAATTTCTGATGCAGGGAGTTTTGGCCCTTGGAAGCTCATATGCTCCCCAAAATCTTGGATGGAGATGGGTAGCCATGTCAGTCTGTCAGTAGCAGTAGAGAAAAAAACAAGAATCCAGCAGCAGTAGAATAGCTGAAGATGGGGAGCCGTGTGTTCGTCTGTCTGGAGCAGTAAAATAGAGTGAGAGTCCAGTTAGCATCTTAGAGACTAACAAAATCTGTGGCAATAGAACAAACTTCTATTTTGATGGTCTAGTAAATGGAATGGCAGTAGGAAAGAACAAGAATCTAATAGCAATAGACTAGATCAGGATGGGAGGATGTGTGTTACTCTGTAGCAGTAAGGAAGAGGGAGAGTCCAGGAGTACCTTCAAGCAATGTTCCCTCTAAGCTGTGGAGTCTTGTGAGCAAAACTTCTACTTTGCGAGCTACTGGCATTAAAGTTGTGAGCAAGAGATTTGACTACTGCATAAATTGGTTTGCTCTGGAGCCATCCTTCCTGATCTAAGACACAAATGTGTGAGCCAGCGGCTAAAAAAATGTGAGCTAGCTCACACTAACTCAGCTTAGAGGGAACACTGCCTTCAAAACGAACCAAATTTGTGGCAATAGAGCAACGTTGGAGACCCGTGGTGCCTTTAAGACCGATAGAGTTATTTTTTAAAAATATTTATTTTAATTTTTGGGGGGGATGACAGTATAACAATGACGTAAACCAAGGTAAACGGCACAACAGCCAACGACAAAGGTACCAGGTAACCGTAAAAGATCATAACAACGTCACACAACTTCGCTAAGAAAAGGGACAATGTTAGGTGGTGTGAAAGTTTGGTAAGACCCCATGTAGAATCCAAATAACAAAAAAAAAAGAGGTCACCTCAGTAGTATGATATACCCCAAATGTTGGACTTATTCCAGTTTGGTGTAGTGGTTAAGTGCGCGGACTCTTATCTGGGAGAACCAGGTTTGATTCCCCACTCTTCCACTTGCACCTGCTGATGTGACCTTGGGTCAGTCACAAGCTCTGGCACAGCTGTTCTCTCAAGGACAGTTTCTGTCAGAAGTTCTCTCAGCCCCACCTACCTCACAGGGTGTCTGTTGTGGGGAGGGGAAGGGAAGGGAGTTTGTAAGCCACTCTGAGATGCCTTTGGGCAGTGAAGGGCGGGGTATAAATCCAAACTCTTCTTCTTCTTCTTCTTCATTTACTAGACCAAAAAAACAAAACAAGAAACAACCCACCTCACACAGTCTCCATTTACGCTCTCAGATTCAGGTGGGTTAGCCGTGTTGGTCTGAAGGAACTGAACAAAGTTGGAGTCCGGTGGCACCTTTAGGACCAACAAAGTTTAATTCAGGGTCTAAGCTATCGTGTGCAGGCACTCTTCGTTAGGTACATGGACATGAAATCTTATACCCAGAATTAAACCTTGTTGGTCTTCAAGGTGCCGCTGGACTCAAACTTTGTTCTCCGGCTTCAGACCAACACGGCTACCCCCACCTGAATCTAAAATCTGAGGCGGGGTATGAGCTTTTGAGAGCCATTGCTCACTTCTTCAGATAGAAGAAGTCTAGCAGCACCGTAAAGACGAACCAAATTTGTGGCAGGGAGTAAGCTTTTGTGGGTCACTGGCGCAGTGAGCAGCGCCTCACAAATGCTCATCCCCTGCCACAAATTTGTTTAGCTTTACGGCGCTACGGGACTTTTGCTCTTTTCTACGGCCCCAGATTCTTGTTGGTCACTGAGGTGCTACCAGATGTGAATCTAGCCGTCCTGTCGCCGACCAAGATGGCCGCCCTCTGAAGCGACATGAAGTGAATGAAAGGCTAGCGATATTTGGATTTTTAATCATGAGCTAGAACGTGCAGGGGTGGCGGGCAGCTGAATTCCTCACATTTTTATTTGACGTTTTTTCGTAACCAACTGACACGAACAAGCCTGTGTGAGTCTCCTACACGGAGCCCCGTTCCCGTTCTCCTCGAAGGGCATAACAATACTTTGGCGATTCCCTCAGGGCCTCATCCTAGATGCTGGGGATGAAGCGTGTGGTGAAAAGGGAATAAGGCATGATGGATTCCGGTGGTCAATGAAATGCCAGACACAGCTGTTCCTTTGCGAGGCTTACCAGAGAGAGAGAGGGGGGAAAGCTGGCCAGATGTTGCTCATTTCCTCTCTTGCTGTGTGGCCAACTCTTCCTTGCACAGAGGAGGGGGAGGGAGTTCCTCTCTCCCTCTCTCGCTCAATTATACGACAGGATTCCAGTGTGGGAATCTCGGGCAAAGGAGGAATGTGAGACCAGCCTCCTTGCTGGTTACGGGGGATGTCAAAAATGCGGAAAAGGTTTTTCGCTCTGATTCAGCAGATCCCAAACAGCTTTCTTGGTCCGTTTCAGGTGGCTTCACCCAGTGGGGGTTGATGTATTTGGGGACTTTGGAGGCCCCAGATGGGAGACCCAGTATGGAATCAGAGATGGTGGGTAGGGGTAGGGCTTATAATACAGGGAAGTGCTACAAGGCAAGAAGGCAAGAGTTTTATGCTTTGATTTGTCCTTTAGCAACTGACCTTTCCGATGAATATACAGTAGAGGTGAAGAATAGGTTTAAGGGACTAGATTTGATAGACAGAGTGCCTGAAGAACTATGGACAGAGGTCCGTGACATTGTAAAGGAGGCAGCACTCACCGCCATCCCAAAGAAAAAGAAATGCAAAAAAGCAAAGTGGCTGTCTGATGAGGCTTTACACATAGCAGAGGAAAGAAGGAAAGCTAAAGGCAATGGGGAAAAGGAAAGATTTGCCCAACTGAATGCAGATTTCCAGAGAACAGCAAGGAGAGATAAGGAGGCTTTCCTGAATGAACAATGCAGAGTAATAGAGGAAAACAATAGATTGGGAAGGACTAGAGATCTCTTCAAGAAAATTGGAGAAATCAAGGGAACGTTCCATGCAAAGCTGGCCATGATAAAGGACAAAAACGGTAGGGACCTAACAGAAGCAGAAGAGATTAGGAAAAGATGGCAAGAATACACAGAAGAACTATACAAGAAGGACCTCGATGTCCTTGACAACCACGATGGTATAATCACTGACCTCGAGCCAGACATCCTGGAAAGCGAAGTTAAATGGGCCTTAGAAAGCATTACTAACAACAAAGCTAGTGGAGATGATGGTATCCCAGCTGAGTTATTCAAAGTCTTAAAAGAAGATGCTGTTAAAGTGCTGCACTCAATTTGCCAACAAATTTGGAAAACACAACAGTGGCCACAGGATTGGAAAAGATCAGTTTACATTCCAATCCCAAAGAAGGGCAACATCAAGGAATGTTCAAACTATCGCACAATTGCACTCATTTCACACGCTAGCAAGGTCATGCTCAAAATCCTACAAGCTAGGCTCCAACAGTACGTGGATAGAGAACTGCCAGAAGTACAAGCTGGGTTTCGAAGAGGTAGAGGAACTAGAGATCAAATTGCCAACATTCGCTGGATTATGGAGAAAGCAAGAGAATACCAGAAAAACATCTACTTCTGCTTCATTGACTATGCTAAAGCCTTTGATTGTGTGGATCACAATAAATTATGGCAGGTTCTTAAAGAGATGGGAGTACCAGACCACCTCACCTGTCTCCTGAGAAACCTGTATAAGGGTCAAGAAGCAACAGTTAAAACCGGATATGGAACAACTGATTGGTTTAGCATAGGAAAAGGAGTACGACAAGGATGTATATTGTCACCTTGCTTATTTAATTTATATGCCGAGTACATCATGCGAAATGCTGGCCTGGATGAATCACAAGCTGGAGTTAAGATTGCTGGGGAAAAGATCAATAACCTCAGATATGCAGACGATACCACTCTGATGGCAGAAAGTGAAGAGGACCTCAAGAGCCTCTTGCTCAGGGTGAAAGAGGAGAGTGCAAAAGTGGGCTTGAAGCTCAACATCAAAAAAACTAAGATCATGGCATCTGGCCCCATCACTCCTTGGCAAATAGAAGGGGAAGTCGTAGAAGTAGTGACAGACTTCATGTTCCTAGGATCCCAGATCACTGCAGATGGTGACTGCAGCCATGAAATTAAAAGACGCCTGCTCCTTGGGAGGAAAGCGATGGCAAACCTAAACAGCATGATAAAAAGCAGAGACATCACCTTGCCAACAAAAGTCCGCATGGTCAAAGCAATGGTATTCCCCGTAGTAATGTATGGCTGCGAGAGTTGGACTATAAGGAAGGCTGAGCGCCGAAGAATAGATTCTTTTGAACTCTGGTGCTGGAGAAGACTCTTGAGAGTCCCTTGGACTGCAAGGAGATCAAATCAGTCAATCCTAAAAGAAATCAACCCTGACTGTTCCCTGGAAGGCCAGATCCTGAAGCTGAAGCTCAAATACTTTGGCCACCAAATGAGAAGGGAGCATTCACTGGAGAAGACCCTGATGCTGGGAAAAATTGAAGGTCAAAGAAGAAGGGGACGGCAAAGGATGAGATGGTTAGACAGTGTCATCGATGCAACAAACATGAAATTGAGCAAACTTCAGCGGACAGCGGAAGACAGGAGGGCCTGGCGTAATCTGGTCCATGGGGTCGCGAAGAGTCGGACTCGACTGTGCGACTGAACAACAATAACAAAAACTGACCTTTAGAGAGAGAGAGCCAGTTTGGTGTAGTGGTTAGGAGCAAGGACTCTAATCTGGGAGAACAGGGTTTGATTCCCCACTCCTCCACATGCAGCTGCTGGTGTGTGACCTTGGGTCAATCACAGGTCTCTCTGAGCTGTTCTCTCAAGAGCAGTCCTTAAAAGATCTCTCTCAGCCCCACGTACCTCACAGGGTGTCTGTTGTGGGGAGGGGAAGGGAAAGGAGTTTGTAAGCTGCTCTGAGACCCCTTCGGGTAGTGAAGGAAAGAGTATAAATCCAATCTCTTCTTCTTCTTCCTCTTGGTCTCTTGCCTTGAAAACCTTGTGGGGCTGCCATGTCGGCTGTGACTTGACAGTGCTTTCCACCACACAAACAAAATGAAGGGGTTGGAGGGGACTCCACGAGTCCTGCACAGCGAAAGGTGTTTTGGGGTTTATGCCCACCACTCCTCATGGACAGCCACCTCTGGAACTCAATTGACATTGCAAAGGTCTTGGTGAGATGGTGTTGGGTTTAACCCATCAAAGGAGGAAAAAAATGTGCAGCAGGTCGCACTGGTTAGCCTTAAGCCTTCCTCATGTAAGGAAACTTTGGAGAAACGAGGACTGAGAGGACATGGTAGAGGTTTACAAAATTATGCATGGGATAGAGAAGGTAGAGAAAGAAGTCCTTTTCTCCCTTTCTCACAAGACAAGAACTCGTGGGCACTTCATGAAATTAATGAACGGGAGGCTTAGAACAGATCAAAGGAAGTCCTTCTTCACCTGAAGAGTAATTAACACGTGGAATTCACTACTGCAGGAAGTTATGGCAGCTCCAAGCATGGATGGCTTCATGAGGGGATTGGATAAGCATATGGAGCAGAGGTCCATCAGTGGCTCTTAGCCACAAGGTATAGATGGGAACTCTCGGTCTGGGGCAAGTGATGCCCTGAGTTCTTGGTGCTTGGGGGGGCCACAACAGCAGGGCTTCTGTAATTCTGGCCCCGCTGGTGGACCTCCTTGTGATACGGTATTTTTGGCCACTGTGTGCCACAGTGTGTTGGTCTGGATGGGCCACTGGCCTGATCCAAAATGGCTTCTCTTATGTTCTTATGTTTGGCTTTTACTTGCTCGTTTTCAGTGGAAGTCATTCCTGTCGTCAGCAGAGATCCGTGAAGCGATAGGTCATTCGTCCTTCCCTGTACGACTCTGAGGCCCACTGAAGCTGCATGCGGAGGGCTGTCGTTTGCCTGCTGTAAGTGGGCAGATCTCTGCTGGTGCTCCCCGGTCACCCACCAGCATGCAGTGGGGTGACAGGAGGAAAATTGGTGCGGGGAGAAATGGTGTCACCTGTTGATGTTGTCGTGTAGTGTGATGCTCTAGGAATTCTCCCAATCTCAGTGGTTTTTACCATAGGGACTGAGGAGAATCCTGGAGCACTGTGAAATGTAGTGATGTCAGTTCTGGGTTCCAAGCCATAATTGATTTCATGGCGTTGCACAGTGCTAGGTTGCCAGGCTCTGCCCCCCAAATTTACCCACTGCCATTGAAGCCGTGGCTGACAGCCCTAAGTGTGAGCCTGCATTTTATAGAGGGAAGCTGGTCTCATCTGTTTCTCCCTAAACTAGGACATGAGCTGGGGAGTCGGTAATTCAGTCGTAGCAACTACACTGGGCTGCTAGCTTGCTAACAATACAGGACAAGAAGAAGAGGAGGAGGAGGAGGAGATTGGATTTATGCTCTGCCCTTTACTACCCGAAGGAGTCTCAGAGTGGCTTACAAACTCCTCTCCCTTCCCCTCCCCACAACAGACACCCTGTGAGGTAGGTGGGGCAGAGAGAGCTCTCTCGAGAACAGCTCTGAGAGAACTTGTGACTGACCCAAGGTCACACCAGCAGCTGCATGTGGAGGCGTGGGGGATCAAACCTGGTTCTCCCAGATTAGACTCCGTGCTCCTCACCACTACACCCAACTGGCTCTCAGTCCTAAACAGCATTACGCCCTTCTAGATTTATTGAAGGCAGTGGAGGATTGCAATACTGAGATGTAAACTGGGATGGGGCCGGTTCCTACTGGCCAGAAGGACGTGCATTTCCTGAAATCCTTCTGGGCTGAGAGATCAGACCGCTGTCCAGACTCTTGTGACCTCCTCCCCTCAATTAAGACCTTCAGGAGGTACCCCCCTCTTCTTCTGCGTCCCCCCTCCTGCCTTTAGACACCTGTTTTTACAAAACTTTCTCAGAGCTCCCGTCTTTCCAGTGGACGGCCCGTTGCCATCACAGCCTTTGGGAACCAGAGGCCTTGTTTGAAGTTACGGTTATGATTACGCCGAGGTTGGGGGGAGGCCGCACGCAGCTGTCCTGCTCTCAGCAAAACGCAGGCACTGCAGATGTGAAACTGGCAGAGGGGCCTTGCACAAGAGGCTGGCTCGGATTGGTGCACATTGCCAGAATCCAAGAGGCAGCTGTGGCAAATACCAGGCAGGGGGCTGTGGGGAAAGAGCCTTCTGCGGGTCTCCTTGCTTGGGGAATTGTTGCAGCTGTAGGTTCCCGTGGGCCCCCGGTGGGTTTTCTTTAGCATTTGCGCAATCTATCTTTAGAGAACTGCCTGTTCATTTCTGAGAAGGGGTATCATCTCTCAGGCAGGGGCTGGCAAACCACTTCCTGCGAGCGTTAACTGAATTGGGAGGATGTTGCCCCCCCCCCCGTTCCTTCCAAGTGCCCCATTATTCCCCTTCAGCTTTGGCACCGTACGTACAGACCGGTCTGGGCAGACGTCAAACCAGAGAGGGTGGACCGCAATCAGGAATAATATCTAGGGAACCATTTTTGGCTGACCTACCGAGAGGGCTTTTTGGGTGAAAGAAAGGTAGCAGGCCAGAAGCCTGATACAATGAATTCAATGCTACAAAGATACACATGGAATTCACTGCCACAGGAGGTGGTGGCGGCTACAAGCATGGACGGCTCCAAGAGGGAATTAGATAAGCATATGGAACAGAGGTCCATCAGTGGCTATTAGCCACAAGGTATAGATAGGAACTCTCAGTCTGGAGCAAGTGATGCTCTGTATTCTCGGTGCTTGGGGGGGGTCAACAGTGGGAGGGCTTCTAGTGTCCTGGCCCCACTGCTGGACCTCCTGATGGCACCTGGTATTTCTGGCCACTGTGTGACAGAGTGTTGGACTGGATGGGCCATTGGTCTGATCCAACATTGGCTTCTCTTATGTTCTTATGAATGATTTCACGCTACGGTCAAGCCATAAGCCGAAATTGGATGGCACACATTGGCCATTTTTGCCCATCAAACCACCCTAGCCTGGATGGCCCAGGCTAGCCCAATCTCAACAGATCTTGGAGGCTATCAGGGTTGGCCCTGGCTAGCTCTTGGATGGGAGGCCATCAGGGAAGTCCAGGGTCACTACACAGAAGTGGGCAATGGCAAACCACCACTGAACATCTCTTAGCTTGAAAGCCCTACCAGGTCATCATCAGCGCTGGGACGGAGGTCCACCAAGGAAGTCCTACACAGAGGCGGACAATGGCAAACCACCACTGAATATCTCCTGCCTTGAAAACCCTACAGGGTCACCATAAGTGCTTAGATGGGAGACCACCAAGAAAGTCCAGAGTTGCTACGCAGAGATCAGCAACGGCAAGCCACCTTCTGATGCCTCTTGCCTTGAAAACCCTACAGAGTCTCCATAAACCAGCTGCAACTCAACAGGACATTCTCCTACCAGGGAAAGAGCAATTGCTAGGCATAAGGGTTACATGTCCCCCTGAGCTGTCTCCAGCATCCCTTCTTCTTCTAGGACAAATCAGCTGTGGGCCGTCCTAGATTTCTAGAACCTTCACTCCTCTATAAATATGCTGGAGAACATAGATGGGTGGGGAGAGAAGGGTGAATTCATACTCCTCTTCCCCAAGAAATTTCTGGAGGGGAACTGCCCTCCCCCAAACCCCGTAGGCTGTACAAAATGATCCCGGCTGCAAAAGAGGGTTGAGATCTTGAGCCATGAGCCTTAATCTGTCAGCTTTTCACAGATAGCTCTGGAAGTTTCTAAGCATTGGTGTAGACCAAAGATATAATTGACCCAAGCCAGCCCCTAATGGAGAAGGGCAGTAGATTCAGGGCCAGAGTACATGCTTTTGTATTGCAAAGACCCCAGGTTCAATTGCTGGCATTTCCACTTAATAAGAGCAGGTTCAGAATAGTCATGGTTTATGATCCAGCTGTAGTCTGTACTGAACAGATTAGGTCCTGTCCAATAGCAAAGACCCCATTTGTCCCATGCAAACAATAACCTCTGCACAATCCCTGGATACCCCTATGCATTTATGCCAGATTTGCAGTCACTCTGCATCAAGGTTATGGTAGTAATAGACTACACTTCCCATGATACAGTGCTAGAGAATGAAATGGGGGAATCCAGGACTGGTTCCTGCTTTCAGGACACAGATCTGGCCTCTCTGCTATTGATAAAGGCGGTCCAGAGGGATAACATGATAGATGGTATCAAAGGCTGCCAAGAGGTCCTGTTAGTTTTCTTGGATAGTATTGATCATGATACACTTCTGGACTGCCTTTTGGGGGTTGTGACTGGGATGCACTGGAGGGGGGACTGGTGCTCGGTCCCTTGACCTACGCCTACAGCCTACAGAGTCCCGCCAGGTTCTATCTCATCATCCTTGCTTTTAACATCTATGTAAAGCCTCTGGGACACGTTATCTGAAGATCTGGGCTGTGTTGCCACCAATATGCGGAGGACACTCAGCTCTGTCTCCCTCTTCCAGCAGATCCCAGTGGGGCTACAGAAACTGTGAACTGGTGTCTGGAGACAGTTTCAGAATGGATGAAAGCTAACAGGTTGGAACCTAGGCCAGGAGGGTAGGATAAAAATCTAATAAATAAAATTAAAAAATAAAATAAAATTAATCCCAACAAAACAGAGGTGCTGCTGGTGGGGGAATGATTTGACCCAGGAATGTGGATATCTCCTGTTCTGGAAGGGGTTGCAAAGAAGAAGAAGGAGGAGGAGGAGGAGGAGAAAAAGAAGAGGGAGAGGAGGTTAATTTTATACCCAACCCTTCACTTGGAGTTTCAGAGCAGTTTATGTTCTCCCTTTCCCTTCCCCTCTCTGCAACAGACACCCTGTGAGGTATATGGGGCTTAGAGAGCTCTTCAAGAACTGTTCTTGAGAGAACTGTGGGTTGCCCAAGGTCACTCCAGTCGCTACATGTGGAGGAATGGGGAATCAAACCTGGTTCTCCCGGATTAGAGTCCGGGCTCTTAACCACTACCCCAAACTGACATGAACACTTGAAGCTGCCTTATACTGAATCAGGCCTGTGGTCCATCAAGTTCAGTATTGTCTACTCAAACTGGCAGCCACTCTCCAGGATCTCAAGTGGAAGTCTTTCACATCACTTACTGTCTGCTCATTTTTTAAAAACTGGAGATGATGGGAATTGAACCTGGGACTTTCTGCATGCCAAGCAGATGCTCTGCCACTGAGCCATGGCCATTTTCTCCACGGGAACTGATTTCTGCAGTTCCAAGAAAACTCCAGGCCCTACCGTCGTGTGGTGGCGTTTGAATTACATTGAGTGAACTGAATTTTGGAACAAGAAACTTTCAGTCTGTGGAGACTTTTGTGATGTAACTCATCACAGTTGTTGTTTCCCTTTCTGCTTCCTTCCTGTGATCTCTCTCCTCGGTTTGCACCTACCTGGAGGACAGCAACCCAATGGCGAACGGGTCTCCGATGTTGCACGAGCCCCTCTTTGCAGTGGGTCCAACCACAGCTTGTTTCTCTCAGCTGCATTTTAAGAACATAAGAACATAAGAGAAGCCAATGTTGAATTAGGCCAATGGCCCATCTAGTCCAACACTCTGTCACACAGCGGCCAAAAATACCACGTGCCATCAGGAGGTCCAGCAGTGGGGCCAGGACACTAGAAGCCCTCCCACTGCTGCCCCCTCCAGCACCAAGAATAGAGTGCATCACCTGCCCCAGACTGAGAGTTCCCATCTATACCCTGTGGCTAATAGCCACTGATGGACTTCTGCTCCATATGCTTATCTAATTCCCTCTTGAAACTGTCCATGCTTGCAGCTGCCACCACCTCCTGTGGCAGTGAATTCCATATGTTAATCACTCTTTGGGTGATTTTCTTCACTTGACTTTCCTCTGCTAGCTTGCATGGCGTGCCAGTCAGGATTTTTCTTTCCAAGCCAATGTCAGTTCCCCCTGCCATGCAAATGCAAGCACTTGGACCAATCAGTGCTTGAGGGCCCCCCAGAAATGGCTTTTTTAAAAAAACCAGTATTCAAACATGGTTTAGAATCCTGTTGTGTGGGGTGGAAACAAATTCCAGGGGACAGGGCACCTGTGTTCGTGCATCCCTGGGAATTGGAGTTAGTTTCAAATCAGGACTTGGCCTCCACATGGCCTCGATTGCACAACACCAGGGCACGTGGAGCTCGAGAAAGGGGGCAACAAGCAGGGCTCCCTCTAAGCTGAGTTAGCGTGAGCTAGCTCACAGCTTTTTAGCCACCGGCTCACACATTTTTGTCTCAGCGCAGGAAGGATGGCCCCAGAGCAAACTAATTTGTACAGGAGCCAAATTGCTCGCTCACAGTTTTAATGCCAGTAGCTCAGAAAGTAGAGTCTTTACTCACAAGACTATGCAGCTTAGAGGGAGCATTGGCAACAGGGCTTCCCCATGGCAATTTTCACTCTGGAAAATGGTGCGGGAGGGAAGGCATCAGCTCATCAGAATCAGTCAGTCATTTATTACGGCAACAAGCCATAGAACACACATGCTTAAATATAACATTCATAGCATTCACCCCTTTTCCTACACGGTGCCCCTAAGCCAAATCAAAGAGGGTTGCCAAATCCAGGTTGGGAAATCCCTAGGGATCTGGGATTAGAGTCTAGGGATGGTTGGGTTTGGGGTAGAATGCCATGGAGTCCACCCTCCAAAGAAGCCAGTTTCTCCAGGGGAAACGACTTCTGGAGTCTGGAGAACAGTTAGGATTCCAGGAGATCTCCAGGCCTCGCCTGGAGGTCGACAACCCTATGCATTGAGCAAGAATGCACTTTGGGAGGCGAGTTTCCCCCTCAGATATTCAACTCGCATTCCCACCTATCCTGTAGTTTGTTTCTCAGTTCTAAGCTGGAATTTGAACCCGGCTCTTCTCAGACTCAAGATTCTCTTGTTCGCACCGTCCGGTAATAGCAAGCCTACTTCACTCCACTCCAGGATCAACACGTCTGGGTCTGGCTATTTTCCTCTGCAGGCCTCTTTGTTTACTGAGCCGAGGGTGTGGAATGGAAGAGCTGTTTGAACCCGTACACCGCAAGGCCTCCCGCCCACCGGCTATCTGCCTCCCCAGAGCAAACAAACACTGGAGTTCAGACAAAGACCCTGGATAAGATCCCCTGGTGTGAAAGTGCCACACAACACTGCCGATTAGAGACCCAGAGCAGTCGCTCCCCTTTATCTGCCTGGTCCACTCCAGAAAAGCTTGCCTGCCTTCCTTCTTCACAGGGCTGTGTCTCTCCTAATCTCCCAAACGCGTGAAGTTCTTTCTGGGAGGTTCGGGAAGCTGTAGCTACTCTTTCCGTGGATAGAAAATCTGTTTATTGGTTGGGGGGGGGATATCTGAGTTCCGAACTTGGATTAGGCGGGTCTGCAGGAAAGCTCTTTAATGTGTTTCTGGTGCTTCATAAAACGGTAGAAATAAATTGGAGCTAAGGCACGGAAATGTCCTACATTGCCCTGCAGTCTTTCTGTACAGCTCCCCTGTGAAAGTCTGATGAATACAGCAGAACTCGATTTCATGTCCTACCCCCCGTTTACGTGACCCCTCTTTCCCCCCCGTGACAGATTGTTGGAGCAGATGCCTTTTTCTGTAACTGTATGAAATTGCAAGTAGATAAATAGGTACCACTTTGGTGGGAAGGTAACAGCGTTCTGTGCGCCTTGGTGTTTAGTCATGCCGGCCACATGACCACAGAAACGTCTTCGGACAGCGCTGGCTCTTCGGCTTTGAAACGGAGATGAGCACCGCAACCTTAGAGTCGGATTCGACTGGCTTTCAAGCAAGGGAACCTTTACCTTTACTATACACTGACATGGCTGAATCGTTACCTTGCTTTGTTGACGTGTAATTCGTGGCTGGCTGTTAATGAGTATATTTCTTGCTTAGGTGTCTTTGCCCGGCATCCAACAATCCCGAACATTACATGTGGTAACTCCGTTAAACATCCATCTAGGCAAAGAGTCTGTCTTCAACAGCCGTCGCTAGCCAGATGTTTCAAGGGAGGAAAAAGAAAGGCAGGAAACTGACAGATGTTCCATGAAGTCTGGCTGCGGTGTCTGTCCAATCACAGGTATACTTCCCCTGCACGTGGGTGGGTCGGTGGCAACACTCCCTCTAAGCTGTAGAGTCTTGTGAGCAAAAATTCTACTTTGTGAGCTGCTGGCATTATTTATTTATTTATTTATTTGCTCCTCTAATTTGCACCCCGCCCGCCCCACTGGAGGCTGGCTCAGGGCGGCTTACAGGCAATATGTTAAAACTCCGTATTTAAATAAAATCACAGACAATCCCAAAATCGATTACAATTTATTCCAATTAGATTAGAATTAAATCAAATTAAAGTTGTGAGCGAGCGATTCGGCTTCCGCTGAAATGAGTTCGCTCCGGAGCCATCCTTCCTGAGCCAAGACAAAAATGTATGAGCCCGAGGCTAAGAAAACGGTGAGCTAGCTCACACTAGCTCAGCTTAGAGGGAACACAATGCTCCCTCTAAGCTGTGGAGTCTTGTGAGCAAAAATACTACTTTGTGAGCTGCCGACGTTAAAGTTGTGAATGGGCGATTTTGGCTGCTGCAGAAATTAGTTTGCTCTGGAGTCATCCTGCCTGAGCTAAGACAAAAATCTGCGAGCTGGAGGATAAAAAACTGTGAGCTAGCTCACGGTAACTCAGCTTAGAGGGAACATTTGCCGGTTGGTGGGATCTTTTACCTTGCTTGTCAACCTGCTTTATTAACCATGCTTTGTTAACCATGGACAAGTGATTCATGGTCACCTGCCAAGGGGTGCACTCCTTGCTTAGGTATTTCTTCCCAACCTCTAATGAACCTGCAGCCAGAGGGGGAGCCCAACTTTTTGAGCCTGTGAGCCAGGCCTGTAGCTATGGGGGGGGGCATCTTGGGGCCAGGCCCCCTGACTTACCGGCAAGGCCCCACAACTTCCCATCCAGCCCAGCCCTCCCCTGAGGGGCGGTGGAGGTGGGGAAGGAGCCGGGTATTCCTTTAATTCAATTAGCTAGTGCCCCCCAGGAAATTCAAATGCCCCCTGACTAAAAAAAAATCTGCCTATGGGCTTGCTGCAAGCACATTTGGAATTCTGGCACCACACGGTGGGCACCGTCTAAGGTTGCCAGCCCTGGGCTGGAAAATACCTGGAGACTTTTTTTGGAGGGTGTGGAGCAGGGAGAGGGTGGGGTTTGGGGCCTCAGCAGGGTACAATGCCGTAGACTCCACCCTTCAAAGCAGCCATTTTCTCCAGGGGGGGGGCTGATCTCTGTCAGCTGGAGATCGGTTGTAAAAGCGGGAGATCTCCAGGCCCCACCTGGAGGCTGGCAACCCTAGTGCAGCCTCAAAACAGCAGCCGCAGCTTACCTTCGGTCTCACACAGAAGATCCTTGAGTTGTGGTGGCAGCTCCTTACAAAGCAATATCAAAGATGTCTACAGCCAATCAGATCACCAATGGAACATCGGAAGACTTGCTGGGGAAAAGCCACGCCCCCTTTTGAAAAACAGCAGGTGGGTGCCGGGAAAGGTTTCTGTGGGTGCCCACATGCCCAAGGCCCTGACCCGAATGAGGCCCCTGCAAGCCTGGGAAACACTGTATTCTTGGTGCTTGGGGGGGGGTCAACAGTGGGAGGGCTTCTAGTGTCCTGGCCCCAATGATGGACCTCCTGATGGCACCTGGTATTTTTGGCCACTGTGTGACTCAGAGTGTTGGACTGGATGGGCCACTGGCCTAATCCGACATTGGCTTCGCTTATCATCTTATGTTCAAAGAGCCTCCCAAACCTGACTGTAACCTGACCTGGGAAGATACCTGAAAGAAAACATATCGTATAGTTAGTCCCCGGCTACCTGTCCGGTACAGGTTCATCCCACCTTGGGCCTCAGCAAGAAGGGCAGATTATAAATGTAAATGAATCATGTTTCTCCTATCGCTCATGTTTTTGTTCATTCTGAACCTGGAGCTGGAGGGTTGCCAGCTCTGGGTTAGGAAATTCCTGGAGATTTAGGGGTGGAGTCCAGGGAGGGCAGAATTGTCCTGGTATAAGTTCTCAGACTCCTCTGCTGGAGCTGTTGAAGCTGAAGTTACCATCTCATGTGGCCCAGGTGAAGAAGTTTGGGAGACTAGTGGCACCAGCCGAAAGCCTCCGCATGAAGATAAGTAGTGTGCTTGCTTCAATTGATGCCGTTTTGGATTGTCTTAAATTGTTTATATCTGGTTTTACAGGCTTGAAATGTTGCTCTGTTTTCAATATTGGGTTGCGATCTACCCTGAGACCACTTGTGGGGAAGGTGGGATATAAATTTGGAAAAAAATAAAAATAAAAAGAGTGTTTAAGAATCGGAGCTCGCTTCGTCAGATACCCGAGCTTTGAGTCTTGAAAGCTTCTACCTCAAAAATCTGGTTGGTCTCTAAGGCACTGCAGGACTCAAATCTGGCTGTTTTGCTGCAGACCAAAACAGTTATCCTCTGGAACTACCTTGAATGGACTGAGCATTCATTTTAGAACATCTCCCAGACTCTTTTGCTGGGATTCTTTAGGGAGTAAGCAGTCACGGTAAGGCACCCTTGTTGGTAGGAAGTTTGAGAATTATTCTCCAGGTCAGATGAAGACCCTGGATATGTTTAGCTACCAGTCTGTTAAGTGTCTTATTTTTTTCCATTAAGGAGTTCCAGACGATGTCTGGAGAGCTCCCTTCTCCCCTTAATAAGAACATAAGAACATAAGAGAAGCCCTGGCTGCTCATATTTAACTTTTGGTCCATCGTTAACCCAAGATCCTGTTCACACACTGAACATAAGAGAAGCCAATGTTGGATCAGGCCAATGGCCCACCTAGTCCAACACTCTGTCACACAGTGGCCAAAAATACCAGGTGCCATCAGGAGGTCCAGCAGTGGGGCCAGGATACTAAAAGCCCTCCCACTGTTGACCCCCCCAGGAACCAAGAATATAGTCATCGCCCCAGAGTCCCTATCTATACCTTGTGGCTAATAGCCACTGATGGACCTCTGTTCCATATGCTTATCTAATTCCCTCTTGAAGCCGTTCATGCTTGTAGCTGCCACCACCTCCTGTGGCAGTGAATTCCATGTATGAATCACTCTTTGAGCAAAGAAGTTCTTCCTTTTATCCGTTCTAACCTGACCGCTCAGCAATTTCATTGAGTGCCCACAAGATCTTGTATTGTGAGTAAGGGAGAAAAGTACCTCTTCCTTTATCTGTTCTATCCCAGGCATGATCTTATAAACCTCAGTCATGTCACCCCTCAGCCGCCATTTCTCCAAGCTAAAGAGCCCCAAGCATTTTAATCTTTCTTCACAGGGAAAGTGTCCTAACCCTTTTATCATTCTAGTTGCCCTCTTCTGCACTTTCCCCAAAACTATAATATCCTTTTTGATGTGTGGTGACCAGAACTGTATTATTACAACCACCCTGTGAGGTTGTTTAAGGTAAAAGAGAAAGTCTGGCCAAAAGTCACCTGCTGACCTTCATGCTGGAGTGGGGGATTGAACCTCCGTCTCCCCAGGGCCTGGTCCAGCACTCTGGCCAGTGGTGGGGATGGAAGATCAAGTTGCAGCCAACATATGGCGACTTCATATTCATAGGGCTTTCAAGGCAAGAGACATTCAGAGGTGATTTGCAATCACCTGCCTCTGCGTAGCAACCCTGGCCTTCCTTGGTGGTTTCCCATCCAAGTAGTAACCAGGGCCGGCCCTGCTTAGCTTCTGAGATCTAACCAGATTGGCTAGCCGGGTCAGGGTGGTGACGCCATCGGGCTTTCAAGGCAAGAGAAGACCAGAGATCATTTGCCATGGCTTGCCTCTGCGCTTGTGATCACGGACTTTCTTGATGGTCTCCCATCCAAGTACCAACCAGGGCCGACCCTGCTTAGCTTCTGAGGTCTGACCAGTCTCAGCCACCCCAGTCAGGACCCGCCGATCTCTACACTAAGGTTAATGTGGGAGAAGGACATCTCCATCCTGACGTGTGTGCCCCCCCCCGCCACATATAAACATCACCTCTTCTAGGAACCATTAACAAAAAAGAAGGAACTCCTGTGGTTTCTAACGGAAAGCAACAAGTTCCCTCCAATCTCCCCGTGCACCTTGTCCATTGTGGTGAGGATTACTGTAAGGGTCTTATCCAAGACCTTCAGTAACCACGCGGTTTACACACAGCAGTTTTGTGAATGAAGGGCTGGAGGGGGGAGGCTTGGGTGGCGCTTTCTGATTAGCCCCCCATCCCCCTTTCCCCTCCCCTCCCAGTGGGAAATCGCACAGGCAAAAAGCTCCCAAGCGATGAAACGTCCTGCGGCTATCCTGAGAAAGCGCCGGTGGCTCTGTGCTCCGAGTGGATCCCCTGGCTGGTCACGTTAGTTCAAAACCAATGCTCCCTCTAAGCTGTGGAGTCCTGTGAGCAAAAATTCTACTCCGTGAGCGACTGGCGTTAAAGTTGTGAGCCGGCGATTTGGCTACCGCGGGAATCAGTTTGCCCTGGAGCCATCCCTTCCTGTGCTAAGACAAAAAAGGGTGAGCCGGAGGCGGAAAAAACTGCGAGCTAGCTCACACTAACTCAGCTTAGAGGGAACGCTGTTTGCAACTCTCAACGATGGCGTAAGATGGGGAAGCCAGGGTGGCAGGCTGGATCCTGGAGAGTGGGTGTTTTTGGGAGCGGAGGGACCTCATTGGGGTCTTATGCCCTTGAATCCACCCCACCCCCCGTCCAAAGCAGCCATTTTCTCCAAGGGAATGGCTCTCTGCAGTCTGGAGGAGAGCAGGAAGCCCAGGACCCTAATCCCTGCGACGCGGCAATGTCATTCTCTGAGGTATAACTGGAAGTGATATCTTTTTTTTTTTTTAAACTGTCCCTGAGGACAGAATTTTATTAATTTTTTAGCACAATACAATACAATACAAAACGTAACAAACAAACTAACAAACAATAATACATACGTGTAACACAAAATGGGGGGAGTAGGTTCTCATGATGAATACCTTAGCTATGCCTAAAAATAATCAACATTTACAAGTTTCATAGTAAGTGAGTATAGCTCATAAGAACATAAGAACATAAGAGAAGCCAATGTTGAATCAGGCCAATGGCCCATCTAGTCCAACACTCGGTCACACAGTGGCCAAAAATACCAGGTCCCATCAGGAGGTCCAGCAGTGGGGCCAGGACACCAGAAGGCCTCCCACTGCTGCCCCCTCCAGCACCAAGAATAGAGTGCATCACCTGCCCCAGACTGAGAGTTCCCATCTATACCTTCTCTGCACTTTTTCCAATGCTTTGTTAGTCTTATAGTTGCTACTGGGCTTTTCCACTATCTTGCAGCAGCAGGCTAACACGGCTAACTCCCCTGGATCTATGCCCCCAGAAAAAGAATCCATACGGGCAGATTGGTGGAAAGTTCTGTCAAGCTGCAGTTGACGAATGGTGACGCCGTGGGGTTTTCGAGGCAGGAGACGAACAGGGGTGGCTTGCCATTGCCTGCCTCTGCGTAGGAGCCCTGGACTTCCTTGGTGGTCTCCAATCTGAGTACTAACCGGCACCAACCCTACTTTGCATCTGAGAGCTGACGAGATTGTGCTGGCCTGGGCTGTCCAGGGCAGGGCATGGGAACTTTGGGTTTCCCCAGTAGGCCTGATGGGACCTCCCTCGGATGATTTCAGGCTGGGAAAATAGACCAGGGCTGTAGCTGTGGGAACAACCCTTCACTGTTCTTTAGCGGCTGACTTATACACGTCTTGAACATCCCGTTGTCTTGCCTGACGTGGTCAGTCCAGGTTGGATGACTTGCAACTAAATGTGTGAATGAGCCCTTTGGAAAACATTTGGTCTTGGGGTGGGGGGGCCCCACAAGGAGTTATCAGAGTTCTGCAGTACCTGCTGGGTTACGGATCAGGGTCAAAGGAGGCATAACTCAAAAGATTCATTCATTCGTTCATTCGTTCATTCGTTCATTCGTTCATTCGTTCATTCGTTCATTCGTTCATTCGTTCATTCGTTCATTCGTTCATTCGTTCATTCATTCGTTCGTTCATTCATTCATTTGTTCATTCGTTTGTTGGTTTGTTTGTTCATTCATTCATTTGTTCATTCATTCATTCATTCGTTCGTTTGTTTGTTCATTCATTCATTCATTCATTCATTCATTCATTCATTCATTCGTCTGTTTGTTCATTCATTCATTCATTTGTTCATTCATTCATTTGATTTATATCCCACATGCCCTGCAAGCAGGCTCAGGGCGGCTTACATCAATCTTCATGTAATAACAGTTAAAAACAATTTTAAAATATCCATTTAAAACAGACTAGAATCACGAAATACCATGTAAACAGACTGAATCAGATGTCAGTTTGGATGCCCATCAGATTAGTCAAGATACAGCAGTGGGTACCCCCAATGTCTATTTGGACCCAGGCCACTGGTAGGGAGACAGGCCAGGGGAGGGGACAACGACATCCACCTGACCCAAAAGTCTGGTGGAAGAGCTCCGTCTTGCAGACCCTGTGGAACTGCAATAGATCCCGCGGGGCCCTGATCTCACACGGGAGCTCATTCCAGCTTTTCGTCCCTGGCCCTGGTCGAGGCGAGTCGGATGTCCCTGGGGCCGGGGAGCAGCGTTCCCTCTAAGCTGAGTTAGTGTGAGCTAGATCACAGTTCTTTAGCCCCCGGCTCACACATTTTTGTCTCGGCTCAGGAAGGGATGGCTCCAGAGCAAACTAATTTATGTAGCAGCCAAATCGTTTGCTCATAACTTTAATGCCAGTAGCTCACAAAGTCGAATTTTTGCTCACAGGACTTCACAGCTTAGAGGGAGCGTTGCCGGGGACTACCAAAAGATGTTGATTTGTGGATTTTTGAACCCCACAGGGATAGAGAGAAGCAGCTTAGGGATGGTGGGGGGAAAGGATTTAGAGTGGATGAATATGTGGGAGTGGGAGGGGAAATGTGTGCTTAACTCTTTCCCTGCTGGACATTTTGCAGCTTGAAGTTGCCCTCAGGCGAGCTGTGTTTTCCCCCCTGTAGTGTTCCATGTGAACATTGGTACAGGTGGGAGGAATCTGGCATGAGAAAACCGCAGGCAGGGGAAAGCTGAAAACACCTCCTTCCACTGGCCATTCTCTGCTCCTGAAGCCACTTCTCCATAAGCACAGCGGCAGTCAGGATTTTAAAATAGGCCTTTGTTTCCCGGCTTACTTATTTATAGCCCACTTTTCATTGCTGAGACTGAAGGTGGGTTGCCAATGCAAAGGGAGAAGAAACCGACCCCCCCCCCCGATGCAGTAACAAAGAAAGAAACAAAAATGATGAGACACGGACGCCAGTGTGCTGTAATGGTTAGGTGTGTAGGTTTAGTGGCTGGGAGACCCAGATTCAAATCCCCACATGCCAGCGAAGCTGCCTGGGTGACCGTGGGCCACACTCACTCAGCCTAACCTACCTTCCAGGGTTGTTGTGGGAATAATGTGGAGGATGAAATGGAGGAGAGGAAAAGGAGAGACTGGATTTATACCCTGCCCTTCACTACCCGAAGGAGTCTCAGAGTGGCTTACAATCTCCTTTCCCTTCCACGCCTCACAACAGACATTCTGTGAGGTGGGTGGGGCTGAGAGAGCTCTTGCGAGGACTGCTCTTGAGAGAACAGCTCTGAGAGAATGTGTGACTGACCCAAGGGCACACTAGCAGCTGCATGTGGAGGAGTGGGGAATGAAACCCGGTTCTCCCAGATTAGAGTCTGCACTCCTAATCACTATACCAAACTGGCTTTCAGACTGGAGAGTAGAATGATGTAAGCTGCTGTTGGGTACCCAATAGGGAGAAGGGCAGAGTATAAATGAATGAATGAATGAATGAATGAATAATCCAACACAATGCAATACAATAACAGACAGTGGAGTTACCAAAGCAAAACACAATGCAGTAATAGCAAGTACGCCAAATATGGCTCTTAGTCAGACATGCAGGATATTACTTGAAGTTGTTGTCCTTACGTGTGAGCATGTACTTCTGAAAATGTCAGTAACATGTGGCTTCTGTGTATGGGTCAAGCAGGTAAAGGCCACGCTTTACCCAACTGTCAAAAAACTTTTTAATACGGTTTTGGCTCAAGGTATAAACATAAACACCAGGGGGCGCTGTTGCTCCAAGAAACCCGGACCCCCTGAGCCACCAGGTTAAGTGTTTTCTCTTATGGTTTGAACTTCTGAATCAGCCCCAAGGGATTTTTGAGCAGGAATTACCACTGTCCCTTAGATAGGCTGACAATATGGTACCAGTCCAGGCACTTAAATGGGAGCCTGTTCCTCCCCCCCCCCCCGGGGTGGCTTAGAGATCAAAAGGATTTTTCGCAAAAATTCTGTAGCAGTACAGTCCGTGGAAATAGCAGGTTCTCCTTCCACCAGAGCATGCACTGTGTAGCCATCTAAGCTCATGTGATGCAATGACACCTCTCCTGAAACTGCAAAGCCAGCACTACTGCAGATGTATTCACAGAATCATAGAGCTGGCAGCAGCGCCAGCTCACCCGCTAGGTGAACTAGGCACTTGTCTAGGGCACGCCGGCCCTCAGGGGTGCCAAACATGCCCCACCCCCCCGAAAAGACCCCCCCCACTGCCCTAACTGGGTGCCTGCTGCTGCCTCCCTACCGCTGCTAGTACAAGGACGCCGGGGCGCAGGAGGTGGTGGTGGGGCTCGCCTGCCCTCCCCCTCCCCTCTCAGGGGGGGAGGAGGTGGGGGCGGCATGGTGGCTGCTGCCGCCAGTGCAAAGCGCCCAGCTGGGGCTCAGGAGGTGGCGGCGGGGCTTGTTTGCCCTCCCCCTCCCCTTTTAGGGGGAAGGAGGTGGGGGCGGCATGGCGGTGGCCAGCAGGGACTCGCCGCCGCTGCCGCCGCCTCCAGGCCCCACTGGGAGGTTGGCATCTGCACCCTGCCTAGGGCACAGAAACACCTCCAGCCAGTCCTGGCTGGCAGGGATCTCCAGGGTCATCTAGTCCAGCCCCCTGCACAATGCGGGAAATCCACAAATACTCCCCCTCCACACTCCCCCAGCAACCCCTGTTCCACACCCAGAAGATGACAAAAAAACAAACAAACAAAATGTCCAGGATCTCCAGCCAAACTAAACCATTGCCTGGAGATCATCACTGGAATCCTCTAACATGGACTGTGCATAACGTAAGAATGCTCAATGCATATACAAAGAAGAAATGCAGGCACTTGATTCTGATGGAGCAAACCATATGTCAATGGAAGCATGTGCTACCCGCAATCCTCTCAAGGTCACTATTTTTTGTGCACAGGGCCACGTGCACAGTTTGCCGTGTATGTACAACTTTGGTATGTGCAAATGCATACCCTCAAGAGTCAAGCATTCCATTCATACATAGAGAAGCTGGTAAATATGCATGTTGCTCTGTTCACACACAACGATGACTGTGCATATCAGAAGTATCAGAAGTAGCACAAGCTTTTGTGATGTGTGGTAGCTTGGTATACCACAACTGAAAGTCAGAAAGGGAGTTATGTGTCCACTGTGTGTCTAATTGTATTTAGTTGTGATCTTCCTTTGTTACCGTGACATCTCTGCCTTCTCTCTGTTTTCTCCAACTACCAAACTTTTAAAATTATAACTGATAATGAAGCTCAACACAATGCATCCTCCTGGACCGAATTGAGACCTAGATTTCCTGTCTCATTACCAAACCTAATTTCTTCACGCCTACTACCCCTCTGCCTATCACACCAAATCCAATCATGCCTGCTGTTGTCATTCACCTGCTATTGTGATATGCCTGCTATTGTCATTCGGCATATGAAATCACTCCACTCTACAAGATATAAAGACAGATGAACTCACATTCTAGCCGTATCTGAAGAAGTGAGCAGTGACTCATGAGAACTCATACCCTGCCACGAATTTCATTAGTCTTTGCGGTGCTACTGGACTCTTGCTCTTTTCTACTGCAGTAAACCTTTAGTTGCTAGATGGTTGAGTTGCATTTTGTTTTATACTCTAAAACAATATGATATTAGGGGAAGGAAGGTGACATGGTATAGGCCAGTCTTGTCAGGTCTCAGGATCTAAGCAGGGTTAGTACTTTGATGGGACATCACTGAGGAAGGCTCTGCAGAGGAAGGTGATGACCAACCACCTCTGCTTCTCACTTCCTGGGGTCACCATCGGTCAGTTGTGACCTGACAGCACTTACGTATATATGAATATATTGTAGTTGTTATTTTGTGTAGTGTTTAGACCCACAACACACACATACACACACATTGGTCATAGCTACACACTTCGTTTGGCTCTCCATGGCTTCCTGTTGAAGAATCCTGGAAACTGTAGTTCAATGAAGATTCTGGGCTCTCTCTGATAGAGATCCTTGCAGAGAAGAATGGGGGGGAGAATGCTGATGAAACCAGTTTGGTGTAGTGGTTAAGTGCGCGGACTCTAATCTGGGAGAACCGGCTTTGATTCCCCACTCCTCCATTCGCAGCTGCTGGATGACCTTGGGAAAGCCATAGTTTCTGTCAGAGCTCTCTTGGCCCCACGTACCTCAGAGGGTGTCTGTTGTGGGGAGGGGAAGGGAAAGGCGTTTGTAGGCTGCTCTGAGACTCCTTCTGGTGGTGAAGGGAAGGTTATAAATCCAATCTCCTCCTCCTCCTCTTCTTCGGTTTCACTCTGTAGAACGGAAGCACCCACTTAGACTTCAGTTTCCCAGCATCTCTTCCTGAAGTCCTCGTGCTGCACGTCCCCTGTGTTTCACGCTGGTGCCAGCTGCAGACAGGGGCGTGGCTGTGAAGATTTGAAAGTGCTGTGCTGCTCTTTAATGATCACAGGGGATCTAGAGGGCAAGGGCCGAGTGACCTGCAAGGCATGCCAGTCTGGTGCCTTTTGTCTCCGTGCCTCGGTCTTCTTCATCATTCAATAACGTTCACTACACTACTATATAACGATGACAGAAGACAAAAACGAGTGTAGTTAACATACTCAACAATTAATTGTTGAGTCTGTTAACTACAATTGGTCTTCTTCATGCCAAGGGGCTTGACCATATACCATGGAGCTTTGCAACCCCTTCTGTATCCTCTGGAGATAGCTTGGGCACTGAGGAAAGGCGGGATGTAAATGTTTTAAATGAAAATCGAAACGATAGCATTTGAGAAGATGTGATGTCCCTTCTGGATGATGTTCTAGGCTGCCTCCCCGAGTCTCTATGGTCTTTAATATAGAGACTAAAGGAAATTCCTAGAGTGTCACTACATGGAGGCCATTTTCCCCCCTGCTCCTCAATTTCAGGGCTGGGAGGAACTGGGGCTAGAGATAGGTAACTGGGAGGCCTATTGTAGCTGTTCTACCACTGAGCCTCTAACCAACTAATCAACAAAATGTTGCAGCTGAGATGATAAGTCAGAGTTCATAATGGGGATGTTCTACTTCCCTTTCTAAAATGGCCATGAGGAAATGGCCATGGGGGTGGTGGTCTCCTCCCCTCTTTCCCCCAGTGTCCTGCCACGGGAGAGGCATTTCAAATGTGTAAAGTTTTGTGTACACAAATCTGGTTGAAGGACGTTGTCACCGGGAGCTGTGAACACAGAAAAATAAGAAGTGGTTTTATTGAGACTCAGACAGCTTCTGTTTTTCATTCACAGTGTGTGTGCCGAGGCTGTGAAGTAACCTTCACACGCAGTGGGAAGACTTGAAGTCATTTAAAAATAAAGCACTTCCACAAGCCGCCTGCTGAGCAATAACCTCCTGAATGACAAACACCCGATCATCAGTTTATTTTTTTTTCTCAATGGAAACTAGAAGATGACTGAAAACGCTACGTGAATGATGCCCATTCATTCATATACTTCTTCTTCTTCTTCTCTCTTTCTTTCTCTTTTTTTTTTTTTTGAAAAAGACATGTTTTATGTGGTCACATCTAGGACCTGGGAAATTTGTGCTTGCACAGATTCATTTGGGCTGCTGAGTGAGAGGGCTTCGTCTTCGCAGCGTGAAGCATGTGGCTACCGCTGTTTAGTATGCAACACATTGTCTGTTCCTGGCTGCTAGGCATATGTGAAACCTACCGAAGGAATCCAACTTTTGATTCTGCCTCACCCCTCCACAGCAAGTTTCTGTAGAATCACCATCTGCCTATTTGAATTTGGTCTAGATCATTTTCTGCTTCCATTCCTTTAATATTTAGTGGGGGTGTGCAAGCACTGCATGATGGTTTCCGTAGGCGTGTGCTAGCACTGCATGATGGGTTTTGTAGTGAAAAGGCTGCACATACTGTTAGTTGTTCCTGGGTGTGAGACTGAAAAGGGTTAGTGTACCACAAGGATTAGCATACCATAAATGGTTTGTGCTACTGCACATGACTGGCTTGTTCACAACATATTTGAAACCAGGAACTAGGGATGAGATAACGTTTCCTATTTCGTTGCTTTTTATAATCCTTTGTATTTTTTGTCATCTGTTTCAGTTCTCCACTTTTCACACCTGATTTGGTAGATTCCTTTGTACTGAATATGCACATCGTATGGTCTTCGTTTGTAATTGATACAGTGTTTATGCATATCACATATGATATTTAGTAAGACACCGGTTGAACGATGCACAAAAATGTTGAAAATACATTTGATTGGAAAGCTCTGTTTGGATACCTTTGATGGGAAAGTTTTGTGTGAGGGAACGGAAAATGGCATGAAGACAAAGAACCATTGGTCTCATTCACATGAGAAAGAAACAAAATCAGCACAGGGGTTCAGATTGATAAAGCAGAGATGAGACATTGTGGTTGACACCTAGCCTAAGAGCAAGGAGATGACATCCTAGTCCTGTATAGGGATGCTTGAACAGCTGCTAATTTTAATCATGTTCTGCTCGCCAGGGGCAAGCAGAGAGCCAATTTTTCATCAAGCAATTTGGTTGTTGGTGACTAGCTTGAACCTATTCCACATATCACATTCACATCTTTTCAAACAGTACAGCATAGTGCAACCAGGTGGATTTCATGCATGAAGACATATGAACATACAGAGCTGACTTACACTGAATCTTACCTTCAGTCCATCAAAGTCAGCATTGTCTATGTAGACTGGCAGTGGCTCCCCACGGTCTCAGGTCTTTCACATCTCCTACTACCAGTTCTTTTCACTGGAGATGCTGGGAATTGAACTGGGGACCTTCTGCATGCCAAGCAGATACTCTACCATTGAGCCACAGCCCCTCTGTATTCATATGTGTGCTCTTATACAACCCAAATGGAAGTCCTAGCTTCCCACAGGACTGTCCTTGCCATTCTGCAGCGGATTGTCTAAATAAAGAGTGAGTAAACCAGGCAGTCAATGATTTCTAAATAATGGACTCTTAAAGAAAATCCCTCTTATTATTGGGTATTCGTCTAAGTTTGTGTCAGCGATGTGTTTTGCACAGCCTTATGTTTGTGTTTTGCAAATGTGTGTTTTTGCACAGCCTTATGGAAATCGTATTCCCCTCTCCCACGCATGGCATCTAATTACCCGACCCAACTCTCTGTAACCTTCCGGGAGAGTCACATTTCATCTACTGCACAGATGCAGAAGTGGCTGCAGGGAAAAAAAAGAAATGAAACTCCATCTACCATGCTGCTGCAGTGCTGGGGGGACGGCAGCAAGGCGAAGAGAGCTGAAGCAAAGGGGTCTTGGCTCTCGAAAGCAGCATTTCCGCTATGAAGTTCATGGCACTTCAGGATATCAACTCCTCCCATGAAGAGTTTTTCTACCGTTCACAAACAGCAGCTAAAACAGCAGCTCTCTTCTAAGGGTTAAGTGGGAATGAGATATTGTCTCCCACAGGGTTCATAGAATCATAGGATCATAGAATGTTAGAGTTGGAAGGGACCTTGCAGGCCATCTAGTCCAACCCCCTGCACTCTGCAGGAACACAGCCAAAACCCCTACATACCTACAACATACCCAAAAGATGGTTGTCCAGTCTCCTCTTGAACACGTCCAGCGAAGGAGCATCCACCACCTCCCGAGGCAGTCTGTTCCACTGCTCAACCACTCTTACAGTCAGGAAGTTTCTCCTGATATTAAGCCGGTAACGACTCCCTTGTCATTTCCACCCATTAGATCTAGTCTTGCAATCCGGAGCAAGAGAGAATAGATCCACTCCGTCTTCTACATGACAGCCCTTCAAATACTTGAAGACTGCAATCATGTCCTCTCTAAACCTTCTCTTTCCCAGGCTAAACATACCCAACTCCCTCAGCCTTTCCTCATAAGACTTGGACTCCAACCCTCTCACCATCCTGGTCGCCCTCTTCTGGACACGATCGAACTTGTCAACCTCCTTCCGAAAATGTGGTGCCCAAAACTGGACACAGTACTCCAGGTGGGGCCTGACCATAGCAGAATACAGCGGAACTACCACCTCCCGTGATCTGGACACAATGCTTCTGCTAATGCATCCTAAGATTGCATTAGCTTTCTTCACAGCCGCATCACACTGCAGGCTCATGTTTAGCTTGTGATCAACCATAACACCTAGATCCCTTTCACATGTGCTGCTGTCAAGCCAAGTCCCTCCCATTCTATATCTGTGCCTTTGATTTTTTGTACCTAAGTGTAGGACTTTGCACTTATCTCTATTGAAATTCATTTTATTTGTCTCAGCCCACTGTTCCAGCCTATTAAGATCCTTCTGAATCCTGACTCTGTCTTTTTCAGAATTAGCAATCCCACCCAGCTTCGTGTCATCTGCAAATTTGATAAGCATCCCCTCTATGTCTTCATCCAGGTCATTTATAAAAACATTGAATAACACCGGGCCTAGGACCGAGCCCTGTGGTACTCCACTCGAGACTTCCCTCCACGTAGACGAGGAGCCATTTACGAGCATTCGTTGGGTACGATTTTTCCAACCAACCATGAATCCACCCAACAGTTGCGCCATCCAGCCCACACTTAACCAGCTTATCCTCAAGGATATCATGAGAAACTTTGTCAAAAGTTTGTAAATGGAATATAGAATCATAGAGTTGGAAGGGACTGCAGGGTCATCTAGTCCAACTCCCTGCACAATTTAGGAAATTCACAAATACCGCCTCCTCCACACCCATACCCAGTGACCCATTCCATGCCCAGAAGGTGACAAAAAAGCCCCTCCAGGATCTCCAGCCAAACCAGCCTGGAGAAAAATTGCTCCCTGGGGGATATATTGGAGAGGGATCTTGGCTCAAAGACGGAACACCTGCATGGCATACAGAACAACCCAGGTTCAACCCATGATATCTCCAGTTCAAGAATCTTTGACCCATTCCATGCCCAGAAGATTACAAAAAAACCCTCCAGGATCTCCAGCCAAACTGGGCTGGAGAAAAATTGCTTCCTGGGGGATATATTGGTGAGGGACCTTGGCTCAAAGACAGAATACCTGTATGGCATGCAGAACAACCCAGGTTCAACCTGTGATATCTCCAATTCAAGAGTCTTTGACCCATTCCATGGGGGGATATATTGGTGAGGGACCTCGGCTCAAAGACAGAATACCTGTATGGCATGCAGAACAACCCAGGTTCAACCTGTGATATCTCCAATTCAAGAGTCTTTGACCCATTCCATGCCCAGAAGATGATAAAAAAAACCCCTCCAGGATCTTCAGCCAAACTGGGCTGGAGAAAAATTGCTTCCTGGGGGATATATTGGTGAGGGACCTTGGCTCAAAGACAGAATACCTGTATGGCATGCAGAACAACCCAGGTTCAACCTGTGATATCTCCAATTCAAGAGTCTTTGACCCATTCCATGCCCAGAAGATGATAAAAAAAACCCTCCAGGATCTTCAGCCAAACTGACCTGGAGAAAAATTGCTTCCTGGGGGATATATTGGTGAGGGACCTCGGCTCAAAGACAGAATACCTGTATAGCATGCAGAACAACCCAGGTTCAACCTGTGATATCTCCAATTCAAGAGTCTTTGACCCATTCCATGCCCAGAAGATGATAAAAAAAAACCCTCCAGGATCTTCAGCCAAACTGGCCTGGAGAAAAATTGCTCCCTGGGGGATATATTGGAGAGGGACCTTGGCTCAAAGGCTGAATACCTGTATGGAATGCAGAACAACCCAGGTTCCACCTGTGATATCTCCAATTCAAGAGTCTTTGACCCATTCCATGCCCAGAAGATGACAAAAAAAACCCCCTCCAGGATCTCCAGCCAAACTGACCTGGAGAAAAGTTGCTCCCTGGGGGATATATTGGTGAGGGACCTTGGCTCAAAGACAGAATACCTGTATGGCATGCAGAACAACCCAGGTTCAACCTGTGATATCTCCAATTCAAGAGTCTTTGACCCATTCCATGCCCAGAAGATGACAAAAAAAACCCTCCAGGATCTCCAGCCAAACTGACCTGGAGAAAAGTTGCTCCCTGGGGGATATATTGGTGAGGGACCTCGGCTCAAAGACGGAGTACCTGTATGGTATGCAGAACAACCCAGGTTCAACCTGTGATATCTCCAATTCAAGAGTCTTTGACCCATTCCATGCCCAGAAGATGATAAAAAAAACCCCTCCAGGATCTTCAGCCAAACTGGCCTGGAGAAAAATTGCTTCCTGGGGGATATATTGGTGAGGGACCTTGGCTCAAAGGCGGAATACCTGTATGGTATGCAGAACAACCCAGGTTCAACCTGTGATATCTCCAATTCAAGAGTCTTTGACCCATTCCATGCCCAGAAGATGACAAAAAAAAAACCCTCCAGGATCTCCAGCCACACTGACCTGGAGAAAAGTTGCTCCCTGGGGGATATATTGGTGAGGGACCTTGGCTCAAAGACGGAGTACCTGTATGGTATGCAGAACAACCCAGGTTCAACCTGTGATATCTCCAATTCAAGAGTCTTTGACCCATTCCATGCCCAGAAGATGACAAAAAAAACCCTCCAGGATCTTCAGCCAAACTGGCCTGGAGAAAAATTGCTCCCTGGGGGATATATTGGAGAGGGACCTTGGCTCAAAGGCGGAATACCTGTATGGCATGCCAGCCCTAACCTGTGATATCTCCAATTCAAGAGTCTTTGACCCATTCCATGCCCAGAAGATGATAAAAAACCCTCCAGGATCTTCAGCCAAACTGGCTCCGGAGTAGCACTGTTCCCTGGGGGATATATTGGAGAGGGACCTTGGCTCAAAGGCGGAATACCTGTATGGCATGCAGAACAACCCAGGTTCAACCTGTGATATTCCAGTTGGTGAGGGACCTCGGCTCAAAGACGGAGTACCTGTATGGTATGCAGAACAACCCAGGTTCAACCTGTGATATCTCCAATTCAAGAGTCTTTGACCCATTCCATGCCCAGAAGATGATAAAAAAAACCCTCCAGGATCTTCAGCCAAACTGGCCTGGAGAAAAATTGCTCCCTGGGGGATATATTGGAGAGGGACCTTGGCTCAAAGGCGGAATACCTGTATGGCATGCAGAACAACCCAGGTTCAACCCGTGATATCTCCAGTTCAAGAGTCTGGCGGTAGGTGATGTACAAGACCTCTGCCTGAGATCCTGGAGAGTCACTGCCAGTCTGAGCAGAGAATACTGACTTTGATGGACCAAGGGCCTGATTCAGTATAGGGCGGCTTCATATAGAAGGAGGAGCCTCGTTTGAACAGGAGCCCTCATAACGGGAGTGAGGTTTAACTCTTTCCATCCCTCTGGTTTTATTTACTTGTTTTTCCTTATCAAGACGGTTCTTCCCCATGATTTTCACCACCTAAGGTGACTGAAGATGTTAAAACTGGACAGACAATTACAAGAACTAGATGTCCCAGGCTAGGTCAAGGGGAGAGAGATAGGGAGCCCACTGCTTGTTCTGGCGAAGGTGGAAGAATGCCAATCTGGCCACGTTTGTGATTTGGGCCTCCTCGGATAATGAGGCATCCAACATCACACCCAAGCTCTTCACTGTTGATGCTGGTATCAACAGCACCCCATCAAGAACTGGGAGTTGGATTCTCCATCCTGTTTCCCCTCATCCCAGGCACTGGATCTCCATCTTTGATGGATTTAGTTTCAGCCAACTCTGTTTTAATCACCCAGCCACAGCCTTGGCCAGAATACCTGGGGCGGAGTCCGTCCATCCATGATCAGATACAGCTGGGTGTCATCAGCATATTGATGGCAACCCAGCCCAATGCTCTGAACCAACTGAGCGAGGGGGTGCATATAGCTCCACAAGCATACTACAAGATCTTCATTTCCTTCAAAAGTCCATCAGAATAGCTCAGCCCTATAGAGTTTTGGAGAATTCCTCACTTCCTCCAAGAGGTCTTTTATTGGATATGGGCCACCCCTGAAACAGACATAGCCCAATTCCTCACTGGCTGGATGAACGTGATGGTGGGCAGGGCACCAATAAGAAGAAGCTTTGAGAAGGTCTGAAATAGCTTGCAGACTCATAATGAGCTCTTAATCTGACAGTTTGGTGTAGGTTTTAGGAGCACAAACTATAATCTGGGAGAATCGGGTTTGATTCCCTACTCCTCCACATGCAGCTGTTGGTGTGACCTTGGGTCAGTCACAGTTCTCTCAGAGCTGTTCTCTCAAGGGCAGTCCTCAAAAGAGCTCTCTCAGCCCCACCTATCTCATGGGGTGTCTGTTGCAGGGAGAGGAAGGGAAGGAGATTGTAAGCCTGAGACTCTGAGTGAAGGGTGGAATGTAAATCCAATCTCCTCCTCCTCCTCCTCCTCCTCCTCCTCCTCCTCCTCCTCCTCCTCTCTTCTTCTTCTTCTTCTTCTTCTTCTTCTTCTTCTTCTTCTTCTTCTTCTTCTTCTTCTTCTTCTTCTTCTTCTTCTTCTTCTTCTTCTTCTTCTTCTTCTTCTTCTTCTCACAATCAGATTTGATCTCATCAGGGCCTCTAGTCCTATTTGTTCCATAGAGGGAACTTTAAGGCACATCAGCTTGAGTAGGACTTCCCCCAATGTGATTGCTCTCTCGAGTAGTCCCAGAGGCAGCAAAAACTTGTGGGAAAGGGAGGGGGAACCAAAACCATATTTTCAGAGGAGTGATAAAAGTGACAGTGTGGACATGGCCTAATCACAGCGGTCCGTTGGCAGATCAGTGTGTTGCACCAATTAATCTGGCCATGAGCATCTAGTCCAGGGGTCCCCAACGTAATGTCTGTGGGCACCATGGCTCCCGCTGACACCTTTCCTCATGCCTTGTCAACTGTTTTTAGAAAGTAGGTGGGGCCAGGTGGGGCTTTTGACCACTGGAGATTTGGCTGACTGTGTAGATTCTTAAAAATATTATTTTGGTGGCAGTTGCTGCCACAGCACAAGGATCTCCACTGTGTGACTGAAGGTAAGCTGCAGCAGCCATTTTGTGGCCGGCTCCACCTTCTGGGGCAGCCATTTTGTGACTGGCTCCGTCCTCTGAGGCAGCCATTTTGTGGCCGTGCACATCACACTGTGACAGATCCCAAAGACCCCCACAGGCTCAAAATGGTTGGGAACTCCTGATCCAGTCAGATAGAATAACTAGACAGACATCAGACCTTGGGCCGGTAACTGTCTCTCCCAGTCTAACCTACCTCACGGGGTTGTCATGAGAATTAAATGGGGGAAGGGAGACCAGGTAGACCACCTAGAGCTTGTTGGGAATGAGGATAAGGTCTTTTTTAAAAAAGTTCTAAATAGCAAGTAAATAAATAAATAAATTTATTTTACCACAAAGAGCATCACAATAACAGGCAAGCGAATCTGTATCCACTCATATGCTTCCTGTGTGGTGAGGCGGGGCTTTGAGAGAAGGTCACGCCTGTTTCATTTCCTCTTGGCTACTTCGGTTCTGGTGTTTTGCTGTATCAGGGAGGGGAATGTTAAAGAATGGGTCAGAAGCAGTGCTCCCTCTAAGCTGCGGAGACCTGTGAGCAAAAATTCTACTTTGTGCGCTACTGGCATTAAAGTTGCAAGCGAGCGATCTGGCTATAGCATAAATTAGTTTGCTCTGGAGCCATCCTTCCTGAGCTAAGACAAAAATGTGTGAGCCGGAGGCTAAGAAACTGTGAGCTAGGCCACACTAACTCAGCTTAGAGGGAACCCTGGTCAGGAGGGACTGTAGGGGGATGGGGGAGCACATTTCTTGCATGCGGAGGCTGCAGGTTTCGTTCCCAGTTGGGTTGCCAGGTCTTCCTGTCCACCGACAGGGTGTGTGTGTGGGGGGTAGGTTTGCCAGATCCAGTTTGGAAAACTTCTGGAGATTTGGGGGTGGAGTCTGGGGAGAACAGGGACCTCCGTGGGGTTCAATGTCCTAGAGTCCGCCCTCCAAAGCATCCAAGTTCTCCAGGGGACTTAATCTCTGTAGCAGGAGGTGAGCTGTAATTCCGAGGGGTCCCCAGGTTCCACCTGGAGGCTGGCATCCGTGCTTCGCAGCCTCTTCACAGAAAAGGATCCTGGGTAGCAGGAAAGACCCCCTGCTGGAGACCTCGGGGAATTACACTCAGCCAAAGATGATTGGTTCTCTGTTAGACGGACCATAGGCAGGATTCAGGGCCAAGCCACGTAAAGCTGGGAAGACATGATCCTGAGTGGGGAAAAACTGTACCCCCCAATTATGGATCAGAGCTACTATGTGTATAGAGGAGAGCCAGTTTGGTGTAGTCGTTAAGTGTGCGGACTCTAATCTGGGAGAACCGGTCCGATTCCCCACTCCTCCATGTGCACCTGCTGATGTGACCTTGGGTCACTCACAAGCTCTGGCACAGCTGTTCTCTCAAGAGCAGTTTCTGTCAGAAGTTCTCTCAGCCCCACCTACCTCACAGGCTGTCTGTTGTGGGGAGGGGAAGGGAAGGGAGTTTGTAAGCTGCTCTGAGACGCCTTTGGGCAGTGAAGGGCGGGAGTATAAATCCAATCTCCTCCTCCTCTGTACCTTTTCCCCAGTTGGAATGACCTCCTTCCAGATGGTTGTCAGCCTTCCGCAAATGAAAAAAGAGAGAGAGAGCAGAAATTTAGAAACACTGACCGTATTATGCATATGTCTTCTCCCCCACATTTATCAACTCCCTTCCTCAACATGGCCACTCTGAGAAGGGTCGCCAACTCCAGGTCGGGAAATTCTTGGAGATTCTGGCCAGGGGGTGGAGTCTGAGGAAGGGCGAGGTTTGAGGAGGGAAGAGACCTCAGCGGGGTATATTGCCATTCAGTCCACTCACCGAAGCAGCCATTTACTATGAGGGAAATGATCTCTGTGGTCTGGAGATCACTCGTAATTTCAAGAGATCTCCAGCTGCCAACTGGAGGTTTGGCAAGCTTAGCACTTAGCCATATCTGCTGCGACCCTCCCCCACCTTCTTTCTGCCAGTCAGCTGCATATCCGGGATCTGAACACATGTCCCCAAAACATCTAGGATAGTTTCATCTCATCTTTCCTTCAGAGTAGTACATAGGGTTTCCTCCATTTTATCCCCACAACAACCCTCTGAGGTAGGTTAGATTGAGAGAGAGTAACTGGCCCAAGGTCACCTGACACGTTTCATGAGAGAATACGGCTTTGAAGCTGGGTCTCCCGGCGGTTTCATACGTGCACAGACTTTACTTCCAAAATATGTTTTTTTTTGGTGTAGTGTAGCCAATTTGGTATAATGGTTAGGAGCAAGAACTCTAATCTGGGAGAACCGGGTTTGATTCTCCACTCCTCCACGTGCAGCTGCTGGTGTGACATTGGGTCAGTCACAAGTTTTCTCAGAACTGTTCTCTCAAGGGCAGTTCTCGAGAGAGCTCTCTCAGCACCACCTACCTCACAGGGTGTCTTTTGTGGGGAGGAGAAGGGAAAAGAGATTGCAAACTGCTCTGAGATTCCTTCAGGAAGTGATGGGCAGGGTATAAATCCAATCTCCTCCTCTTCTTCTTCTTTTAAAAAATGAACTTTTACATTATAAGTTATGCTGTATTTCCAAAAGGGATTTGTAGCCAGGCTTTAGTAATATGAAATATTTATTTAAATTTAAAGCAGATGATTAGTTAACTGGGATGGAGGGATAACAAACCACCCACCCACAGTAATAAGTTCTTGAACAGATAATTTTCATTTTTTAGTCCTCCGATTCTGCAGTCAGCATGGCACACTGGTTGGCTGCTAGACCACAATCTGGGATCAGACGTATACTCTACCATGAAACATTGTGCGTGATGTTAGGGTAATCCTTCTCTAGCCAACCTCACAGGGCTGTTGTGAAGATGAAATTCTGGAGGGGGGAGCTAAGGTTCGGGTTAGACACCCTGAGCTCATTGGATGGAAGATGAGATTTTAAAAAAAATCTGTAAATCCATCTGGAGAAGTGAGCAGTGACTCATGAAAGCGCATATACCCTACCCGAAAATTTTGTAACCCTAGAGTCGAATTCGACTGGCTTTCGAGCAAGGGAAACGTTTACCTTTACCTTTAAGGTGTTTCTGGACTCTTGCTCTTTTCTGCTGTAAATTCATTGACAGCCCTAGAAGGAAATTGTCCATTGAAAGGAATTCTTAGCATAAGACTCACCTTTTTTTTTTAACCTCTCACGTTTACTAAGAATGTATCTGTCAGGTAAGGTTGCCATCTCTGGATTGGGAAATACTTGGAAATCTGCGATGCAGAGCCTAGAGAGGGCATGCTTTGGGGAGTGGAGGAACTTCAGCATGGTAAAATGCCATACAGTCCACCCTCCAAAGCAGCCATTTTTCTCCAGGAGGACGGACCTCTGTAGTCCAGAGAAGAGACGAAAAAGTCAGAGATCTCCAGTTGGCACCTGGAGGTTGGCAACCCCACTGTCAGACTTAAAAAAAAATCTGTAAATTCATTGACAGACCTAGAAGAAACTGTCCACTGAAAAGAATTCTTAGCGTAAGACTAAACTGTGTTTCCCCCAGATATGTTTAGTAAAAATGTTTCTGTCACATAGGAATATCCCCACAAACCAATATCAGGCCCAGCAGCCATTTTGATTTGTCAAGCACAAAGGAGGAGTGTGCACACTTCTCAGGGATACGCAACACTGCCCTTCCATTCGCTGCCACCCGCCGTTGACTGTTTACAGCTTTTTTGTGTGTGAATTAACTGTCATTTTTTTTTTTTTTTTGTGAATGAAGTTTGAAGAAAGCCAGACCAAAAAGGAAGGCCGTAGCCATGTTTTACGAGTTGCGTTTCCTTCTGGGAAGGATGTTTCATGTGGCTGAGGCGAACTTTTTGAAAGAGATGTGGGATAAGGTCCTGGTCAGCATCAGGGCGGGTGAGGAGGGTGAGGGGGGGGGGTCGGGTGAGATGCTTCGTTTACACGGGAAGTTGCAAAAGCTGAACAGAAAGTCATTTCTGGAAGTTTCATTTTAAACAAGAAAAACGACAGGAAACCCAAAGGAGGGAATGAGAAAGAATGAGAGAGACAGAGTGTGAAAGAAAAGGAAGGAGGGGGAGGGCTCACGGAAAGAAATTTAAAAATGCTATTCCGGTCTAACCATTGGCTGTTCGTTCAGATCTAAAAACGCACAGCATCTGCAGAAAAAGTATTAGGTTCGGTTTTTTGGTGGTTTTTTTTTTTTTTTTTTAGTAATTAACATTTTTAAACAGAGAAGACAGCGACACAAAATAGCCAACAAGTCATTATACTGGTCCTATTGTGGAAAAGTGCAGCCCCCAGATCTAGCTAGTGGGATTCGGAGGAGTCCAGAGATCGGGTTTTGGCAGGTCAGCAGTACAGGCGAGATCATTCACTCTGCAGTTCTAAATAGATTTACACCTTTCTCAGTGCATTGTTCCTTGATGCCTGCTGCCACTCTAATGGGAGAAAAATCTTAAAAAGTAGGTATTGTGTGCACTGTGATATCACGGTGGCTCAGTGGTGGAGCCTTTGCTTGGCATGCAGGAGGTCCCAGGTTCAATCCCCGGCATCTCCAGTTAACAGGACCTGGCAGTAGGTGATGTGAAAGACCTCAGCCTGAGACTTTGGAGAGCCACTGGCAGTCTGAGTAGACAGTACTGAATTTGATGGACTAAGGGTTTGATCAAGGGACCAAGGGAGAGCCAGTTTGATGTAGTGGTTAAGTGAGTGGACTCTAATCTGGGAGAACTGCGTTTGATTCCCCACTCCTCCACTTGCACCTGCTGGATAACCTTGGGCAAGCCACAGTTCTGTCAGAGCTGTTCTCTCAAGCACAGTTCTGGAAAGAGCTCTCTCAGCCCTGCCTACCTCACAGGGTGTCTGTTGTGAGGAGAGGAAGGGAAAAGAGTTTGTAAACTGCTCTGAGACTCCCTTGGGTAGTGAAGGGTGGGGTATAAAGCCAATCTCCTCTTCTTCTTCTTCTTGATTCAGTATACGACACATTCACGTGTTCACTTTTGGGGGAAACTACAGACTTATTTAGTGTTTCCGGTGATTCCTAGAGCTACCCACTGTCACTTCTGAGTTGTCCTGGAAGTGATGTCATGTTGCATGCAACACCCTCCCCTGTCCCTGCCCTCTGGCTCCTGCCAGTTGTCAGGCATGGCTTAACAACTATGGCTTAGAAGGCCATAGCTCTGTTTAGGATCACACTGTAAATGCACACAAATATGGTGTGTGATTCTAATCTGGTCCAACAGCCAGGGCAGTGACCTTGATGGGATTTCAGCATTTTAAAATGGGGCACACAGACACAAACACATTCCTGACTGCTCTGTAATGCTTGAATCTAAAGATGAGGGGGGGAGTAAATGGGGTTAATTATGGTTTTGTGTCTAGGAGATTGTTTATCTCTATGCATGTGACTGGCAAATGCAACATGAGTCTAACTGTCAGCTCTTGTGCAACCTTTTGCGGGCTTTGAGCGTTGGCTTGCCTGATATCTGTATTCCTGGACCTGAGCTGTCTGTCCTCTGCCCCAGATATGGCTATGACTGTCATCCAGTTCTTCCAACATGTGTAGGGATACCATATAAAAAGGTAAAGGTTCCCTTGCTTGAAAGCCAGTCGAATCCGACTCTAGGGTTGCGGAGCCAGTGCAGTCCGAAGACGTTTCCGTGGTCACGTGGCTGGCATGACTAAACACCAAGGCACACGGAACGTTGTTACCTTCCCACCAAAGTGGTACCTATTTATCTACTTGCAATTTCTTGCTTTCGAACTGCTAGGTTGGCAGGAGCTGGAACTAGAGACGGGAGCTCACTCCGTCATGCGGCACCCGGGTCTTGAACTGCTGAACTACTGACCTTCCATAGCCTGCAGTTCAGCATCTTAACCACTTGAGCCACTGCAGCTCCAGGGATACCTTCCCCTTTCCCTCCAGACACCCTGTGAGGTAGGTGGGGCTGAGAGAGCTCTTTTGAGAACTGCCCTTGAGAGAACAGCTCAGAGAGAACTTGTAACTGACCCAAAGTCACACCAGCAGCTGCATGTGGAGGAGCGGGGAATCAAACCTGGTTCTCCCAGATTAGAGTCCATGCTCCCAACCACTACATGAAACTGGCTCTCTGGGAGGGAAGGGATGTTGGGGTGGGCAGGCACATGGAACCAGCAGTAAGACAAACAGTCTTATCACCGCACGGGCCTTTTCTGCTAACGAAAGTGCACAGGGTGGAAGGGAAGGACTGATGGAGCCGATTTGCCCCCATACGCTATTTTTGAGAGCTGAGTCTCGCGTTCTGCATGAGTTGAGTCGGGGTTTCCCTTAACCCATCTAGCGTTCGAGGTATCACCTAATCAGTCCTGGAGTTAAAGCACAGCCTGACATGCGGAAATGAAGATTTCCTTTTGACTGCTCCCTACATCTTCCGCCGGCATCAGATTTTGTGCTCTGCTGGACAGGGAAGCGATCGATCGATCGAACTCTGCTTCGTTCAACCGTCTTGTCGATTTTAATTCAACACCATCCAGAGAGGATTCCTTACAGCTCTTGTGTTTGGGTAAACAACGAGGGTCGCACTTCCTCATCCGCAGAAACCTAAGCAGATAAGAGATGATGTGAAAGAGCTCTTCTGGAGATCCTGGAGGGCCCTTAGCCAGCGGCGGAGGATGCTCTACATTTTGACTTGCTGCACTGGAAGGGACCACAGGCATGAGTCTGCTGGCTCTGCCCCGACTCTGCCTCATTTCCTGGTCATCTGCAGCAGGGCCATTTCCTCTGACCACCATCAGGACCCCTCTTGTGCCTTCCTACCAGCCCAGTTACAGACCCACCTGCAGGTGGAGCACCTGCCCTATGACAGAGGTCTCTCTCGGGAACTGCTCTGAGAGAACTGTGGGTTGCCCAAGGCCACCCAGCAGCTGCATGTGGAGGAAGGGGGAAATCAAACTCAGTTCTCCCAGATTAGAGTCCGTGCTTCTGACCATTACCCCAAACTGGCTTTAAAAGGGGATGAGATAGATTCATGGAAGAGAAGTCTCTCAATGGCGACTAGCCATGGTGGCCGAGGGGACCCTCCACTTTCAGAGGCACTAAGCCTCTGAATCCCAGAGCCAGGAGGCAACATCAGGGGAAGGTCTCGGCCTCTATGCCCTGTTGCTGGACCTCCAGAGGAACTGGCTGGCTACTCTGTGAGGCAGGATGCTGGACTAGATGGACCACTGGTCTGATCCAGCAGGGCTCTTCTGATGTTCTTATGTGTATTTTTTCCCTGCCCATTCATGAGCCTTCGAAGTGGCCATGCATCCTTTCCTCAAAGATGCTGCTGGGTGGTGTGCACAGATGGGAACACCACCACTATGCCTGCCAGGAATGCTGCCATTGCACCACACCTGCACAGCATTCTCTGGCAACATGTTTGTGTGGAGGGGCTCTGTGGTTGTGGCCCCTCACAGAAACCTTGAGCCCTGGCAGCTGCCTCGCCTATGTCGATGTCGGCCCTGAGCCAATGTGATGGAGCGGTTAAGAGTATCCACGTCTAGTATCTAGGACTCCTGGGTTTGAATCTCTAGTTGTGCCATAGAAGCTCACTGGGTGACCTTTGGGTCAGTCACATTCTCTCAGCCTAACCTACCTCGCAGGGTCATTGTGAGGATAAAATGGAGGAGAACAATCTAAGCCGCTTTGGGTCCACTTCGGGGAGAAAGGTGGGCTACAAATGGATGACTTAACCAGGGCTTTTTTTTTGGTAGAAAAAGCCCAGCAGGGACTCATTAGCATAATAGGCCACACCCAATAGCAGGAACTCATTAGCATATCAGGTCACACCCCTGACAGCACAGCTTATTAGAATATTAGGCCACATCGCATAACTTCCCTTGGCTTGCCTGTGTGTGTGTGTGTGTGTGTCGCTCTCCAGGCCTTCCCTCTGTAGCCATGCATGCAGAGATTTTGGCTGTAGTGGGCATGGCTAACTCTGAAGCCAGCCGGAACGCTGTTCCTGTGCATTCCTGCCCAGAAATATCCCTGGACTTAACTTAATGCATAAATAAATAAAGTGCAGCTGCACTGAAAACAGAATCGGAAAAGAGCAAGAGTCCAGTAGCACCTTAAAGACTAACTAAATTTGTGGCTGAGTATAAGCTTTCCTGCCTCACTGCTCACTTAGGATCATAGAGTCATAGAGTTGGAAGGGACCTCCCGGGTCATCTGGTCCAACCCCCTGCACAAGGCAGTAAATTCACAAATACCCCCCACATCCCCAGTGACCGCTGTTCCATGCCCAGAAGACGACCAACCCCCTCAAAAACCCTCCAGGATCACTGGCCAAACTGACCTAGAGCAAAATTGTTTCCTGACCCCAAATTGGTGATCAGCATTTCCCTGGGTGTGTAGGAAGAGGCCACAAGAACCAAACACTGAGGCAACCCTTCCTGCCCTCCCTTCTCGTGATCTGCTTAAGTTTACAGAATCAGCATTGCTGTCAGATGACTGTCTAGCCTCTGTTTGAAAACCTCCAAAGAAGGAGAGCCCACCACCTCCCAAGGAAGCCTGTTCCACTGAGGGACCTCTCTAACCATCAGGAAGTTCTTCCTCATGTTTAACTGAAAACTCTTCTGATATAATTTCAAGCTGTTGGTTCTGGTCCAACCTTCTGGAGCAACAGAAAACAATTCTGTACCATCCTCTCTATGACAGCCCTTCAAGTACCTGAAGATGGTTATCATATCACCTCTCGGTCATCTCCTCTCCAACCTAAACATACCCAGCACATTCAACCTTTCTTCACAGGACTTGGACTCTTCACCATCTCCATTGCCGTCCCCTGGACAATGAGGAGGAATGTGAGTACATCTGTCCTTATATCTTGGAGAGCGGAGTGATTCCAGAGGCTAAATCAAAACAGCATCATTGGCCATGGGCCAGGTCTGTATGCACGACACCTCTTCTATGTGGTCACACTCTGCAAATGACCAAGGGGAGGGGCCAGAACATTTGTGCCCATTGTACCTCCCCACATGGTGAAGTCAAGATGTGGAGGAGGGTTTCATCTGGACCAGGTGAACGTCAGAGAAGACAATAGTGACCATGGTTGACCAACAAGACTGACTGAGTGAGGCAGTGTCATGTGACCCCCCCATGTCTCAATAAGCTCTTCTTGGTTAGTTCATGACCCCAGCACCACCCGTCCTCATTATCCTGTTCCACCCATTCACTCTTTTTTCTTGCATCAGCAAATTTTGTCCGGGAGGGGTGAATGGATGGGTGAGTTCCATGGGTGCCATTGTGCCGATTCTACGCAGGCTCAAGGGGAGCAGCCCTGAGGTGAATAGTCTAGGCTAGCCTCATCTTGTCGGATCTCAGAAGCTAACCAGGTTCAGCCCTGGTCAATATTTGGATGGGAGACCACCAAGGAATACCAGGGTCGCGAGGCAGAGGCAGGCAACGGCAAACCACCTCTGAACGTCTTTTGGCTTGAAAACCCCATGAGGTCACCATAAGTCAGCTGTGGGTTTATGGCAAAAAAGACGGGAGGGGAGAAACAGGGACATGCAGTCCTGGCAGGTGGAAACACAGATGCGCCCCAAAGGTACAGAGACTAACACAAGGACAGCAAATCACAGCAAAGGAATGAAACCGAATAGAACAGGAACTGGCGGCATGAGTCGTGTTGTGAAGGTCCATTTAAAACAAATATTTATTTGGCCTCCTTGCCCTCTAGATGGCACACTTTCCTTAATTTTGGAAAGCTCCCCTCCAGCACTGTTGCTTCTCTTGCTGCACTGTTTCCTAAGAGGAGAAGAGAGAGGAGGCGTTCTGTGGGTGGCCGCAGAGGGCGCTGCACCCTTGATGTGGACCCTGCTGTGTCACTTGTTGTGCTGCAGACATACATACCAGCCCGGCCAATGCTGGACTGGAGAACTGCGCTGGTGTTTCCAGGAGGTGTCTCCAGGTGAGCTGTTCTTCTCATCAGATCTCAGAAACGAAGCGGGATCGGCCCTGCTTAGGACTTGGATGGGAGACCTCTGAGAAACCCATAGGGTCACTATGCAGAGGCAGGCAACTATCAATTATCTCTGTTCCCCTCCTGTCTTGAGAACCCTACAGTCCTTGAAAAAGCTCTCTCAGCCCCACCTACCTCACAGAGTGCCTGTTGTGGGGAGGGAAGGGGAAAGGAGATTGTAAGCCGCTCTGAGACTCTGAGTGAAGGGCAGCGTATAAATCCAGTCTCCTCCTCCTCTTCCTCCTCCTCCTCCTCCTCCTCCTCCTCCTCCTCCTCCTCCTCCTCTTCTTCTTCTTCTTCTTCTTCTTCTTCTTCTTCTTCTTCTTCTTCTTCTTCTTCTTCTTCTTCTTCTTCTTCTTCTTCTTCTTCTTCTTCTTCTTCTCCTCCTCCTCCTCCTCCTCCTCCTCCTCCTCCTCCTCCTCCTCCTCCTCCTTCTGACATTTTCACAGCTGACCGGCTTTGTAACCAAGAGATCTAGAAACCTGTCTTTGAGAAAGCAAACTGTGATTCCCAGGTACTGAATTTCACATCAGGGGCTAAATTCTTGGACCACAAAGTGGGTCGGTAAGATTTCTGCAGTGCAACCCTAGGCAGAATTGTGTGTGTGTGAGATGCACCGTCGAGTTGCAGCTGACTTATGAACCCTGCAGGGTTTTCAAGGCCAGAGGTGAGCAGAGATGCTTGGCCGTTGCCTGCCTCTGCGTAGCAACCCCTGGACTTCTTTGCTGCGCTCCCAATCCAAGTGCTAACCTGGGCTCACCTTGCTCAGCTTCCAAGATGCGACGAGACTGAGTTAGCCTAATGCCTTCGAAGCCCATTGACATCAGTGAACTAAGAATCACACTCGTTTTGAATCAAGATAGGTAGCTGTGTCAGTCTGTCCGTAGCGCCAGAAAAGAGCCAGAGTCCCAGTAGCACCTTAAAGACTAACAAAATCTGTGGCAGGGGGTGAGATCTCCTAAGTCACTGCTCACGGCTCAAAGCTCCCACCCTGCCACAAAACGTCGTTAGTCTTTAAGGTGCTTCGGACTCTCGCGCTTTTCTACGGCTCCTTCCTTCCGCTACAGACAGACTAACACGGCTACCCACAGAAGAGAGCCAGAGTCCCAGTAGCACCTTAGAGACTAACAAAATCTGTGGCAGGGGGTGAGCTCTCCTGAGTCACTGCTCACGGCTCGAAGCTCCCACCCTGCTACAAAACGTCGTTAGTCTTTAAGGTGCTTCGGGACTTTCGCTCTTTACTACGGCTCCTTCCTACCGCTACAGACAGACTAACACGGCTACCCACAGAAGAGAGCCAGCGTCCAGTGGCACCTTAGAGACTAACAAAATTCGTGGCAGGGGATGAGCTTCCGTGAGTCACTGAAGCGGTGAGCGGTGACTCACGAAAGCTCACCCCCTGCCACAAATTTGGTTTGTCTTTAAGGTGCTGCTGGACTCTGGCTCTCTTCTATCTGGGGAAATGTACTCTGACTCACGGAAGCTCCTTCCCTGCCACATGGTTCGTTAGCCTTTAAGATGCTGCCGGACTCTGGCCCTCTTCTCATGTTTTGAAAGTTATTCGTCTTGAGCCATTTCTGAATGAGACCTCCAAGCTAGGTGTGTTTTCTGTTTATCTTCCTGCTTCCGTACTCTCCTGGAACGGCTCCTTAAATCCAAACCATCTCCAACACGGTCACCCTGGTCGAAGAGCTAACCGCACTCCCCTCCAATCCATATATTTCCGTTTCAGCGTTACACTTTGGGTCTGTAGGAATTAGCAGTCTCGATGCCTGACAGACTAATTCTCGCCACGGCTAAGTGTTCTGCCTGAGATTATGTGTACGTTCGAGCAGACCCCGTCCCCAATTAATCACGTGCGTCGAACCATGCTGGGCGACCTTCCGACAGTCACATTTGTGCTGGCTTGCAGTTATTGATTCCGGATAGGTGGATTGCATGGATGGAACAATCCTTTGGTGGGCAGGGGAGGGAAGAAATCCACTCTCTTCACACTTTTGTTTGTCGTTTCACACGCATATGGAGTTGCGATCGCCCCTCTCGCCTTAATGTGGGGTCAGAAATAGCTCCTATAGGGCCACCTTTTGAGTTACAAAAAGTGCTGTGGACCTAGGGTTGCCAAGTCACTTACCGTTCATAGCGGGGGGGAGTTGGTCTCTGGCTGGGACATTCGTGCGTGTGCTTCCTATGCGCGCAGTGCGATTACATCACCCAGAAGTGATGTCATCACATTGGGCATGTCGCTGGCTGACGCTCTAGCAATCAACCTGGAAACTCTATGGTACCATGGAGTTTTGAGGCTGATTGCTGGAGTGTCAGTCAGTGGTGTGCTTGGTGTGATGATGTCACCTCCGGGTGATGTAATCACACTGGGCATGTCAGCCCGAACCAGGCACTTTGGGGGTGGGGTTCACCCTGCCGGCCTTTTCCGGACCGGTGGATTGGGGACCCTTTTAGCAGAGGAAACTCTGCCCTCCCGGGGGACCTGGCAACCCTATGTGGACCATAGAGATTTGTTAAATAGTGGGTGCCCTGGATGAACAGACCCCTAGTGATCAGCTCCCTTTATTAGTGATTTCAGCAAAGAGAAGAAGGACTGGAATTCCCTGGCAGAAGCCTGGTTTTTAAGCATGCAAGACACCACACCCCACTCCTAACGACAGGCTATTTACACTACATTATCTCTCTCCTGGTCCATTCTAGGATCCTTGTTTCTCTAGTGGTCCATTCTCGGATCCTAGCCAGCTATTGTTTGTGGATGCAAGCTCAACCCGACCCCAGGGCTACTTGAGGCTGACTCATCCTTAGTAGAAGAAGAAGAAGAGAAGAAGAAGAGATTGGATTTATACCCTGCCCTTCACTACCCAAAGGTGTCTCAGAGCGGCTTACAAACTCCCTTCCCTTCCCCTCTGCACAACAGACATCCTGTGATGTAGGTGGGGCTGAGAGAGCTCTGACAGAAACAGCTCTTTTTTCAAGAACAGCTGTGCCAGAACTGTGACTTGCCCAAGGTCATCCAGCAGGTACAAGTGGAGGAGTGGGGAATCAAACCCGGTTCTCCGAGATTAGAATCTGCGCACTTAACCACTACACCAAACTGGCTATCACACCAAACTCACACAACCATTTGCCTTAGGGTCACCAGCATCTAGGCGGGGCCTGGAGGTCTCTCTCTATTACATTTGATCTCCAGATTACAAAGACCAGATCCCCTGGAGCAAATGGTTGCTTTGGAGGACGGATTCTATCACACGGTTACTCTGCTGAGGCCCCTCCCCTTCCCAAACCCTGCCCTCCCCAGGATCCAACCCCCAAACTCTGGGACATTTCCCAACCCAGAGTTGGCAGCCCTAAATTTTGTATGTGGTGATAGAATGAGATTATAATTTGCATCTCCACTACAGATACGAACTGCTTTGGAGCCAGTTTCAAACGGGTGTGACGTGATTGTCTGTCTGCCAGCTCTGAAAGAACTTATGACTGACCCACGGTTGCACCACCAGCTGCATTTGGAGGAGTGGGGAATCAAACCCAGTTCTCCCAGATCAGAGGTCCTGATTCCCCTCATTTGTAGCACTACAAGTCCCATCAAGGCTTCTAGCTTTATTCTCTGATGAATTGTTCCTGCCATACAAACACAACCTCAGGTTCTGTTACAAATAGCATGGGGGGAGGGCGTTTCTAGACCTAATGTGGGTCAGAAGCTCCTGATAGTTTTCATTTTTGTCACTGCAACAACCACAACCCTCCTGACCCTGTTGGCCAACTTTGAGACTCCTGCCTTCATTTTCCAATGAGTTATGCTTGCCACAAACAAAGAATCTTAGCATACATTGCCAATTGCATGGAGGCGGGGTGGGGTTTCTGGATCTAATGAGGTTCTCATCCCTTTCGACTTGGGCACTGTAGCTCCCAAAGTCCTGGTGGTCAGTTTTGAGACACATGGCTTTATTTTCTGATGAGTTATGCCCTGCCACCGATGGGCGAAAAGCCAGGTGGACAGCCAGATCCTTTTACTATTATTATACTTAGATTTTTTTTAAAAAAAATATGCTCCCTCTCCAGGCAATCTGCCCAAGGTGGCTTATAAAATAAAGCATAATAAAGACATAAAACATTAAAAATTGTTAATTAAAAGCCAGCAATAAAAAAAACCAGCCAGGGAATAAAAACACAATACGATGAGCAGCTTAAAATGAATCTAACAGTTTTGAGGCTAAAAACACACTCCAAAATGATTCTATTGGGCTGTCCTGTGGAAATCTGGGGAGGCACCAGGGATTCCAGGGCATCAGTCAAGGGATTCAGAACTAGCCCAGGAACCTACTGTGGGGAGAGTAAATTCAGGCTTGACAGACCACTGCAGGCAAAGAATTCGGGATGCCACGAATTTCTCAGCGAATGACTTGATGGGTTGTGACGACTTGATCATACGGGAGCCGATCACCATTCCTGTTTGCTTTGACAGTGAATGGCTCAGTTAGCACAGCTGAGAGATCCTTAGACACAAGCGACGGCCCACACCAACTCCCACCAATTTTCTAGCAGTCCCAGAAAATACCAGGAGTCGCTAGTGTGGCAATTAATAACTAAGACAACTATTCAGCTTCTTACGGCATCCCTTACGTTTGCATGGTGGCCAGAATTTCTTTTTTATATCTTTGTGCATGGGTGTGTTTGTGTGTGCGCATGCATGTGCATGCGCAACCTCTGATGACTGACCCCTACTGGGGGCCTGGAGGATATTCAGAGAGGCGGCTGAATAAAGCCTGCCCCCCGGCCTCCCGACTGCTGGTATGCCAAGGAGATCTCCCATCCAAGTACTTGGCAGAGTCGACCTTGCTTAGCTTCTGAGGTCTGATGGGATCGGGCTTGCCTGGGCTATCCAGGTCAGGGCGCATGACCAGAAGCCAGGAATCGTTTACTATTTACTTCCTTTTTACCTCCCCCCTTTTCCTCCCTGATGGGGACCTGAAGTTCATTCTCCGCTCCTCCATTTTACCTCCACAACAACCCTGTGAGGTAGGTTAGGCTGAGAGCGTGTGACTAGCCCAAGGTCACCCGGCGAGCTTCCTTGGCAGAGCAGTGATTTGTGCTGGAGTCTCCCTAATCATGGTCCCATGCTCTTAACCACAACGCCATGCTGGCTCTCCGCACCACAATGGATCATATGAAGCTGCCTTTGTTCGCGTTACCTGCTCTGACAGATGGCTGGTCTCCAGGAACTCAGGCGGAGGTCTGTCACATCGTCTATTACCTCGTCCTTTTAACTGGAGGTTGAACATGGGAGCTGTTCAGATGCTCTGCCACTGAGCCATGCCCCCCACCCCCAAGTGGCCACTTGATTAATGAGGCTGCCTTGTATTGAACTGTATCACTAGTCCAGGCATACCTGCTTGATTTAGAAGCAATGGTCCAGGGCAGGGGACCATGACCTTTTTGAGCCTGCAAATACACTTGGAATTTTGAGAGGGGGTGATGGATGCCACCCTGAAATGCCTGCCAGAGTGGGTGGAGTTGAATGGAAACCCCGCCCCCACATATCCCGGAAGAAGAAAGCCTGGAAGGGAAATGAGACCACACACAGAAGAAGGAGAAGAAGGAGAAGGAGAAGGAGAAGGAGAAGGAGAAGGAGAAGGAGAAGGAGAAGGAGAAGGAGAAGGAGAAGGAGAAGGAGAAGAAGAAGAAGAAGAAGAAGAAGAAGAAGAAGAAGAAGAGGAGGAGGAGGAGGAGGAGGAGGAGGAGGAGGAGGAGGAGAGATTTATACCCCGCCCTTCACTACCCAAAAGCAGTCTCAGAGCAGCTTACAGTCCCCTTTCCCTTCCCCTTCTCCTCCCCACAACAGACACCCTGTGAGGTAGGTGGGGCTGAGATCTCTCTCTCTCTCGACTTGCCCTTGAGAGAACAGCTCTGAAAGAACTTGTAACTGACCCACGGTCACACCAGCAGCTGCATGCGGAGGAGTGGGGAATCAAACCTGGTTCTCCCAGATTAAACCACGCTCCTAACCACTATATCAAACAGGCCCAGGTGCTTCCGAGTCCTTGTGATCCTCCAGTGGAAAACCCTTTCATTTGAATGAGGGCAGCCAATAACAAGCTCTTCCTTCCTATGGCCCCAGCCTCCTCCCCCCACTTTCTGAAAAAGCTTTCAAAGGAAGTACTGGTTGGTGGCACCACATTGAGGAGCCCTGGTCCAGTGTCTTAGAGGAAGAAAGTTTTAATTGACACCTTCTTCCCCAAAGCCTTTAACTGGAAATACCCAGGACTGGACCTGTTGATGCGAGGCATCTACTCCATCACTGAACTAGGACACTTTTCCTTGGTTGCTTTCCATAAAAGAAACACCTGATTTCCCATACCTGCTCAGCTTTCCCCCCTTTCATTTTACCCCCTTCCTGCCGTCCATTCTGACATCCTCAATTGCCAGCAAATTCACATTCCCACGGACAATCCACCCGCACCCCCCAGTAGGGTCTTTAGGAGCCCGCATTGTCATCCGGGAAAGAAAAGCTCAGCTTCGGGAATGAGCTTGGCGATATTATGCCATTCGGCCCCGGGCCATTGTCTTGCACTGGTTCTCGGCAGGCTGTCCTACTTATCCAAATTTAGTGGGGTCGGTGGGAGTCCCCTGGGTGGGGAACTGCTGTGTGAAGCTACTCCAAAGTTATCCAAAACTAATTATTTAAGTCCCTCCAGGAAATGCGGAGGGTACATGCTTGGCTCATTGTGTTCGGAAACAGCCACTCTGCTGCTGATCCAGTTACTGCCTTTGCTAATTGTCTCACAGCCTGTTTGTCCCCTGGCAGGAGGGAACGAGTGTGGGAAAGAGCAGGCGGAATCCTTACTGGCGGCGTCAGCAATGCTTTAAAATATCCCACCGTGGTAGGGTTGCCAACCCGAGGACGGGGAGAATTCCTGGAGATCTGGAGAGAGGGTGGGATTTGGAAAGGAGATTCGGAAAGGAAGCTGGAAAGGAATTTGGAAACACCCATCAATTTTAGGCCCGAATGGGCCACAGGAGTTCCTCCCCTTGCATTCCCGTCATTCCTGCCAGGTCACCTGCAACAGGTCACTATTCTGCAGAAGACGGGGGAGAATTTCCAAAGGCCAAGGGAAGGGGAATCGAGGGCAGTGACGTGACACGTTAGACCAAGGGAGAGTTCACACCACCTGCTTTCATCTCAGGCATCCATCTTGGGGTAATAACAGAAGTGCAGACTATCCGGCGGTGTAAAGCCGACTGCAAAGTTGTCTCTCCATTGAAGTTCGGACAGCAAACTGTTCCTCCCCTCCCCCTGCCTTTAGACAATGAGGAAAAACCACAGCTCTCTGTTTGGGAATCGGATCACACCATTGATCCAGACCTGCTTTGTACGTCGTGTGGACTATGCCAGACCTACGCCGATGCTGGAGTTCCATGGCTGGATAACCGGGTGCAAGATTTGGCTTGGGGGGGGGACTGGGGGGAGGGGCAGGCCTGTAGCTACAGCGGGGCATCTTGGGGCTAGGCCCCCCGACTTGCTGGCAAGCCCCCTGACTTCCCATCCAGCCAAGGGCATCACGTCCTTCTCCCCTGGATTAATTTGATTAGCCAGTGCCCCCTAAGAAATTTAAATGCCCCCTGACTTAAAAAATCCTGGCTATGGGCCTGGGGAGGGGGCTGCGGTGGCTTGGGGCTGTGGTACTGGGGAAGTGGGGAGTATTTATTTATTTGCTTCATCTATACCTCCCTGTCTTCTTTATGGGGACCCAAGGAGGCTTACATAATCCTCCTTCCCTCCATTTTATTTATTTTTAGCATTTAGATCCCGCCCATCCTGTAAACAGGCTCAGGGTGGGTTACAAGATTTCAATAAATACAATGAAATTTTAAAACGCATTGTAAACATACAAAATCAATCATCCTAGTTTGCCGTAGGGAGAGTCCGGCTGATTGATGTAGGTAGGTATGGCTGGTTACCAGTGGGTGGGAGGCAGAGGGCTGTGTGTGGACGCCTGCTACCTCAGCCAAAAGCCTGGTGGAACTGCTCTGTCTTGCAGGCCCTGCGGCATTGAATAAGAGCCAGTTTGGTGTAGTGGTTAAGTGTGCAGACTCTAATCTGGGAGAACCGGGTTTGATTCCCCACTCCTCCACTTGCACCTGCTGGATGACCTTGGGCGAGCCATAGTTCTGACAAGAGCTGTCCTCGAAAGGGCAGTTCTTGAAAGAGCTCTAGGATCTGGGAGAACCCGGTCTGAAGCCCTGCTCTGCCATAGACACTTGCTGGATGGTCTTGCCTCACGGAGCTGTTGTGAGGATAAAATGGGGGACAGGAGAGCAACACAAGCCACTGTTGTGGGATGAGATAGGCTGTGACAGTTATGGTGATGGAAGAGGGCTCTGGCGTCCTGTGGCAGTGAATTCCAAATGTTAATGACTCTTTGGGTGAAGAAGGACCCTTTTATTTGTCTTACACCTACTGCTCATTAATTTCATTGAGTGCCCACGAATTCTTGTATTGCGCCTTGGCGTTTAGTCATGCTGGCCACATGACCACGGAAACGTCTTCCGACAGCGCTGGCTCTTCGGCTTTGAAATGGAGATGAACACCGCAACCCTAGAGTCAGATTCGACTGGCTTTTGAGCAAGGGAGCCTTTACCTTTACCTTTAAGGGAGAAAAGTATTTCTCTCTCTACCTTCTCTGTCCCATGCATGATTTCGTAAACCTCTGTCATGTCATCCTTCAGTCGTTATTTCTCCAAGCTAAAAAGCCCCAACCTCTTTAACCTTTCTTCATGTGGAAAATTCATATTGTCTGGTGGGTGAAACTAACAGGACAAACCCAAATTCCAGAATGAAAGGGAGGGGGAGAAAAATCAATTTCTCGAAATGGTTGAGTTTTATACACTTCCATGATCTACCCAATATGCTCCAACAAGTTTAGCTGAGGTATACCCCAGTTCAAGAACAAATAGACTGTTTTGTCACGTACAATAGTTGGTCATAAAGAGGGTAATCTGGCATTATTAAATGTGCTAACAATGTCCCAGGAGGATCAGTAGTGCACTGGCAATAGATAATCCACTCCGCAGAAGACCTGTAGGAGGTTTATGGATCGTTTTGTTTGGGCAAAGATTAACTGAAGTCTGATCGCATCTGTTTTAATTTAATACAGCGAGTGCTAGAATAAGACCAAAAAATGAGAGAAGATGGGCTATTGATCTGACAAGAATATAATCAGAGGAGGAGGAGGAGAAATTGGAATGTCAATATTAAGAACATAAGAACAAAAGAGAAGCCAATGTTGAATCAGGCCAATAGCCCATCTAGTCCAACACTCTGTCACACAGCAGCCAAAATATACCACGTGCCATCAGGAGGTCCAGCAGTGGGGCCAGGACACTAGAAGCCCTCTCACTGCTGCCCCCCCCAGCACCAAGAATAGAGTGCATCACCTGCCCCAGACTGAGAATTCCCATCTATACCTTGTGGCTAATAGCCACTAGTGGACTTCTGCTCCATATGCTTATCCAATTCCCTCTTGAAACTGTCCATGCTTGTAGCCGCCACCACCTCCTGTGGCAGTGAATTCCATATGTTAATCACTCTTTGGGTGAAGAAGTTTTCTGCTGGGATAGCAATCTAGGGAGTGGCTTAAATGCTATGGGGTTCTCCTGGAGTGGTCCTTGATCTGACCATCTGTGGTCTCTGTTGTGAACCATGGCAAGTCCTTGGCAAGTGAACACCTCCAGGATCGGGCTGTGGCTCTGTGATGAAGCACCCGCTTGGCAGGCAGAAGGACTCAGGTTCAATCCAGAGCATCTCCAGTTTAAAAAGATCAGGTTGCAGGTGATGTGAAAGACCTGGCCTGGACAGCTGCTGCCAGTCAGGGTAGACAATACTGTTCCTGATAGACCAATGGTCTGATTCAGTAGAGGGCAGTTTCACGTGTTCATGTTAAGAACATAAGAGAAGCCATGTTGGATCAGGCCAATGGCCTACCTAATCCGACACTCTGTGTCGCACAGTGGCCAAAAACCAGGTGTCATCAGGAGGTCCACCAGCAGGGCCAGGACTCTGGGAGCCCTCCCACTGTTGCCCCCCAAGCACCAGGAATACAGAACATCACTGTCCCAGACAATGTTCCCTCTCAGCTGCGGAGTCTTGTGAGCAAAAATTCTACTTTGTGAGCCACTGGCATGAAAGTTGTGAGCGAGCGATTGGGCTGCTGCATAAATTAGTTTGCTTTGGAGCCATCCTTCCCGAGCTAAAACAAAAATGCATGAGCCGGAGGCTAAAAAGCTGTGAGCTAGCTCACACTAACTCAGCTTAGAGGGAACACTGGTCCCAGACAGAGCGTTCCATCTATACCTTGCGGCTAATACTCACTCATGTACCTCTGTTCCATATGTTTATCTAATCCCTTCTTGAAGCTGCCTGTTAGAACCATAGAATCACAGAGCTGGAAGGGGGCCATACAGCCCATCTAGTCCAACCCCTGGCTCAATGCAGGATCAGCCCTAAAGCATCCCTGACAAGGGTTTGTCCAGCCGCTGCTTAAAGACTGCCAGGGAGGGGGAGCTCACCACCTCCCCAGGCAGCTGATTCCACAGTTGCACAACTCTGACTGTCAAAAGGTGCCTTCCTGCCCTTAATTTAAACCCATGATTGCATGTCCTCTCCTCTGCTGCCAACCGGAACAGCTCCCCGCCCTCCTCCAAATGACAGCCCTTCCAATTCTTCAAGGGAGCCATCATGACCCCCTTCAACCTCCTCTTCTCTAGAATAAACATCCCCGAGTCTCTCAGCCTTTCCTCCTAGGGCTTGGTCTCCCAATCATTCTTGTCGCTCTCCTCTGCACCTGCTCCTTTCTGTCCACATTCTTTTTGGTCAGGGAGGGATTGTGGCTCTGTGTGAAAGCATCCAGCTTGCATGCAGAACATCCCAGGTTCAGTCCCCGGAATCTCCCATTAAAATGACCCAATAATAGGAGATGTGAAAGACTTGACCTGGACAACCTCTGCCGGGTAAGACAGACAATGCTATGATAGATCAATTGGTCTGAGGCAGTATAAGGCTGCCGTGGCTCAGAGGTTAAGGCGCTGAAACTGCAGACCAGGAAGGTCTGTAGTTCGGCAGTTCAAGACCCTCATGCCGTGTAATGGAGTGAGCTTCCGTCTCTGGCTCCAGCTCCTGCCAACCTAGCGGTTCGAAAGCAAGAAATTGCAAGTAGATAAATCGAGCAAGGGAACCTTTACCTTTACTAAATAGGTACTGCTTCGGGGGAAGGTAACAACATTCTCTGTGCCTCGGCGTTTAGTCATGCCGGCCATATGACCCTGGAAATGTCTTTGGACAGCGCTGGCTCTTCAGCTTGGAAATGAAGCAAGGGAAATCTTTTCAGCAAGGGAAACGTTTACCATTTACCTTTAGTATAAGACAGCTTCATATGTTCATCCCCACCTGAAATTAAATGCCTTTAACGGGGATGAATGCATGTCCTCTCACTGCCTTCCCTTGTGGTGAGTTGAACATTGTAAGCCCCTTATGGGCAGGATCATTCTGACAGCATGATAATAATTCCAGTTTGTGTCCCACATCTGTAATGTGGGAATAGTAATCTCGATCAATCAATGCTAGAGGTGCTGCAAAGGTGAATGGTTTAATTATGTATCACTTGTCAGGGATGCTCTAGGCTGATCCCGCATTGAGCAGAGGGTTTGACTAGGTGGCCTCTAGGACCCCTTCCAACTCTGTGATTCTAGGATTCTATTTACTTCATTTAATCCCACCTTTCTCCCCAATGGAGACCCAAGTGGCTGGCATCCTTCTCCTTTCCTCCATTTTCTCCACACAACAGCCCTGTAAGGTAGGCTAGGCTGAGATTGTGTGACTAGCCTAAAGTCACCCAGTGAGTTTCTCTTGGCAGAGTGGGTATTTGAGTGTGTGGGTCCCCCAGGTCATAGTCTGAAACTCTAACTGCTACATCACACTGCCATCAACAGCACAGTCTATTTTTTTTGCCCTCTTCCTGGGCAGTGCCTCTTCCTGGGCATTGCCAGGCAGTCTTGGCAAAGGGCATTTGCTCACAGTAGAAGGAGACGGTGGAGGAGAAGGATTGGATTTATATCCTGCCCTTCACTACCTGAAGGAGTCTCAGAGCAGCCTACAATAACCTTTCCCATCCGCTCCCCACAACAGACACCCTGTGAGGCAGGTGGGGCTGAGAGAGCTCTCTCGAGGACTGCCCTTGAGAGAACAGCTCTGAGAGAGCTGCGATTGACCCAAGGTCACACCAGCGGCTGCACGTGGAGGAGTGGGGAATCGAACCCGGTTCTCCCAGATTAGAGTCCACGCTCCTAACCACTACACCAAACTGGCTCTCCCTGATTTCTTCTCTACCTGCAAGGAAGCTCTGCTCTGCGGATCCCAAGTGAACAGGTTCGCGAACAAAACCAGCTCAGAGCCTTCTCTGCTCTCCTTTCTAATTTGCCGGGAGGCGGTTTCTGAAAGAACGCCAATAATGATAGCTTCCCGGGTCTCGCCTGCCTCTTTGGCTCGGAGAGGCGAGCTCTCCGAGTTCACGCTGACCATAGGGCTGGTGAAATAGTGCTGTCTGGCAGGAGGTCGAAATCTCAGTGCCGAGTCAGGACAGCCTGACTTTTTCAGCCGTGTTGTTGTGCACGAGGCCGTAAGCCAGGCCCGGAGCCTGAATGCGAGAGGAAATCTGTACACAACTGGAAGAGGGAAGGGAGCGCTTGCTGTAGCCGATCCAACTGGACTTCATCCTGTAGCACAACAGATGCTCCTCTGCAAGCCCAGGCGGCTCTGAACCGGACCTGTTCCTCCCTTTGAGCACATGATGCTGCTGCCTTCTCCTGTGGGAGACCATTGAGGTCAGGTTTGTCTTCTCTCCTTGGCAGAACTTTCCCAGGGCCTCATGAAGCTGCCTTATACTGAATCTGGCCACTGGCCCATCAAGGTCAGTATGGTCTACTCAGACTGGCAGTGGCTCTCCAGGGTCTCAAATGGAGGTCTTGCACACCACCCCCTATCTGGACCTTTTAAACGGACCAGGGATTGAACTTGGGACCTTCTGCATACCGAGCTGACGCTCTGCCACTGAGCCACGGCACACCCCAGGTCTCAGATAGAGGCTCTTCACATCAACAGTACACAGGAACATAAGAGAAGCCCATGTTGGATCAGGCCAATGGCCCATCTAGTCCAACACTCTGTCACACAGTGGCCAAAAGTACCAGGTGCCACCAGGAGGTCCAGCAGTGGGGCCAGGACACTAGAAGCCCTCCCATTGTTGCCCTCCCCCAAGTACCAAGAATACAGAGCATCACTTGCCCCTGCCTGAGAGTTCCTATCTATACCTTGTGGCTAATAGCCCCTGATGGACCTCTGCTTCGTATGCTTATATAATTCCCTCTTGAAGCTGTCCATGCTTGTAGCCACCGCCTGTGGCAGTGAATTCTTCTAAGTGGAAATGTTGGGGATTGAACCTGGGACCTTCTTCATACAAAGCAAGTGCTCTACTAGGGTTGCCACCCCCCAGGTGGTACCTGAAGATCTCCTGGTATTATAACTCATCTCTAGTTTCCCCAAAGAAAACACTTCCATGGAGGGTTGATTCTGTGGCATACTATCCTGCTGGAGTCCCTCCCTTCCCTAAACCCCACTGTTTCCAGGGTCCACCCCCAAATCTCCAGGGGTTTCCCAAGCAGAAGTTGGCAACCCTGTCTACCAGTGTGCCATGTGGCCCCTTTAATCCGGCATTCTCAGGCTTTGGCCTGTGTGGATGCTTTCACGCCTCCTTTTTCCATTGCAGCTCTGCCATAGGGTCAGATGAGAAGTGTTCCTCCCAGAAAGCATTAATATGAACATTGTATACTTTAGGTTTGCTATTGGCCCACTAATGGTGGGAAATCCCCGCCGGTGCCCCCTGTCTCGCACTAGCACTCAGTGGAGCAATGGGGAGGGAAGAAGATCTGGAAGTGACATCGCCTGAAGATCTGGAAGTGACATCACTATGTCAAGTGACTCTCTAGGAATTCTCCCAGTCCCTATGGTCTTTATGATGGTTCCCCATCCCCATATCCCTCCCCCAAACCTCCTACTATTGCCACAGGCCTAGCATCCCTAGTGTATTTAAGCATTTCTATGGATCTCAGAAATCCTTTCATCCACCTGTCTGTGTACCAGATATTCACGTCGTATACCCTTGATCGAAGAATGGTACACTCCTTCTATCTCGAATGGTCGTCCTCTTCCACCGAGCGTGGAGCTTTGGGAGGGACACACGTGGAACAGTGAGGGAGGTAAGGGACACCCGCCTAGCCAGCTAGATAAGCCAGAACAACCATGGCGATCAATGGGGTGACAGATGTTGCAGTCAGATCGCCCCCACATCCTTTCTCTAAGGAACTCAGGGTGACCTCACAACAACCTTGAAAGGTAGGTAGGGCTAATGGAGAATGATTGGCCCAAGGTCTTCTTCAAGGTACGTCACTATTATTCATCCTCCCCATCTCTCCCCCTTGCAGATTTAGAACTGAAACTGAGAGAACAGTAAATATTCCATGCAGGGCTGTGGTTACAAAAGCGATATAAGTTTGATTCCAGAAATGAATGTGAAATGCTCTGAATTATCTGAAGCACTATAGAAAGTATATTTCAGTAATTCTTTGTTTTGGGGCTTTCTTGTTTCTGCATTTGTCTTACAGGAATCTGCATTCAGACTGCTTCCAGCGCACGGCTGCCCCGCAGCTACCAAACCTCCTTTTGCTGCAATTCTTTGTTCTCATCTGCTTTCAAATCATTAAATCTTTCTAAGGTAGAATTGTTTCTGCAGGTACTTAAGTGCTGCCTTCTGCCCCTGCCCTGTTTCCACCTCTCTCTCTTTAGGTTGACACTCCCTCCCGGTTCTGTTTTCTTTCCCTCCTTCTCCAAAGACAAAAGAGGACGTGTCCTCCCACTCAGGCTAACTTTAAAGAAGCCAGAGAGAGCATAAGAAGGAATCGGTAAATATAAAGGACTGAGGGGTTTCCCTGCTCCCAAATGTGTCAGTCTTGCACGCGTGGGCCTGGATTTTCCCCTTCCTTCCCTTTCTTTTTGCAGAATCACCGAGGGAGGGAGGGAGAGAGAGGAGGGAGGGGTTGGCAGCCAGTTAGCTCAAAAAAAATGTGTATTTTGCTTGTAGATGCAGAATGCGTACAGAATACACAAATAAATAAACCAGAGGGGGGAAAACCTCTGGCAATGCATGTGACTGCGGTCAGCTCTTAAGGCCTGACTCCGTGTGTTAAGTATCGACTCAACAACGATTTCAGCTTCAAAAGTGATTCAGCTTTATTTAACAGCAAGACTTCAACTCAGGAACACACAACTAAACAAGTGGAGCACAGCTCCCATTTTTAAACTCTCACTCGAGCTGTCAAAGCCACACCCACAGTTAGCTAAAGGCCAATCACTACACAGAGATAAAGGCCAATCATAACACAGGGATAAAGGCCAATCAGGACCGTTCCCTCTTTGCAACATTCTCGCACAGTGATTGGGTATTTACAATGTTTTCGCCGAAACCAGCCAATGGTAATGTGACAGCTGAAGAGCCACATTCAAACTCAAGCTTAACATGGAAATGTATAGCAAGGATTCACATCCCAATACATAACACCGTGGATTCTCTGGAGCAAGCTGTCGGTGCCAAAAGGGCCTAAATCCCACTTGAAAGTTCACTTCCCTAACATTTCCCCCCACCCCAATGTTTTCTTCGGTCGCAAATCTCAGAGGCAAACAACACCACGTGTTTCTTTACTAGTTTACACTGGCTTGCATGTGTTCCCTTCAGCCACACAGCGGTGGTGGGGAAGGCCTTCTAAAGCAAGCAAACAAAAAAAGAGAGCCCAGGCTCAGAATGATGCTGGGGGGGAGGGCTCCTGCTTCCCCTCCCCACAGTTTTCTCAAACAACCACCATGCTGGGGGGAGGAGTTATCTCGTCAATTTTGCTGCTCCATATGGCCTGTCTGTGCACACGGAGCAGGGAAACCGCACAAGAAAACTACTGGGGGTGGGAGAGCTCTTCCCCTCACTATGGTGCCATTTTGAAACTATTTGGTCCCTCCTTATTTAAAAAAAGAAGCAGCTCTCCACGGCTGCTGGAGGGCTACAGGGAATATGAGCAAACTAGTGCAAAGGAGTGAAGAAGCCTATCCTGTAGTTAGTCTCTCAGCTGGACCCATGGCTTAAGAACATCAGAAGAGCCCTGCTGGATCAGACCAGTGGTCCATCTAGTCCAGCATCCTGTCTCATACAGTGGCCCACCAGTTCCTCTGAAGAGCCAACAACAGGGCATGGAGGCCGAGGCCTTCCCCTGATAAGAACATAGGAAGAACCCTGCTGGATCAGACCAGTGGTCCATCTAGTCCAGCATCCTGTCTCATACAGTGGCCCACCAGTTTCTCTGGAGGGCCAACAACAGGGCCTAGAGGCTGAGGCCTTCCCCTGATAAGAACCGAAGAAGAGCCCTGCTGGATCAGACCAGTGGTCCATCTAGTCCAGCATCCTGTCTCATCACAGTGGCCAACCAGTTCCTCTGGAGGACGTCAACAACAGGGCAACCGTGAGGAAAGGCTGGAGCCGGCCTTCCCCTGATAAGAACCGAAGAAGAGCCCTGCTGGATCAGACCAGTGGTCCATCTAGTCCAACATCCTGTCTCACACAGTGGCCCACCAGTTCCTCTGGAGGACCAACAACAGGGCATGGAGGCCGAGGCCTTCCCCTGATAAGAACCGAAGAAGAGCCCTGCTGGATCAGACCAGTGGTCCATCTAGTCCAGCATCCTGTCTCATACAGTGGCCAACCAGTTCCTCTGGAGGGCCAACAACAGGGCATGGAGGCCGAGGCCTTCCCCTGATAAGAACCGAAGAAGAGCCCTGCTGGATCAGACCAGTGGTCCATCTAGTCCAGCATCCTGTCTCATACAGTGGTCAACCAGTTCCTCTGGAGGACCAACAACAGGGCATGGAAGCCGAGGCCTTCCCCTGATAAGAACCGAAGAAGAGCCCTGCTGGATCAGACCAGTGGTCCATCTAGTCCAGCCTCCTGTCTCACACGGTGGCCAACCAGTTCCTCTGGAGGGCCAACAACAGGGCACCAAGGGCGAGACCTTCCCTGGATGTTGCCTCCTGGATCTGGGATTCAGAGACTTAGTGGCTCTGCATGTGGAGGTTCTCCTCAGTCCCCAGGGCTAGTAGCCATTGATAGACTTATCCTCCACGCATCTACCTAATCCCCTTTTAAAGATATCAGTTCCCAGGGTCATAACCAACATCCTCTGGCAGCAAATTCCACATCTTAATTACTGTCTCTAGTGTGCTGCAGGGGGTGTTTTGTAATGAGGTGCTGTGACCCCTTGAAGTGGGGGTGCCTTTCACCCTTTCACTGCCAGCATTTCCCCCCCCCTTGCTGGAAACCGCTCTCTTCCACCCAGTTGCTTTTCTTTAGCAGGCTAAAAAGCAGCTGGGGGTAATCTTTAACAGGGTAACAACAACAACAACCCTGCGAGACGCAAAAGGTTAATAAGGACCCCTCCTCTGGTGCTGCCTGGCACCCACTGTCAGCGGGGAAAGGACATGTGAGTCGGCCACACGTGACGCTCCGAGTCTTGCGTAACTTGGGCCCTGAGAAGAAGAGGAAAATGGGGGTGGGTGTCTGTGGTTGAAAAGTACTGGCAGAACCCCCCAGCCTTCACTCTCCTTCCCCACGAAAGCCGTGCCCCCTCATAGCCTTCTGGTGGGGAAAAAGCATCTCCCAGATTATTCAGCGAGGCGAAAGGGAATCAGGCTGGCGCTGTAAAAAAAGAAATGCCGCCTGACTTTTAACAAGACCATTAATTGATACCACATCTTGTCAAAACTCACATTTAAATGCCAGCAAAATGCTAACGCTTTCTTAGGAGCATTAATAAAGAGGGCAATTAAATGCGCCCGTTTCAGGAGTCCTGATAAATTCATAAATCTCGAGTTCGTTAACGGGCCATGGCACCGAGGTATCGCTTTCAGGCCCCCATCGTTAGTACATGCCAATAAATGATCTGATCATGGTTAAATTCAATTGGTTCCAAATCTGGAACTATAGATAGCTAAATGTGTGCAGATAGGGAGAGAAGCGTAGTACAGAAGTAATTTTATTCAATGTACTTTTTAAAATATGGGAAGAAAGGCGCTGTGGTATAGCCCGATCTCATCAGATCTCAGAAGCTAAGTAGGGTCACTACTTGGATGGCAGACCACCAAGGAAGACTCTGCAGAGTAAGGCAATGGCAAACCCCCTCTGCTTCTCACTTGCACTTGAAAGCCCCTTGCTGGGATCACCGTTAAGTGCGCATATACTTTTAAAACGCCATGTTTATGTAGTCCAAAGTAGGGAAGTTCAAACACTCACCAGTTTGGCTCCTGTCCTGTTAGCCACTTGTAATGGTTCACCTGTACATTTGCCCATTCATGGCTTTCCAGCAGGATGATTCACCCTATTTAGGGTTGCCAACCTCCAGGTGGTACCTGGAGGTCTTCTGCCTTTACAGTTGATCTCCAGACAATCAAGACCAGTTCCCTTGGAGAAAATGGCTGCTTTAGAGGGTGGACTCTGTGGCATTATATCATGCTGAGGTCCTTCCCCTCCCCAAATCCTGCCACCCCCAGGCTCAGCCCTCCAAACCTTCAGGTATTTCCCAACCCAATGCTGGCAACCCTAACTCTATTCCGTCCTAATAGTGCAGCACAGTGTAATTGGCTTTTCACGCATGTGTGTTCTCATGCACATCGATTGAATTCCACTCCCTCCTTATCACAGCACCACTGTTCCAGTCGGCGGGAAATTGTTCAGATTGACAGTTCAATTAGTCACAAATTAATCAGTCGAAAATAAATGTTGCCCGACTTTAATGGCTGCTGATCTCTTTGGCAGCCTGTCCGCGCATGTGCAGCTTTGCAAATAACTAACACGAACGTGTCTGCCAGGCGTTGGAGTTGTTCAGTCCTGAATCAAGCCCGCCAGTTGATCTGTTCATGTTTGATAAATACAGTCAGTTAGTTCAGCAGCTGAGCCTGTGCACGGCAAAACTCATGGCATCTCTAGTCCACAGCATCAGAGAATCAGAAGACCGTGGGAAAGAATCCAAGGCTAATTCAGAGACACATGGTTCTTACTCAATGACTTGCATGGTCAGCAATGTTCCCTCTAAATTGAGTTAGTGTGAGCTAGCTCACAGTTTTTTAGCCTCCGGCTCACACATTTTCATCTTAGCTCAGGAAGGATGGCTCCAGAGCAAACTAACCTATGCAGTGGCCAAATTGCTTGCTCACAACTTTCATGCCAGTTGCTCACAAAGTAGAATTTTTGCCCACAGGAGAAATGGTGGCTGAGGGGTGACAGGATAGAAGTTTATAAGATTATGAATGGGATTGAGCAGGTTGAGAAAGAAGTACTTTTCTCCCTTTCTCACAATACAAGAACTCGTGGGCACTCCATGAAATTGCTGAGCAGTTGGGTTAGAACAGATAAAAGGAAGGACTTCTTCACCCAAAGAGTGATTAACACATGGAATTCACTGCCACAGGAGGTGGTGGCAGCTACAAGCATGGACAGTTTCAAGAGGGAATTAGATAAACATATGGAGCAGAAGTCCATCAGTGGCTATTAGCCACAGGGTATAGATGGGAATTCTCAGTCTGGGGCAGGTGATGCACTCTATTCTTGGTGCTTGGGGGGGCAGCAGTGGGAGGGCTTCTAGTGTCCTGGCCCCACTGCTGGACCTCCTGATGGCACCTGGTATTTTTGGCCACTGTGTGACCGAGTGTTGGACTAGATGGGCCATTGGCCTGATCCATCATTGGCTTCTCTTGTGTTCTTATGCTTTTATGCACAGCTTAGCGGGAGCACTGATGGTCAGGTGACAAATGGCACTGAAATTCACAGCCAGTGGAGGTAGTGATGTTCACAAGAACAGACAGATTTCAATCAGGGTTGGATAGATCCATGGAGGAGAGGTCCACCAATGGTCACTGAAGGGAGCTTCCATCTTCTGAATGCCGTTGATAGGGCGGAAGCAGCAGGGAAGGGCCTCGGCCTCTATGCCCTGGTTGTTTGGCCCTGCAGGACAACTGGTTGGCCCACCATGTGTAGCAGGACGCTGGAAAAGATGGACCTGACCCAACAAGGCTTCTTATGTTCTTGTGCCAAGCCAGCCATGGTGCCAGAAATGCTTTTGTTTTCTCAGACACCTTCTGCACAAAGTTTTGAGACGCATGGCAATGTCCAAAACAAGGTGATTCAGGATGAGGGAGATGCTGGTCCAAATGAAAATGGAGGGAAGTCCAGCCAGTCTGGACAGAAACACTTGCATGTGAAGGCTTTGGCATCCAGTCTTGGTGCGTTTCTATTTTCAGAAGTGGAGGGGGGAAAATCTTAAACATATTTTTACCTAACGTTTGATAGCCATATTTGAAGGCAAGTATTGTGAGTCACTGCCAATGATATCATTGGCCACAAACAACACTCACTTTTTGCACCTTTTACTCTAAGGGTTCCCTATTGTCTTTGGCAATGAAATCATTGGATCACCATACACCCTCCCTCAAAGTCCCCTGGAACATTTTCAGGGAAACTGTATTCTCATCTGACGGTTCTTGCAAACCCACATGGCTGTTTCCAAATGCTTCTGATTGGGGTTGATGGCTTAACCTGTGCATGACTGGCTATCTGGCACCTTATGAGCCACACTTTGGCCCCAGTCATACGGGCCAGGAAACGCGGGGGAGAGGCGTGGCAATTTTCCCCAGAGCTAAATAAGGCACGGTAGCCCAATCATAAGGGCCACCGGGTTGCCACACTCCAGCTCTGTGCCCCGATCACACCGTGCTGCTGCAGCACAGCAAAAAAGCAGTGAAGTGTGCATGCGCCATTGGGGGGGGCGCTGTCGGTGTCTTGTGTGTGCGCATGCGCTGTTCAGCGTTGGTGCGCATCCCATGGACACTTACAACATCCGGAAACCCCGGGGACATGGGCGGGTGTCAGAAGCCGCAGGATACTGGTGCTCCTGCGATCAGACGCCAGCCTTTGCCCCGGGGTTTCTGAAAACTAGTACTTCTGACCTACTAGTTTTTTACTCCGCGTTTTCGGAGGGAAGCCGCAGGTTGACCACGGGAGCACTACACCTCCCAGATGTGCTGGTATGATCGCGCATGGGAAGTCCGCAGGGCTCCCGTGCCTTCAGCGGGGCAAATGCTCAGTGTGGACGGGGCCTTTACTTCCTTTGTGCACCTCTATGGCTGTTTTGCCCATTTTGAAATGATGCTGACCCATGATGGGAATGTCATTTGGTTTGCCCTTCATTTGGACCAGAAGAGCTCGTCAGCACCAAACCATTGGACTAGATAGAATTCTTCATTGTTTTCTTAATTCAGTAAAGGCTCCTAGATACAATAGAATACAGTCTGTTGGTGCTTACAGTGCAGGAAGAGCTAAATTCAAGTCCAGTAGAGATTTTGGGGGTATGAATTTTGGAGAGATTACACAGTATAAATCAATACAATCAACAGGATGGGACATCCAGTAAAGAATCACAATAAATTTTGGTTGTTTCAAGTCCAGTAGCATCTTGGAGACCAAGACGATTTTGGAGATATGAACTTTGGAGAGATTGCACAATGTAAGTCAATACAATCATCAGGTCGGGATGCCCACTAAACAATTACAATAAGATTTGGTCATTTCCAGTGCACTAGCATCTTGGAGACCAAGACGATTTTGGAGATATGAACTTTGGAGAGATTGCACAATGTAAGTCAATACAATCATCAGGTCGGGATGCCCACTAAACAATTACAATAAGATTTGGTCAATTCCAGTGCACTAGCATCTTGGAGACCAGCAAGATTTTGGAGGTGTGAACTCTGGAGAAATTGCGCAATATAAATCAATACAATCAACAGGATGGGACACCCAATAAACCACTCCAATGAGATTTGGTCAATTCCAGTGCACTAGCATCTTGGAGACCAGCAAGATTTTGGAAGTATGGACTTTGGAGGGATTACACAATATAAGCCAATACAATCAACAGGACAAGACATCCAGTAAGCAATTGCAATAAGATTTGGTAGACTGGAGTCCCATAGCATCTTGGAGACCAACAAGAGCAACACAGTTTTCAGGGTATGAACTTTCAAGAGTCAAAGCTCCCTTCAGCAAATACCAGCTTTGGGTCTCGAAAGCTCCTCAAAGCTCCTCACTCAAAGAATTTCAAAAACTATGGTAAAATAGGGAGTATCAGATTCACTCTGTTTGTTTGCTCAATTCCTCTTTATCCCCCCTTTTTCTCCAGTGTGGGTCCAAAGCACCTGACATCATTCTCTTTGTCTCCATTTAATCTTCACAACAACAGCCAAAGACATAGCTTAAGCTGAGAGTGCGTGATTGGCCCAAAGCCACCATGGCAGAGTGGGGATTCGAACCTGGGTCTCCCGTAGCCTAGTCCAGAACACTGAACCATACCAAACTTTGCCACAAAAATGTTCAATAGGTGACTGTACCATCTTCGACAGCCATGATTACCTGTGAACAGAACAGTTGTTGATTTCTAAAATATGTGGAAGATGGTCACAAAGGAATCTCTTGTAGATTGATAGTGCACTCCTTAAGTTTTAGAAGTCCATCCTCCAAAACATCCATTTTCTCCAGGGGATCCAAGCTCTGTACTATGGAGATGAGCTGTAATTCCAGGGGATCCCCAGGTCCTGTCTGGAGGTTGCCATCCCAAGGTGTATCACTGGAAATCTGTACATTCGGTACATTTTAATTCTAATTTCCCCATTTGATCCTCATAGTAACAACTCTGTAATCAGGGGTCATTTCATAGAAAAAGAGGTGCAGGAGCTCATTAGCATAACTTGTTAGCATAACTTATTTGCATATGTCACACCCTTATTTGCATATGCAAAGTTTAAAGCCCTTCTCTCTGGAGTCGCGCCACAGTGGTGGAACGATCTTTCCATTGTATCCTATGGGGCCATAAGATATACAATGAAAGATCATGCTGCTGCAGTGGCGTGACTCTAGAGAGAAGGGGTTTAAATGCCTTTCTCTCTTTGCTTCCCTTGCCAGCCCGCTGGGAGCTGGGTGTGAGGCTTGCCACCACCGCCATTCTCCCTGCTCCTGGGCTGCCGGAGTGCTGCTCCAGCTCACTCCAGCCTCAAATGACCCCGTCTGTAATGCAGTTTGGGCTGAAAGCATCTGACCGGCCCAAGGTCGCTCATCAAGCTTCTATGGAAGATCCTAGACTGACACTCTAACGAATACACCCCATTGGCTCCAAGTAGATTAGAAGAGGGTTGGACTCAAAAGGTCTCATAGAATCATAGAATCACAGAGCTGGAATGGGCCAAATAGGCCATCTAGTACAGCCCCCTGCTCAGTGCAGGATCAGCCTAGAGCATCCCTGACAAGGGTTTGTCCAGCCGCTGTTTAAAGACTGCCAGGGAGGGGGAGCTCACCACCTCCCTAGGCAGCTGATTCTACTGTTGCACAACTCTGACTGCCAAAAAGTTTTTCCTAAGATCTGACCAGTGCCTTCTCACACTTAATTTAAACCCATTCTTGTGAGTCTTATCCTCTGCAGCCAACAGGAATAGCTCCCTGCCCTCCTTTAAGTGACAGCCCTTCAGATACTGCAAGAGAGCAATCATGTCCCCCCTTAAACTCCTGTTTGCCTAACTAAACATTCCCAAGTCCCTCAGCCTTTCCTCACAGGGCTTGGTCTCCAGGCTCCCAATCATCCGCCTTGCTCTCCTCTGCATATGCTCCATTCTGCTTACATCCTTTTTGAAATGAGGCCTCCAGAACTACACACAATACTCCAGGTTACATTGAGGCATGATGAGCCAAAGAGGGAACTGGAGGATTTCCCTATGGAAAGGCACAAACCGGCCATTTTCCAGACAGCAATGACAGGTCATATAAGTCTTCCAGGACTCTTCTAATACTGATATGTAAGCCTCTGGGTCTATACAAAGGCCACATGTTCAATGTTACCTATTCCCCTCCATGTGTCAAGATACATTTTTTCCTATGAACAAATATAGATCTAAGCAAAGGGCACCTGTCTTGAATTCCTACCACTGAAGTCAGAGGTCGGGAAGCTCAACCCGGCTGCCCTTTTCCTTCTGGAAACATAATGAGAAGTCTAACTTAAGGCAAGAGACCGAGTCCCTTGGACTTCATTCATTGGTGCTGGGGGGTGGGGAGGAGGGAATGAGGAGTAAAACCGCTAAGAAAGCAAACACAGCTTTGCTGGAGTGACCTTGGAAACTCGGGGCAGCGGCAGGCGAGCTGGACGCAGAATGAAAACATTTTGACAAAACGTAACAGGGTGGTGAAGCTTCCGCCAGCCTTTCTGTCATGTCTCAGGTGCCTGAGAATTTCCCCAGGATGGCCTCAGGCTCCAGGCAGCAAAAATGGGGATTATAACGAGTCACGGCAGAGAATTGTAGCGAATGGCTGGTGTGTTACATGCTGGCAGACAGGCAGACCTGCAGAAGCAAATGTTAAGGGTGAGTTGAAACTTCTCATCCCTGCTGTTTTCTCCCTAAAAAAATTGTCATTTCACTTGCATCTCTCCCTTCTGCAAAACCAAACTTGAGCATAACTTCGGTTTTATCCAATGTCGTTGTGGGGAGTGGAATTGCTTTTTTCTGAAATTCGCTTTATTTTAGATCTAACCATTGATTTATCTGGAGGGAAGGCGGCATGGTGTGGGCTGACCCTGTCAGATCTGGGAAGCTAAGCAGGGTCGGTACTTGGAAGGGAGACCACCGAGGAAGACTCTGCAGAGGCAGGCAATGGCTAACTGTCACTGCTTCTCACTTGCCTTGGAAGCCCCTTGCTGGAGTCGCCATAAGTCGGAAGCTAAGCAGGGTCAGTACAGTAATAACCCTGGCTGGAATCATGAGTATTCTTTCCTAGAAGTAAGCCCCACTGAATAACATGCAAGTTACTTTTGAGCAGACCTGCTTAGGATTGTTTCCTCTCTTGCATAGTTGTGGCACGGAGTATAACAGGATGCTGTGCGCAAGAACTTGAATGCCAATTTTTTATTATACAAATAAATGCAAAATATTGTGATGCGCAGGGGCCTTGTTCCTTCTGTGAGTGGGAGCCATGTTCCACCTAAGTTGGTTCCCTTTGGAAGACAAGAAGAAGAAGTAGAAGAAGAGGAGGAGGAGGAGGAGGAGGAAGAGAAGGAGGAGGAGGAGAAGGAGATTGGATTTATACCCCGCCCTTCACTTGGAGTCTCAGAGTGGATTACAAACTCCTTTCCCTTCCTCTCCCCACAGTTAGCTACTGAACAACCTATTGTGTGTTTCTCTAGTCTCTTTTCAATGCCGTCCAAGCCAAGTGGTTATCAGCACGCCTAACAGCAGTGAGTTCCATAAGTTAAGTAAAAGAGAGCTTTTTGGGAGGGTTCTTGCGGATACGAAGTGATTTGTTCGGAAGGAGCTCTTGCTTCCTGCTACCACTCGCATTTTTACAGTGCTTTATTTTACAAGCGTAAACATCATTAAGGCCGGGCCTTGCTCTGAAGATAATACCGGCAAAGAGGGCTGTGCGTTATTGTGTGTTGCAAATCATCCGTCCAATAAAGAATCTTTGCAATTACAAGCACTGGAGGAGGAAAAAAAAAAAACTAAAGCCAGTAAAAATCTTTTCATTATTTTAAAATAAATAGGAGTCCAGCTGCCTCCGTTCTGTTCCATGAGGATTTAGAAATAACTGTAGATTTGTGCTAAGCTCCTAGCATTTGGAAACATTAAATTCTTCCAAATAGTCCCCTCCCCACTGTGTTCTGCTTGTGAGGGTAGGTAGGTAGGTAGGTTCCATTTTGCCTATGGTGAGGAGGTTTACACATTGCTCTTGGAAAGCACCTTCAATTCACAGCTTTTTTACAAGGAGCCTTCAGGGTTTGCAAGGAGAGAAACAAGCAGACGTGGTTTGCCACTGCCTGCCTTTGGGTAGCAACCCCGGACTTTTTTTGGTGGTCTCACACAATGTTCCCTGTAAGTTGAGTTAGTGTGAGCTAGCTCACAGTTTTTTTAGCCTCCAGCTCACACATTTTTGCCTTTGCTCAGGAAAGATGGCCCCAGAGCAAACTAATGTAAGCAGCGGCCAAATCGCTCGCTCACAACTTTAATGCCAGTAGCTCACACAGTAGAATTTTTGCACAAGGCTCCACAACTTACAGGGAGCATTGTCCAAGTACTAACCAGGACTGACCCTGGAAGATCAGTCGTCTCACCTGGGCCATCCAGGTCAGAGTATTAAGACCTATAGTGTGTGAGAAACCCAGGCATTTGTTCGGGCTTTGAAAAAAAGATAGTACTGGCCTTTCCTCTTTTGACTGCTTATCTTTTGATGGATCAAGATAGGTATCCGTGTTAGTCTGTAGCAGTAGAAAAGAGCCAGAGTCCCAGTAGCACCTTAAAGACTAACAAAATCTGTGGCAGGGGATGAGCCTTCATGAGTCTTCACTGCTTACTTCTTCAGCTCAGGCAAAAAAGTCACAGAGGCTTATGGTATCCACATGTAGACAGATCAAGATGAGTAGCTGCATGTTAGTCTGTCTGTAGCAGCAGAAAAGAGCCAGAGTCCAGCAGCACCTTCAAGACTAACAAAATCTGTGGCAGAGGATGAGGTTTCGTGAGTCTTCACTGCTCACTTCTTCGGGTCAGGCAAAAAGTCACAGAGGCTGACGTTATCCATATGGAGATAGATCAAGATGGGTAGCCATGTTAGTCTATCTGTAGCAGTAGAAAAGACAACGATCCAGAACCACTATGACCCATGCTAAATTCGTACGCACGTGGTTTCCATGGCTACAGTATATGACAGACGCAGAACTTCTTCCCACTAACACTGCTTATTCTTCTTGGTTTTTCTTCTAACTCTCCTCTGCATACACAGAGATACATGCAAAATCCTTCTATATCTAAGATCTGGCTTTAATCTAGTTCTCACTTTCTCCTGATCGACAGTGATAGTGTAATTACCAGTACTTTTGTTGGATGATAAATGTTCAAAAATGTTAGAATTGTTTTTTACTGCTAAGAAATTGGCTTCTGATACGACTTGATCGTTATCTCTTATTGTTGCTTGTTTAATGCTTTAGACGTTCATTGTTGTAAATGATTATTATTTTAAAAGAATAAAATAATTATTTACTGCTTAAAAGAAAGAAAAGAAAAGAAAAGAAAAGAGCCAGAGTCCCAGTAGCACCTTCAAGACTAACAAAATCTGTGGCAGAGGATGAGGTTTCGTGAGTCTTCACTGACAACTTATGGTCTTTGTTCATGCGCCCTCTGGCCTTGCTGCAGTATGCAGCCGGAACATTCTGGGAGTGGTGATGGAAAGTACTGTCAAGTCATAGCTAATTTATGGCACCCCTGGAGGGTTTCAAGGCCAGAGACGTTCAGAGATGGTTTGCCATTGCCTGCCTCTGCATAGCGACTTTGGACTTCCTTGGTGGTCTCCCATCCAAGTACTAACCAGGGCCGACCTTGCTTAGCTTCCAAGATCTGACAAGGTCTGGCTAGCGTGGGCCATCCAGGTTAGAGCAATTCTTATCCACTCAAAAAAATAGAAGCTTGAGACTGTCAGAACAGTGAGCCTCCAGTTTCATCAAACAGGGGGTGCAGAGTGCCATGGCACCAGTATTCCCTCTCAGCCATGGAGTCTTGTGAGCAAAAATTCTGCTTTGCGAGCGACTGGCATTAAAGTTGTGAGCGAGCGATTTGGCTGCTGCATGAATTAGTTTGCCCTGGAGCCCTCCTTCCTGAGCGAAGACAGAAATGTGTGAGCTGGAGGCTAAAAAATCTCTGAGCTAGCTCACACTAACTCAGCTGTTTTGGGGAAACTGGCCTATTTCTTCTATCTGCTGCTTGACTTCGTTCCATTGATTACTATGTGAGATGATAATACATCATCATGTAGGTCCGCCTTGCGCAGAACCACATGAAACCATTAGAATAAACAGGGAGGTAATGAGGAGGACACCTGTTAAGGAAACATCGAGCCGCCGCATTCCCCCGGAACAAAGGCAATTTGAGCTCTTCCCCCACAATGGTTCTGAGAAGTGTGGTGTGTGCCCCTGAGAAACGGCAGCCATTTATCATGAGATACTTACCGCTGTTAAATGACATGAGGCAGGCGCATTCCAAGTGACATTAAAAAAGCTTTAAAAGAGGTGAGAAAAAGGTGGTGGGAGGGATAATTCACCCGCAGGAGCTCCATGCATCAGACTGTCAGGTGGTTAAAAAGAAGCTTGATCTTAAAGCGCATCTCAGACCTGCCAAAGGTTCCCCCCAGCCCAAATCTTCTTGGAACATACTTTCCGACATGATAGCCGCTTACATAATGCTTCAACAAACTATACCATTTTTTAAGTTACAAAATGTCCTGGAAGCAACTGGCTGCTAGAGATAAATTGTTGGATTAGACATGCCCCTGACCTGATCTAGCAACGTTCTTCTTGGTGTTCCTATGTGGTATGGTCCTCTCCTCCGTGGCTGTACCATATCTGATTTCAAAATCTGTCTGAGAATTGGCCTTTGGATAGGTAAACTTTCCACATGGGAAGTGATTTTCATATGGGGGTGCTTGACATGCATAATAGAAACATTGAGCTGGAAGGTACACTAAGGGTCATCTAGTCCAACTACGTGCACAATGCAAGAAATTCACAACTACCTCCCCCTCCCCATTCCCCAGTGACATCCGCTCTATCGACAGAGGAAGGCAAAAAATCTCCAGGATCCCTGGTCCAATCCTTCCTGGAGGAAAATTCCTTCCTGACCCTAAAGTGGCAATCAGCATTACCCTGGGCATGTAAGAAAGGGCCACAAGAGCTGAGCACTGGCCCCGTCTCTTCCTGCCCTCCTTCTCACGATCTAACAAAATTCGCAGTGAGTCATAGAATTAGCATCAGGGTTCTTTTTGTAGCAGGAGCTCCTTTGCATATTGGGCGACACACCCCTAATGTAGCCAATCCTCAAAGAGCTTACAGAGCTCTTCTTACAGGGGCTACTGCAAGCTCTTGGAGGATTGGCTACATTAGGGGTGTGTCGCCTAATATGCAAAGGAGTTCCTGCTACAAAAAGAGCCCTGATTAGCATTGCTGTCAGATGACCATCTAGCCTTATTCACGGCATTGTGAACAAAAGATCCAGCTGTATTAGAAAACAGCATCATATCGGAGAAGTTATTCTGTTTGAAATATTTATTCTTTACTTCATTTATGCTTCACTTTCCTCCCAAAGCAGCTTTCAACATCATTCTCTGCTCCCCCCATTTTATCCTCTCAACAGCTTTGTGAGGTTGGCTGGGCCGAGGAGAATGACTGACTTAAGGTCGCCCAATGAGTTTCTGTTAACAGAATGGGGATTTGAACCTGATTAAGAACATAAACATAAGAACATAAGAGAAGCCCATGTTGGATCAGGCCAATGGTCCATCCAGTCCAACATTCTGGGTCACACAGTGGCCAAAAATACCAGGTGCCATCAGGAGGTCCAGCAGTGGGGCCAGGACACTAGAAGCCCTCCCACTGTTGCCCTCCCCCCAAGCATCAAGAATATAGACCATCACTTGCCCCAATCTGGGTTCTGGTCCAGTATCATACTGAGGCTATCATACTTTGGTCACATTCTGAGTAGGCAAGAGTCACGAGAAAAGACAGTAATGCTGGGAAAAGTTGAAGGCAACAGGAAAAGAGGAAGACCCAACTTGAGATGGATTGAGGCAATCAAGGAAGCCACGGAGGCCCTCAGTTATCAAGACCTGAGAAAGGCTGTTAACGATAGGACATCTTGGAGGTCATTAATTCACAGGGTCACCATGAGTTGGAAGTGACTTGATGTCACATAACATGCACACCATACTGGCTGTCTAGAAAGGAATGCCATTTGAATTGTCCTTTAGTTTCGCTAATTCTTATTATTTGCTTGATGTTCCAGAAACAAACAAACACACACAAATCATATTGCATCAGGGCTTTTTTTCCGGGGGAACGTGCCGGGACGGAGTTCCGAAACCTCTTCGGCAAGATTCTTTTAAAGACGTTCAAAAGTTCATGAGTTTTCAGTATACAGGCTGAAAACTTCATTTCCCTCTTGAGAGTTCCGGCACCTATCTGCCCGTCCCCCCAAGCCCTGTATTGTATCCTTGCTAACTGTCCATAGTTACCTCGCAGACTTTGTAGAATCCTTGTTGCTTCTACTATCATAGCTTGCGTCAAGGTCTCAGCTATGCATGATAAGAATATAAGAGAAGCCAATGTTGGATCAGGCCAGTGGCCCATCTCGTCCAACACTCTGTCACACAGTGGCCAAAAATACCAGGTGCCATCAAGAGGTCAACCAGTGGGGCCAGGACATTAGAAGCCCTCCCATTGTTGCCCCCCCAGGCACCAACAACAGAGAGCATCACTTGCCCCAGAGTCCCTAGCTATACCCTGTGGCTAATAGCCACTGATGGACCTCTGCTCCATATGCTTATCCAATTCCCTCTTGAAGCTGTCCATGCTTGTGGCTGCCACTACCTCCTGTGGCAGTGAATTCCATGTGTTATTCACTCTTTGGGTGAAGAAGTACTTCCTTTTTATCTTTGTGAAGTCTCCATGATCAGATGATCAGATGTTGGCTTCAATGTGATTTCTACAATGAAGCCAACACCGGTTCTGTGGGATGGTTTGCAGATGTGAAAACAGTGTGAGGAGGGGAGGCTAAACCCACTACTCCCTGTGTGCTGTGGCTGCAAACAGAAAAGAGCCAGTGTCTGTTCGGGAGGCATAGAAGTCCCATTGCAAGCATGATTCAAAAACCTTGTGCTGTTCCCCAAGGACACAAGGGCTTTGCAATAGGTAGACCAGGGATCCCCACTGTGGTAGTTTAGGGTGCCGTGGTGCCTGCCAACACCTTTCCTGCTGCCTGTTATGTGTTTTTGGAAAGTTTTTCTTATAAGAAGAAGAAGATTGGATTTATACCCCGCCCTTCACTACCCAAATGAATCTCAGAGCAGCTGACAATCTCCTTTCCCTTCCCCTCCCCACAACGGACACCCTGTGAGGTAGGCAGGGCTGAGAGAGCTCTTTCAAGAACTGCTCCTGAGAGAACATCTCTGAGAGAACTGTGACTGACCCAAGGTCACACCAGCAGCTGCATGTGGAGGAATAGGGAATCAAACTCAGTTCTCACAGATTAGAGTCTGCACTCCTAACCACTATACCAAACTGGCTCGAAACAGCTTTAAAAGAAGATTAGATAGATTCATGGAGGAGAAATCTATCAATGGCTACTAGCCCTGGTGGCTGAAAGGAGCCTCCACATTCAGAGGCACTAATCTTCTGAATCCCAGAGCTAGGCCCAGGAAGCAACATCAGGGGAAGGCCTTAGCTTGTATGTCCTGATGTTGGCTCTCCAGGGGAACTGTGTGAGATGGGATGTTGGGCTTGATGGACTGTTGGTCTGATCCAGCAGGGCTCTTCTTGTGTTCTTATAAAGTGGATGGGGCCGGGTAGGGCAGTTGCCCAGAAGGTCTTCTGATTGGCCACTGGAGATCTGATTGGCTGGGCCTAATAAAATAAATTTGCCTCAGCGGCTCCTGCCACTACGGTGTTGGTTTTATTCTCTTACTCTTCTTTCCCAGTGTATTTTATAAATTACTCCCCTACTCCTTTGCCCTTTGACTTCTTATCCGGCTCTGTCTTTCTTGGCAGCCATTTTGTGGCGGGTTCCACCTCCCATGGCAGCCAATATATGGTTTAGCCTGCCACCCTGGGTCATAATTCCAAAAGAGTTGACAGGCTCAAAAAGGTTGGGGACCCCTTGTGTAGGCAGACCCCGAAAGTCAGAATGAGGAACCCCTGACAGAACTTGCACAGAATTGTACCTCGTAACTAGGCCTCAATAGCAGTGTGACTGCCAGCCAGCGAGGGAGAGAAGTTTGGATGGAGTGAGGAGGAACACAAGTGAATGGTGAGGTTTGTGGGAAGCAAGGAATTCTGGTCTGGAAGAGAAGGTGGTACAGCCCAGTTTATATGCCTGTGATAGTCAGCCACGGGGGAATCGTTCTGCTGGATTATTCTTCTGCTCTGCAAGATCAGTTTACAAAGCATAAAGTCTGTGCAACAAATGGCTCATTCCTTCGTCTCCTGTGTGGGCAGCTGCAATGCACCTTGAGCTCTTCACGTCACCAGGGATGATTTTTGGCTAATGTGAACATACTAAGCTGTTTTATAGAGAGTCAGACCACTTGTCTATATTTCCTAGTGCTGCAAATTCTAACTGAAAAGGTTTCCCCAGCTCTTCTTCAACCTTACTTTTATTGGAGATACGAAGGATCTAACACAGAACCTTCAGCATGCAAAGCATGTATTCTACCACTGAGTTATGGTCCCTGAAAGACTATGGGTCTTTACAAATACCCTCTCACTGTGTGTTAAGTGCTATCCAGGGCTTTTTTGGTAGAAAAAGCCCAGCAGGAACTCATTAGCATATTAGGCCACACTCCTGATAGCACAATCATTAGCATATTAGGCCACACCCCATGTTACCAGACATGTGGTCATCGAGCCACATCCACTTTTTGCTTCCTATTCTGTTTACCTTGTTTGTTGTCACAACCCAGGGCTTTTTTTTGTAGCAGGAACTTCTTTTCATGTTAGGCCGCACACCCCTAATGTAGCCAATCCTAATGAGTTTTTGCTGTTGGGTGTGGCCTGTTATGCTAATGAGTTCCTGCTGGGTGTGGCCAACTTGGGAGCCAGCTGGAACTCCATTCCTGTGCGTTCCTGCCCCAAAATAGCCCTGGTGCTATCAAATCATTTCTGACTTACAGTGATGAACTGATGTCCTCCAAAACATCCTATCGTTAACAGCCTTGCAAACTGAGGGTCAGGGCTTCCTTGACTGAGTCCATTCATCTCAGGCTGGGTCTTCCTCTTTTCCTGTTTCCTTCAACTTTTCCTATAATTATAGTCTTTTCCGGTGATTCTTGTCTTCTCGTAAAGTGACCAAAGTAGGATAGCCTCAGTTTAGCCATTTTAGCTTCTAGGGAGAGTCCAGGATTGATTTGATCTAGAACCCACTGATTTGTCTTTTCGGCAGTCCACAGGATCCACAAAACTCTCCTCCAACACATTTCAAAGGAATTAACATTCTTCCTGTCAGTTTCCTTCACTGTCCAACTTTCACACCCATACATAGTAATGGGGAATACTATGGCATAAATTATCGTGATCTTGGTCCATAGTTCTTGGTCCCCAGTGATACATCCTTACATTTAAGAAGCTTTTCTAGCTCCTTCCTGGAGTTTTTCTAGCTGCTTTTTTCTGTTTTCTTGGTTGCAGCTCTCCTTTGGTCGATGATGGAGTGAAGGGATAGAAAATCTTTTAACAATTTTGGTTTCTTCATCATCAGCATTAAAGCTGTGTGATTCCCCAGGAGTCACTGCATTTGTCTTCCTGGTGTTCAGCTGTAATCCCACATTGGTACTTTCTGCTTTAACCTTCATCAGAAGTTGTTTTTAGTCTTCACCATTTTCTGCCAGCAATGTGGTGTCATCTGCATATCTCAGATTGTTAATATTCCTTCCACCAGTTTTCACTCCACTGTCACTGAAATCTAATCCAGCTTTCCGTGTGGAATGTTCTGCATTTAGATTGAAGAGACAGGGAGATGAAATGCATCCTTGTCTGACACCTTTGTCAGTTGGAAACCATGCTGTTTCTCCATATTCCGTCTTCTCATTGGCTGCTTGTAATATCACTTCCAGGTGATAGGAAGCATCCTGAATAGAGGGGTTTTTTTTTTTGGGGGGGGGATTTTTCTTTCAAAAGGCTAGGGGTGCTTTCGTGCTCTGACTTGGATAGCCCAGGCAAGATCTTGGAAGCTAAGCAGGGTTGATTCTGGCAAGTACTTGGATGGGAGACTTCCTTGGAATTCCATCCAAGGGGAACCTCCTTGGATGGGAGACCAGCAGTCAAGAGGCGGGGACAGGCTTTATTCAGAGGATATCTCTGAATATCCTCCAGGCCACCAGTAGGGCTCAGTCACCAGAGGTCACCATGACTTCCAGGTACACACACAGTCACACAAACACATGCACATATGAAAAATGCCATTATTTTTTTAAGACTAGAGGTACTTTCACACAGGTTGGATAATGCACTTTCGGTGCACTTTAACATCTGTTTGCAAACAAACTTCTCTGTGTGAAACCGGAAAATCCACTTGCAAATGATGGCTAAAGTGAAAGTACATTATCTAACCTGTGTGAAAGCAGCCAAGAGCAGACATGTGTTAGTGGGCTCGTGAAACCAGTGAGATAGTAGCTTGAGTGGATTTAGCAGGATGGTGCTCCAAGTTTAAATCCACGGCACCTACGACAGGAAGCAAATATGTGCCCTAAGCTGCTCCTCCAATCAGCAGCTATCAATCATTGCAAGCAGGAACTGATAACGTGAATTTATTTTGGGGGTGCGGAAATACAGTGTTCGTTAAATCATTATAATGCCCAATAGAGTTTCCTTGCAACAATCCCCCCCCCGGAAAAAAATGAACCGATATGAAATATTGGCACAGAATATGGGCATCAAAAATTCATGGACACTCACTGAAATTAATGAGCACTAAGCTCAGGACGGATAAAAAGGAAGTACTTCTTCACCTAAATTAACATGGGGAACTCACCGCCATAGAAAGTGTTAGTGGCTACAACTGATGCCCCCTCTAAGCTGTGGAGTCTCGTGAGCAGAAACTCTACTTGGTGAGCGACTGGCATTAAAGTTGTGAGCGAGCGATTGGGCGATGGCATAAATTAGTTTGCTCTGGAGCCCTCCTTCCTGAGTTAACACAAAAGTGTGTGAGCCGGAGGCTAAAAAACTGTGAGCCAGCTCACACTAACTCAGCTTAGAGGGAACACTGGCTACAACCATAGACAGCTTCAAGAGGGGATTGGATGAACATATGGAGCAGAGGTCCATCAGTGGATATTAGCAACAAGCAATGTTCCCTCTAAGCAGTGGAGTCTTGTGAGCAAAAATTCTGCTTCGTGAGCTACTGGCATCAAAGTTGTGAGCGGACGATTTGGCTACTGTGTAATTTAGTTTGCTCTGGAGCCATCCTTCATGAGCTAAGCTAAGACAAAAATGTATGAGCTGGAGGCTAACAAACTATGAGCTAGCTCACACTAACTCAGCTTAGAGGGAACACTGGCCACAAGGTATAGATGGAACATTATTTCTAGGACAGTGATGCTCTGTATTCTTTGTGCTGGGGGGGCACAACAGTGGGAGGGCTTCTGGAGTTCTGGCCCCGTTGGTGGACCTCCTGAGGGCACCTGGTATTTTTGGCCACTGTGTGAGACAGAGTGTTGGACTGGATGGACCATTGGCCTGATGCAACATGGCCTCTCTTCTTATGTTCTTATCTTTCGAACTATAGCGAGACATTATGGCATGAGTATTTACAGAGTGGGCTCATCAGTGGGTTTATGATGTACGTTATGCCCCTAGCTTATGTTTTAATGTGTATTTTATTTCTAGGCTAATAATTCAGAATGTTTTCATAGTATGGTTTTGATTTGGGAGCAGCCTTGAGCAGGACTTTGGACTGGCAGCAGATGAATTCGCTAAATAAAATAATGCTAATCGGCTATTAAAACCAGACATCCCATTGGTTGGATTCTCTCAGTCTCACCCAATTCCCCTCCTTACTACTTCCTCCATGGCTTTTGTATGTTCAGGTCCCCCATGCAATGTTCCCTCTAAGCTGTGGAGTCCTGTGAGCAAAAATTCTACTTTGTGAGCTGCTGGCTTTAAAAGTTGTGAGCGAGCAATTTGGCTACTGCATAAATTAGTTTGCTCTGGAGCCGTCCTTCCTGTGCTAAATCAAAAATGTGTGAGCCAGAGGCTAAAAAACTGGGAGCTAGCTCACACTAACTCAGCATAGGGGGAACACTGGTCCTGTGATGCCCTCCTTAAATGATCTCAGTGGACCAAGAGAACCTTGCCTTCCTTTCTCACCAGCAGAAAAGTTGTCTGGATCTAGGGCTGCTGGGCCAAGGGCTTCCAGTGGGAGTGTTGGGGGGCAATGTAGGGTTGTGTTAGCCCAATTGCTCTATTTTAAATATAGCAATTGGTTTATTATTATTATTATTATTATTATTGGATTCTCGCCTGTATATACAGAGAATGCTGCTAGTCTGTAATGGTTCCCATCTTCAACGGCACCAAGGAAGAGCCAGTTTGGTGTAGTGGTTAAGTGAGCGGACTCTAATCTGGGAGATCCGGGTTTGATTCCCCACTCCTCCACTTGCACCTGCTGGATGACCTTGGGCAAGCTGTAGTTCTGTCAGAGCTGTTCTTGAAAAAGAGCAGTTTCTGACAGAGCTCTCTCAGCCCCACCTACCTCACAGGGTGTCTGTTGCCAGCTCTGGGTTGGGAAATACCTGGAGATTTGGAGGTGGAGCCAGGAGTGGATGGGATTTGGGGTGGGGAGGGACCTCAGGAGGGTATAATGCCATAGAGTCCACCCTCCAAAGCAGCCATTTTCTCCTGGGGAACTGGTCTTGATTGTCTGGAGATCAGGTATAATGGCGGGAGATCCCCAGGTGCCGCCTGGAGGTTGGCATCCCTAGAGCAATGACATGGGGAACGTCTGATGTTGCCAACTCAGAAGTGACAATGGATAAGCTCAAGGAATTGCTGGTGGGAACGCTTTTGTTTTAACAATAGAGTTTCCTGTGATTGGCAGAGCTACCCATTGTCATTTCTGGAGGCCAGCAGCTTTTTCTTCTCTTTGGTTTTGTCCTGCTGCCACTTGGAATGGCAGGAGGCAAGGGTGAAAGTCCGTGGGAGGCCTTCCACCACTGAGTGAATCCTGGCAACCCTAACCAACCCCATAAGAACATAAAGGAAGCCAATGCTGGATCAGGCAAACAGCCCATCCAGTCCAACACTCTGTCACATAATGGCCAAAAATACCAGGTGCCATCAGGAGGTCCAGCAGTGGGGCCAGGACACCAGAAGCCCTCCCACTGTTGCCCTCCCCCAAGCACCACGAATACAGGGCATCACTTGCTCCAGAATTCCTATCTATATCTTGTGGCTAATAGCCACTGATGGACCTCTCCTCCATATGTTTATCTAATTCCCTCTTGAAGCTGTCCATGCTTGTAGCCACCACCACCTCCTGTGGCAGTGAATTCCATGTGTTAATCACTCTCCGGGTGAAGAAGTACTTCCTTTTATCTGTTCTAACCCGACTGCTCAGCAATTTCATTGAGTGCCCACGAGTTCTTGTATTGTGAGAAAGGGAGAAAAGTACTTCTTTCTCTACCTGCTCTATCCCATGCGTAATCTTGAATCTGACCCCGAAGATCTCCACCGGGCCTTGCAGGCTGTGGCCGGGTGGCTCAGGTTGAGCCGGTTGAAGCTAAACCCTGCGAAGACGGAAGTCCTGTGCCTGGGTCGGACCGGTCTGGGGCTGGGGCTCCCACTCCCGACCTTCGATGGGGCGCCGTTGGTGCCAGCGCCGGAGGTTAGGAGTCTGGGAGTGCTCCTGGACCCTGCGCTAACTATGGGGGCCCAGGTGGCAGCCACTGCCAAATCGGCTTTTTACCATCTTCGCCTGATTTGGCAGCTGGTCCCGTTCCTTGACCGCGAGGACCTGGCCACGGTGATCCACGCAACGGTCACCTCAAGGCTAGACCACTGTAACGCCCTCTACATGGGGCTGCCTTTGGGGCAAATCCGGAGGCTGCAGCTAGTGCAGAATGCTGCAGCCAGGCTGTTGGTGGGCATCCCCAGGCGGGAGCACATCCGGCCTGTGCTGAAAGCGCTGCACTGGCTGCCTATAGCATACCGGATTCGCTTCAAAGTGCTGGTGCTTACCTTTAAAGCCCTATATGACCTGGGTCCGGCATACCTGAGGGACCGCCTTTCCCTGTATATGCCCCAAAGAGCACTGCGGTCTGAGTCCCAACATCGCCTGGCGGTCCCTGGCCCGAAGGAGGCCAGGTTGGTGGCCACGAGGGCTAGGTCCTTTTCAGTGGCGGCTCCTACCTGGTGGAATGAGCTCCCGGAGGAGATCAGGGCCCTGCGGGACCTTTTACAGTTCTGCAGGGCCTGCAAGACGGAGCTCTTCCGCCAGGCCTTTGAGTAGGAGCCGCCACTCCATTCCCCTCTGCCAATGTGACTATCTTATGTGGTGGAGGGAGGGGACAGCCGAGGGAGATCTAGCTATACCCGCTGTGTGCAACATCGCTGCGACCAACATCGCTGGGACTAACACCGCCATTGGACTGAGGTTGTGAAGAACTGTCGAGCACCTGGATGGTTACTTTTTTTTTTTTAGTATGTTATTTGTTAATTGTTTATATGGTTTTAAGTTGTTTTGTCTTGGCACATGGTTGCCCCTATGTAAGCCGCCCTGAGCCCGTTCGCGGGGAGGGCGGGGTAAAAATGTAATAAATAAATAAATAAACCTCAACCATATCACTCCTCAGCCGTCATTTCTCCAAGCTAAAGAGCCCCAAGCGTTTTACCTTTCTTCATAGGGAAAGTGTTCCAACCAACCCTTTTATCACTCTAGTTGATTTTTGTCTCATTTTTCTTAATTTATACCTTTTGAGCTGTTCTTATTTGCAGTGTACAAAAGTATAAAAAAATGAAGTTGATTTACACTTTGAAGAACTGTGTTGGAAATACTATGAATAAATCAAATGGATCTCATGCAAAACAAAAAAATGGATCTCATGCAAAATATGTCAGGCAGACTTTATGGGGGATACAGGAAGAGGAGATGTGGGATATTTATTTGGGGGGCAGCCCCATGACTGACATGACCTAGTGCTAGACTGAGTACCAGTTGCTAGGACAAAGAACATGGAATGGCCCTCACTTTCCTGCCCTCACTTTCCTGCCTTCACTTCCCTGCCATCACTGCCCTTCTCCCACTGGCATCTGACTGGGAATTATTGGTGACAGAATACTAGGTTAGATGAACACTTTGTTGGATTCATCCTGGTAATTCTTACCCCACCCCCTGATTCCGGTTCTCCAGGTGGCCTGTCTGTGTGCTCTCAAACCCGACACAGATGCTGTTTTATTGGCAAACCACAGCAAAAACTATGCCACCCCCCCACCGCCCCTGAGTTAGCTGCATTCCAGCAGTCACTGGCAATTCTGGGCTTATCAATTAAACACCATATCATTTTAAATGGCTCTAAAAAAGAAAAGAAAGAAAGAAAGAAATGGCACAGAGGAATGGGAAAGCATATAGAAACAGGTGCAATTACACTCATTTTTTATTTCAGCCTCTTCCCGTTTTAAAGCCTTTTATGGGCACACGAGTACAGCAGATTATACGGGCTCCCGAATGGGTGGGATCTAATTCATTCATGATGCCAGCATTGGAGGAATAATACATTTTACAGGCCCCAGCTGTTGGCAATACCTCTTCCTGAGACTCTAGCAGACATTGGCTACAAGTGCAGCAGACGCTGACAGCGGCGGTGGTGGTGGTGAGAGTGCCGGAATGGCTTTATCCTGCACGGTGCTGAGCAGGAATGGAGTGAAAGAGGGGGAGGAAGGGACAGAAAAGACATCTTTAAATCCAGGATAAGTGGAAAATCCATTCACCTAATGAGCCCCCGTCTCACTCTCTGCCCTTACCTCCTGCTTTGGGACCCCGAGAAGCCTTCAAAGCAGCTTACGAAAAATTCTGAGCATCAGAAGAAATAAAAAATCACAATGCCGTGGTAAAAGCCATGCCAATACTCAGAGGGTCCCAGGCATCGTTTATCTGAGAGCCCGGTTAGACTTCTGACATGCCAGCTGTGTTCTTTTCCCATGTTGAAAGCAACCCCCCCCCGCCCAATTCATACCATCTTCAAATACTTCTACATTTAAAATATGTAATCAGACTTGGGCTGTTCCCCTGCCACTAAAGAAACGTGCCGTATTCAGTCCATTGCTTGCCTGCTTCTTTCTCTCTGGACCTCCTGGCCCACACGCCTTCCCCTTCTGCCATTCCTCCCATCAGTAGCTCTTTCTGTCTCTAGTGTCTACGTGAGATTTTTGCATTTGCCAAAATTAATTTCATATCTAACTGTATATAATTTTTTATAGTATGTTTCGAGTCCCCCAATGTGGGTATACGTGCTTAAATAAATAAATATATAAGATTACTGATTCTTTTTTGAAAACCGTGACGGCAACTGGAATACTTGTGAATGTTCCGTGAAGTCCAAAGATCTCAGCCAGGGCCAGGGGCTGCGGTGCTGTCAGGTGATGTTCAATTTTGAAAGCCCCCCAGCACTGATTTTTCTTCTGGTCCCAGTCAGCTTCACAGCATGACCCCCTTCCCCAAATTATAGCATGAGAATTTTAAATCCCTATAGTCACACTTCCCCAAAATGTTCCACAGGCATGTTTATTGTAGCAAATATGTTTCTGAGATCCTCCGTGGGGATAATTGCTTTGAGGAGGGATACGGAGTAGAGAAACAGCAGCTGGGTAAAAGGTTAAAGGATTCAACTGTGCTTTCTGTTCTAAAATGAGGATCAGCACACAGTTTCATGTTTCCATGTAATAGTAGTAGGGATGGGAATGTTTTTGTTTGAATTTCAAGACTGCTGTTTCTCTTCATGATCCTTGCCGTTTCCTTTTTTATATTCATTTCCATTTACACTGGCTTCAGAGGTACAGCTCAGATGGCATTCCATATTTGCTGTTCCCTCCTGACACTTCTGCCTGTTATCTCTGACAAAACCTGTTCAGTCGCAACCTCTGTTCAACTGATGGTTGGACAACTTAGATGTCAGCTATGTATCTCCTGGTCTCTCCTGAATAGGGATGGGCATGAAACTAAAAAATGTGGTTCGTTTGGGGTCTGGGGCAGCCCACAGACTGAATCCCAAACTGAACTGAGCTGGCCCTACACGAACTGAACTAGTCTGGGAAGCTTGGTTCCCTCTTTCTCCTGGCTGTGACTCACCATGGCTGGGAGAACGGGGGTGAAGATTGCCTTGGAAGGAGCTTCCTTTTCCCCTCTCTTCCAGCCGTGGCTTGCTATGGCCAGGAGAAAGGGGGGAATTTTCTAGGATTGTCTAGGAACCTTCCTTCCCCCTTTCTCCTGGCTGCAGCTCACCATGGCCAGGTGAAAGGAGGCGGAGATCCCCGTGGAGATCCCCGTGGAAGGGACTTCCCTTCCACCTTTCTCCTGGCCACAGCTTGCCACGGCCAGGAGAAAGAGGGGATCATTCAGGAAGGGGCTTCATTTAACCCTTTGGTTTTGATCTCCTCGTTCAAAGTGTCTGGGAGCAATACTGAAAGGTTAAATGGCTGCTAGCCATTTAAACCTAACAGCTGAGCTGTGGACCCCACCGCTCAGCTGTTAAGTTTAAATAGCTGCCAGCCATTTAACTCTTTGGTTTTGCTCCCCGCCAATTCAAAGTGGAGGGAGCAAAACCAGAGGGTTAAGTATGGAGCTGAAGTGCCTCCTACGGGGCATTTCACCCCCTCCTTCCTGCTGGCCTGGTTGTCTCGGCCTCCCTCGCACAGCCCGTTTGAAGGGGCTGTATGAGGGAGCTTGAGACAGTTGAGTAGGTGGAAGAAGACGAAGAGACTGGATTTATACTCTGCCCTTCAGTCAGAGTCTCAGTGAGGCTTGCAATCTCCTTTCCCTCCACCTCCCCACAACAGACACCCTGTGAGGTAGGTGGGGCTGAGATAGCTCTGAGAGAACTGCTTCTGAGAGAACAGCTCTGAAGGAACTTGTGACTGACACAAGGTCATACCAGCAGCTGCATGTGGAAGGGTGGAGAATCCAAGCCGTTTCTCCCAGATTAGAGTCTGTGCTCCTAACCACTACAGCACACTGGCTCTCCTGAGCAGGCAGAGAGAGACCAAAGCCCCGAACAGCTGAACCAAACCAGCCAAAACTCCAGCAAATGTTCAGAGAATGTGTCTTCCACAAGCATCAGTCCCCAAGCTCCAAACTGACCCAAGTTTGGCCTGAATTTTGGCTTTTGTGGCGGTTTGTGCCTATCCCTGCCTGTTTTCTCTAACCACCTGGTTAGACACCAGGGAAATGAAAGAAACCAAATTTGTTCATTGATTTTCATCACCATTCATTTTCATTAAATAAAAGTAATGGGGCTTTTTTGGTTTGTTTGTCCATTTGTTTCTTCTTTAGTCATCTTGAGCATCAAAATCTTGAGCTTTCGATGGTGTTTTAGCTACTCTTTTCAGTACCCATCCAATATCTCTTTACAAGTTAGAGTGGTAACAAAGGGCATTGCAAATGTGGTTATGCCAGAAAATGATGATACTGGTGATTTCCATTTTCACACCTTTTCCTAAAAACATCTCCCACTCTCTACATTTTTCACTGCTAGCAAAGTGATTTAAGAGAGGGGGTCCGGATGAGAAATATTAAACAAACAAACAAACAAACAAAACCCCTGGAAAAGTATCAGGTTGTAATTTTGCAAAATTGCCTTCTGTCAAATCTGTAATTTATTCTAGGCTAAGTTACTGGGACCGGGGAGAGCACATGGCATTCCCAGAGTGCTTCCCCAAAGGTAAACTTACTGATGTGTCCCCAATTGAAACAGAGACATCATAGTGGAGAATACAAGATCCCTATAAGCCTTCCCTTATAAGCTGTTTTTGTAGTTGATGGACAAAGATTTGAGAACTTTTCAATACTGCACCCTTGAAGAGGAAGAAACAAAATGGCCTCCATGGAGACACTCTAGGAATTTCCCCATGTTTCTATAGTCCTTACCACTGAGATCAGAGGAAATATCTAGAGTGTCACCTGAAAGTGATGCCTCATCCTCCTCAAACTATAATTATTTATGGTGAACTCATACAGCTGACTTCTACTGAATCAGATCATTGGTCTACTGAAGTCACTGTTGTCTAGTCAGACTGACAGTGGCTCTCCAAGGTCTCAGGCAGAGGTCTTCCATATCAGGCATTGCCCTCAAAATCTCCTGGCATTTCCCAATGTTACATAAGGCTCCTACTATATGGGGTGTCAGTCATGTGTCAGCCGTAAGGTCTAGTAGTGGTGTGGGTATCTTATTCGGTTATAAATACATGGTATATTTTTATTGTGATCTACACAGCCCATAGATCAAGATGGAGAGCTGTGTTAGTCTGTCTGTAGCAGTAGAAATGAGCAAGAGTCTAGTAGCACCTTAAAGACTAACACAGTGTGTGGCAGGGGATGAGCTTTCGTGAGTCACTGCTCACTTCTTCAGATACAGCTAGAATGGGAGTCTGTCTGTCCTATTTATTGATAAGTGGAGTGATTTCAGATTCTGAATGACAATAGCACGTGAATGACAATAGCAAGCATGAGATACGCAGAGAGGTAGCAGGCATGGAGAAATCAGCATTGGTAATGAGACAGGAAACTTAGGTCTTGATTCAGTCCAGGTGGATGCATTGTCTTGAGCTTCAGTCTCTGATGAATTGATAATGAAGTTCAAGACAGTGCATCCACCAGGACTGAACTGAGAACTAGGTTTCCTGTCTCACCACCAATGCTGATTTCTCCACGACTCCTATCCCTCTGCATATCTCACCTAAATCCAATCATGCTAGCTATTGTTATTCACCTGCTATTGTCATTTGCCTGCTAATGTCATTTTGCATCTGAAATCACTCCATTTCCCAATAAATAGGACAGGTGGATTCCCATTCTTGCTGTATCTGAAGAAGTGAGCAGTGACACATGAAAGCTTACCTCCTGTCACATATTGTGTCAGTCTCTATGGTGCTACTGGACTCTTGCTCTTTTCTACTGCTACTCAGCCCATAGGCAGCCTTGGGCCCGACAGGTGACGCCACATGAAATGCTGGGTTATCCTCACAGAATTTTAGTTGCCTGTGGCAGACAGCATCACTGCCTTTCCAAAAAGACACACATATCAAAGTTATACAACCCGTCAGTCAGTCAACATCATCACAGTCCTAGGAATACAATCGCATTTAAAATCATTCATCGTGCCCGTGTAAGATGCATGAAAATACACAGTCCGTCTCCGTAAACTAAAGCCCGGGGAGACTGTGCTTAAAAACGAATTGTGGAAGATTAGTTCCGGTGCAGCGAGCAGATGAAAACAGACGACAGCAGGGGACCGTAAATGGCTGCTGCAGCAGTGAAGTTTGAGAGCGCAGAGCGTCACGAATAAAATGCTCTTCATTGGAATCCGCTTGTAAAATTCCAAAGTTATATTCTCCTGTTTTTATTTAAAAATCCAACAAACGCGATTACGATCGCTGTTGGAATTGGGATAGCGCTTATAAAAAAAGTAGTCATTAACATATTGGGTTGGTCCCCATATCTGTAAAGTGCTGTCAAGGTACAGAATCCTAGACTCACAGAGTTGGAAGGGACCATGCAGGCCATTTAGTCCAACCCCCTGCTCAATGCAGGATCAGCGGCTGACTTATGACGACCCCATAGGGTTTTCAAGGAAAAAGGAGAGAGAGGGGTGATTTGCCATTTGCCTGCATCTGTGTAGCAACTCTGGTCTTCCTTGGCAGTCTCTCATTCAAGCACTAACCAGGGCCGACCCAAGATCCGACACAATCAGACCGGCTTGGGCCATCCAGTTCAGGATGTTGGTGCTTTCTTTCACTGCAAGGATCCTTCCACTGATGTCAGCAGAAGACTTCTAGCATGGAGGAAAACGCTACTTTCAGTGGAACTGACTTACAGGATCAAACCCATCACATTTACCATGCAGTCATTCTTAGTGAACACATAAAGTTGGCTTCCTCTGAGTCAGATAATTGGTGCCCTTGCCTGGATAGCCCAGGCTAGCCCGATCTCGTCAGATCTCAGAAGCTAAGCAGGGTTGGCCTTAGCTAGTATTTGGAAGGGCGACCTCCAAGGAGTACCGGGGTCATGACGGAGAGACAGGCAATGGTGAATCATCTCTGAACATCTGCCTTAAAAATGAGTCTAGCTCACTACCTAGTGGTGCATAGAACTAAAAGAGCTAGAACTTCTGGCTGCCAGACAATCTCAGGATCTCTTGGCTATACTACACACACTGCCATATGATGATGGTGATGATGATATTATGATTGGTCTATCAATATCACTGTTGTCTAGTCAAAATGGACTTGGCTCTCCAGGGTCTCAGGTAGAAGAGAAGAAGAAGAAGAAGAAGAAGAAGAAGAAGAAGAAGAAGAAGAAGAAGAAGAAGAAGAAGAAGAAGAAGAAGAAGAAGAAGAAGAGATTATATCCCTCCCTTCACTTAGAGTCTCAGAGCAGCTGAGAAAGTGGGTGGGGTTAGGTGGGGCTTTTGTCAAGCAGGGTTTCTGATTGGCCACTGGAGATAATGATTTGCTGTGCAGAGATAATGATTTGGAGGTGGTGAAGGGCGGGGTATAAATCCAATCTCCTCTTCCTCCTCCTCCTCCTCCTCCTCCTCCTCCTCCTTCTTTTCTAGGGCTTGCCAGCACTCTCATGGTCCTTACAAGAAAAAAGAATGGGAAACTATATATATATATATATATATATATATATATATATATATATATATATATATATATATATATATATATATATATATATGTATATGGCAGCCTATGTATTCATCTAACCACCTTGGAAGCAGGGATGGATAAAATTTTATTAATGTTCTTCATTTTGTCCCCACTTTTGTTCTCTGATGGGGACTCAAAGCAGCTTACATGGTTTTCCTCTCCTCCACTTTATCCTCGCAACAACCCTGAAAGATGGTGATGGGCCCAAGATCACTCAGGGAACTTGACGGCAGAGTGGGGATTCAATTTACTTCTTCACCCAAAGAGAAATTGATGTGCGGAATCCCCTGCTGCAGAAAGTGGTGGCAGCTACAAGCATAGACAGCTTCAAGAGGGGATTGGATAAACATAAGCACAGGTCCCTCAGTGGCTATTAGCTGCAAGGTATAGATGGAACACGATGTCCGGGGCAGTGATGCTCTGTATTCTTGGTACCTGGGAGGGCAACAGTGGGAGGGCTTCTGGAGTTCTGGCCCTGCTGGTGGACCTCCTGATGGCACCTGGATTTTGGCTACCTTGTGACACAGAATATTGGACTGGATGGGCCATTGGCCTGATCCAACATGGCTTCTCTGACGTTCTTATGACCCTGGATTTCCCTGGTCCTAGCCCAATATTCTAACCGATACATCAAACTGTCTATTGTTTCTCAGCTATACCACTTCAGACTATAAGTCAACGCTCTCTACAAAAAAATCAAGGAATCAGGCAGACTGGCTCTAGGCCAACTCTCTCGTATGTGAAGGTTTTTTGCTTTTTTTTTTAACGTATATGGAGATTTTTGTCATGCAAAAAGCTTCCAGACATGTGGTTCCCTGTCTTGAAGTTATCCAGTCCTGGACTGACCAGACTCTTGCTTCTAGTGAGAACGTGGCCTCCCTGAGGACTGGAGGGGAGAAATTTTCTCTGTGCGGATTAGCTTTCGTAGAGGGGGGAAAAAATCTCTCTCACGCACATACACACCCTCCCCATTGAGCGAATCTGGAGCCAATCTTTGAGTAAATGATCCAAGATCATATTTATGAAATTGGTGACCTACGTGAATTGGTGTCGCGCGCTCCCCCTTTTAACCGGCTGCAGGCTATCATCCTCAATGAGATATGACAATGGAGGGCTCTGTTTCGCTCGTTAGTCATCCCCAGCTGCTATGAAAATAATATGTTTGGTGTAATTCATTTGAGATCTGATGGGTTTAAGGCTCCTCTGACAAGATATAATCAGCTCATTATGGAGAAACAGAAGCCGTTCCTCGTTGCAGATAAATTGCTCCGAGTTGTGATTAAATTACCGTACGTTTGGCAAAAGGGGGAGTGGTTGGGCTTCCGGCACATACAGATGTTTTATCGTCACCAGAGCCGCGTGATAAAAGCTGAATGAATTCACTTTGTGCTCTCTCTCTCTCTCTCTCTCTTTCTGTATGTATGTATGTGTGGGCTGGGCTCCCAGACTTCTCGATCGATGGCTGGATTTACTACCATAACCCAACGAAATCGCTGTCCTTTCCGTCCGCCAGCTTTCTATTTTTATACGCCTGGTTTCTAAATTAAAAACAAAAGGGAACTCTCTTCTTCCCCCGCTCAGGCTTATAGGGTTTGATTTTCGTTTGATATCCTTTTGAGCGTGGATGTCACCCCCTGGCTGGCATTATGGCAGTGGCAGTGCTTGTGGGACATTCCATTGGGTTAGAGCCCATGAACAGGGCTGCTAGTTCTGGCTTGGGAAATTCCTGGAGATTTGAGGGGGGTGGAGCCTGGAGAGGTGGTGTTTGAGGAGGGGAGGAAAGTCAACGGTTTATAACGCCATAGAGATCAACTTCCAAAGCAGCCGTTTGCTCCGGGGGAACTGATTGCTATCATCTGGAGACCAGCTGTAATCCTGGGAGATTTCCAGACACCCTCTGGAGGTTGACAACCCTGTTTATGAAGTACAAGGGGGCGTTAATCGTGGACATGGGTCTTCCCTAAGGTTCTGCTCCTCCAGCAGCCCCCTTTGACCTCCCCAATATCTAATGCTGGTTGTCAGGGGAGCCATGAGTACATGATCTGATGTAGTGAAGGAGGAGGAGGAGGAGGAGATTGGATTTATACCCCACCCTTCACTGCCCAAAGGACTCTCAGAGCAGCTTACAATCTCCTTTCCCTTCCCCGACCCCCAACAGACACCCTGTGAGGTAGGCGGGGCTGAGATAGCTCTCTAGAGAACTGCCCTTGAGAGAACAGCTCTGAAAGAACTTGTGACTGACCCAAGGTCACACCAGCAGTTGCATGTGGGGGAGTGGGGAATCAAACCCGGTTCTCCCAGATTAGAGTCCGCAATTCCAAACCACTACACCAAACTGTCTGTCTGGGAATTGGGCAAAATTAGTGGATGTCCCTTTTCCACCATCAGAGATTCATTGGGAAGTGGAAGGCAAACTAATTCATTCCCATTTCTTATCTCTACCTTTTCAGCATGAAAACCTCAGCTTTGATTCTGTTTGTCTTTGTGTGATACTGGATACATCAATCACGTCGGTTCCATTTTTTGCTTTTGGGGTAAGAGGAGGAGAAGAGGAGAGGAGACTGGATTTATACCCCGTCCTTCACTCAGAGTCTCAGAGCAGCTTAAAAACTCCTTTCCCTTTCTCTCCCCACAACAGACACCCTGTGAGGCAGGTGGGGCTGAGAGAGCTCTGACAGAAACTGCCCTTTCAAGGACAGCTCTTGTCAGAACTATGGCTTGCTCAAGGTCATCCAGCAGGTGCAAGTGGAGGAGTGAGGAATCAAACCTGGTTCTCCCAGATTAGAGTCCGCGCACTTAACCACTACACCAAACTGGTTTACACAAAGAGGTACACATTTCCCCCAAATGTTATTTTGCATCAACGAATCAACACTATGCATTATTAGGACTGCAAGACCCCTCAGTGGAGGCAGGGATAAGCTTTGATAAACTGCTTTCCCTGTCAGAAAAAGATTCTTTTGTCTTACTTAAGCAAAGCCTCTTAGATATTGAGTTGCAAGAACTACGTAGCCGTGCCTCTGGTAGACATTCTCCTCTGAGATTAGGGATTCCTCCCATGGGGATGACAGCATTATATTTTTTCTCCCCCAATGATCCATGTACTCGCAGAGCTTATGCGTTAGCACATTTTACTGTATTGCCCTCTGCAGTACTTCAAGGGAGATTTTCCAAGACCCCTTCTGCACAGAGGCTATGTGACTGTGGCAGAAAGGAAGTAGAAAGTATTGGGCATGTCCTTCTGTACTGTGATTATTATGTTGACATTAGTTCTAAGTATTTAGACCAGTTGTTAAAGGATTTAATAGGCCAATCCGATAATTATAAGTCCTTTTTTCTTCTTTCCTCAAAAAATGCTGTTAACTGTTGAAACAGTGGCAACTCTTTTGTATCTGGCTTCTAAAAAGTGAGATTTGTGTTAACTGTATTGAGTACTTCTTATGTCTTGGCTTCTCCTTAGTGTATAATGCCAATAAAGGGTTGCTGCTGTTGTTGTTTTGCATCAACAAATCAACACTATGTGCTGTTAGGGTTGCGAGACCCCTCAGGGGAGGCAGGGTTCCCCCACTGCCAGGTCCTGCCCTCCAGCTGGTGATCAGCTGGCCAGTGGGGGGGCTCACCAGTTGAAAAAGGAAGGCCCGGGGCCATGTTGCTGGCATAGCATGGGAAGTGACGTCATCACATCAGTGACTTCTGGGCAATGCTCTGACATTTTTTGGGGGAAATCTGTGATAGAAACCGATTTTGCCATGGAGCTTTTGCCCAAATACCAGAGCGTTGCCCAGAAGTCGTTGGTGTGATGATGTCACTTCCTGTGTGCCACTGGCAATGTGGCTTGGGCCTTTCTCTTTTGCTTCCCCCATCCCCCACCAAGTCCCAGGAAGAGCCTGGCAACCCTATGCCTTATAAATGTGGTTATATATGTACCATAGGCATGAATATCACATATACACATGTATACACACCATACAATATGTTTTCCCTGCTGATAGTCCCAGAAGCCCTACAAGCAGGGGGCCTAGGATGCCAAAAGCCTTAGGCAGACTCCATCTTAGAGCGAGCCAATGAATCATGCAGTAGGAAATAACAGCCATAAAACGTTTTGCCATGATGAGACAACAAGGTTCCTACAGGAACTGCGCAGCCCGCCTCATCCCTGCCCCAGGGCTTGTCTTATGACTACATGAGATCACTCCAAACCCAATGGCCGGTGCTTTTGAGAAACTCACTAACCCTCAAGAGCGCTCGAGGCGTTCCCAGCCTAATGCTCCTTCCTGAGTTCATCAGCAAAGATAGGACCCTTTCCTGACACCATTGGCATAGACCTGGTGAGGGGAATTCTTATGTATCTGTCTGCCGTCAAGGGGCAACCAACTTATGGTCACCCCAGCAAGGGGCCTCCCAGGCTTATGGGAAGCAAAAGTGGTCTGCCATGGCCTTCCTCTGAAGGCTCTTCCTTCATGGTCTCCCATCCAAGTATTGACCCTACTTAGCTTTCAAGATCTGATGAGATCAGGACTGGGACACTGCAGATTTGGGAGGGGGCACCGCCCCCACCTAGTTACGGCCCTAATACCATGCCACTTTCCCTTATAAAGGTAATTCTCAAGAATCAACAGCTGTGGGGGGGATGCTAATTGTGGCTCTCAAAGGTCCCAGAAATCCAACCAATGTAGACATGTAGGCTGGTAGGTTAGGTCGAGGCTTCTCCACAAAAACTGCCCTTCACTGCCATGACTTATGGACAACTGTTGCTCAGGATGGCCCTGTCTAGCCCCAGCCTCTTCCTCCGTCACTTGTCCCTTCTCTCTTGCCTTTGTAGTTCCAGCCCTTCACTCTCCTGCCCCTTGGCTGGATGCTCTGCTCTGAAGACTCTCCTCAAGCTGTCCCTCCCCAGCTTTTTCCCTCTCTCCAGTCCAGCCTGGCTGCTAAATACTCTCCCTTGTCCATTCCCTTTTCTTGCACTTTTTCACAGAAGCCCCTTTCTCCTCCAGCCAACCCAAGGTGTTGCCCTAGACCAAGGTCCTCAACATGATGCCCACTGACACCTTTCCTGTTGCCCACCAAGTTTAGAAAGCGGGCGGGGCCAGCACGGCTTCTGATTGGCTGCTGGAGATTTAATTGACTGTGGGAACTTTTAGAAACATTGCGTTGGCAGCACCTGCCACCGCAGCATGAGGATCTTCGCTGTGCGACTGAAAGTAAGCTGGGCAGCCATTTTGCAGCTGTCTCTGGCCCCTGCGGCAGCCTTTTTGTGACTGCGTCCACACTCACACAATGGCCAATCAGTTCCTCTGGAGGGCCAACAACAGAGCACGGAGACTCACTGTCAGAATTCCAAAGGTTCTTGCAGGCTCAAAAATGTCAGGCCCCCCTGCCCTAGACCCTGTTGTTGTTCAGTCGCACAGTCGAGTCTGACTCTTCGTGACCCCACGGACCACATCACACCAGGCCCTCCCATCCTCCGTCATCCTCTGGAGTTTGCTCAGCTTCATGTTCGTTGCCTCGATAACACTGTCCAATCATCTCATCCTTTGCCGTCCCCTCCTTCTGTTACCTTCAGTCTTTCCCAGCATCAGGGTGAATGCTTTCTCCAGTGAGTGCTCCCGTCTCATTTGGTGGCCAAAGTATTTGAGCTTCAGCTTCAGGATCTGGCCTTCCAGGGAACAGTCAAGGATGATTTCTTTTAGGATTGACTGATTTGATCTCCTTGCAGTCCAGGGGACTCTCAAGAGTCTTCTCCAGCCCCATCATTCAAAAGCATCTATTTTTTGGTGTTTGGCCTTCCTTATGGTCCCTACTCCATATCTACCCTTTTCAAGCATACACAGCCAGCACTCCCCTCTTGCCCCAGCTCCATTCCTTCTCCATTTCTTCCTGCCAGCCTCCTCACGTGGGTTCTACTGGACTAGACATTTCTGAGACATAATTAGGCAAGCAGGTTGCTCACATTGTGCATGAAGCGTCCAAGTGTCTCTTTTCTCTCTCTTTCTCCCCTGTCAATTAAGTTAGGCTAAGAGTGTGTGACTGGCCCAAGGTGACCCAGTGAGATTCCAAGGCAGAGAGGACATTCAGACCTGGGTCTCCGGCTCATCAACTTCACTGGGTGTGCCAATTCTAATATTGTGACTGAGAGAGAAAAAGTCTAAGCCTTCTCTGCAGTTTCTCCACCCCACACATAATCTTGTTATCCATTGGTTCTCAATCAAAGCAAGCCTGAATTCTCTCTAAATGTTAAAATGGCTAAACTGAGGCTGTTGTATTTTGGTCACATCATGAGAAAAGACTCAACAGAAAAGACAATAACATTAGGAAAAGCTGAAGGCAGTAAGAAAAGAGGAACATCAGAACATCAGAAGAGCCCTGCTGGATCAGACCAGTGGTCCATCTAGTCCAGCATCTTGTCTCACACAGTGGCCAACCAGTTCCTCTGCAGGGCCAACAACAAGGCATAGAGGCTGAGGCCTTCATTAGAACATAAGAAGAACCCTTTGGGATCAGACCAGTGGTCCATCCAGTCCAGCATCCTGTCTCACACAGTGGCCAACCAGTTCCTCTGGAGGGCCAGCAACAGGGCACGGAGGCCAAGGCCTTCCCCTGATGTTGCCTCCTGGCACAGGGATCCAGAGGAACCCCCACCATGAGAAGGTTTGACTCAATCAAGGCAGCCACCGCCCTCTGCTTTCAAGACCTGAGCAAGGCTGTTAATGATAGGATGTTTTGGAGGTCTTCAACTCATAGGTTTGCCGTAAGTTGGAAGTGACTTGGTGGCACTTAATACACATATGCTATACCCCCGTTTAGTCAGCTTTTCCATAGAGTAAAAAACCCCAGACTCCTCAGCCTTTCCTCCTAAAGGAAGGTGATCCAATCCCTGTATTGTCACATCACTTCTGTACGAGACATTATCCGGGGAGAAGCAGGATGGCTGTTTTCACTGGCAGCCGTATATCACCAGTCACATCTTGTTCCAGCCCGTGTCAACAGTCAAGGCAGTAAAGGTGGGCTGAGACTGTGACAATCACTTCAAGCCCCCTGAATCTCAGTGAGTAAATCTTGGGAGGGTTGACCGCGTCTTCTCTGTTCTAAAATGTTGGCAGCAGAATAGCCTTCGTCAGCGGTTACGGTCTGTCTCCGAGCTGTTTGCATCAAAAGTATCTGCTTGGTGCAACCTCTCTCTTTTTTTTTTTTTTTGGGGGGGGGTTGCCATGGGGACAGAAGCAGTGGATTTCAGTAGCCAATCAGAACGAGTCCACCTGAAAGCATCCAAAGAGGAGATGCTTGCTCAGTGCTTTGATTTGAGCTATCAGGAACATTAATCTATTTATCTGGCAAAGCTCAGAGGGCAAAGAATGCAGGGGGGAGGGGGAGGTGCTTCTGAAGGGAAAAGAAAATATCATTCGATACCGCCATTTAGAGGACAGAATTTAAACAAGACTTGCAGTTTTTTTTAAAAAAACCAAACAAACCGAACCTAAGAGTGATGCTTTCCCAGGGCTTACACCGTAGCTCTTGGTTACGGAGAGATCCACATCGCAAGTGGAAGGAAACGAGTCTAATAAATTGAGATTGATTTTTTTTTTTTTTTTAACCAGGCAGAAATCAAATCCGCCGAAGAAGCGGCCGGCTGTCGATACCCGGGCGATTGTCTCTTGCCGGTGATCAAAAGATAATGAAAGATCGGTTTATAAACCAATGCAATCATTTAGACAATCATGATGGCCGTACCGAACCGTGTTCCGGCAGAGCGCATGATGATTCATTTGGGGCCGGCGCCGGGGTGGGGGAGGGGAGGATTCCCTTCCTTTGGGGGCCGAACAGCATCTGCTATTTGTAAATAATAAATGGAGGATGGTTATAGACTAGCAAGTCTGCGGGAATGGCTGAGTCAGGAAGAGCAGAGCCGGAGGGGGGAGAGATTCCTCTAGAGTGCAGGGCGGCCAGGGCTGCCTCCAGGTTTTGGCAGGCTGCGGGCAAGATGCTGTCTGGTGTCCCACGTGAAGAGCACCGAGGCCACCGTTGCAGCTGCCGGCACCGTTCGGTCTGCCTGCTCCTCACTGTGACAAAGAGAGTGTTGTGTACCCAGCGAGACTGCACACGTGGTCGGATCCACGCGTAGCCATGCGAAGGGCCCAAGCTTCGCTCCGAAAGACAATGGCCTGAACGGATCCTAGCGTGCACCTATCGGAGGGCTAGGATCCGAGTATGGACCTATGGGACTCGAATGCACTGTAAATAACGTATCATGGGAGTGTGTGTGTGTTGGGTGTGGGTTGTCTACAGGGATATAAACCGGCCTCTGGGCCAGGGAACGGCATCTCACGATCTGCCTGCAACTAAATAAAGTATGAGCTGAAATCACTCTCCAATGCATCAGCCTCAGTACTTTATACTGGCGACGAGGATGGGATCCCGATGAGTGAGTCTGACTCTTTATCCAGCACAGCACCGAGCATCGATCCCGAGGAAGCCACTGCACCCCACACCGCTCCCAAGCAGCACCACAATGCGCAGTGCTCACCAGGACACTGCTCCTCACTCTGCTCAAGAATCATGGCTGTCGCTCTGGGATACTTCAAGGTCTTCGATCTCACACACCCTGAGTTCTGGGAATCATGGTAGACCAGGTCACCAGCTTCTTCACCTACCACGAGGACAAGAAATGGGCCCTACTCCTCAGCACATGCAGAGTGGCCACCATTCATCTGGCCAAGGGCCAGCTGTTCCCCAAAGGCGCTCAGGGCACTTTCTCCTTTCCCCATGCCACAACGACCCTGTGAAGTAGGACAGAGAGCACGCGACTGGTTGTTGAGGATTTGTTTATTTAGATCCTTTTTGTGTCGTCTCAGACGTGGAATGGCATTGCACAGTTTGATCTCATCAGATCTTGGAAGGATCAGTACTTGGATGGGAGACCACCAAGGAAAAATCTGCAGGGGAAGGCGATGGCAGACCACCTCAACTTTTCACTTGCCTTCAAAAACCCCTGCTGGGGTCTCCATAGGTCAGTTGTGACTTGATGGTGCTTACAGATAGATCATCTTTCCAGTGATCTGCTGGAGGCAGCTCGCAAACAAAATCGATTCAATAGAAACCGATAAAAACAACAGGAAGAGGCATCCGTAAGAAACTGTCATTAAAAACAACAAACCAGTCTAGAAGAATAAATCACTTCTGTCTAGACAGGGCAGCTCCGGGATTTCCAGGGTTAACTCCCCACCATTTCCCAAAGCCTTTAATCTTCTTGAGCACATTCTAGACTGGGGTGCCCAGTGTGAGTAGGGAGAGAGAGACGTATCGATCGGGGAGCCTCATTACAAGTTGTACATCGTGAACTTAGCATCCTTGGTCATGCCATTAGTGCAATTATCTTATTTCATTAGGAAAAGCGCCACTTTGCATTACAGAATATTGGCTCACTTTGAAATGCAGTGATGTTTTCCAGCATTCATTAATTTCCTAGGTGGTACCTGATCTTTACACCGGTTCCCGGAGAAGAATAACCTGAGGGGTGGATGGATATCCAGGCTGGTTGCTGAGTGTAACTTTCCTTAAGTGTAACTTTCCCTAAGTGTAACTTTCCTTAAGTTTTCTGCCAGTGTGATTATGGCACAGAATTCAATCTTTCTTCTTAAAAAAAAATTACTTCTAAACATATTTGCGTCAAAGTAAACACAGGTAATCTTGGTGGTCAAAAGTGCCGTCAAGTCGCAGCTAGGTTATTCCAACCCCCTAGGGCAGGGGTGTCAAACATGTGGCCGGGGGGGCAGATCAGCCCCCCGGAGGGCTTCTATCAGGCCCGCAGTAGAACTGGCTGTCTTCTGCTTCTTCTTCCAGTTCTGCTGCTGTGTCTTCGTAGGTTTGCAGTTTGCCGATACACACCTGAACAGCATACTCAAGATTGCAACAGCACAGACATTGTGATGCAATAATTCAGAGCAAGAGGTGTCAGTTGTTAGACACTGTTAAATAAACAAAATATTGCAAGAGTGCTAATGTTTTAAGCATGTTTATATTTTAAGTAAAAAAACACTTTTGTTTCTGTGTCCTTTATAAAGTTTATATCTCAGCTACCTGGCATTATATTTTATGACACACGCTTGGCCCAGCCCAACAAGGCCTCATTTATGTCAGATCCGGCCCTATAATGAATGAGTTCGACACCCCTGCCCTAGGGTTTTCAAGGCAAGAGGTGTTCAGAGGTGGTTTGCCATTGCCCGCCTCCCCGTGGCAACCCTGGACTTCCTTGGTGGTCTCCCATCCAAGTCCTAACCAGGGCTGGCCCTGCTTCACTTCTGAGATCTGACAAGATCAAGCTAGGCCAGGTCAGGTCAGGACACAGACAGTTTTACAGAAGCACAAAATCAGTATTCCAATACTCTATACATAAATCTCTTTTATAAAAATAATATCCATGGAGAAATTTTTCCCACCAAAAAATTCACCCCAATATTTCAATTATTGTGGTTACTCTCTGTCTTAGTACAGGAGCTAGGGTTGCCCTGTCATGGTTGGGAAATACCAGGAGATTTTGGGAGGTGGAGCCTGTGGAGGGCACGGTTTGAGAAGGGGAGGGACCTCAGCGGGGTACAGTGCCGTAGAATCCACCTTCCAAAGTGGCCATTTTCTCCGTGGGAAATTATCTCTGTCTGATCAGTTGTCATAGTGGGAGATCTCCAGATATGCTGTCTTAAGTAGGTTATTATGTTTGTCGCAAGGGTTCTGTTGGGACCCTAGACAATGCTGATATCTTAAGAGCTTTTGCACTCCCAAAGAAAATTTATTGCACCTTATGTTCTTTATATATACATCACGGTCCTTGAAAAAGATTCATTCGAAACGGGTAAATCACTAGAGTCCCCATGGGACTAGCGATAGTGTTAACTGACAAGGTGCTGTCTGAATGTAAACCTGCACTCGTTGTATTGTTTGGGTGAAACATATTTTTCTTTACGTATTGTTTGGGTGAAACATATTTTTCTTTACGTATTGTTTGGGTGAAATATATTTTTGATAATATTTGATACCAATATTTAGACAACGGTACTGAAAAATGTAAAAAGAAAAAGAATAAACGTAAAATTGTTTTACCATAAACCTATATTTATTGTACACAGAGATATATATTTTTGTATGACCACCTGGAGGGGAGCAACCCAAACAGGAGCTCAGTTGCAGACTAGTGGCTGCCAAAGGGGAGGGGGCTGAAGGAACGAGCTATCATGCTCCAAGCACTGAGCACTCAAGCTCTTAGTTATGCTAATGGCTCTGGCTGAAGCAGAACAATAGCTTTTTACCTCAAACCCTCTTGCAAGGTCACATCCAGAAGAACCAAATGTCTAGAATGAATTCTCTCTTTGGGTGCCAGAAGATCCAAAGGACCTCCAGAGGGGACAGACTCTCCCCAAGGTAGATTATGAATACTCAAGACATGAGGAAGAAGCTCTCTTCCATTTGGGGGAAGCCCTTTGGATGGGAATAAGTCATGATGGACTGACCTTTTAATGAGGACCTCTATCTTGTCCATGTGGCAGGAACAATGGAGTTAAGGCTCAACCATGAGAACTAAGGTCATGATGGATTTTAAACTACTGCAAGCTTGTAATGTAATGGTTAGAGTGCTGTCCAGTCACAGCCAACTTATGGTGCCCTGTAGGGTTTTCAAGGCAAGAGATAGGTAGTTTACCATTACCTGCCTCTGTGTTGTGACCCTGGATTTTCTTGATGGTCTCCTGTACAAGTTCTAACCAGGTCTGACTCTGCTTAGCTTCCAAGATCGGACAAGACTGGTCTAGCCTGGGCCCTGGCAACCCTTCTCCAATAGAGGATATGGCAAAGGAAGGGGACAGAACCCTTTTCAGATCTTTTTTTGGTCTCCTGGTCCACCTGTAGTCCCCTCCATGGCTTTGCTTTCTAGAAACCAAGGCTTGGAAAGCTCAGCAATACTGTTGTGGTTGCCTAGCAACCTCCAAACTGGTGACTGAGAGCTTAGCGGGTATTGTTTTCTTAAAGCTAAATAAATTATTTCTATTATTTGGTGGAGTTCTAATCCCCCAGTATATATTTTTTCCTAAGGTTTCATTTTTGTTGTTGTTGCAAGCATGGGACTTCTTTCAGGTACGTACAGAAACCCACTATCTGTCCCTGGCTCTGTTTTGTGGCTCTATTAATAAATGTTCCTTGCTCTGATTCAGAATTAAGTATAGGAGACTATATTACCCTAACTCCCCGAAATCCAATTAATTATTATTGTTCTGATCTCACACAAGGCAAATTGGGGCCTCCTGACAATCTCAGATCTGAACCCACAGATCTAAACCCACAGGTTCAATAGTCTAATATCTGTTAAGAACATAAGAGAAGCCAATGCTGGATCAGGCCAATGGCCCATCTAGTCCAACATTCTGACACAGTGGCCAAAAATACCAGGTGCCATCAGGAGGTCCAGCAGTGGAGCCAGGACACTAGAAGAACTCCCCCTGTTGACCCCCCCAGGCACCAAGAACACAGAGCATCACTTACCCCAGCCTGAGAATTCCTATCTATACCTTGTGGCTAATAGCCACTGATGGACTTCTGCTCCATATGCTTATCTAATTCCCTCTTGAAGCTGTCCATGCTTGTGGCCACCACCACCTCCTGTGGAAGTGAATTCCATGTGTTAATCATTCTTTGGGTGAAGAACTACTTCTACAAGACCACACAAGTACACATATTGACAACTACAAGCAAACAGACTTGGACAGCTGGCATAATTCCACAGTTTTAAGGGAATATGGAGCACTTAATTGCCTTCTTCCATCCTCGGACTCGGTGGTGCTAACGCACTGTGGAAAATGCTGTTTGATGCGATGTTACCGGGAGTTGCGTCAGCAAATCAATAGCTTCTTTTCATGCTCTGATTTCTGTGCAGCAGTTGTAGCTGGAGAATAATAGGATCATGGCGTTAACGGCAAAGTTGAGGTGGCAGGAGGTGCGTCCGCAATACAATCTATGCAAAGTGACTAATCTGTCAAGGAACAGCTGTTTCCTTCAAGATCTCTGGTATCAGATGTGTGAATTTATCCTTCCTAATCTGCTTCGTCATGCTTCCCCCCTCCCCCCGCATTGCATTTTCACCTTCCTCCTTCCCGAAAAAATAGAGGGCCTTTTCTGTTTTTTTCCCTATAAAACTATTCACTGGGAACACTTCATAATTATCTGATCTTGGAAATGGATACAATCTCACCATGACCACAGAACCATAAGAGAGAATGTACCCAGCGGGAGAGAACAGCGGGCTATAGAACTGGGTACTTCACATCAGGGTCTGGTACATTTGAGACGATTGCGGGAACAAAGAAAATGCTTGCCAACAAAGCAAACTGCAGGATAGGTCTGTGCATTAGGCACTGAATTCCGCATGGAGAAGATGCCTTAATAAGCCATGCTGGTTGCCTGGTCAGCCCCTCTGCAATTAACCGATGCCACCATGGTAGAGGCGTTCAAGTGGGACCCCAACCATTACCTGAGTCCATTAATCTTTAGGTTAACCCAGGTCCCAATCACACGCAGAAGTAGCTGTGTGATATGCATGAATGCCGGGTGGATTTTACAGGTGTGATCACACGGGAACATCTGGCAAGCATCCCGCACCCGTCGCCAACCCGTTTTGCTCCGCCGAAGAAGCGGAGTTAAAAAATCCCAGGGAAAGTGCAGTATTAAACGGGTTTGTGATGGGCTGCAGATGAACTTCCCTGTGTGATCGCTCCGGTGCGCTCCCATTGCATCAGTGATCCCTTGTTGCAGAGCGCCGGAAACACACGGCAAAGGAAAAAACCCGATTCACCCGCCGCTGCGTCTGATCGTGCAGTGGCAGGTCGAATTACTACAGCACAAATAGCCTTGCTTCCCCCTCGTGTTATCTGGCACATGTGACCACACTCCCACAAAGCTAAACTAATGTTCAAAAGACTCCAATGTCAGGGGCAGGTTCTTCTTCCCCAAACAGTTTTCCTGATTGTACCCATTTTCCTGTTTGAAGGGAAAGGAGATTATCAGCCGCTCTGAGACTCCTTTGGGTAGTGAAGGGCGGGGCATAAATCCAATCTCTTCTTCTTTTATTCGTGGTATAAGCTTTCGTGTGTATGGACACTTAAAATCACAGAGTCACAGAGCTGGAAGGGGCCATACAGGCCATCTAGTCCAAACCCCTGCTCAATGCAGGATCAGCCTAGATGACAAAAAACAAACATTTTTGGGTCTTGGACACACATGCAGCTGCCTTAAACTGTATCATACCAGAGGTCCACCACGTTCAGTATAGTCTACTCTGACTGGCAGCAGCCAGTTTAGTATAGTGGTTAAGAGCGGTGGACTCCAATCTGGAAGAACTGGATTTGGTTCCCCACTCCTCCACATGCAGCTGCTGGGTGACCTTGGGTCAGTCACCATTCTCTCAGAGCTGTTCTCTGAAGAGCAGTTCTCTCAAGAGCTCTCTCAGCCCCACTTACCTCACAGGGCGTCTGTTGTGAGGAGAGGAAGGGAAGGAGATTGTAAGCCACTCTGAGACTCTGAGTGAAGGGCAGGGTATAAATCTAACTCTTCTTCCTCCTCCTCCTCTCCAGGGGAGACCTTTCGTATCACCTCCTACCTGGTCCTTTTAACTGGAAATGCCAGGGATTGAACCTGGGACCTTCTGGATGCCAAACAGAGTCTCTTCTACTGAGCCACAGCTCCTCCCTTTTCTCTTAGGAGAAAACAGGAGCTTTAGCAGGCAGCAGATGGGCATTCTTCTGATTGTTGATGTGTAAACAACTGGTTCTTCAATACCTTATCGTTGTTTTTCGTCTGAGGCCCTCTGGTGCTGTTCCATACATGGCATGATTCAGACATAACACAGAACCAGGATTCAGTCCACACATGATTATTGAATCCATAAGAACATAAGAGAAGCCAATGTTGAATCAGGCCAATGGCCCATCTAGTCCAACACTCTTGTCACACAGCGGCCAAAATATACCAGGTGCCATCAGGAGGTCCAGCAGTGGGGCCAGGACACTAGAAGCCCTCCCACTGTTGTCCCCTGCCAGGCACCAAGAAAAGAGTGCATCACCTGCCCCAGACTGAGAGTTCCCATCTATACCCTGTGGTTAATAGCCACTGGTTTGGCTTGGCAAAATCCTTGCTTTGGGGTTGTCCCTCTTTCCCCACCTCCCTGCCAGAGACATGGCTAGTCTCCCAGCCTGCCTTGCTGCACCCAACTGATGCCAAAGCCTTGCCACCTGATCAGGCTGGGTAGAGTGATCTTTCCCCCCTCCCCCCAGTGCTACAATTCCCCAGAACCCAATTAAATTGATAGGCAATAGATTCGGGATAGAAGGAAGAAATCTCCTGCTCAGAGGGACTGGTTTGTGGAATTCCTCCCAGGTCCTTCTGGATGGCCATCATGTGAAACAAGAAGCTGCTCTAGATAGATTGGGTGTGGCTGCATTGATGTCCTCTTATGGAATCCAAAAGCAGTCTGGCAGTAGTGACCTTATGATTTAGTAGAACATCATAGATTTAGTGATATCCCACATACTACCATGTCTTCAAATTGATACTGTCCATTCGCTCTCTCTCAAAGGTTTTTGCAATAGTAAAAAAAGGAAGTGGAAGAACCTCTGGTACTTCCTTGAACTCCTTGGAAGAAAGGCTGAATAAAATTATGAGGTGCTTTGATGGATCAAACCATTAGTCCATCTAGTCCAGCCTCCTGCTCCACACAGCAGACAACCAGTTGGCCAGGTGCTCTGATAGATCAGACCATTAGTCCATCTAGTCCAGCCTCCTGTTCCACACAATGGACAACCAGTTGGCCAGGTGCTCTGATGGATCAGACCATTAGTCCATCTAGTCCAGCCTCCTGTTCCACACAATGGACAACCAGTTGGCCAGGTGCTCTGATGGACCAGACCATTAGTCTGTCTGTCTGTCTATCTGTCTGTCTGTCATCTATCTATCTATCTATCTATCTATCTATCTATCTATCTATCATCTATCTATCTATCTATCTATCTATCTATCTATCTATCTATCATCTATCTATCATCTATCTATCTATCTATCTATCTATCTATCTATCTATCTATCATCTATCTATCATCTATCTATCATCTATCTATCTATCATCTATCATCTATCTATCTATCTATCTATCTATCTATCTATCATCTATCTATCTATCTATCTATCTATCTATCTATCTATCTATCTATCTATCATCATCTATCTATTTATTTTATTACATTTATACCCCACCCTCCCAGCCATGGCCGGCAATGGACAACCAGTTGGCCAGGTGCTCTGATGGACTAGACCATTAGTCCATCTAGTCCAGCCTCCTGTTCAACATATTGGACAACTAATTGGCCAGATGCTCTGATAGATCAGACCATGTCCATCTAGTCCATCCTCCTGTTCAACACAATGGACAATCAGTTGGCCAGATGTTCTGATTAGTCCATCTAGTCTAGTATCCTGTTCTGAATCGTGGATAACCAGTTGGCCTGGTAGCCTGATGGATCAAACCATTAGTCCATGTAGTTCAACCTCTTGTTCCACACAGCAGACAACAATTGGATTGTCTCCTTCTGAGCAACGAGGTTACATTGACTTCTGCTCCAGCCTACATTTGAGTTTCTTGTTCAAGTATTAATAGCAGCTGGCAATTAATGCCCCAAATAGTTTTGAACAAGGAAGACATCATGGGATCTTCATTCACCACGATACCAGTTCCTGCCCACTAGAGGAAAGTGGAAGACTGGGAAAGCACAGAGAGATTTCAAAGCCTACAGTATAAATCTCTCTCCCAACGTTTCCAAAGAAGCGTTCCAGAAATGAAGTCAAAGAGCACCAGTGAATGTGGGTGTGTTTGTTTTACATAAGGGTGGGGTGGGGGGAAAGACCGGGCTTTCTCTTGGGAAGCACTAATCAAGCTGGAGATAACTTGGCTGGCTCATCACCATCAAGAGTCGCTTTTTCCCCTGCCAAGTTGGTCGATTCTACTGGCGCAGCTCTGAAGTCGTGTTATGTTAACCTCAGAAACAGCGGCTTTCATTCCAAGGAGGACAAAGATGGAATTCATATTGAGGGCAAGGCTGAAAAAAACACACCAACTAAAATAGATTCGTCCTGTAGGCAAGAGAGAGAGAAAATGCTATATTTAGGAACACAGAATCTTGGACTATGTACAAGTCTATGAATCAAAATAGTGGGAGTGATGGACACAGATATTTAGCGGTGAAACTGGGACTGGCCATAGCTCTTTTGCTGCCTTAGGGAAAAAATTAAACTGTACCACCTCCGCCCCTCACTTCTTGTTCTGTGCATGAAAGAAGAGGATAACTGTGGGTCGTCTTCAAGGGGCTTCCCAGTTACAGCTTCTTTTCCATGTTCTGTACAAGAAGCAATGGGGCACAACCTCCCCCAATGGTGCTCATCCTCCCCACACAAGCATCCAAAATCGCCTCATGTGCTTTGTCTGTATGCGTAGTTGCATTTCAGGAGGGATAAATATACATTCAAGAAGAAGAAGAAGAAGAAGAAGAAGAAGAAGAAGAAGAACTACAACAACTTGGATTTATATCCCGCCCTTCACTCGGAGTCTCAGAGCAGCTTACAAACTCCTTTCCCTTCCCCTCCCCACAACAGGCACCTTGTGAGGTAGGCGGGGCTGAGAGAGCTCTGACAGAAACTGCCCTTGAGAGAACAGCCCTGAGAGAACAGTGCTGAGAGAACTGTAGCTTGCCCAAGGTCACCCAGCTGGCTTCATGTGGAGTGGTGGGGAATCAAACCCGGTTCTCCCAGATTAGAGTCCGCCACTCTTAACCACTATGCCAAACTGAACTGATCTCCCTGCTTGGGAAAGAATTTTCTTTTTTAAAAATAGTTGTCCAAAATGGCCAATGTCATAGTTCCTATTGGGTGCGTTCAGACAGCATGCTGGGAGTGGTGTAAATTGCTCCAGTATGATGCATTTTTTTTAACCCGGAGAATCACGATCACATTGACCCCCTTGTTCTGGATCCCTGCGCAGCCACATTGCTCCCCGCCGGGAGCGAGCATTGGGGGATTTCCCCCCCCTCTCAGCTTGAGCATGCGCACAGGCAGCCATCTTTAGAACTAAAATTTTCACACATGCACAGAACAGCGATTTCCACACTTCCTTTTAAACTTTAAATGGACACTTTAAATGAAACTTTTACCCCCAAAACTGGCCTCCGTGAGATCCCAAACTCATCTAAATGCTTAAACTAGGCACCATTCAAACTTTGCTTTTACTAACCTAGGAGTGGGGCTCCATCCATGCGCACACCACCGAGGCTTAAAAAAAATGGCAGACAAAAAGCAGAAGCCCGAGGTTTCCGTGGCAGCTTTCCAGAGGGGAGGGGGTTGAAGCATCCAGAAGTGGCTCAACACTGGAGCAATCAGACGACAGAAAAGTGCAGCTTGAAACGGAGAATCAGGAAAATACCACAGGGGACTTGTAGGAGAGGAACAGTGGAAGTTGCCATTTAGTTAAATTATCCTCAGTCCATCTCTTTCACACTGGTATAATAGAACTGCTTTCTTCGGGGCTGGAACGTTGGAGCTTTGTTGTTGTTCTTACTATTTTTGTGAGTATTTGTGTGGGTGCGTGTTTGTCTGCTTATAAGCCTGGAAGTCATAGTGACTTCTAGCAACCCCTTAGCAGGGCTAGGACGTTTCAGAGAGGCAGCTTGATAATCTGTCTCTGCGTTCCAGGCCCTGGTGTTTCTTGGACGTCTCTCTTCCAAGTACTTGCCAGGGATGTCCATGCTTAGCTTCCAGGACCTGACAAGATCGGTCTTGCCTGGGCTCTCCAGGGCAGGGCAAGCTTTGGAGCTTTGTTAAGCTAATGAGAAGAGATGAAATTAATCAGCTGGTCAGTTTCAACCTTTTATTAGACCAGAAAGGCAACATTCCTTAGACCCGCTAGAAGCCTGCCTAGAGGACTCTGTATTCCCAATGGGATGGGTCTTTCATGTTCTTACTATTCTACATGCACAAATATATGCTCACATGTCTTACTGCAGTGGAAGCTGGGATCACCACATCATGCAAATCCAGGCTATGTAACACATTAGTATCCCACTCAGGTCAATGTGTGAGCACATGCAATGCAACATTTTATCCTCACACCATCACCAGCAGGTAGCTCAGACAGAGAGATAATGACTGACCCAAGGGCCACCTCGTGAACTTCACGTCCAAGAGAGGACTTGAGCAGGGGGTCTCCAGTTCAAGTAAAAGCCTAACCCTCTCATCATCTCTCTGTGGCTCGAGTGCTGACGTAAATATTTATTTTGATGCAGAGGTCAGCTGAAGGGGCTGGGGGAGAGAAGAGGAGGAGAAAAGTCAACAACATTCGACAACCTTGATCTCTGTTTTTGAAAATTAAGTATGCGTAGAGGAGTACTGATGAAGGTTAAAGGAGAAAGTGCCAAAGCGAGATCACAGCAAGAAGACAAAAGCGACGACTCCTGGGGAATTAGACAACTTTGAGGCGGATGATGAAGAAACTGAAATTGTTCGAGATTTTCTATTCCTTGGCTCATCCATCAATCAAAATGGAGCCTGCAACCAAGGAAACAGAAGGAGGGTGTTGCGGGCAGCAGCTAGAAAAACTAATTTGAAAGTTATAGCTAGATATAACGGTTTGGTTTGGTTTGATTGCTCTTGCGGGTTTTTTTGGTGTTTTTAATTACGCTTTTATTGTAGTGGTTTCCTAATAGTATGTGCTACTGTAAATCGTTCCTATCTTATATAAATAAAGGTTATTTTTTAAAAAACAATACAAAATTACATCTTAAACTTTAAAAAACGGAAGTCGCAACACAGTCTTACTCCTTTAAAAGGGTGCAGTTGGCATCTAGAGTTGACATGTAACTTCAGAGAATGCCATCACCTGGGATTCACGCAGAGACACACCCTTTCCCAAGGGTGGGTAATTCTGCCATTTTTTTCTGCATGGGAAGCCACTGAATGACCTAGTCACTCCTAGCATAGAGACAAAGCAGAATCTAAAAAAGGGGGGGGGGGCGAAAGAAAAACTCTGTAATGGCTGCCACCACTCTGGTATGGGTCTCCTCCACTGTCCCAGGAAAGTAGCTTTATCTGTGCTAAAATACCTCTGTGCTGTAGTAAGGCCTGATCTGGCTAGCCCATTCTTTTCAGATCTTGGAAGCTAAGCAGGGTCGGCCCCCCAAGGAGACCCCCAAGGAAGTTCACTTGAATGGAGACCCCCAATGGCACACCACCTCTGTTCATCTCTTGCCTTGAAAACCCTACATGGTCACTCTAAGTTGACTGTGACTTGAAGTGTTCAGGTGAAAAATGACACATTTGGTTAGGCCGGGCGCCTGACCAGTGCTCGAGCAATGCTTTTCGCTCCCATTGGTCTAGCATGTGGCTTTCAAAGTGAGCTAGCCATGGTGCTGAGTACTGCTGGCTCCCCAGATCTGGTGCAGTGGTTAAGAGTGTGGGCTCTAATCTGGGAGAACCTGGTTTGATTCCCCCACTCCTTCACATGCAGCTGCTGGTGTGACCTTGGGTCAGTCATAAGTTCTTTCAGAGCTGTTCTCTCAAGGGCAGTTCTTGAAAGAGCTCTCTCAGCCCCACCTTACCTCACAGGGTGTCTGTTGTGGGGAGGGGAAGGGAAAGGGATTGTAAGCTGCTCTGAGACTCCTTTGGGGAGTGAAGGGCAGGGTATATATATCCAATCTCCTCCTCCTCCACCTCCTCCTCCTTGTGGCCCTGCCTTATGGAGCAGAAGAGAAAGAAGTGGAAGGGCAGGTGACAGTTTTGTGATTTGCGATGGGCTTCAAGTGGCTCTCGCTAGATCTTTGGAGAGCTGATGCTCATTTGCTTGCTGATGTCCTTTCCCTCTGGGTGTCCGTGTGTTCATTCATGCTCAATGTGTACATTTCTAAGCAAGCAGGTACCCCCCTCCCAATACAATGTCACTGGTATTCTCTCATCCGAAGCCATTAATAGGGATAAGGTGGAAGGAATCCAGCACTTTTTAATTCAAATGTTCAGCAGAATAACAAAGTGGTCCCTGTTGATCTATTTTTTTAGGGTTCCTCTGAAAGGGGTAAAAATGGTCCACCCATTGAGGCAACGCTGATCTGGAAACATTGTCTATTTTTTTGGGGGGGGGCAGTGACGTTCTTGTGGAGAACATCTGAGAGATTCCTGAACACATGTATCCATCATAAGAACATAAGAACAGAAGAGAAGCCAATGTTGAATCAGGCCAATGGCCCATCTAGTCCAACACTCTGTCACACAGCGGCCAAAAATACCAGGTGCCATCAGGAGGTCCAGCAGTGGGGCCAGGACACTCGAAGCCCTCCCACTGCTGCCCCCTCCAGCACCGAGAATAGAGTGCATCACCTGCCCCAGACTGAGAGTTCCCATCTATACCCTGTGGCTAATAGCCACTGATGGACTTCTGCTCCATATGTTTATCTATTCCCTTGTTGGCTAGGATGACTCACTTGACTATTCCTGGGCGGATGAAAATGCTCCAATGGCACCAAAACTGCATCAGAGAAGGATAATACTGGTGATGAAGAAGAACACAATACGACATTTGCATAATTCAAATGGTTTATTTGGAGAATCTCATAGAATTATAGAGTTGGAAGGGACCTCCAGGGTCATCAACCCCCTGCACAATGCAGGACATTCAGAAATACCTCCCCCTCCACACACACCCTGGCCCCTGTTCCACACCCAGAAGATGACCAAAAAACCTCCAGGATCTCCAGCTAAGCTGGCCTGGAGACAAACTGCTTCCTGACCCCAATCAGCATTTCCCTGGGCTTAAAGGAAAGGGCCGCAAGAACTAAGCACTGAAACCTGAAAAAGGGTGACCACTGGTTGCAAGCCCAGGAAATAAAACCTCTTGTGCCGCTCCTCTGTGCTGGGGGATGTGAGGAGCACATGTCAATGCACTGAAGACAGCACAACGGAACTAGTTGCAGGAGATACTGCTTTGTGGAAAGGTCTTTCCCTCCCTCCCTCTCATCTGCTTGCCAAGTAGGCTGGTTCTGCATGGATTCGCAGCACAATTCGCTCACCTGGCAGGCGTCAACCTTTTGAAGAAAAAAAAAGTAATGAGAAAAGTTTGTCACACTGAGAACCTCATGTGCTGACTCAATAAGGAGACCACGCAGCTGAAATGGCAATTGCTTGGCTCCCTTGTTATTCTCTTTCTTTTTCGCACATTAGGAACACTGGATTGTTCTGAATACTGCTTCCCTCGGCTTTAGTGCCGCAATTGGCAATTAGAGTGACTTGATGAGGTATAACGGTTTATAGACCTCCGGGGTATTGGGGAAGTGCTTTGGGAATACACCGCAATCTTCATCTCTGTTAAACAGAACCAACCGATGGTTTCATTAGGCAGTTATGGGGCAGTGACAAATACCCCTTAGCAGAATTTACAATTCAAAGAAAGGGAGAACGGCTTTAACTAGCCAAAGGAGAAATGAGCATTTTACCCTGCAAAAGGAGCCGGGAGGCTTTTAAATGCATAGACCTTAATGAGTTTCAGTTCTGCAAATGTTCTTCTGATGCACAGGCCAAGGCTGAGATGGAGCATTTTGTACTGATCTACCTGTGGCAGTCCATTCCTTTCCACTGACACCAGTTGGGCTCTCTCAAGAGAAAAGGCTGCATAAAGGTCACAAAGAGGATCCAATTACTTCTCAAAGCCAACTTTTTCTACCTGGATGTCGCTGAATTCTCTTTCCCAAACTGAGAACATAGTTCATGAAGGTCAATCCTTCCCAATCTTCTATCTTCCTCACTTTCTTCTGTGCCTTTCTCCTTTGTCTGTTTTAGATTGTCAGTCCCCTGGAGGCAGGAACCTCTTCATAATAACCTATGAAAGTCTGCACAGTGCTGTCTGTACTAACAGCATAGTCATAAAACAACCACAACCACAGTGCCTACTTGAAATCGCTGAGAGCGGCCGTCCAAGATCTGGAGTGAGATGCCACCGACATGAGCTGTGGCTCAGTAGAAAAACCTCAGCTTTGCATGCAGAAGGTTCCAGGTTCAATTCCTGGCATTTCCAGTTAAGAAGGACCACATCGTAGGTGATGTGAAAGACCTCTGCCTGAGACCCTGGAGAGCTGTTGCCAGTCTGAATAGACAATACTGACCTTGAAGGACCAATGGTATGATTCAGTATTAAGCAGTTTCATGTGTATATGTGGACGACATACATATCTATTTCTCCTTGACAGCTGGGTCTGTGGAAGTCCCAGTGCTCATGAGATGGATGAGGGCCAGTAAACCAAAGATAGTTTGGACAAGACCGAGGTGCTGTAAGTTAATGGAGACCCTGCTTGAGAATTACGGCGTCAGCCAGTTCTGGAGAGGATTGCCCTTCCCATGAAGCATCAGGTTCATAGCTTCGGGGTACTGATGGATCCTTGCCTATGACGGGAGGCACAGGTCTCCTCTGTGGTGCACAGAACCATTTGGGAGCTTCGGCTGATATGCTAGCTATGGCCCTTCCTCGAAAAGCATGATCTTCTCACTGTGATCCAAGTTGTGATAAAATCAAGTTTAGACTACTAGAATGTGGGGCTGCCTTTGAAAGTGGTCCAGAAACTTGAGTCGGTCCCAAATGTGAATTTTAGGATATTGTCTCACTCATTGCTAATTTTCATAAGATATATCATCTGCATATGCAAACGTAATCTCAATCACTGAGATATCTATTTTATTGCATTTTCATCCCGCCGTATCCCATGATGGGCTCAGGGCAGGTCACAACAAAGACAGAACGCTAAATATACAATTGAAACCAATTAAATAAAACAAGATGGCAGCAGCAAATAAAATCAGTCCAGAGCAGCCTAATACACTCCTTGTTAGATGCTGGTAGGATAGTAGGCATCTATAGATTTGCTCTCTGCCTCTCGTAGGCTTTACCCCACAAATAGTCTCCGAAGCAGCTCACGAAAGGCAGACTAGAACAATTCAATTAAAACAGACCCATAAAACCAGCCGATCAAAACAGCAGAAGTCCATCAGTGGTGATTAGCCACAAGGTATAGATAGGAACTCTCAGTCTGGGGCAAGTGATGCACTCTATTCTTGTTGCTTTGGGGGGCAACAGTGGGAGGGCTTCTAGTGTCCTGGCCCCACTGCTGGACCTCCTGATGGCACTTGGTATTTTTGGCCACTGTGTGATAGAGTGTTGGACTGGATGGGCCATTGGCCCGATCCAACATTGGTTTCTCTCTTATGTTCTTATGTCTTTAAAAAGCTACTCAGACCAATTGAGGAGTATAAGACTGCTGTCTGTGAATCATCTTTGAAAGCCTGGTGTAATAAAGTTATCTCAGTCAGCTCGCTCGAAAATTACTAAGGCAAAGTCTCCATGGTCATGTGAATGAAGCTCATTCCAGAGTGAGGGCACCATAGTCCAAAGGGTCATGCTCCTAATGGCCTAAAGGTATGACTTCACTCAAAGTCCTTTATATATCAGAAAAGCGTACAGAAGAAGGTGATCACCAAAACTCCAGCCTTGAGAGGGGATAGAATGAGGGCAGTGGCCAAGTGCAAAGTGATGCACCTTGGGGCCAAAAATCCTAACTATAAATACATGTTGATGGGGTCTGAACTGAACTGGCAGAGACTGACCATGAGAGAGATCTTGGAGTCATAGTAGATAACTCACTGAAAACGTCAAGGCAGTGTGTGACTGCAATAAAAAAGGTCAAAACTACGCTGGGGATTATTAGGAAGGGAATTGAAAACAAATCAGCCAGTATCATAATACACTTGTATAAATCGACAGTGCAACCTCATTTGGAGTACCGTGTGCAGTTCTGGTCACCACACCTCAGAAGGGATATCATAGCATTGGAAAAAGTGCAGAAAAAGGCAACTAGAATAATAAAAGGGTTGGAACACTTTCCCTATGAGGCTCTAGCTTGAAGAAATGATGACTGAGGGGTGACATGACAGAGGTTTGCAAGATTATGCATGGGATTGCAAGATTATGCAGGTACAGAAAGAAGTACTTTTCTCCCTTTCTCACAATACAAGAACTCATGGGCACTCAATGAAACTGCTGAGCAGTTGGATTAGAACGGATAAAAGGAAGTACTTCTTCACCCGAAGAGTGATTCACACATGGAATTCACTGCCACAGGAGGTGGTGGTGGCTACAAGCATGGATGGCTTCAAGAGGGAATTAGATAAGCATATGGAGCAGAGGTCCATCAGTGGCTATTAACCACAAGGTATAGATAGGAACTCTGGAGCAAGTGATGCTCTGTATTCTTGGGGCTTGGAAGGGACAACAGTGGGAGGGCTTCTCATATCTCGGCCCCACTGGTGGACCTCGTGAGATCTGCCTCTCAAGCCCTGCTGTCTGTGGCCCCACCTTCAGAGGTGAGGTGGGTGTCGACTGAAGACAGGGAATTTTCTGCGATGCCTCCCAGCCTTTGGTATGTCCCACTTCCTGGCTTGCCTGACATCTGTGTTACTTTCTGGCAGGGCCTACTGCTACCAGCCCTTTCCTCATATATTTCCTCTGCCACCTCTCTGAACACCTTTCCTTTGCCTGCTTGCCTGCAAGTGCTCCTCTTCCTTTACTCCCAGCTACCTGGGCAGCCCACGACTCCCAGAGAAGAGTTGGCAGATATTGATAATCACAGCAGTGATACTCCCAACCACATCCACCTCACAGTGCCATTGAGGAAAGGGCATGCGGGTGTCTGTGGGAGTAGTCATGAGCTGGCAGGTGAAGGATGCACAGGCAGGTGGGGGTGATGTTGGTGGGGGCGGGGGTTCTGGTGGGGGCAAAGGAGGAGCGCCCCCCCCGAGCACTCTTTCAGGGCCCATCAAAACATGGGATCAACCGTGACACCCGAAAAAGGCACTTCTGGACATTGCGTGAATCATAAGTCATAGAATTATGGAGTTGGAAGGGTCACCGAGTCCAACCCCCTGCACAATGCAGGAAATTCACAACTCCCTCCCTCCCATACCTCCAGTGACCCCTGCTCCATGCCCAGAAGATGGCCAACCCCCCCCCCAAACTCCTCCAGGATCCCTGGCCAACCCTCTCCAAGATACCTGGAGAAAACTGCTTCCTGACCCAAAAGTGGCAATCGGCATTTCGGTGGGCATGTAAGAAAGGGCCACGAGAACTAACCTCTACCAATCAATGGCATTTACAAAACACAGATTGCAATTTCGTTTAATCGTTACGAACCCTTTGCCCTGTTTCCACAGCCGACTTGCGCGTCCGTCAGCTGTTTTCCCCCAAATGCCTTGGAAACGTCAGCATAAGGAATGTATTCATCATTCCAAGCCCTGTCCTAATTTTGCGCTGTCTTCCCACCCCCTCTAAAAAAAAACAAAGCGGGGCCCTCCCGTTATAACTGCAAAAAGCCCTTCTCGTCTTATGCTGGATTCAGTTACATACATTGTGCACATTCTCATCTTACTCCTTTGGAGCTCGGTCTCTTCCTGACAATCTGGCTGAACTTTGCCAACCCTACCGAAGGGGGAACCCTTTTCCCACAATTCATTTCAAAACGAAGCTTCCTTTGATGTCACAGCTGGCTCAAGTCAACCCATTTGCTCCTGCTTGGGAAAGGAATCTGATGCAAAAGATCTGGCAAATTCTCTCTCTCTCTCTCTTGCCTACACTGAACTCTGGCCGAACTCCGTGGCTGTATATATGCAAGGGACCCTGACCTGGATGGCCGAAGCTGGTCTGAGCTGGTTAGATCTCAGAAGCTAAGCAGGGTGAGTCCTGGTCAGTGCTAGGATGGGAGACCCCCAAGGAATTTCTTTCTCACAATACAAGAACTCGTGGGCACTCCATGAAATTGCTGAGCAGTCGGGTTAGAACAGATAAAAGGAAATACTTCTTCACCCAAAGAGTGATTAACACATGGAATTCACTGCCACAGGAGGTGGTGGCAGCTGCAAGCATGGACAGTTTCAAGAGGGGATTAGATAAACATATGGAGCAGAAGTCCATCAGTGGCTATTAGCCACAGGGTATAGATGGGAACTCTCAGTCTGGGGCAGGTGATGCACTCTATTCTTGGTGCTGGAGGGGGCAGCAGTGGGAGGGCTTCTAGTGTCCTGGCCCCAGTGCTGGACCTCCTGATGGCACCTGGTATATTTTGGCCGCTGTATGACAGAGTGTTGGACTAGATGGGCCATTGGCCTGATTCAACATTGGCTTCTCTTATGTTCTTATGTTCTTATGAATTCCTGAGTTGCTATGCAGAGGCAGGCAATGGCATAATAAGAACAGACGAAGAGCCCTAGTCGCAGATCATTTACGAGCAAACTAAATAGCCCCAGTCCCAGTAGCGATCAATGTTCCCTCTAAGATGTGGAGTCTTTTGAGCAAAAATTCTACTTTGTGAGCTACTGACATTAAAGTTGTGAGCAAGCAATTTGGCTACTGCATAGATTAGTTTGCTCCGGAACCATCCGTCCTGAACTAAGACAAAAATGTGTGCGCCAGAGGCTAAAAAACTGTGAGCTAGCTCACACTAACTCAGCTTAGGGGGAACACTGGTAGTAATCCTCGTGAGACCCCACGGCTTACTTCCCTCCATTGTGACAACTGTCCATTGATCCCTGCTCTTTGCTTCCTGTCATTGACCCAAATTCCAATCTGTAAGAGGATCTGTCCACAGTTTGGTGTAGTGGTTAAGTGCGCGGACTCTAATCCGGGAGAACCGGGTTTGATTCCCCACTCCTCCACTTGCACCTGCTGGATGACCTTGGGCAAGCCGTAGTTCTGATAAGAACTGTTCTTGAAAAAGAGCAGTTTCTGTCAAGAGCTCTCTCAGCCCCACCTACCTCACAGGGTGTCTGTTGTGGGGAGGGGAAAGGAAGGGAGTTTGTAAGCTGCTCTGAGACTCCTTTGGGTAGTGAAGGGCGGGGTATAAATCCAATCTCTTCTTCTCTTCTATCCCATGGCTACTAACTGCCTTGGAGGGGCAGTTTGGTGTAGTGGTTAAGAGCAGCAGAATCTAATCTGGGAGAACTGGGTTTAATTTCCCACTCCTCCACATGCAGCTGCTGAGCGACCTTGGGTCAGTCACAAGTTCTCTCAGAGCTCTCTCAGCCCCACCCTCCTCACAGGGTGTCTGTTGTGGGGAGAGGAAGGGAAGGAGATTGTAAACTGCTCCGAGACTCCGACTGAAGAGCGGGGTATAAATCTAATCTCTCCTCCTCCTGCATTTTGCATCATTTAATGTATGATAGTAATACTTATGCTTTGCTTCACTTCTTTTTCTAGACTTCTGGTTGGCTCTATATCCCAGATCCTATTGCATCATTTGTTGAATGTCCCATCCATCGATTGTATTGACTCACTCTTGTGCAGGGCTCTTTTTGTAGCAGGAGCTCCTTTGCATATTAGGCGACACACCCCTAATGTAGCCAGTCCTCCAAGAGCTTACAGAGCTCTTCTTACAGGGGCTACTGCAAGCTCTTGGAGCGATTGGCTACATTAGATGTGTGTCGCCTAATATGCAAAGGAGTTCCTGCTGCAAAAAGAGCCCTGCTCTTGTGTAATCTGCCTTGAGTCCAAATGAGAAAGGCAGACTATAAATAACATAAATAAAATATGGTGCATGGGACAGATCATGCCTGGAGGAACTGCAGCACCACAGAGGATACATTGGGAGAAGTGGTCCTGCAGGTATACAAATGAGACTGCTTTATTTTGAGTCAGATGACTATTCTATCCAGTTTAGCACTGTCTACTCTGACTGGTAGAGGCTCTCCAGGGCTTCAAGTCAAAGTCTTTCAGATTACCTGCTCCATGATCCTTGGAACTGGAGTTACTGGGATTTGAACTTGAGGCAGATGCTCTACCACTGAACCACAGGCCTACTCCACAGGGGCAACCGAGGCAGAGTATAAAGCTGGTTGCTCTAGATAATAAAATCAGCTGCCTCATCTTGCTCATGACATGTGAGTCAAGTTCCTTACTGAATCGCATCAATGAGTCAGATGCACGTCACATGAACACATCAAGCTCCCTTATACTGAATCAGACCATCGGTCCATCACAGTCAGTATTGTCTACTCAGACTAGCAGTGACTTCTCCAGGGTCTCAGGCAGAGGTCCTTCACATCACCTCCTGCCTGGTCCTTTGAACTGGAGATGACGGGGATTGAACCTGGGACCTTCTGCATGCAAATCAGAGGCTCTTCCATCGAGCCACAGCTTCTCAAGGTGCTTTGAGCTTGCACAGTTGCTGTTTCTATAGGGCGTCCTGCTTAAACTTCTGCATATGTTCTGGGGACATAGTTAAGTCATACCTTGGTAGACGTGCTATAGTTGTAATTTATGTGTTTGTACCTTATGGTTGATGTTGTTCCTATGCAATCACTGGGCAAAATCTTCTTGAATAGCAGAGGCATGAATCCCCCAGGGTCATGGTTGGGTCACTGAAGTGACCTACTTTTCAAGCAGAGATCACTGGCAATTCCCCCCTCTTTGTGTCTGTGAGTCAGGACACATCATTGAAACAACCTACACTGGGAGTGCATAAAAAAAAACTACAATGCCCATGAGGCACGGTGACAATGCACATGCATGAATTATTCCATATCTGAACAATTCGCTTGCCTTTGCCATTATGGAACACCAACTCAGGCAGCCAAAAGAGGCACAGACACTTCACATCTGTAAGGCACTCAGCCATGAAATGTTAGTATTTTGTGTATTTGAGTCATGCAATGAATAGCAAATGGGGAAGAAGTCGTGGAAGCAAAGGGATGCCATGGGAAAGAAGCGTGCGTAATCAGAGTTTCTTTGCACAAACATATAAACCGTACAAACCCAGGAAAACATTTTGTTAAAAATTCAGCTGTGTTGATTAAGAACATAAGAGAACATAAGAGAAGCCAATGCTGGATCAGGCCAGTGGCCCATCCAGTCCAACACTCTGTCACACAGTGGCCAAAAATACCAGGTGCCATCAGGAGGTCCACCAGTGGGGCCAGGACATGAGAAGCCCCTCCCAACTGGTGGATAGTTCTCCAACTGAACAAGAGGTAATTAGGCATCTCTAGTAATTTCATTCCTGCATCAAAACTCTTGAATTAAATGATTATATAATCCTCAAGTATTTGATTCGTTCTAGGACAAGGGGTGTTTCGAGGGGTTAAAGTTCGGTTTCGGCCATTTTGTTATTTAGGCTAACGGAGTGATTATGAGGTGCCCTCCACGTTTCTAACAGCCTTCAGTTGTCTTGTGACTGAAGATGGAAAACATTGCAATTTGCAGTGTCTAGCAGCAAGAACATCAAATATTCATTTGAACATGTGTGCGAATGTTGCCGCTGTCTCAGTTCGCTTGACATCAAGGTTAGGAGAAGTGGTCCATAAAACAATTAGATGTGACTTCAAACTTCACCCAGCACGTGAAGTAAAGCTCAGATATTCAGAATCTCCTTGTACAAACTCAGGTTTTCCAACATGTTTACCTGCCTCCTCTCACACTGCAGGGGGGGTGAGACAGGGAGGAAACATGAACGTGTTGAGAGGCAGCTGACAGAAAAATACAAGGACTGCACGAAACTTTTTCTGAATCAGTGGAGTTGTCCTCAAACATTTATGAATAAAGAAAGCAGGAGTGAGGTCTATTTTTAAAGAAGAACAGGAACCACAGGTGAGAGGAACTTTATCCTACATCATTTACTGTGACATCCTGAGGAGAGTTACCCTCTTTTAAGTGTATTAACTTCAACAGACTTAGAAGGGTGTAAGTCTGCCTAGGACTGTGATGTTAGTCAATATCTTACCGCAACAGAGCCATGCTGGGAGAAAAATATTGGAATCAATGGAGTGAAACATGGTTAAAGGGCAAGGTGGAAAGTTTAGTTCCTCTCACCCTGGCATGCTGAAAAGTAGAACGCGGGCCTGCTAACTGTTGAGAATTTTAGAAGGAAAGAAGAATTCCCAGACCATTGATATCATATCTTCTCGTGCCTGCTGTAAAAGAATGAATTCTAAGTGCCTCTAAAACGGGTCCCCATCATCTGTCTTTTTGTCTGAAATTTGGTAAGAAGGATCTCTTGAGGTGAAGGGTATGACAGACCCCTGTTTCTTCTCTGTGAGGCAGATTTTCCCACTGAAAATATTGTTCTCCACTCTGGTTGAGCAGTCTCTTAGTAGTGTGTTTCTGTTATAGAACTTTCTGCGTGTCCCACCTTGTGATAGAGAAGTTATTTGGGCTTTTGCCCAGGCCAGAGATTTATTGTAACTCAGCAGAAGCCCTCTTATAAAACCCTTTGGAAATGGGACTTGAAACAAAAAGATTGATTTTATTGAACAAGCACAGTTGAATCAGGAATAGGGCAGGGGACGAGAAGCTGAGGTAGCTGTTGTTGATTATACAAATTAGAATATTTTGAACAGGCAACAGACTATAATTGAAGTTTATATTCTTAGAGACTCAGTTCTTAACTGTGAGAGGTTTGTTTGTCTTGGAGATTTCTTTCAGCTACAATATGTCTTAATAAAGTTTCATAAAACTATCTTAGTTTCCTGGAAAGTACTTTCTTCCTGTATACTTCCCTTGTGGGATTATAACTTTCCCTTTTTCACTCTTGAGGAGTCTAAGACCATTTCCCTTTTCACACAAACCAGGAGTCCCTTCTGAGTTGGACCCTCTGAATAACTGGGTAAAGAGCCAGTTTGGTGTAGTGGTTAAGTGCGCGGACTCTAATCTGGGAGAATTGGGTTTGATTCCCCCACTCCTCCACTTGCAGCTGGCTGGATGACCTTGGGTCAGTCACAAGCTCTGGCACAGCTGTTCTTGAAAAAGAGCCGTTGCTATCAGAAGTTCTCTCAGCCCCACCTACCTCACAGGGTGTCTGTTGTGGGGAGGGGAAGGGAAAGGAGTTTGTAAGCTGCTCTGAGATGCCTTTGGGCAGTAAAGGGCGGGGTATAAATCCAATCTCTTCTTCTAAGAAATATCCTCCTCTTTCTAGGCACAATAATCCTTTTCCTGTTTGGCTAGATTGGCAGTTTCCAACCTCCTGTCCAGTCCTTTCTGTCAAACCTAAACCCCAGTTCTGGAGACTGTGAATAAATGGACTTCAGCTAGGGCTGGCACTTACGGTGACCCCCGAAGGGATTTCAAGGCAAGAGACAAACAGAGGTAGTTTGCCATCGCCTGCCTCTGATTAGTGAACCTGGGCTACCTTGGTGGTCTGCCATCCAAATACTAATTAGTGCTGAGCCCGCTTAGCTTCTGAGTTCTGATGAGGTCGGGCTGGCCTACCCCATCCATGTCAGGGCTCTAAGGTGCTACTGGATGCGAATATTGCTGTTCTACTGCAGACCAACACAGCTACCCTCTGATCTGTATTGATTTGTCCACACACCCCCTGTAATGTCCATAGAAACTTACCCACGTCCTGATGTCATCACAGGATTCCTCTTGCATTCCATGTCATTGGCCACCACTGATGGGGAAACACCCAGTACGATAATGGGTTGGATCCAAGCTGTATTCCCATGGGCGCATGAGTAGGGACATTTTTACTGATCCTTCCCTTCCCACAGCAACCACAAACACCCCCCCCCCCATGCTGCTGCTGAAGGATGGAGCACCCAGAGAACTAGCTCAAGGGAACCAGATGTTTCCCATAGGAGAGCCATTGGTATAAATTGCCCATTTCTTGCACTCTCAGTAGGGTCCAAGCTGATATCTGGATATGGGAATGCTGCATTTCATATTTTGGAGCAAGTGGGAATTAATTTGACTCAAAACTGCCATTCATTTATTTATGTATTTATGTATTTTACTGGATATATAACCTACTCTCCCAGAGCTGGTGGAACTGGCTCAGAGCGGATAACATCCATTTATAAAACATACAGCATTCTAAAACATTAAGAAATACAATAAATACACTAAAGATTATAGTAACTACAATAAATACAATAAAATACATAAGATACATCCACTACACAGCTTAAGGTAAAGGTTCCCTTGCTCGAAAGCCAGTCGAATCCGACTCTAGGGTTGCGGTGCTCATCTCCGTTTCAAAGCCGAAGAGCCAGCGCTGTCCGAAGACGTTTCCGTGGTCATGTGGCCGGCATGACTAAACACCAAGGTGCACGGAACGCTGTTACCTTCCCACCGAAGTGGTCCCTATTTATCTACTTGCAATTTCTTGCTTTCGAACTGCTAGGTTGGCAGGAGCTGGAGCTAGAGACAGGAGCTCACCCCGTCATGCGGCACCCGGGTCTCGAACTGCTGAACTACTGACCTTCCACAGCCTGCAGTTCAGCATCTTAACCACTTGAGCCACCGCAGCTCCAAGGATGGTGTAAAATCCTATGGAGGGGCAGTATAAATTGACGGATGAGAAGGAAAGGGGAATGGGAGGTGAGAGAGAAGAAGGAAGGGGAGGCCAGTCATAGATGAAACCTGTCAGAAAGGAGCCCGTCGCTGGACTCAACCATAAGCCTGGTGGAACAACTCTGTTTTGCAGGCCCTGCGGAACTGTAACAAGTCCCACAGGGCCCCGAACTCTCCCAGAAGTGTGTTCCACCAGATGTTTAACTCTTCTCGGGTGACTCCAGGCGATCCCCCGGGGGATCCAAAGCAGGTAGTTCGGTTTGGGCATTTTTTGCTCAGTTCGGGTTTCATTTCAAGAACTACCCCGAACCGAACCAGAATTTTGGGAGGTTGTGCCCATCCCTATCTTTTATTAGTGGAAGAGCATCTTGCCTCCAGAGGAAGGTTTCTTTTGCCAGGGGATTAGCGGAGTGAAATGGTACAGTACAACCCATTTCATCTATCTTGCACTGTTTTTTTCCATGCCTATAAAAATTATAATTATCAGGAGCCTTTGGGCTCAAAGTCCAGCCTGGAAATCCATATAATAATTTCTAGCCTATGTCTTAGAGACCAGCTGTGGGGAGAAAAGAGGAAAGTACATAGTAAAGAAGGTGGCACCTCCCAAATCTTTCCTTTCATACAATTATTAAGATAATACAAGAGATCTGATTTGTTCTGTTGTTTCCTGCAGGTGCGGGGAAGTGAATTGAGAATCTTTGGTGATGTCTCCATGATTGTAAGAGTAATGTAATAATCCTGTTTGTTATCTCTCTTGTTCTTTCTTTCCTCTGTACACGGGCTAAGTCGGGTATGGCTTAACTTCTCTAATTGAAATCTATCCACGGACCGAGTTTGTCCGTGGATACAGGTCTTGCGCTGTAATTGTTTGTTCGGGGGAGAAATTAATCTCCTCCGAGCAAGGCAAACCTAATTACCAATCCCAGCGGAAATGGCTGGCTTCACTATTGCTGCTCGCATGCCCAGCTGGAGGGATAAGGCAGGCGCGCCATTCAATTAATCCTTTCAGAAAATGGTCTAAATCTGCTTCATATCGCTGCCAGTGACAGATCTATTTTAGCGGCTGGCGTTAGAACAAGGCTTAAAATGCGGGTCTAAAACAATCGGACCTCTGAGCAGATTGTGATTGCTTGATGGGAGGTGAGTTCTAATCACCATTCGTTTTTGTCCTGGCTGGTAAAATGACCAGGGGATGATACACTAGAGAAGACCTGCCAGACTGAAGGCAGTCCATCAGCTGAGCTGGATGGTGTCCTAACGCTTTCTAGTGATTCCCAGACTTTCAGGATTTGTGGCGCGCTATCATTGCTTGATTTCAAATAAACACATTCGAGTGTATACATAGCTTAACTGGGCTGTGGCTTGACCATCTCCATGGCAGATCATCTGGTTCCATACAAAAAGTGCCAGGTTCAATCCTTGGCATCTCCAGTTTGTTTTTGTTTATTTAAAAAACAATCTGGTAGGAGGTGACATGAAAGACCTCTACCTGAGACCCTGAGGAGCTAATACAAATCAAAATTAGACAACATGTACATGTAAAGTATCCTTAAGTCATAGCTGACATATGGCGACCCCAGGAAGGGGCTTTCAAGGCAAGGGAGAAGCAGAGGGGGTTTGCCATTGCCTTCCTCTGCAGAGTCTTCCTTGGTGGTCTCCCATCCAAGTGCCGACCCTGCTTAGCTTCCAATATATAGTGACCCCAGCAAGGGGTTTTCCCTTCCAAGTACTGACCCTGCTTAGCTTCTGAGATCTGACAAGAGGAGGCTGTACCACGCTGCCTTCCCTCCCAAGTTAGACAATACTGAGCTTAATAGACTGATGGTCAGACTCAATACAAGGCAGTTGTAGGTGGTTAAGTAACTACTCACATTCATAACCCTAAAAGAGCTAGAACTTCTGGCTGCCAGACAATCTTAGGATCTCCTGGCTGTTTTACAGACAACGCTGTACAATGATGACAACGACGACAACAACAACATTCAGTTCAGTTCAGAGTCCCAACGTTCCTGCATTATCACAGTTGAAGTGACAGATGCCAATATCATCGAGCTCAGTTTGCAGAACAGGACTTTCCAACCGTGGTTTCGGCTTCGGCGCTGCGAATGGCAGCTGCCTCTCGGGACGCTCCCGGAGGTGGCTAGCCCACACGCAGTTAGGGGGGTCTTTGCTATGCGGAAGACCCTAGTGAGCCTTAGGCAAAGGCTCTGAACCGGGGCGCTTTGGGGAGTAGCCTCTTTGCCGGCAGACAGCCGGGAAATTGAGGCTTTCTCCCCGCCCCAATCGGCCCCGCTGCGTCGTGCCCGTCATGGGACTTAGCAGCGCCACCGACTTCCAGGAGTGAAGACAGCGATACGATTTAACATAAAAAGAAGAAGTGGCATCGAATCGTGAGTTGAAGATTTATTTTGAAGCGTGAATTTGAACCCCCGCTAGCGTTTAAGCGTATGAGAGGAGGGAGGAGTTCCCACCCCTTTTGAGAAGCAAGATAATTTACAAAGGGAGCGCGGAGGGGGAAGAGAGAAAGAACTGTTGGTGAAAGTACCATCGGGGTTGTATAGAAGAATACGACCTTATTAGCTTCCTGGGGGATGCGGCACAAACTTTGTAAAAGTAAACAATAATACAAAATGTCGACAACGGGGAAAGTCCTGCAGAAACTGGAAGAGAAGAGAGGAGGGACTTCCGGTCCGGGTAGCCCCCCCCAGAGCTTGCTGTCAATCAACAGGAAAATGAGATTCTGCGCCCTCTGCTGGAGCAAATGCAGAAAATCAATGAAACTTTGCTTAAAGTGGAAAGTGTCTTCATCAGTCGACAGAAATTGATATTGGAAACATCAAGGAAGATGGCGGAAATTGAACAGAAAGCGTTGATTTTAAGTTCTCAGGGCGTAAAAGAAGAAGAGAAAGAGGATCTCGGATTTACTTTGGCGAATGTATTGGCACCCCTAACTGGCAGTGAAGCGAAAGAATTAAAGGAAGAGGTGGATATGGCTCCCAAAGCTTGCCTATTCCGCTTTTATAAAAGAAATTACTCTGCCAGTAGAAGGGGAGGTCGAGCACAGTAAGCAAGATATCGGAGATCTAATTTTATGTGAAGTGGTTATGGTGCCCTGGAAATTTGAAGGCCAGAAATATAAGGAAAAAGAGAAAAGAAAGAAGACAGATTACATCCTTGAAATGCAAAGACTTCTGAAGAGACACGCCGGCGTGAGGGAAGACGCAGCACTCAAAATTGCGATAAGCAGTGAAGAAGACAGCAGCCCAGGGGAAGGAGGTGAAGGAACGGAAGGCATCAAGGTTAAAAAGGACTTAATCCATAATTGGAAGAGATTTAAAAAGAAGACACCTTGAGGACTGTTTGTGTTGCATTTGTAAGGAGCTGTTTAATTACTAACCCCAATGGACTTTACTAACTGTATTAACAGAGTGTTTTTGGACTTTGCAAAGTTAAAAAGAAGATCTACTAACCATGATAGATGCCGAAAAACGGTATTAATTACTAACTAAAACTAAACCCTTTTTAACAGAGAAAACTTCACTCCATCTTTTTTCTTTCTCCATCTGTCTACCCTTCCCTTTTCTTATAAAAAGAATAAAATTCTCTCCTTTTCAGGAGAGTTTTACTACAAAAAAAAAGGACTTTCCAACCGTTTCCTTTCTGCCACAGCCTGTTGTACTCCCTGGAATCCAACTCCAGGGGCTCCTCGGAATCCAGTTTGCACAATAGAAAGTCTCCTTAGGATCCTCACCAATGCCATTTTGAACTTGGAAATCATCCCGGGAAAAAGTAAGGCGTGGCGTGGCTTTTGTGAATGAAAGTGAACTGGAAGTCATTTTTTTTTAAATAAAATTCTGTGATGTCCTTTAAACTCATTGCAGATATACTCTAATTGCAGATATACTTGGGGTGGCGGATGGGGGAGGAGAGGATCACGAAGTCCGGGCTGGAAACCACAGGCTTCATAAAAGCCCCGTTTGGTCACCTTCTCAGAAATGAACTATCTGGGGAGAGGGTTACAGACAAGCAGTCCACACTGTCTTGCTGTTGGGCTGGGCAGCCTCAGTGGGCCACAAATAGGGTTGCCAGCCTCAAGGTGCTGCCTGGAGATCTGCCTCTATTACAGCTGACCCCCAGATGAGAGAGATCAGATCCCCTGAAGAAATGGCTGTTCTGGGGGCTGGACTCTATGGCCTTATATACCAATTAGGTCCCTCCCCGCCCCAAACCCTGCATTCCCCCATGCGCCACCCCCAAAAGCTCCAGGTATTCTCCAACCCAGAGTCAGCAATGGGGTATTTCCCAATGCAGTATTCCCAATGGGTTATTTCCCAACCCAGAGTCTGCAACGGGGGCCTGGGTACAGTCTTCCTGGAGAGCATAAGTACGTAAGAGCCTTGCTGGATCAGACCAGCGCTCCATCTAGTCCACCACCCTGTCTCATGCACTGGCCAACCAGTTCCTATTGAGCGCCAACAGCAGGGCACAGAACTACCAGCCGTTACTGCTGATAGAGATGCCAGCCTCTAGGTAGGACCTGGGGATCCCCCTGGAATTACAGCTCATTTCTAGACTACAGAGATCAGTTCCCCTGGAGAAAATGGATACTTTGGAGGATGGATGCTATGGCATTGTGCCCCACTGAGGTCCCTGTTGTCGCCCCCGGGCTCCATCCCCACATCTCCAGGAGTTCCCCAACCTGGATCTGGCAACCCTACCCCCCATCCCCCACTGGTGGCCGGCCGGTGGGACCCTGGCAACTCTAACTGCTGAGTGTCAGTGAATGAGGAGATGCATTCAGAGAACCCTTACCGTGGGCCTGGGAGGCCTACGATGGTGACACCAGGTCTACTACCATCAAGTACTGCTAGCCAGAGAGTATGAGCTGGCATAAACAGAACCTGATAGGAGAAGGGACCATGGCTCAGTGGTACAGAGCCAGTTTGGTGTAGTGGTTAAGTGTGCGGACTCTAATCTGGGAGAACCGGGTTTGATTCCCCACTCCTCCACTTGTACCTGCTGGATGACCTTGGGCAAGCTATAGTTCTGGCACAGCTGTTCTTGAAAAAGGGCAGTTTCTGTCAGAGCTCTCCCAGCCCCACCTACCTCACAGCTGGGCACTTTTTCTAGCAGGAACTCCTTTGCATATTAGGTGACATACCCCTAAAAACCCAGAATCATCCGAGACCTTACAGAGCTCTTCTTACAGGGGCTACCAGGGCTATTTTTGGGCAGGAACGCACAGGAACGGAGTTCCAGCTGGCTCCCGAGTTGGCCATACCCAGCGGGAACTCATTAGCATAATAGGCCACACCCAACAGCAGAAACTCATTAGAATTGGCTACATTAGGGGTGTGTGGCCTAACATGCAAAGGAGTTCCTGCTCCAAAAAAAGCCCTGGGTTTTGACAACAATCAAGGTAAATGGAATAAGAAGCAAAAGGTGGGTGTGGCTGGATGACCACACTTCTGGTAACATGGGGTGTGTGGCCTAATAGGCTAATGAGCCATGCTGTCAGGGGTGTGGACTATTATGCTAATGAGTTCCTGCTGGGCTTTTTCTACAAAAGACCTGAGGGCTAACTGTAAGCTCTTGGAGGATTGGCTACATCAGGAGTGCATGGCCTAATAAGCAAAGGAATTCCTGCTACAAAAAGAGCCCTGTCTTACAGGGTATCTGTTGTGGGGAGGGAAGGGAAAGGAGTTTGTAAGCTGCTCTGAGATTCCTTTGGGTAGTGAAGGGTGAGGTATAAATCCCAGTCTACTCCTCCTCCTCCTCCTCCTCTTCCTCCTCCTTCTCCTTCTTCTTCTTCTTCAACATCTGCCTGGTGTGCAGGAGGTTCCAAGTTCAATCCCCAGCCTCTTTAGTTATAAGGATCATGTAGGAGGTGATGTGAAAGACCTCTGCCTGAGACCCTGGAGAGCCACTGCCAGTCAGCGTGGACAATACTGGCCTCGAGGGACCGATGGTCTGATTCAGTATAAGGCAGCTTCATGTGCATGTATGATAAGAATTCCTTTGTACACACAGAGATCCATAGTACACGTAAAAGGGCCTCCGATTCTTTCTGCTGTCCCTGATGCAACATGAGCTCACGTTTTGGTCTCCATCCCCTTCTTTCTGGCCTGCAGGATTTGTGACTTGCAAAACTCATACCAGCTTGCAACTGTGGGCGGCGGGCAGCCCGCCAGGGTTCAAAAGAACCCTCTTGCATTTTGCTTCCTGTTTCCTCCTCATCCTTCTCATTATTATTATTTTTTAAGAACAAGAGAACAGGTTCACTGGGCTGAGAAACTGCTGATAGAAAGGCTTATCAGAAGGGTATGAAAAGGCTTATGGTTCATGTTTGCATCTCTCAAGAGAGAGGGTAAAATTCCATCGTAATCCACAGGATAGAAAATGCTTGCGCACACGGAACGGCAATGACGGCCACCTGCTCAGTTGTGTCTGTCTTATAACACTCCTGGGACAAACACACTGACCGGGCTTGACAAAAGAAATGGCAGATTTACTCCTTTCGCCAGATGCAACTGCTTCTTCCTTCTCCAGTGGTCCTGCCTGGAATCCCATGTGAAAATACCACTAAGACACTGGGAACAGGATAGTGTGTGTGGGGGTGGGGGTGTAAACTCTGGATCGACACGGGTGGCTATTTAATAACAGCTTTGTCATGAGACTGCCCCCTCCCCCTACCCTTGGGCCACATTTCTGAAATAAAGAAGAAAAGAATATCAGTGCCTTTGCTATTTCATCTTTAAACCTTGGATCGGCTGGCATGTTTTCTTTCAATTAAGGCCTTCAATTAAGGCCGTCTCTCTATTAGCCCTTAGTGGTTGATCCTGTACAGAGAGTGAGAACAGGCATTTGGGGGCACCAACTGGAGGGGAATATTCCAGTCTTTGGGCTACCAAATTGGGAGGAGTAGCAAACACCCTAGAAGATGGAGTTGAAATTCAACAAGACCTGAATACTCTGGAGAAGAAGTGGGCGGTTGCGAATGGGATGCAATTCAACAAAGATGAATGCACAGTATTACATCTGGGCCGCAAAAATGTCAAGCACAAATACTGCATGGGCGAAACGTTTCTGGGGAGTAGTGTATGCGAAAGAGATCTTGGGGTAAGGGTGAGCTGTAAACTAAATGTGAGCAGTCAGTGTGATGCGGTGGCCAAAAAAAAGGCAAATTCGGTCTTGGGTTGTATTAAAAGGGCCATAGCATCGAAATCGCAGGAGGTCATAGCCCCTCTGTATACTGCCTTGGTCAGGCTGCACCTTGAGTATTGTGTGCAGTTCTGGAGGCCTCACTTCAAAAAGGATGTGGACAAAATCGAGAGGGTGCAGAAGAGAGCGACGAGGATGATCAGGGGTCTGGAGATGGAGCCCTACAAGGAAAGGCTGAGGGCTCTGGGCATGTTTAGTTTGGAGAAGAGGAGACTGAGGGGGGGACATGATTGCTCTCTCTAAATATTTGAAAGGTTGTCATTTGGAGGAGGGCAAGGAGCTGTTCCAGTTGGCAGCAGAGGATAGGACCCGAAGCAATGGGTCTAAATTACATGCAAAAAGGTATCGGCTGGAGATTAGGAAAAACTTTTACACGGTTGGTCAGAGTGGTTCAAAGGTGGAATCAGCTGCCCAGGGAACTCCCCTTCACTGACAAGCTTTCAAGAAGAGGCTGGACGAATATTTGTCAAAGATGCTTTAGGCTAGTCCTGCATTGGGCAGGGGGTTGGACTAGATGGTCTGTTTGGCCTCTTCCAACTCTATGCTTCTATGATCTACCACAGGCCCAGTGGTAGCTCAGTACCTGAACCACAGTCACAGTCCAGCCATTCAAGAACAGTCTTTATTTGTTTGTTTCCTTGTTTATTCAAAGCATGTTTCTGTCACCTCTTCAAAGACCTGCTCAAGGCGAGCCATAGCATAGCTAATAAACTCATAAAACCATTGACAGCCTTTAAAACCCACACAATAATGCCCGGAAGCCTAAAAACCCAGGAGCATGGCTGCCCCCTTGGTGGAACTGGTAAAGGATGGGCTATCAATTCTGTCAATAAACAATAATAAGTGCACAATATTTGATAGCCCAAACAATCCAGTCACACACCCTCAGCCTAACCTACTTTGCAGGGTTGTTGTCCAAGCATGTCCTTGGTGTTTGGTGTAGTGGTTAGGCGCACGGACTCTAATCTGGGAGAACCGGGCTTGATTCTCCACTCCTCCACAGTTGGATGACCTTGGGTCAGTCATAGTTCTCTCAGAGCTATTCTCTCAAGAGCAGTTCTCGAAAGAGCTCTCTCAGCCCTGCCTACCTCACAGATTGTCTGTTGTGGGGAGAGGAACGGAAGAAGATTGTAAGCTGCTCTGAGACTCCAAGTGAAGGGCAGAGTATAAATCAAACTCTCCTCTTCCTCTTTCTTTCTCAGGTGGAGGTCTTTCATGTCATTTATTACCTGATTGTTTTCAGTGGAGAGTATCTGCCTTCTGCTGAGTCAGACTCTTGGTCTACCAAAATTCATATTACCTGCTCTGACTGGCAGTGGCTCTCCAGGGTCTCAGGCAGAGGTCTTCACATCACCTACTGCCAGACTCTTTAAAATGGAGACAGTGGGGACTTAACCTGGGACCTTCTGAATGCCAAGCAGAGGCTCCACCACCGAGCTACAGCCCCTTGCTGCACTTGTAGGGCTTTAAATGTCAAAACCAGTCACAGCCTTGGACCTTGGTTGTGTCTCTCCAGTCGTAAGAACATAAGAGAAGCCAATGTTGGATCAGGCCAATGGCCCATCTAGTCCAACACTCTGTCACAGGGTGGCCCAAAATACCAGGAGCCATCAGGAGGTCCAGCAGTGGGGCCAGGACACTAGAAGCCCTTCCACTGTTGCCCCCCCACAAGCACCAAGAATACTGACTAAGAGTTCCTACCTATACCTTGTGGCTAATAGCCACTGATGGACCTCTGCTCCATATGTTTATCTAATTCCCTCTTGAAACTGTCCATGCTTGTAGCTGCCACCAGCTCCTGTGGCCATGAATTAATTCCATGTGTTAGTCACTCTTTGGGTGAAGAAGTACGTCCCTTTATCCATTCTAACCCGACCGCTCAGCAATTTCATGGAGTGCCCATGAGTTCTTGTTTTGTGAGAAGGGAGAAAAGGACCTCTTTCTCTACCTGTTCTATCCCATGCATAATCTTGTAAACCTCGATTATGTCTCCCCTCAGCCATCGTTTCTCCAAGCTAAAGAGCCCCAAGCGCTTTAACCTTTCTTCATAAGGAAAGTGTTCCAACCCACAACTTCCAGCCCACAACTTCAAATTATGTCCTTCCTGTCTCCTGATTGGCTTCCTGCCTAGGCAGACCTTCCTTCTTGTTTTTGTTCCTCCCACAGCCATTAGGCCAGACAGTTAAGGCTCTCCAAACCAGTCATTTTCCCATCTGAGAAGGCTTTGCGAATCTTCTCCCTTTGTCCTTAGAGACGTCGTTTTTCTACATAAAATGGGTTATGTGCCTCCCACCCCCAGCCGCATGTCTGAGACAGACACACTCAGCAGGGTTTTGTTTCCTCATAAAAAAAAAATCGCCAAAGAGTGACAGCCAGTCTTTCACTCAGCATCCATCAAAAGGGCACTTGTAGCTTTGAGACAAATAACGGGAGGGGAAAGGAGGGGGGGGAAACAATTCTCACCAGATACTCTTTGAAAGAAATATGCTGCCAATTCCCTATCTGGATATGATCAGGTTATTGAAGCATAGCCTAGCCCCAGCTGAACCGGCCCAGGGCTCTCCTGCTTCAAGGGTACTTTGTGCAAACAATTGTGACTGGAGACCATTAAGTGAAGCGAAGCCTCATTGGGGGGCAAGCAGAAACCTAACGGAGGAAATAGAATCAAAGAGAAGAAGAAGAGAAGAGACTGGATTTATACCCTGCCCTTCACTACCCAAAGGTGTCTCAGAGCGGTTTACAGACTCCTTTTCTTTCCCCTCCCCACAACAGACACCCTGTGAGGTAGGTGGGGCTGAGAGAGCTCTTGACAGAAACTGCTCTTTTTTCAAGAACAGCTCTTGCCAAAACTATGGCTTGCCCAAGGTCATCCAGCCAGGTGCAAGTGGAGGAGTGGAGAATCAAACCCGGTTCTCCCAGATTAGAGTCCGTGCACTTAACCTCTACACCAAACTGGCTCGCTTAACCACTACACCAAAGAGAAGGGAATATTTATTGGTGAGCCAGCCAAGATCTTTTCAGAGCCAACTGGAAGACATTCTCATATGATCATCAGTTCTCCAGGAGGTGAGATACTCCGTAACACATGGCGAATGGCCTTGCACCGAGTCAGATTGTGGGTCCCTCAGAATCAGTATTGTCTATTAAGACGGGCAGCAACTATCTGGGGCTTCAGACAGAAGTCTTTTGTATCGCCTACTACCTGATCCTTAACTGGGTTGTTGGGGATTGAACCTGGGTCCTTCTGCACATGAAGCAGATGCTCTGCCACGGAGCGTCTCCAGATGTAACTGTTGGGATATGCAAGGTCTATAGAGAGCCAGTTTGGTGTAGTGGTTAAGTGTGTGGACTCTAATCTGGGAGAACCGGGTCTGAGTCCCCACTCCTCCACTTGCACCTGCTGATGTGACCTTGGGTCAGTCACAAGCTCTGGCACAGCTGTTCTTGAAAAGGAGCAGTTTCTGTCAGAGCTCTCTCAGCCTCACCTACCTCACAGGGTGTCTGTTGTGGGGAGGGGAAGGGAAAGAAGTTTGTAAGCCGCTCTGAGACTCCAACGTGAAGGGTGGGGTATAAATCCAACCCTCCTCCTCCTCCTCCTCCTCCTCCTCCTCCTCCTCCTCCTCCTCCTCCTCCTCCTTCTTCTTCTTCTTCTTCTTCTTCTTCTTCTTCTTCTTCTTCTTCTTCTTCTTCTTCTTCTTCTTCTTCTTCTTCTATAATGCAGCCTTGTGAAGAAGATCTGAAGATCATCCTACAGGGGACAGTTGAAGGACTGGTGGTTAGCAGAGCTAGATTAGGGACAGCCCACAACTTCAAATTATGTCCTTGCTGCCTCCTGATTGGCTCATGCAACTATCCCCTTCTCTCAGCAGAGACAAGTTGGCTTCCCTTTATGCTGGAGCCAAGGCAGGGGACAGCATGCACACACTGCCCCTTCTGGAGCACATCTGAGAATTACGAGAGGGCAGACTGTAGCAGAGCAATAACTGGCCACTGGGTTACGCTATGCAGGAAAGCTGGTGCAGTTGCAAATGACTTGCTTGTAGTGCAAAGGCTTGCCAACTCCCTGGAGAAAAAGCATCCCGTCACTTTAACAGAAGTCGAATGGGATGTTCTTTAAGAAGTGATGTTATTTACCTTGATGCCCTGAAAAGCTTCAGCTGCCCATTTGTGCATATTAAGAAGAGGCTGTGGCTCAGTGGTAGAGCATCTGCTTGGCATGCAGAAGGCCCTAGGTTCATGTATTTGAAGGGCTGTCATGTAGAAGATGGAGCATATCTATTTTCTCTTGCTCCGGATTGCAAGACTACATCTAATGGGTGGAAATTACAAGGGAGTCGTTACTGGCTAAATATCAAGACAAACGTCCTAACTGTAAGAGTGGTTGAGCAGTGGAACAGTCTGCCTTGGGAGGTGGTGGATGCTCCTTCGCTGGACATTTTCAAGCGGAGGCTGGACAGACCATCTCTCGGGTATGCTGTAGGGCTATCTCTTGGCTATGCTCCTGCAGAGTGCAGGGGGTTGGACTAGATGACCTGCAAGGTCCCTTCCAACTCTAACATTCTATGATTCTATGATAATCCCTGGCATCTCCAGTTGGTAGTAGAGAATGTGAAAAACCTCTGCCTGAGAGACCCTGGGAAGCTACTGCCCGTGTGAGTGGACACTACTGACTTTGGTGGACCAAAGGTCTGATTCAGTAGAAGGCAGCTTCATGTGTTCAGGTACTACAGGGACAGGAGATTCCTCTCCAGGCCGGTTGGTAAACCCTGTTATTGAAACAATCACATTATTATCCAACAATGTACAGATGTTCCCTATATGTGACAGATGTCAAAATTAGTGCTTTGACCTGGATAGCCCAGGCAAGCCTGATCTCATCAGATCTTGGAAGCTAAGCAGGACCGACCCTGGCAAGTATTTGAATGGGAGACCTCCAAAGAATACTAGGGTCGGGAGGCAGAGGCAAGGCTATCAAGCCACTTCTCTGAATGTTCTCCATGCCCCAGTAGGAGTTGCCAGAGGTCACCGTGACCTCCAGGCATGGGTGCACACACACACACGTGCAAAAAATACCCCCCCAAGCAAATTAGTAATAAAAGAAGTAGAAAGCACTGGGATTAAATGAATAGAAATATTTCTTAAGGATCACCATGCAATTTCTTCTTCTTCTTTTGCCTTCCTAAACTTCATAGATGTTAAACTGTTGTTCAGTATGGAAAGCAGGGATATCTGGGACTGGATTCAAGTGTCGCTTGGGTTATCTAGTGTTTCCTGGGTGTAATCTGTCACTTTCCAGTACATTAGCAATGTTGAATTCTAAGCAGGAGTGATGGGAGGTATTCCCTTTAATTGCCACTTGTAAAAAGGCAATTATATTCTGTGTCTCCAATAATGCACTGTGGCATTTGCAATGAGCTAAGCCTAACCCGCACGACCTTTCCTGTTGTCAGTTCAGGGTTGAGCAGGGCGGAAAAAACAGAGAGTAATTGTGCCGTGGCAGAGGATGAACGCCAATCTGCTGTAACTGTAATTCACTCGGGCATGGAAGGGTGGCTTAAAGTGAACCTAAGTAGCAACAACTGGTGCGTTTAGGATGGCCGGATGATAGGATTGCCAACAGCCTGGAGGAAAAAAATGCCCTGCCCCTTTAACAGAGGTTTACTGTGAAGAAATGAGCAGTTGAAGCTTTTCATTAGGAAGGAGGTAAATAACCATCAAAAGTCCGTACGGTCAAAGCAATGGTATTCCCAGTAGTAATGTATGGCTGCGAGAGTTGGACTATAAGGAAGGCTGAGTGCCAAAGAATAGATGCTTTCGAATTATGGTGCTGGAGAAGACTCTTGAGAGTCACTCAATGCAACAAACATGAAATTAAGCAAACTCTGGAGCACGATGGAAGACAGGAGGGCCTGGCGTGATATGGTGATACGGTCCATGGTGTCGCGAAGAGTCGGACTCGACTGTGCAACTGAAGAACAATAAATAACATTAGTTGGTGTGGCAGAATGGGCCTGCTCTGGCCAGCAGGACCCGTTCCACCCTGGGGAAATGGGGAAAATGAAACTCCTCTGTCCCTCTCTCTCTATATTCCCTATTAGATGTTAAAACATAGGACAGGAACCTTAGCTTAGGAAGCTGCAGATCTCTAGAGAGGATTCCCTTGCCTTGAAGCTTTCTCCAGCTCTTCCAGGCCAGCACATGGCTAATGGCTGCCTCCTCCAGACCTCAATTAAGAGTTCTGTCTGTTCTGATGGACTCACAAAAGGGGTTTTATATTCTGCTTTTCCACTCCCACTGAGCTGGTCAGGCCAGGTCAAGGAAGCTTTTCCTGACGTCTCCAGAAATTTCTTCCTGAAGTCTTTCTTGTCTTAATTCCACCAAATCTCTGTTCCCTGCTTGGGGTGGGGGTGGGGCTTGACTATCCCATTGTCTAGACCTATTAGCATTTGTATGAAGGTGGACTGAGGTAAGTCTTGTAAGGAACTGAACTGACTCCCCCTTCCTTCCTGTTCTCTGCCCAGAGAGGAGAAAAAAATGTTTAAAACTCAGCGTGAAGGTTTTGCTCTGTCAAGCTTTCCCTGCACCCCCAGTGCCCCAACTCTTGCGGCCGTGGCATGCTTTGTTGGGACAGGGACTTCGGTCCTGGGAGCTGGGGCATCAAAGCTGGGGGAAGCATTGGGGCCTCAGATAGACAGGGGATGAGGTTAATGGTACCCCGTAGGTCCCTCTGCCAGCGTGCACCAGTTCCTGTCGGCTCAGCTTCCCTCGCTTCCATTTTCCCAGGCATGCCCCTCCTCGGCCCCTCCATCTTCTCCTCTCTTCATTCCACTCCATGTTCCCAGCACCGCCCTCCTTCCCCGTCCTCCCAGCCCCGCCCCTGTGGTAAGTTGGACACTGTCTCGGCTTTCAGGTGTGTGGGGTCAGACTCTCCTTGGCAGCGCTTGTGCCACCATCCTTCCTTGTGGTTTCCCGGGACTTGAGGCTCCATGGCCGAGCCCTGCCACGGTATCATGTTGCTCCTGTGGAGGCGATGACATGCTTTGGGCTGCTCTTCCATTGCAGGCTGTGCTGCCCCAGTCCCGACGTCCACTCCGGAGCTGACGGCGTCTGGTTCCGGGGTTCTTGGGGTGAGTCCAGTGTCCGGGAGGTACGGGGTCCATCCTGGGGCTTTGGGACTGGGACACGTTCATTTCAAACCTCCAAAGAAAAAAAGCATTTCTTCACAGCTGGAAGATAACATCTCATTAAGTCTCTGTTTAAGGGGTAAGAGATTTTTTTTTTTTTACCAGGGCTAGCAAGTTGACCAGATAAGTAGGACACCAAGGTGCCTTGCATGTTCCTTCTTCTCTTTCTTTTGTTTTTAGACTAGTTGTCAAAAAGCCAAGGGGAAAGGATAGCATCTTCTCCAGCAGATTTTTTTAGATGGAGATGCTAGGTTCTGCCTCTAAACCGCTCAGCTTCACCTCTGACCCACAGGTAAAAAGGCCAAGTCCCTCCCCTTAAGGAAGAAGACTCCAGAGCCAGTTTGGTGTAGTGATCTGGGACTCTAAACTGGGACAGCCGGGTTTGATTCCCTAATTCTCCACATACAGCTGCTGGCATGACCTTGAGTCAGTCACAAGATCTCTCAGAGCTGTTCTCTCAAGGGCAGTTCTCGAGAGAGCTCTCTCAGCCCCATCTGCCTCACAGGGTGTCTGTTGTAGGGAAGGAAAAGGGGATTGTAAGCCGCTCTGAGACTCCAAGTGAAGGGCGGGGTAATAAATCCTCTTCCTCCTCCTTCCCAAGAACATGACCCACCCACATCACTTAATTCATAGCTTTATATGATGCTTACCAGGGCTATTTTGGGGCAGGAACGCACAGGAACGGAGTTCCGGCTGGCTCCTGAGTTGGCCACGCCCAGCAGGAACTCATTAGCATAACAGGCCACACCCAATGGCAGAAACTCATTAGGACTGGCTACATTAGGGGTGTGTGGCCTAACATGCAAAGGAGTTCCTGCTACAAAAAAAGCCCTGGGTTTTGACAACAAACAAGGTAAACAGAATAAGAAGCAAAAGGTGGGTGTGGCTGGATGACCACACTTCTGGTAACATGGGGGTGTGGTGTAATATGGTAATGAGCTGTGCTGTCAGGGGTGTGGCCTAACATGCTCATGAGTTTCTGCTGTTGGGTGTGTGGCCTATTATGCTAATGAGTTCCTGCTGGACTTTTTCTACCAAAAAAAGCCCTGATGCTTACATAGAGTTCCCTGGCCTCTTGCATGCATCTCTTTTCCCACAGCAACTTGGAGCAATGGCAGGAACACTTAAAAAAAAAAACCCTAACAGTTGGGCCAAAAGTGTGACATCACTTCTGGGGGGAACCCAGAAGGGACATAGGTCCTCTCTAGGTATCACCAGAAACTCTGTAGCAAAACCATAGAGTTAAGGGCAATTCCTAGAAGGCCAAGACATCACTTTTGGGTTTTCTCTGGAAGTGATATCACACCATCACTGGTAGCATCCCCCCCCATGTCCCCAGCCACCCCATCTTCCACCCGGTGCCAGCCACTGGCTGGCAGCCCCAGATACTAGGTAAAACAATTGAAGTTTCTCCTTGTATTAAAACAAAAATGGGAGCTTATTCCTCGAACCAGCTGCCAAACCGGCAGAGCCAAAGACATGAATCAGCAGCTTTGCCGTTCTCTCCCCCAGCCGCCCCCTGCTGCTCTTTCCCCAGCGAGGGCCAACGGCTTCCAGCTGGGCCTTGCTTCCCTCCCCATTAATAAAGGGGGAATCCGTGGGTGGGAGCTCATTCCACCAGCGAGCGGCTCAGAAGAGATGAGCCAGTGTGGAAAGGAACCACTTCAAACAAGACAACCGCAAGGACTTTAAGTGAAATCAGATGGATGCTGACTCAAGTTCGGTCTCTTTGGGAGGCAGGGGAAAAGATTCCGCTCAATGTATACCATGCCTTAAAAGTCAAATTGGGTAATGAGGAGGCTATTGCTTCAGTGCAGTCATTTGCATATTTTCAGTAAAAACTCGAAAGGATAACCCGCCTGTTCCTATTGGTAGGAGGCAGACTCCAGGGCTGTGAGTCTTCATGGGGCCAATCTGGTGTAGTTTGGTGTAGTGGTTAGGAGCGTGGACTCGAATCCCGGGTTTGATTCCCTACTCCTCCACCTGCAGCTGCTGGGTGACCTTGGGCAAGCCACAGTTCTCTCAAGAGCAGTTCTCTCAAGAGCTCTCTCAGCCCCACCTACCTCACAGGGGAGAGGAAGGGAAGGAGTTGATAAGCCGCTCTGAGACTCTGAGTGAAGGCCAGGGTATAAATCCAATCTCTTCTTCTACCCCACCTCTCTCCCATAGGTGGACCCAAGGTGGCTTACACAATTCTCCTCTCCTCCTTTTTATCCTGACAACAACCCTGTCAGGTAGAGTAGACTGAGAGACTGTGATTGGCCCAAGTTCACCTAGCGAGCTTCCGTGGCACCAGCGGGGCTTCGAACCTCCATCTCTCAGATCTTAGTCTGACACTCTTAGCCACTACACCGCACTGGCTCTGCAGAACTTTGGGAAGCATTTGTTAATTTAGGCAGCCACATTCACCCCATTTGCCATGGCATGTGATAGCCAGCTAGGGTTGCCAACAGGCCTGGAGAAAAAGCATCCTGTCCTTTTAAGAGAGCTTCAGTGGGATGTGATTTGCCAGGTGATCTTATTTACCTGCCTGCCATGCAAAGCTTCACTTGGATGTCTCCGTCCATTAAGCCTCTGCTAAAGGGACAGGACATTTTCCTACAAGCCTGTCGGTATCCTTATAGCCGTGGACGAGAGTTATTCTCTATTGCTCACTCTGCCCCCAAAGATAAAATCCTGGATCCTAGATAGCTCCCACAGTCTTTTTTTTTTGGGGGGGGAAACATGGCTCATGGCAAAAAAAAACATGCCAACTGGATGGGAAAAAGAGATGTCCTGTGCTTTTGACAGAAGCTGAACAAATAGGGTTGCCACCTCCAGGTTGGGGGATTCCTGGAGATTCAGAGGCGGACCCTGGCCTGGGTAGAGTATAAGCAGGGGAGGGAGCTTGGCAGGGATGTGATGCCTCATAGTTAGCTGCCAGCTCTGGGTTGGGAAATACCTGGAGATTTTGGAGGTGGCACCTGGGGAGGGGTTTCAACAGGAGAGACGATGCCTTCGAGTCCACCCTCCAAAGCAGCCATTGGCTGTCTACCAGTGCTCAGCACCCACCATAGAAAGAGGCATAGGTCCTTCCTTTGCTGTCTTCCCTCCTTTGCCAGATAGTCATCCACCACCGTCTGCTGCATGCCACTGTTCACGCATTTCCTTGAGGAAGCAACAGTGGCCACTAGGAATGGCATCCGGTGCTGCCCGGAGGAGAAGGACAGGCGAGAGAGCAGAAGGGGGGGGCCTGCTTCCTTGGGGTTTGGAGATCCCCTGTTTTTATAACTGACTTCCACACTACAAAGATCAGCCCCCCTCGGGAAAATGGCTGCTTCAGAGGGTGGACTCAAGGCCATTGTCCCGTACCGAGATCCCTCCCCTCCCCAAACCACACCCTCTCCAGGCCCCACCCACCAATCTCCAGGTATTTCCCAGCTCAGAGTGGGAAACCCTGTGCTTCCTAGTGGCTACAGCTCTTCATTCACCTGGGCAGATGAGCAAGAAGCAAGGGCAAGTTGGAAGAAAAACACACACACAGTGGCCATACGCTACCTGGCAGATGCCGTGATGTCATCTGGGAGATGGCTTGCAGGGTAGCATCTGTCCGAGGACATCCCCCACCCGCCAGATCTGGAAAATGACCAAGGGTACAGGCCAGTCCCCTCTGAAAGTCCTGGCTATTTCCACCTCCTTGTAGGATTCCCAGGTCCTCCCTGGCCACTGGCAGGGGATGGAGAGGTAGGGTCCATTGGGAAAATTGGCAAAAATACTTAGATAATCAGAGTTTGCAATGGATCTTTGCTTCACTGGAGAGGAGGCATTTCTTTCTGTGTAAAGATCTTTATTTCTAAGGGAAGGTACACAGGAAAAGCTACAAAAATAAAAGACCTAAGGCTACATCTCTACAGCTACAGAGCAGACCGACCACATGCTCTCTCAACAACGACAGTAATGACAGCAATGGAGATTCTTCTTCTTCTTGGCCCCTAGAAGGAAATCACCTGAATGCATTAACCAATGATGGTTAGTAGATAGGCTTCACTTGGGGGGGGGGCTTTGTTTCCATTGATTCGTGCCAGGTTTCCCTTCCAGGTCAGTCTAAACAACAGCACAGAAGGTAAGCAGATCAACCCTATAATGACTGAATTAGACCTTGCAGCACACACAGATTTCCAACAGGGTCACCAGATGCCAGTTGGGAAATTCCTGGAGATTTGGGGACGGAGCCTGGGGAGGACAGGGACCTCAGTGGGTTACAAGGCCATAGAGTCCACCCTCCAAAGCATCCATCTTCTCTAGGGGAACTGATCTCTGTAGTCTGGAGATGAGCTGTAATTCCAGGGGATCCCCAGGGCCCACCTGGAGGCTGGCATCCCCTGTTGGATGCCTTTTAGTGGCTTGGTGATCAGCTGCCAAAGAAACGGCAGTACGAGAGATGGGCAGCGATTCTCAGGCACGCTGGGATGACGATCAGGGCCGGTCCTCTGCCTCCCAAGCTCTCACAAGAACTCTGGTCCCCGTCAGAGCCCAGGAGCTGGAGTGGAACCTGCACGCACAGCTTGCCACACATTATTTGAAAAGGCCTGGAATGCGGCCGACGATGACATGCTCTTGGCCTCTTGGTGTGAGACCACAGGTGGGAGCAGAGAGGAGGACAGCAATGGTGGCAGTGGTGGAGACCGAGGACATTGTTGTCATATTATACGGTTGCCAACCTCCAGATGACAACTGATCTCCAGGCGGCAGAGCTCAGTTCCCCAGGAGAAGATGGCTTACTTCGGAAGGTGGACTCTTTACTTTTACTTTAATGATACCACTCTTACAGCCAATTTGGCTCTGAACAGGGTCACGCTAAGACTAAAAAAAAAAAGAAGGGAATTTATTTAAAAAGACGTGTCTCTATAATATAAAATGTAATGATTTTTAAGCTGAATCGACTGAGAAAAGAAATTGGCAGCTGCCAATGTGATATTAAAATCCACCCTTTGCTAAAAGAAACCTCAATATACCCAGTTCACGCCTAGAGTCCTGGACAGAGGGTTTTATCCAGCTATCTCTCGCATCGTTAAGCAAATCACAGTCGAACAGTCAATGTTGGACTCTGTGGCAGTATAGCCCGCTGACTTCCTTCCCTCCCCGAACCTCTCCCTCCTCAGACTTCACCCCCCAAATCTCTAGGCATTTCCCATCCCAGAGCCTATATAACAGCCTATGTAGATCTAGCCCTGGAAACGAGATGCATTTCTTAAGGTCAGTAAATGCTTTTTCATAAAGGGTAATATTGTGGGTTTGGATAGCGGACGTCTCACATATCTGATCTAAACCTCTGCCTGCAAAATACGTTCTGTGTTTCTTCTGTATCCCCCCCCATGCCTATAAGTCTCCTCTTTCCCGGGGTCCTCTTCTGTCAGCCTGGCAATATCCTTTTTCTCCCAGAGATGGTTAAATCTCATCTATACCATCATGAGAGTCACTATGTTTTATTAATAAAAAAAAAAAGACGCAGGAGGGAAAGGTAGCCCGATCCCTATTTCCATGTTTACAGCTCTCCAGTTGCTGCTAAATCTGTCACGGTAATTTATAGCCCTGGCTTGTCTGTATCTCCTCCTGGTAATCTTCTCTTGGCTGTCTCAAATGGTGATGTATGGGAATCAATTATGAACTGAAGTAGCCAGGATAACAGAACCTGAGAAAATGTATCACCTGGGACAGAGAGGTGAGTTTCTCGGAACCTAGCCTGTGAAATTTTTTTTTTAAGCCAAACAAAATACCGAAAAACGGACAATTGAAGGGTACAGAGGCAGATGAATAATTTGTAAAGGATCACTCAACTGCCATTTCTTTCAACAAGACTCATCTGTGGATTGTAGTTTGTTAGATGAATCCCTTGCAGCTGTTTAGCGACTTGCCCAAATAGCTTCACATGTGGAGCTGATGAGGCGATCTTGCCGGGTGATCTTCTTGCCTCGGCCTTGCCCACCTTGCGGGGTTGTTGTGAGGACAAAAACGGGAACGCTCCAGGCACACTTTTTAAAATGAGGATGAGCAACAATCAGCAGTAGTCTTTGGTGGTGGCAGAAAGTGCTGTCAAGGCACAGCAAACTTATGGCGGCCCTGTAGGGTTTCCAAGGCAAGAGATGAACAGATGTGGTTTGTCAATGACTGACTTGGGCTGTGGTCACGCGTGCCAGATAATGCGGGGGCGGGGGCAGGAAATGAGGCTATTTGCTCCTTAGCAACTTGACCTGCATTTGTGTGATTACACAGTCCCAGTTCCCTAGTGAGTTTTCCGACACCGAGAAAATCAAGTACTTTCCAGGTATTTGTGCTCTGAATCCACGATTTTGCCTGTCTGGACAGCCATCTCTCACAATGATCACGATCAGGTCATCTGGATGTCTTTCTTCTGGTAGGTTTGTATTTGCGACTTTCACCATTTTGCGCATGCATAAGCATGCAGATATGCACCTATGCATTTATGCACATGTGCAAAGCATTTTTTTGTTAAAAAAAAATTGTGCCGCACTTCCACTTGGGCAGCGCGACTGTCTGCAATCACACAGGGGAAGTCCGTCTGTGGCCCATAGCAACCTGTTTGATAGTGGACTTTCCCCAGCGTCTTTTAACTCCGCTCTTGTAGAGTGAAACAGGTTGCCGACGGGTGTGGGACGCTGGCCAGATGTTCATGTCTGATCGCGCCCATTAAATCTGCCCGGCATTTGTCCCTCTCACATGGCTAATAGTGCATGTGATCGAAGCCTTGGTGTAGCAACTCTGGACTTTCTTGGTGGTCTCCCATCCAAGTACTAGCCAGGGCCTTGCTGGATCAGACCAGTGGTCCATCTAGTCCAGCATCCTGTCTCATACAATGGCCAACCAATTCCTCTGGAGGGCCAACAACAAGGCATAGAGGCTGAGGCCTTCATAAGAGCATAAGAAGAGCGCTGCTTGATCAGACCAATAGTCTATCTAGTCCAGCATCCTGTCTCACACAGTGGCCAACCAGTTCCTCTGGAGGGCCAACAACAGGGCACAGAGGCTGAGGCCTTCCCCTGGTGTTCCCTCCTGGCTCTGGGATTCAGAGGCTTATTGCCTTGCTTAACTTAGATGGGCCATTGGGCTGATTCAACATTTGCTTCTCTTATGTTCTTTAACTTCCAAGATCTGACAGTGGCCGACCAGTTCCTCTGGAAGGCGAACAACAGGGCATAGAGGCCAAGGTTTTCTCCAATGTTTCTTCCTGGCTCTGGGATTCAAAGGCTTGATGGGAATGTGGAGGTTCCCATCAGCCACCATGGCTAGTAGATAGACTTACCTTCCATGAATCTATCTAATCACCTTTTAAAGCTGCCTATGCCTGTGGCCATCATAAGAACATAAGGAGAGACTGTTGGATTGGACCAATAATCCATCTAGTCCATCATTCAATCTCGCACGGTGAACTGGTCAGCCAACAACATGGCACAGAGGCCGAGGCCTTCCCCTGGTGTTCCCTCCTGACTCTGGGGTTCAGAGGTTTATTGCCTTGCTTAACTTCCAAGATCTGACAAGATTGGGCTATTAATCTCTACACTTAAAAAAAAAATCTAGAATTTGGGTGTGAGTCCTTTGTTAAATTTATCAGTTAAAACATTTCTACCTTGCTTTATGTTCCTTTCCTACCACAGAAGGAGCCAAATGTGGCTAATATGTGGCTAACAACCACGGATGCTGGCCTCGTTACACTGGATCACTAGACAGCAATCGCCATCTACACTGACCTGCACTTTATATGCATATTGTTTTTATGCGGAATTTTTAGTACTCCATTTACGCATTGTATTCGATTGTATTTTAACTTGTTGTGTGCCACCTTGAGCCTGCCTGTGCAGGCAAGGTGGGATATAAATCGAAAATAATAAATAAATAGATAGATAAATAAATATTGTGGATAGGTGAATTCCAAAATGTTTAGGGCTGTTCCAAAATCTTCCTTATTGTGAGTTGACCTTCCTAACTGTGCACAGGACCATAGGCTATGGTTGAGCACTTGGGAACAGAGCCCCACCAGGGATGAGCCCTGCCCCTCCTGGGGAGGATGCCAGCCCCCCCAGCCCCCCCAAACCCTGCTGCATTGCACTCCTTACCCTGCCCCTGGGGGGATGCTAGGGAAAGAAGGAGAGAAAGAGAAGGCATGCCTTTTCTCCTCCTCCCTTTCCTTCCGCAGGCCCCCCCCCGCAGTGGCAAGGAGACTAAGGTGGAAAGGGAAGCCGCCCTGATACTTCTGGTCAGTTTCACTCCAGCAGATCAGCTGTTAAACCTAACAGCTGATTGGAGGGGAGTGAAACTGACCAGAAGAGGCAGCCCATCTCTGGAAGAGAAAGAAAGGCCCCTTAAGTGACCTTCCCGGGGAACTGATCTAATCTAATTAAGCTCCTGCTCCCCCTGCCCCAGCACCCTGTTCCCTGTCCCACCAGCGAAAAATTTTCTGGCTACGGGATTGATCGTGCATCATGTATCCCTGTAACGACTTCCTTTTCTTAATATTCAGTTCCTCCCCCTTACAAATCATGTGCATTCTTAGGAATGAAAATGCATGCATGAGAGCTAATCATGGTATATTACTGGTGTGGTATATTAACCTTTTTGTGCTACATTATTTTCATTTTCTGGGGCAAGACCCATGTGGCAGGAATAGTCTGTGTGCACTTAAAGACTACAACATCCCTGATGCAGTGTGATTGTGCTATGGCCATGTTGAAGGAATAGCATCTGAAATTCCAATGGGCAAGTAGGTTTTCCACAGGAATCTGTGGCTTGATCCTAGGCAAATGTGGTCAAAGCCTCTAATTAGCTGCACTGTATGATTAGCAGAATTCCAGGAAACGGACAAGATCTGTGGTTTCCAGCTGTGGTTGGCAAAGAGCAGGAGAAGGGGACAGTGATGGGGAGGGGGGAATGATGGCATGCCAACAGTGTGACATCATTTCTGGCAAAAACCTGGAAGCGATGCCACATTGGCATGGATGGTAATTGCCTGCCTTCTGCCCTCTTTCCCTGCCTTTGAAGAACTGAGAAGTGGAAGGAAAAAAGAATGGTTTCCCTGTAGTGATGCTCTAGGAATGTTCCTTTATTCTATGATAAAGACCAGAGTGCGAGTGGTGTAGTGGTTATGAGTGGCGGACTCTACTCTGGAGAGCCAGGTTTGATTCCCCACTCCCCCACATGAAGCCTGCCAGGTGACCTTGGGCCAGTCACAGTTCCCTCAGAGCATTCTCAGCCCCACCTACCTCACAAGCAGTGTTCCCTCTAAGCTGAGTTAGTGTCACAGCTTTTTAGCCTCTGGCTCACACATTTTCATCTTGGCTCAGAAAGGATGGCCCCAGAGCAAACTAGTTTATGCAACAGCCAAATCGCTCACTCACAACTTTAATGTCAGTAGCTCACAAAGTAGAGTTGTTGCTCACACGACTCCACAGCTTAGAGGGAACATTGCTCACAAGGTGACTGCTGTGGGGAAAGGAAGGGAAGGCGATTGTAAGCCACTTTGAGACTCCTTCCAGTAGAGAAAAGTGAGGTATAAAAACAAACTCTTCTTAGAGACTAGGGGAGGCAGCCCAAATGACATCACATCCTCCCCCAAATGACATCACATCCTCCCCAGATCTCCCAGCATTTGCAGAGGCGGTGTCGGGAACCTTAATGCTATACTTAGTTTCCAAATTTACCTTCCCATCTAAAGTGAAGGTAAAGGTTTCCCTTGCTCGAAAGCCAGTCGAATCCGACTCCAGGGATGCGGTGCTCATCCCCGTTTCCAAGCTGAAGAGCCAGCGCTGTCCAAAGACGTTTCTGTGGTCATGTGGCCGGCATGACTAGATGCCAAGGCACACGGAACGCTGTCACCTTCCCACCGAAGCGGTACCTATTTATCTACTTGCAATTTCTTGCTTTCAAGCTGCTAGGATGGCAGGAGCTGGGACCAGAGACGGGAGCTGACTCCGTCATGTGGCACTCGCGTCTCGAACTGCCGAACAACCAACCTTCCGGTCTGCAGTTCAGCGTCTTAACCACTTGAGCCACCGCAGCCCCTTCCCATCTAAACCTGGCATGATTCCGCAAAGACATAAGAACATAAGAACATAAGAGAAGCCAATGTTGAATCAGGCCAATGGCCCATCTAGTCCAACACTCTGTCACACAGCGGCCAAAATATACCAGGTGCCATCAGGAGGTCCAGCAGTGGGGCCAGGGCACTAGAAGCCCTCCCACTGCTGCCCCCTCCAGCACCAAGAATAGAGTGCATCACCTGCCCTAGACTGAGAGTTCCCATCTATACCCTGTGGCTAATAGCCACTGATGGACTTCTGCTCCATATGTTTCTCTAATCCCCTCTTGAAACTGTCCATGCTTGTAGCTGCCACCACCTCCTGTGGCAGTGAATTCCATGTGTTAATCACTCCTTGGGTGAAGAAGTACTTCCTTTTATCTGTTCTAACCTGACTGCTCAGCAATTTTCATGGAGTGCCCACGAGTTCTTGTATTGTGAGAAAGGGAGAAAAGTACTTCTTTCTCAACCTGCTCAATCCCATTCACAATCTTATAAACCTCGATCACGTCACCCCTCAGCCGTCGTTTCTCCAAGCTAAAGAGCCCCAAGCGTTTTAACCTTTCTTCATAGGGAAGGTGTTCTCCTGCATTGGATCCATCGAAAACAAATGCAGGAGAACATGATGGTCACGCACAGCTCCCCATTCATCTCAGAGCGGCGGCTTGACCGAGAGAGCATCCAGGAGGATTGTGCCGTTTGTATTTTACAGCTTTATTAGTAATGCGCGATGCTTTACCAGAAGCGAGGGAGCCGTGACAGAGACAGACTTGCGGGCAAACCCTCACGCAGCATATTGGTTTCCTTCATTCATCTTTCCTCGCGAAGCATCTTCCCCCATGTGGGTCTTTCTCGCCCTCCCCCTGGTTGCTGTGACAGATGTTACCCAACATGTTGGGCCTGTAATTCTCCTCACAGCGTTTCCTTTGGAGAGCGGGGGGCGGGGGGAGCAAGCGAGCAAGCTGTGAGAGAAAGAACTGTGCGGACTTTCCCCCACCGCTGCTCAGAGAATCCTTCTATCTATTATCCAGACACAATTGCCGCGTTCTGGGCACTTAACCCGGGAGATTAAATCTTTATGCACCAGTGCGGAAAGATCATATCTCTGTAATTTTTCATATCTATAATTTCTCAGCTGCCTTGGTTTAAGCCTGTCATATTTATGGCACAACTGTAATTTAAGGGAAGGCTTTCAAATGTCACTCTTGGAAGATGTTTCTCTCTCTCTCGAGCCGCTATGAGAAATGCTCCTTTGAGCGAGCGTAGGGGCTGTGAGGGGGGGGACCAGAGTAGGTTAGATTTTATAGAATCATAGAATGTTAGAGTTGGAAGGGACCTTGCAGGTCATCTAGTCCAACCCCTGCACTCTGCAGGAGCGTAGCCAAAGATAGCCCTACATACCTACAACATACCTGAAAGATGGTCGTCCAGCCTCCACTTGAAAATGTCCAGTGAAGGAGCATCCACCCCTCCCGAGGCAGACTGTTCCACTGCTCAACCACTCTTACAGGTAGGAAGTTTCTCCTGATATCTAGCTGGTATCGACTCCTCGTAATTTCCACCCGTTAGATCTAGTCTTGCAATCCGGAGCAAGAGAGAATAGATCTGCTCCATCTTTTACATGACAGCCCTTCAAATACTTGAAGACTGCAATCATGTCCCCTCTAAGTCTTCTCTTTCCCAGGCTAAACATACCCAACTCTTTCAGCCTTTCCTCATAAGACTTGGATTCCAACCCTCTCACCATCCTGGTTGCCCTCTTCTGGACATGCTCGAGCTTATCAACATCCTTCTTAAAACGTGGTGCTCAAAACTGGACACAGTACTCCAGGTGAGGCCTGACCATAGCAGAATAGAGCGGAACTACCACCTCCCGTGATCTGGACAAAATGCTTCTGTTAATACATCCTAAGATTGCATTAGCTTTCTTCACAGCCACATCACACTGCAGGCTCATGTTGAGCTTGTGATCAGCCAGAATACCTAGATCCCTTTCATATATGCTGCTGTCAAGCCAAGTCCCTCCCATTCTATATCTGTGCCTATGATTTTTTGTGCCCAGGTGTAGGACTTTGCACTTATCTCTATTGAATTTCATTTTAATTGCCTCAGCCCACTGTTCCAGCCTATCTAGATCATTTTGAATCCTGTCTCTGTCTTCTTCAGAATTAGCAATCCCACCCAGTTTTGTGTCATCTGCAGATTTGATAAGCATCCCCTCTATGTCTTCCTCCAGGTCATTTATAAAAACATTGAACAACACCGGGCCTAGGACCGAGCCCTGTGGCACTCCACTTGAGACTTCCCTCCACATAGATGCAGAGCCATTTACGAGCATTCGTTGGGTACAATTTTTCAACCAACCATGGATCCATCCAACAGTTGCTCCATCCAGCCCACACTTAACCAGCTTATCCTCAAGGATATCATATATTTTCGATTTCATGAGAAACTTTGTCAAATGCTTTACTGAAATCTAGATACACTATATCCACAGCATTGCCAGAGTCAACCATTTTAGTGCCTGTGACTTCTAAGGCTTGTTGCAAGTAAGTACTGATAGCAGAGAAGACCTTTTCTGTCTGTTTGTGGAAAGGGGGGCAGTGCTTAGGTTGGAACACAGATATGGGTTCATAGGGATGCCAACTTCCGGGTTAGGGTTGACCAGCAAGGGATAGGGGGGACTTCTCAGAAGCAGCAGGGAAACCCAACCAATGTACAGCAATGTGTCCATGTCACTGCCCACATGACCCAAAAGTGACACTATCACATATAGGGCATTGGGGTGGTGCTCTGGTATTTGGGCAAAACATCTATGGTAAATTTGGCTTCTACCGTAGAATTTTTGCCCAAATACCAGAGTGTCGCCCTGATGTTCCGGGTGTGATGACATCACTTCCTGGTCATGTGCACTGCATGTTGGCTGGATCTCCCTCTCTTTCGAGGAAACTTCCCCCCTGCCAGTCAGCTGGCAGTAGGGGACCCCCCACCTTCACTGGGTGTGTGTGTCTGGCAACCCTATTCCATGTGGGGTCTGGAGATCTCTTGGAGTTGCGACGGATCTCTAGACTGCAGACATCGGTTCCCCTGGAGAAAATTGTGTCCTTGGAGGTTGGACTCTATATGGCATCACACCCACTGAGATCCCTCCTTTCCTCAAATCTCACCTTCCCTGAGCTGCACCTCCAAATCTCCAGGAATTTCCCAACCTGGGATGGTGCCTCGAGGAGATTTAGGTGGTAGAATGAATTGGCCAGCCTCAGGCTGTTGGGTGGGTGAAGGAGGAACATGCCTTAGACTGCTTCCCTTTGTTACAAAACCCCTGCAAAAAGAGACCCAGCACTGCAAGCCAAGAGCAAGGATGGAACAGGGCTCACTGCTGTGCTAGTTTTCTGACTGCATGCAGGGTTCAGTACAAAATGCCCTGTGTTGATATCCACCACCCCATGGAGTGTAAAGGGCAGTCTCTTCTGCCACTTCAGTCCCACCTCATTCTCCTGCCTTAGTTCAATTGACTTAGGCTTGCCACCTGTTCTTTATTGCAAGAAACTGCAGCTTCTTTAGTATTAATATGTAGTATTCCTTTGCACCATAACTATTAAAAGCAACTTTAATATGCAAGGGCAATATATTGTAAGAAATGCAAACCTGCAAGGACTTGAGGGAGGCATCTCACTTCCCACTCCCCCACAATTTCCTCTTTCCCTTCCCTGAAAGCCCTCATAGTCACCCTCCTTTCCCTGCTTCCTTCTCTCCTTCTAGGGTTGCCAACCTCCAGGTGGGGGCTGGAGATCACCTGGAATCACAATAGCTCTCCCAACTACAGAGATCAGTTTCCCTTAGGGTTGTCAGATCGAGGTTGGGAAATCCCTGGAGACTGGGGAGAGAAATGACCTCAGAAGGGTATGATGCCATAGAGTCTACCCTCCAAAGTAGCCTTTTTCTCCAGGGGAACTGATCTCTGTAATCTGGAGAGCAGTTGTAATTCCAGGTGATCTCCAGCCCCCACCTGGAGGTTGGCAATCCTGGGTCCCCTGGAGGAAACGGCTGCTTTGGAGGGTGGAGCTTATGACATTATACCTCTCTGAGGTCCCTCTCCTCCTCAAACCCCACCCTCCTCAGGTTCCCCCCCTGTAAATTTCTAGGAATTTCCTGATCTGTTTCCCTCCTCTCAGCAATCCCCGTATTCTCTCCCTGCCTCATCCTCTCACTCTCAGCCATTCACCAACCTACCTTTTACTTGCCTCCATCTTCAACTATATTCTTTATTTACTTCTTTTATGGCCCACCTTTCTCCACAGGAGGGACCAAAGCAGCTTACATTATTCTCCTCTCCTTCTTTTTATCCACACAACAACCCTGAGAGGTAGGTTAGGCTGGAAGTATGTGATATCAAGATATTTGGTTAATATAGCAGAGTTTTGCCCAGTCTTTGGAGCGTGATACTGAGTGCAATAAATAAATCTCCCGGAAAGTATATTGCAAAAAAAAGGTCAACTTACATTTATTCGGGTAGATCTAGTTCACCTTTAGGTTGCAGTCAAAAGAAGAGACAGACGCCCAATTTAAAGAGTCCTTTCTCTAGCTGCAGGCTCTCCTTTTATCATTTTGGGATTTTTTAAAGCTGCCCGGTATCTTTCTTTTTTTAGATTTTTCTGCAAACCTAGGGCCTTTTTCCGGGTCGTAGAAAGATCTGCCTTGCCTGTTCATAGCTCCAGCATCCAAAGATATCCTGACTTTGCTCTTAGAATATAAGATAAAGTGATTGACTTGGGGGGAGGGAAGGAGTGTAGTATAGCCCAATCTCGTCAGATCTCGGAAGCTAAGCATGGTCGGTAAATAAATAGGATACCACTGAGGAAGACTCTGCAGGCCTGTAGCTATAGTAGGGCATCTTGGGGCTAGGCCCCCTGACTTACTGGCAAGGCCCCACAACTTCCCATCCATCCCAGGGCCCCCAAGCAGCGGCAGGTGCGGGGAAGGAGCCGGGTATTCCTTTAATTCCAGTGCCCCTTAAGAAATTTAAATACCCCCTGACTTTAAAAATCCTGGCTACGGGCTTGAGACTCTGCAGAGAAAGGCAATGGCCAACCACCTCTGCTTCTCACTTGCCTTGAAAGCCCCTTGCTGGGGTCACCATAAGCTGGAACCTAAGCAGGGCCAGTATTTGGAAGGGAGACCAGTAAGGAAGATTCTGCAGAGGAAGGCAAGGGCAAACCCCCTCTGCTTCTCCCTTGCCTTGAAAGGCCCTTGCTGGGGTCACCATAAGCTGGAACCTAAGCAGGGTCAGCATATGGAAGAGAAACCACTAAGGAAGACTCTGCAGAGGAAGGCAACGGCCAACCACTTCTGCTTCTCGTTTGCCTTGAAAGCTCCTTGTTGGGGTCACCATAAATTGGAAGCTAAGCAAGGTCAGTACTTGGAAGGGAGGCTACCAAGGAAGGCTCTGAGAGGAAGGCAATGGCAAACCCCCTCTGCTTCTCCCTTGCCTTGAAAGCCCCTTGCTGGGGTCACCATAAGTTGGAAGCTAAGCAGGGTCAATACTTGGAAGGGAGGCCACCAAAGAAGACTCTGCAGAGGAAGGCAACGGCAACCCACCTCTGCTTCTCACTTGCCTTGAAAGGCCCTTGCTGAGGTCACCACAAGCTGGAACCTAAGCAGGGTCAGTATTTGGAAGGGAGACCCCTAAGGAAGACTCTGCAGAGGAAGGCCATGGCCAGCCACTTCTGCTTCTCGTTTGCCTTGCTAGGATCACCATAAGTTGGAAGCCAAGCAGGGTCAGTACTTGGAAGGGAGGCCACCAAGGAAGACTCTGCAGAGAAAGGCAGTGGCAAACCCCCTCTGCTTCTCTTTTGCTGGGGGCTCTGTAAGTCGGCTGCCACTTGATAGCACTTATCTATGTAATTGCTATAGGAGCTGCGGTGGCTCAAGTGGTTAAGACGCTGAACTGCAGGCTGCGGAAGGTCAGTAGTTCATCAGTTCGAGACCCAGGTGCCGCATGACGGGGTGAGCTCCCGTCTCTAGCTCCAGCTCCTGCCAACCTAGCAGTTCGAAAGCAAGAAATTGCAAGTAGATAAATAGGGACCACTTAGGTGGGAAGGTAACAGCGTTCCGTGCACCTTGGTGTTTAGTCATGCCGGCCACATGACCACGGAAACGTCTTCGGACAGCGCTGGCTCTTCGGCTTCGAAACGGAGATGAGCACCGCAACCCTAGAGTCGGATTCGACTGGCTTTCGAGAAAGGGAACCTTTACCTTTACCTTATGTAATTGCTTAGGGCGGCTCTGAGTGGTGACTAAAGCAGGGGAGGCAGTTGGGAACTTCCTTTGTGCCAGTTGAACAGGATCTGGCTTGGTCAGAGAGGTTCTTCCTCTTTTTCAGAGTGTTTACTCTGTGCATGGCCAGAGGCTTTTGTGACAATGGTTGGAGACATCTTTGTGTCAGGTGAACAGGATCTGGCCTTGACTGGACTTCTGTTCCTCCTCCTTTGCAGGTAGTTAGCCTGCGTGTGGCCAGAGGCTTTTGTGGCAGGGGAGGGAGGTTATGAACATCTTTGTACCAGTTGAATGGGATCTGGCCTTGACTGAACTCCTGTTCCTCTTTTCCAGGTATTTAGCCTGTGCGTGGCCACAGGCTTCCATGGCAGGGAAGGAAGGCCGCAAGCATCGTTGCACTAGTTGCGTGGAGCCTGGGCTGAGCTTCTGTTCCTCCTCTGTTGCAGTATTTAGCCTCAGCATGGCAAGAGGCACAAGCCTTTGATGTGAGGCAAAGGGCACCTTCCAAAGGGCTCTTGGCTCTTAGTTCATGGGCCACACAGCCTGTAGTCTTGCGTGAGCTATCCCTGTGGTTCCAGGACTGGCCCAGGAACTGAAGCTGTGTTGTATTGTTTTGTAGATGTTTCTCTTAAGCATATTTTTCTGTTCTTGCATGAGCCCCTTGGAGTCTCTACTGGAGAAAAAACAAACCTTATTTATTTATTTATTTATTTATTTATTATTTTTTATTAATATCCCGCCCTTCCTGTATAGACAGGCTCAGGGCAGTGTACAGTAGATTAAAATATGATAAAACATGGATGCATAAATGCAATATTATAAAATTCACATAACAAACAGTGTAGGTACAAAGTGCAGTTAAGTGCAGACGGCGATTGCTGTATGGTGGTCCAATGTAGCTGAGCCAGTACCCTTAGTAGTTCTTAATGCCATTAACGTGAGGGCTGTAGCAATTCAGTTTTTAATAGTTCATTAGTGGTGACTCCTAATTGAAGGCCTGGTAGAAGACTCCATCTCACAGGCACTGCGGAACTGTAAGAGGTCCCAGCAGGGCCCTGATGTCTTCTGGAGCTCATTCCACTCGTGATAGGCCACCACAAAAAAGGCCCTAGCTCTGGTAGAGGCCAATCTGGCATCTTTTGGACCAGGGAGAGTCAGGCAGTTCTGCAACCCTGACCTTGGTGCTCTCTGGGGGACATATGGGGAAAGGCGGTCCCTCAGTAGGCAGGCCCCCGACCATGAGAATGTCTACCTTTTCCCAGTCTTTTGGGCTGCCATAATCTTCCCTTTTTGCACTACTTTGGTGCCATTTGTTTCTCTTCAAACAACTGTTTGTTGCTTGAACAGTTCTAGCCAGTTAGGGATCCCGTAGTGAATGCGGTGATCTAGCAAAAACTGAAAAGGGGGGGGAATAGCTGATTTTGGGTTGAGTTCCCCCCCTTTTCAGTTTTCGTGAATGCAGTGATGTCACAACAGTACAACGGTAGAGAGCCAATCAGATCTGGCCCTGTTAATATCTATGTGGGTGAGCGAAGTCAATTCCAAGCAAGAGCACTGCTTCCTGAACAGCTCAACCCAGTCAAACCATTTAATAATGACACTAATGGGCTCTATTAGGATATTTCCATTCAGTGACTGATTTGGGCTTCCACTACCACCACCTGTTCCATGTATCCTAAAATAGCTTGTGGCATTCAGCTGTAGGTTCTGGTTCCTCTGAATTATAATCCTGGCCAGATGTGAAATGTTTCTAGCTGGGGTGCATTTTGATCAAAAAGACTGTATGGAGTTAGCCTATTAAGCCTTATCTCTTCTGGGTAGCCAAATACATCTTAAAATGCCTATCTGCATAATCATTGTTCATGTTTTATTACTTACACCAGACCTTTGAGACTGGGCAGGCTACATGGCTCAAAAACCAATAATGAATGTCTCACATGCGTAATATCAGACCTTCAGGCTCAAGACAGCAGTATGTTCAAGACCCACGGAAGAACTATTTCTTCACACAGCGAAGGTTAACCTGTGGAACTCACAGCCACCAGATGCAGTAATGACCACTAGCACAGAACTTGTAAAGCAATAGTTTGGAAATCTGTTGCATCTGGGGTTGCCAGGTCCTACCTGCATCCCAGTGGGGGGCTCCACCCTGGCTCCCAACATGTCCAACGTGAAGACGTCACCTGGAAGTGACATCATTGTGCCGGGCACATCGTTCAGGAGATGCTCTAGCATTTGAGTAAAAAAAATTCAATGGTCACCACAGAGTTTTTACCCAAATGCTCGAGCATCCCCCTCACAATGTGCCTGGCGCAATGACTTCACCTCCTTCCACAGGCCAGTTGGCCAGCAGTGGACTGGAGGGCCCTCACGCCTATTGGGGAGATGGCAACCCATAGTCATATTAGAGCTTGGAAGCTAAGCAGGGTCGGTAGTTGGATGGCAGACCACCAAGGATGACTGGGTTGCTGTGCAGAGGAAGTGTCAGGCTCCTTAGTCAGGTCACACAGAGCAGGGGTTCAAAAGAAGAATCTGTTTATTGGTGAATCGTAACTAAAGACACATATGCAGCTTGTGTCAGGAAGGGCCATAAAACATGGAGGCCCCTGAGTTATAGTAAATCCAAACTCTCCCCTAGCATAAGTAAATCCAATTGATACATTTTGCGTGCACAGCCAAAGCAAGTAAGTAAAATGAGAAAACAAGTTAAAAGGCTTTGATTCCCAGCGTAGTGCCCAGCAGCTGTAGACACCACAAGGCCAGGTTAATGATAAGAAGTAAACAACGGAATAGTTCTGAGACACTGGGAGGAAGAAAGGACTCCTTCACATTCCGTCCTTATGACGGGGCTACCTGACAGGAAGGCAGTGCCAAACCACCGCTGTTCTTCTCTTGCCTGGAAAACCTCATAAGGTAGAACTTTGTGGAATCGCCACGAATGGATCACGACTCGATGGCACACTTTACCTTATCGGTTTAGCAAACATTCTTTAAATGAAACATCCATATTCGGGGGCAGTATACCTCTGGAGGCCTGGGATCAGAAGCAGGCCCTCTCATTTATGACCCGCCTGTGAGCTCCCACAGGCATGTGGCCGGCTGCAGTTTGGGAGGGAAGGAGGAGGAGGAGATTGGAGATAAGTGAGGTCGGTGGGGCTGAGAGAGCTCTCTTGACAACTGCCCTTGAGAGAACAGCTCTGAAAGAACTTATGACTGGCCCGCGATCACTCCAGCAGCTGCATGTGGAGGAGTGGGGAATCAAACCCGGTTCTCCCAGATTAGAGTCCACACTCCTAACCACTACACCAAACTGAACCCTTTGCCTGGTCTTGCATGTCCATTTATATGTTTCAATTGCCTAATCTCCACCCCCTCCCGTTCTTCCTCCATTATGGTTTTTCTTTTAAAAACCAAGAAATTGTGCAGCTATTCAGGACGGTGAACCTCAGAGACGGCCACTTCTAAGCCGCTGCGCTATTCAGGGAAAGCAGAGTTGGCAACTGCATCTCTGAAGGCCCGTTACTGATTTATAAGATTCTTTGGGGTTGGGGTGGCTGTGACGGTTTTTAAAAATGTCAGAGTTTCCAAGAATACCGGGAATCCAGAAAGAGCAGGTCCTTTCAGAGAAGCCAGGCAGGGATCCCACATCAGACTAACCACCCAGCCCACAGCTGGCATCTTCACTGCTAGTCTTGGGAGACCGCCCACATGTCGAATGAGTTGGAGCAACGGTTCTCAGAGCGTGGGGCGGGCCTCCATCGAGAGGCAGGGACCACTGCTGAGGGAGACGCGAGCCCTTTCCCAGGAGCCTGTTGAGACGTCTTTGGAAAAGTTGGGGAGGCACAGAGTGGAGGAATTGGGCTTGGATTCTGTCTTCAAGATGCCCATTCTGTGACATTTCCGTGCAAAGCTGAGATGTACAGAAGACAAGCACAGTGTTTGTTTAGAAGAAGAAGAGATTGCATTTATACCCCACCCTTCACTATGTGAAGGAGTCTCAGAGTGGCTTACAATCTCCTTCTCCTCCCCCTAATCACAACAGACACCCGGTGAGGGAGGTGGGGCTGAGAGAGCTCTCTCGAGAACTGTTCTTGAGAGAACAGCTCTGAGAGAACTTGTGACTGTCCCAAGGTCACACCAGTAGCTGCATGTGGAGGAGTGGGGAATCAAACCCGGTTCTCCCAGATTAGAGTCTGTGCTCCTAACCACTACACTGCGCCAAAATGACCTTGATGGAACAAGGGTCTGAATCAGTATAAGGCACACTTTTCTTGTGCCTGTATGTGTTACTATGTTTCCCCTCTGTGCTTATGTATGTAAACCTCCGGCACCCATGAACACATTTAATGCATCTGATGATGCGGGATCTGGCCCACAAAACCTTATGCCAGTGTGGGACCATGGGTATAAAGGATATCATGTCCAGCTAGAATGGGTGAAAGCTGTATTCAAATCCAAGAGAAGGTGGTGGCCATCTGAAAGCCCATGTGGAAAAGAGCTGGACTAGAAGATATAGGTTCAAATCTCCACTCAGCCACAAAGTTCAGTGCGTGTCTTTGGGCCAGGCACATCCTATGCAGTGGGCCTAGAATGGAGTAACTCACATAAGATTGCACTGACACACTCCTTCGGCCTAACCTACCTCGTAGGCTTGTTCTGAGGATAAGACAGAGTAACGCTACCCTAACTCCGTAGGAAAGGGGTGGGATAGATATCCTTTGGTCTTTAGGTGCCTCCGTTGCACTAGATTTTATCCTCACAACGACCCTGTGAGCTAGGCAAGAGAGTGTGACTGACCTAAGATCAGCCAAAGAGTTTCATGGCAGTGTGAAGACTCGAACCCAGGGATCCCAGAGGCTAGTCAAACAAAGTTAAAAGGTAAAGGTAAAACTAGCTTGAAAGCTAGTTGAGTCTGACTCTAGGGGGCAGTGCTCATCTCCATTTACAAGCTGAAGAGCCAGTGCTGTCCAAAGACTTCTCCATGGTCATGTGGCCAGCATGACTAAATGTCAAGGCACATGGAATGCTGCTACCTTCCCATCAAAGCAGTACCTATTTATCTACTTGCAATTTCTTGCTTGCGAACTGCTAGGTTGGCAGGCGCTGGGGCCAGAGGTGGGAGCTCACTCTGTCATGTGGCACTAGGGTCTCGAACTGCCGAGCTACCGACCTTCTGGTCTGCAACTCAGCATCTTAACCTCTGAGCCACTGTGGCCTCTGAGTTCAACAAATCAAGTGCTAAATACAAAATCCTGGCTCTACCAGCATCAGTTTCATTGTAAGCCTCCATGGATGTGCGGTCCTTTGTTAAGGGCTAGATTCAAGTTCAGTAGCACCTTTGAGACCAACATGATCTTTGGGTTATAAGTAGGGATGGGCACAAACTGAACCACAAAGCAAAATTCATCACGAATTTTGCCCTGTGCGTGGTTCGTGAACCGAAGTTTGTGACAGGTCTACCATTACGAACTTCCACGAACCTTTAAAGGAGTTCGAGGTGGTTCATGGCAGTTCATGGATAGAGCAGAAAGCTGGGATTTAAGGAACTTGGGGTCCCCTTAAACCCCTATTTTCTGTTCCCCGCAAAAACAGCTGAGTAGCGGGTAGCGGAGTTTTTCCCACTGCTCAGCTGTTTTTCAGGCTTTCTGCAAACCCTGTTGAAAGGGCCTGCAGTCCCTTTCAGTGGGGTTTGTGGGGTCACGAACCGGTTTGGTTCATCCTGTTTTGATTAGGTTTCTGGTCTCGTTTGTGGTTTGGCCATGAACTGACACGAACCGCAATTTTTTGGTTCCTGCCCATCCCTAGTTATAAGCTTTTGGTTCATGCCCATCCCTAGTTATAAGCATTTGAGAATCAAAAGGGAATGTCAAAAGGGAGCTTAGAACCTTGGAAACTTATACCCCTAAAATCTTGTTGTTTTCTAAGCTGCTACTGTATTCAGATCTAGTTGCTTTACTGCAGACCAGCAGGGCTACCCTGTTGAAATTGTCCTTTGTTAATTACAGCAGTGTTTCACTTACTTTCTGTCTATAACGTAAACCATCTGGGTTTCATTTTCTGGCGGGTGTGAAGCAGTCCTATAAAAGGAAACTTTTTCCTTCTAGGAATGAGAAACAACAACTGTGCTGAATGAATGAACCCCCCCCCTTTGGAAAGCAAAGTTCTCAGCATCCCTATTCACACCCATCTCCTTGTTTCAGTTCTCAAAACATCCATGTAAGGTAGGCAAATATAACCATTCCCATATGGCAAATAAGATGGAGAGCGAGGTGCCTAAGTCCACCTTAGTAAGTTTTGCAGCAGAGGTAAAATTTGAACTCGGGACCTGGTGGATCGCACCTCATTGCCCTAGCCACTGTGCTATATCAGCTTAGCTGTTCTGTTGTACTAGAGGTCCCCAACCTTTTTGAGCCTGCAGGTAACTTGGGAATTCTGACATGATGTGGAAGGCACAGCAACAAAATGGCTGCTGCAGGAGGTGGAGCCAGCCACAAAATGATTGCTGCAGCTTAACTTCAGTCACACTGTGAGGATCCTCATGCTGTGGTGGCAACTGCTGTTGAAGCAACATTTTAAAAGAATCTGCACAATCTCCAACAGCCAATCAGAAGGCTGAGGAAAAGCCCTGCCTGGCCCCACCCACTTCCTAAAAACCCTTGGTGGGCACCAGAAAAGGTATCCACAGGTGCCATGGTGCCCATGGGTACCACGTTGGGAACTCCTGTGTTATACCATCTAATTAAAGTTCACTGTAATTTATTGTGCCTACTCCCTACAGCAATGAGAAAAATAAGTGGGCAGCCCCAGCGCAACCCCAAAACAAGTGAGGTTTCAGCTTAGCTTCTAGTGCCATCTTCATCATTGATGTGCTGGCTTTAGCGTACTTGTCCTGTTCACAACTCATGCATATGCAATGAAAGAACTCAAATGTGAACTTGTGGATCTCCTGACAAAAATATGTAATCTTTCTTTAAAATCTGCCTCCATTCCTGAGGACTGGAAGGTAGCTAATGTCACTCCTATCTTTAAAAAGGGCTCCAGGGGAGATCTGGGAAATTACAGGCCAGTCAGTCTGACATCAATACCGGGTAAGTTGGTGGAAATGTTATTAAGGAAAGAATTAGTAGGCACATTGATGAACAAAAACTATTGAGGCAGACTCAGCATGGGTTCTGTAAGGGAAGATCTTGTCTCACTAACCTGTTAGTGTTTTTTGAGGGAGTGAACAAACATGTGGACAAGGGGGACCCAATAGATATTATTTACCTTGACTTCCGGAAAGCTTTTGATACAGTTCCTCATCAAAGGCTCCTAAGTAAGCTCAATAGTCATGGGATAAAAGGACAAGTCCTCTTATGGATCAAAAACTGGCTTATAAATAGGAAACAGAGAGTGAGTATAAATGGGAAACTTTCTCAGTGGAGGGTGGTAAGCAGTGGGGTACCACAGGGATCAGTACTCGGTCCGATGCTTTTTAACTTGTTTATTAACGATTTGGAATTGGGAGTAAGCAGTGATGTGGCTAAATTTGCAGATGACACAAAGTTGTTCAGGGTGGTGAAAACCAGGGAGGATTGTGAGGCACTCCAAAGGGATCTGTTGAGGATGGGTGAGTGGGCGTCAACGTGGCAAATGGGGTTCAATGTGGCCAAGTGCAAAGTGATGCACATTGGAGCCAAAAACCCTAAATATAAATACACGTTGATGGGGTCTGATCTGGCAGAGACGGACCAAGAGAGAGATCTTGGAGTCGTAGTGGATAACTCGCTGAAAATGTCTACACAATGTGTAGCTGCAATAAAGAAGGCCAATGCTATGCTGGGGATTATTAGGAAGGGAATTGATAACAAATCAGCCAGTATCATCATGCCCCTGTATAAATCATTGGTGCGACCTCATTTGGAATACTGTGTACAGTTCTGGTCACCACATCTCAAAAAGGATATTATAGCATTGGAAAAAGTGCAGAGAAGGGCAACTAGAATGATAAAAGGGTTGGAACACCATCCCTATGAAGAAAGGTTAAAATGCTTGGGGCTGTTTAGCTTGGAGAAACGATGGCTGAGAGGTGACATGATCGAGGTTTATAAGATTATGAATGGGATTGAGCAGGTTGAGAAAGAAGTACTTTTCTCCCTTTCTCACAATACAAGAACTCGTGGGCACTCTATGAAATTGCTGAGCAGTCGGGTTAGAACAGATAAAAGGAAATACTTCTTCACCCAAAGAGTGATTAACATATGGAATTCACTGCCACAGGAGGTGGTGGCAGCTGCAAGCATGGACAGTTTCAAGAGGAAATTAGATAAACATATGGAGCAGAAGTCCACCAGTGGCTATTAGCCACAGGGTATAGATGGGAACTCTCCGTCTGGGGCAGGTGATGCACTCTATTCTTGGTGCTTGGGGGGGGGGCAGCAGTGGGAGGGCTTCTAGTGTCCTGGCCCCACTGCTGGACCTCCTGATGGCAACTGGTATATTTTGGCCACTGTGTGACAGAGTGTTGGACTAGATGGGCCATTGGCCTGATTCAACATTGGCTTCTCTTATGTTCTTATGTTCTTAATCCATGTATGGTGCACACTTGATTTTTCTTTACACATGAACACATGTACAGTTCAATCAGTGATTTAAACCCCACATTTTCCCAGATACTGGTCCCTGGTTTCATCTGAAAAGTGAACACATGTTGGTTCTTTCTTAGAAACAGTTGTATTCATGCAGGGGTCCCCAGTCTTTTTGAGCCTGCAGGCACATTTGGAATTCTGACACAGCATGGTGGGTGCAGTGTGCTGAGTACATCAGAGCAGATGGAACTCTTAACTGAGGTCTGGAGTCTGGAGGAGGTGGCCATTAAACACGTGCTGGCCTAGATCACTGGAGGAAGCTGCAAGGTATTGGCAACTCTGTACAGATCTATAACATCCTAAACTAAGGAGCCTGGCCTATATTTTAACATCTGTATAGAGAGAAGAATCCCTTGCTCAATCTGGTGCTGTGCTAAGAGTATGCTTGTGAACATTTTCTTTCTAATAAATATCTTATAACTTTTGATGCCGATAGTGGTTCTCTGTACCACATAGACCGCCACTGTCTTGGACACACTATTTTAAAAGGAGCACTGGGGGAAGGCAGTCAGTTGGCAAGCGGCCATTCCTCCAGGGGTGCACAAGGCAGTAAACTGTCCCTATGGTGACCATGCATTTGGCAGTGGGAGACACCGAGGCAAGGCCTCAGAATTTGAAAGGGAAGCTGGGAATCCTAATCCTCCCAAGTGGGTAATTCCTTGCAAAGGTCAGGTGGTGGCAGTGGTTACCCAAGAAAGAAAAGCTTCTCCAGGTATTGGGAAAACCTTGGAGGGCAGGGTGAAACAGGGCCTGCAGGCCAGAGCAGGCCCGTTCCACCACTCTTCAAATATGAAATCACATATGCTATTAATTATCAGATCTTAAATCCCATTGCGTGCCAATTTTCTAATACTCTTGAACATTTAATATCAGCAATCAAATATTATCAAACATTAAATATCATTACATGTCTAATAAAAATGATGTCCGATAGATATCTTTGTCCATTAAGAATAAGAAACACTAAGTATTAAATTTTAATACATGTTTTATGTATTGATACACCACTTTAACCCCAAATGGGGACCCAAGGAACTGACAACATAATTCTCCGTTTTATCCTCACAACACCCCTGTGACGTAGATGAGGCTAAGAGAGTGAGCGGCCCGTGGTCACTCAGAGATCTGCCATGTCAGAAGGTGGATTTGAACCTGAGATCCTAGTCCAATCATCTAACTACTACAGCACACTGGCTCTGAGCCAAATGAAATACTGTTAGAAAAGCTGTTGTATAATACACTGAATATTGGTTTCTACATTTATATTCAGAGCTTGATACTGATAAGCAAAGGAAGAAGAAGAAGACGACGACGACGACGAGGAGATTGGATTTATATCCCATCTCAGAGTGGTTTACAATCTCCTTTCCCTTTCTCTTTCCCTTCCCCTCCCTGCAACAAACACCCTGTGAGGTAGGTGGGACTGAGAGAGCTCTCTCGAGAACTGCCCTTGAAAGAACAGCTCCAAGAGAACTTGTGACTGAACCAAGGTCACACCGGCAGCTGCATGTGGAGAAGTGGGGAATCAAACCCGGTTCTCCCAGATTAGAGTCTGAGCTCCAAACCACCACACCAAACTGGAAAGCCCCTATTGCGGAAGTACTGCCGCAGGCTCATAGCATTAAAACAGACTTTCAGGCAGAGCTTCAGAGCGGTAAGGGTGAACTGCAGAAACTGTCCGACCAGTGCAATCAACAGGCTGGGACATTCAATAAACAATTATAGAATGAGCCAGAAATTTGGAAAACAGAACTGAAGCAAAGCACGAGTGTTAGATGAAAAACCCCTCAGACCTCAGAATCTGCCTGATAGTTCATCATTGCTGATCTAATTCAAATGTCCTGCCGTTGGCCGATGTGTGCATCCTTTGGACGGTTGACACCCTTGTGACTGCTGGGGGGGGGGGCGATGGATGGGGAGGTTATCAAAGCTTCACTTTCTTGAAGCAATTCTGGGCACATCAAAGGCATGCCTTCGTAATGAGGTCGAGTCGACACACCGCACAGCATTCCTTGCGGTGGCTGCTGGCACTTCTCTAACTGCATTTTAAAAACCCCACAACATGCATAATCAATCTTGCCGTACTGCTTAATTAAGTACGTCTTGAAAGGCCCAAGTGCAGTTAGGTCATATGAGGTAAACATTGAAAACGCCCATCTAGAATCCTGGGGTTTGAATGCAAAGAGGGCGGTTGGAACAAATCTATGTATGTTTCTGAATAACCTCTCTTTGCCCCTAATTTTGCTCCGTGCTTTAATTTTGTTTGGAGAATTCATTGTTCTGCCTGTCATCGAAGGGCTTGAACACATGAACACATGACGCTGTCTTATACTGGATCAGACATGTGGTCCATCAAAGTCAGTATTGTGTACTCGAACTGGCAGCAGCTCTCCACGGGCTCAGGCGGAGGTCTTTCACGTCCCCTACTGTCAGATCCTTTAACAAGAGATGCCAGGAATTGAACTGGGGACCTTCTGCATGACAATCAGATGTTCTACCACTGAGCCACAGCTACTTTTGAAGTTACACTTTCAAGCTGATGGTGTGTCGAAACAAACTGAAGTTACATTGTCTGCCTTGCATTTAAAAATGCATGCAGGGCAGGGTCCAGACCTGGAGGCACCCTTTCTGGTTTCAGAAGAGAAAAGACATCATGAAGATATTGTTTTGAAGGTGAGAACAGGGCAGGAATAAACGCAACTAGGGCTGCTCAAGCACCCACTTGTGAAGCTCACATCTTGCTCGCCAGTTGCAAGCAGGGAGTCAGTTGTTCAGTGGGAAGTTTGAACAGCTTGAACCTGTTTGCCAGGTTGCTTTCTGTGTGTACACAGTATACATTAACACCCCCGCACCATCTTCTCACCATCCTCTTCTGCCAATTGTGTAAATAAGGAACGGACATAAACAGTCATACATAAATAAATACTGTGCATTTTTTAAAAGTCTTACTGTTGGGTCCGTCAAAGATTCAGATTAATGGCTGTGCATCTGTCTGGATCTGCAGCAGTTCAAATGTATGTTTTTAAAAACTCAGCCTCATGGGAGCTGTAGTATTTATTGAGTCCACTTTGTGGCACCATATAAGTTACCTGGCCCAAACATTCCTGACTCTGGGAGGTAATCGATTAAACTTTCTGCACACATACAAAAGCAAGGGAGAAGGAAATGAAACTCTTGTTTTGAGCTCTAGTAGTGGAATTTTGAGTCAGGCATGGAAAAGCGAGGCAGGGACAACATAAGACTCAACTCATGGGGTTTTTGCACAGCAAGGTTTCTGACTGGTCATTGGAAGTTTGATTGGTTGTGCAGACTTTTGGAAAAAATGTTGCTTTGCACCATGACCTGGATAGCCCAGGCAAGCCTGATCTCATCAGATCTCAGATGCTAAGCAAGGTCAACTGTAGTTAGTACTTGGCTGGGAGACTTCCTTGGAATTCCACATCGGAAGGACGGGGGCAGGCTTTTATTCAGCCACCTCTCTGAATATTCTCCAGGCCCCCAGTAGCGGTCCGTCACCGGGGGTTGCCATGACTTCCAGGTACACACACACACACACACACACACACACACACACACACACACACACGAGTACAAAAATACCAATGAAAAAAAGTGTTGCGGAGAGCCAGTTTGGTGTAGTGGTTAAGTGTGCGGACTCTTATCTGGGAGAACCGGGTTTGATTCCCCACTCCTCCACTTGCAGCTGCTGATGTGACCTTGGGTCAGTCACAAGCTCTGGCACAGCTGTTCTCTCAAGGACAGTTTCTGTCAGAAGTTCTCTCAGCCCCACCTACCTCACAGGGTGTCTGTTGTGGGGAGGGGAAGGGAAAGGAGCTTGTCAGCCTCTCTGAGACTCCTTTGGGTAATGAAAGGTGGGGTATAAGTCCAATCTCCTCCTCCTCCACTGGACAGTCTAGCAACCCTATTGATGCACAAAACTTTGTGTCAGTTTAGATTGTCCTAATAAAAGGTATTACACAGATTTAGTTTTCAGATTCTGCATAGCCCAATATAGTCACACAATATTTTCTAGCTGGATACACAGCCTGTAAGGTGGCCCCCAAAGTCCAGTGCCCCAAGCTTGGTGTCCGAGGTGGTTATCTGGCTCACCAGCTCCACAGTCCAGGCTTGTAGCTAAGAAGAGTTGTCTCCTCTGAGCTGGGAAATTCCTGGAGATTTGGGGGCAGAGCCTGGAAAGGGCAGAGGTTGGGGAGGGGAGGGATCTGCATGCCTTATGTCGTCATAGATTCCACCGTACAAAGCAGCCATTTTCTCCAGGGGGGCTGATCGCTGATGTCTGGAGATCGGTTGAGATCCTGGGAGATCGCCAGGCAGGGCCGGCTCCAGGTATTTCTGCGCCCTAGGCGGGCGCAGATCCCAACCTCCCGGTTGGGCCTGGAGACCCAGCCATGCCGCCCCCTCCTGTCCCCCCTAGGGAGGAGGGGGAGGGCGGGCAAGCTGTGCCCCGGCTGGCCGCCGCCGGCTGCTTCCTCCTCCTCCTCCCTCCCCCAGGGAGGAGGGGGAGGGCGACTTGCGCCCTTGGTGGGCGCTTTTCCGCGGTGGCAACAGCAGGGAGATCCTGCTGGCCGCCGCCGGCCATCTCCTCCTCCTCCTCCCCCCAGGGAGGAGGGGAGGGCGACTTGCGCCCTAGCCGGGCACTTTTTCGCGGCGGGTCGCCCTGGTTAGGGCGGTGGCGGGGGACTTTTTTTGGGGGAGCGGGGCGCCATTTGGCACCCCTGAGGCCGGCACACCCTAGGCGAGCGCCTAGTTCGCCCAATGGGTGATCTGGCCATGTCGCCAGGCCCCATATGGAGATTGGCAAGCCAGAAGTGAAGCAGCCAATAATGACTCCCCCGCCCCAAATTCATTGCCAAGGGATTCTCCACCGCTGTGTCATACATATCACATAAAACAAGCTTCTGCAAAGACATTCTTACATATCGTTCTGTTCCTTGGAGGAACACCAGGGAGACGCAGTTTCAAAATGGGTAAGAGGAGAATCCCCAACCAGGCTGTTCTTTTTGATCGACATCAAAGATGGGAAAGGTTTCAAAGCAGGGATCTAATGGAGGAGAACGCAGCTAGGCCATGTGAGGTCTCCGAACGGTTTAAAGAAATGGATTCCAGATTTTATTTTATTTTTTTGAAATCTGAGTTCTGGAACACCTGAAGCTGGAGATCTTGGCAAGAAAAAATCAAGCGGTACCCCGGGGGTTGTTGAGGTTTTCGCTCGTAAACCGGGAGAAGCAATTAAATATTTAATCAGCAGCTCGCAACGTTTCAAAGAGCGGACGGGCTTGCAAAATCCTAACGCTGGGTGGCCAGCAAATTCGTTTCTCATTATTTATAGGCGTTCAATTCATTTCGCATCTATATCTATTGTGTGTGTAAATATTCACACGCATATGAAGGCATAAAACTGCCTTACACTTGGGCCATCAAGGTCAGCGTTGGCTACTCAGACTGGCAGTGGCTGCCTGGTCCTTTTAACAGGAGATGCCAAGGATCGAACCTGGGACCTTCTGCATACCAAGCGGATGCTCTACCACTGAGCCACAGCCACTCCCCCCTTTAAGCAACCCACAAATAGGAAAGTTGCTTAAAATGCACTAAAATAGACCTTGCTCAGTTAAATGGGTACTACTGAGCCTTTAGCCTTTAGAGTTTCCCCACATAATTCAACAATTTTTCTCTCCCTTCTCAGATTAAGCAAGCGGTAGCTCAGGAGAGAGCTTTCTTGGTGGTGGCACCGAAATCCTGGAACTCGCTCCCCGAGGAGACTCGTCTGTTTCCTTCTATTACCATCTTCCTCCAGCGAGTGAAGATTTTTTTTGTTTCATTGGACACTGTCCCTCCAGGCCCGTTGACAACCCAACCAGAGACTTACTTCCCTCCTGCTCTGAGCAGCCTTTCCCACCCGATGGAAGAGTTAACAAAAAGATTGACAAGGAAGTCTGTCTCAATGACATCTGGGAAACGTTAGCCATGGAAAAGCCGATGGTTACTTAAGCTAGCTAAAGGCGAAACAGACCCAGACAGCTTTCCTACAACTCAGCTTTCTGTCTTATTCTTGAGCAAAATTCCAGGATTCCAACTCAGCATAAAGTTTTATTTCATTAAGGAACGGCACATTAGAACTAGTGAGGCTGCAAAAATATGTAAGAATATCATCCCACCCACCCCCCACACACCCCGGTTACAGTGAAGGAATTTGCAATATGGGTTGGTTTGGAAAGTTTTTTTTAAAAGACGTTTTCCTGTTTCCTTGTTATACCCTCTTATCATTTTAAATAATTTTGTGGCCCTGTGCATAATCTCTGTGCTGTCTAACCCTTGTTGATTTGTATACCCCATTATATAAACTTTTTAAAAAATCTTAAAATAAAACTTTTAAAAATTAACCAATGAGTCAACTATACATCGATGTATCTCTTTAATACGTATAATGTGTCTATGTGTGTGATTAGACAATGACACTGAAAATATATTTGAAACAGTGCGCCTTGCACACGGAAGCTCATACCTTAAATAAACCTTTGTTGGTCTTAAAGGTGCCCCTGGACTCTAAATTTGTTGGACTGCTTCAGGCCAACGTGGCCGACCACCTGGAATGAACAGAAGATCTAAGTAGTATAATCAAGAAATAATTTGAAACACTGAAGTGGAAGAATAATAAAGAAAAGAAGCAGACAAGACAATAGTGCAAATTCCTTGAATGTAACCAAGAGGAAAATGATGTTCTGGCTTCCCCTTGTAGTGCCCAATAACTCACAATCCTAGTATGTGTGTGTGTTCTCATTGCGTCGGCACAGGCCAATTTATTTGAAAATAAATTCATGTCTGATAGGATCAGGCACCAGTACAACCACTCCCCATCTGGTAGATTTCCCTGTATCTCCAGACTTTTCTCCTTTAAAGAAAACTAACCCTGCAGAGTAGGTCCAGAGAATTTGTGACTCCGCAAGGCAAGACAGCTTAGCAGCCATATAAATTGATAATTCTAAGGGCATTTGAAAAGAAACAGAGATTTCCCTCCAGCTGTGTGGTAATCTAATATACTTCTTTGGAAACTTGTGCTTTCTGCCACCGGCCCAGGACTGGAAAACCAGGGAGGCTGTTAAGCATCTGGCATGGCACAGCGAGTGGGTCACTTTCAATTTGGGCTGTTTGGAGCGTGTTGGGGAAACGAAGAGGTGAGTGTCAGTCTGAAGAATCAGGGCCAATAACCTTTGGGCTCGATGGGAGCATTTAACAAACGACTCCTTTGTCTGTGGAGATGAACTCCTGACGCCGGACGTCCGAGAGCTCAGTCCTTGCCCTCGTCTCCGACGTTCTTCCCACATAGCCAGGATGCAGAAAGGATCTCTCCACCGTATCTCAGCACATACCATCGTGACTGGAGTTTCCAACAGATCTCCCCAAGGCTCCTCTAATAGCCCCGATAAGTCCTTCCGGCTCCCTTCTAGCTCTAGCAATCAGAAAGATATCCTGTTCTGGTCCCAAGTGAATTAAATCAGCCATGACAACAATGACTGTAGACTCCATTTTATTCGGCCTCCGTCACGGTGGATCTATTTATTTATTTTTTTTAATCTCAGCCAAGCTGGAGACAATGCGATCGATTGAGGAGAACATCTGCTGAAAGATGGCACCCTCCTCGAGAACCGCCGTGGACGGTGGAAGTAGAAACAATTGGCGTATTTTTACCCCTCCTCGCTCATTTCCCTCGGAACACCTCAAAGCTTGTTCCGCGCACGTTCGGATGGAGCTTTGCAGAAAATCCCACGGGTCGGGCATTATCCACGTTTCACAGAGGGCGGCGGGTCAAGTGTCATCCACATAAAGTCACATAATGAATCGTGGAAAAGAGCCGGGGAAGCAGAGATCGGCCCGGCTTTCCGGCTCGGGAGAGCTGGTGTTTTAATCATTCCGTCATGTGCGGGTCTTCGTGTTCCCTGCCAAGCCACCTCGGTCGAGCTGTCTAGGATGTGCAGCTGTTAGAAATAATGCATTAATTGCTGGAACGGACCATTTACCAGTAGCCAGCATGGATGCCGTCGATTAATAGCTGTTCCTAGAAGCCATAACTTTTTTGGGGGGTGTGCGTGCATGTGGCGCGGAGGGGCGAAGGATCAGTAAACTGAAACTTTTTACCTGGGGGAGCCGGTTTATTTGCAGGTTGGTTGAAGTCAATCCAAGATCACCGTTTTTATGGGACGGCAGCGGCCTCTTTGATCTGGCCCAGCGTCGGACATTCGATAGCCCCTCCTTACCCTGCTCTCCGGTCACAGACAAGTTGTATAGTAAACTCATAATGGCACACATGTGTAATTTTTCCATGGCCTGGGATGAGGTTTGTTACCAAAGGTCAAGTCATTTCCTTTTAGGAAACTGGATCTCATTAGGCCTCTGTCTACATGCAGCACGAGGGTTCCCCCGGCTTCTGTCGCTGAGTTCCCTGAGACTGTGAAATCCCTGCTGCTACAATAGCCAATCTATTCGCGTGGGTAGCCGCGGAACAAAGCGTGAGTCCAGTGGTACCTTTAAGACCAGCAAAGTTTTGTTCCTGGTATGAGGTCTCTTACGCATACACACTCCGAAGTGAGCTTTTCAGGAGTCAAAGCTCCCTTTTTCGGATACAAGAGAACTCTGAAAGTCGAAAGCTTGTGCCCCCTAAGTCTTGTGGATCTTTAAGGTGCCACTGGGCTCGGATCTTGAATTCCGTCTTGTCCACGCAGACTGGAAGGGGCTGTCCCGAGTCTGTGTTGGAGGACTTTCACGTCACCTGGTCCCTTTAAGGGGAGGCAGTAGGGATTGAACAGGAGACTTTTTCATGCCAAGCAATAGTCCCTCTAATCACCGCCCACCCCCGGCAGAGCCAAGCAGTTCACATCCCGAGCAGAAGATAAATGCTGTAATCTTAAAAGGAGCAACAGGCAGTGTGAGACCCTGCTTGGCTCCAGTGTGCTGTTGGGCGGGGTTTCCTGCATTAATGGGTGGCTGCTCATGCACGTAACTTAGAGGGGATGCTCATGGCCAAGCACTGAGCCACAGCCTCTTCCCAATATCAGACAATGATCTAACCATATTTAGCATTTATAGAACCATAAAGTCATAGAATCACAGAGTTGGAAGGGGTCCTACAGGCCATCTGGCCCAACCTCCTGCTCAGTGCAGGATCAGCCTAGAGCATCCCTGACAAGGGTTTGTCCAGCCGCTGCTTGAAGACTGCCAGGGAGGGGGAGCTCACCACCTCCCCAGGCAGCTGATTCCACTGCTGCACGACTCTGGCCCCGGTCACACGAGAGGATTTGCCATGCAAGAGAGACGGATCGGGGCGCATCAAGCGGGCGCGATCATACCTCAACATCTGGGAAGTGGAGCGCACCCGTACTCGATCCATCCCATCCCGGCAAAACCACGCATCAAAAAGGTAGCACTAAAACAGTGCTACCAACTGGTTGATGTGCAGCAGGGGTGGGCATCTGATCGCCCCCATGCCCCTCTCCGCATAGCTTCCCGGGCCCTGTTGAACTGCACATGCCCAGGCATGCGCAGCAGGCTCACCTCCGTCCCCTGTCCATGTCTTCCCCCCGACATCTGATCATGCTGGGGAGCAACTGCGTGGTGGCTCGGGGGATCCATCTGATCCCACCACGGCGCATCTCTTTTGATGTGGCTCTAAAAAGCCACACTTCAGCCGTACCTTTTCCCCCAGTGTGACCGGAGCCTAAGACTGTCAAAAAGTTCTTCCTAAGATCCAGCCGGTACCTTCCCACCCTTAATTTAAACCCATTCTTGCAAGTCCTCTCCGCTGCCAACATGAGCAGCTCCCTGCCTCCTCGAAGTGACAGCCCTGCAAAGACTTCAAGACAGCAATCCTGCCCTCCCTCAGCCTCCTCTCGTCCAGACTGTACATTCCCAAATCCTTCAGCCTTTCCTCATAGGGCTTGGTCTCATAGGGCTTCCTCATGGGATCATCCTCATCACACTTCAGAGTATTCAAAATCCTTTGCATTATGTTATAGTCTTACAATCCTTACAACCAGGCTATTTTTGGGCAGGAACGTACAGGAACGGAGTTCCGGCTGGCTCCTGAGTTGGCCATGCCCAGCAGGAACTCATTAGCATAATAGGCCACACCCAACAGCAGAAACTCATTAGGACTGGCTACATTAGGGGTGTGTGGCCTAACATGGCAAAGGAGTTCCTGCTCCAAAAAAAGCCCTGGGTTTTGACAACAAACAAGGTAAACAGAATAAGAAGCAAAAGGTGGGTGTGGCTGGATGACCTCACTTCTGGCAACATGGAGGTGTGGCGTAATATGCTAATGAGCTGTGCTGTCAGGGGTGTGGTCTAATATGCTAATAGGTTCCTGCTGTTGGGTGTGGCCTATTATGCTAATGAGTTCCTGCTGGGCTTTTTCTACAAAAAAAGCCCTGCTTACAACAGCTCTGCAAGGGTGGCCAATATTATTGTTGCACTCCCCCATACTGCAAAGGGAAGAGGGGCTGGAGTGGGAGGGGAAGAGTTAAAATATGTTCTCCATCCCCATGTCCTCTATGTGTATTAAGAGCCACCAAGTCACCTGCGACTTCCGGCGACCCTATGAATTAATGACCTCCAAAATGTTCTGTCCTTCACAGCCTTGCTCAGGTCTTGCAGACGGAGGGTTCCTTGAAGGAGTCAACCTGTCTCCTGCCGGGTCTTCCTCTTTTCTTGCTGCCTTCAGCTATTCCCAGCGTTATTGTCTTTCCCAGCGACTCTTGTCTTCTCATAATGTGACCCAAGTATTATAGCCTCAGTTTAGTCATTTTACCTTCTAAGGAGAGTTCAGGCTTGATTTGGCCTAGAACCCACTTATTCGGCAAACCAGGGTTCCCATAAAACTCTCCTTCAGCTCCATGTTTCACAGAGGGAGTTTAAAACCAGAGGCTCCCTGATTCACAGCTGAGAGATTATGCTACACCAGCCGGGAAGCACACGCCCCCTGTTTTAGTCTGCTCAGGAATCATACTGGGTCCGAATGCCGGCAAGAGGTCTTTTCCCCTTAGTGAACACTTCATTTTAGCCTTTTGTTTCAGAGCAGCTCTCTGGGTTGGACTGGCGGTTGATCTGGTGGCCTAACTTTCGCACAGGCTGTATAAAGCTGAACCCCCTCCAAGGCTCCTAAACTGGTTATGAATGACCCTGGCCACTGGGGATAAAACTGAGCTGATTCTAGCGAAAGCTGCCTGTGCTGGGAAGAGATCTGATCCGCTCTTGGCTTTTATATTGTCAGACAGGAAGTGGTTCCCAACTCCCGCCCCATTCCTGGAGCCCAAGGCTGGCAGCCTCCAGGTGGGGCCTGGGGATCTCCCGCTTTTACAACTGATCCCCAGCTGACAGAGATCAGCTCTCCTGGAGAAAATGGCTCCTTTGGAGGGTGGACTCCGTGGCATTGTACCATGCTGAGGCCCCTCCCCTCCCCAAATCCCACCCTCTCCCGGATCTACCCCAAAAGTCTCCAGGTATTTTCCAACCCAGACCTGGCAACTCTACGGGAGCCTCTGATTCACCTCGAAAACAGTTTTGCATCCAGTACCATTTTGGGCGGTCAACTGCCTGAAGGGGAGGGAGGAAATAGTCTGTCCCTTTAACAGAGGTTTAATGGGGTATACGGACACAAGAACATACAAGAAGCCAATGGTGGATCAGGCCAACAGCCCATCCAGTCCAACACTCGGTCACACAGTGGCCAAAAATACCAGGTGCCACCAGGAGGTCCAGCAGTGGGGCCAGGGCACTGGAAGCCCTCCCACTGTTGCCCCCCCCCCAGCACCAAGAATACAGAGCATCACCTGCCCCAGACTGAGAGTCCTTATCTATACCTTGTGGCTCCTGGCCACTGATGGACCTCTGCTCCATATGCTTATCTAATTCCCTCCATGAAGCCGTCCATGCTTGTAGCCGCCACCACCTCCTGTGGCAGTGAATTCCATGTGTTATTCCATTAATTCCATGTGAATTCCATTATTTACCATCATATATTTACTTTTTTATTTTTGTCCCCCTTTTCTCCTCACAGTTGGGACTCACAGAGGCCTTGTTCTTTGTGGTTCTCCTCTCCCCTTTCTCAGGAGGAGCCCGGGAGGGTGAGCTAGGCTGAGAGTTTGTGTCGGGCACCAAGGTCACCCAGCGATCTTCCACGAGCTACAGCTACGGATTTTAATGTTTATCCTGTGTTTTACACTTTGATTGTATTTACTGTTTTGTTGGATATGATGTTACCTGCCCTGAGCCTGCTTGCTGGATGGGCGGAATAGAAATACAAATACAAAATAAATACAAATACAGTAAATAAATAAATACATGATAGAAATGGGGATTCAAACCTGGGTTGGCCGAGGGCCTAGTCCCACCGCTCCATCCATGACACCACACTGGCTCTCCCCACCATGAAAAGCTTCAGCAGCCCATTTCCACATATTAAGTCTCTATTAAAGAGAGAGATTTGGAAACACAACACAACAGTGGCCACAGGACTGAAAAAGGTCAGTATACATTCCAATCCCAAAGAAGGGCAATGCCAGGCAATGTTCAAACTATCGCACAATTGCACTCATTTCACACGCTAGCAAGGTCATCCTAAAGATCCTACAAGCTAGGCTCCAACAGTACGTGGATAGAGAACTGCCTGCGAGAGTTGGACTATAAGGAAGGCCGAGCGCCGAAGAATAGATTCTTTTGAATTATGGTGCTGGAGAAGACTCTTGAGAGTCCCTTGGATTGCAAGGAGATCAAATCAGTCAATCCTAAAAGAAATCAACCTTGACTGTTCCCTGGAAGGCCAGAGACTGAAGCTGAAGCGCAAATACTTTGGCCACCAAATGAGAAGGGAGCACTCACTGGAGAAGACCCTGATGCTGGGAAAGATTGAAGGTCAAAGAAGAAGGGGACGGCAAAGGATGAGATGGTTAGACAGTGTCATCAATGCAACGAACATGAAATTGAGCAAACTTCAGAGGACAGCGGAAGACAGGAGGGCCTGGCGTGATCTGGTCCATGGGGTCGCGAAGAGTCGGACTCGACTGTGCAACTGAACACCAAAAAAGAGAGAGAGAGCCAGTGAGGTGTCGAAGTTAATGTGCTGAACTAGGATCTGGGAAACCCCAAGTTCGAATCCCCACTCTGCCAAGGAAGCTTGCTGGGTGACCTTGGGCACTCTCAGCCGAATCTAGAAGAGAAGAAGAGAAGAGATTGGATTTATATCCCACCTTCACTACCCAAAAGTGTCTCAGAGCGGCTTACAATCTCCTTTCCCTTCCCCTCCCCACCACAGACACCATCTGAGGTAGGTGGGGCTGAGAGAGCTCTCTTGAGAACTGCCCTTGAGAGAACAGCTCCAAGAGAACTTGTGACTGACCCAAGGTCACCCCAGCAGCTGCATGTGGAGGAGTGGGGAATCAAACCCGGTTCTCCCAGATTAGAGTCCGCGCTCTTAATGACTACACCAAACTGGCTCTCGTAGAGTTGTTGGGAGGTTAAATCAGAGGAGAGAAGAATGAGAGGAGAAGCCAGGTTCAAATCCCCACTCTGCCAAGGAAGCTTGCTGGGTGGGCCAGTCACACTTCTCAGCCTAACTTACCTCGCAGGGTTGTTGTGAGCACAAAATGGAGAAGTGGAGAATGACATAAGCCACTTTGGGTCCCCACTGGGGGAAAAGATGGGATATAAATAAAGTAAACAAATAAACACTCAAGGAACAGGATATTTTTCTCCAGGCCTGTTGGCAACTTCATTTCTGTAGCTCAGTGCCGGCATCAAAGGAATTCACACCTGTTGCTTTGACTATCATTCCACTCCGTGACTTCCCCCCAAAACTGATCTGGTTTTCCACGCCTGCCCTTCAAAGCGTCACTGGTGGCAGGCCCCGTCCAAAGGTCTTCAGGGCACGGGAAATCGGGACATGCATTTATGCTTCCCTTTCTTTCTTTATGAAGCCATATGACCCAGCGCAGGAAACACGTCTAATGAAGGAATGTCCTCAGCTTTCACAGGAAATTATTTTAATTTTATGCCATTTTCTGTTACTTTTTATGGCCACGGATCTGACCTCCCGCGCTCTCGGCTAATCTTTCAGCGGCGAGGTCGGCGGAGCAGAGGGGGGGTCCCTTGGTCAAGGAGATGCCAGGGTCTTAGAAGCCCTTAATAAGAAACAGAGAAAGCTTGGAGGTAGCTTTGAAACAGAGAGCGGTGTGATGCTTTTTAAAAATTAGCTCCGCCACAGTGCTATGGAGAAGCAGGCAAGCCCTTGGTTTCCACAGAAATCTTCAACAGGCTGAATGTTTCGTACGGAAATAAAAAACTGGGGGGAGTGGTTAGTAGTCTTTGCAAAAGGGAGATCTGCAGGTATTACAGCCCTTAAAGGTAAAATGGCCAACCTCCAGGTGGTCAAGCCAAGTATACACACTGTGAAAAATGATGAAAACTACAAATTCTATAAACAATTAAATTTATGTAATGCAATTAATATCTCAGTTCCTCTGTACCAAAAAAATCAACAATTTTTAGTGTGCCTTATAAACTGCTGATGATGAAGAAGAAGAGCTGAGATTGGATTTATACCCCACCCTTCACTACTCAAAGCGGCTTACAATCCCCTCTCCCTTCCCCTCACCACAACAGACACCCTGTGATTCAGGTGGGGCTGAGAGACCTCTCCCAAGAACTGTCCTTGAGAGAACAGCTCTGAGAGAACTTGTGACTGACCCAAGGGCACACCAGCAGCTGCATGTGGAGGAATGGGGAATCAAACCCGGTTTTCCCAGATCAGAGCCCGCGCTCCTAGCCAGACTGGTCACTATACCAAACTGACTGCTAATGCAGTCACATTCATTCATCCAACAGGAGAGCTCCATATATTCCAACCAGCAAGTGCTCCTTGTTATGATTTGACCTTGTTGAAAGCTGAAATCATAACAAGGACACTTGATGGTTGGAATATATGGAGTTCACCTGCTGGATGAATGAATGCGACTGCATCAGCAGTTTATAAGGGACGCTAAAAGATTATTGGGTTTTTGGCACATAGAAACTGAGATATCAATTGCATTACATACATTTAATTGTTTATATGATTTGTCAGTTCCGTCATTGCTCATGGTGTGTACACTTGGTTGGACAACCTGTCCTGTGATCTCTCCACTTTCGTAACCTCCAGGTGGGAGCTGGAGATTTCCTGTTTCTACAATTGATCTCCAGGCGACAGGGATCAGTTCCCCTGGAGAAAATGGCTGCTTGGAAGGTGGACTCTATGGCATTATAGCCCACTGAAGTCCCTCATAAGAACATAAGAGAAGCCAATGTTGAATCAGGCCAATGGCCCATCTAGTCCAACACTCTGTCACACAGTGGCCAAAAATACCAGGTGCCATCAGGAGGTCCAGCAGTGGGGCCAGGACACTAGAAGCCCTCCCACTGTTGACCCTCCCAAGCACCAAGAATAGAGTGCATCACCCGCCCCAGACTGAGAGTTCCCATCTATACCTTGTGGCTAATAGCTACTGATGGACTTCTAATATGGACTTCCCCACCCTGAACCTCGCCCTCTCCAGACTCCATACCTCAAATCTCCAGCTATTTCCCAGGCCAGAGATGGCAACCCTACTTAAATGGCTCTACAGTTGCCAACAGCCTGGATGGGGGGGAATGCCCCCTTAATGGAATGTTGTCTACACATTGTCAGTATCATCTACTCTGGCTGGCAGCTGCTCTCCAGGGTCTTGGCCAGAGATCAGTGATATCGTTTGCTACCTGGTCCTTCTAGCTGAAGATATCATAGATTGAACCTGGGACTTTCTGCATGCAACACAGATGCTCTAACATAGAGCCTCGGACCCTAACTCTAAATATTAAGTGTCCATATGCTCATGAAGCTGCCGTCTGCTGAATCAGGCCATTGGTCATGAAGGACAAGGAAGTGTTGTTTGTTCTGACAGGCAGGGTCTCGGGGGCAGGCCTTAGGCAGATCATGAGAAGGAGGGCAGGAAGGGATGCTTCAGTGTTCTCATGGCCCTTTCTTGCACGCCCAGGGAAATGCTGATCGCCATGTTGGGGTCCGGAAGTAATTTTTCTCCAGGCCAGATAGGCTGGAGAGCCTGGAGGAGTTTTTTTGCCATCTTCTGGCCATGGAACAGCAGTCACAGATAAGCATATGGAGTAGAAGTCCATCAGTGGCTATTAGCCACAAGGCATAGATAGGATCTCTCAGGCTGGGGCAAGTGACTCTCTGTATTCTTGGTGCTTGGGGGGGGGCAACAGTGGGAGGGCTTCTAGTGTCCTGGCCCCACTGCTGGACCTCCTGATGGCACCTGGTATATTTTGGCCACTGTGTGACAGAGTGTTGGACTAGATGGGCCATTGGCCTGATCCAGCATTGGCTTCTCTTATGTTCTTATGGGGGTGTAGGGGCGGAGGTATTTGTGAATTTCCTGCATTGTGCAGGGGGGTTGAACCAGATGACCCTGGAGGTCCCTTCCAACTCTATGATTCTATGATTCTATCTCCTACCTGATCCTTTTGAGTGGAGCATTCGGAGGCCAAACCTGGGACTTTCTGCACAGCCTAGGGTTTTCCTTTATTGACTTCATCTATATCCCACCTTTCACCTCAATGGGACCCACGGCAGCTTACAATCATTCTCCCCTCTTCGATTTTACTCTCTGAACAACCCTTTAAGGTGGGTTAGGCTAAGTGTGTACAACTAGTCCAAGGTCACCCAGTGAGCTTCCAAGGTGGGTGGGGGGATTCAAACTTGGGTCTCCCAGATCCTAATCTAACACTCGTACCACTAGACCACACTGGCTGTCAGGAGATTTGGGGGTGGATCCTGGGAAGGGTATGGTTTAGGGAGGGGAGGGACCTCAGTGCGGTATAGTACCATAGAATCCACTCTCCGCTGCAGACGTTTCCTCCAGGGTAGCTAATGCCTGTTGTCTGGAGATCAGCTGTAATTTTGGAGGTTATCCAGCCCCCACTTGGAGGTTGGTATCCTAGGCATAAAACTGCCATACCTCTGTCTGTCCATTATCTATCTATCTATCTATCTATCTATCTATCTATCTATCTATCTATCTATCTATCTATCTATCTATCATCATCATTATCTATCTATCTATCATCTATCTATCTATCTATCTATCTATCTATCTATCATCTATCATCTATCATCTATCTATCTAACTATCTATCATCTATCTATCAACTATCATCTACCAGTTTGGTGTAGTGGTTAGGAGCGCAGGCTCTAAACTGGGAGAACCGGTTTTGATTACCCACTCCTCCACATGCAGCTGCTGGTGCGACCTTGGGCCAGTCATAAGTTCTCTCAGAGCTGTTCTCCCAAGGGCAGGTCTCAAAGCTCTCATCCCCATCTGCCTCACAGGGTGTCTGTTGTGGGGAGGGAAAGGGAAAGGGATTGTAAGCCATTCTGAGACTCCTTCAGATAGTGACGGTGGGGTATAAATCCAATTTCCTCCTCCTCCTCCTCCTCCCCACCTACCTCACAGGGTGTCTGTTGTAGGGGGGGGGGAGAAAGGGGATTGTAAGCTGTTCTGAGACTCCTTTGGGTAGTGAAGGGCAGGGTGTAAATCCACTCTTTTCTTCTTCCTCTTCTCTATCGAACATCCATCCATTTGTCTGTCTGTCTGTCTACCTATCTATCATCTATCATCTACCATCTATCTGGTGTTAGATGACCTGCTAGGGTGCCTTTGAGAGCCACCAAATATGGACACTCCCTTCTGCAAGACAGTTGTCATGAATGAGATATTTAGACAGTTGCCTTAGACATCTGGGGAAGCCAAAAGGACATGAACCCCTACATTTAGGCTAGCAAAGGAACCCCTGAGATAGCGTAATGCAGTCCAAAGAATTTTGAATACTGACTCCCTTACCAGCCTTTCAAAGAAAGCGACTGCAACTCTGTATGAAACTTTGTGGAAGAGGAAGAGGAGGGCTTTAACTTTTGATGGGCTTCCTTTGGGGACCCCAAATTTGCTTTTTTGTGTAAGGAGTGGAGAAACAACATTTTGAGTAAGCACAGCCAAAGAAGAAAACCTCTGATCCAGTCTCAGCTGGTAAGGATTACGGTTACAGTTAACATTCTGGTTTTGTCTTGCCTAAGTTCCAGGTCCTCAAGAACATCGATGCCCAGCACAGAAATACATTTTTCTTTTTAAGTGACATTAAGCAACCATGATTTTTTTTTTTTTAAAGTCCAAAACTGATCATTCCCATCTTGCTTTTCTACTGTAGAACTTTCAGAGGAGCAAACCAGAGAAAAAGAAGTCTAAAGGTTATTGAGATGCCTTCCTGTCTTTCAAGTCTGGGAGCCGGACTGGTGGAGCAGGTAGAAGCTTGGAAGGAGGGCATGTCTGAGAAGAGCAGGGCTTCTGACCGTCAGCTGATATCAGCACAGCAAAAGGATAAGCTCTTGTTGGAAAGGTGAAATGTAAAAGCTAATTCACACATGCGTATCTGTCATTTAGCACTTTGCAGGTGAAAATGAGCCAACCTAGTTCCAGGCACGCAGAGAGCACTTCTTACTGACTTGCATTGCCTCAACTGGGGGGGGGTACTGTGGTTCAGTGGTAGAGCATCTGCTTGGCATGCAGAAGGTCCCAAGGTTCAATCCCTGGCAGGGCCAGCTTGCTCACTAGGTGAACTAGGCGTTTGCCTAGAGTGTGCTGGCCCTTAGGGGCGCCAAAAGCCCTGCCAAAAGCCCCGCCAAAACCCCCTGCCCCCTTCCCTGGCATGCCTGTGCCCCCTGCAGCTGCAGGGTGTGCAGGCAAGCCGGCGCTTAGACGGAAGAGATGGAGGTTTAAACCCCTGCCTCTTCCCTGGCTTGCCAGTGCTCAGACGGAAGAGACGGGGGTTTAACCCCCCACCCCTTCCCTAGCTTGCCGGCACTCAGACAGAAGAGACGGGGGTTTAAACCAAGGAAAGAGCGCGGGTGTGTGTGTGTGTGCCAGAAGGTGTCCTTGCCTAGTGTGCAAAAACACCTGGGGCTGGCCCTGGTTATCTTCAGTTAAAAGATCTGGCAGTGGGTGATGTGAAAGACCTCGGCCTCAGACCCTGAGCTGCCAGTCCGAGTAGACAATGCTGAAAGACCAAGGGTCTGATTCAGTACAAGGTGATTTCATGTGTTCCTGTGTTCAATTAAACATTGTTCCAGGCCGTTCACTCATTTAGCTGAAAAACATTTAGTGATGTATGTGCATGGTAGTGAACCAGGCCTCTCACAGCAAAGAAATCCTAGAGGGATGCTTTGAGGTCCAGTTCTCATACCTGTGTTTCGTGCTGATTTTACTCAAATGATTTCTGGTTTTAATGATTCTGTTTACTGGATGGTTTGATTCCTGGAGATAAACTGGTCATCTGGGATGCATACATATGTAGGTCCTGTGCTGACGACTTACTTGTGGACAATGGATATGAGTGAATATGAGTCAGGATCTCACCCTTTCTCCCCACTCCCGGCCTCCGCAGGTTGAACAGACCTTCTGCACAGTGCCTACATATGTACAAGTTGTACATGGACCAGTTCTGTATCCTGAGTTTCCTCCATGGATTCGTTCATTGCCCACAAATGTATTTTCTGCACTGCACCATTATCTCATGATAACAGGAAACCTCCCCCGTTCTCGGCGCTCTTATTTCTATTGTGTTAAGTGTCTCCAAAGAAAACAGACGGCATGGGCGAGAACGAGAAAATACACCCCTGATTTCTTCAAAGGATGAAAAAGCGGATGAATAATTGAAGAGGGACCATCAGGATTTGCAACTCCCAGTGGAGCTCCGGTACATTACCAAGTCTTTATAAATGGTTATATTAAAAAGAGACAGCTCGAGCGCTGCGCAGAGTTTATACGTACAATTACCGGACTTGATCCCAAATTGCAAATCAAATTTGTTACATCTCTTTCCCCGATGGCTGTTGAAGATAGAATCCACTCGTCGTACGCCAGCGGGCGTTGAGGTTCGGTTTTCTAATCGTCAATTTGCAACGGCTACAATTCATTCTTTTTTTTTTTTTAATTCTCCCTCGCTCATGTGGACACGCCGTTGAAAGTAATATATTTTGGTGTATTTTACCAATGTTTGGTGAAATAAGTTATTGCTGAGGAGCGGCATTCAAGGTCTGCGCAGTTGAATTTTGCAACCCACATTATGCAAATCAGGCAAATGTTCACAATTGCTCTAATTGTACATAATTTATTCTGCCACTGATGCTCTTTTTCATAACCCCCCCACACACATACATACTGCAGCTGTTTCCATCCTGAATTAGCGCTTGCATCCATCCTGTAGTTGACTGGATGGAGAAGAATAATCTGAAACCTAATCCAGGCAGGATAGAGGCAACGGTGGCCAGAAAAGTGGAGGTTCTAAAAATCTGGCTGTTTTAGAGAGAATGACAGTGGTTGGTGTAATGCCAGTATGACCCAGTTTGGTGTAGTGGTTAGGAGCGCAGCCTCTAATCTGGGAGAACCGAGTTTGATTCCCCACTCCTCCACAGGCAGCTGCTGGTGTGACCTGGGATCATTTTCAAGTCCTTTCAGAGCTGTTCTCTCACAAACAGTCCTTGAAAGAGCTCTCTCAGCCCCACCTACCTCACAGGGTGTCTGTTGTGGGGAGGGGAAGGGAAAGGAGATTGTAAATTGCTTGGAGACTCCTCCTCCTCCTATGAACCAATCCCATGCATGCCAGGTAGTCTCTGCCATAGAGCACCCTTCCTCTCCCTCTAAAATTTCCATTTTCACAAGATCGATAGTATTCAATAGGCCCCCTGTGCAAACAAAAGTGTTAGTGAAAGAGGAAGCCCTCTCCTTGACACTTTCACGCATGCTAAATAATGCAGTTTCAATCCACTTCAGTGAACGTTTGCAAGTGGGTTTTCCCATTTCACACAGTAAAATCCAGTTGCAAAGTGCATGGAAAGTGGATTGAAAGTGCACGTGGAAACACCCAGAGACTACCTAGTGCTCATGGAACTCATTCATAGGACCCAGGTCTTTATCTTGGGTTGATCATGGAAAGAGACTAAAGTTGGGTTTAGACTCTTCTCTGTTATTTGAGAAGCAGGCTAGGGATGCCATCCTCCAGGTGGGTCCTGGGGATCCCCTGGAATCACAGCTCATCTCCAGACTACAGAGGTCAGTTGCCCTGGAGGAAATGGATGCTTTGGAGGGTGGACTCTGTGGAATTGTACCCCACTGTTTAACATTGTATGTTTATTAATTTATGTGCTTTTATGTATTTTTTACTCTGTTGCAAGCCACCCTAGAACATAAGAACATAAGAGAAGCCAATGTTGAATCAGGCCAATGGCCCATCTAGTCCAACACTCTGTCACACAGTGCCCAAAATATACCAGGTGCCATCAGGAGGTCCAGCAGTGGGGCAAGGGCACCAGAAGCCCTCCCACTGCTGCCCCCTCCAGCACCAAGAATAGAGTGCATCACCTGCCCCAGACTGAGAGTTCCCATCTATACCCTGTGGCTAATAGCCACTGATGGACTTCTGCTCCTGAGCTGGCCTAGGCTGGGAGGCCAGGGTAAAAATCATCATCATCATCATCATCATCACCACCACCACCACCACAACAACAACATAAGAGAAGCCAATGTTGGATCAGGCCAATGGCCCATCCAGTTCAATACTCTGTCACACAGCGGCCAAAAATACCAGGTGCCATCAGGAGGTCCAGCAGTGGGGCCAGGACACTAGAAGCCCTCCCACTGTTGACCCCACCTCCAAGCACCAAGAAGACAGAGCATCCCTTGCCCCAGACTGAGAGTTCCTATCTATTGCCTTGTGGCTAATAACCACTGATGGACCTCTGCTCCATATGTTTATCTAGGGTTGCCAGGTCTGGGTTGAAAAATACCTGGAGACTTTTGGGGGTGGATCCAGGAGAGGGTGGGCTTTGGTGAGGGGAGGGGCCTCAGCATGGTACAATGCCACAGAGTCCACCCTTCAAAGCAGCCATTTTCTCCAGGGGAGCTGATCTCTTCTGTCAGCTGGAGATCAGTTGTAAAAGCGGGAGATCCCCAGGCCCCACCTGGAGGCTGGCAACCCTGTGTTTATCCAATTCCCTCTTGAAGCCGTCCATGCTTGTGGCTGCCACCACCTCCTGTGGCAGTGAATTCCATGTGTTGATCACTCTTTGGGTGAAGAAGGACTTCCTTTTATCCATTCAACCCAACTGCTCAGCAATTTCATGGAGTGCCCAGGTGGGTTGGCTTTGACTGCTTAGCTCCCTGCTGAGAGCCAGAGGACTCCTTCAAGCTGGCTGACTTCTGACTCAGCTCCATCAAGGCCAGACCCTTCTGTGATCTGACAGATGACTCCCCCAGCCTTGGGGCTTGCTGGCGCAGAGCACCTCTGGTTGGGCTTGTGGTCCTGTGAGGTGAGTGCAGGAGTGGAGGCATCGGCCCTGGACACAGTGCCCTTACACCAGCTTTGGCTAGAGGGTGAAGATTTCATGCACCAAGAGAAACCATGAGGGGAGGGGGGTGGAGGAAGGAAGGAAGGAAGGAAGGAAGGAAGGAAGGAAGGAAAGAGAGAGAGAGAGAGAGAAAGGAAGGAAGGAAGGAAGGAAGGAAGGAAGGAAGGAAGGAAGGAAGGAAGGAAGGAAGGAAGGAAGGAAGGAAGGAAGGAAGGAAGGAAGGAAGGAAGGAAAGAAAGAAAGAAAGAAAGAAAGAAAGAAAGAAAGAAAGAAAGAAAGAAAGAAAGAAAGAAAGAAAGAAAGAAAGAAAGAAAGAAAGAAAGAAAGAAAAGGAAGGAAGAGAAGGAAGGAAAGGAAAGAAAAAGAAAGAAAGAAAGAGAGAGAGAGAGAGAGAGAGAGAAAGGAAGGAAGGAAGGAAGGAAGGAAGGAAGGAAGGAAGGAAGGAAGGAAAGAAAGAAAGAAAGAAAGAAAGAAAGAAAGAAAGAAAGAAAGAAAGAAAGAAAGAGAAGGAAGGAAGGAAGGAAGGAAGGAAGGAAGGAAGGAAGGAGAGGAAGAAAGGAAGGAAGGAAGAAAGAAAGAAAGAAAGAAAGAAAGAAAGAAAGAAAGAAAGGAAGGAAGGAAGGAAGGAAGGAAAAAGAAAGAAAGAAAAAGAAAGAGAGAGAGAGAGAGAGAAAGAGAAGAGAGAAAGAGAGAGAGAGAAAGAAAGAAAGAAAGAAAGAAAGAAAGAAAGAAAGAAAGAAAGAAAGAAAGAAAGAAAGAAAGAAAGAAAGAAAGAAAGAAAGAAAGAAAACATCTGATGCCTCCTGCACATCTGTCCTGGATAGCATATCCTGATAGTATATGCCGGATATCCTGGATAGTATATGCAGAGATCTCACAGATATCTCAGCCTCACTTGCAAAACTAATTCATGTTCACAACTTAGTATGAAAAATGAGTAAATCCACAGAAAACTCATGACAGTAAAGGCAGTGCTGTGTAATGGTTAGAGTGTTGGACTAGGAACTGGGAGACCCAGGTTTGAATCCCCGTTCTGCCAGGGAACCTCGCTGGGTGAACATTAAATAAATAAAGTGAGTCTTTCCCTCCGGCGAAAGAGCTTGGAATACAATTTATTTATTTTCATGTAATTTGCCAAATTCATACCCTGCCTTGCTGTTCTCAGCAGGGCTACCAAAGTGGCTGAGAGATTAGAAACAGATATGATTTTTTTTTAAAATGCATCTCCTGTCCCATGGATTTCTGTGGAAAAAACTTTAAGTGTATGACTCATCGTGTCTTCCCAATGAAATCAGTGGAAGTTAATAGTATCAGATTGTAGCTGCATTATGTACCCGGTTTGGGATTTGGATTCTACAATGTTGATACCCCTTGATTGGGGGAATTGTTCGGCTCTAAGTAAAAAATATTGGCAGCTGACCTCACTGCCTCTGCGTTTATAGTGGCCAGTCTTTTTTTTTTTTTTTGTGGAAAGCATGCTGCAAGTCAAATTTATGGTATAAGAGCACAAGACCAATATCATTCTGAAGGGAGTCACAGAGTTTTGATGAAAACACACAGCTGCTCTTCGGAGAATCAGAGAGACGGCCGGAAAAGTGCTTTCCAAATACACAAGCTGCCACCAGAACCGTTTGTTGAACCGCACAATCCTTGTGGTTTCCCGTTCCTCGTAACAGCTTTCTGTTTCTGATTAGGAAATAGCTGCCCATCAAAGCCATGACTTTTATTTATTGTTTCCTGGACATAAAGGTATGACTCAGTTCTCCTCTAAAGATTTATCCATCTGTACCTATTCCTGGGCAGGGAGCCCCTGTTTAAGCAAGTTCAAATCCTTCACAGTTTCTGAGAAGATGAATTTTCAATGAAATATGCAAATCACATGGATTATAGGAATAGCGTGGAATTGTTCTTTTCATTAATAAAAGGGAATAAATGAGTATTGGATGCAAACTCTTTTCAGCATCAATAGATTTTAATTGGGAGATTAGTCATCAACAGTTTTAACAGATTTGTTAGAACACGGAAATTTAAATCATAGGCAAAGACTGGAGGGCACAGTTGTCTATACTTTTGTGAAATTCTGGGTCTGGTGAGTTTTTGTAAAGGCGAATACAAATGAAAAATTAGACTGGCTTTGCTTTGCAAGAATGAGTTGTAGCTATGAAGTACCTCACATCATCCGTATATCAGATTCTCAATATGGCCTCATTTGTGGATACTTCATCTGCGAATGCTTAAATCCAGAGACTGGGGCCATGAACAGACAGGACAGATTCTGGATCAGAGATGAAAAATGAACCCCAAACCTCCATTTGTCATGTAAACGGATGTCATTAATTTTATTCTGTCCCTCTGGTACCTGGTGGTCTGGTTTAGAGAGTTCAAGGAATTTGGAGCTGGGGAATTAGGGGAAATCAGGAGATATGAAACTAACAAAGCTTGCCAGGCTTCAAAGTCGAGAGTGAATTCTTTCATAAGGTTTACAAAAAGTCCCAGCATATATACCTTACAATCGAATCAGGACTATGAAAGAACAACTTGCTAGTAAGTTTATGAAAGCATTCACTCTGGATTGCTCTTATACTTAATTAAATCACTAAAGAATATATAAACATAATACATGGTAAGTTTTCAGGTCATGGTTCATATTTTCTGTCTATTTCAGCTTTACCATAATTTCTCCTTTGTTTTTTGCTAAGCATCAAAGTTGAACAGATTTTGTGACCAAGAGGGATTATCTTAATAGTTGAATCTTCCAGCTTCAGGGAGACATTTTTGATTCTGTATTAGTAGCAGTGACTGGAACCCCCCCCAATCCACTCTCTTTGCCTGCTTTCATTTTCCTTGAGTCTCAGTTCTTGTAAGTTATTTTGATGCTAGTGTGTGGGTGTTTCTTTCCATCCCTTTGTGTGTACTGATTGAAAGGCAACACAACAACCTGTGAGCTATGTTAGCTAGGAAAGAGTGAGTGAGGGAATTAGATAAACACAAGAAGAGAGACCCGCAATATTCGTGGGGAAGGCTCTGGCGATGTCCTCTCCCCCACCCCCCGGCTCCGGCGATCACCTCCTCCCCACCCCCAGCCCCAGCAATCTCCTCTGCTGCCACCGCCAATCTCCTCCCTCCCCCACCCGGCTCCAGCTATGTCCCCCTCCTCTGCCACCGCCAATCTCCTCCCTCCCCCACCCGGCTCCTGTCACCCTCCTCTACCGCCGCCGATCTCCTCCCTCCCCCACCCGGCTCCAGCTATGTCCCCCTCCTCCGCCGCCACTGATCTCCTCCTCCTCCCACCCCCGGCTCTGGAGGCGAGGCCCGAGTGGCTACCAGCTGCCGGGCCCGCCGATCTCCTCCCCCACCCCAGCTCTGGTGATCCTCCTCCTCCACTGATCTCCTCTTCCCCCCACCCCCCACTATGGAGGGGAGGCCCGAGCAGCTTCCAGCCACCGGGCCCGCCGATCTCCCCCCCCCTCAGCTCCGGCGATCCTCCTCGTCCGCTGATCTCCCTCCTCCCCCCCCCGGCTCCGGTGGCGAGGACTGAGCAGCTTTTAGCCACCAGCCACCGCAGAGTTCCCAGAGCATTCCCTGCGCATGCGCAGGGAACGCTCTTACTTTTTTTGGAATTTAGATATCCCTTCTACACTTTTTAAAACTTTTTAGATTTTTCTGCACACGTGGGGACTGCCCCATGTGTGCAGGAAAATCTCCCTGCCCCCCAGGTGCCCCCAATGTGCAGATTTAGATATCCGCACGCAGGGGGCCACTTGGGAATTAGATATATAGATATGGAGCAGAGGTCCATCAGTGGCTATTAGCCACAAGGTATAGATAGGGACGGTGGGGCAAGTGAGGCTCTGCATTCTTGGTGCGCGAGGTGAGGGGTCAACAGTGGGAGAGCTAGTTTGGTGTAGTGGTTAGGAGCACAGACTCTAATCTGGGAGAACTGGGTTTGATTCCCCACTCCTCCATTTGCACCTGCTGGATGACCTTGGACAAGCCATAGTTCTGGCACAGCTGCTCTTGAAAAAGAGCGGTTTTAAATTTTATTTTTTTACATGTGGCATGAGTCTAGCGATATGAGACAATCACTAAACTTGGATCACTGAATAAAATCCTCGCTGGTATTGACTTGAAAGGTGGATCAGAGAGGAGGCAAATGGCAGTATCCCCAGTGGGGGGGAAAGGAGGATTTTGGTGCTGCATGCAAACAAAATGGTGTGTGTGTGTATCAGTATGGAATGAAATTGACATGAAATGTAAAGAGACACTGGGATGGGAAGCCTAAAGCTTTGAAAACATTTTTCCCTTGAATGCTTTAGTGAACAAAGTTTGGAGGAGAGCCATGTTGTTAGTCTGAGAGCCTAACATTAAAATGTCAGCTGAGCCACATGGATCTTCTGCAAACTGCCAAACTTAAGAATTGCTTGGGATCGATCCATTTGGAGAACAGAGGGCAATCAGCACAGGACAGGCTTTTAAACAGGTTCACATTAGAGAATCACAAAGAGAAAATCAGGCAAATTTGCAAGGAAGGGCAGGAAATTAGTGTTACTATGCATCCATCCTAGGACATCGGTGACCCCCCCCTTTTTTTTTTCAGTTTAGTGCCACGAGACTAAAAGAGCTCTCCATAGCTTCTGCTAGAAGACTCTTCCCACATAAAAACTGCAGCCCTGTGCAAAGAGTGATGGAGTTGCAGCCGACTTTGGACAGGCATGCATGCGCACACAAACACACACACATGTTGCCAATGACCACAGCTTGCAATGCCAGTGTCAGTGGATTCTACCATGCATTCTGTACACCCTGACTTAGAAAAGTGTGGGTTTTCTTTAATTGTACCTGCAGAATAAATGCACTAGAGAAAAAAGAATGGTATGTAAGGAAGGCACAGAATCCGAAGTCAAGATTAAAAGTTTACTGCTCTGAAAATCTGTCGTAAGATGGATTTTTCACTAGGAAGCAAGTGGGGATACTTTAGCCTGCAATTGCATTAACAAAACTGAGACATTCACCAAACGCTGCCCTGTGGCCCTCTGTCTTCCCCCAGCAACAAAGAATAAGAAAAGAATGCTTAATCCAAGCTGACAAGCCTCCTTCATATTTTATACACTCTTTATGTTCATGTCATAGTATTTTATGTTGCTAATGCAAGAGTTTATGAATGCTCGTACTATTTACAGACTGCACAATACTGGAAATGCATATAACTTGGCCACTGCATGGTTCAAAAGACTACTTATATAAGCTCTTAGGTTAATATGTCACCAATATCAGCCAGGACAGAATCAGAATTCATAAACGGCACCCCAATGCTATACAATTGCATTTAAGGTTTGATGAATCCAGTTTCATCTCTCTCTGAGTATAGTTTCCAAAAATCCTAATGTGCCTGATTCTTGATGTGAATATATTTGTTGTATGTTTCTTTTACCAATTTAATGGAGGTGCTGACGACTAGGGAACAGGATGCAGATGTCACTGTCTGAATGAGCATTTTTAATCCGGGAGGAAGAAGCAACGACATCGGATCAAACAGCTGGTCTGATCATAGCCTGAATGACATGGCAAAATCCACTTGCAAACCATTGCTAAAGTGCCGTAAAAGGGGATTGAAAGTGCATCATTCAGCAAATGCAGAAGTACCCGCAGTTTATTCTCCCCACTCTGCCTTGGAAGTTTGCTGGCCAACAATGAGCCAGTCACATACGCTCAGCCTAACTTGTCTCACAGGTCCATTGTGAGGTTAAAATGAACAATGGGAGAATGATCGAAGCTGCTTTCGGTCCCCGTTTCACCTAAGAACTTAGAGCAGCTTAAATGGTTGTCCCCACTTATTTTGGAGATTCAGTTTGGTGTAGTGGTTAAGTGTGCGGACTCTAATCTGGGAGAACCAGGTTTGATTCCCCACTCCTCCACTTGCAGCTGCTGGATGACCTTGGGCAAACCATAGTTCTTTCAGAGCTGTTCCCTCACAAGCAGTTCTCGAAACAGCTGTCTCAGCCCCACCTATCTCACAGCATGTCTGTTGTGGGGAAAGGAGATTGTAAACCACTCTGAGACTCCAAGTGAAAGGTGAGGTATAAATCCAATCCCTTCCTCCTCCTCCTGCTCCTGCTGCTCCTGATCCTCCTCCTCCTTCTCATCACAACAACCATGTGAGGTGGATTAAGCTGAGTAAAAGACAGCAATAAAACTCAGTGCCAGGGGGACTAATGAGACAAGGTGATGTGTGCGTACCGAAACCTCAAGCAGCCAAAATCACAAGCAATAGAACACCTGAGAAAATGAGGGAGGGGGAAATCCTCCTGTCGCCTACAACAGTTCACAAGTGAGTGCCTGTGGGGAGGGACTTCCACCAGTTAGGAGCCACAACTGAGAAGGCCCTGTCTCTGGTGCGTATCCACCTGCTGGGCCCACAAAGAAGGATCTAATTTTCACACCGCCTTTGGTGGGTGCCCTATCATCCTTGCAGACCCAGAGTTTTTCCAGCGTGATGGTTTCCATGGTTTCATCTCTTCTAAATAAAGCACTTTCCCTTTCCCTCCTGACATTCATCCCCCCCTCCTTTCTCCCCCTTCTAATCAGTTTTACTTATGCATTTCCAGCTCAAGTATTTACAGTCTAATCCCCTCCTTACTCCTACCCCGTCCTCCCTGGCATTTCTTGCCGTACCTCTTCTTCGAGCTGTCTGTGGGGGATTCATGGATATGTTCTTTGCCTGTACCCTGAGATCATTAATAAAGATGCTAAATGACACTGGTCTTGCCCTCTTTCCCCAAGGCATTTACTGAGATTAATAAAGAGGGTCCTTTTTGGAAAATGTTATATCACCGTGCCTTTAACTTTCCTGCTAGCGACAGAAAAATACAGGTGTCCCGAGGAATATACAATTGTACATTCCGTTCAGCTGTAGCTCAGGTTAGGTCATTTGGGATTTTTTGTTTTCTTTCTGGATGGATGGATCCTTCCTACCTGATTTGTGATTCTGGTGCCTGATTTGTTCCAGGATGAGAAGCAGTCTGGAGGTCTGGGGTGCATGTGTGTGTGTTCCTTAGTCACAGTGAGCGTATGAAGTTTTGTTATATTAAATCACATTGTTGGTTCGTGGGAACTGAGCTCAGTATTGTCTGCCCTGCTTGGAGAGCACCGGGGTTTGTGGCAGAGGAAGAACTTTCTTCCCACCTGTAGCCAGGGGCGGATTAAGGCTCACTGGTGCCCGAAGCACTGACCAATCTTGGTGCCCTCCCCCTTTCCACACTGCTCATTCTCTTTTGCACATTTTCTCTTTTGCGCACCACTCAACCGAACATGGGGCTGAAATTAAAAAGGCGCAGAGAGGGTCATTGAAGTGACTGTCATGACAACTGAATTTGGCACCATCGTTTTACTTTTAAACACGTGCATTTTACTTTTAAACATAGCCTATGACACTGCACTCCCTCATGGATCACTGCCTTGTCGTGGCGAGGGGGCTTGCGTGGTTCGATGAGGCCGTGGGCTATGCCATGGAGGGCCACCCAGGATGGACAGGCCACAGCAGAGAACTCAGACCAAGCGTGATCCCCTGGAGAAGGAAATGGCAACCCACTCCAGTATCTTTGCCAAGAAAACCCCATGGACAGTAACAAAAGGCTAAAAGATATGATGTGGGAAGATGAGCCCCTCAGGTCAGAAGGTGTCCAATATGCTACTGGGGAAGAGCAGAGGGCAAGTACAAGTAAGACCCTGATGCTGGGAAAGATTGAAGGTCAAAGAAGAAGGGGACGGCAAAGGATGAGATGGTGAGACAGTGTCATCGATGCAACAAACATGAAATTGAGCAAACTTCAGCGGACAGCGGAAGACAGGAAGGCCTGGCGTAATCTGGTCCATGGGGTCGCAAAGAGTCGGACTCGACTGTGCGACTGAACAAAAAAAATGACACTGCACTTCGGCAACAAAAAATAGAAGACAACCCATGATCAATTTGCACTAGTTATGTCAATTTTTTTTTACAAGAATTCATTCATTTTTTTTTCTTTTCACCCTTTCCCCAACTTTGTGGTGCCCCCTTTGGCCCTGGTGCCCTAAGCACCTGCTTAGTCTGCTTAATGGTTAACCTGCCACTGCCTGTAGCCTTTAACTAGCAGTGCAAAGGACTGGACTTGAGATCTTCTGAGTTCGGCGTACCACCTCAACTACTGATAGACCATAATAATCCATCCCAGCGCATGATGGGTGCCTGATGGTTTAGGGTGCCTTGCTCATGTGCCCCTCTCAAGTGTTGGCATTGTACCCAGTGTTGTTGTTGTTCAGTCGCACAGTCAAGTCCGACTCTTCGTGACCCCATGGACCAGATCGTGCCAGGCCCTCCTGTCTTCCGCTGTCCGCTGAAGTTTGTTCAATTTCATGTTCGTTGCATCAATGACACTGTCTAACCATCTCATCCTTTGCCGTCCCCTTCTTCTTTGACCTTCAGTCTTTCCCAGCATCAGGGTCTTCTCCAGTGAGTGCTCCCTTCTCATTTGGTGGCCAAAGGATTTGAGCTTCAACTTCAGGATCTGGCCTTCCAGGGAACAGTCAGGGTTGATTTCTTTTAGGATTGAATGATTTGTACCCAGTGTACTGCAGTATAATTTTTTTCCATTACTTACAACTCCTGAAATTAAAATGCAACTAAGTCAAGAATTATAGAGGCACAAGTGAGGAACCCGTAGGATGTGCTGGAGGCACCTCACCTTCCCATAACCTCCCCACACTTGTCTTCTTTCCCTCCTCCTCACCAACCCCATATCCTCTCTCCTTTCCCTGCTTCCTTCTCTCATTCCCACCCATCCACCAACCTGGGGCTTTTACAGGTTTGTAGAAAGACATGTCTTGTCTGTTCGTGGCCCCAGTCTCCAGATTTAAGTATCCACAGATGAGGCCGTGTCAAAAATTAGATATATTGATTTATTTGGTAGCATTGTTTCAGCTGCCAAACCAAAGGCCTTGCCTGTCCAGGTAAATTCTCAGTAGTCCCAAAACAGTATGCTGTTACTCTACCATGTGAGCCCCAGTGTGCCCAAGGGAGGGGCTTGCTAAGGCTGCAATCCTAGCAGCACTTTCTCAGGAGTAAGTCCCACTGAATAAGATGGGACACTTCCAGGTAGAACTGCTCAGGATTGCTACATGCATCTCAGAAGAGGCAAGTTTTACCCCTAAATCATGTGTTCAGTGCTTTTCATCATCATCATCATAGGCTTCACAGGTAACTCTTTGTATACAGTGTCTTCACCTACAGTCCTAAGTCTATTCTGCCGGGTTGGCAGGTATCTTGGGCTTCACCGTAGATAGGATGGTCTCTTATAAGTGCTGGTCTACAGGCAGCCCAGGTCAAAGGGTCTTGGGAATGGTCTAGATGACTGTCTCCAACAGGAGATTTAGAGTGGTCCTAATGTTGCAGACTTGGCTCCCCATGTAGCCCTCCCTTCCTTTCTGAAGGGGTAACAGTTTGGAGGTCCACCATGTCTGCTATGCCCTGCAAAGGAATTCTGTCCCCCTCTCAGCCTGTCTCTCCTGGACTTCCTTAATAAGGGATCGGTGTGAGACGATCATTCTCACCCCGCCGTCAGTGGCATCACATCTCTTCCAGCACGACCGTGCTAATTTCAGGCTGGGCAGTCAGAGCTCCTAGACCGCCACTGGTCTCCCATACGCCTCCTACCCTGCTGTTCCACAAGGCATGTCCACCTCCCTTGGAGAGGAGGAGAGAGGAAGAAGAAGAGGAAGAGGAGGATTGGATTTTCACCCTGCCACTCACTCAGAGTCCCAGAGCAGCTGACAATCTCCTTCCCTTCCTCTCCCCAAAACAGACACCCTGTGAAGGAGGTTGGGCTGAAAGAGCTCTGAGAGAACTGCTCTTGAGAGAACAGCTGTGAAAGAACTTGTAAGTGACCCAAGGTCACCCAGCAGCTGCATGTGGAGGAGTGGGGAATCAAACCCGGTTCTCCCAGATTAAAGTCCACACTCCTAACCACTATGCCAAAGCCACACACTCTCTTGCTGCCACTGAACCCTTAAAGAAAGCTGTGGCACAACCTCCTTGTGGACAAGTGTCACCGCTACTTGATTCCCTTCATCTTGTTAGCTCCTCCCTCTCCACAGTCTGTTGGTTATCCTTGGCTGAGTTCAGACTGGCAGTTTGCCCTGAGATAGGCACATTTCAGCAATGTTTCACAACCGGATTAAAGGGGGCACATCTGTCTGGCATTCCCCACCAGTAGTCAACCAATCATGTACCGCTTCACCAGGCCCGTAGTCTGCGTGGGGCCCTGGGGGCCCGGCCTCCATGCGGCTTTTGCGGACCCTCCCCCTGCCAGTCTGAACTCGGCCCTTGATCTCCTAAAAAGGACAGAATGGTCTCTGGGTGCAGAACAGCGGCTATTCCATACTGCTGACCCTCATTTTAATTATCTCAGTATCTCATAATATTTGAAATCTAGTTTCCAGGAATGTAATCTCCTTATTAATGGGCAAATAGACTCATTTGGCTACATGGCAACGCACCAGGGTAAAACAAGCCCTTATAACTGAATGTTCTTCCAGGAATTACTTATGGTTTGAGCAATTTACAAATGCACATGTCACATAATTACATGGTCATCTTTATCCAGTTAGGTCCCGTCCCTCCTTCCTTTGTTGGCTAGAAGTGCTGCTTCCCCCTTAAAGTTAGCCAATTAGTGCGGTGCAACTATTTATGTATTTTTATTTATAGACTGCCTTACTCGCTGATACTCAAGGTGAATCATATGATAAAAACCATGTAATCAGACAGCGTAAGACAAGGGTGTCAAACATGCGACCTGGGGTTTGGATCAGGCCCCTGGAGGGCTTCCATCAGGCCCCCAGAAGAACTGTCTGTCTCCTGCTTCTTCCAGTTCTGCTGCTGCTGCTGCTGCGTCATCGTAGGTTTGCAGCTTACAGATACACACCTGAACAGCACACTCAAGATTGCAACAGCATAAACAAAATACTGCAAGAGCGCTCATGTTTTAAGCATGCTTTTATTTTAAGTAAAAAAACCCACCCTTTGTGTTTGTGTCCTTTATAAAGTTTATATCTCCGCTACCTGGCGTTACATTTTATGACCCACGTGGCCCGGCCCAGCAAGGTCTCATTTATGTCAGATCCGGCCCTCGTAACAAATGAGTTCGACACCCCTTGCATAAAACATCCGACAGAAATGCAATAGGACAAGGGTAACAGCAGTAAGGGAGCTGCGGTGGCTCAAGTGGTTAAGACGCTGAACTGCAGGCTGTGGAAGGTCAGTAGTTCAGCAGTTCGAGACCCGAGAGTGCCGCATGGCGGAGTGAGCTCCCGTCTCTAGTTCCAGCTCCTGCCAACCTAGCAGTTTGAAAGCAAGAAATTGCAAGTCGATAAATAGGTACCACTTCGGTGGGAAGGTAAGTGTTCCGTGCGCCTTGGTGTTTAGTCATGCCGGCCACATGACCACGGAAACGTCTTCGGACAGCGCTGGCTCTTCGGCTTTGAAATGGAGACGAGCACTGCAACCCTAGAGTCGGATTCGACTGGCTTTCGAGCAAGGGAACCTTTACTAACAGCAGTAAGAAAGACAGTGCAGCAAGGGGTAAAAAAGGTTTCCTGGAATGTAAACAATGCATAAAACGGAGTTTCAAAAAACAGCAAACCATGCAGTAGAAAAGAGCAAGAGTCCAGTAGCACCTTAAAGACTAACAAAAATTTGTGGCAGGGGATGAGCTTTTGGGAACAGCAAAGTGGCTTCTGAGCAGTGTTCCCTCTAAGCTGTGGAGTCTTGTGAGCAAAAATTCTACTTTGTGAACTACCAGCATTAAAGCTGTGAGCGAGCGATTTGGCTGCTGCATAAATTAGTTTGCTCTGGAGCCATCCCTTCCTGAGCTGAGATAAAAATGTGTGAGCCGGAGGCTAAAAAACTGCGAGCTAGCTCATACTAACTCAGCTTAGAGGGAACACTGCTTCTGAGCAGCATTTCCCTCCACAGTGGGCTTCGTAGATGAAACCAGTACTTTGAACTGAAGCTGGTAACTGATAAGTAGCCAATGGAGAGACTGCAGATGCAGAATGGGTGCAACACGTATATTCCACCTAGGTCCGGATAGTAACTGAGCTGCAACATCCTGTACTAACCAGAGTTTCCAAGCTGTCTTTAAAGGGCAGACGCGTGTGGGTAGAGTACTGGTTAGCATGTTGCCCTAAGACCCGGGAGACTTGCATTTATTCACCCCTTGCCTTGACAGGGTGGCTCTTTCAGCACTTGGACCTCACCTCGGGTTTTCTCTGGATTTGACTCACAGCCATGCCTGCTCCAGGATATAAATTCTACATTGCGTACAGTAAACCCAGGTTTAGTGTCTTAGGTATGGCGGGAAAGGGGAGGGGAGTATTGAAACCAAGTTAAAAATTCTACACTTAAATCAGCATCAGGGCCACTCTGGATCCAGGGAAAGCCTGCACCGAAACAGGATCCATATACCATGGGTCAACAGAGGTCCAAACCAGGGTGACCACAATGTAATGCAGAATTGACAACAAAACCCCCCAAAAAAACCAGTATAAAAAGAGGGGTGAACTCAAGTGGAGACCGACCAAGAGAGAGATCTTGGAGCCGTAGTAGATAAGTCACTGAAAATGTCGAGACAGTGTGCGACTGCAATTAAAATGGCATGGACGGCTTCAAGAGGGAATCGGAGAAACATATGGAGCAGAGGTCTACCAGTGGCTATTAGCCACAAGGTATAGGTAGGAACTCTCAGTCTGGGGCAAGTGATGCTCTGTGTTCTTGGTGGGGGCAACAGTGGGAGTGTCCTGGCCCCACTGGTGGACCTCCTGATGGCACCTGGTATTTTTGGCGTGTGTGTCAGAGTGTTGGACTGGATGGGCCATTGGCCTGATCCAACGTTGGCTTCGCTTACGTTCTTATGTCCTCTTATGTTCTTAAGCATAGTGCAGAATAGACAGTAGGAGACAGCGTTGAACCCGGATTGAAGGTCTCGTGCGGAAAGGGCCGATATTGCCCTGACCTGAATGACTCAGAGTTGCCTGATCTTAGGAGCTAAGCAGGATCAGCCCTGGTTAGTATTTGGATGGGGGACCACCAAGGAAGTCTAGGGTTGCTACACAGAGTTAGGTAATGGCAAACCATCTCTGTTTGTCTCTTTCCTGGAAAACCCTACAGGGTCATCATCAGTCAGCTGTGACGTGCCCACACTTTCCATGACTTTCCATCACCAGTCATGATGAAGCTCGTTTCGTCCAGACATTCTTTCTCAGCCTTTTCTATCTGACAGGGTGGAAGATAAAATGGAGGGCAGTGGAATTATGTGAGCCACTGCCAGGAAAATGGAATAAAAACATATTAACTAAATAGAATGCCTCTTCAGGATATGTGAACCGCTGGGAATGGCTTTGGTTGCAGAACCCAATGGGTTACTGAACCCGCAGCTTAGTACTGAGAGACATACTTGAGTTCTGAGAAGCACAATGGTGCTACCGAAGTTCAATAGAAATTCTGATGTGCTCCGTACATTTCTAAACCGCCTTCCCGCGATGAAGGCTGAAGGCAGGTAACAATTCAAAACAGTAGGGTTTTCTGGATTATTTTTCTCTCCCCTGAAAGCCCTCTCCTGCCCCAGTTTGCATGAGGAGAAAACGTATGAGAGGAGTCTGCATTTGCCACTGAACATCTAGCCCCAGCGTTATGCTTTTTGAAAGAGAGGTTTCCACAAGCCTCCTAAAATGCACAGATATTGACTCGAGTGTATCGGCGAGCAGAAGTCCTGCCATTCGAGGACCACCAACCGGAGGTCCCCCCACAGCTTGTGCTGGTAAACCTGACCCCAGAAAAAACAAAACAGGGCCTCCTTTGCAAATCTAAGAAGACTGCAAGATGATACGATCCACCCCACACCCATGTGGGAGGGGCAGACGAAGAGCAGGGGGCCACCAGCTCCACTGCATCGGTAGCAGTTCAAGGCATGAGCGCTCACTCACTCCACCTTTCCCATCCTGCCTCTGTGTAGGGAGGGAGGTGGAGCAAGCAGTGCCAGGGCAAATGTGTTCCCTCCCTCTGGCCTCAGGGCCTGGCCTGCACGTGGGCCGTGGCAAGTTCATGAGCACCTACCTGGGCAGAGGGTAGGGTTTGCCAGAGGAGAGGGAGAGAGGCTCAACTAACTGACTAACGGCTGTGAGAGACAGGAACAAAGGGGGAGGGGCTCAGGAAGTCTCCAAAGAGCCAATCAGGAGACAGGAAGGACATAATTTGACACAGGGGGAAGTCCCTAATCTGGCTATGCTAACTAGTGTCAGGGCAGGACCCCAAGGTGCGACACGAATGAGCACAAGTCCAGGAACAGTCCAAGGTTAAAGCCGAGTAAATCAGGTAGCACGGTTCAAACAGGTTTTAAATCACAGTCCATAAGTAGGGTCAGACATACCAGAGCGTCAAGTCCATAAATCACAACGATGCTAGAGGAGTCAGAGAGAAACGCAGGGTCCACGAAGCCAAGGGTCAAAAGCCGGTAAGAGTTTCACAAGGGTTGAGGCCGAGATACAAAGATTCAGGTCCTGACAACGACGTTGCTAGCACAAGTGTGCTCATGGCCAGAGGCTTTCCTAAATAGTGCTCTGGCTCCGTAGCCCATGAGCACCTGTGAGCAAGGTCCTGACTGCTGCTAATACTCAGGGCTCAAGGTTCTTTGCCCTCTGGAGCGTGACTCTTTTCTTCGGCTGGCCAGGTCTTGACGCCGACGATCCCTTAGCCGATGCACAGGTGGGGGAGAGGCAGGTGGTGAAGTGCTTGCTGCAGGCACCGCTCCAGGTGCAAAGCGTCCCACAGTTGGCTCAGGCTGCTGTGTATCCTCCACAGCACTTACATCGGTTGCAGGTCCTGGTGCCTCTTCAGCCCTTAAAGGTACCGAAGCCTCCCTGTTTTGGCTGTCAGGGGCTGGTTCAGGGGCTGAGTCAAGGACAGGCGTGACAACTAGCAGTCCTTCAGCTGTACCCTATAGGCTGTTCTTCTGATCTACAGGTGCCCTATAGACCTTGTATATTCCTACAGAGGGTAGGGTTGCCTGATGTTGGGCGAAATGCTCTCTAGGGGTGAAGCACTTCGCCACAGGTATAATTACTTTGGGATCTTTCGGTCTATGTTTACGGGGAATGGGCTGCCACGGGAACTTCCCAGTAAAGAAGCGAGAAACAAGGCTTCAGAATAATGTTTTGTTTACTCAATAGCAGTTTCACTCAACAAATACAGTTCACACACACATACATTCAAGGTCTAAGAATAAAAGATAGATAAAGCACAATTGCATGAGCAGGTTATCATTGGTTTCATATTTACCTCCAAGGCGCGGCTCCTAAAGTCTTCCAGCGAGTGGAGTAGGGTAGGGTAGGAAGTATGGAAGAAGGGACACGCGGTCTAGACCAGCTAACACACACGTGTATAATTCCAGCGGCCGACTGGAACAAAGCGAGGCAAGGGTTCGGGTACAGGATGGGGGCTTAAGAGGGTAAAAGCAGACAGACAGAGGTCGTGGTTTCCGCAGCAGCAAGGTGGGGGTGTAGCAGAGCTCTCCGAAGCAGCCCAGAGATCGCGTTTTTATAGCGTCTTGGGTGCTGGGCGGAGAAGGCCAGGCGGTGTACACCTACTGACCCTCCCAGCTGGCTGTGTCAGTGTCAATTTCAAATCTTATTGGCTACGCTGTCCGTTGGATACGCTGAGGGCTGGGCAGAGGAGGCTGGCTGGCAGGCAGATGGTGTCTCCAGGTAGCTGATGGCCCTGGCATTGTTGTGTGTATGGTTCTCCTATTGTCTGGGGTGGGGAAGGCACTTAATCTCATCATGCAAATGACTGGCCGATGGAAAGTCCTTTGTCTGCTGTATGGCCCTTAATCTGTGTAGGTGACATGCAGCAGGTATGCAATGGAGTCCCTCAGAGCAAAAAGACAGCTTTTTCCTTCCTTCTGGGCTTCTCCCTTGGCATCCATTTTACAGTCTAACAAGCACACAGGCCATGTGGCAACAGCAAACAGTCCGTAACAAAGCCCCATAATGGCGTCGGGGCTAACATATCCCCCCCTTGCAGACGTGGCAGCGTCAGATGACATCGTCTGCACATACACACTTCGATGGAAACGTCGTCTCAGGGTTCCGTTGGCATCCACATCGGGTCAGCGTCTGGGCCTCTGGCATCTGCGCCTGGTCCTCTGGTAGCGGCAGCAGGCAGGCAGGCAAACAGGCGAGGTCATCTGGTTGCCATTGCCACTCAGGTATCCGATCTACACTGATGTTGTATGTAATGCATACCAGTAAGAGTAGCTACTCTACGCCTAATTGGTGTTGGCTGGAAGTGGCTTTTTGCCATCAGAGGTAAATATGGCAAGACACAATACATTTAAACACATCAACCTTAACTTAAGCCTAAATAAAGAAAACATCCTAAGAAAATATTTCAAACGAAAACTACACACGCCTATTAGACTAACTTCACACTGTTAACTTATAAAACAGACAAGCACACAAAAACGAAAAGGAAAACATTTCATAAGAGTTCATGCGCTATCTTGTCCTCCATGCATTGGCAGAAGCGGAGGGCTAGGTGGATAAATGTCCTTCTCAGGGCTCCCGGGGTGAGCTTTGGGGCAACTTCTGTTAGGATGGCAACCGTCAGGATGCTGGCTAGGCACAAGAAAAGTCCATAAATGAGGCTTTGTTGCCATGCAATCCTGGTCCATCTTCCCGGAGGCGGGCCATCGGCGGGACCGCCAGGCGTGTGAGCAGGCGTGCTGTTTCGGGCTCTGAGGTTAGAAGCAGGACTCGGCCGAGTCAATAGCGGCATCCTCCGAGGGCTCCGTACAGTCCCGAGCTTTAAAGATTAAGCACATGATTAGTTGAGAAACCCTCCCCGGTTCCCAGGATGGAAGGGAGGTTTGAACGGCTGGATAGCGAAAGCCGATCTTTAAACGAACGAGATGGGAGGGGAAGAAGTCAAGCCCTGGTGGTTCAGCCAGACTGGAGCCGCCGGCATTGGGCGCTTTCGGCCAGCCTCAGAGCAATCCGGAGGCTGCCGATTTTACATCACCACCCCCCCTTGAGCGCAAAGAAGCCTGGGTTTGCGCTTGCGGCGATATACTTTTAATTGGGAGCCATATGAGTGGTCATGGGACCCGGCTCCGGAGGAATGACTGTGGATCATTCCTCTTCTAACTGGGGGAGTCCCCATGGGGCTTTGACGGGGCTCCCCACCTCTGTTGGACAAAAGGACTGAATAAAAATAAAAACAAAAGGAAAAACAAAACGTTGCGGGATGCCCCCCCCCTTTTTGCTTTGGGTTAGTCCGAAAAATGGACTCTTCCAGGGCCCCTCCACATATGGAGTGGCTTGTTCCCTGGGCTGAATAATTCATGGTCGGGGGTCCCGGTGTGCAAATTAGTAGCGCAAAGCCTGATGGGTACTTGGCTTTTGCGGTTCTCCTTTCCAGATTTTCAATTGTGAGCAATGGAAGAACTTATTCCAAATGCTTCCGTCCTTCCGTGGAATCGCCACCTTGTACACGGCGGGGCTAATTCGCGCTACTATGGGGACCGGACCTGCCCACTTAGCGGTGAGGGCATGTTGTTTACGAGAGAACTTGCGGTACATAACCTCTTGCCCTGGGTCCCATGCCTGGGGGTTGCGCACCCATCCTAGCTTTTTGTCAACTGCCAATTGGCTGTAGCCGAGCATTTTGGCAACTTGAAGATGTATGCGCAGTATTTCATTCAAAAGTTCTCCAACCCATAAGTCGTTCGCCACCTTGGGTTCTACGTTAGAAGGCATGTCAGAGTCTAACCAGAAAGCTTCCGGGAGGCGCATTTTTCTACCGGTCATCACCATGTGTGGTGAATATCTGTGTTTGGCTGTGGTTCCCCTAATGGCCATCAAAATTATGGGGAGCTTGTCGTCCCAATCTTTCCCCGTGGACCGCACCATCTTTCGAAGGGCCTCTTTCAGGGTGCGGTTAGTCCGTTCGATAGTGCCTGAGTTTGCTACAACTGGTGCCACCGGGGGTGTTGTTGAGTTCAGAGCCCGAAAGTCGACCGTCATCCTCCATGTGACTCCGTCCGCTTTAAGAACGGGCCACAGGGGAGCATTGCAGATGGACTGCATGGGTCTAATCACATTCCATTTGATGAGGCCTTCAATGGTCTTGGCTATTCCGATTTCTGCCTCTATCGGATAGCGGTATTGTTTTTGTGGCGGAGGGTCTTTGCCTTCGATAAGAACGCAGGCATTCTTAATGGTACCGCACTCCGCTTTGTCAGTAATCCACACTTCTGGGAATTCTTGCACCCAAGGGTCAGTGTGCACCGTAAATACGGGCAGTGGGGCTTTTAGGGCTGCGCACCTATGGATGGCATTGATAAAGTCAGGGCCCCCTGGAACTTTCCACAGGAGACCATTGGCTAAATCAATTGTTACCCCATGGTCGCGAAATAAATTGGCTCCTAAAATCCCATCGTCTTCTCCCTGATTGTCGCAGGCAACCACCTTGGTAGAAAGTTTTCCCACAGTTAAGGGAATATCTTTCCATACCCTAGCAGTGTGATTGCCTCCGACAAATCCTTGGAGAGAGATAGTTCTCCGTGTGAGCTGACCTTCCCTAGCGAAATTAGGGTGCAAAACCGTAGTTGAAGCTCCAGTGTCTACCAAAAGAGTTGCAGGCTTTTTAATTTTCCCGGGAGCCCCTATGCCTGCTAGGACTGTCAGTCTTCCCCAGGAGTCTGGCTGAAGCTGCGCCAGTGCTCCTTGCGGAAGTGTGCGGGGCTCCGGGCATCCCTAGCGAAGAGACTGGTCGGGTGACGTGGTGACTTCCTTAGTCGTCACCACAGGAGCCATGGGGGCGCTGTTTTGCGACTCCCTGTTGGCTAAAGCCCTGAAGAGCACTGAGTTTGGTTGTTTGTCAAATTGGTTCATGTCGAACCCTCTCTCTTTTAATTCCATCCAGGCATTCCATCGTAACTCGTCCATGTATTGCCCCCCCTTGGTGCCAGTCCTGCCGCGGTCCATTGGGGCCGGGAGGCTGTTGGGGATTTCGTACTGGTTGCCCGTTTACGGGTCCAGCTTGTTGTGGGGCATTTTGGGGTGGCATTTGCGGAGCCGATGGCTGGGCGGGCTGCCAATTTGCTTGGGCAGGCGCCTGGTAGTTCCGGTTACCGCCTCTATATTTTCCTCGGTAACCGCCTCGTCCATGGTTATTGGATCTATAATTATAGGGCTGCTGGTAGTTCTGCTGAGCATTATAAGTCTGACCTTTCTGGGGTTGCACCACATTGTACTGTGAATGTGGGCCATTATTAGCATATGTAATGCTTTGTATTAGCTCTTCGTCCTCTTTGTATTTTTCTTTAAGCTTTCTGGGTACCTTGGGAACTTTTATGGCGCCTGTGCTTCTTAGCAACGTGGCCACTCTCCTGATTTTAATCAGTAGTGGGTCCCAATCCATATCTGTGGGGACGTCTACGTTTAATGCCAGCTGAGTCGGGGGGTTGAAACCTTTTAGCAATGCATCTTTGAATGCTATGTCATTATAGTCTGGAATTCCATCATCGTCCAGATCTACCTTTTCAGATAAAATGCCTAACAGTTGTTTCCTGGTGATATAAATTTCGGGGTCCTCATTTGGCCCTTGTTGGTCCATCACAAAATGTGCTTCTAACGACTGGTCAGGGGTGAGATGCTCTAAGACTCCCCGCATCCAGGTATACTGGTCTTCTTTATTCAGCATTTTGGCTGCTATGGCTGCGTTAATGGTCGCCAAATCGACCCCTGTAGCGCACCTTCTGGCTACGACCGAGAGGTCTTCGCCATTCAGGCTGCCGTAGGCGGTGGCTACCGTTGCTAGCCAGTTCAAAACATTGTCTTTGGTGAGGGGACCGACCTGGTCGGCAATGGCCTTAGCCTCCTCTGGCTTCCACACCCTGGATTCCGTGATAACTTTGGTCGTGGTATTATTACCTACTCTTGTGGTTTGCTCCCTAGTCATTACAGGATTCACCGGGCAAGAGTTAGGGGTTTCCAGGGCTGAGGCTGAGGAATGACCGGTAGGTACAGCCTCGCCTTCAGTGTCCTCTGGGTCCCTAAGATCTCCTGGGTGAATTGTACTGATGACTGCCTCTCTAATGCCGAGCTTCTCTCGGAGCCTATTGATTTCTTTGTGGCAAGCCTCATGGTTGGCCTGAACGTATCGCTCCTTTGCCTGGTTGGCCAGGTAGCGAGCCGCTTTTCGGGCAGTTGCGAGGTCGTCAGAAAGCCTGGCGACCTCCGCCTCTGCCTTGGCTGCCTTCTCTAGTTCCTGTGCGGCAACTTTCTTGGCCTCCTGGGCTGAGCTAGCAAGCCCTGCCTTTTCTAGCATGAGATTCATGCGTTCCGTCCTCATGTGGACCAGCTCGTCCTCCTGTTGCTCCACTAGAGCCTCCACATCATTTTGATGTCCCTCTTTAAGGGAATCAATCTCTTTGCGAGCTATTGCCAGCTCGGTCTCTGTCTTATCAAGTTTGTCACACATGGCACTAACTTCCTCTTCTTTCTCCTGTAATTCTCTCCAGTGTGCCTCTTTGATGGCCTTAATTTTGGTTTCAAAGTTCTGGGAGTTTTGCTCTATCTCCCTTTGATTTGCTTCCTTAAGCTCATTGATCTGGGCCGTTTTCCCATCTAGTTCTTGTTTTAGCCGCTGAATGGTGGCCTGGGATTCCTGTAGCGCTAGCAGAAATGCCCATGCACCGGCCCGGTCTTTAGCGGCCGTGCTTCTATGTTTCTGCTCGCAGTACGCTTGGTAGGCGTCTCGAGCGGCCTGGAGAGGGTTCTCCTTCTTAAACGCTTGTGGTGCCCAAGGGTTTAAACCCTTCTTTGTGACCCATTTCTCGAGTCTTGGCAGATCCTCAACTGTGCGAATCTCCATTGAGGCGGTAGAAGTTGCGTCCGCCATTTTACTGTGTGTTTTTAACCTTCCTAAGTTCCCTAACACTATTTTGCCTCGCGGGCGAGGTGAGCTTGGCTCGGTTACCCTCGTGGACCGTGAGTTTTGGTTTTTGGCAAAGGTGGGGTCCACGCCCTTGCCTCCGATTACCAAAAACGTTAAGATGTGAGATTTTTCGGTGAGGTCTCTGCCTCCACCTCAGCTGTTCTCACCAACCCTTCAATTGGAGTTTTGGATAGTGGGCTTGGCCTAGCTCTCACTTCCTAACTGGATAACTCTCTTAAACCAGTATTTGGGTTTTGGACACCTATCCTGCCGGGATAACCTCTATAAACCCGGGAAGGCTTCTGGAAAACCTCCGACCTGGATCCTTGGAGTAATATACTCCAGCGAGCGGACCTCTTTGCTCACTTTAATTCTACGCTCCGATCGGCAAAGCTGAGAGGGACAGGGAAATGGGCTTCCAGACGTCTCTGGAGGATTTTTAAGTCTTTGCTGCGGCTCCTCTTTATGGCTGCCTGCGTGGGATGGTGTGGTGTAGTGTGGTGCAATTCCTAACACCCTACACTGTCGTTCTCGGTTCCCACCCGCAAGATAGACCGAGAGATAGGCTTCGAGATAGCCTGTAGGACTTCGAATGGGAGGGCCCTTGCGTTCGAGTCACCACGGGTTATAGCGGCTAGACCTAGCCGTGGGCTCGGGCGGCTACCCTCGCGGTTCCTTAGTGCTTATGGCACAGAACCTCCACCTGAAGGAGAGAAGGGGGAAAAAGCCTCCCACAATAGAGTGCTCACTAGAGCCAAGCGCACAAGAGCTTTCACTCACACGTGTGTGTGCAGTGTTCTGAGCTTTTTCGCTCCCTACTGGAAGTTCGCAGCAGTTTCTTCCTTACGTCTGGTTGTCAGGACGAGACACGCGTCGACTCGTGCTCGTTCAGACAAGCAGGACCGATCCCGGACCGAGCCCCCACTTCTGTTGGGCGAAATGCTCTCTAGGGGTGAAGCACTTCGCCACAGGTATAATTACTTTGGGATCTTTCGGTCTATGTTTACGGGGAATGGGCTGCCACGGGAACTTCCCAGTAAAGAAGCGAGAAACAAGGCTTCAGAATAATGTTTTGTTTACTCAATAGCAGTTTCACTCAACAAATACAGTTCACACACACATACATTCAAGGTCTAAGAATAAAAGATAGATAAAGCACAATTGCATGAGCAGGTTATCATTGGTTTCGTTGAGGGCAATATTTACCTCCAAGGCGCGGCTCCTAAAGTCTTCCAGCGAGTGGAGTAGGGTAGGGTAGGAAGTATGGAAGAAGGGACACGCGGTCTAGACCAGCTAACGCACACGTGTATAATTCCAGCGGCCGACTGGAACAAAGCGAGGCAAGGGTTCGGGTACAGGATGGGGGCTTAAGAGGGTAAAAGCAGACAGACAGAGGTCGTGGTTTCCGCAGCAGCAAGGTGGGGGTGTAGCAGAGCTCTCCGAAGCAGCCCAGAGATCGCGTTTTTATAGCGTCTTGGGTGCTGGGCGGAGAAGGCCAGGCGGTGTACACCTACTGACCCTCCCAGCTGGCTGTGTCAGTGTCAATTTCAAATCTTATTGGCTACGCTGTCCGTTGGATACGCTGAGGGCTGGGCAGAGGAGGCTGGCTGGCAGGCAGATGGTGTCTCCAGGTAGCTGATGGCCCTGGCATTGTTGTGTGTATGGTTCTCCTATTGTCTGGGGTGGGGAAGGCACTTAATCTCATCATGCAAATGACTGGCCGATGGAAAGTCCTTTGTCTGCTGTATGGCCCTTAATCTGTGTAGGTGACATGCAGCAGGTATGCAATGGAGTCCCTCAGAGCAAAAAGACAGCTTTTTCCTTCCTTCTGGGCTTCTCCCTTGGCATCCATTTTACAGTCTAACAAGCACACAGGCCATGTGGCAACAGCAAACAGTCCGTAACAAAGCCCCATAATGGCGTCGGGGCTAACACTGATCCAGGTTGGGAAGCTCCGGGAGATCTGGTGATGGAGCCTAGGGAGGACAGGGACCTCAGTAGGGTCCAAAGCATCCATTTTCTCCAGGGGAACAGATCTCTGTAGTCCGGAGATGAGCTGTAATTCTGGGGGATCCCCAAGTCCCACCTGGAGGCTGGCAGACAGCGTAAGACAAGGGTGTCAAACATGCAGCTATCTGTGATGTCCTTTTTAGGTAAAACCCAGAAATGATGATGCGTAGCCTGTCTGAACGACCAGTTTTACCACAGAGTTTTCGGCAGTTCCTAGAGCTGTCTGATATCATGTTCAGGTTTTCCCAGGAGTGATATCATAGTACACCCAACACTGTGTGCTCCCCATGCTCCCACCCCAAAGCCCCCGTTGGTTGCTAGGCATGGCTTAGCAACTCTGGGGGTGGCACAGCTAGCAGCTGGCCTGGGGTGCTGAAAGCCTTTGGGCTGGCCCTTCAGGAGAAGAAGTTGGGCACATCTCTTTGCCAACTGAATGTGAGCTGAGTTGAGCTTTTCTCTCACCTCTGTTAGAACTATTGAAGCTGGGTAAGAGCCAGTTTGGAGTAGTGGTTAGGAGCGCGGACTCTAATCTGGGAGAATTGGGTTTGATTCCCCACTCCTCCACATGCAGCTGCTGGTGTGACCTTGGGTCAGTCATAAGTTCTTTCAGAGATGCTCTCTCAAGGGTAGTCTGTTCTATACCAAGCGGAGACTGCACACGTGGTCAGGGAACCACGCGGTCGGGAAAGAGACGCGAGCTTCACCTCCAGAGACAATAGCCCAAATGGATCCTGGCCTGCACTTATTAGACGGCTAGGATCCTAGGAGTAACCAATGGGGAATAGGGTGCACTGTAAATAACCTATCACGTGTGTGTGTGTGTGTTGGGGGAGTGGGAAACACAGGAATATAAACCGGTCTGCGAGCCGGGCAGCCATCTCAAGTCTGATGTACACTAATAGAGTATGAGCTGTTATCACACATCTACACATGAGTCTCAGTACTTTATACAGTCCTCAGAAGAGCTTTCTCAGCCCCACCTACCTCAAAGGGTGTTTGTTGTGGGGAGGGGAAGGGAAAGGGATTGTAAGCCGTTCTGAGACTCCTTTGGGTAGCGAAGGGTGAGATATAAATTCAATCTCTTCTTCTCTTCTTCTTCTAAATGCACAAGCCTTGGTAGAAGGCCAAAGGGCACAAACCAAAAGGTTATCGACTCCTGGGCTCTTTGCCCATGGCTTGACACCTGTGGGCCTGAACGGACTGACCCAGTAGACCCAGGAACAGTCCAAATTATCAATTGTCTAAATTATATATCTTTTCTCTCTTTTGTCAGCCACTTTCAATCCCTAAGGGGGAGAAAAACAAAACATGTCCATAAGTGCCATCAAGTCACAACTGACTTATGGCAACCCCAGCAAGGGGCTTTCAAGGCAAGTGAGAAGCAGAGGGGGTTTGCCCTTGCCTTCCTCTGCAGAGTGTTCCTTGGTGGTCTCCCTTCCAAGTACTGACCCTGCTTAGCTTCCAACTTATGGTGACCCCAGCAAGTGGCTTTCAAGGGAAGCGAGAAGCAGAGGGGGTCTGTCATTGCCTTCCTCTACAGAGTCTTCCTCGGTGGTCTCCCTTACAAATACTGACCCTGCTTAGCTTCCAACTTATGGTGAACTCAGCAAGGAGCTTTCAAGGCAAATGAGAAGCAGAAGGGGTTGGCCTTCCAAGCGAGAAGCAGAGGGGGTCTGTCATTGCCTTCCTCTACAGAGTATTCCTCGGTGGTCTCCCTTCCATGTACTGGCTCCGCTTCACTTCAGACTTATGGTGATCCCAGCAAGGGGCTATCAAGGCAAGTGAGAAGCACAGGGGGTATACCATTGCCTTCTTCTGCAGAGCCTTCCTTGGTGGTTTCCCATCCAAGTACCTTGCTTAGCTTCTGAAATCTTATGAGATCAGGCAATAGCATGCAGCCTTGCCTCCCCAAAACAGGATAGAAACACTTTTTTTTTAAAAAAAATGACCAATAAACTTAATAAAATTTTAGTAAACAATGTGATAGGTGTGACAGGCTGTTTTCCTTGAAGAAACTACGGGGTCTTCTGCCCAAAACACTGAGGCACATCGTCCGGCACCTCAGGAAACTCAGAATCAACCCATCGAACACCAAAAAGGGAGATAAATAACACAGGATTGACTTAATTTCAGTTCATCCATCTAGAAAAGGCAAAGACAGGAGTGGATAAATGTACTTTCTGCCTCCGAGAGTAAAGATTTCTCTGTCAGAACTCCCAGGGCATGAGTCACCTGAATCAGAGGAAGGGAAACGTGTTTGGAATTCCCTCCACCAGTAGGAATCCTCCATGATTGAGTTTTGCTTGTTTCCAATGAGTCATCCTCCCCTCAGTAATTTTTTTTCCCCCTGCAGTAAGCAGTGACCTCTACTAACTTGAAGGAGAAATTAATCACAGGAGAGAAAGGATGGGTCTGGGGGTGGGAAGGCAATTAACTAATTTTCGCCATAAAAATGGATCCCCGTCGAGAAGCTTATAAATAAACAATTTGGTGCTGTTCCCTGAACCGGCCTGTCATGACGGCGGAAACTGCTGACTCAGATAAAGATAAATGATTTGGGTTGTTGACATCAATGACTTTAAGGAGGGAGGGGGGATTTGCTCATCTGTAGGATGCTGGGCGTCGGCCCTGAGGAAGCGGGACGCAGGGAGGCTTCTGCTAACTCAGCAGCGGCAGGTTGTCAGCGGAGATGTATGCTTCTGTGGTGCATGCCTCTTTGCCCGTACAGCCCCCTTCCCAACATCCCAGCACTACCAAGGGTTGCGCTACTATTGCTCTGACCTTTGTTTGAACATATATCTCAGAGAGGTATGAGATAAGTGGTCAGCCCTGTTGGTGTGAAGCAGTAGAACAAATTTAGACTCCAGTAGGGGCACCTTTAAGACCAACAAAGGTTTATTCAAGGTATGGGCTTCCGTGTACAAGGCACACTTTTTTGAAATACGTTTATTTGTATTTGAAGTGTATTTGAAAATGTATTTTAAAAAGTGTGCACACACGTGAAAGCTCATACCTTGTGGAATGTGAATCTGGGCTATACATTCCTATGTTGAGCTTGATTTCAAATGTGGCTCTTCAGCTGTGGCATTACTATTGGCTGGTTTCTAAGAGACCTCTGTACAGAACCAATCATCTTGTAAATATGTTGCAAAGAGGGAACGGTCCTGATTGGCCTTTATCCCTGTGTTATGATCGGCCTTTATCTCTGTGTTGCTATTGGTCCTTGACTTATTATAGGTGTGGCTTTGACTGCCCGGGAGAGTTTAAAAAGGACCTGTGCTCCACTGTTTCTTGTTGGGTGTTCCTGACTTACAGTTTGCTGTTCAAATAAAGCTGAAATAACTTTTGAAGCTGAAATCGTTGTTGAGTCTCATACTTAACACCTTGAATACAATGTTGCTCCGGATTGCAAGACTAGATCTAATGGGTGGAAATTACAAGGGAGTCGTTACCGGCTAAATATCAGGAGAAACTTCCTGACTGTAAGAGTGGTTGAGCAGTGGAACAGTCTGCCTCGGGAGGTGGTGGATGCTCCTTCGCTGGACATTTTCAAGCGGAGACTGGACAACCATCTTTCGGGTATGTTGTAGGTATGTAGAGCTATCTTTCGGCTGTGTTCCTGCAGAGTGCAGGGGGTTGGACTAGATGACCTGCAAGGTCCCTTCCAACACTAACATTCTATGATTCTATGATTCTAAGGGTGCCACTGGACTCTAAATTTATTATGTATCTCACGGGTTTGCTCACATTCGCACCCAGTCACAGGGATGACACATACATTTCCAAATTAATACAAAACAACCCAAGACTAAAAGTCCCCTTTATCACATGTGTTAGGGGAATGAAATCAAAGGGTAATAATGAGTGGATTATAATAATAACAAATAATAAAATAATAGCCAATAAATAATAATTAATAAATAAATAACAATGGATGGGGGGACCTGGCAAGCCTATCACTGCGGGTCATAAGTGCAGTCATACAGTGTTCCCCAGGACAAAGTTTGAGTCCAGTGGCGCCTTTAAGACTAACAAAGTTTTATTTGAGGTATAAGCACACAAAAGAGCCAGTTTGGTGTAGTGGTTAGGCGAACGGACTCTAATCTGGGAGAACCGGGTTTGTTCCCCCACTCCTCCACATGCAGCTGCTGGTGTGACATTGGGTCAGTCACAAGTTCTCTCAGAGCTGTTCTCTCACAAGCAGTTCTCGAAAGAGCACTCCCAGCCCCACCGACCTCACAGGTTGCCTGTTGTGGGGAGGGGGAGGGAAAGGAGACTGTAAGCTGTTCTGAGACTCCTTCGGGGTAGCGGAGGGCGGGGTATAAATCCAATCTCGCCTTCTTCTTCTCTTCTTCTGCTGCTTCAGACCGACATGCGCATGTGTGCATGCACACGAGAGCTTCGACCCAGAATAAAACTTTGCTGGTCTTACAGGTGCTGCTGGACTCACTCTACTGCTTCAGACCAACACAGCTAACCCACCTGAATCAATGTTTCTCTGGGTATGTACATATACATGTGGGGAGGGGGGCTTGTTTGAGACAGGGGAAATGGGAGACGCAAAACCTCCGCCTCTGAAACCATCACCCATGCCTGTGAGCATCCTTGAGGATAGAAGGAAGCCAGAGAAAGGAACCCCCCCCCCATCTAAATGGTGTCTGTCTGCAATATATTGGATTACAGCCTTTTATCCCTCAGTATTACATGTTACCATTAGGAAAAAAGACACTTGCGTCCACCAAAGGTAGAGACCTTAGCGGAGGCGTGAATGTATTTTTAAACGGATTATAAGCACTTCCTCCCTTCGACTGATACACATTAATCCAAAGCTGCTCGTTAACCCGCGCACTGACTACCCCGAAGAGCATTTCCTTGGAGATGCCCATCCAGCTGTCTTCCTCTGCGTTTTTGGATCTTTACTTCAAAGGGATGCCGCACCGTACGTCGAAGCAGATTGTTTTGCTTTCTCAGCGATGCCCTATTCGATCTCTTCTTGTGAACATAGAGTTGTGGGTTTTTTTGAGAAAAGAAAAAAAAGAAAAGGTACATAAACGTACATAAGACAGACAACAAAGAAGACCAAAAAAAATGCAGAAACTAAAAGAATAGGATTCCGGTTTTTTCTACAACCAATATAAATCCAATTACATAATTTCCCCTTGCTCTAGGCATAGAACATGAAACTCTTTTTTTTTTTCTTCTGTCTTAATTTCTTAATCATCAGAACCACAAATCATCAGATCGTTATTTTCTTTTCCCTGCAAAAAGTGCATAAGGCATTTTCACACAATAAATGAATCAATTGCCTTCTCCCTAATCAACCCAGTGAGAAGAAGAGAAAAAGAGATTGGATTTATACTCCGCCCTTCACCCAGAGTCTCAGAGCGGTTTACAAACTCCTTTTCCTTCCCCTCCCCACAACAGACACCCTGCGAGGTAGGTGGGGCTGAGAGGGCTCTTTCGGGAACTGCTCTTGAGAGAACCGCTCTGCCAGAACTATGGCTTGCCCAAGGTCATCCGGTAGCTGCAAGTGGAGGAGTGGGGAATCAAAACCGGTTCTCCCAGATTAGAGTCCGCGCACTTAACCGCTGCACCAAACTGGCTCTCTAAATTTAGCCATTGCTGCTAAATTAAGGATTCTGTTGGCCGTTCCTATGAGCGTGCTTCATGCTGGCTCAGGACATGACTCCATCAGTCTCAATATGGTCTCCTCCAACTGGTAGTGAATCTCTGGCAAGCAAAGACATTTCCCAATGTTTCTGACTTAAGTCCCTAGCTAGAGATGCCAGGGACTGGGCTGGGGACCTTTGGCAGCCCAAATCCCCCTAATAGATTTGGAACCTTCTTACCACTCTTCCCTGGTCCCTGTTGCTGCTCTTACATGTATCCAGGGCCAAGACAGAAATGGGGGGAGGGAGAGTCAAGAAATGCATCCCATGTGATTATGCGAGGATAATGTTTCAAGCTTCACCCCCTTTTTTACTCTTGAATAAAATCTAGTCAAGATTATGCAGGCATCACAGGAACATTTCTGTTTTCCTGGGACATATTCTCCGTTCATAAGACTTTCCACATGCATTTAGCATGTTGAGTTGTTGGCTAGCCATCTGCAGAATTCAGGTCAACAGTTCTGTGATGGTTTCCCATGCTTGTTTTGTACCATGGTATTCTGATTATTTGCGTTATACTCCCAGTAAGGGTGGCTGGCCATAGAGTTCCAATTCCAAACCATTTGGAAGAATGGGAACTATCTAGCCACCTGCATCTATGATTCTCCTTTCAAAGCACTGGCTTCTTCAACTTCCCTTAGTAAGCTTTCAATGACCTACAGGATAACAAACCTCCAACATTTGGGGAAATGTTTTGTTGGTTTTTGCATCAAAATCCTTTACGCCATGTTATGCAGATTAACAATACTCTTGGCAAATACTCTTGGCAGACATCACATTGCCAGCCTATAATGTGGTAAGTATATCATTTAGGTGAGACCTGTTGTTAGCCCTATGGAGGCGAAGCATAAATGAATAATAGCTGGTGTGGTTAAACAGGTGAATGGGATAGTCCCTAGATTAATTATCACATCATGGCTGGCAGACTGGCACTGCGGGACCCTGCGGGATTTGCATGATATATACCAACCAAAAACCTAATTAGGGAAGCTACTATACTGTCAGCTTCATCTTTAGTACTCAGTCAAAATGTAATGAAGGCACATTTCATGGACATCACCACTCCATACTCTGAAATACTGCTGGTTTTCCATGGACAGATGGTGGTACAGCTCTCTCTCCACACCATTATATCCTTCATTCTTCAGCTATTGGATCAAGACCTTTCCCCAGCTTAGTCGCTCACCCAGCAATGGACCAATCACCATCTTTCCCTGAGAAAATGCTTCATGACATCAGCACAGGCTGATGAACTTGACTTGAAGCTAATACAGGGCTCATTCTTTTGACATAACTATTCCTTAAAAGTCTCTTTTTTGTGAATTCGATAGGTGTCATAGCAAACTGCAGTTTATAGTCATTGTTCTTTGGCTCACACTTAGCCATCTGCTCGTTTTCCTCTGCCAGACAGAAGGGCAAACTAAGCAGCTGTTTCCCAAGTAAAGCCACCTACCAATGGATTTTTGAGTATGTTGCCATCGTGCTGAATGAGCAAGATTTGTTTGTAAAATGAGGCCCATACATATTCACTATGGTTTATTATTGGATTTTCTTCACATCTGGTTCTATGATTTTAATTAGGGATGGGCATGAACCACATTTTTCATTTTGGTTCGGTTCTTGGCTGAACCATGAACCGAACCATGAACCCATACAAATGGGTATGTTGGTTCACAAACTAATTCAATTCATATTGGTTTTTTAGTTCAGCTGTTCAGTTTAAATGGCCTCTGGTTTTCTATTTCCCACGGCTTTTCACAGGGAGCAGAAAGCAATGGTTTCAATGGCTCCCAGCCATTTAAACCAAACAGCTGAGCTGTTTTTCCTGAAAAGCAGAAAGCAGGAGTTTAAACCCCTGCTTTCTGCTCTTCATGAACCATCACAAACTACCATGAACAGCACCAAAATTCGTGGAATGTTTGTGCCATGAACATTGCTTCACAAATCACAAACCGCCCAAAATTTGTGACAAACTTTAGTTTGTTAGCCAGTTTGTACCTATGCCTAATTTTAGTAGTCTTATTTCTTAAACTGTTTCTAAGGTACAAGGTGGGATAGGGATCAGTTAATTTCTTCCCAGTCAATGATTCATCCATGATAAATGAACAGGACACAAGAGGCTCCTTAACTTTGTTTGTTCATTGCCAACCATTTGTGAGTTGAGTAGCAGCAGGTATTGAAACCAGTACCACCTTAAAGGACAAGGCTATAAGCTTCAGAGATCTCAAAGCTCTCTTCGTCAGATACCTGACAGCATCTGATGAAGGAAGCTTTGGACTCTCTACAGCTTACAACCCAGAAACCTTGTTTGATTTAATTTCATTTATTAGATTTGTATCCCACTCTCCCTGTCTCCAGGCTCAGAGTGAGCAACATCATAATAAAGACATTCCAATACATAATACAATAAATACAGTAAAATACCTAATAATATACAATAAAATACATTATATTATAAACCAATAGTATAATTAAAAGATGGTATGAAACTCAGAGGGGAGTGGTGCATGAACTGTTCATCCTAAAAAGGGAAGGAGAAAAGGGGGAGAGAGAAGAGAAGGGAGCCACTTGAAGATGGTGCTACTGGTTGATACTTAAGGTGCTACTGGGATTGAATCTTACTCTTCTGCTGAAGACCAGCACAGCTGCCCACCTGAAACAGAACATGATATTTAACATGGAAGTTTCCCCCGCTCCCACCTAATCTGGAAACTCTCACCCTGATCCATCAAGGTAGGTCTGGATGTAGAAGTAGCCTTCCACATGTGCAGTCAGTGGAAAAATTCTTCCCAGTTTCATGTAGTGGGGAGTGCAGACTCTAATCTGGGAGAACCGGGTTTGGCCCTACTCCTCCTCCACATGCAGCTTTTGGCGTGACCTTGGGTCAGTTACAAGTTCTTTTGGAGCTGTTCTCTCAGGAGCAGTTCTCAAGAGAGCGCTCTCAGCCCCACCTACCTCCCAGGGTGTCTGTTGCAGGGAGGGGAAGGGAAAGGAGCTTGTAAACCGCTCTGAGACTCCTTCGGGTAGTGAAGGGTGAGATATACATCCAATCTCTTCTTCTTCTTTGGAAAGAGAGATTATTTTCTCTCTCTCTTTGAGCCAATTGCATTTCTTTTGAACCATCTGGAGGTTTATGGAAGTGGGATCAAGTGAGGTGAGACTGGGAGATGTGCCTTGGAAATCCAGAGAACTGCTGTGGCCAAGATCCCCAAGTCCACCATAAGCTGATGTTTGCATATGTACTGCCATGTTTTGACAGAAAAAAGAGGGCTCACACCAATGGAAAGAAATTATTGGCTGCAGGGCTTTTTTTGCAGAAAAAGCCCAGGAGGAACTCATTAGCATAATAGGCCACACCCAACAGTGGAAATTCATTAGCATATTAGGCCACACCCCTGACAGTGCAGCTCCCTCCCAGGATCGGCTTTCCCAGGTGCCCCATGGCTTACAGGGCACATGGGGAACCCAAGGGAAGGAAGGCAGTTTCTGGATTGGCTTCACCAGGTGCCCTGCACCTGCGGGGTGCCTGGGGAACCCAAGGGGGGGAGGTAGTTTAAACTGCCTTCCCTCCCTGGATTAGCTTAGCTTCTCCAGGCACCCCGAGGAAGGGGAGGCTGTAGGCGTGGCCAACTCAGAAGCCAGCTGGAACTCTGTTCCTGTATGTTCCTGCCCAAAAAGAACCCTTATTGGCTGAGTTTTCTCCACCTTAGCATATCTTGAAGGCAACTGGAACCCAGATCCTGAACATGCTACAAAGAAGCTGAATGTCAATATGGTGTTATGGTTAGAGTCTCAGACCGGGATCCAAATCTCCCCTCTGCCATGAAGCTCAAGGGGTAGACTTGGGCTAGTCACAGAGTAGTTTTGAGAACAAAATGGATGTGGGGAGATATATATTCATTGCCCAGAGTTTCTTGGAGGAAGGGTGGGATAAAATCCAATAATTAGAAGCAAGTAGCCTTTCCCTCCAAAGTTTAATTTGTTTCCAAATAAGGTTGCTCAGGATCACAGTCTCTGTAGCCACCGAGATGGAGTGAATGGCCTTTCCAGATGTCGCAGCTACATTAAAACCAGTTTGTTATCTCAGCTGGAAGAGACCAATGCTATTATTCTTACTGAGACACTTCAGCGCTACTCATTAAAAGTCACTGAGGCCCAAAGGTGTAATCTACTTTCTTAACCTACTTGACAAAAAGAACTCTGTGTAGTAGGGAACAGGATAATATAGCACCCCTGTCTCTCTGCCTGCCTGCCTGCCTGTCCATCTATCGTTCTTTCTGCAAGCGTCAGGGCTGCATCCACACATCATTGGGTATTGCACTACGGCTGTCCCACTTGGCAAGCCTTTATTGGCATATGGGTATACGTACAACAGGAGATAAAAATTAAATACAGATCGGAAAATACAAATCCATGCAGGGTAAAATTGGGGCTACAGCACAGAAAAAGAGCATAAAAGCATAAAAACCTAGTAGTTAATATTACTTATCAGGATGTATAGTCCTAGCACTAAGAAGAAACCTTGCTGCTATTTCTGTTATTTCCATATCTGGATTATCAAGCCAAAAAAGAACCTTAAAGTCATCAGAAATCTCTGAGAATATAGGGTACAGAAGATCCTGACGGGGTGTCAAATAAAAAGGACATTAAAGAAGAATGTGGGGGACAGTTTCAACACAGTCCTTCGTACAGGCAATAGTTTACGACTGGGTTGGCTTATCGACACAGGAAAATCCAGCTGCAAATTTGTTGATCGCCCAATCGCTGCAATGCAGGGCTCTGGGCAATGTACACCATTCATAAACACATCAGGATAAAATAATTAAAACATCTATAACGTATTTCAAGCAAATAGATGACGTATACTAACCGATCCAATTTCAGACTGCTGGTCGCTTCACGGGCAGGGGTGAGGGGGGCAAGCAGATATGGAAAGTAACTGGAGTAGAAAGGCTGCCAGCTATGATGGACACCATTGCTGTCCTCAATCAAAGGCCCGGCAGCACATCTCCGCCTTTCAGGCCCTGTGGAATTGCATAAGGTCCCTCAGGGCCCTGATGGTATTTGGCAGAGAGTTGTTGGTTGAGGATCAGCTAGATAGCTTTAGGGCCAGGGTGTCAAGCAGTGTTCCCTCTAAGCTGAGTTAGTGTGAGCTAGCTCATACATTTTTAAGCCTCCAGCTCACCCATTTTTGTCTTAACTCAGGAAGGATGGCTCCAGAGCAAACTAATTTATGTAGCGGCCAAATCGCTCACTCACAGCTTTGATGCCAGTAGCTCACAAAGTGGAATTTTTTGCTCACAAGACTCCACAGCTTAGAGGGAGCATTGGTGTCAAGCTCAGGTTTAACTTTCATCTTCCTTAAGTTCTGCTTTTCTTCACCTTCGCTTGTCATGTTGAATTGGGTGTGTGTGTGTTGTAAGAGTTCATGGGAGCAGACGCCATAATTTTCCTGAAGCTGTGCCCCAAGTATTGGTTCCCATGAGACTGACCTTGGAGAACCTTTGTGCCGAGCCTAGGTTAGATAGGGCACCATATATCTGTCTGTGTTGCCGTAGAAACGCCAGGGGTAGGTGTGATGTGGGTGAATGTGGAATCTTATGCCTGTACCTATAACCTGTAAGTTCCCATGGTTTCCTTCAGTCCTAACAAAAGTTCTTGAACCTACAGCAGGCATAGCTCTAATAAACATTTCACTGCCAATAGTGTGTATGGGGAGAGTGACTTAGCTGGGGACCTGACACAGGGACCACCCGCAAGTTGTTATCTGAAGAGCATAACGCTCTCCCAGGGACATAACAGAGGAGACAATCCCATAGATACATTGAGTATGTGTGAATACAGCCTTGGTAAATCTTGATATTTACTGCTTGTGGAAGCTTGAAAGCAATGTCCCGATGGCCTGAAATGTCATGTATCATGGCATGGCACATCTTTTGGCACACTAATAGTGCAATTCTGTGTAGAGCGGCTCCAGTCCAATGCCAGGGAAATCATGGGGCTTAGACTCGAGTCACTCCACACAGGATTCCACTGTGAGCGGTCATTTGCATGGCACTGAGCCACCGAGAAGAGGGTGCTAAGTTTGAAGTGTCATTTACTTTGGGGGAATTAAACATGACAGATACTAGAGGGCTGTTATTTTAAGCAGCCGGCCCATCTCGAATTCCTCCTCCCACTCCGTTAACGGTGGAGTTCAAATAACTCCCTACCCTGACCTCATCCTGGCGTGTTTTTCTCTCCCCCTACTGGTTGCAAGGTAACGATGAGGAGTAGAAGGCAGCGGGGACGTAGGGGTCATGATGACATCAGAACAGAGGACACACTGGAACAAAATTATTCCTAGAGAGAATGAAGGACTCGACACAGAGTTGCCATTTCCTGCAGCAGCCTCTTGTCTGTTGCAGAGTAGGCGGTTGGGCTTGGTTACAACAGCTCCTCCCGTCTATGCAGAATGAGGGGAGGGGAACTGTTGGACTTTTTGAATTGTTGAGTGGGGAGGATGAAGATAAAGAAGCAAGGGAAGGGAAGAGGTCGCCTCATGCATCCCAGCTATGTCCCAGGTTCAACCCCTGGCATCCCCATGTAAAAGTATTAGGTAGCTGGTGAAGTGGTAGACCTCCACCTGAGAACAAGGAGATCTCCTGCCAGTCTGAGTAGGCAAGAGAAGAGGAGATTGGATTTATACCCCACCTTTCATTTGGAGTCTCAGAGCAGGTTACAATCTCCTTTCCTTCCTCTCCCCAAAACAGACACCCTGTGAGGTAGGTGGGGCTGAGAGAGCTCTCTTGAGAACTGCTCTTGGGATAACAGCTCTGAGAGAGCTGTGACTGAACCAAGGTCACCCAGCAGCAGCATGCAGAGGAGTGGGGAATCAAACCCAGTTCTCCGGATTAGAGTCTGCCGCTCTTAACCACCACACTAAACTGGCTGAGCTTGAAGGACTGATGGTCTCCTTCAGTATAAGAGAGCTTCAGGTATTCTTCCTTGCAATTATCCATGGTTTCCTCCCTCTCTCTCTCCATCTACTGTCCCTTCTACTCAAATAAAGATTACTACACCTTGTGCTGCTCAGACCATGAGCTGGAGGCAGTTCAAGAAGTGATATTACTAACATCACAGACCAGAGTCCTTCTGTTCCTGGGAATCAGGTCATCCCGGACAGCCAATCACAAGGCACCGTCTGATGTGTAGCTCTTGGGCCTACTGTACTCCCTCAGTCTGGGAAGCCCTTCTCTGACAGAAAGAAATAGCAGCCAAAAAGAGCGAGAGTCCAGTAGATATCTGAAGACATGAGAAACAACTCATGAAAGCTCACTCCCTGCCACAAATTTTGTTAGTCTTTAAGGTATTTCCTGGACTCTTGCTCTTCCCTGCTGCTACAGACATAAGAACATAAGAGAAGCCAGTGCTGAATCAGGCCAATGGCCCATCTAGTCCAACACTCTGTCACACAGCGGCCAAAATATACCAGGTGCCATCAGGAGGTCCAGTAGTGGGGCCAGGACACTAGTAGCCCTCCCACTGCTGCCCCCCCCCCAGCACCAAGAATACAGAGCATCACCTGCCCCAGACTGACTGAGAGTTCCTATCTATACCTTGTGGCTAATAGCCACTGAGGGACCTCTGCTCCATATGTTTATCCAGTTCCCTCTTGAAGCCATCCATGGCTGTAGCTGCCACCATCTCCTGTGGCAGTGAATTCCATGTGTTCATCACTCTTTGGGTGAAGCAGTACTTCCTTTTATCTGTTCTAGACAAACTAACAAGGCTACCCATCTTGATCTAGAAACCAGTAGGTTACCCCCCTCTGTACTTGCAGGTGCTATTCCTTCCCTCCCATTCATGACCCTCCACCTGATACCCCATCTGCCCATTCCAGTCCTAAGGCTGGATCTTCCAGCGACTCTGGGCAGATCATTTGACAGGCGCGCAAACACTCTCTTCGTTCTGGATAGGAGCAGCCACCATTTCTCAGAGGGCCCAGCGCTGAACCAAAGCAGCTCTGAGTCAAGTACAGAGGTAAGGCAAGCCAGAAAGACTTTGCACTTGGTCAGGAAGTAGGTTTGCCAACCTCCAGTTGGGGCCTGGAGATCTCCTGAAAATTACAACTGATCTCCTGACTGAGAGAACAAGGTTCAGATCAGCCACGAAGCCCCCTGAATAGCGTGAACAAGTCGTCATGTTTTGGTGTAGCCTACTTTATAGGAGTAGAAAAGAGGAAGAGTCCAGTAGCACCTTGGAGACTAACAAAATTTATGGCAGGGAATGGGTTTTCGTGGGTTACTGCTCAGTTCTTCAGATACCTTTTACCAGGGCTTTTCTTGTAGAAAAAGCCCAGCAGGAACTCATTAGCATAATAGGCCACACCCAACAGCAGAAACTCATTAGCATATTAGGCCACACCCCTGACAGCACAGCTCATTAGCATATTAGGCCACACCCCCATGTTACCAGAAGTGTGGTCATCCAGCCACACCCATTTTTGTTTCTTATTTTGTTTACCTTGTTTGTTGTCAAAACCCAGGGCTTTTTTTTTGTAGCAGGAACTCCTTTGCATGTTAGGCCACAGACCCCTAATGTAGCCAATCCTAATGAGTTTCTGCTGTTGGGTGTGGCCTATTATGCTAATGAGTTCCTGCTGGGCGTGGCCAACCTGGGAGCCAGCCGGAACTCTGTTCCTGCGTGTTCCTGCCCCAAAATAGCCCTGCCTTTTACACGATTGATGGATTCCCATTCTGCACAGCTAAACGTGATGCCTTCTGTGGAGAGAGATCAAGATGGGTAGCTGCGTTAGTCTGTCTGCAGCAGGAGGAAAGAGCAAAAGTCTGGTAGATTAACAAAATTTGTGGCCTGGAGAAGTGAGCAGTGACTCATGAAAGCTCACACCCTGTCACATTTTTTTTTAGCCTTTCAGGTGCTACTGGACTCTTGCTCTTGTCTAGAAGAAGAAGAAAAAGAAGAAGAGAAGAGTTTGGATTTATACCCCGCCCTTCACTACCCAAAGGCGTCTCAGAGCGGCTTACAATCTCCTTTCCCTTCCCCTCCCCACGACAGACACCCTGTGAGCAATGCTCCCTCTAAGCTGTGGAGTCTTGTGAGCATAAATTCTACTTTGTGAGCTACTGGCGTTAAAGCTGTGAGCAAGCGATTTGGCTACTGCATCAATTAGTTTGCTCTGGAGCCCATCCTTCCTGAGCTACGGCAAAAATGTGTGAGCCGGAGGCTAAAAAACTGTGAGCTAGCTCACACGAACTCAGCTTAGAGGGAGCACTGCCTGTGAGGCAGGTGGGGCTGAGAGAGCTCTGACAGAAACTGCTCTTTTTCAAGAACAGCTGTGCCAGAACTATGGCTTGCCCAAGGTCATCCAGCAGGTGCAAGTGGAGGAGTGGGGAATCAAACCCGGCTCTCCCAGATTAGAGTCCACACACTTAACCACTACATCAAACTGGCTCTCTGCTATAGACACAGCTACCCTTCTTGTCCTGCCTCATTGGGTTGTTGTGAAAATAGAATGGGGCGTCTTCACTGAAAGAAGAGCAGGATGAAAACCAAGGAGGGCACCCAGGAGATCCTTGGATTCACTTCCCAGTTGGTTTGAACCTCTGACGATGTAAATATTTATTATGAAATTGCTTCTCGGCTGTTTGGATTCTTAAAACGGCAAAAACGAGGAGAGGCAAACCCGTTCCCACCTCCCTTCTTGGTAAGCCCTGCATAAATAGCTCCCCCAGCTGCAAGATGTCACTCAGGTCCAAAGTTCATCTGTGGCCATTGGCAAAGAGAGAAAGCAGATGCCTCGAATGCCTCGAATGTCTGGGCAATGGTAGAAGCTAATTCTGGCAATCCCTCGCCACTGCACAAGTAACAAGCCTGCAGCCGTATCGGCTACTCCAAGTGCCTGGCCCGGCTCCTTCCGTGGCTCAGCATCAGAAGTTAAGTCAAGTGTTTGCTGGCGAGAACTCTTCAGGCCCTCCATCAGTGCCAGCTCTATAACCTGCTGCTGGCATGGCGGCTGGGAAAGATCTGTGGAGATTTCTCTGGCAGCTTCTTCGATGCGAGGCCCAAGTCGCTACTGGAAAACACATGGTTTCAGGCAGCACACTTGTGTGCTTGCCTAATATCGGGAGGAGGACGCACAAGGGAAGTAAGGAATGAAAACGGCATGGTGAGCACACAGAAATGTAGAGCTGGAAGGGACCTCAAGGGTCATCTAGACCCCTGCACGGTGCAGGAAATTCACAATTACACCCCCCACACTCCACCAGTGACCCATGCTCAATGCCCAGAGGAAGGCAGAAAACCTCCAGGATCTCTGGGCCAAACTGGCCTGGAGGAAAATTCCTTCCTGACTCCGAAGTGAATCAACATTACTCTGGGCTTATACGGGAGGTCCACAAGGGCTGAATACTGGCTGCCCTCCCTCTCACAATCTGCTTAAATTCATAGTGACTACCGCAACAAGAAGAAAATGTGACAGAACCGATGCTAAATAAAGCATTACCAAAATGTAGCTATGTGTATTATTAATTTCTGTAGGGACTAATTCAAAAATCAAACTAGAGAACCTGCAGCATGTGCAAAATACATAGGGATTAATCTTCAAATATTCTGCAATGCATAATATACAGTTTTATAAGTAAAAATCCATTTCTTAGCAATTCAGAAGTCCAGCAATCCAAAAGTCCAAAAAAGTCCAGCAGTCCAAAGATCCAGATGAGGATTTCAGATAAATCAAATTCTAAACAGTTTCCCCAGAGGAAATGGTTGCTTTGGAGAATATGGCATCATACCACATTGAGTTTCTTCCCCTCCCCAAACCCTGCAGTCCAGAGCTCTACCCCAATTCTCCAGGAGTTTCCCAACCCAGACTTGGCAACCCCAGCACAGTTGATTTCGTGCTGTGTTTTGTTTTTCCCAAGTGTCCAAAAATAGCTCTCATTTGTGAACACGCTAACATTGTTTCAGCGCTCTTCTCTTTATTACTTCTCCCTCTTTTGCCCATGTTGCCCTCTCAGTTCTATTGGCTGGAACTCGAGTCTGTCATCCGACATGACTTTTGTCAACGACATCGCGATACTACGTCCCAATGAGGCCATCATGGATGTTCATAAACAAGTCATCTTTCTCTGCCACAGCCAATTAGATCCGAAGGCAGCCTGGGCCAATAAGGGTATGGACGATCAAAGCAAAGGAAAAGAAAAAAGAAAAAGGATGGGATGGGATGGGATGGGATGGGATGGCGATGAAGAACCTACAAGGAGAACAGAGGGGCTCCCAAGAAACAATATGAATTCCACCACAGGGTTCCCCCCTCGCCAGTCATTTGTTCTACAGTGTTGAATGCATTACCTTGGAAGCGAATATAGAGGGTTTTGGCACTGCTGTACATCCTTGAGGCTTGTAAGTTTGCCAGGTCCAAATGCCGGAAAGTGGATTTTTGTTCTCTGGAGTTGTTTGGAGCCAATTTAGTGTAGTGGTTAAGAGCACGGACTCTAATCTGGGAAAACCGGGTTTGATTCCCCACTCCTCCACATGCAGCTGCTGGGGTGACTTTGGGTCAGTCACAAGTTCTCTTGGAGCTGCTGTCCCATGAGCAGTCCTCGAAAGAGCTCTCTCAGCCCCGCCTACCTCACAGGCTGTCTGTTGTGGGGAGGGGAAGGGAAAGGAGATTGTAAGCTGCTCTGAGACCTTGAGTGAAGGGCGGGGTATAAATCCAATTTCCTCCTCCTCTTCTTCTTCTTCTTCTTCTTCTTCTTCTTCTTCTTCTTCTTCTTCTTCTTCTTCTTCTTCTTCTTCTTCTTCTTCTTCTTCTTCTTCTTCTTCTTCTTCTTCTATATTAAGGACATTTATGACCTTCTGGGGAACTACCACAGGAATCCCAGACCTTGGAATTTTGAAAACACGTTTCAGGCATAACCATAAATTGGCTGCCGGGGGAGAGGCATGGTCAACCACAAAATGGCTTTCAGGGGATCCTGGGCTAATCACAAAATATTGGGGGGTACCAAGCTCTGGGCTGAGGAATACCAGCATTCTGGCCCTTTCAAGGACTGCTCAGTCTCTCCTCTCTCTCTCTCTTCACTTCTTCTATCTTCCCGTTGTATCTAAGGAAGCAGGTTCTGATTCGACAAAAGCTCACACTGGAATAAACGTTAGTCTTTAAGGCGCCACTGCACTTCTGTTTCGTTTTTTTTACAATAGACTAGAAGAAGAGGAGAAGAGATTGGATTTGTACCCCACCCTTCTCTCATGGGCTCAGAGCAGTTTACAATCTCCGTTCCCTTCCCCTCCCCATAAAAGACTCCCTGTGAGGTCGGTGGGGCTGACAGAGCTCTGAGAGAAGGGCCCTTGAGAGAACAGCTCTGAGAGAACTTGCGACTGACCCAAGGCCACACCAACCGCTGCATGTGGAGGAGTGAGGAATCAAACCCGGTTCTCCCAGATTAGAGTCCGCACTCCTAACCACTACACCAAACTGACTACCCTCGTGAAAGTCCTCATGTCACCCTCCCATTTTATAACTGAACCAGTTTCTTCAAGAGAGTAAAATGCAGTCATCATATCTTCTGTCTATTTTGAGAAGCGGCATGCCAAGCATGGCAGCATCGATCAGGCAGCTCTCATGTTTCCCAGCTCAGAGCACTGGCCAAAGTCAGGGTCTTATACTGACTAGGCAAAAAGAAGAAGAAGGAGAAGAAGAAGGAGAAGAAGAAGAAGAAGCAAAATATCTTCACTGCTGAATCTTCCATGGGATATTTTCTCCCCTGAATACATTTCTTGCTGTTTTTTCACCTGCACCGGTCAGATGTCTCGTCCACCTTTCCACTGTGCAGAGGCAGTGTGCCACTTGAAGTGCGTGTCGCGCCGACAGCTTCTAGGAAGCAATCGCAAACAAGTGGTTCTCAGAATGTGAGAAAGCCGACTCGATGACGAGATCAGCCACGGTTTCGAGGAAGAGACTTGAGAACAGTAACGCTGCCGAGGGTGGTCGTCCAATTTTGCTACTGTGGCAGAACGTCGAAGAGACGCACCGTTCCCTCTCCGGTCAGAATGTGCAAACATTTCAGTGGAGAGGATTATCCCTAGATGGTGTTTTAATTTGCTTTTCAGCCAAAAAAAGTTCTCGTGGCAATGAAATATCCAATATAAACAGCAATAAAGATACAATCCCAAATGAGATGCAAGGGTGTGGGGGAGGGAATAGTTCTCAGCTGGAGCTGGATGCAAGAAGAATGGGGGGAGTGCCCAGTATTCACCTCCTCTCCCAGTTTGGTGTAGTGGTTAAGTGCGCAGAGAACCGGGTTTGATTCCCCGCTCCTCCACTTGCACCTGCTGGATGACCTTGGGCATGCCATAGTTCTGTCAGAGCTGTTCTTGAAAAAGAGCAGTTTCTGTCAGAGCTCTCTCAGCCTCACCTACCTCATAGGGTGTCTATTGTGGGGAGGGGAAGGGAAAGGAGTTAGTAAGCTGCTCTGAGACTTCACTGGGTAGTGAAGGGCAGGGTATAAATCCAATCTCCTCCTCCTCTTCCTCCCCCCTTCCTCCTCCCCTCCTCCTCCTCCTCCTCCTCCTCCTCCTCCTCCTCCTCCTCTTCTTCTTCTTCTTCTTCTTCTTCTTCTTCTTCTTCCTCTTCTTCTTCTTCTTCTTCTTCCTCCTCTTCTTCTTCTTCTTCTTCTTCTTCTTCTTCTTCTTCTTCTTCTTCTTCTTCTTCTTCTTCTTCTTCTTCTTCTTCTTCTTCTTCTTCTTCTTCTTCTTCTTCTTCTTCTTCTTCTATAAGCTCAGTGAGGACAACCAAGCAAGGATGGGGGTTCAGTGCTGGAGCTGAGCCAGGCACAATGGATTTACAATAACCAGTCCTCTCGCTGGTGGCCTCTGGTGGAGGTATCAGTTTGGGCTGGATCGAGGCATGATAGATGGTCCACTTCAGTTGATGTAACTACATGAGATGGACTTGGTCCCAATGAAGCCCATAGGAAAGTCAACTCTAAGTCAGTGGTCATCGGGGCAGTTGCCCCTGAGCACGGTGGTACCCGCTACTGTGTTTCCTGGCACCTCATTCTTTCTCTCCCCAAACACCTCTGCCTGAAGGCAAAGAGTCCGTTATTGTTTTCCTCCTCCGTGGAGGAGGAGGCACTTCAGAAGAGCACAAGGCATTACATTTGTGTCTGCAGGGAGAAAGCACCCCAACATAAGAGGAAGTACTTTTCTCCCTTTCTCTCAATACAAGAACTCATGGGCATTCCATGAAATTGCTGAGCAGTCGGGTTAGAACAGATAAAAGGAAGTACTTCTTCACCCAAAGAGTGATTAACACATGGAATTCACTGCCACAGGAGTTGCCGGCAGCTACAAGCATGGGCAGTTTCAAGAGGGAATTGGATGAACATATGGAGCAGAGGTCCATCAGTGGCTATCAGCCACAAGGTATAGATAGGAACTCTCAGGCTGGGGCAGGTGATGCTCTGTCTTCTTGGTGCTTGGGGGGGCAACAGTGGGAGGGCTTCCAGTGTCTTGGCCCCACTGGTGGACCTCCTGATGGCCCCTGGTATTTTTGGCCACTGTGTGACAGAGTGTTGGACTGGATGGGCCATTGGCTTCTCTTATGTTATGTTCTTATGATGCTCGTCTGAGAACCACCCCCCACACACACATACTGTGATTGGCCACAGCCCCATGACAGCCATTTTGTAGGAAGCCATGTCCCTCCACAGCAGCTGTTTTTGTGAATATGCCCACCAGCTGTTTTCAGAATTTCAAAAAGGCCCACAGATTCAACAACTATTCAGTTATCTGGGATCATGTAGGCCTCCCATTTACCTACTTTGTGTTAGGGATTTCTATGTCAATGCAGAACACTTGTATTAGCTTTTAAACAAAGAATTTACTAATGAGGGAGGGTAAACTGGGAGTTAAATGTAACAAAACAATACAGGAAAATAATCCTGTCTAGCCTACTTCTTTTCTTGGAGACTTCTATACCTCCTGTGAGGACAAACTAGAGAAGAAGGACAAAGAGCAATAAACCTGAAACTCAATGCTTACTCTCTAGTCCACTCCCCAATGTATTGATCACCCAACTGGAGAATCCCAATGCTAACTAATTATGCATTTTGTCACCTTGCTCTGGCGGCAAATACATGCAGAGTTCCCCACTGGGAACTTTAAACTAGCTAAGACATCGTCAGCATACATAAACGAACAGTCAATTCTTACATGACTACAGAGAGAGAACTTGCACATTCTAACAGTTTCCCATCCCAAAGGAACTGAGAAACACGAGGGGGGAATAATGGCCTCCACACAGTGATGCTCTAGGAATCTCCCTTGGTCCGTATGGTAAAGACCATAGAGACTAGAGGGATGCAGCCTACAGAGTTCCCCAGAAGTAATGTCACATCACCCCGAACTCCCCAGGTACCTTCAACCACATCTCCAAGCATTTGCCAAGGCAGTGTTAGGAACTCTAGGACTGTGGCCTTTGTCAAGAAAATGAGTGGAATGGGCTGAGATATTGCACAGCAGCTTATGAGACACAGAGATAAGAGAAGGAATGTTTTTGTGCCTAATTACACGTCCTATACCTGCAGTTGAGCAGCTACTACTCTAACTATAATCAAACCATGTATCTCCTATACTTTGGAAGGAGCCACCGCTGTGCCTTGTTTGCCAAAAAGCACTAAAGATACTGTGAACTTTGCAGTGAATGTATTTGGCAGTTGAACATACTGTGTGTCTGTGTCTGACAGAGGCACTCAGATGTGAGCCAAACATCGGGACTGTTTGGTTTGGCACCGGATGATTTGAAGCTTGCTGAACCAGTTTGCAAAAACACCTCTGATCCAAGCAGACTGGTATCCATTAGTGTCAGCAAGGATTTAGATGAACACCAAACAGTAAGATTATTAAAACAAAAACAAAAACCCTGCATTTATTTATGTCTGGTTTATGTGATTATATGATATTAATACTTATGCTTTGTTTCAGACTTCTGCAGTACTAATCTTGTTGCATTGTGTCTTTGATGTCCCATTGTGTTGATTGTATCAGTTTACATGGTGTAATCTGTCTCAAGACTCAGTGAGAAAGGCGGACAATGATTTGTGACTGATTTAACTGCCTATTTTTATTTTATTTTTTAAAAAAAACTTTTAAAACAATGGCACAGCAAGGAAGGAGAGAAGTAAAACTCCAATGGGCTTTTTGATAATGCACATGAACAAACAGCCAATTACGGTGATGGAATATGTTGAGGCAGCCTAACGAACAGCCACAGACAGGCTGACAAACAGACAAACAGCCGGTTGAAAAACTGACTCCTCCTTCACAACTGCCAAACAAGGCTGTGAGCCAAAACGGGCATACAGTCAAACACTGTTACTCACCAGCAGGACAGTTTTGACTGTATCTGATGGCCACAACTTTACTCTGGTTTCTTAGCTCCCCCAAGTCTCCTCCACAAGATTTGTGGCACGGAGTTTGTGCACCCCATCTGAAAATTGAGAGTAGGTGCCAAAATTGCTGGGGTGGAAAGTACTGACAATTCACAGCTGATTTATAGAAAACCTTCATGGGGTTTTCAAGGCAGGAGACAGTCAAAGGTGGTTTTCTGTTGCCTGCCTCTGAATAGCAACTCTGGAATTTCTGGGTCATCCCCCATCCAGGTACTACTTCAATATTGTAACTCTGCATGCAAGAGGATCTGAGAGGGAAAGGGTTATTATGAGAATTCTCTCACTAGATAGCCTGGATATCCCAGGCTTCTGCCTCCTCTTTACCCCACCTACGAGGCAGCAACACAGTCCAGAATGGGTTTAAGAACAGATTAGTAATGCCATTTTGAGATTATTTTAAGAATGCAATGGATGTTATTAATTTAACTTGTTCTGTTTGATGTTTTAACTTTTGCTGTTTAATCACAGAATCGTTGCCGAGGATGGCTTCCAGTAAAGCCGCTAATAAAAATAAAATCAATACAATAAGCTTTAAAAAGAGATCATGTCTAGAAAAGTCAATTTGGTGTAGTGGTTAAGTGCACGGACTCTAATCTGGGAGAACTGGGTTTGATTCCCCACTCCTCCACTTGCACCTGCTAGATGACCTTGGGCAAGCCATAGTTCTGGCACAGCTGTTCTTGAAAAAGAGCAGTTTCTCTCAGAGCTCTCTCAGCCCCACCTACCTCACAGGGTGTCTGTTGTGGGGAGGGGGAAGGGAAAGGAGATTGTAAACCGCTCTGAGACTCCCTTGGGTAGTGAAGGGCAGGGTATAAATCCAATCTCTTCTTATCTTCTTTCTTTATTTATTAGATTCCATTTCTATACCACCCTTCCCTGTAAACAGAGCTCAGGGCGGTGTACAACAGTAGATAAAACAACCATATCTGTCCTAATTTAAGATTAAGACATTAAAATTACAGTAAAATTAAAATAGTCAACCTAAGTAGATGGTAATCAGAACTTCTGGCTGAGATACAATCAGTCTTGAATGTCACAATACCTTTTAAGCCAGAGATGTTTTTGTTAAACTGTATACCAGATGAGTTAGATGAGAACCATAGATATTTTATTTTACATGTTATAACAGCTGCCAGAATTTTATTTGCAATGACATGGAGGACGCTGCAAATTCCAACGCTATGTGAGTTGATACCAAAGACTGTGGAATGTGCTGAAATGGACAAGTTGACAAATACATTAAAAGGAAAAAAAAATGGAAGAAGAATTTATGGGACCCTGGAGGGCGTTCTATGACTGATTAAAACTCAAGTATTGAGAAAATAAGACTAAGTGAAAAATAATAAGAACGACAGATGAAATAGTTGTGAAATTCTAATGAGAAGATATGCATGCAGAATGTTAAACTGGAACTTGAATATTTTCACATTCCTTTTTCCCCCTTCCTTTCCCCTTCCCTACTTTCTTTATATTAACTAATAAAATTATTTATTTAAAAAGAAAGAACTTCTGGTTGAGCTACCACCTTATGGGGGGGCAGGGGTAAGAATGCCAGCCATATGGACTCCGTCACTGTCCTCAGCTAAATGCCTGGCGGAACATCTGTCTTGCATGCCCGGAGGAACTGTATTAAGTCCCTCAGGCATGGATGTTATTCAGCAGAGAGTTCCACCAGGTTGGCGCTAGGGCACTAAAAGCTCCAAGCCTATCCTGTAAAGAAAAAATCTTCTTGCAAAGATATGCAGAGAAAGGCTGAAGCAAACTTGACTGAAAAAGGAGAACCACAAGGTAGAGGCCACAACTAAGAAGGCACTGACCATGTTGTAATTGATCTAGGAAGCAGACAGGACACATGATGACTAGGGTTGCCAAATGGATTTACCTGGCTGGTGGGGGGGCTCCCGGCCCATTTACCATAGAGTTTGCCCAAATACCAGAGTGTCCTCCCCTGACATCCCCAACATTCCTACGCCACTTCTGGGTGACGTCAGTACATTGGAACTGGCACTTCCAGTTTTAGCAGAGGTGGCCAGAAAAGGTCATTTGGGAGTGGGATTTCCCCCTGCCAGCTAGCTGGCTGATGGCAGGGAAGCAACCCCCCCCCACACACACACACGAAGCTGCCTTGTACTGAGTCCAACCATTGGTCCACCAAAGTCAGTGCTGTCTACTGAGACTGGCAGCGGGTCTCCAGGGTATCGGGCACAGGTCTTTCCCATCACCTCCTACCTGATCCTTTCAACTGGAGATGTTAGGGACTGAACCTGGGACCTTCTGCATGCCAAGCAGATGTGCTATCCCTGAGCCACAGCTGTGACTCTTAACCAAGAAACTGATGAAACTGCATCATACTGAGTAAAATCCTTGATCTATCCAGATCAGTCTTGAATGCTCTGACTGGCACTGGGTCTCCAGTGTATCAGGCAGGGGTCTTCCATATCATAGCCCACCTGGTCTTTTTCACTGGAGATGCCAGGGACTCAACCTGGGACCTTCTCCGTGAAAAGTTGATAGTCTCCCATCATGTCACTCCCTCTCCCCTTTATCATGGCCTCTTGCCTCAGGACACCCCCCTTTTAGTAAGGTACAAATTCACCCCAATTCTGAGGGGTCAGATAAGTTTTGCCTCCTTCTGATAAGTGCTACGATGGTAACCATTCACTTCCGTGGGAGAAAATGAAGACTGCACTACCATGTGCAGGGCTATTTTTGGGCAGGAATGCACAGGAACCGAGTCCCGGCTGGCTCCCAACTTGGCCACACCCAGCAGGAACTCATTAGCATAATAGGCCACACCCAACAGCAGAAACTTATTAAAACTGGCTACATTAGGGGTGTGTGCGGCCTAAGGTGTAAAGGAGTTCCTGCTCCAAAAAAAAGCCCTGGGTTTTGACAACAAACACGGTTAACAGAATAAGAAACAAAAGGTGGGTGTGGCTAGATGACCACACTTCTGGTAACATGGGGATGTGGCCTAATATGCTAATGAGCTGTGCTATCAGGGGTGTGGCCTAGTATGCTAATGAGTTTCTGCTATTGGGTGTGGCCTATTATGCTAATGAGTTCCTGCTGGGCTTTTTCTACAAAAAAGCCCTGACCATGTGTCATAGGATTGCCAGATTCCTCCTGGAGAAGAGCAGGGGACAGGAAAGGTGTAAAGTTGCCATGTCCGGGCTGGGGAACTCCTGGAGATTTGGGATGGAGTCTGGGGATGCCAGGGACCTCAGTGGGGTACAATGCCACAGAGTCCACCCTCCAAAGCTTCCATTTTCTCCAGGGGGACTGACTTCTGCAGTCTGGAGATGAGCTGGAATTCCAGGGGATCCCCCGGGCCCTCCTGGAGGCTGGCATCCCTAGTGGGGCATCAATAGGCTTCCCAACATCCAAGTGGGGCCTGGAGATCTCCTGCTATTACAACTTATCTCCAGACAATAGAGATCCCTTCCCTTGGATCCCTTCTCGGGTCCAGGGCCTTCTCAGTGGTGGCTCCTTACTGGTGGAATGAGCTCCCGGAAGAGATCAGAGCCCTGAGGGACCTTTTACAGTTCCACAGGGCCTGCAAGAGGGAGCTCTTCCACCAGGCTTTCAACTAGGAGCCACCACTATCACTACCACCATTATTACCATCTGACCATCGGTGTGGACAGAGTCGGCCCTGGGGTTAGGGATAGAGATAGAGCTAGGTCTCCGCAGGTGCCAGAAGGCTGCCAAATGGAGGGAACTGGGGGAACTGTGACTGCCGTTTAGGCCGCACCATTCAAAGCTAACAAATGGAGATCAGTACTGTGAGCATTTTAACTGTCCGATTGTTGAACTGTTTTGAACTATTTAAGATGTTTTGATTGTTTTATGTATATTAGGTACAGTGTACTGACTTATAAGCAGCCCTGAGCCTGTTCGCGGGGAGGGCGGGGTATAAATATGCAAAAATAAATAAATAAAAATTGGAGAAAATGGCCACTTTGGAAAGTGGACTCTGTGGCATTCTACCCTGCTGAGGCCCTTTCCCTCCCCTCCCCAACCTCCCCCCCCAAATCTCCAGGTATTTTCCAACCCGGAGCTGGCAACCCTAGGCACCAAGCTAAATCTATTGTCTTATTTTGTACATTCACTGATGCTGTGAACACATGTGATTACAGGGGGTAGATGTTGGGGTGTGAATGGGGGGGGGGCTTTTGCATTTCTAGATACAATTGTGGTGTGTTTTTTGAAAAAATCACCTCAGCGGACCCGGAATGACTTCAAGTTCTTATTTATTTAGAACATTTTGTCGTCGTGTCCCCAGGGTCCCCGCCTCTTTTAAAGTCCCGATGATACTCTAACCTCCAAACATTGTTCCTCTGAACAGTTGAGCCAAATGTGTACTTTCGAAATGAGGTGGGCACGAAGAACAGAGCCAAGGCCTTAATTCCTCAAGAAGATGGCAGATGGATGGCGAAAGAAAGACGGCCGACCCCTCGGAAGGCAAGGCCTTCTCACACTGACCAAGGGCAACGGTTTCGTCAGCAAATGCCAGGGCCCTACCCGCTTGCCCTTCAGTTTGTCTCCCCAGAGGACAGCCTTGAATAATGACTGAAGGAGGAAGGAAATGGAGGGGTGGGGGAGAAATTACACACGTGGAGGGAAGGGGGGGGGAAAGTCAAAAGGAGGAGGGAAATTCTGGTGGTTTTAAGAGCCAGCAGAGCGGCAAAGACTTTTTTCTTCTTCGGGATCAGGATTAAGAGTTCAAAAGGGCAGGCCTATAGAAGGCCCCCGAGGGCAAAGAACATCTTGAAGTGACCTGACCTAGGAAACACCGAGTAGTCAAAGGGCAATACCAGGCTCAGCATGGTACCAATTAGACTTTAATGACCAGATCTGGAATGTGCTCTGAACGCTGTGTGTGTGGTTTCTCAGCCACCCTTCCCCCCCCCTTCAGTCCTTCTACCGAGCCTTCCTAAAAAAAGACATGTTCGAAATAAGGAATGCAAGACCTCCAAAGCTTAATGTGTATATGTATGGATCCACATTATTAAGGGGGGGAAGAGTGGCAGTTTTTCTTCCCAGAGATGGAGCCTGCAGCCCCTCAACTTTGCAAACAGGGTTGCCAACCTCCAGGTGGTGCCTGGAGATCTGCTATTGCAACTGATCCCCAGACTATAGACATCAGTTCCCCTGGACAAAATGGCTGCTTTGGAGAGTGGACTCAATGGCACGATATCCTGCTGAAGTCCCGCCCCTCCCCAAACCCTGTTCTTCCCAAGCTATTCCACAAAATATTCCTATTCCTCCAGTATTCCCCAACCTGGAGCTGGCAACTGTGTTTCCAAAATCTCTGGCAGCGGTTGTTCCGCCTTTAATGGCGCCATCAGTCTTGTCCCCTCCTTGATTCCTGAGGTGAGATATCATGTTTGAATGCTTCTGAAGAAACATCTGAACAACTGAAACTTCATTTGGCAACTTAAAAAAAACCCAAACACCTAGGCTGATTTCCCACTACAGCTGCCTCGGGGTTGCGCCGCCATTTGCCCCGATACTATTCGTCAATTTCACACCCGAAGCCATGAGGCTGCATTTTGACCCGCAGCTTTGCTCGATTTCCCCCACAGTTTCGTAATCCTCAAAAAACAGGATCACGAAACTGCGGGGGAAATCGGGTGAAGCCGCGGGTCAAAATGCAGCCCCGCGGCTTCGGGTGTGAAATTGACGAATAGTATCGGGGCAAACGGCGGCGCAACCCCGAGACACCTGTAGTGGGAAATCAGCCCTAGAATCATTTAAGGGCTGCTGCTGCAAGGGAGATGATGATCTGGGCACTGATCAGTCAATGCTACGCATGGCTGGCTTTTGCTACTAACTGTCTTTTCAGAAACACAGACGTGAAGATAGCTAGCTATGCCTGACAAGAACGTGGCAAGTGTTATTCCAGAAATTAGCAATTTTCATGGTTAGCCGCGGTTGTACATACAAGTTGTTTCATTCACTGAGAAAGTATCGACTAGATTCCTCTTGGGTTGCCAAACTCCAAATGGGACATGAAGTTCTCCTGGAATTTCACTGTTCCCCACATAATATAGATCAGTTTGCCTGGCGAAAATGGCTGCTTCGGAGGCTGGACTCCCTGCCATTATACCTTGAGGAGCTCCTCCCTGCCCCACCCCAACCCTGCCCTCCCCAGGCTCCACCCCCAGAACCTCCAGGAATTTCCCAGCCTGGAGTTGGCAGCTCTGATCTGGTGATGCAAATGAAAAGTCCGGTCGAATTTATTTGCTTAAAAGATATACAGCATTTCAAAATATTTGTCCCTAGGAGCGTATAGGAAAGGTTTTGTAGGGGTGGCCAAACCTACATATACCCCAAACTGATTAATTGCAGCCATTACCTTTGATTACAGCAGAGCTGCTAAAAATAAATGTATCAAGCTTAGCTATAGTGAACTTAAATTAGGTCGGTGCCTCGACAAGGAGTAGCAATGGGCGGGGTTGCACGCATGCGTTAAACCAAGCCGGCTGTGTTTCCTCCGAGCTCCTCCTTCGAACTAAAGAATTTATAGCTCAAAGTTTGTAAATACTACGCAAACCCAGATAAGAGGCTGATAACCAGGAAGCAGCTGGCTAGAACAACTTCAGAGTGGTAAGAAACTAATTTACTGCTGTGCTAGAAAGGAAAGCCTTGAGATTCTTAAGGCCGCTCCCAAAGCTTTGAACCAGATATGGCGAAGACAATTAAGGACCTATCTGAACAAATTTCAGGACTCCAAAATACAGTCCTTGCCTTTCAAGAGAAAATCAGTAGTGAGTTAATCTCACTGCGTGGAGAAATTAGTAAAATAGGCACAGAAATAGCTTCTATAAAGCAGACAGCTACAACAGCCAAAGAGCTTGCTGAAGCTAATGAGCAAAAAATAACCGCTCTGAACCGCCAAATAAATGACTTGTCAGACAGAAACAGAAGAGCTAACCTTATTTTATCAGGGATATCTGAAGAAATTTCTGTAAATAAATTGGAGGAATCGCTGATACAGTGGCTGCAGACAAACGAAGTAGAAATAAAAATAGAGGATGTTGAGAGAGTGCATCGACTACAAAGGAATGGGAGGGGCGGGGCCCCTAGAGATGTAATAATTAAATTTGCCAGAGAGAAAATTCAACAGCAAATATATACAGCACTAAAGAAGAGGAAAGACCTGACTTTTAGAGGAAGAAAAGTCTGGGTGAGACAAGACTTTTGTCAAGAGACCTTAAGGAAAAAAAACCTCATGCGCCCCTTTGCCCAAAAGCTTTATGCAAATAACGTGAAATTTTCATGGGGCTATCCATCCTCGATAATTATATTTCGGGAAGGAAAGCGACTGATGGCAAGGAACACTACAGAGGCAAAGGAACTACTTAAACAATTAGGTATAAACACAGATGATATGGGAGAGCAAGAAATGGAAGCGGAATCGGGGGTTCCTGAAGATGGCGATGAAGGAACTTCAGAGAGAGGAGGGAAACGCCTCAGGACCAGCTCCCGATAACCAATTAAGGGAAGTATACCTTTATTGATTGAGCTAATGACTATTAATAGTATTATCATTTTTTACAGTATCAAGAAGGAGGAGGAGGGGGATGCGTGCACCCCATGCAGTGGAGAGAGGGGAAGAGATTTTCTTTCCACCTTTACTCTCAACCACGGGGGGGAAGGGAAGGGGAAGAGTAAACTAACTAACCATTCAGATTTTTCACAGCCACGAGATGTCAAAGCCTTAATTGATGTGGGATATGGATAAAACAATAAAAATTTTATCACTGAATGTCAATGGTTTAACATCAGAAATTAAACGATATAGGATAGCCAAGTTGGCAAGAGAGCAAAAAACTGATGTTCTGTGTTTACAGGAAACACATAAGAAAAGAAATGACAACAAGCCTTTGCTAAAAGACTCGACCTGGATGATGTTAGCGGAAGCTAGGAGCCACACCAAGGCCAGAGGAGTGGCAATAATGACTCATAAGAAACTTAGAGTAGAGGTACTAGAAAGAAGGACAGACAGGGAAGGGAGATATGTGATGGCTAAATTCAGATTAGAGGGGAAGAAATTTACATTGGTAAATATATATGCACCCAATAAAGGACAAAAGAAATTTTTAGCCAGGCTAGTTAAAAAAACTAAGCAATTCGCAGAGGGAGAATTAATTATGACAGGAGATTTGAACATGGATCTGACTAAAAATAAGGCAATTAAAATAGGAGATTGGGGCTTGAGGGAAGCACATGAATTGATAGGACAGCAGCCAAAACCCACCCATGTATCCAGCCGGCACAAAACCCCATCATGCATAGATTACATAATTGTAGAAAAAAGCAGCAACCTGACTATAAAAAAAATTACAACGCACCCAATCTGGATATCGGATCATGCACCAATCACTATAGAAATAGAAGGCAATCAAAAACCAAAAAATAGAACTTGGAGGTACAATAATTTAATAATGGCTAAAGAGGAAGATAGGAGCTATATGATGGAGCAGATAAGATTATATTTTGAGGAGAATAGAGGGACTGTCCCAACTAATACCCTGTGGGATGCCGCGAAGGCGGTGATAAGGGGACACTGCATAAATAAGGAAAAGTACATCAAAAGAGAACGCTATCTAAAAAGACAATCTAAAATTCAGGAACTGGAGAGGTTGCAAAAGGAACAAATCAACAATCATGATTTAAAAGTACAGAGTCAGATAACAACAATTAAAAAACAATTAGATGAGTTGGACTCAGTTACATTATGGAAGAGAGAAGCAATGGTAAGAAATGACTTCCATAGAAATAGTATTAATTCGGCCAGAAGGTTAGCTAACTATTTGAAAAACAGGAAGGTAAGGCAAAAGATAGAAAATATAAAAGTGAATGGCCAAAGAACTGGCAACTCAAAAGATATAGTAAAAGCCTTCGAGACCTTTTATAAGGAGCTGTATAAAAAAAAGGACATAGTCATATATGAGGAAGATATAAGAACAACACTCAAAGAAAATGATAAAATTATGTTAAAGGAGGAAATAACACTACAGGAGATAAAGGTGGTAATTAAAGAATTGAAAAAGGGCAAATCCCCAGGCCTAGACGGTTTCACAAGTGAATTCTATAAGGAGATGGTAGACATATTGGCCCCAGAGCTCCAAGAGGTATTTAATGGAATATTGAAAGGGAAAAAAGCCCCAGATTCGTGGAGGCAATCAGAAATAGTGGTAATCCCTAAACCACATAAAGACCCAGAGGAAGTGGGCTCATATAGACCTATTAGTTTACTAAATCAGGATTATAAAATCTTTGCAAAAATACTGGCAAATAGATTAAAGAAGATCATACCTAGCATAATAAAGGAGGACCAATATGGATTTGTAAAAGACAGGAATATAGCCCACCCCATAAGGAATATTATAAATGTATTACAACATGGCCACAAAAAAAAGCTAGGCCTCTTGAAATTAGATGTCTACAAAGCATTCGATACACTCTCCCAGGATTTTCTGTGGCAGGTAATGACTAAATACGAGATGGGGGAGCCATATATAAAAGCGATCCAAGAAATGTACAGAGAAGGGACAGCAGTGGTGAGAGTTAATGAAGAACACTCACAACCCCTCAAGATTCAAAGAGGAGTCCGGCAAGGATGCCCGCTCTCGCCCCTCCTATTTACACTAGCAATAGAACAGCTAGCTGAAAGAATAAGAAATTCTGCAAGGGTGGAAGGATACAGGGTAAAGAAGGAAGAAATTAAAATCAATTTATTTGCCGACGACATTATAATCGCTATGACAAACCCCAAAGAGGCAGTAAAAGAAATAAAAGTTATATTAGAGGACTTCGAAAAATGTTCAGGACTGAAGGTGAACATGGCTAAATCAGAAATTATGTACCTTAATGTGACTAAAGAGGAAAGGGAACAAATACATGGGATTACTAATATTGGAATGGGCACCAAAAAATTCAGATATTTAGGCATTGTACTACAGAAGAATATCGATAAAATAGCAGAGAACAATTATAACAAGGTCTGGAAGAAAATAGAAAAAGATATGAAAAAGTGGAAAAATAAAATAATGAATATATCTACTAGAATAAAAAGTGTTAAAATGTTTTGGCTGCCAAGATTAATATACCTCTTTCAGACAATACCTCTAGGAATGTATACCAAAAAACTAGACCAATGGAACAGAGTGATTAAGGAATGGATTTTCGGTAGTAAAAAATGCAGAATACAGAGAAAGATAATTTATAGCCACAGATCAGAGTTGGGATGGGGAGTCCCTGACCTGATTAGCTATTACGAAGCCTTCCAAATAAAATCGATACTGGAGATAGGCGATGGAGAGGGACTAAAATGGGTGAGTTTTGAGAACGAAATCAATAATAACATAGGGAGTTTTGGGGTATTCTCCAAAACGACAAATAAAGATCTTATACAAGTTAAGGGACCTAGGTATTCAACACTAACAGTGTGGAACAAGTGGCAGCCCTCATGGCTTAAAAGAACCTCAAAATGGGCACCACTAAAGTCCCTCTATAACGAAACAGAAGACAATAAATGGTGCGAACTCCTGAGATCAAAGGGATATTATAGGCTAAGAGACTTATTTAGAGGAGGCACTCTAAAACCAGCACAGGAATTAATCGAGGAGATAGGCAAGCAATATTGGTTAAAAATTACAGGCCTTTATAGAATGACTAAGGAAGTTAATGAAAAAGGAAATATTTGGACAGAAGAACCAATTGAAGAAATACATAATAGGATGCAAAAATTTAAACAAGGATTAGCAGGATATATTTACAAGAAAATGTTATCCAATAAAGATAAGGCAATACTTTATTTACAGAAAACATGGTGTAAGGAAGGCCAGATATCGGAAAACGATGCAAATAGAATAATGAAGGGAATAGAAGAAACCAAAATTATTAAATTTAATGAATTGGAACATAAATTTTTCACAAAGTGGTATAAAACACCAGCGCAGATAGCAAACATGTTTCCGGGATCGAGTTCTATGTGTTGGCACTGTAAACAATTTAAGGGCTGGTTCTCTCATATGTGGTGGGAATGTCCAGAGGTGAGAGTCTTTTGGTCAAAAGTAATACAAATTATAAAGAAAATATGTAGAATTTCATTGAATGTAGACTTTAAACTAATGTTAATGGGTATATTAGGAAATAAGGCAGTCAATAAGGAAACCCAGGCTATACTCAAAGCTATGGTGTTAGCAGGCAAGGCAGTGATAGCTCTGGGCTGGAAAGATAAGAGCAAATGGACAATAGATACCTGGCACACTTATTTGTTTGATTTTGTGCAGTCGGACATCATTGAGAAATTGCGCCAGAAGACCACATGGGAGGATAAAGCCGAAGAAATTAAAGCGAGGTGGAAGATCTATCTAAAGTGGATAACAGAGGAAGGAAGACAGGACATTCGGTGGAAGATTCAGACTTTGTGCCCGTGGCTGTGAATAAAAGATCAATAAACAAGGGGTAGAGGGAGGGAGGGGGGAACTTATTGAGTTAAGTAAAGTAAGGAGACAAAAGATATTGTGTAATATATAGAAAATTCAAAAAATAAACCTATTAAAAAAAAAAAAGGAGTAGCAATGGGCTGCACGGGCTTCGCTCTGGTTTATTCAGCAGCTATGGCCCCAAGAGCTGGGAGTGAATAAAGTGCTGTTTAAATTGGGTTGGCACCAGCAGGACCCGCAGCAGGCTGTTCATTTGGTCAGCGTACTATTGCCAGAGTGGTGTAGGGGTTAAAGTGTCGGACAAAGTTGCCGGTCCTCATGTCTCAGCGGGGGTTCCCCCATTTTTCAGGGCTTCTGATCAACAATGACCAGCTGGCTGCTGGGGGAAACCCCACCCCCAAACAGCCACGTCCAAGTGTGACATCCCCAACATGATGACATCACCAGGAAGTGACATCATCACATCGGGGACGTCTCATGTGATGCTTTGGTTTGAGGGGGAAACTCGACAGTAAATTTGGCTTAAAACCATAGAGTTCGGCCCTTAAACCAGAGTGTCACTGTGCAACGTCACCAGTGCAATGATGTCAATTCCGGGTGATGTTGTTGTGTCGACGGTGTCCCAGAATGCACTGTAATCCCCCCACTGGTTCAGCGAGGGGACCTGGCAACCCTAGTGTCGGACTAGGCTCTGGGAAATCCAGGTTCAAATCCTTGTTCATCCCAGTCATATACTCTCAGCCTAACCTACCACACAGGGTTGTTGTGAGGATAAAATGGAGGCAAGGAGAATGATGGTAGCCACCTTGGGTCCCAACTGTGGAGAAAGGTGAGAGATAAATGAAGTAAATAGGTAAATAAAAATACTGGCATTTATATGATGTGGAAACAGCATCATGTTCCTTACAACAGCCCTAGAGACTGGAATTATTTTCTCCAGCTTACAGATCAGGTGGAGCTGAGACCAAGGTCCTTTGAAACCACTGGTTGTCCCCCCCACCCCGGATGGAACTACATTTCCCATAGTTCATTTTCCTTGAGTTTTGTTTTTGCAGACAGCAGTTGTGTGCCCCCCCCCTACAGTTTCAGGGGACATGCCACCCTGGCAGAGGGAAAGGTTATTGAACTGTTTTTCCTTGCGCTTGTTTCAAATTCCCACCCCAACTGTGTTTTTTTTAAACCCAGCAACAAGAGCCTGTGTTACCATGAATGTTTGCAAATCCAGCTCATAAATGCATGCATCTGTAAGAAAAAATCCATGTACATTCACTTTACAAATTGGGGAACAGTACCTGGATAAATGTGGGGTTTAAATCATGCTTTCAGCTGTACATGTACCGAATATAACATGAGAAGGACTCAATTTTAACTTCAACTCAACCTTGAAAGGTAGGTTATGCTGAGAGAGCATGGCTGGTCCAAGGTCAGGCAGGAAGCTTGCTCTGCTCAGCATGGAGAGGGGCTTTGGCTCAGTTGCAGAGCAACCGCTTGGCCTGCAGAAGGTCCCAGGTTCAATCCCCAGCATCTCCAGTTAAAAGGATCAGGTCATAGGGAATGTACAAACCTTCATCTGGAGAGCTGCTGCCAGCCTGAGTAGACAATACTGACTGTGATGGACTCAGTGGTCTGATTCAGTAGAAGGCACCTTCATGTTTGTTTATGTGAGTTCACTCTATATTTGTGGCATGGAATACAAGTCCTAGAATTGCCAGACCCCTCAGTGGAGGTGGGGGTCCCCCACTGACAGACCCCACCACCCAGCCACCCATCAGCTGGCCACTGGGGGGGGGGACTTACCCCAAAAAACAGGGAGGCTCTGCCAAGGCGCAGCGACGTGCCCATGTCACTGCCCATATGACCAGGAAATAATGTCTTCACTTCCAGGATGCTGGGGTGACACTCTGGTATTTGGGCAGAGACTCTATGGGAGAAGCCAAACTTACCATAGAGTTTTTGCCCCAATACCAGAGCATTCGTCCCCCCCCCCAACGTCCCGGAAGTGATGGTGTCACTTCCAGGTCACATGGGCAGCGACGAAGGCACATTACTGCATGTCACAAGAGCCTCCCTCCTGCTCCTAGTAAGTTCCCCCACAATCCCCTGCCAGTTGCCAGGAGGGACTTGGCGGCCCTATCAGGTCCACATGTAGGCAAAGCCCACAAAGCTCTGTCCTACAAACAGGTCTCCGGTGAGCAACCAGGGAGTCTGGGGGCTCAAATGTTTCTCAGGCTGCTTCCCCAACACAAGTAGCTCCCATAAAAAATATCACCTTTCGACTTAGCATCCCATAACTCTGCACTGCTGAGATCACCAGCAAACACCTGCTGGGGGATGGCTTGTCCCTCCGTCATAAGGAGATGCCTCGTGGATGCTTCAGGGTGGGAGGAGGCTGGAATAACCCTGCGTATTTGGAGCCTTCTGGCATGACGGTGCACAGCTGAGCCTTTCATTCAACAGGGCTCCCAGCGGCAGTCAATGACCCTCGGGATAAATTTAGCCAGCCTTTCTTCTCGGGGTGACTGAAGCTACGGCATGAGCTCTGCCGCTTGTTAAGAAGGTGCACAACATGCCTCGCAATACAGACTGCTTCCATTCTCACCCCCCTTAAATTTAGATACTGACATACCTGCATTAGCTTACATAGCCATTCCTCCAATACTATTTTTTTAAAAAAATCTGTAATGTAACGCCACAAATTGAAACTGAAGGACAAATTGGGGCTGAAGCTTGGGTGTGTGTGTGCATAGATGAACAGGAACAAGAATCCTCATATGAAGAGAAGAGAGTGGAGTCTCAGAGCGGCTTACAATCTCCTTTCCCTTCCCCATCCCACAAAAGACACCCTGGGAGGTCGGTGGGGCTGAGAGAGCTCTTTTGAGAACTGCTCAGGAGAGAACAGCTCTGAGAGAACTTGTAACTGACCCAAGGTCACCCCAGCAGCTGCATGTGGAGGAGTGGGGAATCCAACCCCGGTTCTCCCTGATTACAGTCCACACTCCTAACCATTAGACCAAACTGACTCTCATACCAAATTGGCTCCCCTCCCACTGCCTTGGCAGGAGCATACTACCGATTACCTTTCTAATTTTGCATCCCTTTTGATTTTTGAAAGAACATGAAAGACACATCAGTCTTTAGTGAACACCCCCCAAAATAACCGCCCACCTTCTAACAAGTATTAGCTCTCTTTAAGCTATCTCTACGACCAGGTCATTCTTCTTCAAATCTCTCTCTATCTTTGTTCAACAGCAAAAGGTTTCATTGATAATTTTTTATAGAGGGGGAGGGGGATACACACACATATATATATGCACACATGAAGCTGCCGTACTCTTGGTCCATCACATTCAGTGTTGCCTACTCGGACTGGCAGAGGTTCTCCAGGGTCTCAGGTGGAGGACTCAATGCTCCCCTAAGAGTCTTGCGAGCAAAACTTCTACTTTGCGAGCAACTGGCATTAAAGTTGTGAGTGAGCTATTTGGCTGTGGCATAAATGAGTTTGCTCTGGAGCCAAAAATGTGTGAGCCGGAGGCTAAAAAACAGTGAGCTAGCTCACACCAACTCAGCTTAGAGGGAACACTGAAGGTCTTTCTCATCACCTATTGCCTGGTCCCTTGAGAGCTATGGTGTAATGGTTAAAAGTGGCAGACTCCAGTCTGGAGAACCGGGTTTGATTCCTGACTCCTCCACATGCAGCCAGCTGGGTGACCTTGGGTCAATCACAGTTCTCTCAGAGCTCTCTCAGCACCACCTGCCTCAAGGGGTGTCTGTTGTGGGGAGAGGAAAGGAAGGCGATTGTAAGCCACTCCTGAGACTCCTTCCAGTAGTAAAGGGTGGGATATAAAACCAACTTCTTCTTTGTGGTGGCCATGGCAGGTTTGAACCCGGGATCTTCTGCATGCCAAGCAGATGTTTTACCCTGAGCCATGATCCCTCACCCATCACGATACATGATGTGAGTTCTCACTTGCTCAGGGCTTAGCAACCAAAGGTGTCTCCCCCCCCCCAGTATGGTGCTGCTCTTTCGGAGAAAAATTGCCCGATATTTCACTGTGAAAAACGAACCCCACGAAAATTCAGCACAGCCCATGACAAGCGCATGAAACTGCCTCATACTGAGCCAGGCCCTTGGTCCATCAAAATCAGTATTGCCTACTCAGACCGGCAGCAGCTCTCCAAGGTCTCAGGCAGGGGTCTTTCACATCACCTACTGCCAGATCTTTTAACTGGAGATGCCAGGGATCGAACCTGGGTCCTTCGGCATGCCAAGCAGATGCTCTGCCACTGAGCCACGGCCCTTCCCTAATGATACCGCAGAACATAGTTGAAAACTCCTTGTCTTGCAGCCCTGTCCTGCTACATCCCCTTCCCCCTGCTCTTTAGGTCAGCAGACTACCTCTGGGCTCAGCTGCAGTCCTTCGATGAATTTCGCCTCGCCTGGTGACGATCAGCAGGTGTCAGCAGACACCAAAGCAGGGAGACATCTGTCATAGCTGGCAATTAGATGCGAGGGGGGGGGACCGGGGAGAGGGGGTGGGAAGGCTTAGCGGCTTCACTTCAGTAGGAAATGCAAGGGATTTCACCCTCTCTCTTCAATTACTGGAAAGAGAACACAGCAGTTTTGCAAATCAAAGATAACGCCCCAGCATAATAATGTCACCAGAACAAATACCGGTAATTCCTGCCAAAAGGACTAGACAGTTCTTCCTCTCCAGCAGTAAATTGACAGCGCTGTTCTGTGCATGAAAGTTCCGGGCGGTGGGGCTGGTAGGGGAAAGTTCATTCCATCCTGGGCACTGAGCCAAGAAAAGAGGGGGGGGAGCTCAACTCAAGCTAACACTTTCCCGCAGAGACACATTTCCTTACTTATTGATTTGTTTGTTTCATTTCATGCCGTCTCCTTCCGTGTGAGCTTAAGGCAAGCCAAGCACCTCCTTCTGCATTTCCCTCCTTCATGTAACCATCCCTTCATGTAACCATCACTATTTAGTATTTTTTTAAAACAACGCAAAACAAATCATAGCCAACACAGAAGAAGAAGAAGAAGAAGAAGAAGAAGAAGAAGAAGAAGAAGAAGAGAGAGGAGGAAGGAGAGAAGAAGAAGAAGAAGAAGAAGAGGAGGAGGAGGAGGAGGAGATTGGATTTATACCTCGCCCTTCACTCAGAGTCTCAGAGCAGCTTAGAAGCTCCTTTCCTTCCTCTCCCCACAACAGACACCCTGTGAGGTAGGCGGGGCTGAGAGAGAACTGCTCTTGCAAGAACAGCTCTCAGAGAACTTTGACTTCATGGGGAGGAGTAGGGGAATCAAACCCAGTTCTCTAGTTTAGAGTCCACCACTCTTAACCACTACACCAAACTGGCTCTCAGACCAGGATGGCCCAGGTTAGCCCGATTTCATCAGATCTCAGGAGCTAAGCAAGTTTGGCTCTGGCTGGTATGTGAATGGGAGGCCTTCAAGGAATACTGGGGTTGTGAGATGGAGGCAGGCAATGGCCAACCACCTCTGAGCGTCTCGCCTTGAAAACCCTAAGGGATCACCATATGTCAGCTGTGACTCGATGACAACAACAAAAAGATGCTATGTAAATTCCAAAACTGCTTTTTAAAATAAATAAATAAATAAATAAAGAGAAATAAGTACAAGCACCAGTATTTAAATGAAGCATTAATTTCCAGAATTCAGTAAAGGATTTGCAGAGATTTGCAAAAGTGATATAGATTGACTTCCAATCAGCACCCCCTTTTCAGATTTTATATCCCATTGTAGTCCCTCCCCTCCCCAAACCGTACCTTCCTCAGGTTCCACTGCCAAAATCTCCAGGTATTTCCCAACTTGGGGTTGGCAACCATACTGCCAATTTAACAGTGCTCTTTTGTAAGGCCCCTTCAAAAACCTGGAGGAAGCATCTAGGGAAATGGAAGGGGCCAAACCCAAATCCAGACTGTGTGGTGTCACTTCTAGGAAAACCTGGGAAGTGACATCACATCTCTGTAGAAATCACTGGAAACTCTAAGGTAAAACCATAAGAGTTCCCAGCAATTCCTAGAGAGGACTGGTGTCATTTCTGAGTCTTTTTAGAACTGATGTCATGCTGTTGCTGATGCCACTTATTTTGGTCCTCTGGCTATTGTTATGGCAGTGGGGAAGGCCCACTCGGGATGGGAGATTTCCCACCTCTAGTGCACATAGGGAAACCTTACTTGAGGTCCTTCTGTGGCCCAGAATGAGGCATTTCTAGGTCTCTCCTGGCCCCCTTGCATACAGTAACACTCACCCTGCATTCTACAGCGTGCATAGGGAGAGAGGCAATGAACATGGAAATAAGTTCAGAAAAAAGCTCACGTTCATGGTAATGGCTGAACATTTTGCAGCCTGCCTGAGGGTCGACAGCTACCTTCTCCCTACAGGGAGCCTCTGGCCTAGCAACAGCTGAGAAGACCGAAAGAGAGAGAGAGAGAGAGAGAGAGAGAGGGAGAGAGAGAGAGAGAGAGAGAGAGAGAGGAGAGAGAGAGAGGGTTTTATGCAAACTCTCCGACTGAAATACTAAATTGAAAGTGATTTTTTTTTCGGGTTCTTCTAAGAGAGCACAACTTAGATCTTTACAAGGTAAGATTCTGGAAATCCCCTCTATTGTCTGAAACGACCTGATCTTTCCGTTCCGCTGCAATCAAAGTCCGCTGGTGATTCTACGCCGTAGGGAAACTCCTGTTCAGATCTGGAGTATTATTAGCTCCCCCCAAACCCTTAGAAGGGTGTTCGTTACAGACTTTGACAAATGGAACTGCTGCTAGTGTGTTTAGAAAATTACAGGGGGAAAAAGAGGATAAATGGAGATAAGGGGGGAAAAAACCATTTCCCACTTACGAAGGCCTCCTGTTGCTCTGGCTGAGGGCAGCTAGCCCAGAAATTCCTGGGAGTCTGTTTCAAGGAAAAGAAGAAGAAAAAAAACCCTTCTGTCTTCTTTTATTAAAAAAAAAAAGTGGTGTGTGTAGGGGGGGGGACGCGCTTGAAATTACAAATCTAAACGTCTTGAAGATGAAAGAGCCTCGGTTAATTTTAGACAGAGCTCTCCTATTTTGGTTGTGGACTGGAAGCAGAGAAAAGTCAAATGTTTACTCAGCGCACAAGAGCGCCGGGCACATGGCTTAAACACCGCTCTGGGTTGTCATTTGTTTTACCATATATGATATGGCTCATTCCAGCACAGCGGTATATATTTACAGCAGCGTCTGAACTGCAGTAACACTCCCCAGCTCAATGCATTATCCATTTACAGGCCAGTATAATCCACCAAATTGCGACACGCGACACGACTGCCACTTTCCTGGGACATTAGCCCGGGGCCTAATGAGAGCGAACGGCAAGGATGCCCCGATTTAATACAGGCCTTGTAATGTGAGGTTGGCACAAACTGTGATATGTGCAGCCTGGGCAAAAGCCTGAGGATGCATTAAGTAAAGGTTTCCCTTGCTCAAAAGCCAGTCGAATCCGACTCTAGGGGGCGGTGCTCATCTCCTTTTCCAAGCCGAAGAGCCGGCGCTGTCTGAAGACTTCCCCGTGCTCATGTGGCCGGCATGACTAAACGCTGAGGGGCATGGAACGCTGTTACCTTCCCACCGAAGCGGTACGTATTTATCTACTTGCAATGTCTTGCTTTCGAACCGCTAGGTTGGCAGGAGCTGGGGCCAGAGACGGGAGCTCACTCCGTCACGCGGCTCTCAAACTGCCGAACTCCAGACCTTCCAGTCTGCAGCTGAGCGTCTTAACCTCTGAGCCACTGTGGCCCTTAGGGATGCATTACTATGTTACATATGAATGTGCCTTATGCATAGCTGGCCCAAACAGCTCAGATAGGGTTGCCAATGCCAGGTGGGGAAATTCCTGGAGATTTTCAAGAATCCAGTAGCACCTTAGTGGCCCTGCTCTGGATGCCCAGGTCAGCCGGATCTCGTCAGATCTCAGAAGCTAAGCAGTCGGGATCTGGTTAGTTTCTGGATTGGAGACAGTCAAGGAAGTCCAGGGTTGTGACACAGAGGCAGGCAATGGCAAACCTCCTCTGAATGGAGCTAGATCAAGATGGGTAGCTGTGTTAGTCTGTCTGTAGCAGTAGGAAAGATATTATGAGGCTGGACACCCTACCCAACGTCAAGCTGCTTTGGCTCCCCTTTTGGGGGAAAGGCAAGATATAAACAAAGTCAATCAAATGTTAGAAATTGTGATTCGATAGCAAACTGCAATCAGCCACCCTTGAACACTTCCCAAATGTTCAAAATTCTCTGGAACGGGGATCGTAAGTGCTCTGTGCATATATATTCCCACAGTCCTCCTCCAATCCCCTCATTCGCCATCCTGGTAAGGTCACATTAAAGATTAATAAAATAAAAAGGATGTTTCCACCCTGCTTTTCAGGTGCTGGGGCAATGCACTGCTCCTCTCTGTTCTAGACGTCCATGTTTTGCATGCCTGAATCTATGTTCGGGAGTGTTCAGGTCCAGATGACAAATGCTGCCCCTTTTTGTACTCTCACAAGACCTAGTCACGGATGTCTTCTGGTTACTTGCCCTCCTTCTAAAGCACGGGACAAAATCATTGTCAAAAGAGTATTGGAGTGAGCAACTCAGCATGTCTGGACATTGGGCAGCACTAAGAATTTATAGGTGTTCTCTCCTTGAATGGGATGCCTCTCTTTGTCTTTTACCTGGGAGCTGCCCTCTGACCCCTCCTCTCTCTCTCACTTTGTCCTCTCCCTCTCTCTACATGGCCTTCCATGGAAACACATGTCCGTGTCTGTGCAGGTCTCTCCTGTAGATACAATACCCTCATACTCCCACACAAGTGATGCGGAGATGCTGTGAACTGGATCTACTTGAATAAATGTAAGTTTCCCTTTTTTGCAGTGTACTTATTGGGAGATTTATTTACTGTACTCAGGCCCAGGACAGACTGGCAATTTGCCCCGGTATCGAGTCGCAGCAAAAAAACCCCGGAGTAAACGATACCGGGTTTTCCCATCCACACAGTGGGGGCCTCTGCTGGAAGATACTGGACGGAGGCGCGTGGGAGCGTTCAGACTGCCGCGCCGGAGGCGTGCTATATTAGCTGTTTCCCCATTATTATTTTTTTTGCCCTGCAACGCCGGCACCGCATTGGGCAGTGGAGCGGAGCGCAGCCAATCACACCGCTGCTGCCTCATGCCCAATGCGGGTTGCTCCCGGCTTTTCAGCTGCGCGTTCAGACTCCCCGGAAGCGGAGAAACGCACGACAAACGCAGGCTTTCAAGATTTGCGTCGGCTTTTATCAGGTGTTTTTAATCCGGCAGTGAAGCGTGAGAGCACCGGTAGGCTACGGGTGGGGGACGCCAGGCAGATGTGCCTGTGTGAACATTCCATTTAATCCGATATTGAGTCGTTGTCAGCCCGGGTCCCATCCCGCGGCAAATTGCCAGTCTGTCCTCGGCCTCAGTTTCATGCTTCTATGACTGGGCAAAAGTGTTGGCGGAGTTTAAACATGCAGAGGAATGGAGCACCATTTAAAGATAATAACTCAGTTTATTAGAGAAGAAATGAACCGAAGAGAGAAAGAGAGGCTTAACTCACTACCAAAAGACGTTGATTTGTAGACTTCAGTGCTCCCCAGGTCAATATAGGCTGTTCTTCTGATCTTCTTCAAGTAGGTGCACTATAGACCTTGTCTATTCCAACAAAAACTCTGCTATGGCCCCAGTCACATGGGAGGATTTGCCCCGTGGGAGGGACAGATCGGGGGTGCATCAAGCGGGCACGATCATACTGCAACTGGGAAGCGGCGCATACCCGTCCCCGATCCGTCCCGTCCAGCCAAAAACCCGCCGCAAAAAAGGTAGCACCAAAAGAGTACTACCTAACAGTTGATGCGCATCAAGGGTGGCGTCTGATCGCCGACACACCCATCTCCCTGCAGCATACGGAGGCCCAACAGAACTGCGCGTGCACAGCGGGCTCGCCTCATGCACAGATCTGTGGCTTCCCCCCAGCATCTGATCATGCAGGGGAGCAACTGTTCAGCAGCTCAGGGGATCTGTCTGATCCCGCCACCATGCTTCTCTTTTGATGCGGCTCAAAAAAGCCGCACTTCAGCCGCACCTTTCCCCCCAGTGTGACTGGGGCCTATATTGACCAAATATCCCAAATAAAAAAGTTCTGTTCTCTTGGATTAAATTGATTATTTTGAACCTGCTTGGGAGATGGGAAGCTGCCTGGCTTGTCTCTCAAATACAACCATCTCGTTTCTTTTCCCTAACACTGGCAAGTATCTTCGTGTGAACCAGACTACAAAATATTTCTACATTCTTGTAGTGTCCCTAGGGAACCGTAGCTCTGTCCTATAGGTACTGAGCATGCACCAACTTGAAAAATGCAAGAACCCGTGAATGCCATCAGCTGCGAAGATGCAAAAGTGGCTGACGCATTCTAATACAGTTGATTTGAAATCTGCCCATGATGACCTAAGGGCTTTCGTAATCCCAGGAAATGGTAGGCATGCATCAGCTGCGACTCCCCAGGCATCTACCATAACAAATGTCGCCACTACACAGAGTCAAAACTACTTAAAGGGCTGTTGATTCTGAATTATGCTCCAGTCATCAAGGCTGTCGTCAGAAGTGCTTGACTCGGCAGAAAATGAACGTTGCAAGCGAGGTAAACTGTTAGCCGTGTTTAAGTCCCGCTGCAATTAACAAGACCTCAGTTAGTAATGATTTCCGGGAGACTCGATTGACATTTCATTGTTTAGAATCGATGTGTGAGGAAATCCTGAGCGATTTTTGTTGTTGTTGTTCAGTCGCACAGTCGAGTCCGACTCTTCGCGACCCATGGACCAGATTACGCCAGGCCCTCCTGTCTTCCACTGTCCGCTGAAGTTTGCTCAATTTCATGTTCGTTGCATCGATGACACTGCCTCACCATCTTACATTACATCCTGAGCGATACACATGACCATTTGCTACTTCACCAGTGCTCATTCCTATGTTTAGCATTCGAAGGTCTAGTCCAGACAATGTCCTTACCATGTCCCTGGATGATGAGGTGCAGTGGAGTATGTGTACTTGCCCTGGGTATTGATAGTTACAGACAACAATATATATATTGCATTGGATATAAAGGAGGTTTTTTTAAAAAAAAAAATAAATCCCATTCCTCTCTCTCAGAGCTCTGGAGGTTTCCTCAACCATGATTCTGTGTCACTGTTAACTTTCTAAAGGAAGTTGCAGAAGTCAGGACTTTGAAGGAGAACCATGGGACACACCTACGAACCCAAACAGACGATAACCAGAAACCAAGCTTGTCATTCTGGTTATCTGCTAAGAAAACATCTTCACTATTTTGCATGCTAATTTAACAAGCCACCCTCTTTATATACAACCATGATCTGTAATTCCATTTCATTGTCTGATGAAGCATGTTATTGTTGTTGTTGTTCTGTCGCACAGTCGAATCCGACTCTTCGCGACCCCATGGACCAGATGGACAGGCCCTCCTGTCTTCCGCTGTCCGCTGAAGTTTGCTCAATTTCATGTTCGTTGCATCGATGACACTGTCTCACCATCTCATCCTTTGCCGTCCCCTTCTTCTTTGACCTTCAGTCTTTCCCAGCATCAGGGTCTTCTCCAGTGAGTGCTCCCTTCTCATTTGGTGGCCAAAATATTTGAGCTTCAGCTTCAGGATCTGGCCTTCCAGGGAACAGTCAGGGTCGATTTCTTCCAGGATTGACTGATTTGATCTCCTTGCAGTCCAAGGGACTCTCAAGAGTCTTCTCCAGCACCATAGTTCAAAAGAATCTATTCTTCGGCACTCGGCCTTCCTTATAGTCCAACTCTCGCAGCCATACATTACTACGGGGAATACCATTGCTTTGACCATGCGGACTTTTGTTGGCAAGGGGATGTCTCTGCTTTTTATCATGCTGTTTAGGTTTGCCATCGCTTTCCTCCCAAGGAGCAGGCGTCTTTTTAATTTCATGATGAAGCGTGTGCCTGCACACAAAAGCTCACACCTTAAATAAAACTTTGTTGGTCTTAAAGGTGCCCCACTGGACTCTAACCTTTTTCTATTGCTTCAGATCAACACGGCTGCCCACCTCTATCATAGGACACACAGAAGGTCTCCAACTCTTTTAGGCAAGCCGAAATCAGAAGATAACACCCAGCTGGATGCAAAAACAAAAAACCCTCATCATCCCCATGGGTATAACGCAAACATCCAAAAGCCTATGAATCAGAAAGATCACATCAAATCATCACAGAACTCTCGAGGTGGACTCCTTTGGCGGCAAGCTCAGAACTCAGCACACCACACCAAATGGGTGTGGCCATCTTTGCAAACAAACAACCACGCCATGGGAACGAACAAAACACCATGCGGAAAGCGTATCGTTTAGATCAGGCCTTAAGCAGAAGGCTGCAGAAGGTTTACACAAGAAATGAAGCTTCCCTCTCGATTTCGTCCGCATGATTCATTCTGAAATTGCTACAAACAGTAAGAAAGTGGAACCCTGCCAGAGATTCCAGCAGGTAAGCCATAGGTTAGTAAACTAATCCAGATGGTATAGACAGGAGGCAAAGCTACACGCTGCTGAAAAAAATAATAAAAAAAAATAAGCAAGTACAAAACAATGAGATTCACAAACCGATCTGGACTGAAGGGAGATAGCAATTTTTGTTGCTGACCATGCCAAGCATCTTGTCCTAAATGCTACAAAGCAGCCCATCTAATTAAGTAAAATCAATAGGAAATTACCATAAATTGATTTCACAGACAGCAAATGAACAGCTATTGAACATACGTTAGTAAAAGAACAGGTATTGAATAGAGATTTCCAATAGAAAGGGTGCATTCCAATGGAAGTAAAGGACATGCCAGATACAACCACTACTGCCATATTGGATTAGTCGTGTGTCTATTCTTGTCACCTGCAGGAGTGCTGGTGTCTTATTGAACAACTAAAGGGTCATATGGTTGAAGAGAACTAAATTGTTCCCTCTCCTCTACCTTTACTTCCTATCAGTCTGCCGCTCTAGGAACTTTTCTCATCTCTGATATCAGTCACGTTGCCAGGCCTCATGCTCTGGCAGGAGTCCTCCCACCAATCATCTTCATCACCTGCCACCACTCTGAGTTGCAGCAGGAGAATGAGGAAGGGAGGGAGGGAGGGAGGGAGGGAGGGAGGGAGGGAGGAAGGATCACTGCTGGCCTCTGTGCCAGTGCATCACTTCCACATACAACCTGGAAGTGACAATGGGTAGCTCTAGGAATTGCCAGAAACTCTATGGGTTTTTTCCCCACTATCGAGTCAGGCTGGGGGTAAGGAGTTTGGGCAGAGCCAGCATCAGGGATGCTCATAGGCCTCTCATTTACCCACCTGGGGTGGAGATTTACCTGCTCCAAGCCCAATTTCCTACCCCTGAGGAACTGAGTGGGAAAATGGCCTCCATATAGTGATGTTCTGGAAATTTCCCCTAGTTTCTATGGCAAAGACTGTAGAGACCAGGGAAGACAACCTAGGATATCTCCCAGAACAGGGAGATATTTCATCCTCCTCAAACTCTGCCCTCCTCAGGCACTGGCCCCAAATCTACCAGCATTTGCTGATGCACTGTTTGGAACCCTAGATCACCATGAACTGGCAGCTGGCAGGAATCGAAGAGGACCCCTGTCTTCTGCAGGACAGGGCATCAGATTGACCTCAGACTGAGTGCGTCAGGAACATGAAGTCATGGGCACTCTGCTGCTTCCCTCTGGACACCCACCTCGCACAGAAATGGAAATCCCCCAGAGTCCCCTGTAATGTGCAGGGACCATTGAGTGGGTCCAGTATTTCCAGATGGCATGGGAGCCCAAAGAAGATGTTTAGCATGACTGGGTGGAGCCTGTCCAGAGGATAAATCCAGCATGGCTCTCTAGTTCCCCTTTAAGCCCCATTTATATGTACTCATGTTTGGTTCTTTGTAGGGGTGAGTTCCTAATTAAGAATGAGAGAAGAAGGAGGAGGAAGAGGAGGAGATTGGATGTATACCCCATCCTACACTACCAGGAGTCTCAGAGTGGCTTACAAACTCCTTTCCTTTCCCCTCCCCACAACAGACACCCTGTGAGGTAGGTGGGGCTGAGAGAGCTCTCTTGAGAACTGCTCATGAGCAGGGCCGGCTCGCCTAGGGCGCTGGCCCTGCAGCGGCACCAAAATGCCTCCGCCCCCCCCCCGTGAAAAGCCCCCTTCCCGCCCACGCTGGCCGCCCCACCCACACCGCCACTGGGAGGGAAGGGGCAGGCATTCTAAGCCCACCCCTTCCCAGGCTCTCCCGGGCGCCTCACAGCTGCGAGGCGCCCGGGACAACGGCGCTGGGCCATCTCCAGGACCCACTGGGAGGTTGGCATCCCGGTGGAGTGGGCGCCCCAGGCTGGCCTGCCTAGGGCGCCCAGACACCTGGGGCCGGCCCTGCTCGTGAGAGAACAGCTCTGAAAGAACTTGTGACTGACCCAAGGTCACAACAGCAGCTGCATGTGGAGGAGTGGGGAATCAAACCCGGTTCTCCCAGATTAGAGTCCACACTTCTAACCACTACACCAAACTGGCTCTCACAGAGGTCTCTGCAGCGTTTCAGGAAGGACTCCGATACCCAGGCGAGGAATGGAGTGTGGCTTAGCTCTCTGGCTGATGAGGAGTGAATGAATGGTGCCCCCAACATTCCCTGGATAGACTCCTGGACTATGAAATGAGAGAAGAATGTCTCATTCACTAGACAGAGTCTTCTAGGACGGCAGGTATCCCCATAACCAAACTCCCCCTCTAAATTATTTCCTTTATATAAAACCCCTACATTTGGCATGATTTCTGTCCCTGCCTATCTTGTTCCCAGTCCAAAATCTACTGCAGACATGGGGATCCTGGGTAAGCAGCGGGTCTCCATTCAGTTCCGTGGAGTTCTTTGCCCCGGAAGGGAAGTGAAGCGAATGAAACACTTCAGTCCATGGGGGGACCTTGAAATGCGCTGAACGACCCATTAAAAACGAGGCAAAAAGTATTCAGTTAGGGAGGCGGCACCTGAACACAGCAGAGATCAATATTTGTTAATTGCCGATGTGAGCCATTTGTCATGGCAAGCCAACGAAAGCACTCCCCACCCCCCGCATAGCACATCAAGCTAATATATTATCACTTATCAAAGTAAGTGGATTAGCTGGCAGCTGTAGTTTCAGAAGAAGAAGCTTTTAAGTCTCCCGATTGCATCACGGCAGTTCTCCAAAGCTAAGTACACCTCTGTGTGATAGGGGCGGGAAGCACTTTGCAGTCCTCTGGGATCCCAAGATGCTACACGGAGATGCACTGCGCTGTTTTGAAACCTGCAATGTGGAGCCCACTTTTTCCATGTAGGTGCATTTCTCCTCCCTGTTTTCCGTTTTGTTCTCCTCCTTTTCTCTTTGTACCTTCACTTCTGCCTCGTTTCACCTCATATCTTCCTCTCAAATCATTGGGCTATTATGAGCCATAGGGAAGAAGAAGAAGAAGAAGAAGAAGAAGAAGAAGAAGAAGAAGAAGAAGAAGAAGAAGAAGAAGAAGAAGAAGAAGAAGAGGAGGAGGAGGAGGAGGAGGAGGAGGAGGAGGAGGAGGAGGAGGGAGGAGGAGGAGGAGGAGGAGGAGGAGATTGGATTTATACCCTGCCCTTCACTACCCAAAGGTGTCTCAGAGCAGCTTACAATCTCCTTTCCTTTCCCCACCCCACAACAGACACCTTATGAAGTAGGTGGGGCTGAGAGAGCTCTGAGAGAACTACTCATGAGAGAACAGCTCCGAAAGAACTTGTGACTGACCCAAGGTCACACCAGCAGCTGCATGTGGAGGAGTGGGGAATCAAACTCATTTCTCCAAGATCAGAGTCCACTCTCTTAACCACTACACCAAACTGGACCTGCATTTGGGGTGGGGGGTGAAATGTGGGGAGAGGGGGCATTGCTGGTGTGGCAATGTCACTTCTGGGTGACCACCTGGAAGTGACAATACCACTCCCCACACTGCTCTAGGATTTCCCCCCATAGAGACTGGGAAAATTTCTAGAATGGCACAGACGCAGTGACTGGAAATGACATCACTGAGACTGTGATGTCAACCCTCCCTGACATTTTCTCCCACTGTAAGAGCAGCAGAAAGCAGGTGAGAGCTGGCGGAAGTGGGAGGTTGCTCACCATGGTGTAGAACCAAAAGTGTACGGTAGTACCGTTGGAATATGCAAGGACTATTGTGCATAGATAAAGAAAATGACAAGAACATCCTGCAGGGGGCAGCAGAGGGGACAACTACTTAGCATAGTGAGATTAGAGACTTCCTACTATTTTCAAATAGTCTCCTGATTGGCTCAGTTAGGGTCTTCCCTACTCCTGCTGAGATCTGTTAGTTACTGACCTCTCCTAGATAGTTAGACAGTTAGACTTCTCTTTCTCTCTCCTCTTTCTTACAAAGTTTTGTTCTATTCTTAATAAACCAACTTTATTCTTTAAACAGCTTGTGCTCCACTTTACTGCATATCTACACTCTGCCAACAGTATCCTGGCACTATAAAGTCTACAGCGTGCATTGCTGATCACAGACACCCCTACCCACCATATTGTGCCGCCAGTTTTTTTTTCCTGCCAGGGTGGGACCAGACCCACCCAGCAACAGCAGATCAAGTTGAAATTGATGTGTTTCCAAAATGAAACTGGAAACCAAATGGGTGGTGTCGCCTTAGTTCAGGGATTCACAACCTTGCCAAGCGCGTAAGCCTTTTAGAAATTTTGGAGAAAGGTATTGAACGTCAATGCAAACATCTGGAGGAAGAGGAGCTGACCACAAAATGACTCCCACAAGGACTGAGATTAGCCAGAAAAGACTGGGTGCTTTCAAGAAAAGCATTCTTCTTTAATGGGGCAGCTCTTTCTGAATGGAGGCTCCTCTGACACTGAGAGGAGATGCCTCTTGAGCTCTTCTAAAGCATCTCTTCCTCCAGTGAAAGCTAGATGGCCATTGGACAGCCATGCTGATTCTGTGAACTTAGGCAGATCACAAGAAGGGAGGGCAGGGAGGGTTGCCTCAGTGCTTAGTTCTCGTGGCCCTTTCTTACATGCCCAGGGAAATGCTGATCACCACTTTGGGGTCAGGAAGTCATTTTTCTCCAGGCCAGTTTGGCTGGAGATCCTGGAGGAGGTGTGTTTTTTTTTTTTGCCCTCTTCTGAGCATGGAGCAGGGGTCACTGGGGGCATGGAGGGGAGGTATCTGTGAAGTTCCTCTGTTGTGCAGGGGGTTGGACTAGATGACCCTGGAGGTCCCTTCCAACTCTATGATTCTATGATTCCTCTTTTCCTGCTATCTTCAACTTCCTAGATTTATTGTCTTTTCCAAAATAATAGACTTGGATTGTAATAAAATATGAAATATATATGTTTGTATATATTATTTTAAAAACAACAATAAAAAATTGGGGAAAAACCCCTCTATGATTCTATTCTTTGCTTTGGGGAGAACTGGGTGCTATGGCATCCACATCGTACTGCCCTGGTACATCTGTCTGTATGCTCCTTCCCACTCTCTGCATCCAAACTGCATCCAGAAGCTGTCTCTCATTGGTGGTTGTCAAGGCCAATGGACCCTGGCACCTCCTCCTCAGTTAGTACATTTTTCTTTCTTGCTGTTGTTGCTTTTGCAGGAGGAAGGGGGAGCTGTGCATGATGCTGTGATATCACTTGCAGCTGAAGACCCAGAAGTATGTCGAGTGATGCTCTAGGAATTCCCCCAATCTCTATGGTAAAAACCATATAAATTGAGAGAATTCCTAGAGTGTCGCTCAATGCTGTGATGTCTTCAGGATGGACAACAGGAAACACTTCTTTAAACAGAGAGTGATTAAAATGTGGAATTCACTGCCAGAGGATGCAGTGATGGCCACAGGAATAAACAGCTGTAAAAAGGTATGAGAAAGATTCATGAATGATTAAGTCTATCAATGGCTATTAGCTGTGGTGACTGAGGGGAACCTCCACATTCAGAGGCACTTATCCTCTGAATCCCAGTGCTAGGAGGCTATGTCAGGGGAAGGCCTCAACCTCTATGCCCCACTGTTGGCCCTCCAGAGTGACTGGTTGGCCACTGTGTGAAACAGGATGCTGGACTAGATGGACTATTGGTCTGATCCAGGAAGGTTCTTCTTAGGTTCTTATGTCATTGTGGTGGCCGTCCAGAAGAACTGGCTGGCCACTGTGTGAGACAGGATGCTGGACTAGATGGACCATTTGGTCTGATCCAGCAGGGCTCTTCTGATGTTCTTATGATGTCATTCCCCTATTTTTCTCTTGCTGCTCCATTGAGCAAGTATAGGGGCAAATTGTAAGCCTAGTCAGTCACCTCATGCCAATGCTATGATCCATCCTATATGAGGTTTGATCATTTCCCACCCATCTCATCCACACGTCTTCAGATTTCACCTGTTACTTCCACATTGCTAATCATGGATGGACCCCCCCTGCATTATTTTTGCTTACGAACCACTTCCTTTCTTGGTCAACAAGAAGGTTCGTTAAACAAAGACAATGTTTCGCGCCGCACCAAAATCGTGTTTCCTCGAGCCACCCTCCCATCAGATTATTTACAGAATGTTTATTCAATAAAAGCTGAATGATGGCATCACAGAGCCCATAAATCTAAAAACAATTACCAGGCGGCGTGTGTGGGGTGTAGCTATTGCGGGAAGAGAAGCCTCCTCTAGTTATCCGGCTGTCAGTCGAGGCAAGGGGGAGGAGAAGATGGGCTGAGAAAACAAGCATCCCCAAGGAAAAAAAACAACATTTCACTCGGCTCAATAAAGAAGTGGGGGGGGGGAGAAAGGGGGTTAAACGCTGGTGGTAAGATTCACACATGGAGTCCCAACCGCATGTTTATTTTTCCAGCCGGGGAATTAGCTTGTAAAGCCTTCCTCACTCTGCTAATGAAGTTTCTCTTTGCTGTATTTGGTTGCCCCGTTTCAAGAAGGCGAGCCTCTGGGTAGGATGTCAAAAGCACTATGGCATCCCTGGAGTTGTTCTTGCTTGGTCCTTGAAGCGGTGTGTCTTCAAACTCATGAGGAGGTCATACAGGTACCTGGGCTCTCTTGCGGTTGCCGGCCGCCAGGTGTGGCCCGCAGTTCCCCGGGAATTACAACTAATCTCCAGACTATGGAAATCAGTTCCCCTGGAATAAGGGGCTTCTTTGGAGGATGGAGTATATGGCCTTACACTCTTCTGAAATCTCTCTCTTCCCCAGACCTCACCCTCCCTGGGCTCTACCCCCAAAGCTCTGGCAATTTTCCAGCTTGGAGTTAGCAATCCTAGGATTTCCATCGGCAGGCTCTGGGTCACCAGTAGGGATGGGCATAAACCGGCTCACAAACTAAAGTTCATCATGAATTTTGGACAGTTTGCAAAGCAATGTTCACACATTGAAGAGCTGCCTCGAAGTTCCATGAATTTTGATGCAGTTCAGGGCAGTCCATGAAGAGCAGAAAACAGGCATTTAAATGGCTCTGAGCCATTTAAAGCCCTGCTTTCTGCTGTTCATGTAAAACAGCTGAGCTGTTTGGTTTAAATGGCTCCGAGCCATTTCACCTCCTGCTTTCTGCTCACCGTGACTTTGGGTCACCAGTAGGGATGGGCATAAACTGGCTCACAAACTAAAGTTCGTCATGAATTTTGGACAGTTTGCAAAGCGATGTTCACACACTGAAGAGCTGCCTCGAAGTTCCATGAATTTTGATGCAGTTCAGGGCAGTCCATGAAGAGCAGAAAACAGGCATTTAAATGGCTCTGAGCCATTTAAAGCCCTGCTTTCTGCTGTTCATGTAAAACAGCTGAGCTGTTTGGTTTAAATGGCTCCGAGCCATTTCACCTCCTGCTTTCTGCTCACCGTGACTTTTCATGGCGAGCACAAAGCAGTGGGTGGAATGCCTCCCAGCCATTTCACCCCCTGCTTTTCGCTCACTGCCAAAAGTAGCAGGGAGCAGAAAGCAGAGGGGATTCAAATGTGGGTTTTCCAGATCCTGCTCTAAAACTCACCCCACTGATAGAGGCCAACATTTTTAAAAAAAGCTTCCAGCAACACCCGAAGACAAGAAGCCCTATTTACATATTACAGGAAACGCACTCCCATCTTACCTGCACATGCATACCTGTTTCTAAGATAGATCAAGATGGGTAGCCATGTCAGCCTCTGTGTAGCAGCAGAAAAGGGCAAGCATCCAGGAGCACCTTAAAGACTTACAAAATAAGTGGCAGGGGATGAGCTTTTGTGAGTCGCTGCTCACTCACGAAAGCTCATGCCCTGCAACATATTTTGCTAGTCTTTAAAGTGCTCCTGAATGCATGCTCTTTTCTACTGTTTCTAAGGCTGAGGTCAGACTGGCAGTGTGAAGCATGAGGGAATCATGGCAAAAAGACCTGGAACAATGTGTTCCAGGTATTCCCAGGCACACTGCACCGACTGATGTAGGAGCACACCGGGGAGGAGGTGCAAGGGAGCATTTGCGCTGTTGGCCCGCCCCTAGCAGGGACGTAGCTGTAAGCGGCTTTTTCCTTGCACATGGCTGCATGGGTGCATCCTTGAGGGAACAGCCAGGGCACATTATCAATGCGGGTTGTTCCCGGCTTTTAGCGTTTAGCGTGCACACGTCCAGGAAGTGGGATCAACGCGCTCTCCAGGGTTTGCTACCACTTTCACCTGGTACTTTTTAAACTCGGGAGGGAAGCGTTACAAGACGGGTTGAGTACAGCTGGGGAATGCCTGACAGCTGTGGCTGTGTGAACCGACCCCTTTAATCCGTTTGTGAAACGTGCCCATATCGGGCCAGACTGCCAGTCTGAACTTGGCCTAAGAAAGAGCCAATGCACATTCAATTGTACAAATGAAACTGGGACTCCTACCTGGATAAATCTGGGATCTGAATCATATGTTTACTGTTAAATACCGGGTTCCATGGATGGTCTGACCCCAAGCCTAGCGATCGGCTCTCCTTTATTAGTGATTCAGCAAGAACAAAAAGCCAAAAGCCGGGGCAATGGTCCTGTTTGAATAGCATGCAAACTCCACCCACTTCCCCAAACAGCTACCAATGACAGGCCATTGTCAGAACCGTTAATTCCTCATTGGCCACCTCGAGAGTCCTGATGGGCTATTGTTCTACAGCTTCAAGCTCAGCCAGTCTCTGGTAGAATGTTCCAGTCCCAATTACTGAACACACATATAAAGAAAAACCCAAGCGTACACTGTACACAGAATTACAATTCCATTCTTGAAGCTGTACAGAATTACAATTCCATTCTTGAAGCTGTACAGAATTACAATTCCATTCTTGAAGCTGTTCAAGAATTATTCAGGGAGGGGCCGTGGTTCAGTGGCAGAGCATCTGCTTGGCATGCAAGAGCTCCGGGGTTCAATCTCTGGCATCTCTAGTCAGGGATCGGGTTGTAGGTGATTTGAGGGACCTCAGCCGGAGAGCTTGGAGAACCACTACCAGTCTGCTGACTTTGAGGGACCGGTGGTCTGATTCGGTTTAAGGCAGCTTCATGTGTTCAGATATGTGCGGTGGGTAAACTGTCGTGAAAGGACCTTGGCGTTCTGCATTCAAATTCACCTTCTGCCATGATGCTTGCTAGGTGACTTTGGGCCAGTTGCTCTGTCTTTCAGCCTTTAGGTCTTTCTTTCATACTCTGTGGCAGGGAGATGATATTCAGTACATTCCCAGTGGCCATCTTTGTTTACTGGGACTTCACGGGGATGGAGACATAGGTTCTGGCACCGAGTCCCTGTGAGGGTTCAATTCCGCATGCCTCCTCAAGAAGCCAATTGGGTGATCTTGGGTCAGTCACAACTCTCTCAGAACTCCCTCAGCCCCACCTGCCTCACTGAGTGCCTGTTGTAGGGAGAGGAAAGGTGAAGATATTGTAAGCCATTTTGAGGCTCCTTAAGGTAGGGGGGAAGTGGAGTAGAAAAACCTTTTCTTCTTCTTCTTCTTCAGATTAATCGTGGCTTGTTTTGTATGAGGCGGGGTGTGCCCAGATATCCCATAGCAAACAATTCCTCAAACCATCTTGAAAGGGCCAGCTATTCGATACTCGGGCAGAGAGGAAGCCTGAGGGAGAAAAGGAATTTTTTTGTCAGAAGGAATCAATTGAGTTGTCCCTCTTGTTGTTCTTGACATGAACCCTAATTAGGCCTTTTAACTCCTCAGCCACAAACCCATGTTAAATTAGAGAAGAGGGAGGCAAGGAGCGAAGGGTGATGGTGCCACATGGAAGACATTAAGATCTTGTCCTTTCCCGCTGATCTGTGTCAAGGCATGACAGGGTGGGGGGAAATGCCCCTGTGTCGAACAGAGATATTTGCCTGTAGCAAAGCAGAGGCCTGAATGGAAAAGTCTGTTGCGGCTGCCGTCTTCAGACCACTTATTCTGGACTAATTTGCTTGAAACCGAGGGGACCTCTTCTCCATGACGCTTTAATTGCAGACCCTGGAGGTTATTTTGGAAAAGGTCTTCTTCCTGCCATCCTTTTGTCATGACCTCCATGCCACAGAAACTCGACAGCAAACAGGAACAATTGCAGGGTTTGGCTTTGTCGGTATTTTTTTTTTTGGTCAGTATTTTTAATATACGAGTGAGTGTGTGTGTGTGCACGTGGAAGTCATGGCGACCTCTGGTGACTGACCCCTACTGGGGGCCTGGAGGATATTCAGAGAAGGGACTGAATAAAGCCTGCTCCTGGCCTCCTGACTGCTGGTATTCCAAGGAGGTCTCCCATCCAAATACTAACCACAATCAACCCTACTTAGCAGCTTCCAAGATCTGATGAGATGACGCTAGCTTGGGCTACCCGGGTCAGGGCACAACTGCAGGGCTGTATTGGTTCTTGGGCTCACAGTAGGGTTGCCAGGTCCCCTGGCCACTAGTAGGTGATGTGGGGAAGGGTTGCCAGATCCAGGTTGAGAAACTCTTGGAGATTTGGGAATATTAGCCTGGGGAGGACAAGGACCTCAGTGGGGTACAGTGCTGTAGAGGTCCGCCCTCCAAAGCATCCATTTTATCCAGGGGAACTGATCCCTGGAGTCCAAAGGTCAGTTGTAGTAGCAGAAGATCTCTAGGGGTCCCCACCTGAAGTTTGGTAACCCTAGACCTACAGAAGGTGTCCATGGGTGGCTCCATCCCCCTCTCCCAACTGTGGCTCTCCCACCCCTTCAGGGCCACTTTACTCCTCTGGAGATCCAGCATGGCATAAATATCATACTAGGATCTCCAGGTTCATACCCGGGTTCAGATCCCCACTCTGCCATGAAAGCTTGCTGGGTGACCTTCGGCTAGTTGCATGCTTTCATCCTAACCTACTTCACAAGGTTGTGTAAGGACAAAGCAGAGGGAGAGAACATGATAAAAGCCAGTTTGAGTCCCCATTGGGGAGGAAATGGGGTGTAAATAAAGTCAATCAATCAATCAATCAATCAATCGTTGCACCTGTCTTTTTTCCTCCCAGCAATTGCACCAAGGGAGTGGTTCAGATTTCTCACACAGATCTAAAAGAAGCAAGAAGGCAATAGTTAGTTGTTACATGGACCTTTGGGCCAACTGTAGGGTTTGACCCCATGGGCCATTCCCACAAAATCAGCAGCATAAACAGGGTTGCCAGAACAAGCTGGCAGGAGGGTGGAGGGCATGGACATGTTGTGGGAAGGCAGCATTGCAAGTTCATAGAGTTTTACCATAGAGTTTCTGGTGATTCCATTGTCCTGTACAACCTGGAAGTGATGTCATCATGCTCACATCAGTGAGTTTTCCAGTATGTTTGTGTGTGTGTATGGTAAGTAATGTGGTGACATCTCTTCTGGCTGAACCCAACATTACCAGCAATGTTTCAGGATGGATTAAAGGAAATACTTCTTTGCACACAGAGTGTTTAAAATGCGGAATTTGCTGCCTGAGGATGTTGTGATGGCCACAGGTAAAGATAGCTTTCAAAGGGGATTAGATAGATTCATGGAGGATAAGCCTGTCAACGGCTACCAGCCATGGTGGCTGAGGGGAACCTCCATGTTCAGAGGCACTAAACCTCTGAATCCCAGTGTGAAGAGGCTACATCAGGGGAAGGTCTCAGCCTCTAAGCTGAAGGTTGTTGGCCCTCCAGAGGAACTGGTTGGCCACTGCATGAGACAGGATGCTGGACCAGATGGACCACTGGTCTGATCCAGCAGGGCTCTTCTGATGTCTTCAGTAAGGCCCCCCCCCCCCATGAGACTCCTGCCAGTTGTCTGCCTCATACATAGAGTCCACTCTCTGAAATGGCAAGTTCCTCCATTTCCTGATCTTTTTTTAAAAAAAGATTTTATTAGCCATAACATATAGGAGTACAGCTATAATAAATTCAGAGAAAATAAACATAAAACAATAGTTAATTAATATAACTAAAAAATGACAAGTATTGCCTATAAGAGTATAAATATCTAAAAACATTAGTAAAACTATTATAGATTACATACCAGTAAAGATAACATATTGAACAATCATTTAAAATGAATATAACAATCAATTCGCCGGCTCAAAACAATAACCATTTTTGGTAATAAGAATTGTTTGCCAAAACCTCACATTCCGTCAAATATTCAAATATACAATGGCATGTCTCCATAAACTTTTCTGTCATTATTCACTGGCATATCTAAGGGTGTGTTCAGACGGATCTTTTGATCTGCCATAGGAACGACTCCCTTGCGGATCAAAAATGCACGACCAGACAGAAACATCTGCGAAATATTCCGGTCCCATAGGCATCCCGTTCTGCTGCGCCTCCAATCCTGATTTAAAAAGTAGTAGTTTCAATGTAGGGTTTTCGCTTACCCGCGCAACAACTGCAGACTTTCTTCCGTCTGGTCACTCCATTAGCGCGCGATGCTCCCGTCGGCTCGGTCTGACGTCATACCGAGCCGACGGGGGCGCGATTTTTAAAAATTGAAACCCCATGTGCGCTTTAACGAGGAAACGCATTCAGCGATAAGCGCTACGAGGAATGTAATATTCATGCTTATTTCTTTTAGGGACAAGATGTTAACCGCGATGGGAGATGGAGGGGGGAAGGACTGTTCTAACTTGCAAAATAGTCCCTCCATTGATGGCAATGGCAAGGGGGAGGACCGGGACTTTGCTGAAAACCCTCCGCAATCGCCTCAGTTCTCCAAGGAGGCGCAGCCTTGCCTATGCGAATGTACAAAACTTTTTTTTAAAAAATCCTCGGTGGATGCCGTGTAGACAAATCACGGCGGGAACAACGCGCGGTGAGGCTATTTCATAGGGGGGCGTCTGGTCGTGCTAGGCTGGATTTAAAAAATCGGGATAAAATTTTAGGAGGGCTCATGGCGCGATTGACTGGCCGTCTGAACGCAGCCTAAGTTAACCACAACTTTGTGCAGAATTAAATAATCCCAAAGACGTGTTCTCCAATCGTTAACCGTAGGGATATGTCTGGTTTTCCGATTTAATGCAATTCCGACATGTGCAAATGCTAATAATAGTGACATAACTTCTAATTCTGTTTTTGTATAAGTAGACTTACTGATCTTTATAGTCTGCACATCAATTGTAATTGCAAAAGTATGCCAGGCTCCTCCTTTGAGGTTGGTAACCCTAGATGGAGGAAATGACAGCTTTTCGAAGACAAGGGCAGAAATTCTTGAGTGGACGTGATTCACAGATTCAGAGTAATGTTTTTAGGTAAGACACATCATGGTCTGGAAACAACTGGTCAGGGTCCTACCAATAAGATCAGGATGTGACCATCTGTCTTTCCCTTACAGCTGAACCGAACAGTATGGATCCCGTGTGAATACATCCAGAAGTGACAGACTGTGTCCTCTTCTCCTACTCGTCTTCATAAGCCTCGTTCCGTGTGCCACACAAGTGCAGGGCCTTCATGGGCGGAACACACGCAAGCTTCATTACTTGATAATTGGCGTCCCTCCATAGTGTGGCTTCCCACTTCATGCCCCTTAATCCTTTGTGTCGGCCACAATTGGCGACCCTAATCATTTCCTCACAGTTTAGTGGCTCTGGAGAATGCCTTTCATCCCATTGTGAACACCAATTGTTTCCCATTTCCCATCCTGGGCCTTAAATGGGCTGGCGGAATGTTACCGAGAAGCTGCGTATGACCTCCGTATCCCGCGAAGGAGGGCTCCCCTAGGACCGTATTGTTATAGTCCGCTCTCCCTCTGTGGGCAAGATTGGTTCCTGGCCATGCAAGAAATAGAGAGACACAGTTGGACACCTAGCCGGGCCCCCGGGTCATTAGCAAGACAAAAAGCCCAATGGAATGTAGGCCTTTAAAGTCCACGCGGGGCCCCCGAGAGAGGAAGGTTTCTCAGTGAAATGGAAGCTGAAAACATGAGACATTTCCTTCAGTCTGAAAGAAGACAAGGGGGATTAGTTTACCGGCAACAGACCTGGGGGTTATGTTGCATCGACTGAAGTGGGGCTGTTCCTGGGAGAAAGAAACACCCCCCCCCCATTATGTCTGGTGAAGTGAATTTCGGCCTCTGCTGGGTTTATAGGAGTTCCTTCTCATTCTGATTTCTGTTTCTTTCTTTGCTTAAAATATCTATCCGTCCATCTTTCTTGTGGCCAAGTTTAATCCTGTTAGGATGAAAATCTGGTACGTAAAAATCAGGGATAAAGAACATCTACCTTAAATTTGCACACCTAGATTCCAGTCAGGGACTACCAAACAGGACAATTTAGTCGGTTCAAGCCTGAACTGTCCCTAGAAGCTAAGATTACTAAACTGAGGCTATATTTATATATATATTATTGTTAAATACTGGGTTCCATGGATGAGCAGGCCCCAAGCCCAGTGATCAGCTCAGCTTTATTAGTGATTCAGCAGATACCAGGCAAAACTCCTGGGCAACTGCCCTGTTTAAATAGCATGCCAACACCACAGCCAACTCCCAATGGATAGGCCCTTGTCAGAACCATTAATTCCTCATTGGCCACCTCCAGAGTCCTGGTGGGCTATTGTTCTAGAGCTCCGAGCTCAGCCAGTCTCTGGTAGAAACAGTCCTGGAATGTTCCAGCCCTAATACATAACAATTATATATTTATATAAATTTAAATCTGACACAGACTTGGACTGAATAGAGACTTGGGATGGATATCTCATTAACAGGAGTAACTGCCTTTCAGGTATTCCATTCGGATTCATCAACAGAAGGAAGGGGTCACACTCAGCCTGGATTGTGATTTCTACCCTTTTCATAACTTTTACAACTGCTTTGCATTTACATGGCACTTTCTGCATCCCTCCCCCCCTTACCTCCTATATATCTCAGGCCGGTTTCTTCATACCCATCATGTGCTTGACAAAGAGAGCTGTGTTTCTCGAAAGCTTATACTGCAATAAAGTTTGTTAGCCTTAAAGGGGCTACTGGGCTTTTTACTGTTTTGCAGCGACGGACTAACACGGCTAGTTTGGTGCAGTGGTGAAATGTGCGGACTCTAATCTGGGAGAACCAGGTTTGATTCCCCACTCCTCCACTTGTGGCTGCTGGATGACCTTGGGTCAGTTACAAGTTCTTTCAGAGCTGTCATTGAAAGGGCAGTTCTGGAAAGAGCTCTCTCAGCCCCACCTACCTCACAGGGTGTCTGTTGTGGGGAGGGGGAGGGGAAGGAGTTTGTAAGCCACTCTGAGGCTCTGAGTGAAGGGCAGGGTATAAATCCAGTCTCCTCCTCCTCCTCCTCCTCCTCCTCTTCTTCTTCCTCCTCCTCCTCCTCCTCTTCTTCTTCCTCCTCCTCCTCCTCCTCACTGAGTCTATTGTACTTTGGTCATATTCTGAGCAAACAAGACTCACTGGAAAAGACAATCATGTCAGGAAGAGATGAAAGCAGCAGAAAAAGAGAAACAGACTGACTCAGTCACAGAAGCGACGGCCCTCAGTTTGCAAGAACTGTGCAAGGATGTGATAGGACATTTTGGAGGTCATCGATCCATCAGGATGCCACAATCAGAAGCGACTTCATGGCACTTAACACACACACACACATTCGAATCCAAATTCTCCTGCTCAAATTACGATTTCACCATCGGCTATCCTTGTGTCTCACTGGAGGGATTGGGGTGGCTTACCTGGCACTGCTGATAATCTCATATCTGAAAAAACGGATTAGGTTCCTACCTCCGTAGCTTCCTCGTTGCTATGGAATTTTAGCTTCTTCTAGACTGATCTCTTGGCTCCAAAGTATAAAGACTGTTCAAAGAAAAGGAAATTTGCTCTGGAGGTAAAAAATGAAAGGGGGGAGGGAACATAAATAGAAACCAAATGTTATTGTGATATCAGCAAGGAGAGGAGACCTGTAAATGCTACTGCCTGAACTAAAGGATTTGTTTTTTTAAAAGGGGGGGGGAATGAAGTGTGCTTTAATTTATGTTTGGGTGAGAATCACCACTGAGATGAGTATACTTTCTGATCATCAGAGTTTCACTCAGAAGAACATCTTCCTCCTGTTACATGTTAATTTGCTGTTCAGTCTCTATAAGTTTGAACTCTACCTTCCATTCTAATGTATTTGGAAAAAGTGTGCGTGCACATGAAAGCTCATACCTTGAATAAACTTTTGTTGGTCTTAAAGGTGCCACTGGACTGTTCTCAGCCTCATAGAGTATGCTGGGGGCAAGAAGAAGAAGGAGGAGGAGGAGGAAGAGGAAGAGGAAGAAGAAGAAGAGGAGGAGGAAGAGGAAGAGGAAGAAGAAGAGGAGGAGGAGGAGGAGGAGATTGGATTTATACCCTGCCCTTCATTCAGAGTCTCAGAGCAGCTTACAAACTCCTTTCCTTTCCCCTCCCCACAACAGACACCCTGTGAGGTAGGTGGGGCTGAGAGAACGCCAACAGAAACTGCTCTTTCAAGGACAGCTCTTGTCAGAACTATGGCTTGCCCAAGGTCATCCAACAGCTGCAAGTGGAGGAGTGAATGAATGGCCCCGGTCACACGGGCCAGATAACACCGGAGGGGAGGCGTGGCTGTTTGTCCCGGAGCAAAATGAAGTGCGGTAGCCCGATCACACGGTCCCCCGAGTCTCCGTGCTTAGGCTGTTAGCTGTCGATCACATGGCGATGCTGAAACGTGGCAAAGAAGTGGCGTGATGCGATCACACAAGCAGTTCGGCATTTGTGCGCATCCTATGGAGGCTTAAAAAAACATCTGGTTTGTGACGGGACACAGACAGGCGCTGGATGCCACGGGATACTAGCACTCCCACGATCAGACGCCCACCTGTGCTGCTCTTTTCCGGATACTAGTGCACTTTCCCAGGTACTTTTTAACTCTGCATCTTCGGCGGGATGCCATGGGTTGGCCACAGGTGTGCAACACTTCCCAGATTTTGCGGTGTGATCGCGCCCCGAAAATCCGCCTGACATTCATGCCTCTCGCGCAGCAAATTCTCCGTGTGACCAGGGCCAATGTATCACATGGAAGATACTGTTTCCAGAGTCAGATCTGGGCTTTCAAGACACAAGAGAGAGCAACAGAGAGAGCAGAGACCTCCAGGTTGTCTTCATTTTTCGCCTTAGAATACAGTTGGTATTATATCGACAACGATACATTTGATAACATGTCTCCTCTGGCAACATTAGAGCAAAATGTTCAGTTCTTCTTAGAGGATTCAGATACGTACTTCTTTTGTGGCTCGATTTCTAGAGGCAGCAGAGAAGTGCTGAAGGGAGGTGTTTTCAGACATGGGTCTTGTGTAAGTGCTCAAGTTTCATTGTTCGGGACTTAGGTCTAAGAACAGGGGAAGAAAAGGGAAGGGAAGAAAAAAGCAGAGCCGGTCTGGTGTAGCAGTTACGATTGCAGAGCCTAATTTTGAAGAACCAGGTTTGATTCTCCACTCCTCCACATGCAACTTCTGGTGTGACCTTGGGTCAGTCATAAGTTCTTTCAGAGCTGTTCTCGCAAGGGAAGTTCTCAAAAGAGCTGTCTCCGCCCCACATACCTCGCAGGCAGACTTCTTTCTAAGCTGAGTTAGTGTGAGCTAGCTCACAGTTTTTTTAGCCTCCAGCTCGCACCTTTTGGTCTTCGCTCAGGAAGGAGGGCTCCAAAGCAAATTGATTTATGCAGCAGCCAAATCGCTCACTCACAATGCCAGTAGCTCACAAAGTAGAATTTCTGCTCACCAGACTCCACAGCTTAGAGGGGGCATTGCTCGCAGGGTGCCTGTTGTGGGGAGGGGAAAGGAAAGGAGATTGTAAGCCACTCTGAGACTTCTTCGGGTAGTGAAGGGCGGGGTATAAATCCAGTCTCTTCTCTCTTCTCTTCATTGCGGATGGCTGGCCCACAACCCACTTCCAGAGGCTTTGCAGCCACATTTGGATCCTGACCCACAAGCTGTGAAACACGGAATTGGATGAAAATCTTGGAGGTGCACAGGGCTATTTTTGGGCAGGAACACACAGGAACGGAGTTCCGGCTGGCTCCCGAGTTGGCCACACCCAGCAGGAACTCATTAGCATAACAGGCCACACCCAACAGCAGACACTCATTAGGATTGGCTACATTAGGGCTGTGTGGCCTAACATGCAAAAAAGTTCCTGCTACAAAAAAAACCCTTGACAACGAACAAGGTAAACAGAATAAGAAGCAAAAGTTGGGTGTGGCTGGATGAACTGTTATGGTAACATGGGTGTGTGGCCTAATATGCTAATATGTGATGCTGTCATGGGTGTGGCCTAATATGCTAATGTGTTTCTGCTGATGGGTGTGGCCTGTTATGCTAATGAGTTCCTGCTGGGCTTTTTCTACAAAAAAAGCCCTCGAGGTGCAGGTTCTATCTCTGCCACTGATGTACAGTAACAGGTGTACAGCTCTGTAGGGGTGCCTCTTGGCCTGACAACATGGCTTGCACAGATGTTAGTAAATAAATCAATTAGTGCAAAGGCACCTTAAGTCTCAATACTCACTCGCCCACAGAAAAACAGCACAGATAGGGCTGTCTCTAGAAACTTTCAGCACCTGTAATCACTGCATTTCAAAGAAGATGTAACCAAGCTTGAAAAGGTGCAAGGGGGAGCAACCAAGATGATTGCGAGGTTGGAACATCTTTCCTATAAGGCCAGGCTGGAGAGTTTGGGGCTATTCAGTTTAGAGGGGGGAAACGACTAAGAGGACACGGTGGAGGTTTATAAGATTAAGCATGGGTTGGAGAAAGAGGACAGAGAGCTCTTTTTCTCCTGTCCCCAGAATACTAGGGCTCCTGGTTAAACTGATGGGCTATAGCAGGGGTGTCTAACTCATTTGTTACAAGGGCCGGATCTGACATAAATGAGACCTTGTTGGGCTGGGCCCTGTGTGCCATAAAATGTAATGCCAGGTAGTGGAGATATAAACTTTATAAAGGGCACAAACACAAAGGATTTCCCCCCCACTTAAAATAACATGTTTAAAACATCAGCATGCTTGCAATCTTTTATTTATTCAACAGTGTCTGACAACTGACACCTCTTGCTCTGAATTATTGCATCAAAATGTCTGTGCTGTTGCAATCTCGAGTATGCTGTTCAGGTGTGCATCTATAAGCTGCAAACCTACGATGACGCAGCAGCAGCAGAACTAGAAGCAGCAGCAGAAGACAGCCAGTTCCACTGCGGGCCTGAGAGAAGCCATCTGGGGGTCTGATCTGGCCCTTGGGCCACATGTTTGACACCCCTGGGCTATGGATTCAGGATGGGTAAAAGGAAGTACTTCTTTACTCAATGAATAATTGAGCTGTCACCCTGACCTGGATAGCCCAGGCAAGTCCGATCTCGTCATATCTTGGAAGCTAAGCAGGGTCGACTCTGGCCAGTACTTGGATGGGAGACCTCCTCAGAATACCCGCAGTTGGGAGGCGGGGGCAGGCTTTACTCAGCCACCTCTCTAAATATCCTCCAGGCCCCCAGTAGGGGGTCAGTCACCAGAGGTCACCATGACTTCCAGGTGCACATACTCTCACACTGATGTGCTCACACAAGTCCACATATTAAAAAAGCCCCAAAAATTGTGCTGTGGAACTCACTACCAGTGGACATAACAGTGGCCATAAGGATAGATGGGCTTCGAAAGGGCATTGGACAGATTCATGGAGTAGAGGGTCCATCAGTGGAGAGCGAGTTTGGTGTAGTGGTTAAGTGTGTGGACTCTAATCTAGGAGAACCGGGTTTGATTCCCCACTCCTCCACTTGCACCTGCTGATGTGACTTTGGGTCAGTCACAAGCTCTGGCACAGCTGTTCTTGAAAAAGGGCAGTTTGTGTTAGAGTTCTCTCAGCCCCACCTACCTCACAGGGTGTCTGTTGTGGGGAGGGGAAGGGAAAGGAGTTTGTAAGCCACTCTGAGACTCCAAGTGAAGGGTGGGATATAAATCCAATCTCTTCTTCTTCTTCTTCTTCTTCTTCTTCTTCTTCTTCTTCTTCTTCTTCTTCTTCTTCTTCTTCTTCTTCTTCTTCTTCTTCTTCTAGCCATAATGACTGATGGGAACCTTTATCAGATCTTGGAAACTAAACAGGATTGGTTGTGGTTAGTACTGGGATGGAAGGCCACCAAACAAATCCAGGGTTGCCATGGCAGACCACCTCTGAATGTCTCTTGCCTTGAAGAAGAGTAGAAGAGAGGAAGAAGTGTAGGTTTTTCTACCTTGTGTTTTTGTACTTTAAGGAGTCTCAGAGCAGCTTACAATCGCCTTTCCCTTCCCTTCCTCTCCCCACAACAGGCACCTTGTGAGGTAGGTGGGGCTGAGAGAGCTCTGAGAGAACTGCCCTTGAGAGAGCAGCTCTGAGAGAACTGTGACTGATCGAAGGTCACCCAGCTAGCTGCATGTGGAGGAGTGGGCAATCAAACTTGGCTCTCCAGATTAGAGTCTGCTGCTCTTAATCACTACATCACTAGAGGGTCATCGACTTGATGGCATTTTCCACCAGAACCAAGGTGACTGGGGGCAGGAAATGTATATGCCATGCTAAGCATGTGATGTTTGTCGCTGGCTAGTAAAAGTAAAGGTTTCCCTTGCTCAAAAGCCGGTTAAATCCGACTCATCTCCATTTCCAAGCCAAAGAGCCAGCGCTGTCCAAAGATGTTTCCATGGTCATGTGGCCAGCATGACTAGACACTGAGGTGCAGGGAATGCTGTTACCTTCCCACCGAAGTGGTACCTATTTATCTACTTGCAATTTCTTTCTTTCGAACTGCTAGGTTGGCAGGAGCTGGGACTGGGGACGGGAGCTCACTCCATCTTGCGGCACTCAGGTCTTGAACTGCTGAACAACTGACCTTCTGGTCTGCAGTTCAGTGTCTTAACCATTTGAACCACCACAGACCTGCTTTATCGCTGCCTAGAGATCGACAGATAATCTATTTGGGCCCCAGTCATACAGGCCAGAAAATACAGGGGGGGAGGTGTGGCTGTTCACCCTGGAGCAAAATAAGGCGCGGTAGCCCAATCACATGGGCCACTGGGTTGCCACGCTCCAGCTCTGAACGCTGATCACACTGCGCTGCTGCAGCGTGGCGAAAAAGCAGCGCAGCAGAGCATGCAAGCCGCACTGTTGCAAAGTGCGCATGTGCCGTGGGTGGGTGGGCTGCTGTCGGTGTCTTGCGTGTGCGCATGTGCCATTTGGCATTTTTGCGCATCCCAGGGAAACTTACAATATCCGGAAACTCCGGGACATGGGCAGGCGTCAGATGCTGCGGGATACTGGCGCTCCCGCGATCAGACGCCAGCCTTTGCCCCGGGGTTTCCGGAAACTAGTGCTTCTTCCTTGGTAGTTTTCTACTCCGCATCTTCGGAGGGAAGCTGCAGATTAGCTACGGGAGTGCTACGCCTCCCAGATGTGCCTGTGTGATCGCGCACAGAAACTCCGCATGGCTACCGTGCCTTTGGCGGGGCAAATGCTCCGTGTGAATGGGGCCTTGGTATTCTATTTTACATGAGCTGGGGGCCCGCGGGAAATTGCAGGAGAAGGAACCATATGGAATCCCTCCAGCAATCTTGTCAGGCTAGCCTGGTCTTCACCAGATCTCAGAAGCTAAACAGGGTCAGCCTTGGTTAGTACTGGGATGGGGAGACCATCAAGGAGGGCCAAGGCTGCTATGCAGAGGCAGGCAATGGCAAACCACCTCGGAACATCCATTGCCTTAAAACCCTGTGGGGTCACTGTAAATCAGCTGTGACCTGTCAGTGCTTTGGTGGAGGTGGTGGTGGAAAGTGCTCTCAAGTTGCAGCTGACTTATGGTGACTCTGTAGTGTTCTCAAGGCAAGAGACATTTAGAGGCAGTTTGCTGTTGCTTGCCTCTGCATTGTGACCCTGGTATTCCTTAGAAGTCTCCCATCCAAATACTAACCAGCACCGACCCTGCTTAGCTTGATGAGGAGAAGAAGAAGAAGAGACTGGATTTCTACCCCGCCCTTCACTACCCAAAGGAGTCTCAGAGCAGCTTACAAACTCCTCTCCCTTCCCCTCCCCACAACAGACACCCTGTGAGGTAAGGTGGGGCTGAGAGAGCTCTGATAGAAATGGCTCTTTTTCAAGAACAGCTGTGCCAGAACTATGGCTTGCCCAAGGTCATCCAGCCAGGTGCGAGTGGAGGAGCGGGGAATCAAACCCGGTTCTCCCAGATTAGAGTCCGCGCACTTAACCACTACACCAAACTGGCTCTGATGTGATAAGGCTAGCCCAGGACACCCAGCACTCTACACACACACATGCGCACACACTAACCCTTAAGAACATAAGAACATAAGAACATAAGAGAAGCCAATGTTGAATCAGGCCAATGGCCCATCTAGTCCAACACTCTGTCACACAGCGGCCAAAATATACCAGTTGCCATCAGGAGGTCCAGCAGTGGGGCCAGGACACTAGAAGCCCTCCCACTGCTGCCCCCTCCAGCACCAAGAATAGAACCCTTGAATAGCAGTGCCAGGAGGCGACATCAGGGAAAGGTCCAAGCCCTTATGCCCTGTCTATGGGAACACCAGTTGGCCACTGTATAAAACATATGCTGGACTAGCGGGGTCCCTGGCCTGATCTAGCAATGCACCTCTTATGTTCTGTGTGGGGAATGCATGACTATAGTAACACAGAGGAACATCTAATAAGTTTTGTCCCAGTACAGTTGTCCTTCTTTATGTATCTGAAGAACGTAGATGCTATAAACCAGCGGTGGCCAAACTTGCTTAACGTAAGAGCCGCATAGAATAAAAGTCAGATGCTTTTGGTCTTAAAGGTGCTCCTGGACTTTGTTCTATGGCTAGAAACTAGATCCAAGTGGGTAGACACGTCGGCCTGAAGCAGCAGAACAAAGTTTGAGTCCAGTGGCACCCTTAAGACCAACAATTTTTAATTCTGGGTACAAGCTTTCATGTGCACCGAATAAAACTCCATTGGCTTTAAAGGTGCCACCGGACTCCAACTTTGTTTGGCTAGAGACTGATGCTATCTGCTGAGCGAATCTGTCACACGTCAATCTGCCCAGGGTCCCACTAAGTGGCTTGTCGTCATTAAGCATGCCCATTTGGTGAGTGGGCTATCTCTGCCGCTGCTTATCTCAAAAGGCAGCCCATTTGCTGTCATGGGGTGGCGGGAGGAGGGGGCAGGTCCGGCATGATAAAGATTGCCTCCATATGGTTGCGGAGATCCTTGGGGGTTTCTAAAGGGACCTCACAGGAAGTTCAGAGGTCTGCCAGGGGGGCTGGGGGCTGAGGGGGGGGCAGGAGCCAGGGGCTTTGAGAAAGAAGAGCTCATTATCCTCGGACTAGCACAAGACGAAGGGATGCTTGCAACAAGATTTCTGGCGTGGAGCTGCAAGAAGGATTACCCACTGGAGTAGAGGGGGGGGGAGGAATGGGGACCGGGTCCAATCGCAGCACTCCTGAGATTCCAAATGTTTTTCTGCATCATTTCTCCAGGATGGAGAAAAGGATTGGGGGCGGGGGCGCGGAATGAAACATTTTCTGGTTAAAGCAGCAGCAGCAGCAGCGAAGGTTATGATTACAAAAGCAAAATATCATGACCTCACGGCCCACTTTTTTGCTTCAACGGACCCCGAAGTTGAAGCTCTGGTATTAAACTCTCATACTTTCCCTATGAAGAAAGGTTAAAACGCTTGGGGCTCTTTAGCTTGGAGAAACGACGGCTGAGGGGTGACATGATCGAGGTTTATAAGATTATGCATGGGATAGAACAGGTTGAGAAAGAAGTACTTTTCTCCCTTTCTCACAATACAAGAACTCGTGGGCACTCCATGAAATTGCTGAGCAGTCGGGTTAGAACAGATAAAAGGAAGTACTTCTTCACCCAAAGAGTGATTAACACATGGAATTCACTGCCACAGGAGGTGGTGGCAGCTACAAGCATGGACAGTTTCAAGAGGGAATTAGATAAACATATGGAGCAGAAGTCCATCAGTGGCTATTAGCCACAAGGTATAGGTAGGGACTCTCTCTTTACCTTTACCTTTATATAGGTAGGGACTCTCAGTCTAGGGCAGGTGATGCACTCTATTCTTGGTGCTGGAGGGGGCAGCAGTGGGAGGGCTTCTAGTGTCCTGGCCCCACTGCTGGACCTCCTGATGGCACCTGGTATTTTTGGCCACTGTGTGACAGAGTGTTGGACTAGATGGACCATTGGCCTGATTCAACATTGGCTTCTCTTATGTTCTTATGAACTTGCAAGTGAGACTTCTAAGAACTGTCCTGCCAAATCCAGTCAAAAGTCTTTCTAGCGCAGTGTCTGCTCCTCCTCCCAGGCAGACCTGTTGCTAGTCTGCTGTGAATGTCTTATTGTTGTGCTTGTGTGTGATGTAATTTTCCATCTATGAGGAAGCCTTTTGTGAAACAGGAGAGGTTTATGCTGGTAGATTCCGTTGGACGGACTATTGCCCTTGGAAAATATGAACACGAATATATGTGAGGCACTAAAGCATTTTATACTACTAAGAAGCTCTTTAATATTCAGTGGTCCACAACTTTAAGAATGAAGACAGACAAGATGGATTTGTGAAACACTTTATTGGACACATAGCACAATTGCCCGTTGCATTATTGAAGACTTCTGAAGATTGCTCTCGTTATCTACGGAATGATGTTATTGCTCCTGTTATCTAAAGAATGTTGACGTTAAGCTCACTGAAATATTTTTAAGTCTCATGTTATGCAATATCCTTCTCGTTAAATACAATCACTGGTTTTTGTTTTGCTTTGCTGTTTCCCTTACTAGGCAGGCAGATGTCTCCAGAAGCACGAAAGAAGGGCTTAAAAGTAAGGCCAGCCTTTTGTTTTCTGGTTTGTACCCCTTGATACTGAAAGGTATAGTACATCTGAACCTGGAGGTTCCATTAGCTGTCATGGCAGACTGCTGTTGCCATTGGGGGGGTATTTTTGTGTGTGTGTGTGCATATATGTCTGCACCTGGAAGTCACGGCGACCTCTGGTGACTGACCCTTACTGAAGGGTCTGGAGGATATTCAGGGCGTTGGCTGAATAAAGCCCGCACCTGCCCCTGTATTCTTGACTTGGTACTCCAAGGAAGTCTCCCATCCAAGTACCAACCACAGTCAACCCTGCTTAGCTTCCAAGATCTGACAAGACTGGACTTGCCTGGGCCATCCAGGTCAGGGCTATTGGTTGCGATTTTTAACCCTGCCCTTCCTCTCAAGGAGCTCCAGATGGCAAACATGGCTCCCCCAGCCTCCGTTATATCCTCTCACCAGCCTTGTAAGGTAGATTAAGCAGGCAGTGACTGACCCAAGGTCACCCAGTCAGCTTCAGGGCACAGTAGGAGTTGGACTAGGATCTCGGGAGACCCAGGTGCGAATCTCTACTCTGCCCCGGAAGCTCGCTGGATGACCTCAGGCCAGTGACACGCTCCCAGCCTAACCTACCACACAGGTTTGTTTGGATAAAATGGAGGAGAGGATAATGACATGAGCCGCCCTGGGTCCTCATTGAGGAGACAGGTGGGGTAAATAAATAAATAAATAAAAGAACTCCTGTATAAAGGTTGAAAAAGACTTTTGGACACAGGGCTATCAGTTACACCAGTTGGGTGTAGTGGTTAAGTGGGCGGACTCTAACCTGGGAGAACCAGGTTTGATTCCCCACTCCTCCGCTTTCAGCTACTGGATGACCTTGGGCAAGCTGCTGTTCTCTCAAGGTCAGTTCTCAAAGGAGCTCTCTCAGCCCCACCTACCTCGCAGGGTGTCTGTTGTGGGGAGGGGAAGGGAAAGGGTTTGATTCCCCACTCCTCCATTTGTACCTGCTGATGTGACCTTGGGTCATTCACAAGCTCTGGCACAGCTGTTCTCTCAAGGACAGTTTGTGTTAGAGTTCTCTCAGTCCCGCCTACCTCACAGGGTGTCTGTTGTGGGGAGGGGAAGGGAAAGGAGTTTGTAAGCCACTCTGAGACGCCTTTGGGCAGTGAAGGGTGGGGTATAAATCCAATCTCTTCTTCTTCTTCTTCGTAAGCCACTCTGAGACTCCAAGTGAAGTCCAATCTCCTCCTCCTCCTCCTCCTCCTCCTCCTCCTCCTCTTCTTCTTCTTCTTCTTCTTCTTCTTCTTCTTCTTCTTCTTCTTCTTCTTCTTCTTCTTCTTCTTCTTCTTCTTCTTCTTCTTCTTCTTCTTCTTCTTCTTCTTCTTCTTCTAGAATCTTACTTGGAAAAGGGAGAGGAGGTCAGGATGGCTCTCCCTCTCCTGGCTTCCTGCAAATTATGCAATACTGAATTATTCAAGAGGGCTTTTCTATGCAGGCAATTTGGTCACATGGTATTAAATGTTTCACAAACTTATTTGGATAAATCATAAAGAGACTGTGCTCTAGACTACTGAGTATAGCTTCCTGAAACTAGGATCCTACAATGTGATTTTTGCACCATTTAATACGTTATGTTAATACTTAAGCTTTGCTTCAGCTTCTTTCGAGACTTCTGGTTGGTCCTACAACCCTGGCCGATTACGCATGGGTACTTTCCCCTCGCTTTCACTGTACATGTCAGTCGGGTTTCCTCTGTTGTTCAGCATTGATTTTCCTCCCTTCAGCACTCAGTTGGCTTTCTGGTTGCTGTTCTGTCTGGTTTTCTGAGAGTGCTTTTCTGCCATTTCCCCCCTTGTTTCGCTTCCAAGCCAAAGGTAATTCAAAAGCGTACAGATTCCCTTGGATTCTCCCCGTACCCTTTCCCCACCTCTTGAAGGTCACTCCCTTGCCCATATCGAGGCCATTCCACCAACTCTGCACCTTCTACCATCCTCCCCCCTTCATTGGTGTATAAGCACCATTTCCCCCTTGAAATGTACTGGGTTCAGACGCGTGGAGTGATCAGCTCATGGTTTATTATGATTTCAGCTCAAACTAAAGACAACTCCAGCAGGACTGAAGCCCTGCTTAAATGCATGCTCAACACCACACCCAACACACGCTCACTCCCTGTGATTGTTTATTTACATAAGAACTCCAGTACAATAGGTTCCTTCCAGGATCCTGGTCCCCTACAGTTCTGTAAATGAACTGTTCCATGCTCAGGCAAAATGCAAGCACATAACAACCCTCATTTTCATTTTTTTAAATAAACGGCATGAGTCTAGCAATATGAGACTATTGCTAGTCTCAGATTACTGAATAAAAAGAAATCAAATGATGGGGAAAGTTTAAAAGGAGCTGTGGAGGTTTAGTTCCCTGCTGGTATTGATTTGAAATGGGGATTGGAGCAGAGGAAAATGGCAGTGCCCCCAGGGGAAAAAAAAAAAAGGATTTCAGCACTACCTGCAAACAAAATAAAGGTGGGATCATCAGCATAGGATGAAACTGACATGAGATTTAAAGAGAGAGAGAGACACTGAGATGGGAAGCCTGAAGCTTTGAAAGGATTTTCCCCTTTAATGCTTTAGTGAACGAAGTTTTTTGGGGGGAACCATTTGATTTGCCACTGCAACCTGCAAAGTGTGCCACATGTCCTGGATTCTGTTTGCTTGTCTTCTAGCAGAGAAAAAAAATCCTAATTTGAAAGTAAGCAGATTTAGAAGGGGAAAAAATAGAAGGGGTTGTTTTACTCCTGATATTTTTAATGCAATATTACAAGCCAGAATAAGATTCCCAGTTTACTGCAGCATTGCAGCCTGTAAAGCTGCAGTAATGGAATCAAATGTCTACATTAATTTTTTTTTTGCCTTTGCAACAAGCTGCTGTTATTTCACCCTTCAGATGCATTTTAATGACAACAAACATCAACTCCGGGGGTGGGGAGGGTATTAGGGATGCCAGCCTTCAGGTGGGACCTGAGGATACCCTGGAATGCAGGCTCATCTCCAGACTACAGAGATCTGTTCCCTGGAGAAAATGGATGCTTTGGAGGGTGGACTCTATGGAAATATTATGAGGGAGGAAACCTGTGAAATCTACAGTGCCGTGTTTTGAAACAAACACAATGGCAGAGTGAGGCTTTTTGCTTAGTTAATTGCTCTTGAGTTTCCTGCCCCAGCTCTCCTTTGTGCATTGATTGATTAAATAAATCTTTATCAAAATTGAGATTTACTATTTGAGGGCTCCAATTGGCTTGCAAAGTCAGTCTTTTTTTCTCTGTGATTTACTCAACGTCCGGCAGAACAGCTCCAGACTCCCGCCTCCTTGGATAATGAAATATTGGTTGTTCATAAGAACCAGTGCTCCCTCTAAGCCGAGTTAGTATGAGCTAGCCCACAGTTTTTTAGCCTCCAGCTCACACATTCTTGTCTTAGCTCAGGGAGGATGGCTCCAGAGCAAACTAATTTCTGCAGCAGCCAAATCGCCAGTTCACAATTTTAATGCCAGTCGCTCACAAAGTAGAGGTTTTGCTCGCAAGACTCCACAGCTTAGAAGGAGCACTGAACCCTTCCCTCCCCCCCTGCACTTCACTGCAACTTAGTTTGCAAGTAAATTGGAACTCCAGCAAGCTCAAAAGATGATGTCTAAGAGCTCGGTGTACTGACTTCAAAATCATGGTGCTTTCTCCTCTCTTTGCACTGCAGTCTTTTAATAATCACACAATGTGATGTCTCACAATACAAGAACTCGTGGACACTCCATGAAATTGCTGAGCAGTCAAGTTAGAACAGAATAAAAGGAAGTACTTCTTCACCCAAAGAGTGATTAACACATGGAATTCACTGCCACAGGAGGTGGTGGCAGCTACAAGCATGGACAGATTAACATATAGAGCAGAAGTCCATCAGTGGCTATTAGCCACAAGGTATAGATGGGAACTCTCAGTCTGGGGCAGGTGATGCATTCCATTCGTGGTGCTGGAGGGGGCAGTAGTGGGAGGGCTTCTAGTGTCCTGGCCCAACTGCTGGACCTCCTGATGGCACCTGGTATTTTTGGCCACTGTGTGACAGAGTGTTGGACTAGATGGGCCATTGGCCTGATTCAACATTGGCTTCTCTTATGTTCTTATGTTCTTATGTCATACTGTGGCGCGAGCCAGTTTGGTGTAGTGGTTAAGAGTACAGACTCTAATCTGGGAGAACCTGGTTTGATTCCCCACTCCTCCACACACAGCTGCTGGTGTGATCATGGGTCAGTTACAAGTTCTTTCAGAGCTGTTCTCTCAAGGGCAGTTCTCTCAGAGCTCTCTCAGGCCCACCTACCCCACAGGGTGTCTGTTGTGGGGAGGGGAAGGGAAAGGGAGATTGTAAGCCACGCTGAGACTCCCTTGGGTAGTGAAGGGTGGGGTATAAATCCAATCTCTTCTTCTTCCTTTGTAATATGCTATGTTGTCTCCCAGTTCAGCTTGCCTAAAGCAGAAAGACTAAAAAATGATGACTTTATTTTATTTATGGGACAGTCAATAAACAATGAAGTAGGATTTGGGTTATAGAAACAACCAGCCAGCATACATGCTAGCATGATGCATTAAATTTAGTTGTATTTTTATTGCTGTATTTAATTTTTTCTAATGTTTTTTGTATGTGGTAATTGATGGGGCATGCTATGTGGGAAGGGCATGATACAAATCTAACTAGCTAACTAACTAAATAAATAAATAAATAAATGGTGCAAGATTACATAGTACAGCAAACATACAGCAAACTATACACAGCAGTATAGACGACCACAGTCCCCAATAATTTGTCCCAGTAACTTTGTGATTTCACATCAAATCTTGTAGATTACCAAGGAAAGGGGGGAAAGATGTGATCTTGTTGTAATGTTGCTTTGAAAGCTGGAACCTGCATCTTGGCTCTGCATTTTTGGCAGTGCATGGTCCCATTGACCCTCTCAACTACAAAGCTATCTCCATGACCTCTTGCTAAAGTGAAGGTTGTAGCAGGAAGTGGTGTCAAGTCACCACTGACTAATGGCAACCCCATAAGGTTTTCAAGCCAAGAGAAGTTCAGAGGTGGTTTGCCATTGCCTGACTTTGTGTAGCAACCTTGGACTTCCTAAATGATCTCCCATCCAAATATGAAACCGAGCTGACCCTGCTTAGCTTCAAAGATCTGATGCGACTGGGTGAGCCTGGGCCATCCAAGTCAGAGCAAAATGATTGTGGAGGGCACCAAAGTTGAGAAGAAAAGATGGAGTCCTGCTAGATCAGACCAAAAGCCGTGCGACTCCAGCTTCCTGTTTCACATCATGACCCACCAGATCCCTTTGAAAAGCTTGCAAGCAGAACACAGAGGTCCAAGATCCCCCTTATTGTTGCCTTCAGCACCTGATTTAAAGAGGTATCTGATCATAGAGGTTTGTCAATGAAAGCAGATTCAGGAGCCATTCGGCAAGCCGAATGACTTTCGGCCCTTGGAGGGAACGCAAAGCAGTTTAAACCGCCTCCCCTCCCTTCCAGGAGCCGGTTTGCTCAGGTTCTCCTCAGCCGCAGGGAACCTGAGCAAGCCACAGGAAGGGAAGGTGGTTTAAATGCCTCCCCTCCCCTCCAGGAACCATCTTGCTCGGGCTCCCTGCAGCCCAAGCCGAAGCGGGGGACCCAGGGAAGGCTTCCAAAGCCCCCCCACCCTTCCCTCACCACCCGCCAAGGCTGGCAAGTCAGGAAAGGCCTGGGAAGATGCCTTTCCCTGGGGCCAGGGGCTGCTTTTTGGCCATGCCACCGAATTTCAGCAGTGGCTTTTGGCAGCAGGCCAAATCAGATTTGAGAATCTGATTCGGCCCACAGCTGCCTGAAAGGGGGCTGAATGGGCCACTTTCGGGGCTGCATTCGGTTTGGACAAACCAAATGCTCATCTCTAGTTAAAACCTGCATTAAGATGGGCATGAACTTTCCATGGATATCAAGCTCGACATCCTACTAACTACAAGGTATTTATTTTCCCAGAAGTCTCAAAAGGAGTGCACTGCAGAGGTCCCCACCTGATGAGGAAGCACAGTGGATGGGTGGTAGTAGAAAATGTCATTAAGCCTCAGACGACTTATGGAGACCCTAGAGAGTTTTCAATGCAAGAGATGAACAGAAGTGGTTTGCCATCGCCTGCTGCCTCTGTGTAGTGACCCTGGACTTCCTTGGTGGTCTCCCATCCAAGTACTAACCAGGGTCAATCCTGCTTAGCTTCTGAAATCTGAAGAAATAAGGCTAGCCTGCACCATCCGGGCCAGAGCAACATGAGTTAATTAACTCCAAATAGCCTTATCTCTTGAAGTATAACCGTCATACTCCTCTTCCTCCCATTCTTTTCTCCCAATGTTTACAAGGTATTCAGGACACAGATTTTTTGAGAGAGCAAAGATTTTGGTATTCCACCTTGGTTTCACCAGAATTCACAGAATAATGGATAACATCTATAATGCCGCAGCACATCTTCCAAATCATTGTTCTGCAGCATAATGGATCCAGCATGTGTACAGGTGCATAGGTTCCGTGTGTGCTCACAGATTATATGCAGAGTCTGTATACACGTCTACGTGTGCATAGAACTGGTGAACACAGGTAGGAAGCACAGACAGCAGTGTGATCCTGCTCCTTCCCAGGGCTATTTTTGGACAGGAACGCACAGAAACAGAGTTCCGGCTGGCTCCTGCCCAGCAGGAACTCATTAGCATAATAGGCCACACCCAACAGCAGAAACGCATTAGGATTGGCTACATTAGAGGTGTGTGGACTAACAGGCAAAGGAGTTCCTGCTACAAAGAAAGCCCCGGGTTTTGACAACAAATAAGGTAAACAGAATAAGAAGCAAAAGGTGGGTGTGGCTCGATGACCACACTTCTGGCAACATGGGGGTGTGACCTAATATGCTAATGAGTTCCTGCTGGGCTTTTTCTACAAAAAAAAGCCCTGCTCCTTCCCATATCTTCACCCTGTGAAACTTTTCTGAGGACATGAACAAAGACTGGAATGGAGCGGGCACAGAGGAGAGCAATGAAGATGATCGGGGCCTGGAGACCAAGCCCTATGAAGAAAGGCTGAGGGACTTGGGAATGTTCAGTCTGGAGAAGAGGAGGTTGAGGGGGGGACATGATTGCTCTCTTTAAGGATTTGAAGGGCAATCACCTAGAGGAGGGCAGGGAGCTGTTCCCATTGGCAGAAGAGGGTAGGACTCACAACAGTGGGTTTAAATTAAGGTCAGGAAAGTACTGGCTGGATATTAGGGAAAAAACCCTTTTTACAGCGAGAGTTGTTCAAAAGTGGAATCAGCTGCCTAGGGAGGTGGTGAGCTCCCTCTCCCTGGCAGTCTTTAAGCAGCGGCTGGACAAACCCTTGTCAAGGATGCTCTGGGCTGATCTTGCATTGAGCAGAGGGGTGGACTCGATGGCCTGGCATGGCCCCTTCCACCTCTGGGATTCTGGGATTCTGATTCTATGACGTTGATCTGTCTGCATAGTCCTTTACAAACGGCATTCACTTTTGGATTCAAAAGTGGCATTAGCTGTTTAATCACAGAATCATTGCTGAAGATGGCTTCCAGTAAAACTCCTAATAAAAAAATGAAATCAATACAATAAGCTTTTTTTTTAAAAAAAAAAAACATCATGTCTAGGAAAGCCAAATTCTTAGAGCTCCAAGCCTATCCTGTCAAGAAAAATCTTCTTGCAAAGATATGCAGAGAAGGGCGGAAGAAAACTTGACTGGAAAAGGACAACCACAAGATAGGGGCCACGACTAAGAAGTCACTGACCATGATCTAGGAAGTTGATCTAGGAAGGAAACAGGACACATGAAGCTGCCTTGTACCGAGTCCAGCCATTGGTCCACCAAAGTCAGTGCTGTCTACTGAGACTGGCAACAGGTCTCCAGGGTATCGGGCACAGGTCCTTCCCATCACCTGCTACCTGACCTTTCAACTGGAGATGCTGGGAATTGAACCTGGGACCTTCTACATGCAAAGCAGATGCTCTACCACTAAGCCAAAGCCCCTCCTCAATGTTCTTACACAGCAGTGTTCTCCTTTCAATCCCCCTCCCCTGAAAATCATTTACAGAATTATACAATCAGCACTGAATGACCCATTAGACATATGATCCCATGAGACCTATCAGGATGGGGGGTTTTTGCTAGTAAAGAGACAATAGAAAATACTAATTCATGACAGATAGATCCATTAGTGGGCTGGATCCAGAGTTTCACTCAGTCTCATTATTTCTGTGACTGCCCTACCGGCTTTTTCCATGCAAGTCCCATGATCCCCAGCACAGCCTTTTTTGATAGTCAGAAAGGACACCTTACAGAAACTAATCATATTTATCAAAGTTAGTAGAAGGATGATTCTTGACATGATTATAGCAGCAAAATTTCTATTAGTAGAAACTGGACATCTAATAAACACAATACTCCATTCAAAAAGCATGGGGTATTGTGAAACGCTCAAAATTGTCAGGTTCAACTGGGAGACAGTTGTATTTTAAAAAGCTTGTTTTTCTGATAGCTAGAAATTAAAAATATATATATACTGGAAGCAAGAATTAAATACCACGTTAGACCTGTACAACTGTGCCTCACTTTTACCTTAAATAGGATAATGGAATTGAATAAATAGTCAAGACCAAGTGTTAATAAAGTAATGGTTATATCTAGGGACGGGCACAAACTGCATTTTTGTGGTTCAGTTCAGTTCATGGTTCATGACTGGGGAGCAGAAAGCAGAGGTTTAAATGGCTCCAGGCCATTGAAACCAAACAGCTGAGCAGCAGGGAGTGGAAAACAGAGGTTTAAATGGCTCTGAGCTATTTAAACCTCTGCTTTCTGCTCTTCACAAATCACCACAAATGGCCTTAAATGTGGAAGTTCATGGCATCTCTTCAGTTCATAAACATCTCTTCGCAAACCACGAACCGGCCAGAATTTATCACAGACTTCCATTTGTGAGCCGGTTCGTGCCCATCCCTCGTTATATCAGCAAACTTTAAATATTGTATTTATAACATTGTAATGATTATGTTGTTTTGCTGAGGGTGAGTTCTTCCAAAATGAAAAAAATATATGATTTAACATTTATAGTATTGCAATTTTTTCCTTTTTGAAATAAAAATTGACTTTAAAAAAGAGGAAAAAAGGAGAGCCAGTTTGGTGTAGTGCTTAAGTGCACGGACTCTAATCTGGGAAAACCGGGTTTGATTCCCCACTCCTCCACTTGCACCTGCTGGATTGACCTTGGGCAAGCCATAGTTCTGGCACAGCTGTTCTTGAAAAAGAGCAGTTTCTGTTAGAGCTCTCTCAGCCCCACCTACCTCACAGGGTGTCTGTTGTGGGGAGGGGAAAGGAAAGGAATTTGTAAGCCTCTCTGAGACTCCAAGTGAAGGGTGGGGTATACATCCAATCTCCTCCTCCTCCTCCTCTTCTATCTTCTGCATTGGTGAACCATAAGGGGACTGGTTCTCCTGCTATAGCAGAAGTCCTTCTGCCCACTGTCTCCAGTCCCCTACTGCTGTCCAGTGCAGCAACAGGAGAAATTTGTGCTGGGGGTGGGGGTCATGTAACCAAAAGTGATGTCAAGTATTGCTACAATAGGGCTTTTAAGCACCTGGTCAAGGTGGAAAATCCCCCCCCCGCTCTGATTGCCTGCCACCACTTAATGATGGGAGATTTTTTTTAAAAAAAATAACCCATAACATCAACTACAACGTCACACCACTTCTGGGGGAAAAAAACCCAGAAGTGATACAAGGTAGTTCTAGGAATCACCAGAAACTATTGGTAAAGCCATAGAGTCACTGGTGATTCCTAGAGCTACCTGTGTCACCTCTGGCTTTTTTTTTTTTAAACCAGAAGTCATGTGACGCTTCAGCCGGTGTTGGGCCCTTGCTTTATCCCCACCCACAGCCCTCCCACTAGTTGCCAGGCAACCTTATGAGTGCTCTAGCAATCTCCACAAACTGGAGGAATTTTGGAGTGCTATATTTGCAGGAATGCTGTGACATCACTCCTGGCTGTACACAACACTGACCCTGCTCCGGTCCAAAGACCTGGAAGAAGGTGTGGACAGGATGTACGGATCGGAGACGGCAGGAGCTGCAAAGGGAAGACAGCCATTTATTTATTGTTCTGGACTGGAGGCTTCCTTTAAAATAGTTATATTGGTAACTTCCTGTTCTTGGCTGGGTACAGCAGATGGCGGGGACACCTGTTTGTCTCAGACCAGCTTTTTGCACGGCCTTGGCCAGTTTCTGGCCAAAAGAGTAGGGTGCTTGTTTGTTATGAATCCAAGCACTCCTTCAAGATTGGATGAGCGGCATAGAATGTGCAGATTTGAAAACAACAACAACAGAACACCCCTCCCAAACATCCCATAACCCAGGGGTGGGCAAACTGGCTTGGGAGCCACATGCTCTTTCACACATATTGTGTGGCTCCCAGCAGGGCAGCTGGGGAAGTGAAGGGGAGGCATGCATTTGATCCCTTCCTCCCTCCCTCCCCCATCCCTCCTATCTATTTGCTTTCTTTCTTTGTTTCTCTCTCTCTCTCTCTCTTTCTTTCCACCTCTTTCATTCTTTCTTTCCACCTCCCCTCTTTCTCTCAGACAAATAAATATCATTGGACAAATAAATATCATTAGCAATATCTGTTTTTATCCCTTTTGTTTTTATTTTTGGCAGTCTCATTTAATGGTAAAGGTAAAGATTCCCTTGCTCGAAAGCCAGTCAAATCCGACTCTAGGGTTGCGATGCTCATCTCCATTTCAAAGCCGAAGAGCCAGTGCTGTCCGAAGACATTTCCGTGGTCATGTGGCCGGCATGACTAGACACCAAGGCGCACGGAACGCTGTTACTTTCCCACCAAAGTGGTACCTATTTATCTACTTGCAATTTCTTGCTTTCGAACTGCTAGGTTGGCAGGAGCTGGAACCAGAGACTGGAGCTCACTCCGTCTTGCGGCACCCGGGTCTTGAACTGCTGAACTACTGACCTTCCACAGCCTGCAGTTCAGTGTCTTAACCACTTGAGCCAGGCAGCTCCTTAATGGTAATAAAAAGCAAATCTGCATATTTTCTAAATAAAAACGTGCCCGTAATATTTGTTCATGTCTTGCAGCTCTCAACCATCTGACATTTATTCTTTGTGGCTCTCACGTTGAGCAAGTTTGCCCACCGCTGCCATAACCCTTTAGAACAGCGTCAAAAGTCACAGACGGGGCCCCGACTCCGCAAACGAACAGCGCCTCTTCAGAGGTCCTTTCCAAACAGGACTGCAGGGCCTCGCTTCGGACAGCTTCATCGGTCCATCTGCCTTCATTGTCCAGACCCGGGGGGCCTGGAAGAGAGAGAGAGACAAAAGGCGCAGGCTAAAGGGCGCCCCCTCCCCTCCCCGTCCCTCCCCTTCTGGGAAACGGAAGTTGAAGGAGCCAGAGCCGGGGAGGATGCATTGTGGCGAGGGGGTGGGTGTGGGTAGGCTTTCTTATTAGCGTGCGGGTGGCGTGCCAGCTTGCCCGGCTTTCTTGCGGAGGCAGCAGTTGTCAAGGTCGCGCCTTAATTACTTACAGTTTGGGGCGGGGGGGGGGGAGAGAGAGAGAGAGAAGAGAGAGAGGGAGGTCATCGCTCCAATGTCAGGGTGGAATCCCAAAGGGGAAGACGTAAGAGGCCCGAGCGCGGTACAATATTTATGAGAGAAGGACAATGTGTAGTTCTTAATGGCCCCGGAAGAGGAGGGTGTCCCCCCCCTTTTGTCCGATTCCTCGGATCCTGGAGGGGGTTCTGATTCGCTTGATGACGGTTTAATTGGTACATCAATCGACTCGTCTTTTAAACACCCCCCCCAGCCTTGAAGTCTGACCTCCGTTGAATCGCCGTTGTAGTCCCACCTCCAGCTCTCCCAGCCATGGGCAGATATATCAGCGGCTACCTTAGGGATGCCAACCTCCCGTCGAGGCCCAGAGATCTCCTGGAATGACAGCTGGAACGCTGAGAGGAATTAACTGAGCGGCCTTCCCGTTTTGCTCCATCCCTCTCTTCTCAAGCATGGAGGTGACCTTGCAGCCAGTGTTCCCTCTAAGCTGAGTTCGTGTGAGCTGGCTCCCAGTTTTTTAGCCTCCAACTCACAGGTTTTTGACACAGCTCAGGAAGGAGGGCTCCAGAGCAAGCTGATTTATGCAGTAGCCAAATCCCTCGCTCGCAGCTTGAATGCCAGTAGCCCTCCAAGCAGAATTTTCACTCTCAAGCAGTGTTTCCTCTAAGCTGAGTTAGTGTGAGCTGGCTCCCAGTTTTTTAGCCTCTGGCTCACACTCTTTTTGTCTCAGCTCAGGAAGGATGGCTCCAGAGCAAACTGATTTATGCAGTAGCCAAATCATTCGCTCACAGCTTGAATGCCAGTAGCTCTCCAAGCAGAATTTTCACTCACAAGACTCCACAGCTTAGAGGGATCATTGCTTACAGCATCTTTTTTCTTTGAAGTGAGGCAAGTGGTGGTTTCACAGTTAAGGATGCATCTGGCCATGACTCATCAGTCTCCAATTTTGACATATTTATTTCCTTCGCTATGTTCCCCCCAGAATTAAACCCAAACAAATGGCAACCACATAAATCATAGAATCATAGAGTTGGAAGGGATCTCCAGGGTCATCTAGCCCAACCCCCTGCACAAGGCAGGGAATTCACAAATACCTCCCCCTACGCCCCCAGTCACACCCCTGTTCCAGAAGATGACAAAAACCCTCCAGGATCTCCAGCCAAACTGGCCCGGAGAAAAACTAAGCTTGTTATTTCTGTTCGGTCCTTGCATCTGTTAAATATCTTCATTATGCTGTATGCTGATTTACTGCTCTCACCCTCTTCCTTTATGTATGGAGTGGTGGTTTCCATTTCATTGTAGCTGAGGAAAAGTGCGTGCACATGAAAGCTTATACCTTGAATAGCACTTGGTTGGTCCTAAAGATGCCGCTGGACTCGAACTTTGAAAGTTCAGCAAAAGCCTTTTCTGTTCTTGGCCTTGTGTGTGGATTTTTTGATCCATATTCTGGGGCAATGTTCAGTGTTCAATGTTATATTGCTGTGGAGAGGCACTGTATATTAAATAAATAAAATAAGTTCAGACTGCAGATGGGGAGACTCACATTTTTAACTAGAAAAATCCCTTGCAAATTAAAAAAAATCCCCTTATCCCGGGTAAAGGTGCATGGCCTATCCCTTTGCATGCTATGCCCGTTGCATGCTGTGCTAGTTGGATCAGGCCAATGGCCCATCCAGTCCAAAATTCTGTCACACAGCAGCCAAAAATACCAGATGCAAAGGTCCAGTGTAGAAAAGATTGCTAGGGAGACACCATGGTTGCATGCTGGAGGCATAAAGAAGCCTTTCCTCCTCTACCACATGCAGAACAGCATTACTGAGTGGAGTGCCCCTTGTGAGGCCTTTTTGGTTTTGCCACTGTTGGGACACAGGAATCCCCTGACTCCAAGTCTTGTTGCCTGCCACTGCTCCAATTGGTGTCAGGAGAAAAAAATTCAAAACCATCGGCATCACATGAGCTGCTACGTCACTTCCATGGAAAACCTGGAAGTGACAAAGGGTAGCTCTAGGAACTGCCATAGAGTAAAACCATAGAGTTTCTGCTGATTCCTAGAACTACCCTCTGCCACTTCCAGTTTTTTCCCCCTGGAAATGATGCAGCAGCAAATACGCTGCAGCAGCTCCCCATGTCCCTGCCACCAAACCTCATATTAGTTGCCAGGCATGGCATGGCAACCCTATCCTTATCTGACAGAGAAGCAATATGCAGATCAGGAGTCTATGTGATAAGGCATTCATGTGCAGAGCCTGATGTCATGAGCAGAATTATGTGTAGGATGCTTCTCAAGTACTCAGGGATTGCCTCCAGCACATTAAACTGTGAATCAGATCAATGATGCTATGCCTTCATCCTAGGACGCAAATGAGCATTGAAAAGGCTGTCTAGCCCACTATTTTGCCACATGGCATAAAACACAAAATGCTTACATCTGACAACAGCGCTACAGATAAGATTAGAATTTCAACAGCCAATCCGTATGCAAAAGAACCTCCTCAGGAAAAGCTCCTCCATTAGTATGTTCACAGCTGGGACAGCTCGCCAGGAGGCCGCCACGGATGCGTCCCCCCTGATGCCGTGCAACTTACCGGCTGGGGAAGAGCCGCGCTGAAGGAAGGCAATGCCCTGGCTCGCAGGGCCCAGGCTGAGAATGGCGCTGAAGCAGCAGGAAGGCAGAGGCCCCCGGCGGGGTGGGCGAGGTCCGGCCCATGCTGAAGGCGGCGTCCCAGCAGTCCTGAGTCGGCCCGGGTGGAGGATGCAGCAAGCCACGGCAGTCCGCCCAGTGACAGAGCACATGGCATGGGAGTGGGGGAGGCGGAAGCCGGCTTGGCGTCTCTGCTTTTGGAGGGAGGCAGGGCCTGGGAAAAGGCGGGGCCAGGGGGAATGAGGGGGTAATAAAGAGGGAAGATGGGAGACGGCCGGGGAGGAGGAAGACTGGACTGGCTGGGGTGAGGGAGAGCGAGGCAGCAAGAGAGAGAGCCCTGTATGCACTGTAACCAGATGCGAAAGCCAGAACCCAGGATGGGCCAGAGGGGTACGGAAACCCCCTGAACAACCCATCTTCTGAGGCCGCTTCTCCCTCTTCCCATTGGAGACTTCCTCGGCCCCACCACCTGATCGGGCGCAGAAGCCGGGGGAACCCAAGGTCAGGAGCTCCCCTGGGCAGTTCCAGTGACGGCCACTGGGGGCAAACCTTCGAGAGAGCCCTGGGGCATGACAAAGATAATGACTCAGCCCTACCCCGCCTTCCTGAGTAGATATAAATTACCTGCCTACCAGTTTTCTTCCCACATTGACACAGGGAGTACTCCATCTCTTTCTGGGTTATACCTCTGAGGATGTCAGTCACAGCCGCTGGCGAAACGTCAGGTACTACAATGCCAAGACCACGGCCATACAGCCCGGAAAATATACAACAACTAATTATGCCACTTCCTGTGGGAAACGGTTAATAGGCCTAGAAATCCAGCTGTTGCCAGTACAGTGTTGCATACGACATCCAGATTTCTCGCTTTGCATCAGGGCTATTCTGAAAGCCAGTGAGTGTCATAAAGATCATAAAACATTTTGCAAGTGGGTTTTTTTTTTTAAGTGCTACATGAAAGGTTTACAGCAGCCTGTTTGGAAAGTAGTACAAAAGCCCCAGCGATTACAGTTTCAGGTCAGGCCCCGAAATCTCTGAAACGTCTGATTGTTGGCATCTGGAAAGGTTGCTAAAAGCCACATTGTGTATTGTTACCATGGTGTTCTGTGTGTATTCGACACTGCTGTTTAATTACATGAGAGGCAGTTAATCAGGTCAGAGAACCCTCTTCACAACCGATAACCACGGAGAAAATATGATGGAAATTAATTACAGGGAAGGAAGCAGGGAGGAGTTTCTCGGTGTTTCTGAGAATGCCGAGGCGAAGGAGTTCCTGGAAGTTATTAATGCCGCTGACAACTGGAGAGGCGCCCCAAGGCGCCGGCAGGGAGCGGCGTTTTGTAGAAGTGACATCTGTAATGCAAGCTAGAGGCAGTCGGTAGCTCGACGTGCCAGAAAAGGGATGCTTTGGTTCGATTCTTTAACCTAAGCCGTCTCTGCCTGGCGATTTGCTGATTGTTTTTCAGGCGGGCCTGTCTGTGCTACCTGTGACTCTCCAGGAATGGACTCAGGCAGGGGTCCCCAACCTTTTTAATCCTGGGTTTGCCTTTGGAATCCTGACACCGGGGGGGGGGTGCAGCCATAGCAAGGCTGCTGTAGAAGGGGCTGCCAGCCACAGAACGGCTGCTGCCGCTTATTTTCAGTCACAAAGTGAAGATCCTTGCGCTGTGGTGACAGCGACAGTCAAAGCAATGTATTAAGTCAGTTTGGTGTAGTGTTTACGAGCACAGACCCTAATCTGGGAGAACTGGGCTTGATTCCCCACTCCTCCGCACGCAGCTACTGGAATGACCTTGGGTCAGTCACAAGTTTTCTCAGAGCTGTTCTCTCAGGACCAGTTCTCAAGAGAGCCCTCTCGCCCCGCCTGACCTCACAGGGTGTCTGTTGTGGGGAGGGGAAGGGAAAGGAGATTGTAAACCGCTCTGAGACTCTGAGAGAAGGGCAGGGTAGAAATCCAGTCTCCTCCTCCTCCTCCTCCTCCTCCTCCTCTTCCTCTTCTTCCTCCTCCTCCTCCTCCTCCTCCTCCTCCTCCTCCTCCTCCTCTTCTTCTTCTTCTTCTTCTTCTTCTTCTTCTTCTTCTTCTTCTTCTTCTTCTTCTTCTTCTTCTTCTTCTTCTTCTTCTTCTTCTTCCTGCTGCATGCCAATGAAGTCTCCAATGACCAGTCAGAAGCCTTGCTGGGCAAAAGCCCCACCTGGGCCCACCCACTTTCATAAACACTTGGTGGGCCCCAAGAAAGATGCCCACAGTCACCACATTAGGGATCACTGAACTAAGGCAATAAAACAGCCCTGGATCTGAGATAAATGGCTTCTGTAGTGCTGGCCACACTGGATCGCTGAGAACTGGCACTGTGTTGGATCCAGCCAGGATTTCCACTGGTGAAAAGAAGACAAGAGAAGAGGAGATTGGATTTATACCCCACCCTTCACTACCCGAAGTTTCTTGACAGAAACTGCTAGGGATTGACAGAAACTTGCCCAAGGTCATCCAGCAGTTGCAAGTGGAGGAGTGGAGAATCAAACCTGGTTCTCCCAGATTAGAGTCCATGCACTTAACCACTACACCAAACTGTGAGGGGAGTGGCTGAAGGTATTTGAATGGATTGTACCACATCAGATGTTATTTTATTTATGCCATTCCTAGTTTGCCTGCCTCACTGAGTCTCCAGGTGGAGTGCACACCCTTAAGTCAATGCAGACAATGGGATCGGACTCCCAATCAGCAATGTAACTGGGGACCCATCCCTGAATAAATGTGAGGTTTCAGTCCTATATTCAGATGTGCATGCATTGAGTGTAACATGGAAATTACTCTCACGGGAAAAAAAAACCCAGTGTACAATGTACATGGATTGCATGTGCACTCACTGTAAATGGTGAAGATGGCTATTGTCTGTTCTGATTGGCTGACTGCAAAAAGTCTCAAGCAGAGGTTTTTCATATCACCAACTACTAGTCCTTTGGCCTAGACCTGCTAGGGATTGACCCAGAGACCTCACACATGCACAACAGATATTCTGCCACTGAGATGAGATCATAAGAACATAACAGCATAAGAAGATCCCTGCTGAATCAGACCAATAGTCCATCTAGTTCAGCATCCTGTCTCACACAGTGGTCAACCAATTCCTCTGGAGGGCCCACAACAGGGCAGAGAGGCTGATGTTGCCTCCTGGCTCTGCGATTCAGAGGCTGACTGCGTCCGAATGTGGAGGTTCCCCTCAATCAACATGGCTAGTAGACACTGATAGACTTGAATCTATCCTCCATGGATCTATCCAATCCCCTTTGAAAGCTGTTAAGAACATAAGAACATAAGAGAAGCCAATGTTGAATCAGGCCAATGGCCCATCTAGTCCAACACTCTGTCACACATTGGCCAAAAATACCAGGTGCCATCAGGAGGTCCAGCAGTTGGGCCAGGACACTAGAAGCCCTCCCACTGTTGTCCCTACCAAGCACAAAGAATACAGAGCATCACTTGCTCCAGACTGAGAGTTCCTATCTATACCTTGTGGCTAATAGCCACTGATGGACTTCTGCTCCATATGTTTATCCAATTCCCTCTTGAAGCTGTCTATGCTTGTAGCCGCCGCCACCTCCTGTGGCAGTGAATTCCACGTGTTAATCACTCTTTGGGTGAAGAGGTACTTCCTTTTCTCTGTTCTAACCCGACTGCTCAGCAATTTCATGGAGTGCCCACGAGTTCTTGTATTGTGAGAAAGGGAGAAAAGTACCTCTTTCTCTACCTGCTCTATCTCATGCATAATCTTATAAACCTCAATCATGTCACCCCTCGGCTGTCGTTTTTCCAAGCTAAAGAGCCCCAAGCATTTTAACCTTTCTTCATAGGGAAAGTGTTCCAACCCCTTGATCATTCTAGTTGCCCTTTTCTGCACTTTCTCCAATGCTATAATATCCTTTTTGAGGTGTGGTGACCAGAACTGTTCACAGTATTCTAAATGAGGTCGCACCGTTGATTTATACAGGGGCATGATGATACTGGTAGATTTGTTTTCAATTCCCTTCCTAATAATCCCCAGCATAGCATTGGCCTTTTTTATTGCAGTCGCACACTGTCTAGACATTTTCATTGAGTTGTCTACTACGACTCCAAGATCTCTCTCTTGGTCAGCCTCTTCCAGTCCAGACCCCATCAATGTGTATTTATAGTTAGGATTTTTGGCCCCATGTGCATCACTTTTCACTTGACCACATTGAACCCCATTTGCCACATTGATGCCCACTCGCCCATCCTCGACAGATCCCTCTGGAGTGCCTCACAATCCTCCCTGGTTTTCACCACCCTGAACAACTTCGTGTCATCTGTAAGTTTAGCCTCTTCACTGCTTACTCCCAACTCCAAATCATTAATGAACAAGTTAAAAAGCATCGAACCGAGTACTGATCCCTGTGGTACGCCACTGCTTACCACCCTCTACTGGGAACATTTCTCATTTATACTCACTCTCTGTTTCCTATTTATAAGCCAGTGTTTGATCCACAGAAGGACTTGTCCTTTTATCCCATGAATATTGAGCTTACTTAGGAGCCTTTGATGAGGAACTTTATCAAAAGCTTTATGAAAAGTCAAGGTAAAACAACATCTATTGGGTCCCCCTTGTCCACATGTTTGTTCACTCCCTCCAAAAACACTAACAGGTTAGTGAGACAAGATCTTCCCTTACAGAACCCATGCTGAGTCTGCCTCAATAGTTTTTGTTGAGTAATGTGCCTACTGATTCCTTCCTTAATAACAGTTTTCACCAACTTACCCAGTATTGATGTCAGACTGACTGGCCTATAATTTCCTGGATCTCCTCTGGAACCCTTTTTAAAGATGGGAGTGACATTAGTCCTCAGGAATGGAGGCAGATTTTAAAGAAAGATTACATATTTTTGTAAGGAGATCCACAAGTTCAGATTTGAGTTCTTTCGGAACTCTCGGATGTAGGCCATCCCAGCCTGGTGATTTATCAGTTTTTAAGTTGTCTATCAGTCATAGGATCTCCTCTCTCATCATCTCTTTATATCTGTGGCCATCACTACATCCTAATTTCACATTTCAGTCACTTTCATTATTAGTATGATTGCTTTGTTTGGTGCAAAACACTAAAAATAGAATAAGATTCAGAATTGATAAAAGGAACACTATGATGGAAATCCCTCACATCTCCCTCTAAGCTGTGGAGCTCCCTCTAAGCTGTGAAGTCTTGTGAGAAAAAGTTGTACTTTGTGAGCTACTGGCATTTAAGTTGTGAGCGAGCAATTTGGCTGCTGCAGAAATTAGTTTGCTCTGGAGCCACCGTTCCCAAACGAAGACAAAAATGTGTGAGCCGGAGGCTAAAAAACTGTGAGCTAGCTCACACTAACTCAGCTTAGAGGGAACACTGATCTGGAACATTTCCTTGTACATCATCAAGGTTCCACATTTGTTATATAGTACCTTAGAGACCAACAAGATTGTTGGGTGAGCTTTTGAAGGTCAAAGCGCAGATAAATCGTGGTCCACAGAGAGCTGCTGGTGTGACCTTGGGTCAGTCGCAAGTTCTTTCATAGCTGTTCTCTCAATAGCAGTTCTTGATCAAGCTCTCTCAGCCCCATTTACCTTACAGGGTGTCTGTTGTGGGGAGAGGAAGGGAAAGGAAAGGAGAAATGGGTTTGATTCCCCACTCCTCCACATGCAGCTGCAGGTGTGACCTTGGGTCAGTCACAAGTTCTCTCAGAGCTGTTCTCTCAAGAGCAGTTCTCTCAAGAGCTCTCTCAACCTCACCTACCTCACAGGGTGTCTGTTGTGGGGAGAGGAAGGGAAAGGAGATTGTAAGCCACTTTGAAACTCTGAGTGAAGGGTGGGGTATAATTCCAATCTCTTCTTCTTCTCTTCTGACAAAGGAAGCTTTGACTGTCAAAAGCTGGTACCCCCCAAGTTTTGTTGGTCTCTACGGTGCTGCTGGACTCAAATCCAGCTGTTCTGTGGCAGATCAAATGCAGCTACCCTCTGGAACATTTCTATGCATGTTCTTACATCTGTATGCATGATGGATCTCTGCAATACGAATGCCAGTAGATCCATCTGCATCCCGCGACGTCCTCTAGTGCCAAAACCATCTCCCGTTTTTACGAGTCCAGCTTGTATCTTAATTGGGTGGCCTGAATAATGTATTTGATGGTGCCGTCCACACAGCCTAGTCTGGTGTCAGGTTCGTGGTCCAGACGCAAGCCCAGCTCTGGTCAGGATGGGTCGGTGGCGACTGAGCAAACCAAACTGGAATCGCAGTTCCAAAGAGAAAGGAAACAGATGTCAGCCAGAACAAGGAAAGGCATCCAGTTATGGAAATCAGTTGCAGAAAAAGGAAGAGACCTCTCTCTCTCTCTCTCTCTCTCTCTCTCTCTCTCTCTCTCTCTCTCTCTCTCTCTCTCTCTCTCTCTCTCTCTCTCTCTCTCTCTCTCTCCTTTGCTTGTAGAATGAAAGCCCAAGGGGGGGACTTGAAATTAAGATAAAGCCTAATTTGTTTAATGCCTTTCATACTCAGAAGAAAAAGGGATGTGATCTGCCCACAAATCAGCAGCTGGGTGTCTGGAAACCTTTAAGAGGAAAAAAAATTGTTTAAATAGGGATAAGCATCTTTTTGTTGCGAGAATCCTTCCTCCGTGCCTTCCACGTCCCTCCCCCCCTCACCGCCCCTCCGGTCTTTATTTAACCCATCCTAGAGGCCGGCTGTACTTTGCAGCTAGTAAATCTGTTTGGCAGGTAATCTACCAACCATCTACCAGCTGCTGCTTTGGCAAAGCGAGCATCCCCGTTCCCATGGAGAAAATCAGGCAGGCAAGGGACATGTAGGCCTTGGCCCCCGGCCAAGGTAATCTGATGGCGCAGGCCTCCGTTAATAAGGAGAGGGAAAGGGGGCCGCGGCAGCCAAGCCTTTCTTTGCCAATGAAAGCTGCACTCGGAGGCTCTGAGCAGAGCGGAGGACTAATTAGTTGCCTCCACCAGCTGTTGACTGGAGCGTGCCAGATCTGACAAGTGGCAGGAATGGGCCTTAATTCTTCACTTTTGTCATCTTCCAGAGAATGAGCAAATGGGCCCTTCCTGGTGATGTCATGGCTTCGTTTGTCGAATTTCCTCCGCGGAAAGAAAAGGCTCTCTGGCGCGAAGGGAGGGAAGACACTGCTCTCTCTCTCTCTCTCTCTCTCTCTCTCTCTCTCTCTCTCTTTCTCTCTCTCTCTCGTTGGCTTTCTCGCTTTCTCGTTCTACTCCAGCCCCTTTATCTTTCTGTAGTTTGCCACCTTCTTGTTAGGCACCCCGTTTAATTGCTGGCGAAACAGGACAGATGGGGTTGAACAGGCTGAATGAGGCACCCAAAACTCTGCACCTGGCCTGAGCGCGTCCAAAATTCTGCAGCTAGAAACCAGATGACTTCTGCGACCGCCATACATTATAGAGATGAAATGGAATGGCAGGTTGCTCTTGTTTCACATAATGTAATCCCCTTTTGTTGACGTTAAAGTGGAGCTACATAGGGCACTGAAGCTTTGCTTCCTCGGGCTGTCAGCTCCAAGTTGGGAAATCCCTGGAAAGTTAGAGATTGCAGGGATGCCAGTCTCCGAGTGAGATCAGGGGATCCCCTGGAATTACAGCTCATCTCCAGACTACAGAGATCAGTTCCCCTGGAGAATATGGACCTTTTGGAGGGTAGACTCTGTGGTCTTGAACAAAGGAGAAGAAGAAGAGAGGAGGAGGAGGAGATTGGATTTATACCCTGACCGTCACTTGGCATCTCCGAGTGGCTTACAATCTCATAAGAACATAAGGGAAGCCAATGTTGGATGAGGCCAACACTCTGTCACACTGTGGCCAAAAATATCAGGTGCCATCAGGAGGTCCAGCAGTGGGGGAAGGACACTAGAAGCCCTCCCACTGTTGACCCCCCCCCAAACACCAAGAATACAGAGCATCACTTGCCTCAGAGTCCCTATCTATACCTTGTGGCTAATACCCACTGATGGACCTCTGCTCCATATGTTTATCCAATTCCCCCTTGAAGCCGTCCATACTTGTAGCCGCCACCACCTCCTGTGGCAGTGAATTCCATGTGTTAATCACTCTTTGGGCGAAGAAGGACTTCCTTTTATCCGTTCTAACCCAACCGCTCAGCAATTTCATTCAGTTCTTGCCCACAATCTCCTTCCCTTCGTCTTCCCACAATAGACAACCTGTGAGGTAGGCGGGGCTCAGAGAGCTCTGCGAGAGCTGCTCTTGAGAGCAGCTCTGTGAGACCTATGACTGGCCTACGGTCATCCAGCTAGCTGCATGTGGAGGACTGGGGAATCAAATCTGGTTCTCTTATCCATGGCATCAAACTGGCTTTGAGGACCCTGTATCCCCAAATCTCCCAGAATTTCCCAACCTGGATCTGGCAACCCTACCCCCCCATCCCTTGCTAGTGGCCAGGGAAGACCTGGACACCCTATGAACCTGGGGAGGGTGAGGTTGGGGAAGATGAGGGCTCTCAACAGGGTATAATGTCATACAGTCCACTTACTAAAGCAGCCATTTTTGGAACAATCAGGTCTTGCTTATTTTCTTTAACCTGAAAGCCTTGCTTCTCAGGCATCCGCAGTCAGGACCAATTCTGCTTTCTCACAGAAGGGTAGCCCATGAACGAAATGGCAATAAGCCTTTCACTGACCAGTGGGGCAGAAACTGTTGTTGTTGCCATCATCACAGCTGACTTACAGCGACCCCGTGGGGTTTTCAAGCCAAGAGACCTTCAGAGGTGGCTTGCCATTGCCTTCCTCTGCATCACACCCCCCCCCCGGCATTCCTTGCTGGTCTCCCATCCAAATACTAGCCAGGGCTGGCTCTGCTTAGCTCCCGAGATCTAACAAGGTCAGGCTAGCCTGAATACAAGCCACTGATTTTGTATCCAACCAATCCACACTTCAGCAAAAACATTTGAACCATGCAAGTAACTATGGAAGGATTCCAGAAGTCGTAACTCAGCGACAATGGAACGAGGCCTCTCCAAATTAAGCAGTGGTTGAAAAGAACCCTTGCTAACCGAACAGTGTCATCCCCGTATGTGTTTTAATTAATGGGCATGGTCTGTTTTCATTTAAATGAGACAACTGTTCAGAAGGGGAGAAGGAGAAAAAGCAGGGGTCTTTTCGGGGGGAGCACCGGAGCGCAGCTCCGGGAGCTCAGAAGCCAAGCCCCGCCCCCAGCCGGCGTCCCGGAGAGTCTTTCAGGCAGCCGAATGTCAATTTCAGCTCCATTATATCCTATGGGCCATTGAAGTCAATGGTGAAAACATAGGGTATATTCTAGGGGCTGGAGGAGAGGGGTTTGAGGGAGAGGCTCGAAACTCACAGGGTAGCTGATGGAGCCTCTCCCCAAGATACCCACCAAGTTTCAAGAACATTGGACCAGGGGTCCAATTCTATAGCCCCTAAACAGGTTGCCCCTATTCCCTCCATTGTTCTCTATAGTGGGAAAAAAATAACTTATTTTCCCACCATAGAGAACAATGGAGGAAATGGGGCAACCTGTTTGGGGCCCATAGAATTGGACCCCCTGGTCCAATGTTCTTGAAATTTGGTGGGTATCTTGGGGAGAGGCTCCATCAGCTATCCTGTGATCTTGGAGCCTCTCCCTCAAACCTCCTCCCCTCCAGCCCCCAGAATATACCCTATGTTTTCACCATTGACTTCAATGGCCCATAGGGTATAATGGGGCTGAATTGCCACTGAATTTCTTTCATTCCCTCCTTTCCTTCTTTCTTTTTCCTCTTTCTTTCTTTCTTTCTTTCTTTCTTTCTTTCTTTCTTTCTTTCTTTCTTTCTTTCTTTCTTTCTTTCTTTCTTTCTTTCTTTCTTTCTTTCTTTCTTTCTTTCTTTCTTTCTTTCTTTCCCACCTTCTTCTCTTCTCTTTTTCCTCCTTTCCCTGTTTCCCTCCCTCTTCCCTCTCTTTCTTTCTCTCTTTCCTTCCTTCTTTCCTTCTCTCTACTCTCTCTCTTTCCTTCCCTCTTTCCTCCTTCTGTGGCCCAACTCTAGTGAGAAGGAGTTTAAACTTTAAACCCCTTCTCTCTTAGCTCCCCCACCCAGACCAGCTGGGGAAGGGAAGGGGAGGCTTTTGAAGATGCTTCCCCCTCTTTTGCTTCCCCTTCTGACATCACTTCCGGTGATGTCAGGGGGTGTGGCATATGCTAATAGCCTAATAGCACATTAGCATACCATATGCTAATGAGCTCCTGCAGCTGTTCTTCTACAAAAAGATCCCTGAGAAAAGAATACTTTGTTTTTGGATTCCGTGTATGCGTAATGCAGCAGGCGCTATTTTGAAGAGGCACCTCTTCCTTTATGCAGGGATTTCTGTTCTAGGACTGCCTAAGAACTTCAGAGCAGCTGGGTGAGAGCAACAGTCCCATCTAGTCCAGAACTTCTTTCATCCAGCGGCCATCCAGATGGCCCCAGAAGGCTTATAAGCAGATCTTTAAGGGCAAAGCTACCACCTGTTTTGGGCTCCCCAAACTGGTACTAGGGTTGCTGGGACATTTGGGGCTGCAAGCACAGGCAACAATCCACTCTTTGGGGCAGGATTTTAACCCCCTCCATTTGGTTCGCCCCACTTTTTTTTCCTGCAAACCTGACAAGTTTCCCCAGCTTTGTGGAAGAAAGCCCCCCTATTTAAACCTGGCCCCATTCTCTGGGATTTTCTATTGTTAGCCAAATTGCCTTATTTCTTAATAAATGTGGGGAATTATGAATGTTACTTGGCAATAGGCATTAACCATGGGACCAAAAATCTATGCAAACGGGAGTCCAGTTTACCCAGATCTCAAAAATAGATGCTGAGACTAGGTCTTAAAAAACAGTGATTTCTTTTCCTGAAGGATTCTCACACATACAATATAAAACTGAACATACACACAAGCGATACAGATCCAGGAATTTTAGACGGAAAAATACAGAGACGTTTGCATTAGCAGGAAAATATCGTTGGTGGGCGATACGTTACCTGTCCGACATGGCGAGTCAAATCTGCAGCAAAAAAGGAAATAACTAGGGAAGGGGGATCATGAGTTGATCAGCAACACCCATGGAAAGGTCCCAAGCTATGCAAGGAATGGAACTGGCAAGATAGGGTGGGGTTAGGAAAATAGAAGCGAGAGAGAGATCAATGGGGTGGTACTGTGTCCAGTTTTGGGCACCACATTTTAGGAAGGATGTCGACAAGCTCACGTGTGTCCAGAAGAGGGCAACCAGGATGGTGAGAGGGTTGGAGTCCAAGTCTTACGAGGAAAGGCTGAAAGAGTTGGGTATGTTTAGCCTGGGAAAGAGAAGGCTTAGAGGGGACATGATTGCAGTCTTCAACGATTTGAAGGGCTGTCATGCAGAAGCTGGAGCAGATCTATTCTCTCTTGCTCCAGCCTGCAAGGCAAGATCTAATGGGTGGAAATTACAAGGGAGTCGTTACCGGCTTAATATCAGGAGAAACTTCCTCACTGTAAGAGTGGTTGAGCAGTGAAACAGACTGCCTTGGGAGGTGGTGGATGCTCCTTCGCTGGATGTTTTCAAGTGGAAGCTGGACGACCATCTTTTGGGTATGTTCAGCTACGTTCCTGCAGAGTGCAGGGGGTTGGACTAGATGACCTGCAAGGTCCCTTCCAACTCTAACATTCTATGATTCTATGATACTCTCCTTTTATACCCTAAAACGACTGGACGCGGATGCTTCTTTTGTCACGTAGTCCCCAGGAAGTGCTAGAAAAATCTAGATGCTAATGGGTCATGAGAATGGGATTAATGGTTGGGCAACCGGAATAATGTTTCTCTAATAGTGACCTCTCTTAAGGGAAATGGGGGAAGACGAAAGAAAAGAGTAGCGATGTCTCAGCTTCGTTGCTGGTAGTTGGTGTTAAGGATTCGATAGTTAAGCAGCTGTGTTATCAGGTGGCTGGCAGATGTGCTTGCTCACTAATCCTAACATGGACGGAGTTCTTTTGTTTAGGACGAAGCTGAGTGCAGGCTTCAACTGGGGCTGTCAATATGCAGAGGTGTGTGTGGGGGGTGCCTGCGTGATGGAGAAGAGAGTTTTCTACAGCGTCTGTGAAGGAATGTCCAGGTTCCCTTTGCAGAGCAAGGCTTCTCTTCACTGAACTGCCGCTGGTGCCCTGTGTTTGCAGGGTCAGGGAGGCTGGCTGTCCTTCTGGCATCTGGCTGCAGAGCTGCAGGAGTGAGAGGCATCGGGTCTTCCGTGGGTCCACGTCTGGGTAGGCACGTTGCTACAGGACAAGGTTTCCCTTGTCTGTGCACATGCCAGCGTCCCAGAAGGGTGGCACAGTCTCATGGCTACCGTCCAGTCCGTTGCCCTGGCACGCTCTCCACACAGCCCAGCTTTACAGTCATAGTCCGTAACCTTTATAGATGCTGTATAAGTTGGCAACATGACAACTCTACCTGTCCAGGAGCCGGGTGAGGAATTAGACATGCGATGGCAACCTATTGGAAATGTGTAAATGTATGCATCGCCTTGCTTGTACTGCATCACCTTCTACCTTTGTCACCCGCTTTCTGCATTACGACCAGCCCAGTCTTGTCAGATCTCAGAAGCTAAACGGTCAGCCCTGGTAAGCACTTGGATGGGAAGAACTCCAGGGTTGTTTTGCAGAGGCAGGCAATGGCAAATAACTTGTATTCATCTGTCTTGACTGGGACAGCCCAGGCTAGCCCGATCTTGTAAGATCGCAGAAGCTAAGCAGGGTTAGAAACAATGAGGAGGAGAAATAACGGCTGAGGGGTGACATGATCAAGGTTTACAAGATTATGCATGGGATAGAGCAGGTAGAAAAAAAGAAGTCCTTTTCTCCCTTTCTCACAATACAAGAACTCGTGGGCACTCCATAAAATTGCTGAGCAGTCGGGTTAGAACAGATAAAAGGAAGTACTTCTTCACCCAAAGAGTGATTAACACATGGAATTCACTGCCACAGGAGGGGGTGGTGGCTACAAGCATGGATAGCTTTAAGAGGGAGTTAGATAAGCATATGGAGCAGAAGTCCATCAGTGGCTATTAGCCACAGGGTATAGATGGGAACTCTCAGACCGGGGCAAGTGATGCTCTGCATTCTTGGTGCTTGGGGGGGCAACAATGGGAGGGCTTCTAGTGTCCTGGCCCCACTGATGAATCTCCTGATGGCACCTGGTGTTTTTGGCCGCTGTGTGACAGAGTGTTGGACTGGATGGGCCATTGGCCTGATCCAACTTGGGCTTCTCTTATGTTCTTATGTTAGTAATTGGATGGGAGACCATTAGGAATCCCAGGGCTACTCTGCAGAGGCAGATGAAGAACAAGAATTGGTTTTATACCCCTCCCTTCACTAACCCAAAAGAGTCTTGGAGCGGCTGACAATCTCCTTCCATTCCTCTCCCCACAACAGACACCCTATGAGGCAGCTGGGGCTGAGAGAGCTCTAAGAGAACTGTGACTGACCCAAGGTTCCCCAGCTGGCTTCGTGTGGAGAAGTGGGGAATCAAACCCAGCTCTCCGGATTAGAGTCTGCCATTCTTAACCAATACACCAAACTGGCTCTCTAGTATCTGGATAGGACACCATCAAAGAATTACAGGGCCGCTATACTGAGGCAGGCAATGGCCAACCACCTCTGCTCCTCTCTTGCTTGAAAACTCTATGGGGTCAGTCTCTGTAAGTTGGATGCAACCTGATGGCATTCTACACGCACATGCATGACTTGGGGGGAGAGGCTGGTGTAGTGGTTAAGAGCATGGACTCTAATCTGGGAGAACTGGGTTTGATTCCCCACTCCTCCACTTGCACCTGGCTGGATGACCTTGGGCAAGCCATAGTTCTGACAAGAGCTTTTCTTGAAAAAGAGCAGTTTCTGTCAGAGCTCTCTCAGCCCCACCTACCTCACAGAGTGTCTGTTGTGGGGAAGGGAAGGGAAAGGAGTTCGTAAACTGCTCTGAGACTCCCTTGGGTAGTGAAGGGTGGGGTATAAGTCCAATCTCCTCCTCCTCCTCCTCTTCCTCTTCTTCTTCTTCTTCTTCTTCTTCTTCTTCTTCTTCTTCTTCTTCTTCTTCTTCTTCTTCTTCTTCTTCTTCTTCTTCTTCTGTTCTGTAACCGTAGTCCTACTGCATTGTCTATGGCAAGGGTTCTCAGACCTTTTTTGGGCCACGGGCCCCTTTGGCACCCTGGTGAAGCCTACGGCCACTTTTGAAGTAGCAATGAGCATAAACGGTGTTTTGAGATTTCTGCAACGACTGTGACGTGATACAAAAATACCTGTGATTTGTATTGGTGACAAAGTCACAGGTATTGCTAATACTGCTATGGCTGGCTGCTTACCTTCATAATTAAAGGACATGCTAAATTTCAGTTAGAGGTTAGCGAAAATAGAGATGTAATTCCCCCTGCCCCATACAAGTTCACGGGCCGGCTGAAATCTATCCATGTACCTGCTGGGGGCCCATGGACCCCAATTTAAGAACCCCTTGTCTATTGGTTGTCTTATGCTATCTGTTTTTTTGTATTAATTTTGTAATGTACTTTGAGTCTCAGTGAGAAAGGTAAATAAAATAAACAAAAATAAACCGTCAAGCCCTCTCACCCCGGGGGGGCTAGAAACTTCGGCAATTTAAAATCTGTTAAAGGTGCTGACATCAGCAGGCGCTAGAGAGTGGATTCCATGCTTGAACGGCGAACCCCTAGAATACGCCAGTGCTCCCGTGATGCTTTTTTTTCCTGCCTGTACCTGCAAACAACCATCTGGTCTATCATTCAGGCAGAAAAGCGAGGAGTTGATAAAGTGGGCACGTCATCATCGCTGAGCAGAGAAGGAAAAGGTGTCTAGGAAGAATATAAAATAAAAGGGAGGCTTGTTCTCATTAATAGATTTGCCTTTCGCCTTGGTATAAATTACTGCTGTGTGATGTGTACTCTCTACCCAGCTCCAGCGGCACAAGCGCCACGGCACGTATTTAGCAGAGGCTGGTGGCGTATCTGCTAGATAACTGGCAGATTTATGGGAAGGATCACTCACGCGGAGGGCTCTTCTGGTCCTCCTACGCCATAAAGCCTCCGTGCTTGACGAAGAGTCGCATCTTGCTTTTCGCTCCGTCTCCGCATCACCGGCAGATGCTCCAGGATGGATGGCGTTATTTGAAATGAGATGGGCACCCACAAGCGGTGCCATTCATAACACTCAGGTCTCCATCTGTGCAACACCGACTGTAAATTCTCAAGTTCTCATTAGCTTCATGGCTGGCAAGAACTGGCTCGAAGGTGGAGGAGCGGGGAGGAATAGTAAGCTTACCGCACTGTAAACGGTCTAGTTCCAAGCAAGTCCCTGGAATTCTATCTGCACTTTGCCCCATACAAATAAAAGTCTGCCATTCCATACTGTGGCGAAATGTTATATTTTTAAAAGGCACATATTAAGCACACATGCACACAAAAACACACATCAGCTTGAGATTTCTGAGTTGAGACTTACTACCTAGATGTCTCTGTGTGCCTCCAGTGCCTGGCCATGAATCTTATTCATCTTGCATTCCGTCCGTGTGACTGTACTGACCATGCAAGCACAAAAAGCAGGGAATGCAATGAATCCAACACTGGCCATCCAAGGGAGTCTGTGCTTTTCAATAAAAGTTGGTCAATTGAATGTAGTAAACTCAGTAAAGCTCCTGACCACTGTTCCCTCTAAGCTGAATTAGTGTGAGCTGGCTCACAGTTTTTCAGCCTCCAGCTCACACAATTTTGTCCTAGCTCAGGAAGGAGGGCTCCAGAGCAAACGAAGTTATGCAGTAGCCAAGTTGCTCGCTCACAACTTGAATGCCAGTAGCTCACAAAGGAGGATTTTTGCTCACAAGACTCCACATCTTAGAGGGAGCATAGCCCTGATCTGCCCACACTAGATTTCACTTGGCAGTTTAATGACACAGCCGTGCCCGCTGAGTTACTGCCTCTTGTCTGGTACACAAAATGGTTTCACTCTTGGGGCTGAGCAATAACAGTCAAAAGCTAGAACGGCCTCCTCCTGAGGGAAAAAAAGACTGTTTGGGTTCAAGCTGCTTGACAAGATGCTGATCAGAAGTTTTTTTGGAGAACATCAAGGTGGTCACATCATATGCCTGAGTCATGTGTAACTCAGAGAGTTTGAGCACACAGGAAGTTTTCCTCGTGCCGGTATTGGTGTAGTGGTTAAGACCGCAAACTCTAATCTGAGAGAGTGGGGTTTGATTCCCCCACTCTTCCACATGCAGCTGCTGGTGTGACCTTGGGTCAGTCATAAGTTCTTTCAGAGTTGTTCTCTCAAGGGCAGTTCTGGAAAGAGCTCTCTCAGCACCACCTAGCTCACAGGGTATCTGTTGTGGGGAGGGGAAGGGAAAGGGATTGTAAGCCTCTCCTCTGGGTAGTGAAGGGCAGGGTATAAATCCAATCTCTTCTCTGATTCTTCTTCTTTCCTGGTGATCCTGTTCGTGTAAAAATTCTCAGTGTGCTAAACTGTCACCCGCACTCCATGAATTTTATTTATATACTTCACTAATACCCCACTTTTCTCCCCAAAGGGGATCCAAAGTGGCTTACAACATACTCCTTTTCTCCATTTGATCCTCGCAACAATCCAGTGAGGTGGGTTGAACTGAGAGCATGTGACTGGCCTGAGGTCACCCAACAAGCTTCCATGGCACGACTGGAGACTCGAACCCAGGTGTCCCAGATCTGACACTCCAACACAACACCATGTTAGAATATCTGCAGCACACAACTCCTCTGTCCACTTGTCATAACACTGGGCATCCGCTAATATAAATAATAGCAGTGTTTTGCAAGCGGTCAATTTGGATTCACTCGGTAATCCTAGCAACCCGGTCAGGTAGATCAGTACTATCCCCGTATTGCAAACTATGGGAAAGTGGCTTGCCTAAACCCAATCTGTGTACTGAAGAAGGGATCCCCCAGTTCACAGTCTTGGTCACCTGCATTACCCATGAAGTGTGCCTATCCCACTTATGGGACATCCATGCATTTGACATAATGTGTGATCAGAGCCTCCAGATGTGAAGCACAGTACCTGCAGACCTGGATTCTGTGGTAGTTTCCTGGCCCTGCTTGGAAGGAAGACCACCAAGGAAGACTCTGCCAAGGATGGCAACGGCAAGCCACCTCCGCTTCTCACTTGCTTTGAAAGCTCCTTGCTGGGGTCACCATTAGCTGGAAGCTAAGCAGGGTCAGTACTTGGAAGAGAGACCACCAAGGAAGGTTCTGCAGAGGAAAGCAGTGGCCAACCACCTCTGCTTCTCACTTGCCTTGAAAGCCCCTTGCTGGGGTCACCATTAGTTGGAAGCTAAGCAGGGTCAGTACTTGGAAGGAGGCCACCAAGGAAGACTCCATAAAGGAAGGCAATGGCCAACCACCTCTGCCTCTCGCTTGCTTTGAAAGCCCCTTGCTGTGGTCGCCATAAGTCAGCTGAGCTTTGACCGCACTTTACACAGACACAATGAGTGACCCTCATTAACTCTGCTTCGGGTTGCGCTCTTAGCCTGCACACAGAGAGAAGTTAACCTGGAGGTGGCCTTCCCTTCCAGTACTTAGTAGTAATCTCATTTATTAAACCACAAACTATTTCACACTTTAGACTGATCCTGCGGAAATCCTGAGAAACAATCTCTCAGTATCTATTTATCCATTTGCTTCATTTATACCTTGCTTTGCTTCATTTGTACCCCACTGAGGACCCAAAGTGGCTCACCACAGTTTTCCCTTTCCAGTTTATCCTCACAACAACCCTGTGAGGTAGGTTAGGCTGAGAGTGTGTGACTGGCCCAAGGTCACCTGACAAGCTTTCAGAGTGGAGCCAGTTTGGTGTAGTGGTTAGGAGTGTGGACTCTAATCTGGGTGAACCAGGTTAGATTCTCCACATTTCCACATGCAGCTGCCGGTGTGACCCTGGGTCAGTTACAAGTTCTCTCAGAGCTGTTCTCTCAAGAGCAGTTCTCTCAGAGCTCTCTCAGCCCCACCGACCTCATAGGGTGTCTGTTGTGGGGAGGGGTTAAGAGTGGTGGACTCTAATCTAGAGAACCGGATTTGATTCCTCACTTCTCCAGATGCAGCCAACTGGGTGACCCTGGGCCAGTCGCAGTTCTCTCAGAGCTGTTTTCTCAGAGCTCTCACAGCCCCACCTACCTCACAGGGTATCTGTTGTGGGGACAGGAAGGGAAGGAGACTGTAAGCCACTCTGAGACTCCCAAATGAAGGGCGAGCTATAAATCCACCTCTTCTTCTTCTTCTTCTTCTTCTTCTTCTTCTTCTTCTTCTTCTTCTTCTTCTTCTTCTTCTTCTTCTTCTTCTTCTTCTTCTTCTTCTTCTTCTTCTTCTTCTTCTTCTTCTTCTTCTTCTTCTTCTCCTCCTCCTCCTCCTCCTCCTCCTCCTCCTCCTCCTCCTCTCCTTCTCCTTCTCCTTCTTCTTGGCAGAGTGGAGATTCAAACTGGGGCCTCCGAAATCCTACTACTGCACCACACTGGCTACACGATGGCATGCAGATTTACTTATGCATGCTCCATCGTCAAATAAAAACCCCATGATTATTCAGCTCAAGAATTTTTTTCCCCGTTTGCCTAATATAAGTTTTAAGTCACGTACTGAAAAGCACATCTTTGTTTTTTTGCCAATGCACTCGGAATTCAGGAATGCCTGTGAACTCATTGTTGTTTGCCAAGCCGGGCCAAGCCAACGGCTTTGGCAAAAGCAGGAAGTTTCGTTCCTCCCGAGAGCCAGCAGAGAGGTTCGTGCACCAGTAAGTGCCGTGGCAGGGGGCCAAGCGGAAACGGTGCTGCTGAGCATCCCTTGGAAAGGGAGAACAGCACAGGTTTCATAGCACGCAATATTCCCAAAGGTGGTCGCTAGGTAAGAGAGCCATTAGAGCATACGGTAACAAAACCCCAGATGGATGTTAAGTGAGAGAGCTGTCCAAAGGGGGAATTCCTCTTCATGATCCCTTCCCCACCACCACTGTAGCTCCCTTTGGCCGTTTGCCTCCCTGACAGTCAGTGTAGCCAGGGGTTAGAAAGACTGCCAAACAAGACACAGTATTCCCCCTAAGCTGAGTTAGTGTGAGCTAGCTCACCGTTTTTCAGCCTCCAGCTCACACCTTTTTGTCTTGGCTCAGGAAGGATGGCTCCAGAGCAAACTAATTTATACAGTAGCCAAATTGCTTGCTCACAACTTTAATGCCAGTAGCTCTCAAAGTAGAATTTTTGCTCACAAGACTCCACAGCTTAGAGGGAGCATTGGACACAATGAAGAACACAGGGCTGCTGGCAGGAATGGCACCCTCATGTTAGATTCCCTTTCTTCTCCCCATAATGCATCATGCCTTATATACTGCTACCTACATAGGGTTGCCAGGTTTTACCATAGAGTTTTCGGTGATTCCTAGAGCTACCTTACATCACTTCTGGGTTTCCCCCAGAGATGGAACAGTGACATCAGCGATGTCAGCAACATTGCATGGGCCCTCGATTCCCATCCCCAACTGTCCTACCAGTTGCCAGGTTCAACCCTAGCACCTAGAAATGCTGTTCAAACCCTAGCACCTCGACATGATAGTATCCATTATTTTAGGGAAGAAGAAGAAGAAGAAGAAGAAGAAGAAGAAGAAGAAGAAGAAGAAGAAGAAGAAGAAGAAGAAGAAGAAGAAGAAGAAGAAGAAGAAGAAGAAGAAGAAGAGGAGGAGGAGGAGGAGGAGGAGGAGGAGGAGGAGGAGGAGGAGGAGGAGGAGGAGGAGGAGATTGGATTTATACCCCATCCTTCACTCAGAGTCTCAGAGCAGCTTAGAAACTCCTTTCCCTTCCTCTCCCCACAACAGACACCCTGTGAGGTAGGTGGGGCTGAGAGAGCTCTTTTGAGAACTGCTCTTTCAAGAACAGCTCTGACAGAACTATGGCTTGCCCAAGGTCATCCAGCAGCTGTGAGTGGAGGAGTGAGGAATCAAACCTGGTTCTCCTAGATTAGAGTCTGCACATTTAACCACTATACCAAACTGGCCCTTTAGGGTTGCCAGTTCCAGGCTGGGAAATTCCTGGAGATTTTTTTGGGGGTGGAGCTTGGGAAGGGCAGAGTTTGGGGTGGGAAGGGACCTCAGCAGGGTATAAAGTCACAGAGCCCTCCCTTCAAAGCAGTCATTACTTTTTCCCCACCATAGAGAACAATGGAGGGAATGGGGGCAATCTGTTTGGGGGCCCATAGAATTGGACCCCCTAATCCAATGTTCTTGAGACTTGGTGGATATCTTGGGGAGAGACTCCATCAGCTACCCTGTGAGTTTGGAGCCTCTCCCTCAAACCCCCTCCCCTCCAGCCCCCAGAATATACCCTATGTTTTCACCATTGACTTCAATGGCCCATAGGATATAATGAGGCCGAATTGCAGCCAAATTTCTTTCATTCCCTCCTTTCCTTCTCTCCTTTTCCTCTTTCCCACCTTCTTCTTCTCTTCTCTTCTCTCTTTCTTTCTTTCCCACCTTCTTCTCTTCTCTTTTTCCTCCTTTCCCTGTTTCCCTCCTCCTTTCCTTCTCTTTCTTTGCCTCCTCCTTTCCTTCTCTTTCTTTCCCTCTTTCCTTCTCTCTACTCTCTCTCTTTCCTTTCTTCTGTGGCCCAACTCTAGTGAGGAGGAGTTTAAACTTTAAACCCCTTCTCTCTTAGCTCCCCCACCCAGGCCAGCTGGGGAAGGGAAGGGGTGGCTTTTGAAGCTGCCTCCCCCCTTTTGCTTCCCCTTCTGACATCACTTCCGGTGATGTCAGGGGGCGTGGTATATGCTAATAGCCTAGTAGCTCATTAGCATACCATATGCTAATGAGCTCCTGCAGCTGTTTTTCTACGAAAAGACCCCTGGCCGTTACAAAATTACACAACACAGATTGTGAGCAAGCTATAGGTTAGAATATACAAGAATACCAGAGATTGGTAACAAAATATGACTAATTTAATACAGTAGCCTAAATAACGCCCCTTCCCGATGCCACTTTGGAACGCATATTCTTTGCAGCAAGGGCAAATGACGAAACTTTATAAGAGACATATGCATCAATGTCAGAGAACAAAAATGATTTTTTCCCCTCAACTGGGTAAGTACTAAGACCAGATAAAATACCTGCTAAAAATTTAGCCCTCGAACTAGAATACAGTGGGCAAAAGAGAATATAGTGAGGTAAATCCTCAAGTTTGTGGGTACCACAAATACATAGACGATGGGCCAATGGAATCTGATTGAATCAGCTCTCCAAAATTACTGTTGGCATTGATTGAAACCGTAGAGAGGTAAAGAGAAGAGAAGAAGAGAAGAGATTGGATTTATACCCCGCCCTTCACTACCCAAAGGTGTCTCAGAGCGGCTTACAAACTCCTTTCCCTTCCCCTCCCCACAACAGACACCCTGTGAGGTAGGTGGGGCTGAGAGAGCTCTTGAGAGAAACTGCTCTTTTTCAAGAACAGCTCTTATCAGAACTACGGCTTGCCCAAGGTCATCCAGCAGGTGCAAGTGGAGGAGTGGGGAATCAAACCCGGTTCTCCCAGATTAGAGTCCGCACACTTAACCACTACACCAAACTGGCTCTGAGTATGTGTTTAGAGATATTAATTAAATATGGAGTGTGCAGTCCGATTTAATTAATTTGTAATATGGTGTTGTGGTTAAAGTGTTGGACCTGGAAAACCTAAGTTCAAATCAGAGTTGACAGGTGTCCCTCCCCACCACCCCGGCCACCAGCAAGAAATACTGGAGTAGGCATGCCCGTAGCCAGGAATTTTTAATTTGGGGGTAGGGCTTTAAATGTCAGGGGCAAACCCTCCCCCCATGCATCCCGAGTGAGAACCATAAATAAAATTAAAATTTGGAAGTCGTGGGGCCTGGGCTGGATGGGATGTCAGGGGGGCTTGGCGGTAAGTCAGGGGCCAGGCCCCAAGAGGTCCCACTGTAGCTACGGGCTGGGGGGGGGGAACGGTTCCCATATCCAGGTTGGGAAACTTCTGGAGATTAACAGAATGAGCCTGGGGAAGACAGGGACCTCAGGGAGGTTCAGTGCCCAGCAGTCCACCTTCCAAAGCACCCATTTCCCCCAGGGGGACGGATCTCTGTAGTCTGGAGATGAGCTATAATTCCAGGGGATCCTTAGGTCCCACCTGGAGGTTGGCATCCCTAAGTCCCTACTGTACCATGGAAGCTTGCTGAATGACCTTGGGCCAGTTACACACTCTCAGCCTTTGCTACCTTGCAGAGTTGTTGTGAGGATAAAACAGAGGAGAAGAGAACAGTGTAAGCCACTTAGAGTCCCCATTGAGGAGAAAGTCAGGATATGAATGAATGAATGAATGGATGGATGGATGGATGGATGGATGGATGGATGGATGGATGGATGGATGAACGGATGGATGGATGGATGGATGGATGGACGGACGGACGGACGGACGGACGGACGGATGGATGGATGGATGGATGGATGGATGGATGGATGAATGAATGAATGAATGAATGAATGAATGGCTTAGGAATGTGCCTTTTATGGTTTGGCATTGGTTCTGGCACTGCAGTAATTATTTATTTGTCTCATTTACTTCACTGATACCCCACCTTGCTCCCCAGTGGGGAACTAAAGCGGCTTACCTTGCTCTCCTCTCCTCTGTTTTATCCTTACAGCAACCTTGCAAGGGAGGTTAGGTGGAGAGTGGGCCAAGGTCACCCATCAGGCTTCCATGGCAGCATGGGGATTCGAACCTGAGTCTCCAAGACTCTGGCATCTTGGTCTAGAATTTAGACCAACACTACACCACCGCTTTGGCATCTAGTCATGCCAGCCACATGACCATGGAAACGTCTTCAGACAGCGCTGGCTCTTCGGCTTTGAAACGAAGATGAGCACTGCAACCCTAGAGTCAGATTCGACTGGCTTTCAAGCAAGGGAACCTTTACCTTTTTACACCACATATGCTGCCGAGAATGTTTTCAATTTAAAGGAAAAGCTTTCGCGTCACTCTGTGAGAAATTAGAATCCCACGGCCAAAGACCTGGCCGGTTAGTTCCAATTAGGAGATTCTTCTCGCTCCTCTTCTCCCGCTATTATGTGGCCATTGTCGCTATTCTCCAGTCTTCCCTTTTGCCTTGGGCTCTGCATCTGTTATCTTGCAGGATGTTTTTTTTGGAATCTTCCGCCCCATAAAGCCGTATCAGACTTTAGGGCCTGTGTGAAGTTTTACTGCCGGCCAAACTAACTCACAACAACTTTCCTTTCCTTCACAGATGCTGGACAGCAGACACAGCAACGGTTCTCTTCTCTGAGCAATTGGAGTGTTTGTGTATGTTCTATACAGTGTGAAGGAACAGACTAGGGAGCCCTCTTGTTCCTTTAGGCTGGTCCCTTGGGGGCGTGAAAACCCCAGGGCCATTCCAAGTCCTCACTCAGCACCACTGTCCCTTTCTTTACTCCTAGGGAGGGGGTCAAAAAAACCTGGGTGTCACCAGCAACTTTGGAAGTGTTTCCTGAGTGGCACATTTAGCACTGTGGGAATGGATTGCTGTTTAGAGGCTCTGCCTAGTTGCTGAGCATCCTGTTTTATTCCTACGAGCTAACATAGAGATGATCTATCAGACGTTGCGACAGTAAGCTTACCCATTGCCCCTCCCCTTTCCTGCAGATTTCAAGCCTGAATAGGCGTGGTGCAGTTACAGAGATCGAGCTCAGAGGATGCAAAAGAAAGAAAGTTTAATAAATCAATAAAAAGCATACAGATGGTCTGTTTGAGCATCTGGTGGAGCAAGGGTACAAAGAAAACACCACAATCCCCTTCCCTTAGACTTGATGCTTATCCTAAAAGGTGTTTAATTAGGACAGGCTAGCATTAAAATAGCCAAAAAGGTCGAGACGATAATCAAATATGGCTAAACACGCAGTGCTAATAAAGAAGAAGAAGAAGAGATTGGATTTATACCCCGCCTGTCACTACCCAAAGGTGTCTCAGAGCGGCTTACAAACTCCCTTCCCTTCCCCTCCCCACAACAGACACCCTGTGAGGTAGGTGGGGCTGAGAGAGCTCTTGACAGAAACTGCGCTTTTTCAAGAACAGCCTCTTATCAGAACTACGGCTTGCCCAAGGTCATCAAGCAGGTGCAAGTGGAGGAGTGGGGAATCAGACCCGGTTCTCCCAGATTAGAGTCCACGCACATAACCAGTACACCCAAATTAAAATCATAATAAAAACTCACCTATCTATGGTTCTGTATATACGTGTTCTTGTTGTTCAGCCGCACAGTTGAGTCTGACTCTTCTTGACCCCATGGACCACATCACGCCAGGCCTTCCTGTCTTCCGTTGTGCTCTGGCGTTTGCTCAATTTCATGTTTGTTTCATCAGTAACACTGTCTGACAATCTCATCCTTTGCTGTCCCCTTCTTCTTTGACCTTCAATCTGTCCCAGCGTCAGGGTCTTCTCCAGTGAGTGCTGCCTTCTCATTTGGTGGCCAAAGTATTTGAGCTTCAGCTTCAGTATCTGGCCTTCCAGGGAACAGTCGGGGGTTGATTTCTTTTAGGACTGATTGATTCGATCTCCTGGCAGTATAAGTACTTATACCTAATATCAGGACAAAGGTCAGAATACATAAATACAGGTACAAAATGTATCCAAATACAAGAACTAGATGCGTTTCTGCTAAAAAGCCTTCCTCAGTGGTAAAATAAAGGCTGAGCACTCCATAAGTTAAACAACAATTTATTTCAAACTTATCGTACACAGAATGGACCCGAAAACCAAGCAGCCAAGGTGGTGCTGGAAAGAGCTGTCAAGTCACAGCAGACTTACGGCTACCCTGTAGGGTTTCCAAGGCAACAGACATCCAGAAGTGGTTTGCCATCGCTTGCCTCTGCGTCACGACCCTGGTATTCCTTGGTGGTCTCCCATCCGAATACTAGCCAAATGCTTAGCTTCCAAATCTGATGAGGTTAAGCTAGCCTGGTGCCATCCAGGCCAGGAGAACAGTAAAGTATCAGCTAGCCAAATGCAGTCACCACTGGTCAGTCCAGTAAAATTACACACAGCAGAATGATAAGAGCATAAACTCTAGGGTTGCCAGCTCTGGGCTGGGAAATGCCCGGAGATTTTGGGGGTGGAGCCTGGGGAGGGTGGGGTTTGGAGAGAGGAGGGACCTTATTAGAGTGCAGTGCCATAGAGTCCACCCTCCAAAGCAGCTGTTTTCTCCAGGGGGGTTGATCTACATTGTCGGGATATCAATTGTAAGGGCGGGAGATCTCCAGGCCCCACCTGGAGCTTGGCAACCCTAAAAGCCCACAGCATATCAGCCGTGAAAACAGCAGACAGCTAGAAACCAACAGGTCACCCAACCTGCCCCAGAATTCTCTGAAGCACAGAGGCGAGACACCCAGAGATCTGCGGAGAGGAGGCTGCAATACGGGAATAATTCCTGGTAGGTAGAAAGTTCGAGAACCACATGACGGAATTCCATGCATCTCCTTCAGATGTACTGATTTGCCAGCACAGCTTAAGACAGGGGTGCGGCGTCTGTTCAGCTTGCCTTTCACGGCTGCAAAATTTACGATTCCAATCCGAACCCGCTCCCCTCCCAGCTTTCTCTCCTAATCTCTCTGGATAGACATGCTTTCAATGCCCGGTTTGCACAGAAGTCAATAGGCGCTGGAACTCGATCCAGGTGTCTGAAAATTAAGACCTAAGTCGACAGACAGGGGAAACGTGTAACGTTTTCTAAACTGCCTCCACTTCAGCGTCGGCCAAACAGAACCAGATTGTTTCGCAAATGCTAATGCGGACAGGCCTGTGTTTTCACAGCCTTGGATTATGGACTTGCCGGAATAAGTCTGAATCGATTCAGGAATGAAAAGGAAATGTCCTTTTGTCTTAAAGGGGAATTCTCAGGGATGAGGTGGAGGGAAAGGCCACGGGTCTAAAAGAGTATCCTGTGTGAAGGGCTTTGAATACCTCTCTTCTCTCCCGCCTCCAGCGGAAGGGAGTAGGAAATCCCCCACACTGCCTAATGAATTGCTGATGCCGAATCAGGGGCATCGCCAATGAGCTTGTCAAATTGGTCTCTGACTGCCTTTGTTCAGCCCCGAGTGAACCAAGGAAGCGAACTTCTAAACAAGGTTAGGAGATATTCCGGCTCTAGGTTCTAAAGGCTCAGGCAACCTTTAGGAGAGCCCTGCATACAACTTAGAATCAGAGAATCACAGAGTTGGGAAGGGGGCCCTACAGGCCACCTAGTCCCAACCCCCTGCTCAATACAGGATCAGCCTAGAGCATCCCTGACAAGGGTTTGTCCAACTGCTGCTTAAAGACTGCCAGGGAGGGGGGAGCTCACCACCTCTGGTGTAGTGGTTAAGTGTGAGGACTCTAATCTGGGAGAACCGGGTTTGATTCCCCACTCCTCCACTTGCACCTGCTGGATGACCTTGGGCAAGTCGTAGTTCTGATAAGAGCTGTTCTTTTAGTACTTTTCTCCCTTTCTCACAATACAAGAACTCGTGGGCACTCCATGAAATTGCTGAGCAGTCGGGTTAGAACAGATAAAAGGAAATACTTCTTCACCCAAAGAGTGATTAACATATGGAATTCACTGCCACAGGAGGTGGTGGCAGCTACGAGCATGGAGAGTTTCAAGAGGGAATTAGATAAACATATGAAGCAGAAGACCATCAGTGGCTATTAGCCACAGGGTATAGATGGGAACTCTCAGTCTGGGGCAGGTGATGCACTCTATTCTTGGTGCTGGAGGGGGCAGCCGTGGGAGGGCTTCTAGTGTCCTGGCCCCACTGCTGGACCTCCTGATGGCACCTGGTATATTTTGGCCGCTGTATGACAGAGTGTTGGACTAGATGGGCCATTGGCCTGATTCAACATTGGCTTATGTTCTTATGTTCTTATATGTTCTTACGTTCTTGAAAAAGAGCAGTTTCTGTCAAGAGCTCTCTCAGCCCCACTGACCTCACAGGGTGTCTGTTGTGGAGAGGGGAAGGGAAAGGAGTTTATCAGCCACTCTGAGACTCCTTTGGGTAGTGAAGGGCGGGGTATAAATCCAATCTCTTCTCTTCTTCTACCTCACAGGGTGTCTGTTGTGGGGAGGGGAAGGGAAAGGAGTTTGTCAGCCGCTCTGGGACACCTTTGGGTCATGAAGGGCGGGGTATAAATCCAATCTCCTCCTCTTCTTCTTCTTCTCCCTAGGCAGCTGATTCCACTGTTGCACAACTCTGACTCCCACCTTTAATTTCAACCCATTCTTGTGAGTCCTCTCTTCTGCTGCCAACAGGAACAGCTCCCTGCCCTCCTCTGAGTGACAGGCTTCAAAGACATCAAGAGAGCCATCATGTCCCCCCTCAACCTCCTCTTCTCCAGACTGAACATTCCCAAGTCCCTCAGCCTTTCCTCACAGGGTTTCTTGGTCTCCAGGCCCCCCATCATCCTCGTTGTTCTCCTCTGCACCTGCTCCATTCTGTCCACCTCCTTTTTTGATGAGCAACTTGTGAGCAACACAGTTAAACGCAAACTGCCAGCCATGGATAAGTGGCCCGCCAGGAGTTCTTTTAGCATTCAGGTCTTGTTGACTTTCTGGGAGTCGAACTGGGCAAGGTACTTAGGGATCCGTGAATGGATATCTGAATTTTTTAAAAAATAGAAATTTAATCTTGATTCACATTGGGGCCAAAGTGGGAGGGCGGTTAATTGTTCCTTCCCAAAGTGTTAGTCTGGAAGGAGGAAAAGACAGGCCAAGAGAAGGTGCCTGTCTTTTTCCCATCTAGGGTTCATAACAATTGGCGGGGGAAAGCTCATTTGGCAGACAAAACAGCATAGGGGGAAATTTAAGTGCGGCCTTCCCTCCACATTGATTCTGTGCAGCTGGTATTTCCCTTTTTAAAAACTTGAGAAGATCCATTCACAGAAATATGAATGTTGTGACAGGTTTGAACCTGGGACTGCATAAACAGGGAGGTTACCAAGTAGATTTGCCTGCCAGGTGGGTTGCTAACCCCAGAGTGGGAAATTCCTGGAGGTTTCTGGGTGGACCCCGTGGAAAGCAGGTTTTGGGGATGGGAGGGACTTCTGAAGGGCATAATCCTATAGAGTCCACCTTCTGGAACAGACATTTTCTCTGGGGGAACTGATCTCTGCAGTCTGAAGGTCAGTTGTAATTCCAGGAGATCTCCAGGCCCCACCTGGGGTTGGCAGCTCTACAGTACAGCTTTTCACTCTCGTGGGTATGGAAATGGGGGGCAGAGTGACCTTGCACAATGTTGCTGTTGGAAAAACTAGCAAAATAGTTAGATATTCAGAGATTGCAAAGGATCTTTGCTTCACTGGAGAGCAGGCATTTTCTTCTGTGTAGAAATCTTTATTTCTACAACACAACAAAGACACCTTAGGGCTTTATCTTAACACTTTGATCTCATGGTCTACAACAATGGAGATTCTTCTTCTTCTTGACCCCTAGAAGGAAATCACCTGAATACATTAACCAATGATTGTTAGTAAACAGGCTTTAGTTTCCTGGGCTTTCTTCCCATTTGGCTCTGTGCCAGGTTGCCTTCCAGGTCAGTCCAAACAAATAGCACACAAGGTAAACACACATTAACCCTATAATGACTGAATTTTAGACCTTGCAGCACACATATCTCCAACAGTTGCGACATCACTTCTGGAAGTGATGTCACGTCAGTCTAGGAATTTGCTGATTTCTATGACAAAAACCATTGAGATTTGGGAGATCCCTAGAGCACTGTAATGTCATTTCTGGGCACAACTAGACCTGATGTTGCAAAGTCATGCCGCACTGATTCCCATCCCCCCCAAAAAATTTTTGCTCTGGGTGGAGTGGAGATTGGTGTGAAGGGCCAGAAGACTGGGGCAGGAGATTGCCACAGTCTGGTAAACCTAGGGCTGACATAAATCAGGTGGAGAAATTCCTGGAGATTTGTGGATGGAGCCTTGGGAAGACTGGGATACAATGCCATAGAGTCCACCCTACAAATAATCCATTTTCTCCAGGGGAACTGGTCTCTGTAGTCTGGAGATAAATTGTTATACTGGGAGATCTCTGGGTCCTGAGAGTACCTGTAATTTTTACCACAGTAGAAGGAAAAGCTGTTTTGGGAGCCATTCCTAGTGAGTAAATAACAGGCGATGGCCCAGGCTAGCCTGACATCATCAGATCTCAGGACCTAAGTAGGGTTAGTCCTGGTCTGCATTTGGATGGGAGACCACCAAGGAAGTCCAGGGTCTCTATGCAGAGGCAGGCAATGGCAAACCACCTCTGCTTGTGCATGGGATAGAGAAGGTAGAGAAAGAAATACTGTTCTCCCTTCCTCACAATACAAGAACTTGTGGGCACTCAATGAAAGAAATGAGCAGTAGTTTTAGAACAGATAAAAGGAAGTACTTCTTAACCCACAGAGTAATTAACATGTGGAATTCTCTGCTGTGGGAAGTGGTGGCAGCTACAACCACAGATAGCTTCAAGAGGGGACTGGAGAAACATATGGAGCAGAGGTCCATCAGTGGCCAGCCACAAGATATAGATGGAACACTATGCCTGGGGCAGTGATGCCCAGTATTATTGGTGCTTGGAGGGAAACAGTGGGAGGGCTTCTGGAGTTCTGGCCCTGCTGGTGGACCTCCTGATGGCACCTGGATTTTGGACACTGTGTGACAACAGAGTGCTGGACTAGATGGGCCTCTGGCCTGATCCGACATGGCTTCTGTTATGTTGTCTCCTGCCTGGAAAATTATGGGGTCACCATGAGTTGTCTGCGACTTGACTTTCCACTACCACTAAATAACGGAGAGTGGGTTTTTTTTTTTAACATTTCTGCCTCTCTCCTGCTCACTTCCTTGATAAAGCAGTCCAGGAGGTCGCATTTACAAAAGTTAAACAACAATGGTTAAAATACAAAAGAAACTGTAATTCCTCCCCGATCACAGGATCCATCCTGGGCACCTATGCTTGGAAAGCTCTGAGTTGTCAAGCGTGGAAAAGACCTGTCTGACACCTTATAAAGTTGTTTACCTCAAGAAGTTGGGTGTAATGGACTGGACACGATTCATATCACCTGAGGCGAAAAGGGAGAAGTGAAACCGGGGTAGAAGGGGGCATTTTAGAACTTCCTGGTGTTACGCTCTCGTGATTTTCTCTGAGACTGCCCAGAACCAACACCCCAATCCTTAATGTGTTTCCTTGGAAAGAATGCCCTTGGAAGTCATTCCCAAATGAGCGGGATTTGCTTCTAAGTGAATCTGTTTCGCTACAGGGCCTCGGGGGTAAACCAGGACTGGAGTTGCGACCTCAGAGAATAACACATGTCGGAAGATGAAAGTAACCTCTTGCTAGTAATATGTAGTATATTAGACAGCAAAGGAGCTGCAGTTCAGAATACAGGAAGCAGTAGTTTTCTGACAGGAAAAAGCCCCCCTCTTATTGAAAACACACAACATCTATAGATAGCTTTCCAGAGAAAAACGCAAACAAAATGGTTTCATTTTTATTTTATTTACCAGTTTGTGCCTGTTCAAAATGTTATGTGATAAGTTAAAGGGAGGAGGGAGAGGTGGTTTTGGCTGAGGGATCACAGCAAACCCAGGAATGCTTCCCCCCCCCCGCCCCCATCCCCATCCAGACTCCCATAAGGACCAGGGGTGGCCAGAGATTTAGAAGCAGACTGGAGATTCAGCACAGTCCCAAGACCTTCACTTCAGTACCTTTGTGGCTTCAGTTGCCTGAGCTTTCAGGAATGAGTCATGCTTATCTGACAGTCCCCTACAGCCAAAATGGAGTTATCAAGATGAAATTAAGGATGCTTGAACACCTGCCAGTTCAGCTCACATCCCGCTTGCTTCAGACAGGCCATGACTTGGTGGTAAAGGAGGAGGAGAGGAGGAGGAGATTGGATTTATACCCCGCCCTTCACTACCCAAAGGTATCTCAGAGTGGCTTACAAACTCCTTTCCCTTCCCCTCCCCACAACAGACACCCTGTGAGGTAGGCGGGGCTGAGAGAGCTCTTGACAGAAACTGCTCTTTTTGCAAGAACAGCTCTTATCAGAACTACGGCTTGCCCAAGGTCATCAAGCCAAGGTGCAAGTGGAGGAGTGGGGAATCAAACCCGGTTCTCCCAGATTAGAGTCTGCGCACGTAACCACTACACCAAACTGAAGAAGGTCCCACATTCAGTTCTTGGCATCCTCAGTTAAAACGACCGGACAATGGTTTTAGGATAGTTGATGAACATGGCATCCTGGAAAGAACCCCGGGGTAAATTTCATGAGGGTGCTGATATCCTCTGCGGCAGTCTCTTGCCAAAACAAGTATACCTCCCAAGCTTCCAAGCTTTTGATGTGCCTTCAGAATTTTGTGACTGTTTCTGTGTTGTAGGAGAAGGATTATTTGGGTTAGCCAAGTGCTTGAGACACATCACTCAGCTGAGTCTATCTGGTTTGTGCGTATTGAGAAGAAACAAAGTTACACATGTAGCCTTTTTATCTTTATTAAACTAATATGAGTCCTTTATTGTTTGCAAGGAACATTCTAGACTAGATAGGATAGAGTAGAGATAGGATTCTAATCTAGTCTAACTAGCTAGGATGGATAGAGATGCAGGAAGCATGACATGCCCTCATGGTGCCAAGATGGAGAAGTAAGAGCATAGTGTGGAGAGAAGGTGTCAGACAGGAAGGAAGATTCCCTGAGAGTAGCAATCTACACATCAAAGGGTTATCCCCATCACAGCAGTAGAAAAGGAAGGATGAACAGGGTCCTGGCCTGTCTATCTCTCTAACTCTCTTATAGACCCCTCTGAAGTCTGAGGCTAAGAGACAGCACAAAGTCCTTCACTTCCAACAGTAGTAACTGCCACCATTCAGCAGACAACCAATGTCAGGCAAAATTAATCTGATCATCATACCGGTATATCCCATAAACAAGTCTGGTTCTCTGGAAAAAAACCCCACCAAGTGAGGAGGGTGCTAATGCCCCTTAATGGCTCGACTCTCATGGGACTGACTGGAATTCCTTCTTAGGCCTGAGCTGCATCATCTGGGTTCAAGCGAAACCCTGAAGGGCTGCTCTGTTTTGTTCTCATAGGTGATCCTTGTGAGCCGTTTTGTTTCATCCATTTCGATCGTGGATGTTTCGGATTACTTTGTGGCGTTGTTTCTCACCATTCATTTGAAACTGATGCATGGGCTGGCCAACTCTTGGAGATTTGGGGGTGGTGCCTGTGGAGTTCGGCGAGGGATTGCACCTCGAGTCTATGACATACGTTCACCTTGGCTGCCAGCCATTTTCTCCAGGGGAAATTATCTCCGTAGTCTGCAGACCTGTTGTAACTCTGGGAGAACTCCAGGCACTACTTGGAGATTGGCAACCCTATGTGACATCAGAACACAGACATCCATTTGCACAGGTGTATTGCTGCTGGATTTCGATCAGCATGGGAAGTGTGGTGGAACGAGCCTGCTCCGGCTGCAGGCCATATTCCACCCTGCCTTCCAAGGTTTTCCCAGCATCTGAAGGGGCTTCTCTCTCTCTCTCTCTCTCTCTCTCTCTCTCTCTCTCTCTCTCTCTCTCTCTCTCTCTCTCTCTCTCTCTCTCATAACTCGTCACCACCACCTGAACTTTGTAGGAATTGACTGCTGGAAGGGTCAGGGTTCCAAGCTTTTCTTCCAAGTTCAGAGGCCTTGCCTCTGTGTCTTCCACTGCCCAGCACCTGGTCACCATGGGGAAAGTTTACTGCCTTGCAAGCCCCTGGAGGAATAGCCACTTGCCAACTGCCTGCCTTCCCCCAGCGCTCCTTTTAAAATAGTGTTTCCAAGATAGTGGAGGTTTATGTGGTACAGAGAACCACTACCTGCATCTAAAGTTATAAAGTATTTATTAAAGAGAAAATGTTCACAAGCATACATTTAGCACAGCACCAGACTGAGCAAGGGATTCAAAAGAAATGGATAAAACACAAATCCTCTGTCCCTCCCTCTATACATGTCCTATCAGTTGTTAAAATATAGGTATGGCTCCTAAAGCTTCAGAAATTACAGATCTCTACAGAATTTCCCTTACCTTGAAGCTTTCTGTAGCTCTCTAGGGCACCACATGGTCAATGGCCACCTCCTCCAGACTTCAGTTAAGAGTTCTGTCTGCTCTGATGGAGCCAACACAAAAGAGAACTTCCTCCTCACTCCCCTGAGTTTTATCACCTCTCTTTTCCCCAAGCACTGACCAGGTCAGGCCAGGTCAGTGAAGCTTTTCCTGCAGTCTCTAGAATGTTCCTTCCTGAAGCCTTTAATTCCTCCCAAATCTCTGTTCCCTGCTTGGGGAAGGCAGAGAACCTGACCCACCCATTATTTCTCTGTCTAGATCTATTGGCATTTATATGAAGGTGGGCTGAGGTACATCTCGAAAGCAATTGAACTGTCTTCCTCCTCCCCTGCCTGTTCTCTGCCCAGAGGGGGGAAATCTTTAAAAACTCAGTGAAGGTTTTGCTCAGTTCAAACCTTCAAAGGAAAAATGCATTTCTTCACAGGAATAAAGACAGGTGGGGGTTCCCTCCCAAACCGGAAGGATTCAAGTCTGAAAATGGAACTTCCACATTGCAACAGTAGGGTCACGCTGGAGGGGCATCCCCATCTACAAATCTGTCTCAACTCGTGCCCTGATCCTATGAAGTTGCTGCACTTGCAATGGTGCAAGAAAATCGTGGCCAGGTGCTTTTCTCTTCCCTTTTGTGCAGAAGGCTCGAAGCAAGATGCCTCTGAAATCAATGAAGAATTTGCGGTGACCTTTGAAACCAGGACACATCCTTCTATGCACTTTCTGCTGCCTGTCTCAAAAGCAGCACTTCCCACTTCCTGTTTCCGGAGCCTCATGCCCAGCAGAGGTGTAGCCTGAGCTTGAGTGGCAGAGGCTTTTGACAAGGAAATTGCTGCCCAAGAAACCCACATCCACTTTTAATGATATGTTTATCAGACTATTTTCTAAATATTGCGGCTCTTTGGTTTTCACTTGCACGGTATCATAGTGCAAACATATGGCTACAAATCCTTGCAATGAGGCCTCATTACAGCTTATTGTGGCCAATCAAGTGGACTGCATATTTTCTGCCTACTCAGAAGTATTTAACACTCCTGGGGGAAAAGAAAATACTTTAAAATGGGGGCACTCCAAAACTTATTTATTATTGCCTGGATGCCCCACCCAATGAGGACCCAAAGTGGCCCATGTTGTTTTCCTGTCCTCCATTTTTTCCTTACAGCAACCCTGTGAGGTAAGTTAGACTGAGAACGTGTAACTGGCCCAAGGTCACCGCAGCAGAGTGGGGATTCGAACCTGGGTCTCCCAGATCTTAACCTAATACTCTAACCACTCCACCATAGTTAGAATATGAAAAGTACTGAGGTCGGAGACTCATCATAGTGAAATCAGCTCAAGTTTATTTAGTTACATCTGAATGAAGATAAGAATATCCAGTCCACACCTGGCTTATATTCATACCAGCACACACCCTCAACACACCCCCAACACCTGTGATAGGTTCTATTCACATGGCTCCAGAAACTATAGGTTCCCTGCAGGATCCTGGTGCTCCCATTGGTCTGCACCTAGGGTCCGTGGTGTCTATTGTTCTAGGACTGAAGGTCTGTAGGTCCGGTGGACTGCATGGCCAGGCACACATGGCCGCAACCCTCTTGCTACCTTACACCAAACCCTCTTGATACATTACAGAATAAGAGGGACTTTTTAGGACTTGCAGGGGAGAAGAGAGCCCATTTGCCCCTTTCTGGTCCCCACTTCCTCCAAGATTAATCTTCCCTCCTTCCCGCTAGCTGTTGTCCTGTCTCCTCATTCCAGTTCCATATGTCCACTGGCCATTCACTTAGTTGGTCTTCCCTTCCCTCCTCCTCACTGACCTACCAATGGGGGTGACAGAGCTCCTGGTGGGGGCGGGTGTCCCTCACTGCCAATCCCCACCTCTCCGCTGCCAATCAGCAGGCCAGTGGGGGGGGGAATTATCCCCCCAAGGGAGGAACACCTGACATTTCAGCAATGTGCCTACATGACTCCAACAGAAGTGAAGTGAAGTGAAGTAGGCATGCCGGGGGCAAAAGCTCTATGGTAGAAGCTACCATAGAGTTTGTGGCCAAAAACCAGAGTGTCATCCTGATGTCCCCAGTGTGCTTACATCACTTCTGGGTCACATTGGAAGTCATGTAGGCATGTCACTGGGGCCCTATGCATGTTGGGGGCGATGCTCTGGTTTTGGGGCAAAAGCTCTATGGTAGAAGCTAATTCTACCATAGAGTTTGTGGCCAAAAACCAGAGGTTTTTGTCCTGATGTCCCCAATGTGCTTACATCACTTCTGGGTCACATTGGAAGTCACATAGGCATGTCGCTGAAATGTGGGATGGAACTCCCTGCTCTTGGTAAGCCCACCCCCCCCATCACCTGCCGGCTGCCCAGAGGAACTGGCAACCTTACCTACTGATCCTGTCTCCCTGTTAGGGATGGCCAACCTCCAGGTGAGACTAGGGGATCCCCAAGAATTACAGCTATTTCTAGACTACAGAGATCAGTTCCCTTGGGGGAAATGGGTGCTTTGGAGGGTGGACTCTGTGTCATTGCTCCCCACTGAGGTCCCTGTCCTCCCCAGGCTCCACCCCCAACTCTCCAGGAGTTTCCCAACCTGGATCTGACGACCCTTCCCATCTCCTGCTGGAGTCCAGGGGGGACCTGGAAACCTGATAACCTGCACCCATTCTCTCATTCCTCCCTTCTGGCCCACCCTCTTCCCTCCTCACCAGTTTGGTATAGTGGTTAAGTGCTCGGACTCTAATCTGGGAGAACTGGGTTTGATTCCCCACTCCTCCACTTGCACCTGCTGGATGACCTTGGGCAAGCCACAGTTCCGACAAGAGCTGTCCTTGAAAGGGCAATTCTTGAAAGAGCTCTCTCAGTCCCACCTACCTCACAGGGTGACTGTTGTGGGGAGGGGAAGGGAAAGGAGTTTGTAAGCCGCTCTGAGACTCCAAGTGAAGGTTGGGGTATCAATCCAATCTCCTCCTCCTCCTCCTCCTCCTCCTCCTCCTCCTCCTCCTCCTCCTCCTCCTCCTCCTCCTCCTCCTCCTCCTCCTCCTCCTCCTCCTCCTCCTCCTCCTCCTCCTCCTTCTTCTTCTTCTTCTTCTTCTTCTTCTTCTCCTCCTCCTCCTCCTCCTCCTCCTCCTCCTCCTCCTCCTCCTCCTCCTCCTCCTCTCCCACTGGCATGGTGACAGGAAGGGAGAAACAAGCAGGTGGGCCAGGGGACCTGGAGGTAGCACTGTCTTCAGCTTCCCTTCCCCGCCTCATGTAGACGGCCACGGAAACCTCCTTTCCCTGATGCCTTTTCAGTTGCTATGGCTACGGCTGTCCCAAATGCCACCCAAACCCTGTGATCTTTTCCGAGGGGTATCTGCACAAGAGCAGGCATTGCTTTTATTGTAGTTGTTTTTTTAAACGCGCACAGACTTGTTTTAAGCAAATAGAATCCTCTGTAAGCCTAGGTTTCTTCCCAGGTTTCCAAAACCCTAAAGCGCACCAATGGTTAACCCTGTGTTTTTAAAGGTCTGCGCCGGGGCCAGCCATTGGCTATCAGACAGAAGGATGCTGAAGGCCACGTAGCCTAAAGCTCAGAGAAGAGTCGCTGTGCTCTCTGGCCTTATGGGAGCAGGGGGATAAATGTATACTTTATGAGTAATCCACCCATGATTATCCTGTGATGGATATAGTGTGTGGTGAGTGTTTCATTTGCTATAATGCGAAAATTGCATGGCATTTTTTTTTTAATCTCTTGTCACTAATATCCTACATGGCCTGCTGTTACGTGCATGTGCATTGTTTGGAGTCGATCTTTCTGCCAATTAGTAGATTTTGCAATTAAAAGGTGATTAGTGGGTGATGTAATTAATGTGAAACATTAGCCAAAAAGAAGAAGAATGGAGCATCTACAAGAGATTCCGCGGTGCGCTGCTAATATTGCAGGAGTCAGAAGAATATCCCTTGCTGACAAAGACGACAGAGGCATCTCGCTGTTCCCTTGCTGCTGTCACAGTGTCCCTGATCCATGTTCTCAGTTCAAAACTGGCTCTTTCCAGATTTAGGCTTTTGCAGCTCATGATTCCAAGTGCTGGACTAGGATCTGAGAGACCTGGGTTCAGATCCCTGGTCTGGCATGGAAGCTCGCTGGGTGACTTGGGGCCACTCTCTCTCTCCAGCCAAACCGACCTCACAGGTGTTGTTACAGTTGCCGGGTGATTTGGTGTTGGGGATGGGGGCAGTGTTCCCTCTAACCTGAGTCAGTGTGAGCTAGCTCCCAGTTTTTTAGCCTCCGTCTCACACAGATTTGTCTTCGCTCAGGTAGGGATGGCTCCAGAGCAAACTAATTTATGCAGCAGCCAAATCTCTCGCTCACAACTTTAATGCCAGCAGCTTGCAAAACAGAACTTTTGCTCAATAGGCTCCACAGCTTAGAGGGAGCATTGGACGTAGGTGGGTTGTGACATCACATGAACCATCTTGTCACTTCTGGGGAAAACCCAGAGGTGACACAGGGTAGTTCTAGGAATTGCTGGAAACTCTACAGTAAACCAGTGATTCCTAGGGAACCCTCCATCACTTCTGGGTTGTCCCCGGAAGTGGAATACCAGTGCACAAACCGCTGCTGTTTTTGACTTTTTAATATTTTTTTTCTTCCGCCACAGCTTGGAGCAGCAGCAAGACATGAAACCTGGATCAAGGGACTGGCAATCCAAGTTGCTGTGAGGAGAAAACAATGGAGAATGTTGTAGTAAGCCAACTCTGGATCCTCATTGGGTATAAATATCAGAACAGATAAGTAAGCTGTGCCTGAGGCCAAGGTCATCCCGCCCTCTCATGATTTGCTGTCTCACTGGAACCCCGTTAACAGCACACGTTCAACTGGTGCTGTGCCTGGTTGAATACCGGGTCAGGTTCAAGGTCTTTGTTATGTCCTGAAGCTAGCTGAATCCATCCTATTCTTTTCTGTGTTAAGCTTCAGGCCAAATGTGGATTGTAATCTGTCGCATTCTATTGGCTGGTTTCTGTGAAACCTCTGTAAATATCCAATCACCATGTGAGAATGTATCAAAGAGGGAACGGTCCTGATAGGCCTTTATCCCTGCATTCTTATTGGTTCTTATCTTGTTATGGGTGTGGCTTTGGCAGCCGGGGACAGTTTAAAAAGGGAGCTGTGCTCCACTTGTTTTGTGGTGTGTTCCTGAGTTGGTGTTTGCCGTTACAATAAAGCTAAAATCACTTGTTGCTGAAATCCTTTGTGTTGAGTTGCATATTAACCGTCTTGGTACTAACCCTTAAGGCCCTAAATGGTCTGAGACCAACATATCTATGGGACTGCCTTTCCTGGTATACTCCTCGAAGAGCATTACTATCTGAGGAGAAGAACTTCCTGGCCTGAAGGATATCCAGCTGTCCTCAACCAGAGCCAGGGCCGGCCTAGTGGAACTCTCTGCCTAGCGACATCCGTGCCCTGCAGGACCTCATGCAGTTCCCCAGGGCCTGTAAGACAGAGATGTTCTGCCAGGCCTATGGCTGAGGACAACGATGGCTGAACACTGAGCCTGGCCTCCTTCATCTCTCCTAGGGTTACCAGCCTCCAGATGGGGCCTGGGGATCTCCCACTTTTACAACTGATCTCCAGCTGACAGAGATCAGCTCCCCTGGATAAAATGGCTACTTTGAAGTGTGGACTTTATGGCATTGCGCCATGCTGAGGCCCCTCCCCTCCCCAAACCCTGCCCTCTCCTGGCTCCACCCCTAACCTTTCCAGGTATGTTCCAAACCAGACCTGGCAACCCTAATATCTCCTTCCCTCCAATGGGGTAAGGGCACAAATAGTTTTTTTAAAAAATGCCATCTGAATAGTTTGTTGTTATTTTAAAATTTAAATCTGATTCCGCGAAATCGTGTTTATTGAAATGTTATAATGTATTGTTGAGATGCCGTTAACAGCCCTGAGCCCTGCTTGGGGGAGGGCGGCCTAGAAATCAAATAAATAACTGGCAGGGAGAGGCACAGCTGAGGGAGGGATAGGAAAGATTGGGCGGGATCCAGCGATCTTTCAGCAGGAAGCCCTGGTGGAGGTGGGTCTTCAGTGCATTCCCTTCTTATCTTTGTCCTGTGCCAGCAGCACCCAAATCCCTCCTCGCCGGCACCACCATACCCAGCAAACAGGACCATGGGAACAGCAGTGCCTGGTTTTGCCATGGGATGGCGCAGTGCAGCTGATCGTGAGAAGCACATGGACACCGGCACCTGGTTTCACCCTACCCATACAGGCAAAGTGGATTGTGGCATTACCCAGACCCCTTTTGCTGACCCTACTGTGCCCAAGAGCAGCATGGGCACAGCTTGGCTTCACCCTGTGTCAGCTGAGACATAGCGTGCCTGACAAAAACAAGCAAAGCAGTGCCCACTTTTCCCCGTCTGGCAGGGCACAGCTGGCAAGGAAGAGTGTGGTGGCACCTCCTGCCTCTCCAGCTGGCTCTTCTGCCCTCCCTGAGGTGTGGGGGGGCTTGCTGCAGGGAGGGGTGTGGCCTTTTCCCAGCGCCATTTTGGCCTCCCAGGTTGCTCCTGCTCAGGCATCTCCTCCTAAAGAACTCCATCTGCTACAATTTTTGTTGCGGCAGTAAGATTTGGGGTGTGCTCCCAACTTAGGCAGTCCCTCCCCATCCAAGGATAGAGGCCTTCCCTTATTTTCTCTGGCAAGCGAGAGAATTCTGGGTCTGGTGAGAGTGGAAAGAAGAGAAGAAGAAGAGAAGTGACTGGATTCATACCCCGCCCTTCACAAAAGGAGTCTCAGAGTGGCTTACAATCTCCTCTCCCTTCCCCTCCCCACAGCAGACACCCTGTGAGGTAGGTGGGGCTGAGAGGGCTTTGACAGAAACTGCTCTTTTTCAAGAACAGCTGTGCCAGAACTATGGCTTGCCCAAGGTCATCCAGCAGGTGCAAGTGGAGGAGTGGGGAATCAAACCCTGTTCTCCCAGATTAGAGTCTGTGCACTTTAACCACTACACCAAACTGCCTTAACCACTACACCAAAGTTCCGTCAAGTCGCAGCTGACTTATGGTGACCCTGTGGAGTTTTTGAGGCAAAAGACTAACAGAGGTGGTTTGCCATTGCCTACCTCTGCGCAGCGACCCTGGACTTCCTTGGTGGTCTCCCATCCAATTACTAACCAGGGCTGACCCTGCTTAGCTTCTGAGATCTGCTGAGATCGGGCCAGCCTGGGCCAGCCAGGTCAGGGCAGTTATGGGCCTACTGACCACTTATGAAGCTTTGGAGACTAGCTTAGCCACAAGGACACGAGCCTCGTGAGAGCTGTGCATTTGGATCAGGTTCCCTTAAGTGAGAGAAAAACTGGTGCACGGCTGGTGCCTTCCGTTTTGGACCCTTCCCACTTTCTCAGTCTCTTGATTGATCCAGGAACGAGTCACTCCCTTTCCTTTCTGCTGGCTCCCTTGCCTGTGAAGGTATGGAGAGACCAGAGGAGGGCAGCCAGACGCTGGCATGGGAAAAGATGTGCAGAGGGGGAAAAAAATGATGTTTGAAATAATGTCTGAAAAAGCGATGCACCTGGGAAGAGGGCAAGGGAAGAACACCTCTTCGGTGACTCTCACTGATAATGTCTCTATCCGAATCTTCGCAACCATTTTTTTTTTTTTTACATTTGCTGGGTTAAAAGCTATTCTGTTGAAAGCAACCAGAGATGCTGATGAATTGTGTTGTCTATTAGAATGGCTTGGCTTTAAAAACAAAACAAAACATACGAGCTGCCACTCTGCATAGGAGGTAAGGCTAGAAGCCAATTAGTTGCTGTAGATTTTCCAGGTTGTGTGGCCGTGGTCTTGGCACTGTGGGACCTGATGTTTCACCAGGAGCTGTGAAACTGGCAAAACGTCAGGTCCCACAGTGCCAAGACCACGGCCACACAACCCGGAAAATCTACAGCAACTAATGAACTCCAGCCGTGAAAATCTTCGACAACCAGAAGCCAATGTTTGGGATCTTTTTCAGAGAGACAGAGAGAAAGCAGAATAAAATTATGGATGCTCAAAGTGAGCAGGCGGAGCCAAACCATACGTAGGGATGCCAGCCTCCGGGTGCGACCTGGGGATCTTTCGGAATTATAGTTCAGCTCCAGACTACAGAGATCCGTTCCTCTGGAGAGCATGGATGCTTTGGAAAGTGGACTCTATGGCATTGTGCCCCACTGAGGTCCCTGTCCTCCCCAGGCTCCATCCCCAAATCTCCAGAGTTTCCCAGCCTGGGTCTGGCAACCCGATAGAGTCCTCAAAATCTCTTCACACAAATGAAGCTTTGGGGGGCAAAGGACTGGCCTCACTGCTGGACCTCCTGATGTCACCTGGTATTTTTGGCCACTGTGTGACAGAGTGTTGGACTGGATGGGCCATTGGCCTGATCCAACATTGGCTTCTCTTAAGAACACAAGAACATAAGAGAAGCCAATGTTGGATTGGGCCAATGGACCATCCAGTCCAACACTCTGTCACACAGTGGCCAAAAATACCAGGTGCCATCAGGAGGTCCAGCAGTGCTCCCCCCAAGCACCAAGAATACAGAGCATCACTTGCACCAGACTGAGAGTTCCTCTTAGGACTGATATACATCATATAGATCAGGGCCATTTCATAGGGGAGTGGGAGTTAACTCTTTTCCCCAACCTTTTTGCCTGATCAAAAATGGTCCCCTCCCCAGGCGTAGGCATGCCAACCTCCAGGTGGGGCCTGACAGTCTCTTGGAATCACACCAGACCTCCAGATGACAGTCCCCCTGGCAAAAAATGGCTGATTTGGAGGGTAGACTGTACGGCATTGTACCCTACTGAGGTCCCTCCCCTCTCAGTCCCTACCATCCCAAGGCTCTGCCCCTGAATCTCCAGGAAATTCCCAACTCATTGTTGGCAACCTTAAGTATTGGTAGGGTGGAAAAGACTGACACAACAGAGATGTCTGTCTTTTTTCCTTACCAAGTATTAAAACATCTACTGTAGCTTAGGATAGATTCGAGTCCAGTAGTACCTTAGAGACCAACAAGAGTTTCAGGGTATAAGTTCTGAGAGTCAAAACTCCCTTCATCAGACACGATGTTGGGATATAGATTAAGGCAGGGCTAGTATCACAGGTAGGCCCAGGTGGGACCAATGGGAACTGCCAGTGGGCCTCATCACTCAGCCTTCATCCATGTTTGCTGTGTAATCTTGACTGAATCACAATAGCTTCTTCTAACCTACCTCTCAGGGCTTTGAGATATTTATTTACTTGATTTGCACCTTGTCTTTTGAGATATTTATTTACTTGATTTGTACCTTGTCTTTCTTCCCAATTGGGACTCAAAGTGGGAGTGGGAACCTGGTTGTACTTTCTTGTCCAGGGCTGACAAAAACCTGGAACTGGGCCTGGATCGAGGTCATGGTTTTGGGGAAGGGGAAGGGGAAGTCATCAAAAATTGTCTCCTCTCCGATGCTGGAAATATGTTTGTGTTGCAAGGTCTAATTCAGTCATCTGTTGTTTAGACTGACCTGGAAGGGAAACCTGGCACAGAGCCAAAGGGAAGAAAGCCCGGGGAAATCTAAGTCTGTTTACTCACAATCATTGGTTAATGTATTCAGGTGATTTCCTTCTAGGGGTCACGAAGAATTATCATCTCCATTGTTGCTGCTGCTGTTGTTGTGAAACCGTGTGGTCGGTCTGTTCTGTAGCTGTAGAGATGTACCCTTAGGTCTTTGTTATTTTGTAGATTTCCCTGTGTACCCTTCCCTTAGAAATACAGATTTTTACACAGAAAGAAATGCCTCCTCTCCGGTGAAGCAAAGATACATTGCAAGCTCTGAATATCTAAGTATTTTTACCAATTTTTCCAACATATGAGATGCTGTAAGCCTCAGTTGGACTGTGGATGACTCCAGCTAAAGGAATTCCTGAACTTTTGGTGGAAGAGTTTGTGGACAGAGCTCAGTGGGGATGTGATGCCATAGACTACTCCCTTCAGAGCTGTCATTTCTTCCAGGGGAACTGGTCTCTGTGTTCTGGAGATGAGCTGTAATTCCAGAAGAACTCCAGGCCTCACTGAGCGATTGGCATTGGCAATAGGGCTGCCCACCTCCAGGTGGGGCCTGGAGATCCCCCGCTTTTACAACTGATCTCCAGCTGACAGAAGGGATCAGCTGCCCTGGAGAAAATGGCTGCTTTGGAGGGTGGACCCTGTGGCCTTGTACCAGGCTGAGGTCCCTCCCCTCCCCTCCCCGAACCCCACCCTCTCCTGGCTCCACCCCCAAAATCTCCAGGTATTTTCCAGCCCAGACCTGGCAACCCTAATTGGCAACCTTACTCAACAGAGCAAAAAGACAGCCCAATCTAGGTACCTGTCTTTTTCTTTTTTTCTAATTGAGGGTTAAAGCAGCTGCTGTTCACGCTTTAAAAGAAAAAAAAACATCTAGCAGACCTCTAGCATTGTAAGTACTTTGATCTTCATCTCTTCTCCCCCCCACCTTTCACCTCTAGGGTACCCAGACCCCCAGACCCAGGTGAGGGATCCCCTGATTTTCGGGGCTTCTGCCCACTGCCAGCCAACTGGCTGGAGGGGGGAGCCCCGCCCCCAAACAGCAACATTGCGAGGTGACGTCCCATCCCCTCTGACCACCCCAGGCTTTGCCCCCAAACCTTCAGAAATCCCCAGGCCGAGATGGCTGCCCGAATTTCCACCCAACGCCATGGACATGTCTCACTCTGTAATGGAAAGAGCCGAAGCATTTTTAACACACCGTGCTGAGAAACTGTGGGAAAAGACTCTGCGATAACAGCCCGGTCATTTTTTGAGCTCTCGACAGCATCCCCACAATGATTTATATATTTACTCCCTATTGATTGTTTATATGAGGTAGTTGTGAGGCAGTCTGTGATCAATGCGATGAGCAGGACTTGCCGCGGAACGGCCGAGTGATTTGCCGGGTCTCAAAGCAGACGCCGGCTCTTAAGGAAAGACAGCAGGCTTGACAACATAAGAGTCTTGGATTGCTCTCCTCCCCTGACAGCCACTTTCAGGCATAAGGGGGAAACACAGATAAGCAAAGGATGAGGGACGTTTGTGGGAACGCTTGGCTAATGGGGAGAGAGTGTGGGGGGTAGGGAACCTGGGAGTCAGAGACCGGAGGCCTTTTGGATCTGCGATTGTGAAGGCACAAACCTCAAGGTTGCCAGCACCACGTCAGCAAATGCAGGGAGATTTTGAGGGCATTACCTGGGGAGGTTGGAGCTCAGGGAGGATGTGACATCACTTAGAACTGCAGAATCACAGAGTTGGAAGGGGCCTTACAGGCCATCTAGTCCAACCCCCTGTGTTATGTCCTAAGACCAGGAACTAGAAGTAGCCAGAAGCTGCCAAGCTCCATTCCTGAGAACAATAGGGACTAGGCTCCTGAACTCACAGGAGGGAACCAATGGGAACCTTGGCAGGAGATTCAAACCTGCCAATGGGGTTTTGGGACGTCCCCCCCCCCACTGTATATAGTTGGTCTCCAGCCGTTGTTGTGTGTCTTTTGTTGTGTGAAGTACGAATAAACGTGTCTTCTCGTATGTCGTTGTCCAAGTCATGAGGCACGGAACCCAGTACTTTACACCCTGCTCAATGCAAGATCAGCCTAGAGCATTCCTGGCAAGTGTTCGTCCAGCAGCTGCTTAAAGACTTCCAGGGAGGGAGAGCTCACCACCTTCCTCGGCAGCTGGTTCCACTGTCGCACAACTCTGACTGTTAAAAAGTTTTTCCTAAGATCCAGCCGGTACCTTCCCGCCCTAAATCTAAGCCCCTTCTTGCGAGTCCTCTCTTCTGCTGCCAACAAGAACAGCTCCCTGCCCTCCTCTAGGTGACAGCTCTTCAAAGACTTCAAGAGAGCCATCCTGTCCCCCTATCAACCTCCTCTTCTCCAGACTGAACATTCCCAAGTCCCTCAGCCTTTCCTCACAGGGCTTGGTCTCCACTCCAGACCCCCGATCATCCTTGCCTCTCCTCTGCATGCGCTCCATTCTGTCCACATCCTTTTTGAAGTGAGGCCTCCAGAACTGCACACAGTACTCCAGGTGTGGCCTGATCAATGCAGTATACAGTGGGACTATCACATCTTGCAATATGGAGGTTATTGCCTCTGTTGATACTTCTGGGTGAGGCTCTAGGAATGTCACCTCATCTCTATGGAAGCCGGGTAGCCTAGGTCAGGCCAGAACTCTGCCTTGCAGTCAGAGGAGAGGTGTGGAGCAAAGGATAGAGGGGCTAGGGTGAGACAGAACCCCTTCCTCCTCTAAGGACTGAGGCTTTGTCTGCCGCCTGCCCCTAAAGGTTGTGGCAGCCCTGTGCTCTGTCCCTCAGAAGCTGGAACCTGACAGATCTCTGCAGCCTTGGAGATCAATGCTAGGAGACCTCCAGACCATCCTGGAGGTTAGCAACTGTAGTTGCAAGCGCTTAGGCTGCTAACTTTCCTCAGATGGGATTGTGTATGAATTCAGGGTTGCCAGGTGCTATTGGTCACTGGCAGGGGATGGGGGTAGGTTGCCAGCTCCAGGTTGGGAAATTCCTGGAGATTTGGGGGTGGAGCCTGGGGAAGACAGGGACCTCAGTGGGGTACAATGCCACAGAGTCCACCCTCCAAAGCATCCATTTGCTCCAGGGGTACTGATCTCTGTAGTCTGGAGATGAGCTGTAATTCCAGGGGATCCCCGGGACCCACCTGGAGGCTGGTGGCATCCCTAAGCGTAGTAGTTTACTGTTAAGGTAGTCCACCCAGCAACAACAGGAGTCCTTGCCATTTATATTGCAGCTACATTTGCTGATGCAGCGCTGACAACCCTAGGGTTTGTGCTTTCACAATCTCAGATCCGAAAGGCTTCTGGTCTCTGACTTCCAGATCCAGCCCCCACCCACACTTTCTGTGGAGCAATCTCCCCAAGGAAGTGAGGAGATACACTGCTGTCAGAAATTTCCAGGAGGCTCAGGTGGGAAGTTCAAGACCCTTCTATTTACCGAGGCTTTCAGTGGGGTGCAAACTGCAGATGTTAAGGGAAAGGGGAGTTTCCCAGAGTTGCATTTTGCTGGTTTTAAATCGTACCGTTTTAATTGTGAGTTGTAAGCCACACTGAACCGCAGGGAAAGGTGGGAATAAAAAATATATTGTAAACAAATAAATATTGTGTAGGAAAAGACTTTGGAAGAGTGAGGTTCCAATCCTCCCTCTTCCATAGAACTTGTTGCATAGCCTTTGGCCGGTCACCTTCTCTCAGCCTAAACTACCCAACAGGATTTTTTGTGAGAACTGAATGAAGTCATAAGAACACAAGAGCATCATCATCATTATCATCATCGAAATGTATACCCCACCCTCACTGGAGACCGGGCTCAGAACAGGTAACATCATTTGTAAAAACATTCAAACATTCAATGCATAATCACAATAAATACCATAAAATACCGTAACATATATAATCAATAGATACATCCCACTATACAGCTAAAAGATGGCATAAAACCTCAGGACTGATACGGTATAGTTGTTTGATTAGAAGGACAGGGGGAAGGGAGAGAGGAGAAAGGCAGGAGGCCAATCCAAGATGGAAACCATCAAGATAGAGCCCAATGCTGTCTTCAGCCACACACCCAGTGGAACAGCTCTGTTTTGCAGGCCCTGCAGAACAAGGCCTGCAGGGCCCTGATCTCTCCTGGGAGAGTGTTCCACCAGGTTGGAGCCAGGGCTGAAAAGGAGCTCAGGGAGGATGTGACCAGTGTTCCCTCTAAGCCGAGGTAGTGTGAGCTAGCTCACGGTTTTTTAGCCTCCAGCTCACAGGTTTTTCTCTTTGCTCAGGAAGGATGGCTCCAGAACAAAGTAATTGATGCCGTAGCCAAGTGGCTCACTCACGACTTTAATGCCGGTAGCTCCCAAAGCAGAATTTCTGCTCACAAGACTCCACCGCTTAGAGGGAGCATTGGATGTGACATCACTAAGCATAAGAAAAGCCCTGCTGGATCCAAGCAGTCCAGCATCCTGTCTCACACAGTGGCCAACCATAGGGTTGCCAGACCCCCTGGTTTGGTGGGGGTTGCTCAATTTGGAGGGGTTCCTTCCTGCCAGCCAGCCAGCCAGCTCTCGGGTGGCTCCCAACTTGGCCACACCCGACAGGAATCCATTAGCATAACAAGCCACACCCAACAGCAGAAGCTCATTAGAATTGGCTACATGTGTGGCCTAACATGCAAAGGAGTTCCTGCTACAAAAAAAGCCCTGGGTTTTGACAACAAAGAAGGTAAACAGAACAAGAAGCAAAAGGTGGGTGTGGCTGGATGACCTCACTTCTGGCAAAATGGGGGTGTGACCTAATATGGTAATAAGCTGTGCTGTTGGGGTGTGGCCTGTTATGCTAATGAGTTCCTGTTGGGCTTTTCCTACAAAAAAAGCCCGGCTTGTCAACACCCAGTTCCCAAACATCGGGAAATGCTAGGATTGTTGTCACCATGGGGATCCCCATCAGGACAAAAGAGGGAACAACATCCCACAGCATGTCCACAGTTACCAATTTCAAAAGCTGCCGTCGCTTCAGAATGGATGAACCTGTGAGCAAATTGCCAAGGCTTGACTATTATTTAGCCTAAATGAAAGATTAGCAGCGCTCGCCTATGATCTGACTTCCTGAAAATTGCTTTGGCAGAGAAATAGGGCAGGAAGTTCATTATTACATCGCGGAGAGTTTCAGGGAGATATAAGGTGCAGCGGAGATTAATATTTTACCTTCCTCTTAATTCCTTTCACAGAGCTGGGTTTCCCCCCCCCCTCCTTGCTGCCTCTTAATGCATGATTCTGCCTCATTAAAACAATATGGAGGGGCATTTCAGCTTTTCTGTGCACCGTGACACACGATGGTTCATTACCATCTTACTCTTAGTTAGCTATCCTGGGTACATAGATATCCAAAATTCTCCTCACTGCTTGGCTTCTAGAGGAAAGTCTCTGGAAAGGTTACCTCAGTGAGAACTGGTTTGTGGCGACGAAGCAGTCACTTCAATGCTGCTCTTTCATCCTTTGCAATAAGCTGATTTGAGAGCAGAATTCAAATACTGACCCTCTAGTTGAGACTGTAAACTGAGCTTCTACTATTATGCAAAAGGCCTTGCCAGCCCCCAGGTCTGGGTGGGGGTTCCCCCAATTCTTTGGGCTTTAATCTGCCCCTGGCCAGCTGGCTGGCTGGGGAAGCCCCACCCCCAAGCCCCACCCCCAAGAGTCACCACCTGCCTGGCCACCCCTCTCCCTCCCCTCCTGCCTGATTTAAAGGGTTTCCGCTGATTGGTGAGGACCATGCAGCCCGCCAATCAGCTGGGGGCTCTTTAAATCTAGCAGGAGGGAGGGATTTTGGCCGCAGTCAGATGTGCCTGTAGATCCGACTCAGCTGCAGATGCCTGATGGATCTAAAGGGCACGATCAGACAGCAACATCTGGGAAAGGTCCCGCAGCCATCAGAATCCCGTGCTTCCCTGCCACGGAAGTGGAGGGAAAAGACATCGGGGAAAGTCCAGTCCCAATGCTTGCCGATGGGCTATGGATGGACTTTCCCATGTCTGATCGCTCAGGCACGGTCTCATGCCGTTGGGATGGTCTGCTCATTCCATCCCGACTCAGAGCCGTCTTTTCCCCCTCACTTAGCAGTGTGCGCATAACCGCATACTCCATGGGGAGCCCTCAGTGCAGAGGTGTGATTCCTCATTTATGTGTGTGGGAAACAAATGGCAAACCCCCCACTCATCCGAACGTGCCAGCAAGGTACAATGCCAGAGAGTTGACCCTCCATAGGGTTGCCGACCTCCAGATGGTATATCAAAACAAAGAAACACTGTGATGAAGTTGACAATAACATTTAACGACAATTATGTATATCAATAAAAACTTTAGAAATTCTAACACATTCAAGACAAAATCCAATATCCTCCAATTTTGTGTATCAAGAAAAACTTTGGAAATTCTAACATATTCAAGACAGCATCCAATATCTTCAATGAGCACCCGGTTATACACTCATTTCAATAGTCTTCCTCAGGAGTAGTCCTATTAAGTGACAGGGTATCAGCCTTTTGATACATTTTGACTTCCTTTTTGGCTTCCTTCAAATAGTCGCACCATTAACTTCTTTTTCTACTTTCTTCAAATTATAACAGCTTGACTTCTTCTTCAAATTATCTCAGTTCCATTTCAAGTAGTTGTATAAGGAGCAAGCCAGTTAAATAATTTCTTAATAGTAGCAACCAGTCCCCTTATTTTTATTTCTGGCTAGAAGCCTTCTTTTTTCAAATAGGCTGACCAATGCTCTCTATATCTCACGTGGCTGGCTCAATTGCTCTCCAGTAGATTTTAGGAGTAACATTTCAGTCCAGATGGTGGCTGGAGACCTCCTGCTATTACAACTGATCTGCAGGTGACAGAGATCAGTTCCCCTGGAGATAATGGCCACTTTGGGAGTCGGGTTTTATGGCATTATGCCCCCAAACCCTGCCCTCCTCAGGCTCCACCCCTCAAATCTCCAGGTATTCCCCAACCCAAAGCTGGCAACCATAACCTTCCAAAGCAGCCATTTTCTCCAGGGGAACTGATCTCTGGAGATCAACTGAAATACTAGGAGATCTTCAGGCCCCACCTGGAAGTTAGCAGTCCTTGTACAGGTGAAGCCTCCAGTGGGGCAAATATCAGTTCCCCATTTCAAGATCGGAAAATGACCCAAAGGGAAAGGTCTGACCTCCTCCTCCCCACGTGCCATGGTCCCAATACAAATTCAGGCCTGTGCATGACTGGGAATTGCTGAACTCCTTAAAGCAGTCAACCAAAGGGCATCCCCTAAACATGTGACATGTCTCCAGGCTTTTAGTGCCAGACCTTAGGCCTGTGTTAAAACCATTAGCTGCCGAGCTTTCCCCAAATCCTTTGGAATTTTGTCCGCCTAGTCCTCCCTTCTCAGTGGAACATTCCAAAGGAATGACGTAGACCAGTTGTGAGTGGGAACCCTTTGCCGGCCCTCAGCCGACTGATGTTTCCACAACATTAAGTGAAGCTCTCCCCCCCACCACCCCTAGAAACAGGTGATCCATCTATAAAGCAGCAGCCTCCCTAACCTTTCCTGCAGGGTTAACCTCACCAAAACCTGATCCGTGTCTGCATTTTTCTCTCTCACTAACATCTGTTTCCCATTTTGCAAAGCGCGGTGAGACAGGATATATCCATACTATTAATGCATGACAGCGAAACCTTAGGACTGAGCCGAACTGCTTTGATTCCCCCCCATTGCCAAAATCAAGCATTCTTTTTCAGATAGATAGATAGATAGATAGATAGATAGATAGATAGATAGATAGATAGATAGATAGATAGATAGATAGATAGATAGATAGATAGATAGATGGATGGATGGATGGATGGATGGATGGATGGATGGATGGATGGATGGATGGATGGATGGATGGATGGATGGATGGATGGATGGATGGATAGATAGACAGACAGACAGACAGACAGACAGACAGACAGACAGACAGACAGACGAAGAAGAGGAAGAGGAAGAGGAAGCAGAAGAAGAAATAAAATCACAGGAAGAAGAATAAGAGGAGGCGGAGGAGGAGGAGGAGGAGGAGAAATAAAATCACTTGACATTGGTTGTGATTTCTGACAGGGAACTCATGTGATAGATGGTACTTCCATAATCTCATAATGCCTGCAGGCTCCTAACTCACTGCTTTGGCCCAAATGAGGATACAGCTCTCCATTACAGCACTGTGCCCTGCATAGCGTAATGATTCCAGCACAGAACCATTTCAGCTATACAATATTACCTAACACTGTTTAAGGAAAGCAACGCTAGCCATTACTGGTGGCAGCGGTTGAGGCAAACGATTTGGTTTGACTGCTGCGGGAGATCTAGCAGTGCCTGCAGATAGGGTTGCCAGCTCCAGGTTGGGAAACACTCAGAGGTTTCAGGGGTGTAGCCTGAGAAACACAGGGGTCGGGGAAGGGAGGGGCTTCAATGGGGCATAAGGCCATAGCGTCCACCTTCCAAAGTGGCCATATTGCCCGGCAGATCTCTGAAGCTAAGCAGGGTCGACTCTGGGAAGTAATTGGAAGGGAGACCTCCTTGAAATACCAGAGGCGGGAGACGGGGGCAGGCTTTATTCAGCCACCTCTCTGAATATCCTCCAGGCCCCCAGTAGGAGTCAGTCACCAGAGGTTGCCATGACTTCCAGGTGCACACACACTCACTCACACACACACATATGAAAACTACAAAACAAACAAACAAACGAACAAAGGAAAGTGGCCATATACCTCCAGGGAGGACCTCTGTCGCCTGGAGAGAAGTTGTAATCCCAGGAGATCTCCAGCCAGCACCTGGAGGCTGGCAACCCTGCTTGAAAGTGGATGCAAGTTAATGTACCACATGCCCTCCGTGGCGTGGAGAGGTGAATACAAACCCCCCTACCCATCCTTGGAGAAGCACTGTATGTGAGACACTGCAGTGGAGCACCTTGGGAATCGTGACGCAAAAAAGGGGTGCCAGCCATTCACTGAAGCTGTTTTAAAAAAAAGATTTTCCAAAAGGATGAGTCGTTTTTCATCTGTTGAACAATTTGGCCCCTCCCAAAGGGATCTCGTGTCAAGAATCAAACACAGTGAAAGGAAAATGGTGAGCATTGGTACAGCTGCCTGTTACATTGCCAGTTTAATATCTGCGGGGAGCATTCCGTACGCATGACATTTCATAAGTAAGGAACCCGGAGAGATGTTTCCCCCCCCCTATACAAAATTGCAAGCTAATTTTTCAAATGGAAGGCGTTTGCATTGCAGCCAAGAGCTTCTCCGTCGTCCGTGTTTGCATACGCTTCCCCAGAGACCAATGTGGCAGCGACTAGCGCTCTCTTTCATGAGAGATCAGAGCCCCTTAAACAAAACAGCAATCTGTTATATTAAAGAAATATATACAGAACCCCCCCAGGAAGGCAAGAAAAATATGCAACATGCTTTGGACCTATGCTTGTACAAAGGAATGAATCTATTAGTGCGATAGGATTTAGGGTTTGATTTTTGGAAACTAGAACAGCCTGTCTACCTCCCTTTACCTGTCAAAGAAAATAATCCCCTTCTTCAGTCTTTCTGGGTCCTGGCAGCTGAGATTTCCCATCACCTGGTACTAGATTTTGGTCATGACCAGTAACCACAGAATTCTGAATTGTGTCTCAGACTGAGGAGGGCCGGGTTTGGGCGGGGGACAGACTTCAGTGGAGTATATTGCCATAGAGTCCATCTTCCAAAGCAGCCATTTTCTCCAGGGGAACTGATCTCTGTCACCTAACAACCAGCTGTAATCCCAAGAGATCTCCAGCCAGCACCTGGAGGCTGGCAACCCTACATCCATCAGCTGATCATTAGAATCTGCTCAGACCTTTGAAATGAGCCCTGAGTTGAACATTTTGACAATAAAGCTAGAAGAAATAATGTGCTACTGCAGGGAGTCTCTGAGGACATAGCGGAGAAGCCCTTGCCTTTGTGGAAAGTCCAATAGTTTCTTTATTGGATGTGCAGGCAGAAGAAAGTAGAATGTTCAGACTGAGATCCTTTTACACTGATTGAGATAAACATTACAGAGGCATTTTTCTAAAACCATTTGACAGTGTGTTGTCGAAGGCTTTCATGCCGGAGTTCATTAGCTGTTGTAGATTTTCCGGGTTGTATGGCCATGGTCTTGGCACTGTAGGACCTGACATTTCACCAGTAACTGTGACTGGCATCCTCAGAGGTATAACACAGAAAGATGGAGTACTCTCTGTGTCAAGGTGAGAAGAAAAATGGTAGGCAGGTAACTTATATCTACTCAGGAAGGTGGGGTAGGGCTGAGTCATTATCTTGTAGGAGTTCCCCAGGCTGTGAACATGCTAATGGAGAAGCTTTCCTGAGGAGGTTCTTTTGTATATGGATTGTTTCCTGAGGAGGTTTCCTGTTTCCTGTGGAGGTTCTTTTGTGTGTGGAATGGCTGTTGAAACTCTAATCTTATCTGTAGTGCTATTGTCAGCTGTAGAGCCTTTTCTATTTTTCAGGACAGTGTTTTTCTCATTTGACAGTGGTTTAACTAAAGCAGATCATGTGTCATTCAATTTGGCAGAACCTAACTTAAGAACATATAAGAGAAGCCATGTTCTATCAGGCCAATGGCTCATCCAGTCCAACACTCTTATTGATTTCCCACTAAAGCTTGCCGCGGGGTTGTGCCACCGTTTGCCCGGAGATTTTTAGTCAATTTCACACCCGAAGCCGCGGAGCTGCATTTTGACCCGCGGCTTCGCCCGATTTCCCCGCAGTTTCGTAATCCTGTTTTTTGAGGATTACGAAACTGCGGGGAATCGGCGAAGCCGCGGGTCAAAATGCAGCCCCGCGGCTTCGGGTGTGAAATTGACTAAAAATCTCCGGGCAAACGGCGGCACAACCCCGCGGCAAGCTTTAGTGGGAAATCACCCTCTGTGTCACACAGTGACCAAAACCCAGGTGCCATTAGGAGGTCCACCAGTGGGACCAGAATTCCAGAAGCCCTCCCACTGTTGCCCCCAAGCACAAAGAATAAAGAGCATCCCTGACCAAGACAGAGTGTTCCATCTGTACCTTATAGCTATTAGCCACTGATGGACCTTTGCTCCATATGTTTATTCAGTCCCCTCTTGAAGCTGTCTGTTTGTAACTGCCACCACTTCCTGTGGCAGTGAATTCCACGTGTTAATCACCGTTTGGGTGAAGTAGTACTTCCTTTTATCTGTTCTGAACCTATTGCTCATTAATTTCATTGAGTGCCCACAAGTTCTTGTATTGGGAGAAAGGGCGAAAATCTCTCTCTACCTTCTCTATCTCATGCATAATTTTGTAAACCTCTGTCATGTCACCGCTCAGTAACCATTTCTCCAAGCTAAAGAGCCCTGACCTCCTTCACCATTCTTCATAGGGAAGGTGTTCCAAACCCTTTTGTCATTCTAGTTGCCCTTTTCTGCACTTTTTCCAATACCTTTTTTTGAGGTGCAGTGACCAGAACTGTACACAGTATTCCAAATGAGGCCTCGTGATCGATTTATCCAGCTTGTTACTTGGCCTTGATATTTGGTCACCCTTAATTCAGATACTGAAACTTCAAGAAAACCTAAGTGATAAAAGGAGGCACCTCCACTTTGCAATTTTTTTAAAAAAATAGCGACATACAGGGTTCCCATGTTAACCTCTTTTCCCACCCAGAAATGAAATGGTGTATAGGAAAATAATACATATTTTAAAATAATTGATGCTATGTTATAGTATTGTTGTTAACTTTATTTGTACCACAAAGCAGTTTAAACTGTTCTCTTCCATTTTATCCTCACAACAACCCTGTAAGGAAGATTAAGTTTAGAGAGAGTATGAATGGCCTAAAGTCACCTAGTGAGCTTCTGCATCACAAGTGGGGATTCGAACTTGGATCTTCCAGATACTAGTCAAACACTCTTAACCATTATAATGGTTGAGTACATAAATCATATCTACTTTCTGGGTCAATGTTGCAGTGATCATATTTAATGTTCGTATAACTGTTTTTGGATAATTACTTTTCTGGTGCGGTATGATGGATTTTTCTGATTTCTTCTGGGATGTGTTTTCTCCAGATCTGTCTGTGTTCTGACATTCCGGTTTGAATGTTATTTGATAGCATATTGGATTATGGATTAGTAGTAGTTCTAGTTGTATTTTAAAAACACTGACAACAATATATATATATATATATTGTTGTCAGCAGATATATATATGCTCAATAGATGCCCATTCAGCTCCCTTGGAGAACTTCAGTATAAAAACCAGAAGGAATCTTCAAGAATCCAGGAATCTCCAACCCAGTTTTACAGATAATCCACCCAACTGCAATGAACAAGCAAGTTCATTTGTTAGCAGAAAGGAAACTCTAGGGTGTTTGGTTTCAGGTTTGCAACATGAAATGTCAGTTCCTGAGCTCCAAACAGGCCCATATTCGTCCTGAATTTTGGCTCATGAATCGGTTTGTGCTCATCCCTGCCACAAACTCTTCCGTCATCATCCTCATAGTCATTCTCCACTTTGCTTTCATGGCTGCTGGAGGCACACATTGGAATTGGAGCTTCCTAACACCGGGGTCCTGCAGATGACCAGCGAATTCCCTTCCCCTTCCAGCTGTCTTGTGGCATCTCCCCCCCACACCCCAATTCCTTTCCAAGCAATCTGGACAAAAAGATTCCTGCACATTCCACAGTGAAACTGGCTGGAAATTTCATTTTACAAAATTAAAAATTTAGAGGACCTAAAAATTTAAAAGGAACGAGATAAGTGGCACTAGATCGTTTTGACATTATTTCACTACAGCAAAGTCTGCAAAAAAAGCCTTGCAGTGATACAGCAGGGGGAAATGTGGGGAAATGGAGCCCACCAGTGACTGACCACGGGGGAAAGACATATGGGTGGGGCCTTTTCAGGATGGGAAACGATGCACCATTCCTTCCAGAAGCTGTACTTGGAGAGACAGCATTCCTTCCAAACAGATCAGGATAAAGCGAGTTTGGGGGGGACATACTGAGGACCAGGGCTTTTTTATAGAAAAAGCCCAGTAGGAACTTATTAGCATAAGAGGCCACACTCAACAGCAGAAACACATTAGCATATTAGGCCACACCCCCATGTTACCAGAAGTGTGGTCATCTAGCCACATCTACCTTTTGCTTCTTATTCTGTTTACCTTGTTTGTTGTCAAAACCTGGGGCTTTTTTTTGTAGCAGGAACTCTTTTGCATGTTAGGCCACACACCCCAAATATAGCCACACCCCAAATGTAGCCCAGCCAATTCTGCTGTTGGGTGTGGCCTATTATACTAATGAGTTCCTGCTGGGCAGGGCCAACTCAGGAGCCATCCGGAACTCCATTCCTGTGCGTTCCTTCCCCAAAATAGCCCTGCTGAGGACCAGTGCTCCCTCTAAGCTGTGGAGTCTTGTGAGCGAAATGTCTACTTTGTGAATTCCTGGCACTAAAGTTGTGAGCGAGCAATTTGGCTTCTGCATAAGTTGGTTTGTTCTGGAGCCATCCTTCCTGAGCGAAGGATGATTCCCCATTCATCCACATGCAGCTGCTGGTGTGACCTTGGGTCAGTCACAAGTTCTTTCATAGACTCATAGAGTTGGAAGGGACCTTGCAGGTCATCTAGTCCAACCCCCTGCACTCTGCAGGAGCATAGCCAAGAGATAGCCCTACATACCTACAACATACCCAAAAGATGGTCATCCAGCCTCCACTCGAAAACGTCCAGAGAAGGAGCATCCACCACCTACCGAGGCAGATTGTTCCACTGCTCAACCACTCTTACAGTTAGGAAGTTTCTCCTGATATCTAGCCGGTAAGGACTCCCTTGTAATTTCCACCCATTAGATCTAGTCCTGCAATCCGGAGCAAGAGAGAATAGGAGCTGTTCTTTCAGAGCTGTTCTCTCATGGGCAGTTCTCGAGAGAGCTCTCTCAGCCCCACCTACCTTACGGGGTGTCTGTTGTGGGGAGGGGAAGATAAAGGAGCCACTCTGAGACTCCTTTGGGTAGTGAAGGACGGGGTATAAATCCAATCTCCTCCTCCTTCTCCTCCTCCTCCTTCTTCCCAGACTCGATCAGGGGTAAAGGGAAGACCCAGACTTGGGATATTGGCATTATGACTCTACATGGTTCATACTGGCAACTGCCACAAAACTGAGTCACAACATGGACCACAGAGAAATACAGACGCAGCATTCAGAACCCAAGAAGCTAGAATTCCAACACCCCTTCATTACCGTCCATTAATGCTAATGGGAACAGCCTTGCATCTCCATTGAAGAGTGAACATAAAGCTCTCTGTTGATATATATTTATGAACGTAGATATATTTATTCCTTTAGCTCATTTAGAACCCCGCCATCTGTAGCCTTAAATTTATTCATTAATGCCTCGCAAATTGAAAGAGGCAGCATGGAGCCAACATTAATTTAGCGGGGGCAATCTGATTATGCGGTGAAATATGTCAGTCATCAGCTGCAAAATGAGAGGTGCAATTTCAGTCTTTGCCGGCGCTAAGATCGGAAAGTCATGGGGGCCACAAGCCGCTATTCCAGAGAGATCAATTGTTTGGGGGGGGGGCAAAATGCACAGGTTAAAAATTTATGGAGCAATTATCAGCTGGATCATTAGTGTCACAAAAGGTCCCCATTATCCTCTATAACCATGTTATCAAAATAAATGCCTTTTAAAGAACTGGGCTGTAGAGAATAATGGCGTAATTGGGAGCAGGATAAACATGTTGGCTCTGGGGTTGAGTGGCTCCACCCCACCCCCCCATTTGGTGGCTTTTAAAATCAGTTTATGATTTGTCCACGGTCTCTTCCTTTGGCTTGGTTTGCACAGTGGGTGCACATTGTGTGGCCTCTATTTGCAACTTATATGGTACTTAAGCATAAAAGTATATGTCATTTGTATACATGGTATTACATGCATTGCTGGTTTATTGAGGGACAAATAACATTGAAAACTGCACACATTTTACAGAGGAAATTCAATACAAGGCACCAGAAACGACCCAAAAACTGAAGTTTAGTTCTCACAAGGGAAAGATGAAAATGCAATTGGAATTCCCTGGATAAAATAGCAGGGGTAGGAAATTCAAGATCACCTTTATCTGTCCTTATCTGAGCCCATGTGGAAGGGTGGGATATAAATCCAATAAATAAATAAATAAATAAATAAATAAAGTAATATTAAAAAGTAAGCCTTGTGGATGTTGTCGTCCCCCCCCCTTCTGTTTTATTGTGCAAGTATTCATGGACGAGAGTCAGAAGCCCTTTTCCAGTGTTTCATTTGTGCATAGCAGGAGTACATATTGAGAGTGCACACTACCCGAGACCCTCCCAACATCATGTTGTGTTAACAGGAGCAATGTGCATATTTACCCCTGTACCAGTTTGGTGTAGTGGTTAGGAATGCAGACTCTAATCTGGGAGAACCAGGTTTGATCCCCCACTCCTCCACATGCAGCTGCTGGTGTGACCTTGGGTAAGTCATAAATTCTTTCAGAGTTGTTCTCTCACAAGCAGTTCTTGAAAGAGTTCTCTCATCCCCATCTACCTCACAGGGTGTCTGTTGTGGGGAGGGGAAGGGGAAGGGAATGGGATTGTAAACTGCTCTGAGACTCCTTTGGGTCGTGAAGGGTGGGGTATAAAACCAATCTCCTCCTCCTCCTCCTCCTCCTCTTCTTCTTTTTCTTCTTCTTCTTCTTTCCAATCTCCTAGGCTCCACCCTCAAAACTCCAGGTATCTCTGAACCCAGAGCCGGCAAACTTAATCCACATGGCTCAACCAGGGCTTCTTTTGTAGAAAAAACCCAGCATGAACTCATTAGCATAATAGGCCACACCCTACAGCAGACATTCATCAGCATATTAGCATAATAGGCCACACCCCTGACAGCACAGCTCATTAGCATGTTAGGCCACACCCCCATGTTACCAGAAGTGTGGTCGTCCAGCCACACCCACTTCTTGCTTCTTATTCTGTTGACCTTGTTTGTTGTCAAAACCCAGGGCTTTTTTTGTAGCAGGAACTCCTTTGAATGTTAGGCCACACGCCCCTAATGTAGCCAATCCTAATGAGTTCCTGCTGTAGGGTGTGGCCTGTTATGCTAATGAGTTCCTGCTGGGCGTGGCTAACTCTGTTCCTGTGTGTTCCTGCCCAAAAATAGCCCCGGGCTCAACAAACAAACAAATCAAAAATGTCATTGCCTTTATTTGTATTATTGTTGGTGTTGTCATCAGTGTTTGCCATTGCTGATATTACTAGTAAATCTTCAATCAATTGTAATTTCTAATACTTTTGATTTCACAAATACTGCTTTCTGCTCTAAATTTTCAAGATGAGGAGAAAGAGAGAGAGAGAGACCTGACCTGGATGGCCCAAGCTAGCTCGATCTTGTCAGATCTCAGAAGCTAAGCAGGGTCGGCCCTGGTTAGTACTTGGATGGGAGACCACCAAGGAATACCAGAGTTGTGACATAGAGGCAGGCAATGGCCACCACCTCTGAACAAGGACAAAAAAAGAGGGGGAGGGGAAAAAACTGAACCTAAAACCTAGAATCCAGAACCTGACAAAGGTTAGTCAAATGTAGGAAAGGGGGCCAATGTTAAAAATTTGATAAAGGTAATATAAAAATACATGTATTTATTGATCACAACTTTAAAAATATATAAGGGCCCAGTCACACGTTATGTATAAATAACAAACGATAAAACACAAGGGCTCATAAATCTGACCTGATGCGTTTCGGCCTACATAGGCCTTCCTCAGAGGTCAATAGTGAGGAACATACTGGCTATTATAAAAACATATAGTACAATCATATACATACAGAGCATGAATACAATAAGGACCAGAAGCAAGTTGCTATAAAAGATAAACAAATGGAAAATTAAACACATGTATTAAAACAAATAAATAAACCGTAAATATAGGCCGTGTTATCTTCTTGTCAAATAGGAACTGCATCTGTAGGGTTGACAATGCTGAGTTGGGGGATTCTTGGAGATTTGGGGAAGAGTTTGGAGACGGCTGGGTTTGGGGAGGGGAGGGGACCTCATCAGGGTATAATGCTATAGAATCCACCCTCCAAAGCAGCCATTTTCTCCGGGGGAGCTGATCTTGGACCTCTGGAATGAGCTCCCTGAAGACATCGGGGCCCTGCGGGATTTTTTTAAATTCTGCAGGGCCTGCAAGACAGAGCTCTTCCGCCAAGTGTTCAGGTGAAATGCCACATTTAATGGCCTACCATCAAGCCATGAAATCTATCCCCACAATCTACTTTGGCTGCCTGCTTAACACCTATGCCCACATTATAGAACTAAATGCTAAAGAGCTACATGCCAGTTGCTGTTTTCTCTTAGCCAGTTTGGTGTAGTGGTTAAGTGCGTGGACTCTTATCTGGGAGAACCGGGTTTGATTCCCCACTCCTCCACTTGCACCTGCTGATGTGACCTTGGGTCAGTCACAAGCTCTGGCACAGCTGTTCTCTCAAGGACAGTTTATGTTACAGTTCTCTCAGCCCCACCTACCTCACAGGGTGTCTGTTGTGGGGAGGGGAAGGGAAAGGAGTTTGTAAGCCACTCTGAGACGCCTTTGGGCAGTGAAGGGCGGGGTATAAATCCAAACTCCTCTTCTTCTTCTTCTTCTTCTTCTTCTTCTTCTTCTTCTTCTTCTTCTTCTTCTTCTTCTTCTTCTTCTTCTTCTTCTTCTTCTTCTGGTGGCCAATTGGACAGCTCTGCCATCTCATGTATGTTGTATTTTAAACGATATGATGATCTTAATTTGTTTAAATTGTTTTATTGTTCTTGAAGCCAAATGGCCTTGTTAACTGCCCTGAGCCAGCCTCGGTGGGGAGGGGAGGGTATAAATCAAATAAATAAAAAAAATAAATATATAATAAACTGTAATAGCCAGAGACCTCCAGGTGCTACCTGGACATTGGCAACCCTGCTGCATCCGGAAGAAATACCCATGGCGTGTCAAATAGGAACAGAGAACGAGGGGAGATCCATGCACCAGAGTCATGTTTATTTTCACAAGTCTGTTGGTAAACATCCCTTCCCTACTCATGTCGCTCCTCTCAAGTTGACCCTTCCCATCACTCATTATCACCCAGTGGGGGGAAGTCAGGGCTTCTGCATCCAGCCCGGCTATGTTCCTGCCCACCCGAGGAGTCTTTGTTTACTCTGCCGGCTTCTCCTCTTGACCTCGCTTTAAATGCCCCTCCCCACTGTCACTGTCGGAACAAGAAGTTAAAACAGAGACCGTAACCATAGCAGCAGGCGACAGCATTCAAAGGAAGCGGGCCGCGCTTCCCAACTCAATGGTTCACATTCCTGGCATCGAAATGAGGCTGAAAACACGAGCTTGCAGTATCCTAAGAGATGCACAAAAAGGACCAAGCTTCAGGAATGTGATTTGCCCCCTTCCTCTCCTGCTGGCAGCCCAGTAGGGTTGCCAGCCTCCAGGTGGTGGCTGGAGATCTCCGAGGATGGCAACCGATCCCCAGGTGACAGAGGCCAGTTCACCCGGAGAAAATGGCTGCTTATATCCCATTGAAGCCCCTCCTGTCCCCCAAACTCCAGCCTTTGAACCCTGATGAGGTCCCTCCCCTCTCCAAACCCCTCCCCTCCAAGCTCCAGAAATCCCCCAACCCAGCATTGTCAACCCTACAGATGCAGTTCCTATCTGAGGAGAAGATAACACTAATATCTTGGGTCAGCCCTACAGATGCAGTCCCTATCTGAAGATAACTTTCTCTCCCCGTGCCCCGGCCTCCTCAGGCTTCACCCCCCCCCAAATCTCCAGCTGTTTCCCAGCACAGAGCTGGCCACCTTACAGCCCCCTGACCCCCCCCCCGATACCGATTTTGTTTCTGGTGGTCAGCAGATCCTCCTAAACAGCAGAGGGCTTCAGAGTCAGGGTCTGCAGTGGAAGGGTGCCAACCTCCAAATACGTGTCAGGGATGCTCTAGGCCAGGGGTGTTGGACACATTTGTTAAGAGGGCCGGATCCGACATAAGGAAGACCTTGTTGGGCCGGGCCACGCGTGTCATAAAATGTAATGCCAGGTAGCGGAGATATAAACTTTACAAAGGACACAAACACAAAGTGTTGGATATTTTTTTTACTTAAAATAAAAACTTGCTGAAAACATTAGCTCTGTAACCTGCAGACCTACTTTCGATTTATCGACATTCGCCACAGAAATCTCATGCTCAGAGTTCTGAGTCCAGGACCCAGGTTAAAACATGGAATGGCTGAGTGATTCAGAGGGTCTGGCGAAGCAAGCTATGATACAGCGGCAGCAGCCACAGCAGCTGGAAGCAGGAGATGGCCCTGCTGGAAGCCCTCCGGGGCCTGATCCAGCCCCTGGGCCACGTGTTTGACACCCCTGCTCTAGGTTGCTTCTTCATGGAGCAGGGGGTTGGACTAGATGTCCTGTATGGCCCCTTCCAGCTCTGTGATTCTATGACTCTATGTTGAGCGTTTCTGCCTTTCGAGATGAGCTGGGCAGGCAGCTGCTGGGGGAAAGGGCTTTTCTTCCGTCGCGCTTTGACTGTGAAACGTTCTCTCCAGTCACATGAGCTTCGACTTCCTTTCATTTCTTTGAGGCTCAAATTAGACATCTTTTGTTTTTTTTTAACACACTGGGCTGAGAGACACTCTCAGGGGTCTGATTTGGGTTGGAACACCAGCACAGGGGGGGAATGGGGCATCCCAACCTCCCGAGGGGGGAGGTTAATAGCCTTGGAGGGGGTGTAGTTCCCTGTCCCACAGTGTCATTTAATCACTTGACTCGACCATCCCACATGACCCTGTGGGGAAATAAGTTTCACCTACTGAACAAAAGTCCCCACAAGGAAACTGACCTCCACCAAGAGGAAATGAAACTCTACCACTACAAAGCTGTTTGGCAGCTGTTTGAGGTGACTGGCAGTAGGACAGACAGTTCTGAGTCGCAGATCAAACAGACTACACTACAAGTTCGCCACAAAGTTTGTGGCATCCTTAGCTCTCCATACAAAACTTGGAACCGTTAAGGACTTTGTCTCAAGGCGGTTCCCGTCAGGGTGAAGGAAATACCTTCCGAAATGACTTTGCATGGTTTCATGGCACTAGTCCTCCTTATCACAACCCATTAGCAGGGAATGTCACCTGTTTCTCATCAATGCACCTTGAAGCCATTCCACTGATTGGAACCAGCAGGCCCTTAAGAACATGTACAATGAGGAATCAACTTGAGTCTGTTTGGAAGCACTTTCATACACAGTGAATAACACACTTTCAATTAGGCTTCCCAAGAACTTACCGCGTGCCGGCGGGGGATGGATACGTCCTTGCAGGACCATCCCCAGGGGAAGGAGAGGCATGGAGCACCATGCCATCACCAGGAAGGGACGGTAGGCGATGCTCTGGCAATGGGGCTGGAAACTCGATGGTACCATTGAGTTTTCAGCCCCATTGCCAGAGCGTCACCTGGTATCACTTCCTGGCGACGGCATGGTGCATTACCAGGAAGACTGGTCTGGCCGGGGAACATTTGTCCCCTGCCCCCAGACGGTAAATACTTGGGAACCCTACTTTCAATCCATTGTCAATGCACTTTGCAACTGGATTTACTGTGAAATGGCAAAATCCACTTGCAAACTGTCGCTGAAGTGGATTGAAATGGCATTATTTAGTATGTGTGAAAGGGCCCTCTCCCTCTAAAGTATGGATACTATCTGTAGCTTCTCAGTAACAATGAAAATGCTCTGTACACCTGCCATAATATACCAGCATCTGGTCTTACTGCAGATGCACTAGGGTTGGTCCTTAGCATGAAAAAAGATGTTTCTGAACTCAGGCCATCCTTGTATAGTTTAATTCAACATGAGCTTGAAATTCCAGTTCTAAAAGCTCCCCTTTCCTGCTCAGCATACAAGGCAACTTCTGTGACATCACAGCAGGTAAGCCCATGGCAGAAGGAGGGGCCATAGCACTGCTCTTTGCCAAACCTTGCTGTGACATCAAAGCTGACCAGCCAATCGCTGCCTATGAACTTAAGCATAATGAAACACTGAGCTCGGAGGTGTCTTCAGAGGTAAAGCAGGAATGAAATGCATTGTGCATTCACAGGTCTCAGCTCATATTTACATCTGGAAGAGGCCAGTTCTCTCCATTCTTGTAGCCATCACATTTTTTTTTGGGGGGGGACCCTACAAATTACTGTATTGTGCTGAATAGCAAGTTCCAGCCAAACCTGGATAAGCCTGCTCCTTCCTTACTGAAAGTGTGCATGTTGTAAACGCTAACAGCTGTGCAAACAAAGAGTGTGGGAGTAGCTAACCACAACCATTGACCACTTACATGGAGAACTTTGCATCTCACAAGGCACAATGTCCTGTGGTTTTTCTAACATTGCCCGTAAAAGCCACATTCTCTTAGACGATGACTGTAAGGCTTATTAATTCAAGGCACCTTGGCTCCAGTTCACGTCACAATGACCACTGGAACATGGATCATTCACTCCATGTACCGTGGCTGGAATACATGCTCAGGTCTATCATGCAGACAAGGCTTCATTGGCAGGATTTTAGAGCTTGATCAGCTAAATTTCATCAGCTCCAGAGGGAGGGGCCATGGCTCAGTGGTAGAGCATCTGCTTGGCATGCAGGAGGTCCCAGGTTCAATCCCCGGCATCTCCAGTTAAAGGACCAGGCAGGAGATGATGTGAAAGACCTCTGCCTGAGACCCTGGAGAGCCGCTTCCAGTCTGAGAACACTGGCTTTGATGGACCAAGGGTCTGATTCAGTATAAGGCACTTTCATGTGTTCCTCTTCATGTGTCTACTGCCCCAAAGCTTCCTTGCTTCTCTTTGACCAGCTGGTGGCATGTCTGTGTACACGTGTGTGTGTGTCCAGGTAGAAAACTGTATCCCCAGGCCAGCCTGATCTCATCGGAACTCAGAAGCTAAGCAGGGTTGGCCCTGGTTAGTACTTACATGGGAGGACCATTGAGAAACTTTCACTGAGCTATCTGCTATGACCCCCAAGATCTTTCCCCCTCTCAGTCTCAGCAAGTTCAGACTGCATTGGCTTATGATTGAATCTGGGATGTTTTGTCCCAATGGACATTATCTGAAGCACTTCCACCCATTTAAGTTCAGGTACAGGCGGTCAGCCAGCATGCGCACGAAAGCTCATACCACAAATATGGCCCCGGTCACACGCCGAATTTGCCAGGGGAGAGCCACGATTGAATGGCGGAGTTTCCGGGCGCGATCACACCGCAACATCTGGGAGGCGTAGCACTCCCGTGGCCAACCTGCGGCTTGTTGCTGAAGATGCGGAGTAAAAAACTACTTCCTCGAAGGTACTAGCAAATGGTTTGCCATGGGCTGCCTCTGGACCCCCTTGGTGTGATTGCTTTTCCCTCTGGCCCCTTGTTGACACGCAGGCGTGGAGGGAAGGGAGCATGGCATGCTGCCGACGCATGGGATCGTGTTCTGGCAGCTCTAATTGCGGCGCTGCAAATAGCCCTGTCTCTCCCCCCCCCCGTATTATCTGGCCCGTATGACCGGGGCCTTTGTTGGTCTTAAAGGTGCCACTGGACTGTTCCATTTAAGTTCATTTACCCGGGCTCCCTGGTAAACTGCAGTGTACAACCCGGTAGCCAATCAAGCCCTTTAGCCCACAGCACTAGGGGTTTTACTTCCACAACACCGATTTCTAAGCGGGGCATAATGATGAATAATGAGCCCCGTGCTGAAGCTGAGAAAGGGATTGCAGTTGTCGTTCCCACACACTGGTTTGGTAAGAATACGAACGATGACTCCAATCAAGAAACTGGAGGTAGTGATTTCCATGAGAGGAGTGTGGTCCATTTATGAGCGTCTGTATCAGAAGGGAGCAACATCTGTGGCTTGCTGGTCTTTCCGGGGTAGGTGTCGTGAGTCGCAAAACTCGTGCTGACTGAGATCTATATATCACCTTTTCAGAAAAACGATACAACTGCAGAAGTCTGCGTGCTGTTCAGAGGGCAGGCGAGTGTTCCGTCAGCGGTTCCCTTAAGCAAAATCTTGGGGCTGTAACAAGAAACACAAAATGCAAGGGACCGCAGCATATTATGATTTTCAATGCTGGAGGAGGAGGAGGAGGAGGAGGAGATTGGATTTGTATCCCACCCTTCCCTTGGAATCTCAGAGCGGCTTTCAATCTCCTTTCCCTTCCCTCCCCCTTCCCACAACTGTGAGGTAGGTGGGGCTGTGAGGTAGGTGGGGCTGAGAGAGCTCTTCTGAGAACTGCTTGTGAGAGATCAGCTCTGAGAGAACTTGGGGCAGTCACAAGTTCTCTCAGAGCTGATCTCTCACAAGCAGTTCTCCGAAGAGCTCTCTCCGCCCCACCTACCTCACAGGGTGTCAGCTGCATGAGGAGAAGCTGCATGTGGAGGAGTCGGGGGAGCAAACCAGGTTCTCCCAGATTAGCGTCTGCTCTCCTAACCACTACACCAAACTGGCTGCCACTACACCAAAGGGAGGCATTTTGCTGGGACTTAAACGACGCTCCAGATTTGCATGCAACCCCTTTTCTTATTGCTGGATAGACAGAGGCGACCAAGGACAAGGGACTTTCCCTGAGTTACCCAGGAAATCAGTAGCTCCGACAGGATTAGGAAAACCCCATTGCCCTTTGGTCTTTGCTGCTTCTGCTTAGCCTTCGATCGAGAGGGATGATGCCTGGAGGCAGATTTACAAGTGATTTAAAAAAAAAAAATCCATGGTTTTGACAACATGGTAAGTCTGCTGCTCCCGACGAGAAATATAAATTTTGCATCTACTCTACTGGAAGCGGCTGTAGCCATGACAGCCAGACACACCATCTCAAGATGAACGCTCCGTGAGCCAGGGCTGAATAACCGTTTCTTCGGGGCGAGTCATGCCCCTTCTGTTATTTATTCACTGAGAAAATTTCTATGCTGCCTCTCCGGGGACCCTACTTGGAGCAGTTTACAGATCGAAACACGATAGAAATTATAGCAAAGCATTCAAAGGCGGGGTGGTTGTAGTGCTTAAGAGTGTAGGAATAGGATCTGGGAGACGTGGGTTCGAATTCCCGCTCTGCCGTGGAAGCTTGCTGGGCGACGGGGGGAGGCAGTCACGCCCCCTCAGCCTGACCTGCCCCACAGGGTTGTTGTTGTGGGGATAAAATGAAGGAGAGGAGAACAAGGTGAGCCACTTGGGGCCCCCGTTGGGGGGAAAGGCGGGGCATGCATGAAAGAAACAAATAAATATGAAACACGAGAACATAGTACCTTTCGACTTGACCCGCCATTCAAAACTCAGCCCCATTAAAACTGAATGCATAGAATACCCTATAATGCCCCAGAGTGTAAAACTCAGGATGTAAAACATTTAGCGATCTAAAGAAGAAGTTCCCACGTAAAAGCCCCAGCTTGTAAACCCGTAGTCGTCTATATGAGAGCCAGTGCAGTGTAGTGGTTAAGAGTGGTGGACTCTGATCTGGAGAACCGGGTCTGATTCCTCGCTCCTCCCCACGTGAAGCCTGCTGGGTGATCTTGGGCCAGTCACAGTCCTCTCAGAGCTCTCTCAGCCCCACCTCCCTCACAGGGTGTCTGTTGTGGGGAAGGGAAGGGAAAGGAGATTGTAAGCCGCTCTGAGACTCCAAGTGAAGGGCGGGGTATAAATCCGGCCGCCGCCGCCTCCTCCTCCTCCTCCTCCTCCTCCTCCTCCTCCTCCTCCTCCTCCTCCTCCTCCTCCTCTTCTTCTTCTTCTTCTTCTTCTTCTTCTTCTTCTTCTTCTTCTTCTTCTTCTTCTTCTTCTTCTTCTTCTTCTTCTTCTTCTTCTTCTTCTTCTTTCTTCTTTCTTCTTTCTTCTTTCTTCTTTCTTCTTCTCACCACATTGGAGTGTGAGTTAAGTGTCATCAAGTCGCTTCTGACTTATGGTCACCCTATGAATTAATTACCTCCAAAGATGTCCTCTCATTAACAGCCTTGCTCAGGTCTTGCAAACCGAGGGTTGCGGCTTCCTCAGTTGAGTCCGTCCATCTCCTGTTGGGTCTTCCTCTTTCCCTGCTGCCTTCAACTTTTCCGAGCATTACTGCCTTTTCCAGGGACTCTTGTCTTCTCATGATGTGACCAAAGTATGACGGCCCCAGTTAGGCAATATCAAAATGTGCATCTGCACATTCTCGGTCCACGGCCCCCATGCCCTGTGGGAGATGTTGAATGGAATGGACAGCCCCATTCCATAGTTAGCCCTCATTGAAGGTCTGGGTTGCAGCTGGAGTGATTCGGAGTGGGAGACCAATTTTAGTGGCATTCCTTGGTCGACAGATGCTCTGCCTTGCACGGACGCTGAGCATGTAAAGAAGAGGATGAATATCGCCTTCAGGTATTCGTTCCAAATCCACCAGGTGAGGTTGCCAACCTCTAGGCGATGGCTGGGGATATCTTACATACACATCCAGGGAAATGCCAATTGCCACTTTGGGGTCAGGAGGCAATTTTTTCTCCAAGCCGGTTTGGCCGGGGATCCTGGAGGGGTTTTGTAAAGTACTGGGTTTCGGCCCTCATGACTCGGACGACGACATAAGAGAAGACGCGTTTATTCGTACTTCACATAAGACAAGAACACACAGTAACGGCCGGAGGCCAACTATATACAGTTAGGGGGGACGGCCCTATATTCCTATTGGCGGGTTTGAATCGCCCGCCAATGCTGCCATTGGTTCACTACTGGCGAGCTCAGGAACCTAGTCCCTATTGTTCTCAGAGAGCGAAGCTTGGCTGTGTTTCGCCAGCTCAGCCCTCTGATCCCAGGACACAACACCCCTCCCCCATGGTTCGTCCCCTATCAGGTGACGTAGTCTTTTAAGTATGCTGGTGGCCTCCTTTCTCTTAGCGAACGTCGGGGGCCGGTACCGGACTGGCGGGGCCCCTATCGGTTGGTCCGCCCGCGCAAGGAGCTTGGGCCTCTGGAAGTCGCCGAGGCGGTGACGGTGGCGGCAGCGGCGGCAGCGGTTCAGCTGCTACCGGGGCCAACGGTGGCGGCAGCGGCAGCGGCGGTTCAGCTGCTACTGGGGCCCCCTCCGGATTCCGTGGACTCACTGGCGCTGGCTCCGCTGTCGGTGCTTGCGGTCGATCGGATGATGGGGCAGGGGCGGCATTTCCCAGTAACTCGATCTCTCTATCGGGGTCTTGTCGCCTCCGGAGCTGGTCGATGTGTTTGCGGAGGACCCGGTCCCCATCGGTTAGGACCTCGTATGACACCGGCCCGGTGGGTTTTAGGATGCGCCCTGCCACCCACTGCGGCCCTGCTCCGTAGTTCCGGAAGTAGACAGGGTCTCCCGGTAGGAAGCTTCGGGGCGCCTCCCTGTTCTCGACCAGTTTTCTCTCGGGGGCTCGGTCCGGGTGGAGTCTGTCTAATAAAGTGGTAGGGCGGCGGCCCATTAATAGTTCTGCGGGGCAGTGGCCGGAGATGGGGTTTGGGGTGGTGCGGTATGTGAGAAGGAAGCGGGCCAGCCGGAACTCCCAGTCCCCCTCCGTTATGCGGCTCAGGGCCTCTTTGGCGGTGCGTACCGTCCTCTCTGCCTGTCCATTAGTTGCCGGGTGGAAAGGCGCGGATCGTATGTGCCGGATGAGGTTCCTTTCGAGGAACGCTTGAAACTCCGCAGATGTGAATGCTGCCCCGTTGTCCGACACGATTGTGTCGGGTAACCCGTGCGTTGCGAATATTTTCCGCAGGGCCCTTATTGCCGCCTTGGTAGAGGTGGTGGACATTGGGCTTATTTCCACCCATTTTGAATAAGAGTCTACCGTTACCATGAACTGGAGCCCCTGGAACGGCCCCGCAAAGTCTATGTGCAGGCGTGACCACGGCTTGTGGGTAGACTCCCAGCTTTGGGTTGGCGCTCTCGGTGGATTGGGGCGGACCTCCTGACATCGTGTGCACCCTCGGACCCAGGATTCAATTTCTGCGTCCACCCCGGGCCACCACACGTAGCTCCTTGCCAGAGCTTTCATTCGTACGATGCCCGGGTGGGCCTCGTGCAGCGTTTCTAGCACCCCTTGTCTCATGGGCCCCGGAATGATCACCCTGTCTCCCCATAGTAAACACCCTTTCAATGCGGACAGCTCTTCCCGCCTGGCCTTGTATGCTGTGAACTCTGGCCCTGTCTGTTCCGCTGGCCACCCCCTCACCACCCAGTTTAGGACCCGGGAGAGAATGGGATCTCGGGACGTGCGGGCGGCCACATCTGCAGCCTGAAGGGGGGTTTGGCAGTTCCTCCATCAGCAAGACAGCGGGGGCTGGGGCCGGATCTTCCCCTGTCTGCGGCAGCGGTAGGCGGCTCAAGGCGTCGGCATGACCCAGCGCCTTGCCCGGCCGATGCTCCAGTCGGTATTGGTAACCCGCTAAAAATAAGGACCAGCGCAACACCCGGGGCGACAAAACCTGCGGCGTTTGTTTGTCCGCCGCGAACAGTCCCAGGAGCGGCTTATGATCGGTTACGAGCGTGAAGGGCCGCCCGTACACAAAATTGTGGAACTTTTTACCCCCGCCACCAGTGCCAAGCCCTCCCTGTCGATTTGGGCGTAGTTCCGCTCCGCGGGGGACAGCGTGCGGGAGTAGTAAGCCACCGGGACCTCCCTCCCATCCGGTAGCTTATGTGCCAAGACTGCCCCGACCCCATACGGTGATGCGTCGCACGCAAGGATGACCGGAAGCTTTTCATCGAAGTGCGCGAGTACCGCGTTTGAAATCAAGAGGACTTTAACCCCCCGAAACGCCGCCTCCTCCCTCGCTCCCCATGCCCACGGTGTCGCCTTATCCAGCAGCCTATGTAGGGGTTCGGCCACGGCGGCTTTGTGGGGGAGAAAGGAGTGGTAAAAGTTCAGGAGGCCTAAGAACGCCTGGAGCTCGGCCTTGGACTTCGGGGCGGGGGCCTCCACGATGGCCTTCACCTTGTCCCTCGCGGGATGCAGGCCTGATGCGTCTACCCGGTATCCCAAGAACTCCACCTCCGGCACCCCGAGGAGGCACTTTTCCCGCTTCACCTTCAGCCCCGCGGCTTGGAAGCGTTCCAATACAGTTCGGAGGCGGGCGGCGAAACTTTCCGGGGTGGTCGCGGCGATGAGGACGTCGTCGAAGAACGGCGTCACTCCAGGGATCCCTTTTAACAGATCGTCCATTAGATTTTGGAAGATCCCTGGGGCCACACTGACCCCGAACTGCAGCCTCTTCACCCGGAAGGCTCCCCGGTGGGTCACTATTGTCTGTGCCTCTGCCGTGGCCTCATCTACCGGGAGTTGCTGGTACGCCTGCGCGAGATCCAGCTTACCAAATATGCGCGCCCCCGCCAGTGTTGCTAGGACATGGCTGACCACGGGTACGGGGTATGCGTGCGCCTGAAGTGCCTGGTTAATAGTGCACTTATAATCCGCGCAGATGCGGATCTCCCCGTTTGGCTTGACGGGTGTCACAATCGGGGTCTCCCATCTAGCGTTCGGGACGGGCTCTAAGACTCCCTGGGCCACCAGCCGGTCTAGTTCGGTCTCTATTTTAGGGCGGAGGGCCAGGGGCACGGTGCGGAAGCGCCGGCGGATGGGCGTCACGGTGGGGTCTAAGTGGAGCGACACCGGGGGCCCTTTGTAACATCCCAGTTTCCCGTCAAAGACCTCCGGGAATTCCTTGCACACCGCCCCCCAGTCCCGCACCCCACATTTATTTACTCCCCCAATCGATATGCCTAGGGCCTCGAACCACGCCCGCCCCAGGAGACTCGCGAGATTCCCTTCTACCACCACCAAGTCCAAGTTCCCCTCAAAGTCTCGGTACCGCACTCGGAAAGTGCCGACTCCCCGGATGGGGACAGGGTTCTTTTGAAAGTCCACCAAGCTTAGTGGCGATGGACGTAGAGGGGTCCCCCTAGTGGGCAAAGTCTTTTTAAAGTGTCCAGGGAAATGATGGACGCCGCCGATCCCGAGTCCACTTCCATGCAACAGGGGGACCCCTCGATCCGCACGGTTACTTGGATCTTCGGGGCAGAGGAGAGGTTGGGGTTGGGGAGGCGAAGTACCTGCAGTGGTTGGTCGGTGAGGTGGTACAACTCGGCGACCTCTTCCGTTGTCTCGTGTGCGGTGGACGATGCGCGGTACTGGGGGACCGACGATCTCGAATTCCGGGGGCCCTTGGACCGGCAGACCCGTGCGAGGTGTCCCTGCTTTCCGCACCCGTGACAGACAGCATCCCGGAACTTGCAGGATTTCCGTCCGTGGCCCTCCCCGCAGCTGGCACAGACGGCTCGGTTGCCGGAATACTTGGCTTGCTCCCTGTTGGCCTGCTGGAACGGCGCCGGCCGGCGTTGTTGGGGTTTGAGGGCGAAGACCTCGTCCGTCCCTTCGTTTCCGGGGCTTGGGCTCCTTCCAACCACCTGCGCGGCCGCGACCGGGCGATCCCCTTCTGCGGCCTCGTGGGCAGTGGCGGCGTCGAGGGCCTCGTCCAAGGTGAGCTTCCGGTGTCCCACCAACTTGCGCCGCAGCTTGGAGTCCGCCAGGCCCCACACGAACTGTGTCAGCAGGTTGTCCTCCACCTTCGGAAACCCGCAGTCCACGGCTAGCGCCCTTAGTGCGGCTAGGAAGTTGGCGATGGATTCCCCTCGGGTCTGGACTCGCCTCTGGAAATCCATCCTCTTGGCCAGGAAGGTCGGCCGGGGGCTGAAGTAGCCATTGAGGACGTCCAGGATTTCCCCAAACGAGCTCTCCAAGGCCGTGCGGGGCACCAAGAGGCTCTTGGCGAGGCGGACGGTTTGGGTGCCGCAGGCGTTCAGGAGGCTCGCTCGTTTCTGGTCGGGGTGGCGGATTTCGTTGAGCTCCAAGTAGCTGATGAGCTGGTCGACCCATGCGTCCCAGGTTTCTGGCTGCGACTGGTCGAAGTGCTCCAGTGTTACGTGGGAAGCGGCCATGGTTCTGTCGGGAACGGCGTGCGCCGGGGCGAGCGGTGCGGTGCTGCTCTCGGGGTCAGCGATGCGATGCTCGGCGAGCGGTGCGGTGCTGCTCTCGGGGTCAGCGATGCGTTGCTCGGCGGTGTCCGTTTCGTCGTTCATGGAGTCACGGAAGGCGTTGGAATCCCACCTTCGTCGCCACTGTAAAGTACTGGGTTTCGGCCCTCATGACTCGGACGACGACATAAGAGAAGACGCGTTTATTCGTACTTCACATAAGACAAGAACACACAGTAACGGCCGGAGGCCAACTATATACAGTTAGGGGGGACGGCCCTATATTCCTATTGGCGGGTTTGAATCGCCCGCCAATGCTGCCATTGGTTCACTACTGGCGAGCTCAGGAACCTAGTCCCTATTGTTCTCAGAGAGCGAAGCTTGGCTGTGTTTCGCCAGCTCAGCCCTCTGATCCCAGGACACAACAGGTTTCTTTTGCCATCTTCTGGGCATGAAACAGCAGTCACTGGGGGCATGTGGGGGGGGGAGGCATTTGTGAATTTCCTGCACTGAGCCAGGGGGTTGGACTAGATGACCCTGGAGATCCCTTCCAACTCTATGGCTGCGATCATATGCACAACTAGCCCCGACACAGGCGCGAATGCTGGGTGGATTTAAAGGGTGCAATCAGACAACAACATCTGGGAAGCAACCCATGTTGCTCTGCCACAGAAGTGGAGTAAACAGGCACCGGGGAAAGTCCGGAAGTAAACTTTCCCCTGTCTGATCACTCCAGAGCACTCTCATGGCACTGGGATGGTCTGATCAGGCCATACGACCCCATGCTGTTTCCCCCCCTTCTCAGTATGCGCATCATCGCACACTCCATTGGGAGCCCTCAATGCGGAGATGTGATTCATCAGTTCCTTGTTTAAGTGCATCAGAAACAAATGGTAAAAAAAAAAACACAACTCATCTGCAGTTGTGTCTGATTATGCAGTGGCGGGCTGTGCCCGCAGCTCCAACGGAATGTGTGATTGCACAACTGCAGGTCAAATTCCTCCAGAGGGAATAGCCTTGCTTCCCCCACCCCCCCACCCCCATTTTATCAGGCGCATGTGATGGCAAAGTATGATTCTATGATTCTATCCCACTCTTACAACTGGTCTCCAGGCAACAGAAATCAGTTCACCTGGAGCAAATGGCTCCTTTGGGAGATGCATTCTATGGCAACATACCCTATTGAAGTCCCTCCCCTCCCCAAACCCCACACTCCTCAGGCTCTGCTCCCCCCACCCCCAACCTCCAGGTATTTCTGAACCCAGAGCTTCCAACCCTACCTCCAATGACATCTCATTGGCTGGCTGGTTGTTACATCTGGAGGACAGAATGCTAAGAAGAAGCAGAACGTCAGTCAGACTCCCCAGAACATCTCATGTTCTTTCCAAGATAAGGGATAAGACATAAAGCCACGTTAAGTTAGGGCGAGCACCTTGTGCAGATTATATTATGGACCTGTGGACTATGAATAGTGGCCATGTTGTCACTAGGACAGAAGGGAACAGAGGTAAATATCAGGATATGAAAGGAAGGCTCCTATAGGCATCAGAACCCCTAGAGATGAACCCGTGGCGTTTCTAGTCATAGCACTGGCACGTCTCCCCGCCTTCACCCTTTATGAATCTATGATTGTTTGCACAGAAACAGTCTACATCTTTCTTGCTTGCTTGCTTTCCCTAAGAGGAAACATACCAGGTGTACATTGAGCAAATCAATTTCCATGATAAAGTCAAGGATATTAAAAAAAGAAAAGAAAAGAAAGGAAGATTATAAAGAGAACCAGTCTCCTAGCAGCAGACAGAACGGCAGCCAGCCATTGTTCCCCGAAGATCAGATCGGTCCTGAGAATCAGATGACTAAGCTACTTGTTCATGAATGAAATATTTGTTTTTACTACTCTGGAAAAAAAAAAATTCTGGCATCGGCGGAAGGAGCTTCGAATAACGTTAAGATGGTGAAGGTGGTTTTGGAGGATTCATGGGGGTTTTTGAAGGGCATCAAATATGACTTTCTGTGCATGGGGACTTCCAGCGCTCATCAAGGAAATGTAGAGTGCACAAACGTGGACTAATAATAGTCTCGATGAAAACACAAGCGAGGCCGATCGCTACTTTCACGCAGTGTGGTTCTGCCCACAGCAACGCTCCTTCCATATGGAATGGAAACCGCGTGTTCAAAGGTCATTGAAAAACTGGGAAATGGGTAAATGTGGTCATGGATAATGCTGTCTATTCAAACTGCTAATTTCACACATGGAGGTTGCAGAAATGGGCTATTCTTGGTGGAGAAGTTGGATTTCCTGAGCAACCCAAATCAACCAATGCCTTTTTTTTTTTTTAAAAAAGCACTCACTTCAAAAACCTTGCTTACTGATATCAGGCCAACTATACTTTGGTGTTGTGGCTTTGATACTGAGTAAGAGCACTGGTGATTCATCTGGGACTCTAGACATGACATTCGAGATCAAAGTGATGACATCAAAGCAACTGGATCAAGAAAGCCTTTGGGTTGTGTCCGAAGCGTAGTCAGAACCAAAACAGAGCGATGTCAACAGACAATACTAATCTTATGGTAAACTCCAGATCACCAGAGAAATAAAGCATGTTGTTTCCGTAAAAAAAATTCCAATCTACCTCGGTGTGACCCACATCTGGATAAACCCCATGCATATAGCAGCTTTCTGTTTCATCTAGTAGGGAAGGGTTGCCATGAAGTTGCAGCCAATTTATGGTGACCCTGTAGGGTTTTCAAGCCAAGAGACCTTCAGAGGTGGTTTGCTATTGCCCGCCTCTGCGTGGCAACCCCAGTATTCCTCAGTGGTCTCCCCTCCAAATACTAACCAGGGCTGACCCTGCTTAGCTTCCGAGATCTGATGAGATTGGGCTAGCCTGTGCTATCCAGGTTAGGCCTCCGTATATATCAGAGAACTTCATAAACAAGAGATTGAAAGACCTACATTCCTGAATTCAAAGTCCAAGGCTCCCAGGGAGGCACAGTCCTTTCAAAACCGATGTTAGCGCTACCTTCTGCTTTGAACTCCCCGCCACTATTAGCTGATCTTGTTTAACAAACAGCAAAGTGGCTCCCATGGGATGCTTTTGTGACTAACCAGGTGCCGATTTTCCCTCTACGGTCTTCAGGCCAAGGACTCCAGGCTCTGGGCCAAAGGTTTTCCAGCTGATTTCAGACATAAGAGCAGGGCTGTTCTCAATGGGGGGAAAAATGGCACCGATATCTCTTGTGGCGTCTAGATCAAAGAGTTTTCTTTCCCTATGGAACACCAGTGCTATCAGCTACCGGGCTGGTAATGTGACTCAGTTTTTCCCTTCTCTGTATTTCATGGCCAAGAAAGTCCATGTTACTGCTACACTGCGAATCATCGTGACTATTAGGGAGGTCAAAGAGGTTTTTAACATCATGAGCAAGGACTGGAGTCCATCTGACTAAAAAAACCATTGGTGGAAAGTGCTGTCTAGTTGCAGTCAATTTATGGCAATCCGCTCGGATTTTCAAGGCAAGAGACTTCAGGGGTGGTTTGCCATTGCCTGCACAGAGGAAGAGGAGGAGGAGGAAGAGGAGGAGGAGGAAGAGGAGGAGGAGGAAGAGGAGGAGGAGATTTGATTTATACCCCGCCTTCCCTTGGAGTCTCAGAGTGGCTTACACTCTCCGTCCCTTCCCTTCCCCACAACAGACACTTTGTGAGGTAGGTGGGGCTGAGAGAGCTATTGAGAAGGCTGCTCTTGTGAGAACTGTGACTGGCCCAAGGTCACCCAGCTGGCTGCATGTAGAGGAGTGGGGAATCAAATCCGGTTCTCCAGATTAGAGTCCACCACTCTTAACCACTATACCAAACTGGCTGGAGACCCAGGACTTCCTTGGAGGTCTCCCATCCAAATACTAACCAGGGCCGGCCCTGCTTAGCTTCTGAGATCTGACAAGATCCGGCTAGCCTGGGCTATCCAGGTCAAGAAAAGTACTATTAGCAGGGCTCTTTTTGTAGCAGGAACTCCTTTGCATATTAGGCCACACACCCCTCATGTAGCCAGTCCTCCAAGAGCTTCTAACAGGGGCTACTGTCAGCTCTTGGAGGATTGGCTACATGAGGGTGTGTCACCTAATATGCAAAGGAGTTCCTGCTACAAAAAGAGCCCTGACTATTAGGGTTTGGTCATACGTGCCAGATAACACAGAGGGGGAAGTGAGGCTATTTGCTCTGCAGACGCACCAGTGGATGAATCGTTTTTTTTCTGTTGCCGCGTGTTTCCAGTGCGCTTCAATGAGGGATCACCGACACAATGGGAGCACACCAGAGTGATCACACGGGCAAGCCCGTCTGCGGCCCGTCGCAAACCCGTTTGATACAGCGCTTTCCCTGGTATTTTTTAACTCTGCTTCTTTGGCAGGGCGAGACTGGTTGCCGACGGGTGCGGGATGCTTGCCAGATGTTCCCGTGTGATCGTGCCCTTAAAATCCACCTGGCATTCGTGCCTATCGCGTGGCTAGTTCTGGGTGTGATCGGGGCCTTAGATGGCATATAATGGATTGGGCGGGTTGGAGGAATAGAGGCACGCATGAATTTCCTGTGCCCTAACCAGAGTGGAAATCAGCACATCTCCACCCTGGAGAAATAAAATGGGCACATGCCACACACTTTCAGGGACACAGATATCTACAGTGGGGTGTGGGAAATTCCCTGTCCCCATGATTTCTCATTGCATCACAGAAAAGTCAGCTTACGGATCCGAAGCTGAAGACAGCCAGGTGTCGAGAGAATCTGGTGTTTAATCTGAGGGAAATCCAAACCCTCACAGCCATGAACTTCTCTTGGGAGGCTTTTGGCGATCACTGGGTTAGATTCACCCAGCTTCTCAGTTACTGAAAAGGGACTAAGGGGATGCACTTTGACCGCCAAAACATTTCACACTGAGAATCGTGGAACTTGCATGGACAAAAGTCATATGGGAAACACACTCTCTGGTGAGAAAGAGAAACAGGGAGGACTGAGCTGAAAAGCTCGCTGGACCCAACCTGCTGTCCCTCTGCCTAGCCTGTCTCGCAGGGCCATCACACTGCTCCAGCGTTTTCCCAAACTCTTTGGAGAGGTAGGATGCCAAAGAACAGTTACAGCCAAAAAGAAGGAAGGAAGGAAGGAAGGAAGGAAGGAAGGAAGGAAGGAAGGAAGGAAGGAAGGAGGGAGGGAGGGAGGGAGGGAGGGAGGGAGGGAGGGAGGGAGGGAGGGAAGGAAGGAAGGAAGGAAGGAAGGAAGGAAGGAAGGAAGGAAGGAAGGAAGGAAGGAAGGAAGGAAGGAAGGAAGGAAGGAAGGAAGGAAGAAAGAAAGAAAGAAAGAAAGAAAGAAAGAAAGAAAGAAAGAAAGAAAGAAAGAAAGAAAGAAAGAAAGAAAGAAAGAAAGAAAGAAAGAAAGAAAGAAAGAAAGAAAGAAAGCTCTATGCAACCCAGATGAATGACTGAAATGACCAACAGCAGATTAAGAAGGTGAGAGGCTGAGGCATCATTAATAGAGATCAGTTTTGAAGGAATGGAGCCCTGTATACAGGGAAGGGCAGGCTACAAGTTGAAACAAACAAACAAACTGTTATGTCCGCTGACTGCCTGAGCTTGGAACGTAAGAGACAATAGGGACTAGGATCCTGAAACCCCAAGCAGGGCACCAATAGGAACCTTTGCAGGAAATTCAAACCCACCAATGGGAACCAAGGGTGGTCCACGGGGACTGTATATAGTTGGCCTGTAGCCAGTATTGCTTCTTCTGTTGTGTACCAGTAAACCAGGTGTTGTTTATCACACTGTTTCCTGAGTCTCTAATGCGTCGAACCCACTACACAACACAAACAAATAAGAATGGCAGGATGAAGGGTTCAAAGCTCTCAGCTCAGACGCCCTGGGCAGCTGCAGCAGATCCCTAACTGGTAGGGTTACCAATCTCCAGGTGGGGCCTGGAGATCTCCTGGGATTACAACTGATTCCCACATTACAGAAACCTGTTCCCCTGGAGGAAATGGCTGCTTTGGAGGGTAGACTCTATGACATTACACCCCACTGATGCCTCTTTCCCTTCCTCAAATCTTGCCCTCCCCTGGTTCCACCTCCAAGTCTCCAGGAATTCCTAACCCACAGTTGGCAATCCTACAGGTTGAACATGCTGGATTCAGGTTTTTCCAAAAAAAACCCAAAAAGGCTCTGTCCTGTACTCCAAAGACAGGAAGGCTCTGTCCTGTACCCAACTGTTTGTAGGATAAGGGCATCTGGAGAAGGTCTTCACATGGTCAGCCAGGGCGACCAGCAATGGACATCTTCCCTGTGTAACATTCCTGAGCTTGGGATATGTATTTGTCTATCTCATAATGCACAACTGTATTACAAACTGTGGCATTCCCCCCCCAAAAAAAATCTAACCTGGTTCAGAATGCAAATGGGATTTTGTGAAGTTCTACACACGTCCCACCATCACTCAGCTTGGTCAGTCCAAAGTCAGCTGTTTTCTACATGCCTGCACAAAAACTCTTCAATATTAAGCTCCTGGACGGGTTCTCATTGAAATTCGGAAGAACCCTGAACCTTCCCAAGCCAAGCTGTTTCACAGAAGTACCAAGTTCTTTAGTGGTACCTCCTTGGCTTCAATGAACTGTTAACCAATGGCTAGAAAGACCATTGATTGCTCTCTGTGATCCAAGATGGCTATTCATAGGATTCTGACTGCTTGTCTTTCAAAGAGAAGTAAAGTTTATTTCCTTTATAAAAGGACATGATCTGGCCCTGACCTGGATAGCCCAGGCAAGCCTGATCTCATCAGATCTTGGAAGCTAAGCAGGGCTGACCCCGGCAAGTACTTGGAATGGAGACCTCCAAGGAATACCAGGGCTGGGACGCAGGGGCAGTCAATAGTAAGCCAGCTCTCTGAAAGTTCAAGCCCCATTAGGGCTCACCAGAAGTCAACCATGACTTTCAGGCATACGAACACCCACAGGATACTCACCAAAAAAGGATACGATCTGAAGAACAAGTACACATGGCTTCTAATTTCTTACCATAGTTCTGGAGATTTAAAAAAAAATGCTGTGAGACTTTAAAAAGTCATATCCCTATATAAGGAAATCTATCGAACCGCTTCCGATTTCATAGCACAGGATATGCCAAGGGAATGAGACAGCTTTGGCAGTGGTAAGGCAAACAATTCCAGCAGTATTTAAATGCTTGGAGGACATTTAAAGTCATCTTGGGATGTAAATTCCACTTTGATCACACGTCCCAACCCTAATCTGTAAGTGTATTTTTTAAAAATCTCTTTCATTCATTTTTTTAAAAAAGGAATAAAAAAGATAGGGATACAGATGTTATGATAACTTATGACTTATGACTGTAGGCGTTGAAACCTTGCAGCCCTAGGCTTGGATCTGGTCAAAACGGGCCATTTCCATCTACTGATTTATTTTATTAAATGTATATCCCACCCTGCCCACATAGGAGGCTCAGGGTGGATTCCAAACAAACCGATCTGCCCAAATTAAGAACACATAGATCAATTAAAATTAAAACATGTAAACAATATAATACTGAATAGACAATATGCCTCAACATATTATCTTTATTCCTGCAATATAGAACCTGCGGTCACTGGAGGGGAGGCCATATCATAGAATCATAGAGTGGGAAGGGACCTCCAGGGTCATCTAGTCCAACCCCCCTGCACAATGCAGGAAATTCACAACTACCTCCCACTCCACACACCCCAGTAACCCCTGCTCCATGCCCAGAAGATGGCAAAAAAAAAAAACCCCAACCCCTCCAGGATCCCCGGCCAAACTGGTCTGGAGAAAAATTGCTTCCTCACCCCAAAGTGGCAATCAGCATTTCCCGGGGCGTGTAAGAAAGGGCCACAAGATGGATGTCCACTGCCTCAACTAAAAGCCTGGTGGAGCAGCTCGGTCTTATAGGCTCTGTGGAACTCTAACAGGTCCCGCAGGGACCTGATCTCATAAGGGAGCTCATTCCACCAGGTGGGGGTCCCCTTCCCACAGTAAATCCTCCTTAGGATCCCCCGTCCCCCCGGAGCAGCATTTCACGGAGTTCGGTGCACTGCGGTGGGAAGGGGGAAGTAGGGAAGCTCCATTCCGCCTTTGGAAACTTTAGTCTGGATTCAACCCATAATGCTCTGATATTTATTTATTTATTTATTTATTTATTTATTTATTTATTTATTTATTTCCAATTTATACCCCACCAAAGCAGGCTCTGAATCACAAGCGGGAGTTAAGATTGCTGGGGAAAAGATCAATAACCTCAGATATGCAGACGATATCACTCTGCTGGCAGAAAGTGAAGAGGACCTAAAGAGCCTCTTGTTCAGAGTGAAAGAGGAGAGCGCAAAAGTGGGCTTGAAGCTCAACATCATGATCATGGCATCTGGCCCCATCACTCCTTGGCAAATAGAAGTGGAAGTCGTAGAAGTAGTGACAGACTTCACGTTCCTAGGATCCCAGATCACTGCAGATGGTGACTGCAGCCATGAAATTAAAAGACGCCTGCTCCTTGGGAGGAAAGCGATGGCAAACCTAAACAGCATGATAAAAAGCAGAGACATCACCCTGCCAACAAAAGTCCGCATGGTCAAAGCAATGGTACTCCCTGTAGTAACGTATGGCTGTGAGAGTTGGACTATAAGGAAGGCCGAGCGCCGAAGAATAGATTCTTTTGAACTATGGTGCTGGAGAAGACTCTTGAGAGTCCTTTGGACTGCAAGGAGATCAAATCAGTCAATCCTAAAAGAAATCAACCCTGACTGTTCCCTGGAAGGCCAGATCCTGAAGCTGAAGCTCAAATACTTTGGCCACCAAATGAGAAGGGAGCATTCACTGGAGAAGACCCTGATGCTGGGAAAGATTGAAGGTCAAAGAAGAAGGGGACGGCAAAGGATGAGATGGTTAGACAGTGTCATCGATGCAACGAACATGAAATTGAGCAAACTTCAGCGGACAGCGGAAGACAGGAGGGCCTGGCGTGATCTGGTCCATGGGGTCACGAAGAGTCGGACTCGACTGTGCGACTGAACAACAACAAAAAGCAGGCTCAGGGCGGCTTACACAAGATAAAATACACATTAACCATCAAAACCGCCATAAAACATTTAAAAACAATTCATTAAAACAATACAACACTAAAGTGCTGTGTTGTTTTGATGTCATAACAGTAGCGTCTCCACATGAGTGCACAAGTTGTTTAAGTTACCAGCTCACTGATCTTCCTCAGATATAGTTGGCGTGCACAGGCGGTTGATAGCCAACCAAGGACCCGGCTCTACAAGTTGTTATGGTTGTTAATAGTGGTGTTAATAGGGGTGGTGGCTCCTAGTTGAGAGCCTGGCAGAAGAGCTCCGTCTTGCAGGCCCTGCGGAACTGTAAAAGCTCCCACAGGGCCCTGATCTCTTCCAGGAGCTCATTCCACCAGTATGGAGCCACCACCGAGAAAGCCCTGGCCCTAGTTACAACCAGCCTGGCATCTTTGGGACCTGGGAGGACCAATCGGTTTTGTGACCCTGACCGTAGTGCTCTCTGGGGTATATATATGGGGAAAGGCAGTCCCTTAGGTAAGTTGGACCCTGGCCATAAATCCAGCAGGTATTGTTCTTCCTCCTGATTCGAATTGCAATGGTCTCCCAGCAAGCTGGCCAGGAAAATCCAGACTCCTGTGAAAACAAAACACCGATGGCCATCATGCCTCCTCCTCAACAAAGGTAAAGGTAAAGGTTCCCTTGCTCGAAAGCCAGTCGAATCCGACTCTAGGGTTGCAGTGCTCATCTCCATTTCAAAGCCAAAGAGCCAGCGCTGTCCGAAGACGTTTCCGTGGTCATGTGGCTGGCATGACTGAACACCAAGGTGCATGGAACGCTGTTAACTTCCCACCTAAGTGGTACCTATTTATCTACTTGCAATTTCTTGCTTTCGAACTGCTAGGTTGGCAGGAGCTGGGGCCAGAGACGGGAGCTCACTCCATCTTGCGGCACTCTCGGGTCTCGAACTGCTGAACTACTGACCTTCCACAGCCTGCAGTTCAGTGTCTTAACCACTTGAGCCACCGCAGCTCAACAAACAAACACACTAAACCAGCCAGGGGGCTACGTTTTCAGAGAGGGGCATTGTGAAAGTCTCTGGGTGGTAGCTGGAGATCTCTGGGAATTACAACTGGTCTTCAGATCACAGGGATTGGTTCCCCAGGAGAAAATGGCCACTTTGGAAGGTGGACCCTATGGCGTTGTACCCTACTGAGGCCCCTCCCCTCCCCAAGCCCCGCCCTCCCCAAGTTCCGCCCCCCCACATCTCCAGGAATTTCCCAACCTGGAGCTGGAAACCCTCGATTTGGTGGAAATACTAACTTGGTGTCATGGATAAAAGTGTCAGACTAGGATCTGGGAAGCTCAGGTTCGAATCCCCACTACGCCATCACCGAGCTGCGGCTCACTGGCACAGCGTCTGCTCGGCATGCAGAAGATCCCTCCCAGGTTCAATCCCCGGCATCTCCAGTTAAATGGACTGGGTAGGAGGTGAAGCGGAAGACCTCTGCCTGAGAACCCTGGATATCTGTAGCTGTCCTCCGCATGGCCTTACTGGTTCCTTTAAAGCAGCAGTGATATGCTGCAATTTGCCAGTCAAGCTTTTCACGGTTTGAAGCTTATGCGTTCCCACTTGCTCCAAGCTGCTCCCAAAGGCCCAGGGACAGAGGCTGGTTTGCAGGTTGGGAAACAGGCAATCTTACCCCAAGGACTGCTTGCCAGGATGCAACAAAGAGATTCCCCCTTTCTCTCTGGAGATGAGACAGCTGTGTCTTCTCACACTTTCGACCTCTCAATGACGTTGTTCCTGCGGTCTGTGCACCTGAATGATGCTATTATTAGAGCTGCACTTAGGGGGCAGATTGGGTCAAAGAAGGTTGGGCTGAGTAGACCCTCCCCCACTCCAGCAGCGGATTCGTAGCTCATTGTTAGAGCATCTGCTTTGCATGCAGAAGGTTTCAGGTTCATTCCCCGGCATCTAGATGGCCACCTGACAGCAACGCTGCTTCTGTGAACTTAGGCAGATCATGAGACGGAGGGCAGGAAGGGTCGCCTCAGTGCTTAGTTCTTGTGGCCCTTTCTTGCACGCACGCAGGGGAATGCCGATCACCACTTTGGGGCCAGGAAGCAGTTGTTCTCCTGGCCACTTTGGCCAGGTTTCCTGGAGGGTTTCCCCCTCCTCTTCTGGGCATACAGCAGGGGTCACTGTGGATGTGGGGGGTGGTATTTGTGAATGTCCTGCATAGTGCAGGGGGTTGAACTAGATGACCCTGGAGGTCCCTTCCATCTCTATGATTCTATCTCCAGTCAAAAAAGTTCTGCAGCCAACACCAGGTGATGGTGTGCCACGAAAAGCTTTGGCTGTCCCTTTTCAGAAATGAAACCTCTATTAAAGGGAAAGGGCATATCTTTTCTTGGTCAGGTGCAATGTTCCCTCTAAGCTGTGGAGTCTTGTGAGCAAAAATTCTGCTTTGTGAGCTACTGGCGTTAAAGTTGTGAGCGAGCAATTTGGTTACTGCATAAAATTAGTTTGTTCTGCAGTCATCCTTCCTGAGCTGAGACAAAAATCTGTGATCCAGAGGCTAAAAAGCTGTGAGCTAGCTCACACAAACTCAGCTTAGAGGCAACACTGGTCAGGTGGCATCTCTATGGCTCATTGTCTTTGTCTGTGTCATCAACAGCCAGGTCTGAGCCATGGGGGGAGGAGGAGGAGGAGGAGGAGAATGAATTTATACCCCACTCATCACTCAGTCTCAGAGTGGCTTAAAAACTCCTTTCCCTTCCCTTCCCCACAACAGACACCATGTGAGGTAGGTGGGGCTGAGAGAGCTCTTCTGAGAACTGCCCTTGAGCTCTGACAGAACTATAGCTTGCCCAAGGTCATCCAGCAGCTGCCAGTGGAGGAGTGGGGAAGGAAGGATCAGGATGATGGGGAAGATGGACATTGGCCTGCATATTGTGCTTCATTTTCATTTTATCTTCTCTTCATTCATTCAGTAATTGCTTTCCTGGGGGGGGGGGAGCATCCAGCTCTATCATGTGTGATCATTTCAAAAGCTTATGGCACCTTAAAACTACACAGCTAAGGATACAAAATAGCTATGTTTGAAATATGCAGGTGCACAAACAGGAATGGCTTTCTGCTGTAAGACTGAGGCAGTACAAAACCGAGCAAAATAGCTAGGGTTGCCAACTCTGGATTGGGAAATTCATGGAGATTTGAGGGGTTGTGTAAAGTACTAGGTTCTAGACGTGTTGTGTAGCGGATCAGCTCCTAGTCTATTGCTCTAGATACAAGACAAGACAACCCAGCCAGCCCGGAGGCCAGCTTATATCCCGGTTGCATGCCACACCCCACACACATCGCACACCCGTGATAGGTTTATTTACAGTGCGCCCATCTCCCACTGGTTCATAACTGGATCCTGACTGACTGATTGGTCCGTTCTAGGATCCGTGCGGGATATTGTCTCTGGAAGTGAAGCTTTGCTACTTCGCATGATCACGTGCAGAGCTCTTTTTGTAGCAGGAACTCCTTTGCATATTAGGCGACCACACCTTTAATATAGCCAATCCTCCAAGAGTTTAAAGTAGCCCCTGTAAGAAGAGCTCTGTAAGCTCTTGGAGGATTGGCTACATTAGGGAGGGTGTCGCCTAATATGCAAAGGAGCTCCTGCTACAAAAAGAGCCCTGACCACGTGCAAAGTCTACTGCGTGTGCGGTCTTCAGTTGATACACTGAAGGTTGAGATGAGGAAGGGATTGGTTTGGAGAGGGGTGGAACCTCACTGGGGTACAATGCCATAGATTCCACCCTCCAAAGCAGCCGTTTTCTCCAGGTGAACTGATCTCTATTTCCCAGAGATGACTTCTAACTCCAGGAGACCTCCAGGCCCCACCTGGAAGTTGGCAGCCCTAAAAATAGCCATATAACTGAAGCAAGTTCTTAAAGTGGTTTTTTTTTGAAGACCGAAGCCAACTAAAGCCCCAAAGGGTGAACCGATTTCCAAGAGAAACACTGGCCCCGGTCATACGGGCCAGAAAACGCTGTTCGCCCCGAAGCAAAATAAGGCACAGTAGCCCGATCACATGGGCCACCGGGTTGCCACGCTCCAGCTCCGAGTGCTGATCACACCGCGCTGCTGCAGCGCGGCAAAAAAGCGGCACAGCAGAGCACGCAAGCCACGCTGGTGTAAAGTGTGCATGAGCCATTGTGGGGGGCGGGGGGCGGCCGCTGTCAGTGTCTTGCATGTGCGCATGTGCCATTCGGCGTTGGTGTGCATCCCATGGGAACTTACAACATCCGGAAACTCCGGGACATGGGCGGGCGTCAGATGCCGCGGGATACTGGTGCTCCCGCGATCAGACACCGGCCTTTGCCCCGGGGTTTCTGGAAACTAGTGCTTCTGCCCTGGTAGTTTTTTACTCCGCATCTTCGGAGGGAAGCCTCGGGTTGGCCACGGGAGTGCCCAGATGCACCTGTGTGATCGCTCATGGAAACTGCAGGGCTACCGTGCCTTCGGCAGGGCAAATGCTCCATGTGAACAGGGCCACTGTTGCTCTGAGTTAGAAAGGCGGGTTTTATAAATCCGCGGAGCCTTGCATTTTCGCAATTCCTCTCTCCTTCCCGTATCCTGAAGTTGCTAGCTTTGGGTTGGGAAGTGGAGTATAATGGCATGGCAGCCATTTCTCTCCAGGGGGAGGGAATTATTGTTTGTAGTCTGGAAAGCAATTGTAATTCTGAAAGATCTCCCCACCTTACCTGGAGGTTGGCGACTGTAAATGAATCCCTCTCACCCGTGCCACTCTTTGGGGCCTGTTTCTTTGGGAGAAAACTTGGCTTTGCCCGCCTGTCCTTCTCACTTCTAGGTCAGCTGAGGATAACAGAGTTATGATGTTCTCTCAGTACCTATTAACAGGAAGTGGGTAAAACTTCTATTGGGGCCGCCTTGATGGGAGGCACCAGAAAAGAAACACTATCTTACCTGTTCTTGTGGTTTCCTAAAATACCTCGGTACTTTTTGACTTCCTGTGCTGGTAAAGCATGAATTCTTTCTTGTAACTCGGTCTTGAAAGGTTCCGGCAGGACAGTCTTTTCACAAGAAAAAAAATCTGTGTCAAACTAAGGTGTGACAGCAAGGAACCAGGTGTCAGAAAGAACTGAGTAGCCTTCTGAATTCTTAGAAAATGGAATGGGGAGGGGGAAACGTAACACCTACGGGGGACGGAGGGAGGGAGAGACACTGGATCAATTTCTTGCTGTTGCTTCCTTCTCGAAAGCACTGCTTCCACCCTGGGTTTGCAGAAGATGAGCAGTGAATCAAGAAACCTCAACCCCTGCCACATGTTTTATTAGTCTTGAAGGTGCTACTGGACTCTTGCTCTTCTCTACTGATGCAGAAGACGGTTAAGTCTGGAGGTAGCAGAATTGGGCTGCTCTAGATCAGGCTACAGGTAGAAGTACCACATTGTGATTGTTTTGCCCTGAAAAAAATGCCTTGCATTTTTTTTAAAAAAGGAAGTACATTAGAGAGAAAAGTTCTAGATTAGCTCTTCCGCTGCTGTGCTGGTTTCCCACTTACATGGTATTATTAACTAGGGGCTCTGCCCACTCTTGCTCTGCTCACGAGCCCCATAGCTGAGGGGTTCCCACCTTTCTTGGTGCCTGTGTGCTTTTAGAAAGCAGGTGGGGCATACAGGTCTGCCACAGGGGTCTTTTCGTAGAAAAACAGTTGCAGGAGCTCATTAGCATATGGTACGCTAATGAGCTATTAGGCTATTAGCATATGCCACACCCCCTGGCATTACCGGAAGTGATGTCAGAAGGGGAAGCAAAAGGGGGGAAGGCATCTTCAAAAGCCTCCTCTTCCCTTCCCCAGCTGGTCTGGGAGGGGGAGCTAAGAGAGAAGAGGTTTAAAGTTTAAACTTCTTCTCATGAGAGTTGGGCCACAGAAGAAGGAAAAAGGGAAGGAAAGAGAGAGAGTAGAGAGAAGGAAAGAAGGAAGGAAAGAGGGAAAGAAAGAGAAGGAAAGGGGAGGGAAAGAAAGAGAGGGAAGAAGAAGGGAAACAGGGAAAGGAGGAAAAAAGAAGAGAAGAAGGTGGGAAAGAAAGAAAGAGAGAATAGAAGAAGGAGGGAAAGAGGAAAAAGAGAGAAAGAAAGGAGGGAATGAAAGCAATTTGGCGGCAATTCGGCCCTATTATATCCTATGGGCCATTGAAGTCAATGGTGAAAACATAGGGTATACCCTCTCCAAAAAGTAACTTTTTCCCCACCATAGAGAACAATGGAGGGAATAGGGGCAACCTGTTTAGGGGCCCATAGAATTGGACCCCTTGGTCCAATGTTCTTGAAACTTGGTGGGTATCTTGGGGAGAGGCTCCATCAGCTACCCTGTGAGTTTGGAGCCTCTCCCTCAAACCTCCTCCCCTCCGGCCCCCAGAATATACCCTATGTTTTCACCATTGACTTCAATGGCCCATAGGATATAATGGAGCTGAAACTGACATTCGGCTGCCTGAAAGACTCCCCGGGATGCCGGCTGGGGGCGGGGCTTGGCTCCTGAGCTCCTGGAGCTGCGCTCTAGTGCGCTCCCCCCAAAAAAATACCCCTGGGTCTGCGATCTTCCCTGATGTTGCCTCCTATTGGGATTCAGAGATTTAGCATCTCTGAACGCGGAGGTTCCCTTTAGTCACCATGGCTAGTAGCCACTGATAGACCTATCCTCCATGAATCTATCTAATCCCCCTTTTAAAGCTGTCTATTCCTGTAGCCATCACAACATCCTCTGGCAGCAAATGCCATCTTTTAATCAATCTCTGTGTAAATTTTCAGTCTAGTGAGACCCCGAGCCCTGTGGGATCTGGTTCAGTTCTGCAGGGCCTGTAAAGACGGAGATGTTCCAATGGACATATGGTTGAGGACAGGGCTTTTTTTGCACAAAAAGCCCAGCAGGAACTCATTAGCATAATAGGTCACACCCAACATCAGAAACTCATTAGCATATTAGGCCACACCCCTGACAGCACAGCTGGGTAGCATATTAGGTCACATACCTCATGTAAGCAGAAGTGTGGTCATCCAGCCACACCCACCTTTTGCTTCTTATTCTGCTTACCTTGTTTGTTGTCAAAACCCAGGGCTTTTCTTGTAGCAGGGACTCCTTTGCAAGTTAGGCCACACATACCTCATGTAGCCAATCCTAATGAGTTTCTGCTGTTGGGTGTGGCCTATTATGCTAATGAATTCCTGCTGGGTGTGGCCAACTTGGGGACCAGCTGGAACTCTGTCCCTGTGAGTTCCTGACCCAAAATAGCCCTCGTTGAGGACAGTGACGGCTACAAAGATCATTTGACCTCCTCCTACTGTTGGGCTGAGAATTTCCCTGTACTGGCTGCCCCCTTAGTTATCCACCTTAAAGGTTTTTCAGGGCACCATCTGTTACGATAGATCAATTACTAATGTTTTAACTCTAAGACTGGTTTTAAATCGTGATGGGCATATTGTATATTAAATTTTATAGTTTATGATATGTTTAATTGTATATCCAGGGCCCAGGGTTTTGGCAACAAACAGGGTAAACAGAATAAGAAACGAAAGGTGGGTGTGGCTGGATGACCACACTTCTGGTAACATGGGGGTGTGGCTTAATATGCCAATGAGCTGTGCTGTCAGGGGTGTGACCTAATATGCTAATGAGTTTCTGCTGTTGGGTGTGGCCTTTTAGGCTAATGAGTTCCTGCTGGGCTTTTTCTACAAAAAAAAGACCTGTGTATATCTATTGTTCATTTAATTGTTGGAAACTGCCCCTGCTTGGCGGGGAAAGGAGTGGGACAAAAGTCTAATAAATGAATAAATTAAAAAAATAGTTTTTAAAAAGAACATAAAATTAAAAAGTTCATTTAAAAAAGCTCCCTGTTTGCAGCTGGCAAACAGGACATGAGCCGAACCCGTGGGCATTCAAACATACTTAAGAACAGGACTTTTTTTGTAGGAAAAGCCCAACAGGAACTCATTAGCATAATAGGCCACACCCAGCAGTAGAAACTCATTAGCATATTAGACCACACTCCTATGTTGCCAGAAGTGTGGTCATCCAGCCACACCCACCTTTTACTTCTTATTCTGTTTACCTTGTTTGTTGTCAAAACCCAGGGCTTTTTTGTAGCAGGAACTCCTTTGCATGTTAGGCCACGCACCCCTCATGTAGCCAATCCTAATGAGTTTCTGCTGCTGGGTGTGGCCTGTTATGCTAATGAGTTCCTACTGGGCGTGGCCAACTAAGAAGCCAGCCGGAACGCCGTTCCTGTGTGTTCCGCCCCCAAAATAGCCCTGCTTAAGAATAATGTACTAAGCACATTATAATATTTACAATTAACCGTGCAATTAAAATCAGCTAAAAATTCACAGGCATTAATTATATAACCCGAATTCCTTTATAAAAATACCCTCCTGAACAATTCCACGATAACAGTAGAAAAGAGCAAGAGTCCCGTAGCACCTTAAAGGCTAACAAACTATGTGGCAGGGCATGAGCTTTTGTGAGTCACTGCTCACTTCTTCAGATGATACACATTCTGTAGAATGACAGAAGCATGAGAGCCTTCCTGATCTGACATAGAAAACACACAACTTTCCGCAGGCCAAGTAACGGTGCCCCTGGAATCCTACAGCTGTAGCCATTGCTGGCTCCCAACCCAGACTCTGAAGGTGATCTTAATACGGAGAGAGAAATCACAGAGACAGTCCAAGGAGAAGATGCTATGGCAGGAGGTGACTTCCACTGCTTTCATGCTGAAAAAGTAACGGAAGACAAAGAAGCAACATGCCTGGATGTGATAAATGACTGTGTCTTAGAACAGCTAGTCATGGATTTAGTTACAGAGCAGACAACACCAGACTTAATCCTAAAGAGTCCTGGATCATGTGGGAAATGGAAGAGTTGTCCGGGAATATGGGCTATAGTGCTATCAGACTCACCATATATGTAAGTGGGAAGTTGCCCAGGAAGTCCAACAGGGTCACATATCATTTGAGAAGAGGAAGGAATTTATTGAAAGGAAGTTGAAATGAAGTGTCAAGAAGGTCAAATTTCTTTTGGACTGTTGTTGAGTTTTTGTACACAAAAGCTACTAGACGCAAATCTCGGTCTGTGGCTGCTTTCACACATGGTGGATGATGCCCTTTCAATGCACTTTAGCAACCGTTTGCAACTGGGTTTTCCACTTGCAAACTATTAGTAAGGTGCACTGAAAGGGCATCGTCCCACATGTGTGAGAGCAGCCCCCGCGTGAATGAGGGCCAAATCAGGCAAGATGCTGGGAGAGCCATGATCCATCCTTCACAGCATTTGAAAATGAAAGAAAAAAATAATAATAATTCAGGTAAAGGTAAAGGTTCCCTTGCTTGAAAGCCAGTCAAATCTGACTCTAGGGTTGCAGTGCTCATCTCTGTTTCAAAGCTGAAGAGCCAGCACTGTCCGAAGACGTTTCCGTGGTCATGTGGCCAGCATGGCTAAACACCAAGGCACACGGAATGCTGTTACCTTCCCACCGAAGTGGTACCTATTTATCTACTTGCAATTTCTTGCTTTCGAACTGCTGACTGTAGTTCAAATTAGGGCCGTGTTCCCGGGGAAGATAGGGTTCAACATATGTTTGTTTATTTGTTTAGTTATTTAAAACATTTATTTGTTCTCTTTCTTCTTTATGGAGCTCAAGTCAACTTACAATATTAATAAAATACATGAAATAGGTTACGTAAAAACATAAGGCCAACATTTAAATATCACAGTCTAGGACTGCTTCAGTCAAACAAGTAAAACACTAAATCGCCGTGTATAATTTTACAATTTCCCCCCTGTTTTTGTATTATGCTAAGTGTGAATTTTTAAAGTATTTTTAGAATGATTCATTCACCAAAATACAACTTAAGCATTAACCATGAAGCTCAAGAGTACATTCAGAATGATGTCACTTCTATAGAAATATTTCAGTCAATAATGAGGTCTTATCTTAGGCACAAGGTTCTAATCTAATATAGGTAAAGGTAAAGGTAAAGTTAGTTGCTGTCAGGTCTTACAGTGCTAAGACCATGGCCACACAACCCGGAAAATCTACAGCAGCTAATGAACTCCGGCCGTGAAAGTCTTTGACAATGTAAAGGTAAAGGCTTCCCTTGCTCAAAAGCCAGTCAAAATCGACTCTCGGGTTGTGGTGCTCATCCCCGTTTCCAAGCTGAAGAGCCAGAGCTGTCCAAAGACGTTTCTGTGGTCATGTGGCCAGCATAACTAGATGCCAAGGTGCACAGAACGCTGTTACCTTCCCACCAAAGCAGTACCTATTTATCTACTTGCGATTTCTTGTTTTCGAACTGCTAGGTTGGCAGGAGCTGGGGCCAGAGACGGGACCTCACTCCGTCATGCGGCACATGGGTCTTGAACTGCTGAACTACTGACCTTCCAGCCTGCAGTTCAGCATCTTAAACACTGAGCCACCACAGCTCCTAATCTAATATACTGATTACAAAAACAACTAAGACAAACAACAGCGTTCTAGTAATCATTCTGTTTGTGTATTCTTCATTCTAAAAATACTTTAAAAATTCACACCGCATAATATAAAAACAGAAAAAAATGTAAAATTATAATCACTGATTTAGTGTTTTACTTAGTTACATACACTGTAGTCCGGTTTGTTGCAATTAATCAAATGAGGTCCTACATAAAAAAACCATTCTGCAGCTGCTTCATAAAGATCAAAAGTGAGGGGGCCAGGTGTGCCTCCCTGGGGAGTTTGTTCCATAATCATGGAAGCAGGGCTCTTTTGTAGCAGGAACTCCTTTGCATATTAGGTGACACACCCCTAATATAGCCAGTTCTCCAAGAGGTTACAGAGCTCTTCTTACAGGGGCTACTGTAAGCTCTTGGAGGATTGGCTACATTGGGTGGGGTGTCACCTAATATGCAAAGGAGTTACTGCTAGGAAAAGAGCCCTGATAAGGCTGCCACCAAAAAGGCCCTCTCTCATGTGCTCACCAAAGAGAGAAGAGAAGACATTGGATTTATACCCCACCCTTCACTACCCAAGGAAGTCTCAGAGCGGCTTACAATCTCTTTTCCCTTCCCCTCCCCACAACAGAGACCCTGTGAGGTAGGTGGGGCTGAGAGAGCTCTCCTGAGACCTGCCCTTGAGAGAACAGCTCTAAAAGAACTTGTGACTGACCCAAAGTCACACCAGCAGCTGCATGTGGAGGAATGGGGAATCAAACCTGGTTCTCCCAGATTAGAGTCTGCGTTCCTACCCACTACACCAAGCTGGCTCTCAAATAAGCTTCTTTGATTGATGGGAGTCAGGGCTCTTTTTGTAGCAGGAACTCTTTTGCATATTAGGCGACCACACCCCTAATGTAGCCAATCCTCCAAGAGTTTACAGTAGCCCCTGTAAGAAGAGCTCTATAAGCTCTTTGAGGATTGGCTACAATAGGGGTGTGTCGTTTAATATGCAAAGGAGTTCCTGCTACAAAAAGAGCCCTGGATGTGACTGTCAGGAGGGCGTCTCCCTCTGATCACTTTCCCTCCTCCACAAGACAGGCAAAGAGAAAGCACCTCTCTTTTCCCAAGAGTAAAACCAGCCTAATTTGGATGAAAGGTTTAAAACTCCACTTCTCCAAACACTAGGGTCCCAGTCTGAATTTTTGAATTAAAAACTTGAGCAACTTATATTACTTCTCTTTCTTAAAATACTATGAAGATCTAAATTCTGACCTGGATAGTCCAGATCCTGGGAACTAAGCAGAGTCCAGTGTTTGGATGCTTGACCTTCAAGAAATACCAGAGTCATGATGTGGAGGCCGGCAATGGCAAACCACCTCTGAAGGCCTCTCGAAAACCCCACGGAGGTTACCGTAAGTCGGCTGTGACCTGATGGCCCTTTCCACCTCCCCCCACCCCCGAAGGTCCAATTGCTGCAGTCTCAGAAACACATGCGGTTGGGGCCTACGTGTAAAGAAATAACACTGTGGTTTAACAACATCTGAGCACCGTATGATGTGAAATATCACCCGTATGACGATGCAAGTGGGGACCAGGGTTCCCCCTCAGCTGAGTTAGTGTGAGCTAGCTCACAGGTTGGTTTGTTTTTTAGCTTCCGGCTCACACATCTTCGTCTTAGCTCAAGAAGGATGGCTCCGGCGCATGCTAATTTACGCAGCAGCCAAATCGCTGGCTCACAACTTTGATGCCAGTAGCTCACAAAGTAGAATTTTTTGCTCACAAGACTCCACAGCTTAGAGGGAACATTGGTTGGGACTAGATCATATCGAACAGAACAGGTGGATTTTCTGTGGGTATCAGAGGCTCTGATTGGGCCAAATGAAGAGCCAGTTTGGTGTAGTGGTTAGGAGCGCAGACTCTAATCTGGGAGAAGTGGGCTTGATTCCCCACTCCTCCACATGCAGCTGCTGGTGTGACCTTGGGTCAGTCACAAGTTCTTTCAGAGCTGTTCTCTCAAGGGCAGTTCTCGAGAGAGCTCTCTCAGCCCCACCTACCTCACAGGGTGTCTGTTGTGGGGAGGGGAAGGGAAAGGGAGATTGTGAGCCACTCTGAGACTCCTTCGGGTAGTGAAGGGCAGGGTATAAATCCAATCTCTTCTCTTCAAAGCAGAATTCCTCTTGAGGATTTGACACACCCTTTAGTGCAAAGATGAACTGCATGGACGATGGTAACGTCAAGTTTTTGATCCAAGTTGCCAAGGAGACTAGCAGCAGTCTCCTCCAGCCTCCTGGAAGCCTCCTGCCATTTTTACATTTTATCGATAATCCACACCTCCAAAGAGTTGAGCCGCACAAATCCCAACACCTAGGAAAGATACATGTTTTACTAGCCAATATGATATTTTGCTGACTTTGGAAGCTCAAGTGAAAATCCAGGGAAGCGCCAAGAGGAAGGAGAAAAAAGCCTTAAGTAGATTTCCGACGGATAAAACAGCTCTCAAAGCTTACTTTCAGCAAGGTGCTGAGTGCCTCCTCTGATCGTAGAAGTACAAACAGCACTCTGAGTCTTAAGAGAAGCTCTTTGTAGATCAAAGAACTAAGCCGATCTTTGGCATCAAAGGTAACATGTGTACTGTATGCATCCTAGCAGAACCCATGTAGCCAGTTAAATCATTCCTAGTATAGACGATGGCGACCATTTTGGTCCCAGGGATACCAACGGAGACCCCTCCACTACAGACAGAGCTCATTAGTGGGGGTCTGGAGACCGGAGGCCAAGCCCTGTGAGGGAAGGCTGAGGAACCTGGGAAAGTTCAGTCTGGAGAAGAAGAGATTGAGGGAGGACAGGATTGCTCTCTTGAAGTCTTTGAAGGGCTGTCACTTCGAGGAGGGCAGGGAGCTGTTCCTGCGGGCAGCAGAGGAGAGGATTCACAAGAATGGGTTGAAATTAAGGACAGGAAGGTACCGGCTGGATCTTAGGAAGAACTTTTTGACAGTCAGAGTTGTGCAACAGTGGAATCAGCTACCTGGCTGTCTTCAAGCAGCGGCTGGACAAGCCCTTGTCAGGGATGCTCTGGGCTGATCCTGCATTGAGCAGGGGGTTGGACTAGATGGCCTGTAGGACCCCTTCTAACTCTGTGATTCTAGGTCCTTTCTGCCCTAGACCATAACCTAGTTCAACCCTGTCCCCGGACTTACATTCTACACTGCACTGCACTCAAGTTCACCCCTGTAATTACCTTGGGGTATTTTTTGTTTCCACATTACATTGAGGTCACCTCAGTTTCGCCCCACACTTGTCCCAGGTTAAACGGATGCTGTTATAACCAGGAATAAACGCAAGGTATTGTGTCATGAGTTGAACTCTGATAAAACCAGGGATGAGATCCAAGTGTGGAAAGGACCTCTATGACTCTACATAGGTTGGAACACCTTCCCTATGAAGAAAGGTTAAAATGCTTGGGGCTCTTTAGCTTGGAGAAACGACGGCTGAGGGGTGACATGATCGAGGTTTATAAGATTATGAATGGGATCGAGCAGGTGGAGAAAGAAGTACTTTTCTCCCTTTCGCACAATACAAGAACTCGTGGGCACTCCATGAAATTGCTGAGCTGTCGGGTTAGAACAGATAAAAGGAAGTCCTTCCTCACCCAAAGAGTGATTAACATATGGAATTCACTGCCACAGGAAGTGGTGGCAGCTACAAGCATGGACAGTTTCAAGAGGGAATTAGATAAGTCCATCAGTGGCTATTAGCCACAAGGTATAGATGGGAACTCTCAGTCTGGGGCAGGTGATGCACTCTATTCTTGGTGCTGGGGAGGGGGGCAGCAGTGAGAGGGCTTCTAGTGTCCTGGCCCCACTGCTGGACCTCCTGATGGCACCTGGTATTTTTGGCCGCTGTGTGACAGAGTGTTGGACTAGATGGGCCATTGGCCTGATTCAACATTGGCTTCTCTTATGTTCTTATGTACAAGTAGAGGCATAGGGGCAGAATCCATCTGGACATTGCCCAAGCAGCAATTTACATGAGGGCTTGTTAATGGGCTGAAGGATGAAGGCATGTGAATATAATTTGAGCATCGGAAGCAGCCTCATGTTGAGTCAGACCACTGTGGTCCATCTGGCCCAGTTCTGCCGACCGCAATTGGTGAGGCTTTCTAAGCTCTTTCTTAGCCCCATGACCTGAGATACTTTCACTGGAGGTGCCAGAAATCAAACCCAGGGACTTTTGTATGTGCTCTGCTCCACTAGCTTTGTTTTGCACTGAGAATCCACTGGGAGGATAGGCAGGACTGAAAAATGAAAGCAGCAGATAGTCATCTCAAGGGAGGACGATTCATGTATATCCCACTTGGACTCCCCAGTTTGGACTCAAAATGACTTTTCAAACATAGTTCTCCTTTCCTCCACTTCCCCACGACAACAGCCCTGTGAGGTAAGCCTGTGAGGTAAGTCAGGCTGAGAGTTTGTGATGGGCCCTCGGTCACCCAATGAGCTGATGTGGCAGAAGTGTGGATTCAAACTCGTGTCACCCAGAGTCCTAGTCCACCACTGGATCCACTCCACCCCACAGCTCATGTTTAAATTTATTTGCAGGATCATTAATTTGTAATAGTACTACTAGGATTATACACAATAAAATATATATGAGCAGTGACCTGACTGGCAACAAAGTGAAAAGTAATACTTATGCCCCCACCACCGTTCCCCAAGATAACAATAACCTAGCAATTTAACTGGTAGGAGGTAAATAGGGGCAAGGAGATACAAATGGGCATTGTTTGGATACCACGACATCACTTCCTGTGCAACCCTGGAAGTGACATCATCACGTCAGCATGATGCTTTAGGATCCCCCCCACACACACAAACTAGGATTCCATAGCAGGAAACCTGGCATCCCTATTCCCCACTCTGCTGTGGGATTTTAGTGGATGACCTTCTCAGTCTAACCTACCTCACAGGGTGGTGGTTGTGAAGATGAAATGCAAGTTATTGATATATACCAATTCACTGGATTTCCATGCTTTAATGTCTGAATTCACAAGAGTATTTTGGAGAAGGGAGCTTGCTTTCAGCATGCATCCAATTGCAATGAAATGCAACAGACTCCAGTCAGTGCAGACAGTATCAATGAACAGCAACTTTTCCCAGTATTGATTTTGCAGGGATCGGACATGTGGCAAAGAAAGACTTCCCCACATCCAGTGATTTTTATTTTTAATGGCAAGCGCTGTTTTATTTAATAGCAAGTGCTCTTCACACTTGTCTGTTTAAATAGCTCTCGATACGCAAATATTTTCCCAGAGCGTCAGTGTAATTAATGTATAAATAAACCACATCTCTTCTAAGTGGCTGACATATGTTTATGAAATATTTGCCAGCGTGATATTACGGAACCTCACTTCAGTGAAAGCGAGCGGTGCCACCGTTTTGAAAGCTCTCTCTCCCTCTCTCGGACAAAACACCACTAAGACGTTCGCACACAGAGAAGTAAAATTAATGTAATAAAAAGATCTCTAGATCTGTGAGCCATCTGGCACGGGGGCAAGGCATTCAAAACCAGGGGACTTGGCTTGCAGAGACCGACCCGGTGCATTAGATAAATTGAAGGGCTATAAAAGGATTCCCGCCAGCCACAAACCCTTCACTGAGGGCTTCCAAATGGAAAAACATAAATTCTACTTTGTTGCTCAAGCTGCGACAAGCAGGTCACGTACGGAGGCACCGTGTCTCAAACAGCGGCATGATGGGAAGCAAATTAGGGTTGCCAGCCTCCAGCTGGGATCTGGAGATCTCTGATAACTGATCTCCAGACTGTAGAGATCAATTCCTTTGGAGAGAATGGCTGCTTTGGAGGGTGGACTCTGTCACATTGTACCCTGCTGACGCCCCTCCCCAAATCATGCCCTCCCCCACCGCTTTGCTTTCTCCAAAATCTTATCAAGGCTATATGTACATGGGCCCTAATTCCGTCCCCCCCATGATTTTTTTGCTGATAACTATCTCAGATTCTTCCATCACTTTGAGCATTGCAGGAGGAGGAGGAGATTGGATATATATCCCACCCTTCACTAGTCTCAGAGCAGCTTACAATCCAAGAGGTCTTCTTGAGCATTCAGGAGATTCCTTCCTCTTTTGAGAATTCAGGCACCATTTTGGTTGCCCTGGCAACAAGCAACCAGAAAGATGGCCATAGTCCTGTGAGAGTAGGGACCCTCATGAATAGGTTCCCCAACTCCGGGTTGGAAAACAGATGGAGATTTGGGGGTGGAGCCTGAGTAAGGTGGAGTTTGAGGAGGCACCTCAGGGGGTATAATTTTTTAAAAATGTATTTATTAGATTTCTATTCCAACCTTTCCTGAAGGTTCAGGGAGGATTACAACAATAAAACAACAACTGGATATAAAATACATAATATTTAAGACACTGGTCATTCATAAATAATAGAATGTAAAGAAGTGGATAAGTTCCAGGAGAACCACAATATGTTCCAACACAACCAGTTCAGGCCTCCATGAAAAAGACAGACTTGCAAGCCCTGCAGAAGCTTGGAAGGTCCCACAGGGCTCGAACCTCATCTGACAAGGCATTCCACCAGGTCGAGGCCAAAGTGGAAAAGGCCCTTGTCCTGGTTGTAGCCAAGCAGACCTCTCAAGGGCCAGGTGCCACCAACAAGTTGCGTGATGATGAGCGCAGTGTAAATAATGCCATAGACTCCACCTTCCAAAGCAGCCATTTTCTCTGAGGGAATGGATCTCTGGTGTCTAGAGACCAATTATAATTCCAGAAGATTTCTAGGGCCCATCTGGAGGTTGGAACTGTACTCACAAGAGATTGGGCAGCCCTATTGGCCATGCATGGCTACCTGTGCTTTGTTTAAGGATGCCGGGGGGGGCGAGGAGGAGGTGAGGAAGAGTGACTGCTTTGGGTCAAGGTGGCAGGCAGAGACAGTGGGGGTGGGCAGAAGGGAGATCCCTACCACTCTCATGTATGAGTCTACCATGTTTGCTAGTTAGCTCTAACACAGAATTACACTAACATCAAATTCAGACTTTTGCCTGAAATGGAAATGGGTATTCTGTTTTCACATTAGTGTATTCTGGAACTTCAGCCCAATTTATCAAAATTCAAATGGTGGTGGAAAGTGGCATAAGGCCTCATCCAACTTATGGTGACCCCAAAGAGTTTTCAAGGCAAGAAAGGATCAGAGGTGGTTTGCCCATGTCTATCTTTGTCCAGTGTAGCAACCCTCAGCTTCTTTGGAGGTCCCCCATCCAAAAAATATGCAGAAGTTTGTTTAGCTTCCAAGATCTGATGAGATTGGGCTAGTCTGGACTATGTAGGTGAGGGCAAAATCCAGACAGCATTAATCAAATGCTAAATCAACAAAACATTGCTGCATAAACTGTGTTCCAGTTCTCATTCATATTTCTCTTGCTAAGACGTACTGCATTATGTGTTTTGTAGTCTTAAGTCTGTGTATGTGATGTTCCTGATTCAGTTTTTGCCATTATCAGAGTGCATGCCATTTATATGCAATTGTTGTGTTGAACATTAACAGGAAAAATTGGAACAGAGAAACCAGATGGCAAGGAAACAAAACATCATGGGCTTGATTCACAGGCCAGGAAAGCAAAAGGGAAACGGGTATTTTTCAAATTGACCCAGCGGGAGCGAGAAATCCAGTAGCATCCTTACTGTAAACTTTAACTCTAATCTTTTCAGCTTCAGAAGGGGGAAGGAAGATCTTTGGTGGGAAAATAAATCTACTACTTTCTGTCACCTTTCTATCATTGTTTATTGATGTTTAGATCCACAGGTATATATATTCTGTTCAAACCCAAGGTCCATACACAATGTCTGCAAAGTCCACTCAAAGCACAGTTCTGCAGCCTGAATGAAGGGCAGATGTCAATCAAACATCTAGCAAACGCTCCATGTGCAAGATGTTCTGCCTTCCCATTCCATCAGCTATTGCCCCTACACCAAAGCTGCTATGTATGTGATATCAAGGGCATGAGGTATGCGCACATATTTTTAAAAAATTACCATTCACCAAGGGAACACCTAAATGGGATATGGATGTTCCTCACCTACCTGAAAATGGACATAAATCTGACATTAAAAGATCACAACATTTTTTTTAAAAAAACAACAGTGGGGGACCATTTTAATCTTCCAGGATGCTCCATTCTTGATCTAAGAGTTGCAGTCTCCAAACAAAGAAACTTCAAGGGGAGATAACAGTGTGAGTTCATTCACAAATTCAGAACAATGGACACCTCCCCCCCCAGGCTGAATAGGGACACAGGATTCTTAACTCACTACAGATGCTAATTTTCTGCTCACAAGCATTTCCTCTCTGCATTAATCAAGCTGATTGCATTCTGAATTGTACCTCTGCATTCTGACTTCCTTCTCTACAACATCTCTCCACTCTGACTTTTATCTGATGAAAGGAGCTTTGACTCTCAGAAACGTATACCCCCAAAATCTTGTTGTCCTCCAAGGTGCTACTGGACTCAAAACTAGCTCTTGACCAGAGTTCCCTCTAAGCTGAGCTACTGTGAGCTAGCTGACAGTTTTTTAGCCTCCGGCTCACACATTTTTGTCTGAGCTCAGGAAGGAGGGCTCCAGAGCAAACTAATTCATGCAGTAGCCAAATCGCTTGCTCACAATTTTAATGCCAGTCGCTCACAAAATAGAATTTGTGTTCACACGACTCCACAGCTTAGAGGGAGTATTGCTCTTGACCTACCTGATTTCCAGTAAAATCCACCTTTACACCACATCCCCATCATTTCTGGGCTTGGTTGCTCATTCTGGGCACAGATCAAGCCATTCAGCCATCCATCCATCCATTTCTCCATCCCTCCATCCATCTAGACAGACAGACAGACAGACAGACAGACAGACAGACAGAAAGACAGATAGATGATAGATGATAGATGATAGATAGATAGATAGATAGATAGATAGATAGATAGATAGATAGATAGATAGATAGATAGATAGATGATAGATGATAGATGATAGATAGATAGATAGATAGATAGATAGATAGATAGATAGATAGATAGATAGATAGATAGATAGATAGATAGATAGATAGATAGATAGATAGATAGCACCAACTCCGGAACCTCCAGTTTCCCCAAACAATTCCTAGGGGTCCCCCATCCCCCGGATCAGCTTTTGGGGAGTTATTTTGGGCTGCTGTGGGAGGCAGGAATTGACTAAAATTGTCCCCCCCGGAGCCCACATAGAAATCTATGTGAGATCCAAGCCACTGCGATTCTAAAGGCACATGTTTTCCTAGGCTGAGAAAATATAGTCCTGAGGGGGGGAAATGACCTTCACCAGGTCTTTTATTTCAAATCCCTTTGCAAACATTATCAAATAAGAAATGCTGATGTGAGAGATCTCTGGTACTGCTGTGGACGCATCTTTCAGCTACACTGAATAAGGCACTAAGGACATGCGCATGTACAATGGCACAGCAGTGAATTTATGGCAACAAGCGAGAAAAGTCCTGGACGATCTCCACCATTTTCATGTGGCAATTTTAGACACTGTTTTTGACACAGTTTTGTCCTTGCGTTTCTGGAGCAGCACAGCATTCACACAACACCATTCCTTTGAGGAGGCAGGATCTGAGACATGAAAATAAACTTTTCCAGGAATTGTGCTTCTGGCGCTTTGATCCCATGAAGAAGAAGAAGAAGAAGAAGAAGAAGAAGAAGAAGAAGAAGAAGAAGAAGAAGAAGAAGAAGAAGAAGAAGAAGAAGAAGAAGAAGAAAAGATTAGATTTATATCCCACCCTTCACTCAGAGTCTCAGAGTGGCTTACAAACTCCTTTCCCTTCCTCTTCCTACAACAGACACTCTGTGAGGTAGGTGGGGCTGAGAGAGCTCTTTCCAGAACTGTCCTTGAGAGAACAGCTCTGACAGAACTATGGGTTGCCCAAGGTCATTCAGCAGCTATAAGTGGAGGAGTGGGGAATCAAACCCGGTTCTCCCAGATTAGAGTCCGCGCACTTAACCACTACACCAAACTGGCACGAGAGCAAACTGCACACACTCATCGCAGTACATGTGATTGCCATTTGGTATGAAAAGGGCAATATATGTCTTTTGTAGTCAGGCATTGTTCCAGGTTTGGAAGAATCCCATGCAGAGAGTTCTGGGTAGCCCCTTCCCGTCTTCCGCCTACCACCAGGCCTTCTGCTCACACTCCCCTTCTCACCCACCCACTCACATGCCCTCCTGCATGTGCCTCCTTCCCCAGCCCTTCTCAACCTTGCTTATGGGCTCCTGCACTGTTCACAGCCATTTCTTCAATGTCGTTGGGTAATGCAGGTCATGGAGTCCTTGCAAGTGAGTAGGAAGGGGAAGGGTGGTCAGGCATGGCTTGGCAACCAATGGGAGTAAGAACATAAGAACGTAAGAGAAGCCAATGTTGAATCAGGCCAATGGCCCATCTAGTCCAACACTCTGTCACACAGCGGCCAAAAATACCACATGCTATCAGGAGGTCCAGCAGTGGGGCCAGGACACTAGCAGCCCTCCCACTGCTGCCCCCTCCAGCACCAAGAATAGAGTGCATCACCTGCCCCAGACTTAGAATTCCCATCTATACCCTATGGCTAATAGCCACTGATGGACTTCTGCTCCATATGTTTATCTAATTCCCTCTTGAAACTGTCCATGCTTGTAGCTGCCACCACCTCCTGTGGCAGTGAATTCCATATGTTAATCACTCTTTGGGTGAAGAAATATTTCCTTTTATCTGTTCTAACCCGACTGCTCAGCAATTTCATGGAGTGCCCACGAGTTCTTGTATTGTGAGAAAGGGAGAAAAGTACTTCTTTCTCAACCTGCTCAATCCCATTCATAATCTTATAAACCTCGAGTCTGGGGTGAAAGGACATGGGGGTGCTGTTGACAGTAGTGTGACATCACTTACAAGGAAAACCTGGAAGTGGCATCGTGTGTCTCTAGGAATCGCCAGACACTCTATGGCAAAACTATCAAAAACTAGAGAGGAGTGATGTTGCACCATTGGCTCCATAGTAGGAGTCATTTTCACCATAGAGGTTTTGCCCAAATACCAGAGCGTTCCAAATACCAGGGATAGGATGACATCACTTCTGGCACTCATCAGAAGTGATGTCATCCTATCCCTGGTATTTGGAACGCTCTGGTATTTGGGCAAAACCTCTATGGTGAAAATGACTCCTACTATGGAGCCAATGGTGCAACATCACTCCTCTCTAGTTTTTGATAGTTTTGCCATAGAGTGTCTGGCGATTCCTAGAGACACACGATGCCACTTCCAGGTTTTCCTTGTAAGTGATGTCACACTACTGTCAACAGCACCCCCATGTCCTTTCACCCCAGACTCGAGGTTTATAAGATTATGAATGGGATTGAGCAGGTTGAGAAAGAAGTACTTTTCTCCCCTTCTCACAATACAAGAACTCGTGGGCACTCCATGAAATTGCTGAGCAGTCGGGTTAGAACAGATAAAAGGAAATATTTCTTCACCCAAAGAGTGATTAACATATGGAATTCACATCACCATGATGTCGGCAATGCAGGCCTAGGTCTTCTTTTGCTGCCAGGAAGCCCCCTGCTGGCCAACTGATTGGTGCCAGGAGGAGGGACCCCTTACGGGGGCTGGGCAAGCCTAACAAATATGGTACCTGCTTATTATAGTGTATTCGGCCTTTACTACCAAAAGACCTGGAGTAAACCTAGCAGTCTTAAAGCAGGTGGATAGGTTCTCTTCTGGATCAGCTAACAGGAAGCAAAGGGTATACGGTTGCCAGGTCGCTCTTGGCCACCGGCAGGAGATGGGGGGTTAGGGTTGCCAGATCCAGGCTGCGAAACTCCTGGAGATTTAGGGGTGGAGCCTGGAGAGGACAGGGACCTCAGTTGAGTACGATGCCCTACAGTCCATAGCATCCATTTTACTCCAGGGGGACTGATCTCTGTAGTCAGGAGAGGGGCTGTAATTCTGGGGGGTCCCCAGGTCCCACCTGGAGGCTGGCATCCCTAAAAGGGTAAGAGTACAGGCACAAATTCCCACACAGGTAAATACAAGTAGTGGGGTTCCTCAAGAATTTGTTCGGAGTTCATTGCTTATCAAGTTATTCTGAACAACAGAGCCAGGATGGACACAGCGGAGTAATCAAGTTTTCAGATGACTTACTACACTGGGACAACTGTGTCCAATCCCCCTCTCCTCTTGAATATTCAGTGTTAAGTATGAGACTCAACAAAGGATTCAGCTTCAAGTGATTTCAGCTTTATTTTACAGCAACTGTAAGTCGGGAACACAGGACAACAAGGGGAGCACAGCTCCTTCTTTTAAACTCTCCCGGGCTGTCAAAGCCACACCCATTACAAGTTAAAGACCAATCAGAATACAGGGATAAAGGCCAATCAGGACCGTTCCCTCTTTGCAACAATATCACTCAGTGATTGGGTAATTACACAGGTTTCGCAGAAACCGACCAATAGCAATGCGACATCTGAAGAGCCACATTCAGACTCAAGCTTAACATGTGAATAGATAGGAGCAATTCACATTCAGTACATAACATTCAGCGTACTACCCTCTGATTTTCTCAGTCCCGGAATGTAATCCCTTCCTCTTTCGTTTTAATGTTCTGACAAACGCTTTAAAAGAGAAATCAGAGGTTTTATGATCACTAAAAATGTCATTACCCTTTCAGGGCTGCGGCTGAACAAGCAAAAATGTCGGGTGGGTTTTTTGTTTTTTTTAATGATTTGAACACTTAAAGATTTCTGTGTCTCTCCTCCCTGCCGTTTTTCTCCCTTTGGCTGGAACATTTTCTTATCTGAAACAATCAATCGTCTTTGCTGAAAAGAGGTGAAAATCTTCAGACTAACTGCCAAAATGCACTTTCTCTCTTTCTCTTTCTCTCTCTCACATACACACACTAGGATTTCCAGCTCTGGGCTGGAGGGTGGGGAGGGTGGGGTTTGGGGAGGGGAGGGGCTTCAGCAAGATACAATACCATAAAGTTGACCCTCCAAAGCAGGGGAGGGCTGCTAGTTCCATGTTGGGGAATTCCTAGAGATTTGGAGGTGGAGCCTGGGGAGAACAGGGACCTCAGTTGGGCACAGTGCCACAGACTCCACCCTCCAAAGCAGCCATTTTCTCCAGGGGAATTGATCTCTGTCATCTGGAGATCAGCTGTCATTCTAGGAGATCTCCAGCCACCACCTGGAGGTTAGTAAACCTAATGGGCACACAAATCAAAACAAACAAAAGCTGTCAATAAGAGTCTTTTTTTAAAAAAAAATTATGCCTTTCAAATATTTGCGAAGATTCAGTTCTACTCTACATAATGTGAGAACATAGGGGAATCCCTGTTGGATCAGGCCAATGGCCCATCCAGTCCAACAGGCTGTGTCATGCAGTGGCCCAAACCCAGGCGCCCTGAATGAGAACGGTGTGTGTTATCTTCATGTGCTGTCAAGTCACAGTTGACTTACGATGGCCTCATGGGGTTTCCAAGGCAAGAGATGTTCCAAAGTGGTTTGCCGTTGCCTGGCTCTGCGCCACAGCCCTGGATTTCTTTCATGGCCTCCCATCTCAATACTAACCAGGGCCGACCCTGCTTAGTTTCTGAGATCTGATGAGATCGAGCTAGCCTGAGCCATCCAGGCCAGGGCCTGAATAGGAATATCTCTCCCTAATTAGGTGTTGCCTTGACATCATGGCCCTGGCCCCAAGATCAACATCACTACCAACCTGACCTTAACACCAACATCATCATCACCAGCACCATCAGCACCAACAGCATCACCTGGCCTTAACATCTACATCACCACCAGCAGCCAGGTGACTAATAGCCTGGCAGGATGGCCATTCAAATGAAGATAGAATGTCGCCATCTTGTATTATAGTTATGTGTTGTGTAGGTATGGTTTTATATTGTTTGGTGTAGTCAGGGCTATTTTGGGGCAGGAACACACAGGAACGGAGTTCCAGCTGGCTCCAGAGTTGGCCACACCCAGCAGGAACTCATTAGCATAATAGGCCACACCCAACAGCAGAAACTCATTCCGTTTGGCTACATTCGGGGTGTGTGGCCTAACATGTAAAGGAGTTCCTGCTCCAAAAAAAGCCCTGGGTTTTGACAACAAACAAGGTAAACAGAATAAGAAGCAAAAGGTGGGTGTGGCTGGATGACCAGACTTCTGGTAACATAGGGGTGTGGCCTAATATGCTAATGAACTGTACTGTCAGGGGTGTGGCCTAATATGCTAATGAGTTTCTGCTGTTGGGTGTGGCCTATTATGCTAATGAGTTCCTGCTGAGCTTTTCCTACAAAAAAAGCCCTGGGTGTAGTGGTTTAAGTGCGCAGACTCTAATCAGGGAGAACCAGGTTTGATTCCCCACTCCTCCACTTGCACCTGCTGATGTGACCTTGGGTCAGTCACAAGCTCTGGCACAGCTGTTCCTGAAAGAGCAGTTTCTGTCAAGTGCTCTCTCAGCCCCACCTACATAAGAACATAAGAACATAAAAGAAGCCAATGTTGAATCAGGCCAATGGCCCATCTAGTCCAACACTCTGTCACACAACGGCCAAAATATACCAGATGCCATCAGGAGGTCCAGCAGTGGGGCCAGGACACTAGAAGCCCTCCCACTGCTGCCCCCTCCAGCACCAAGAATAGAGTGCATCACCTGCCCCAGACTGAGAGTTCCCATCTATGCCCTGTGACTAATAGCCACTGATGGACTTCTGCTCCATATGTTTATCTAATTCCCTCTTGAAATTGTCCACGCTTGTAGCTGCCACCACCTCCTGTGGCAGTGAATTCCATATGTTAATCACTCTTTAGGTGAAGAAGTACTTCCTTTTATCTGTTCTAACCCGACTGCTCAGCAATTTCATGGAGTGCCCACAAGTTCTTCTTGTATTGTAAGAAAGGGAGAAAAGTACTTCTTTCTCAACCTGCTCAATCCCATTCATAATCTTATAAACCTCGATCATGTCACCCCTCAGCCATCATTTCTCCAAGCTGAAGAGCCCAAAGCGTTTTAACCTTTCTTCATAGGGAAGGTGTTCCAACCCTTTTATCATTCTAGTTGCCCTTCTCTGCACTTTTCCCAACGCTATAAGTGTCTGTTTTGTCTGTTTCCAATGCTATAGTGTCTGTTGTGGGGAGAGGAAGGGAAAGGGGATTGTAAATTGCTCTGAGACACCTTTGGGCAGTGAAGGGCGGGGTATAAATCCAATCTCTTCTCTTCTTCTCTTTTAATCTTAATCTAATGTTTTTAGTATATATCAGAGTTTTGACGTACATATTTATTGTACGTTGTTAGCCACCCTGAGCCCACTATAGTGAGGAAAGCAGGATATAAATTTAATAAATAAAATAAATAATAAATAATAATAAATTAGCCTCTGTATTTTTTTTAAATGACTCTCTCCCAAATGCTGCTGCTCCCAGCTGCAGCCCCAGCTGCCTGGCCAAGAGAGGCCTCCGCGTCTTTATTCCCAGATGAAACGGAGGATATGCCAAGTCAGCATTCGAAAGACTGCTGATGCGGTGGCTGATACATGTGGGGATTCGCCGCCTGTGGGTTGGCAGGAAAGGCAGGAGGCTGATCGCAGGCATGGGAAGCGGGATACGATGGAGGGGAGAGAGAGAGGGAGGGAAGGAGGGAGGGAGGGAATCCAAACATTCCAAAGCCCCGCAACTGTGAGACCAGGCAGCCAAAAATCAGCGTCAGGATCTAATTAGATATATTAGACAAATTAATGTGCTTTTGCTTTGAGGCTCCAGGGTGTGGAGCGTTTCTGCCTTCCATATGTTGGAGGGGAGAGAACAATGAAAGAATGCAGAAAATTCTCTCTTCTGGATTGGCTGTGGGGCCTCTGCTGCACTGTGGCAGTATAAACAATTGTCTTTGACAAACACAGCCTCTGGGATTGCTTTATCAAGGAAGAGGGGAACGTTAACTCTTTCCTCTTCTGCTCTTTTCTCCCTGGGACAAGCCACCTGCTCAAATCCAGGTATGTGCACTGGAAATGTCACTGCTCATTTTTTCATTACAAAGTAGGCCTACCAGGCCCCCTGGTCTGGGCAGGGGTTCTCCCACTTTTGTGGACCCCCTTCCACCACCAGCCAGCTGGCCAGCAGGGGGAAACCCACTCACAACTGGCCCCCAACCCAATGTAATGATGTCACCTGGAAGTGATGTCATCATGTCGCCAACATTAGGGGGTGACGCTCTAGCTTTTGGGCAAAGCTCTATGGTAAAATTGGGCTCAAACCATAGAGTTTTGCCCAAAAACTAGAGTGTCACCCCCTGACATCAGCAATGCGATGAAGTCACTTCCGGGTGATGTCATCATGGTACGCCTGCTGCAGATCCTGGAACGGACCCAGAAGCCCCCCGCTGGATGCTGGGTAGGTCCTGGCAACCCTATTACTAAGTGTCAAATGGGCTTTTTTAGCACCCTTCTTGGGCGGGCTGATTGACTCCTCCTGTTATCTCACGCTACCACCTTTTTAGGAGGCTCATTTTATTCTAATTATGAGAGAATTGTCATGAATTTGAGGCGTCTTGTTTGTTCTTAGTCAGGTTTGGAAGCAGGGCTGCCACCTCTAGGTTGGGAAATTCCTGGAGATTTGGAGGGTGGAGTCTGCAAAGGGCGGGGTTTGGGGAGAGGAGGGACTTCAGTGGGGTATAATTCCATAGAGTCTACCTGCCAGAGAGACTGTTTTTTTCTCCAGAGGAACTAGGTTTGCCAGGGAGCTGTGGCTCAGTGGTAGAGCATCTGCTTAGCATGCAGAAAGTCCCCGGTTCAATCTCTGGTATTAAGTAGGCAACTCAACAAGAGGCAGTGATTTCAGCAAAAGCGATTCAGCTTTATTCGTAACAGCAAACCAGTCGATCAGCCAACACACAACAACCAAGTGGAGCACAGCTCCTTCTTTTAAACAGTCCGGGCTGTCAAAGCCACGCCCACAGATAAGTTAAGGACCAAGGGTGTAACAGAGATAAAGACCAATCAGGTCTGTTCCCTCTACAACACATATTTACACGGTGATTGGTTGCTTCATACAATTCCATAAGAATGGCCAATAAGAATGTTACATCTTACAATCCTCAGCATAGAATCATGCTTTACGTGGCCAAGTATAGGCAGTGTTCACAGTTAAGACATTACAGGTATCTCCAGTTAAAAGATCTGGCAGTACGTGATGTGGAAGACCTCGGCCTGAGACCCTGGAGAGCCACTGCCAGTCTGAGTAGACAATATTGACCTTGATGGACCAAGGGCCGGATCCAGTAGAAGGCCGTTTCATGTGTTCAGTGGGGTACGGGGTAGGGCTGCCAGCTCCATGTTAGAAAACAACTGGAGATTTGGGAGTGGAGCCTCGGGAGGACAGGGAAGCCTGCATGGAAGTAGTCAGCAGGGCCTGCGTTTCCCGGGTTCCCTCTGGACCCTGTGATTGGATAACAGGAGGTTTTGGAGGGAAAACTACACCAGCAGGGAAACAGAGGGTGGTGCCTGGGAAGAGGAGGTGAAAGGCCTTGCCCAGAGTGGGGGGGGCTCTCTCTCTCAGGGAGCAGGGCTGGTGGCAGCTGCTGCAGGCAGAGGAATCCCTCGTTGAAAAGGGGGTGAGTCAGACTGTGAACAGGCACCTAGGGAAGGCTAGGGCTGTGTAGACAGATGCCTTAGGATTGATTATTTTGCCGATGTACCTGCCTTTACTTTGCTCATTTTTCCTACTTGCTGTAGATTGAAAGTTGTTGTTAAATTTCTTAATAAAACTATTTGTTACCCTGCCGGGGTCCTCACGCCTCATTTGGTCACGTACAAGGGGAAATCTATCGTAAAAGTCCTGTAAAAAGGGGTAGGGTGGGTGTTCTGGGCCCTCCCAAGGAGATCCATACCAGAGTGGTGGCAGCCATTAGTCAACCTTCCTAGCCGCTGTCCGCGACACCCTCAGCTAGGGTTTGTCCCTCTGTGGCGGCTGCACCTGCACCCGCCTCCAGCCCACCTCCCCTGCTTCTCCCCCACACTCATGAGGCTCTGGCTTGGCTCGTGTCTCTCTGGGAAGCAAGGGGGGGGGGAGAAAACAGAAAGGCATGGCTGAGGGTGCCGCACACATTCAAAAGGGGGGCATCGCCCTTGTGGCACCCCTCATGGCTACAGGCCTGCCTGAATTAGACAATAATAGGTCTGGAAATGCATGTAAAGTGACTGAACAGTGAAATCCTATGCAGAGTGACACCATTCTCTGTTAACTTTAATGGATTTACAAGGATGTAACTCTGTGTAGGATTGCACTGTGAGTTGGGGATTATGCCGCTTGTACTCACTAAAAGTCCTTCAGCATACCAGCCCCTGCAGTTTAGCAACGATGACCCTGGCCTACCTTGCAGGGTTGTTTGAAGGATTGCTGAGATTCCACATGGGCGTGCCAAAAATATGACATAAATGCTTAGCATTGTCATAAGAATGGCTCTGTGACATGAACGTCTGTGTGAAGGGCAACATTCAGCAGATTTTCCAAGCATGGAGATTTCTAATGGAGTCCATTTCTACCTCTTCTGGGATTAAGAAAGGCTCAGAGACTCCATCCATACAAAGAGCCACATCTAGGGCTGGATTTAGAGAAATCATAGCGATCAGGGGAATTCCTAGAGCGCCACAGGATGTGTGATGGACTTCCAGGTTTCCACCAGGAAGTCACATTGCAGCATTCATGACACTGTGTGCCCCCCCCCCTTTTCCTCCTGCTACCCAAAGAGGAAAAAGTAGTAATGAAAAAAAGTGGGAGGGGGTCACAAAAAAATGATGACGTTACCAGCCGCCATGCAGTGACAGAAATAAAGTGGTTCCTGTCCAAGTTTCTCATTTTGCAATGGCTCCTGCCGCTTTTTCAAATCAAACCCAACTGAGCAATCTGAACTCCCCCTCCCCCAATCATTTGTCATCTGGAACAAACTGGTCTGGAAGACTGAGGGTCTCGGAGCCCTCGACAAGAACGCCTGTCCCCCCAGAGGTCCCATATATTAAAGATCAGCTCTTTTCTGTGTGTCAAGAGGCAACGAAAATGTTGACTGTTTTCCTTTGTAGTAACCTTTGCTGATTAATCAATGCTGTGACTCTGAAGCCAGTTCCAGAGGGGAAATAATTGCTGCCCTTTCACGGACGCAGTATGGAAATAAGATGCCGGAATGACGGGAACCGTTCTGAAGGGCTGGTGAGAAAGCCCAGATCAAAGATCAGCATGTGACAGACAGAAGGCCCATTAGGATGGACAAGAGAGGGGAAAAAGGGCAAAAGATGTAAGGAAAGGAAGGAAGAGAGGGAGGGGGGGGAATGCTAAAATCTGTTAGTTTAATTAAGTTTTGCTGAAACCATGATCCAGCCAAAAACAAGCTCATCTATATCCCATTTAGTGGGAAAGTATACGTTTACTTCTCTCCCGCTGAAATCAACGGGGCTTTCAGGGTTAACTTAGGTCGATAGAGTCCTTAGACGGCTTCAAAGAATGGCTCTTCAAATCCATGGAGACCAGGTGAGCCCAATCTCATCAGACCTTAGAAGCTAAGCAGGGTCAACCTTGATTAGTACATGGATGGGGGACCATCAAGAGAGTCCAGGATCGCCATGTGGAGGCAGGCAATGGCAGACCCCCCTCTACTCATCTCTTGCCTTGAAAAACCTACAGGGTAGCTGTAAGTCATCTGAAAGTTGTTGGCAAAAAGTCCACCAAGGGCTACATGGAACCTCCAGGTTTAGAGGCAGTATATCTCTGAATGCCGAGGGGCCAACAACATGGAACTGTTTGGGTCTGTGTTCTGTAACCACATTAGTGTTTGAGTGTGCATATGCAGCTGTGTGTGTGTTTGTCTGGTTACATCACTCACCAGTTACAGCAAATCAGGCCAATTAGATTTGGATCACTCACAACAAATTAGCAAAGTCTAGACATAAACTGCTCCATAGGGACATTTATTTCTTTGTGCAGAGCGAACCAGCCTTGGTTCCTACTGAGTCCACATCTGACAGTATCAAATCTGCAGGCGAATTTCAACTCAGCAGGTTTCCTTAGAAGAAGAAAAAGAGAAGAGAAGAGGTTGGATTTATACCCCGCCCTTCACTACCTGAAGGAGTCTCAGAGCAGTTTACAAACTCCTTTCCCTTCCCCACAACAGACAACCTGTGAGGCAGATGGAGCTGAGTGAGCTCTGAGAGAACTGCCCATGAGAGAACAGCTCTGAAAGAACTTGTGACTGACCCAAGGCCACACCAGCAGCTGCATGTGGAAACATGGGAAATCAAACCTGGTTCTCCCAGATTAGAGTCCACGTTCTTAACCACTTCACCAAACTAGTCTCTGAAATGCTACAATGCCATTTAATGCCCCAGGAAGTTAAAACTCTTTCATTTTAAAAGATAAGAACTGATGTTATTTAGTTTAGGGGTGCTAGAACACCTGCCAGTTGGATTCACATTCTGTTTGACAATCATTTATTTATTTATTCGATTTTTATCCTGCCCTCCCTCCCAAGGAAGGCTCAGGGTGGCTTACAATAAAAGGTTAAAATATATTAAAACACATGTGCTTAAGTGCACGGACTCTAATCTAATCTAATCTAATCTAATCTAATCTAATCTAATCTAATCTAATCATGAACAGGGAGCTGGTTTTTCATCAGTCTGGCAGTGCATGAGCAGTTCAACCCTATTTGTCAGGTTACGTTTCATGTGTTCCAATAGTGCAGTGCCACCAGTTATGTTTCACACATTCATGTTCTCAAACAGCCTGATGGGAATTCCAGTTCCCCCCCCAAAAAAACAAACCAGCTATCACTATGATCTGCTCTGCAGCCAGTCATATAAATAGTGAACAGATCAATCAGTTAGCTTGTAATTAGAAAACTCAGGTTGAGGGGGGGGGTTAAGCCTTACTTCTAGGTATTCATTTAAGTCTATGCTGTCATTTTGTGCACAGGCATTTTCACACAGTCTCACGGAAGATGTTGTCTCCCTCCTTCACATACTCTCACACACACATTATTTGATTATATGACTCAACTGGTATGAACTGCTATAGATTTCATTCTGGCGTAGATGAAGTAGTCCATTTGGCTCAGGGAGGATGCTGAGAATTTTGCAGGGATCATATTCAGCCCGTGGACATAAGGAAGTTCAATAGCCAGGATCGCTCACGAGCCAAGCCTGGGATTCATTTGTTTGCTTATTGAAATATGGAAACGGAATTTAGAAATTAAACCTTTTGCTGCTCGCGGTCGTAATTTTCATTCACTCAGTCTCTCTGTATTATTCATGACCAAATGTATACATTCATCTAATAATGTTAACCATTAATTTGAAAGAGCCCCCTGAATAAAGAGGGTGACTGTGACTAAGCAGTAGTTCAGGTTGCCGGGTCCTGCCTGGCCACCGGTAGGGGATAGGGAGGTAGGGTTGCCATCTCCAGGTTGGGAAACTCCGGGAGATTTGGGGGTGGAGCATGGGGAGGACAGGGACCTCAGTGGGCTACACTGTCATAGAGTCCACCTTCCAGAGCATCCATTTTCTCCAGGGGGAACTGATAGGGTTGTCAGACCCCTGTCAGGGTGGGGGAAAACCCACTTTTGCGGGGCACTTCCCACCCCAGCTGGCCCCAAAGGTGATGTGATGATGTCACCCAGAAGTGATGTCATCACGTCACTGACGCTCTAGTTTTGGGGCAAAACTCTATGGTAAAATTGGCTACAAACCATAGAGTTTTGCCCCAAAACTAGGGTTGCTATGTGGAGGCAGGCAAAGGCAAACCACCTCTGTTCATCTATTGCCTTGAAAACTCTATGGCAGGGGTGTTGAACTCATTTGTTATGAGGGCTAGACCTGAAATAAGTGAGACCTCGTTGGGCCGGGCCATGTGTGTCATAAAACGCAATGCCAGGTATATAAACTTTATAAAGGACACAAACACAAAGGGTGGTTTTCTTACTTAAAATAAAAACATGTTTAAACATTAGCACTCTTGCAATATTTTGCTTATTTAACCGTGTCTGATAACTGGCACCTCTTGCTCTGAATTATTGCATCCAAATGTCTGTGCTGTTGCAGTCTTGAGTGTGCTGTTCAGGTGTGTATCTGTAAGCTGCAAACCTACGATGACGCAGCAGCAGCAGAACTGGAAGAAGAAGCAGAAGACAGCCAGTTCCACCGTGGGCCTGATAGAAGCCATCCGAGGGCTTGATCCAGCCCCCAGGCCACATGTTTGACACTCCTGCTCTATGGGGTCTCCATAATTCAGCTGTGACTTGAAAGTCCTTCACACACGGAGACTCTCTTCTGCACCCAATGCTAGCAGCTGGAAGATCTCAGGACATATCTCTAGAATGCCTTCTTGGTGAGGATGGACATGGACATGGGTCGCGGTGACCATGTACATTTGGCCATCCTGTGCCTTAACCTTTCACAGTTTATCTCACCTTTCCTTGGATGAGCCTTGTGCTGTGCCTGTGGTCCATGGTCCTCCCCTCCCCCATGTTATCCTCCCAACAGCTTTGAAAAGTAGGTTAGGCTGATGGGCCAGGTCCCTCCAGCCCTAGCCTGACCCCCAAACAGGACACCACGCTGCCTCTGATCACACAAAGCTGCCCTACACTGATAGCCTGGAGAGGAGATGCCTGAGAGGTGATATGATAACCATCTTCAAGTACTTGAAGGGCTGTCATATAGAGGATGGTACAGAGTTGCTCTCTTTTGCCCCAGAAGGTTGGACCAGAACTGACCTTGGTTAGTACTAGGGTGGGCTGAAATTAAATCAGAAGAGTTTTTGGCTAAACATTAGGAAGAACTTCCTGACAGTTAAGAGCGGTTCCTCAGTGGAACTGGCTTCCACGGGAGGTGGTGGGCTCTTCTTCTTTGGAGGTTTTCAAGCAGAGGCTGGATGGCCACCTGACAGCAACACTGATTGTGTGAACTTAGGCAGATCACAACAAGGGGGGGAGGAAGGGTTGCATTGGTGCTTAGTTCTCATGGCCCTCTCTTACATACCTAGGGAAATGCTGATTGCCACTTTGGGGTCAGGAAGCAATTTCCTCTGGACCAGTTTGGCTGGGGATCCTGGAGGTTTTTTGTCATCTTCTGGGCATGGAAGAGTGGTCACTAGAGGTATGGAGGGGAAGGTATCTGTGAATTTCCTGCATGTTGTAGACTAGGCCTCCAGAGAACAGGTCTACCTGCCCCTTTTGCCCCTTTCCACTATATTGGTAGACCTGGCCTTGGACCGTCACCCTGCACTGAGCCTTAGAAAACATTCTACCACTTGGGAGGATAAAAACTCTTGCAGTCTACTTTGGGTTTTTTTTTTAGTGAAATATGACAAACTTACAGGTCAAATATAACAGAGGTGGAACAATCACTTTCAGAACCCTGCCTAACCTAACAAAAAGGGAAGTTGCTTAAATATTATCAACCTGTCCAAACTACTTATTTATTTAAGTATTTATATCCCACTTTTACTATGAATCAAGGCATCTTACAAATCATACTGAAAATAATAGGCATGCGCAAAAAAACCCAATTTTCCCCTCTGCTCCATTGTACCCTGTGGGGGCTATTATAGTCAATGGGCCCCACCGGCTATAATGGAGAATCAATCTGAGGTATCTGGGGCTCTGGGGGTGTGTGTTTTTTGAGGTAGAGGCACCAAATTTGCAGCATAGCTGCTGGTGCCTCTCCTCAAAATAACCCCCAAGTTTCAAAAAGATTGGACCAGGGGTCCAATTCTATGGACCCCAGAAGTACTATGAATGTTAATGGAAGGGATCTTTGTCATCTCTCTCTTCAACATTTCCAAGGAGTTCCTGAACAGAAATGAGAAGATTTAAAAACAACGTTAAGTGGAGTGATAGCCTCAATTTTGGACCTTAAACTAGATGATCCTCAGAGTGATATGGATTTGGCATACTGTACATATCCTGATTTTATAAGAAAAAACAAATTACCTGGTGAGATCTACATCAAATTCTCTAAGAGAATAGTGAGAGACAATTTCTTAAAAACTACAGCGGGTAAAACTCAAAAAGTTAAAGAGGAAGAAATCAAAATCTTAAAAGATGTGCCATTTGAGATCCAGAAATGAAGACGACTATATAAAGGCTTAATTCTTTTCCTGCAAAATAAATTAATAACCTACAGGTGGAACTTTCCAGAAGGCCTTGTGTTTAAATATAATGATAAGAAAATTAAAATTGACTCTGTCCAAAAGGCCAAAAACTTTTTGAAACAACAATTGGGTGCAGATAAAGACGACAATCCAAATTTGGAGGAAGGAGAGGAACCCAGTGAGGAAGAATCGGATAACACTTCAAGTGACTTGACTTCAGAGTCCGAGAAAGGAGCAGCAGCACCCAAAACACACAAAGTGAAGAAGAAGGAGCGCAAGAAATAAACGTAGGGTTTTTTTTCCTGGATTACAAATATTTGATTTTAGCGTAACTAAATCCTATTTGACAGAAGTTTGAACTCTCTGTTTTTATATTTCTCATTATATCACTGCTATTGCAGGAGTGATTTATGTATCTGTAACCTAACGTAAGCTCTTGTCTTAAGTTTTTTTTTTTTTTTCAACGTCCATGATATTTATTAATACAAATAAAAACACCCTGCGATGAAATAATAGCAGCTTATGTGATTTACAGGAGAAACTGCCCCAGTTCTTTGAAGACTATATGTTGGTATCCATCTCCGAAAGAATGGTGGAGATCAAAATGGAGTTGACCTGGAAGATCTCCCCGGTGAGACAATCCCACAGTAGAAGTGCTGGTGAAAAAGCTCCTTTTCTCCTGGAACAAACAGATAACTGATGCAGAATAGAAGATTTGTCTCGATTGCCGTGAATCTTCCTTCTCGGTGGTCCAGAGGTGGCTTGGCATGTGGTGTGCCCGAGAGGAGACTCGCACCAGACAAAAGATCTGCTGCTATTCCCCGTTCTAAATCAGATGCAGTTTCCATACTGTATTCCAGGGCAGCCCTTCCTTTTCTGCCTCTTTCCTGTCATTCCTGGCTCTTTCCCACCATTTGCTCTGGTTCCTAGGGCAACAGGAGGGAGGGGAAGCAGCTCTTGTCTTAAGTTAGTGTAGCGTTTCCCCCTGTACCCTTGCCCTTAGGTAGTAGGATGTAGATATAAAATACAATAAAAATTATATAAAGGAAAAGGATCTTGGAAGCTAAACAGGTTAGACTTGGTTTGTATATGGATGGGAGACCACCAAGGAAGTGCAGGGTTGCTACGCAGAGGCAGGCAATGGCATACCATCTCTGAACATTTCTTGCCTTGGAAACCCTACAAGGTCATCATAAGGTGGCTGCAAATTGATGGCACTTTCCACCAGGGCTATTTTGGGGCAAGAACGCCCAGGAATGGAGTTCCAGCTGGCTCCTGAGTTGGCCACGCCCAGCAGGAACTCGTTAGCATAATAGGCCACACCCAACAGCAGAAACTCATTAGGATTGGCTACGTTAGGGGTGTGTGGCCTAACATGCAAAGGAGTTCCTGCTCCAAAAAAAGCTCTGGGTTTTGACAACAAAGTAAACAGAATTAGAAGCAAAAGGTGGGTGTGGCTGGATAACCACACTTCTGGTAACATGGGGGTGTGGCCTAATAGACTAATGAGCAGTGCTGTCAGGGATGTGGCCTAATCTGCTAATGAGTTTCTGATGTTGGGTGTGGCCTAATATGCTAATGAGTTCCTGCTGGGCTTTTCCCACAAAAATAGCCCTGCTTTCCACGATGGTAGAGCTGGGATTAGGTTGAACACAGGGAGTTGCCTTCTTCTGAGTCAGCCCCTTGGTCTATCGAGGTCAGTGTTGTCTGCTCTTATTGGCAGCAGTTCTTGAGAGTTTCAGGATGAGGTCTTTCCTATTACCTACTATGTAAACCTTTTAAGTGGAGATGCCAGGAACTGAACCTGGGACTTTCTGTACACAGAGCAGATTCACTATCACCAATCCATGGCCTAGCACCAAAGATTGTACCTTCAGTAATGGCAGTCTACCAATGAAAACAATAGCGGATCAAGGCCTTGCTTGCCCCAGCATGGATTGCCTATTGGGAAAGAGGGTGCCCCCCTCCATTATCTCAAGGCATCAAGGTGTTTTCATTCACTTCCCAGGTTTCCCCTGCCTTTTTTGTGTCCTTATCTAAATCTCCTTTGCAGCAATGTTTTGGGAAAGTTCATAGCAAAGCCAAAGAGAGAGAGCCAGTTTGGTGTAGTGGTTAAGTGTGTGGACTCTAATCTGGGAGAACCGGGTTTGATTCCCCACTCCTCTGCTTGCACCTACTGGATGACCTTGGGCAAGCCATAGTTCTGTCAGAGCTGTTCTCTCAAGAGCAGTTTCTTTCAGTGCTCTTTCAGCCCCACCTACCTCACAAGGTGTCTGTTGTGGGGAGGGGAAGGGAACGGAGTTTGTAAGCCACTCTAAGACTCCAAGTGAAGGGTGGGGTATAAATCCAATCTTCTCCTCTCCTTCTCCTCCTCCAAAAAAGGTATCAGCAGAGGATTCGGGATTTTCTTAGTCTCACTCACAACAGTCCCATTTTCCCTGTGTTGGTCTCCCTGGTGTTGATTTGCTTCCTCACACGTGCCCCTAGGGATAAACACCAAGGGGTTTTTTTTCACTGAGAGCCAGTTTGGTATAGTGGTTAAGAGCATGGACTCTAATCTGGGAGAACTGGGTTTGATTCCCCACTCTTCCACATGCAGCTGCTGGTGTGACCTCAGGTCAGTTACAAGTTCTCTCAAAGCTGTTCTCTCAAGAGCAGTTCTCTCAAAGCTCTCTCAGTCCCACTTACCTCACAGGATGTGTGTTGTGGGGAGGGAAAGGGAAAGGAGATTTTAAGCTGCTCTGAGACTCTGAGTGATTGGCAGGGTATAAATCCAATCTCTTCTTCTAATTGACATATCAATCACCACTTTTGAAGAAACTGTTCTTCTTCAGGCAGGTGCCAGGGTACACAGAGCCAACTCAGGCAGATAACAGGAGATGGTTCTCGAGGCAGGATGCCAGAGTTTAATAAACAGAGTCCGTAAATTATACCAGAGTTTTCTAAGCAGGTCAACACCAGTTTTCCAAAAAACAAATCCAATACAGCAGCAGCAGGTCAGTGTCTAAAGGAAGGTGTTGAAGCCAAACTGAAGGGCTCCTCCCCCATACTTTTATATGCTTTGAGCCCTACATCATGCCTGCAATAGCTGCTTCTTGTCTCTTCTGGTGACGTTACCCCTTCCTCTGCAACTGATTGCCGGTGCTGAGCTCTGAGGTATGCTGACCTCTGTCAGGGCTGTAAATCCCCTCTGCACCTGCAGCAACATTGCTTTTGCAGACCTGGGGATCCTGGAGGAGATAGGGCAGCTGGCTGACCCTGAACTGCCAGCTCTGGGTGGGGGGATGAAACATGCACCACATAGCCTCCTAACTGTGATTTCTCATCTGCTTGCTTAACTGCAGCTGGCTGGTGACTGATAGGCATGGAATCCGGCTATTCTTCATCAGAGGAGTCTGCGCTGTCTCCAGGGCCTGGCCGTTCCATGACACTAACACTCAATAATGCACCTCCCCTATGGGTGTGGGGGGAATGCTCACCATGGGAAGCATGGGGAAACCTGCCGAGTGGAAGCCCTGTTGCCACTAAGTGGCAGCAATGAGGAAACCACAGAAAAGTGTCCCCATGCGGAAAGGACACAAAAGTCAGTCTGACACCAACTGGAACAGCCACGTCCCCTCAAAAGGGTGAGAGCAGAGGGGGGAAATGTAGTCGTCATTACATTAACATACCGGAAAATTCCTTTTATTTAGTATTCCACTAGTATTTAAATATTTAGTAAGAATAAAACTTAGATTAAGGCAAATGATTAAGACAATATTCAGGATTTTTTAAATTTTAGCACAGAAGTTTGTTCAGCTGTTAAAGATGTAACCTCTCTAATTGTCAATAGATTATCGCTAACATTAGGAAAGTTCTTGTTTATTCTTTTAAGGAGAGAACCCACGCCAGAACACTGTGATACTGACATTTTATTGTCTGCTTCTATATTTGAAATATGTATGGCATCTGATAATGTATCTGATTTTATTTGTTGTATGTCATAACCCATTATTTGATAAATCTGACGAATCTATATTTTTCCCTACCCCCTCTTCCCTTCTGTATCCCTCTTATTTTGAGATTTTTTAAAAAAACATTAAAAATATTGGAAAATGTTTTCTGCAAGATGCATAGGTAAATGGAAACCCAATTGGGGCGGGGATACCAAGGAGTGGGGGGCAGGAAACCCCACAAGCAGTGTCCCTTCCCCAGAAATCCCATAAGCAGTGTCTTTCCTCTGGTCACTTTCATCCTGTCAAAATGTATTTGCCTTTCCTGTCGATGCTTCCTTTTTGTGGTCTGAACATGAGATCACTTGTCAAGTTATTTTAATGTTCTCCTTCAATGTTTTGATCTGGGCCATGAGTGGGACTAGTTATTTCTTTTTTCCCCCCAATGGTCAATATTGTGGGGCATGGAAAAGATCAGGGCCTGTAATTGGCAGGTCTTTTCGAAAGTCATTGAGATCCCAGGAATAATCAGGACGGACGTCACAAGTCAGTGAGTCAGCAAGACAAATGACGTGAAGAGCATCAGGAGTCAAGGAAACAAACGCAATGAATTTCTTATGAGGTCTATTCAAGTCTCCGATTGTTTTCTCTGATATGGGAATGATTGCCAGGAAGCACTCCAGAATCTTTAGATATGTGCCCTTGAAATTAAATAACTCTAAGCAAACATACTACTGGGTAATGAAGAGGCAGCCGCAGAACCTGAAGCTCCAGGTTCGAGTCCTGGATCCCAAATGAATGGACAGGGGGGTCCCTAGTGTGCTACCCATAGGCACCATGGTGCCCCCACCAACACCAGTTTGGTGTAGTGGTTAGGAGTGTGGACTCTAATCTGGGAGAACCAGGTTTGATTCCCCACGCCTCCACTTGCAGCTGCTGGATGACCTTGGGAAAGCCATAGTTCTGTCAGCGCTGTTCTCTCAAGACCAGTCCTCAAAAGAGCTCCCTCAGCCCCACCTACCACACAGGGTGTCTGTTGTGGGGAGGGGAAGGGGAAGGAGATTGTAAACCACCCTGAGACTCGTTTGGGTAGTGAAGGGCAGGGTATAAACCCAATCTCTTCTCTCTTCTTCTTCTCTTCTTTCCTGACCCCTCCAAGAGTTTTTAGGAAGTGAGCGGGGCCAGGTGGCGCTTTTGCCCAGCAGGGCTTCTGATTGGCCTCTGGAGAACCAATCAGCTGTGCAGATTTTTAAAAAGTTGTTTCAGCAGCCACTGCCGCCATAGTACAAGGACCTTCACTGTGTGACTGAAGGTAAGCTGTGTATATGTAAGAACATTTTTTTTGAAATATGTTTATTTTAAAAAGACATTATAGCAAGCTTCTACCGGAAATATTGAAGAGTTACCATTAGAGCTATGGATAACCTCACTCCCATATATTTTGTGGTTGGCTCGGCCTCCTGCAGCATCTATTTTGTAGTTGAGCCCACCACCCTGTGTCACAATTCCAAAGGTGCCCACGGGCCAGTCTGGTGTAGTGGTTAGGAGCGGTGGACTCTAATCTGGGAGAACTGGGTTGGATGCCCCACTCCTCCACATGCAGCTGCTGGTGTGACCTTGGGACAGTCACAAGTTCTCTCAGAGCTGTTCTTTCAAGAGCAGTGCTTGAAAGAGCTCTCTCAGCCCCACTTGCCTCACAGGGTGACTGTTGTGGGGAAGGGAAGGGAAAGGAGATAGTAAGCCACTCTGAGACTCTGAGTGTAGGGCGGGGTATAAATCCAATCTCTTTTCTTCTTCATCATCATCAAAAAGATCGGGGACCCCAAATGAGACTGCCCTTTGCCTGACTGTGGTAGTAAATCACCATCCTCCCCAATCCCCCACCCTTACGGAACTGGAGATAAAATGGCCAGAAATTGGCCTTCACAGTGAAGCTCTAGAAATTTCCCCATGCCTCTATGGTATTTATCACAGAGATCAGGGGAAAATCCTAGAGTGTCTCCCAGAAGTGACATCACATCCTCCTCAGACTTCACTCTACTGAGAAACCAATCTAAACATCTCCCAGCTTTTGTCAAGACAGTCCTGGCAACCCTGCCAAAGCTGATACAGCATTGCCAGGCAATCAGTCTGCAATCAGATGTCACATGCAGCCATGTTCAAAGGGAAATCTGCATGCATTTGGCTTGCTGCCCAACTCATGCGCCCTCATCTATCCTGACCCAAAGAACAATAGTTGAAATGCAGCCTCCAATTGAAATGCAAAGTTATGCTCAAGAAAAAGAGAATGCCACACTGTCTGCACACCTGGCCCGTATGGAAGAAACAGCCAGTTTGGTGTAGTGGTTAAGTACATAGACTCTAATTTGGGAAAAGTGGCCTCCATACGCAGCTGCTGGAGTGACTTTGAGTCAGTCATAAGTTCTTTCAGAGCTGTTCTCTCAAGGACAGTTCTCGAGAGAGCTCTCTCAGCCCCATCTACCTCACAGGGTGTCTGTTATGGGGAGGGGAAGGGAAGGAGATTGTAAACCACTCTGAGACTCCTTCAAGTAGCGAAGGGCGTGGCCTAAATCCAATTCTTATTCTTCTTATTCTCCTCCTCCTTCTCCTCCTCCTCCTATTTGCAACAGCCAATGAGCCACAAGCTGAAAAGTAGGCGTCCATAACTCTTGTGTCATTTTCCCTGAAAACAAAAATATGGGCAAACACAGCTGTTTATTTGCAGACGTTTTGCAAACAGGAGGGGGGGGGGGAAGGAAGGTTGTCTTTCATATTTATGAAATCCACTTGGCCTTTGTCCTGATAGGCCCCAGTTTGCCCATCGCTAGGCTTGTAAAAGCAGTGCATAACTAATCAAAACGGGAACATTCAACCGTCTGCTGTCGAAACCATTGCTCATTTACTGCAGTGGGATATGGATGCCTCCCAAGGTTTTTTTTTTACATCACATCTGAGCTTAATGCTTCCTTTTCAGAAGGCAAAACCACAGAGGATGCGAGCCAGCTGGGTCAGGAGCGCAGACGGGAAGGACACGGGAAGAGAGAGTGGAGACAGACACCCACAGCTTGTGCGGTGGGCCCACGGTGGGTCTACGCTCGCACCTCACTTGACAGATGTCCACATATCCCAGCCGAATCAATTTCAAAGGCAAACTGGCTCTTCCAGTTCCCGGGAACAGCTGGCTGCGTGGCATGCCGATTGGCTGGCACTTGTGATTATCGTAAAGCCACTTTCCCATTCAGCTGTGCTGAGTGCTGATTGGCTGGCTCTTGGGAAGGAGGAGGAGGAGGAGGTGGTGGTGGTGGTGGTGAACAGCCAACAATATACCTGTCCTCCATAACTTTGTCCAGCCTCCTTTTAAATCCACCTATGGCAATGACCATGACCACATCTTCTAGCAGTGAGTTCCACAGTTCCGGCAAATAGCTATTTAGTGACTAACGGGAACCTACCCATTGAGAGGCAGTCAACCTCTGAATCCCAGAGCCACGAGGCAACATCAGGGGGAGGCTTCAACCTCCATGCCCTGTTGTTGGCCCTCCAGAGGAACTGGTTGGCCACTGTGTGAGACAGGATGCTGGACTAGATGGACTATTGGTCTGATCCAGCAGGGCTCTTCTGATGTTCTTATGAAGGCCTCAGCCTCTATGCCTTGTTGTTGGCCCTCCAGAGGAACTGGTTGGCCACTGTGTGAGGCAGGATGCTGAACTAGATGGATCAATGGTCTGATCCAGCAGGGCTCTTCTGATGTTCCAATGAAGGCCTCAGCTTCTATGCCCTGTTGTTGGCCCTCCAGAGGAACTGGTTGGCCACTATGTGAGGCAGGATGCTGGACTAGATGGATCAATGGTCTGATCCAGCAGGGAACTTCTTATGCTCCAGTGAAGGCCTCAGCTTCTATGCCCTGTTGCTGGACCTCCAGAGGAACTGGTTGGCCACTGTGTGAGGCAGGATGCTGGACTAGATGGATCAATGGTTTGATCCAGCAGGGATCTTCTTATGTTCCAGTGAAGGCCTCAGCTTCTATGCCCTGTTGCTGGACCTCCAGAGGAACTGGTTGGTCACTGTGTGAGACAGGATACTGGACTAGATGGATCAATGGTTTGATCCAGCAGGGATCTTACTGTGTTCTCATTGGTGGGTGGCTGTCTGAATATCTATCATGCATGTTTTCCCAGGTATTCTCTCTCAGCGGAGTGGTGTCATGTCCAAGAAGCAGGAATGGCATCTGCTATGTGAACATGCATTCTGAATGCTCTAGCATGCGGGGAGGACATACAGCATACTGCTTTTAGCCCCCCTCCCCTTTGCAAATATTGCAAAGCACCCGCACAGCTTTTAACCTTTGCCAAAAAAAACCCCAAACCCTGACATGTGATAATGGACACAAAGTTAACAACTCTCCACGAGCTGGGAAAAAGTCAAGGCAAGCCAGTTTTTCATTTACTTTTGGCACGGTTATCACTACTCACTCCACGAGTGAGGGACCAGGGACCAGGTTATGTGAACAAGGATTGGCATCAGTGTACTTTGGGAGGAAAGGGTTGAGATTAGTTGTGCACTGTATTTTGGAATAGGATCATGCCTCAGTCATAGAGCTTCTACTTTGCAATGTGGAAGGTTCCAGGTCGCCGGCATCTCCGTTGATGTGAAAGACCTCCACCCTGGAGAGCTGTTGCCCGCCAGGGAGCCAGTTTGGTGTAGTAGTTAAGAGCAGCAGACTCTAATCTGGAGAATGGTGTTTGATTACCCACTTCTCCATATGCAGCCAATTGGGTGACTTTGGGTCAATCAAAGTTCTCTCAGAACTCTCTCAGGCCCACCTGCCTTACAGGGCATCTGTTGTGGGGAGAGGAAGGGAAGACAGTAGTGGTAGAGCATCTGCTTGGCATACAAAAGATTGTAAGCCACTTTGAGACTCCAGCTCTTCTTCCTCTTCCTCTTCTTCTCCTTCTCCTCTTCCTCCTTCTATCAGAGCAGGCAATATTGACCTTAATAGACCAAGGGTCCAACTCAACAGAAGGCAGCTTAGTGATGAAGCTCCTGCTTCGCATGCAGAAGGTCCCAGGTTCGATCCCAGGCATCTCCAGTTAAAAAGATCAGGACACAGGTAACGAGAAGGACCTCCATTTGACACCCAGGAAAACTGGTGCCAGGCAAAGTAGACAATCCTGACCTTGACAGACAAATGGCCCAGCACAATATAGAGCTGCTTTGTGTGTTCTTGTTAAGGAGAAGGACTGTGGCTCAGTGGAAGGACCTCTACTTTGTATGCAGAAGGTCCCAGGTTCAATCCCTGGCATCTCCAGTTAAAAGGATCAGGTTGTAGGCAAGGAGAAAGGCTGCTTCCTGAACCCATGGGGAGGGGCCATGGCTTAGTGGTAGAGCATTTGCTTGGCATGTAGAAGGTCCCAGGTTCAATCCCTGGCATCTCCAGTTAAAAGGACCAGCCAGTAGGTGATATGAAAGACCTCAGGCTGAGACCCTGGAGAGCCACTGCCAGTCTGAGTAAATGATAATGACCTTGATGGACCAAGGGTCTGATTCAATATAAGGCAGCTTCATGTGTGTTCATGTGTTCAAGCCAGAGTGGACAATTATGAGCTTGATAGCCCAGTGGTCTGACTGCTCCAAGGCAGTTTCAACTGTTCCAGTTTGCCTATATTGTTTGTATAATAAATGAGGTTCCATCTTTGGTTATCTGGAGGAGGGTTTTGTTTTCTCTTTAATTTAGATCATAGTATCTTCTCTTTTTTTGGTTTAGAGTAGCAAGCATGAATAGACCTTGAAACGCTGGACTACGTTCTACTGCTGCAGCCGCTGCCTTTTGTCTCAAATGGAATAGACTTCTTCCAGGTTCTCTGAAGTTTGTGCTTTGAAGACCAAAGGCCTCAGGTGTTTTCCTTTGCTCCTCATTTCTTTCAGGCAATAAGATGTCAGGGTCTTCTTTGTGCTTGGAGCACATAGATGCCCTTATGGCTGGCCAGTGCTTCAGGGGAAGAACGCTGCCCAGAATATGCCATCTTGAAGACTTTTATTCATGTGTTCCCAGACTATTCTCAGAATGCACGAAGCGCCCGCTATCAAAGGGAGACAACCACCCATCACTCAGTTTCAAAACATAAGAAATGCCAGTCTGGTTATTTTTTTTTAAAAAAAAGAATGAATTCCATTTTCTTCAAAGTCTAGAGCCAACTGTTCGTGGAATGTCTTTAAAGTTCAATGGCCCAAGGATCACAGAAGGGGTACGCAAAAGCAACCGGAGTGTTCTGCCAATTAAATGATTTACCAGAAGATGTTTTCCCAGAATCCAAGTCCGGCATTGCTAAGTAGCCCAAAGCGGGACAGGAACCTATGCCACATAAAAATATGCCCTTAAGTAAACCCAGAAATGGAGATGTGAGCCAGGGACACCTGGAAAATACAGCTCTGCCACCCATGTGCAATTATGAATGTAAACCGTGAGTGCTGGGGGGGTTTCTGTGCAAGGGAAATAAATTGTTGCCAGAGGAATAAGATAAGGTTTTGTTTATTATCAATTTAGTTGTTAAAACATTGATATGCCCCTTGGCAGCATTTGGACTTCACAATAAGAATGCTTGAAAAGCTGTTGGTTCAGCTTGCTTCCTGTTCACCACTTCCTGTCCACCATTTATGAACAGGAACCTGATTCTTTTGACAGTCAGTTCAACCGCTGGCTGTTTTATTCATCGGTCCTCAACAGATTGCCTCACTGTATACCTTCCTAACCATGCAGAACAGCAGAATTGGCATTTTGGCATGTGCATGTTCTCTAGCAGACCAATCAAGTTCTACTACTGCCCCTCCCTTCCTGCGTAACTGCTCTGTGCAGTGGGCAATTGTTTAAATACACAACTCAGTCACTCACAAGTCATACAAAACAGTGACATACAAATCTTGTGTTCCAATAAAATCCTACCCTTCGGTGTCTGTCTACGTAGTCTGTAGTGATGCTAACGACTGCCGGCCAGTTCTATTTAGCAGCATCTTTGTGCGCACACAGTTTTGCAAGAATTCAGTGCAAACCAGTTCGGCAAACATTTGCTGCTATTCGGTTGATCTGTACCTTTGAACACAGTAAGTTCGACTGCTGAATGCCACATCCATACTCCAGAGTGCCTTACAAAAAGCTAGATAGAAACAGGGATACAGTGCAACGTAGTCAATGGATATCACCTACACGTGTCAAAGCCCTGATGAGGCAGCAACTGGGTAAAAGTAAGCAGGAGCCCACTGATATAGCTCACCAAATCAAAATCACCTGGGAACCTTTGTTCAATTTGACCCAAATATTTGCTGGAAACTGAAAGTTTTTATTCTTCTCCTAAACATTAGGCTTAGACACCAGGTACATCTCACAAGGGAGTATATTCCACAGCCTTGGTACAACCAAAAAAAGGGCCTATTTCATGCTACCACCTGTAAAACTTAAAAATATGAGTTTAAGAAAAGCCCAGCTAGATCCCAGTGGTTCATCTAGGCTAGCATCCTGTTTCATACAGTGGCCAATCAGTTGCCCTGGAGGGCCACAGGCAGGTCATAGAAGCTGATGCCTTCCCCGGACATCATCTCCTGCCACTGGCATTTGGAGGTTTACTTCCTTTGGATGAGGAAGTTCCCTTTAATCACCATGGCTAGTAGCTGTTGAAGGACATCTCCTCCATGAATCTGTCAAATCCTCTCTTTAAATACAGATGTATTCGTGGACATCACTGGCAGTGAATTACCTGCCACTGTGTGACACTGAGTGCTGGAGTGGATGGGACACTGGCCTGATCCAAAATGGCTTCTCTTATGTTCTTATGTATTCTGAGGGACAAAATATTTCATTGAGTGCCCCGAGTTCAGATATTATGAGGAAGGAGGAAAAGTTATCTCTGTCCATTTTCTCCATGCCATGCATAAGTTTATAATTTTTTCCTATGTCCCCAATGGGTCATCTTTGTTTCTAAACAGAAAGGCCTCATCCCCTGTTCTCATACAACCAGGGCCTCACCCATAGACCTCAGGCTGAAACATGGCATTGTGTCTGGCACAAGTCAGGTTGGGATTCCCTGACCCACTTCTCTTTTTTTTTGTCCAGCTAAATGTGCTGTCAGGAAACTATATTTCCCAAGTACACCAAGACCTGATTGGGCTCTGGAGGATGAACTTCAGCCTTTCTCCCTGTGCCATCTTCCTAAGCTGAAAGGGCCTGGAGGGAATCCCTGCCCACCCTGCCTCAAGTCTCCATGACCACTGAATATTGCATGAGAAGCCCAGCAGCAGGAGAAATAGTGCCTCCCAAGATGGTTTTGGAATGGAAAAATGGTGAGGGAGGAAAGGACAAAGCTGTGGTCTATGCTGTAGTCCCAAGCCAAATTGGGCCCTGGTATACATGGATGGCTTCAAGAAGGAATTGGATAAACATATGGAGCAGAGGTCCATCACTGGCTATTAGCCACAAAGTATAGATAGGAACTCTTGGTCTGAGGCCAGTGATGCTCTGTATTCTTGGTGCTTGGGGGGCAACGGTGGGAGGGCTTCTAGTGTCCTGGCCCCACTGGTGGACCTCCTGATGGCACCTGGTATCTTTGGCCACTGTGTGACACAGAATGTTGGACTGGATGGGCCATTGGCCTTATCCAACATTGGCCTCTCTTATGTTCTTATTGACGTCACATTCAGCTGAGGAATCATCAGTCCAGCTGTTGAGATGTCTAGTTTGTATCTCTGTCTTTGGGCAGGCATGTCCTATAGAAGGCTGTCCTTTAGGTGTCCTGGGCTTACTTAGGTTTTAAAGATCATTGCAAGGACTTCGAACTGGGGCTGGAATAAGTGTATAATCAGTGGAACTGGAGCAGAATAGACGTAATAATGTCACCGCACCACAATCCAGACATTAAATGTGCCACCACTGTTTGGACCAATTGAAGCTTCCAATAACTTGTTAAAGACAGCCTCATGAAGTGTACATTACAGGTTACATGGGCATGGGTAACTGGGCCTCCCAGGTCATATTTTTCTCCATGTCATTACCAGATCTTAGTAAAGTCAGATTCCACAACAACAACGACAACTAGTGGTGGGAGTTTTTTCTATTTGCTCTTTGGTGCCACAACCCTTGCTTCTTCTTTTTTTTTTGACAACATTCTGGAGGTTAGTAGAAACCCTGGCTAACCCAAGGTGTACAGGTTAAAAACAAACACAAAACCAAATGCCCTTCAAGCTTATCTCCTCGTACTTGGATCGATATCATTCTTCTTAAGTCTCTTTGTAGTTTGGGTGATAAAACACACACAACAGCTGGCGCTTATATTTCAAAGGCGTCGAGCAGTTGTTCGCATAACTTTTGACACAGTTTGATCCATCTGGATGCCAAATCTAGCCCAGTTCCTGCCAGGCTCATAATGGCACTGACAAATTAATTGTTTCCTACTCAAAAATAGCCCAATCAACCAATGATCTTGGGGGATTTTGTGACACTGCAATATCCTGTGCTCCTCCGTGGCATTCCCAACGACCCCTGTACACAAGCTACGGCGAATGCACTACAATCCAGTTAAAATGTACACTTGGTTTCCTTTGTATGTCTTACACAATTCTCACATTATATTCAATGCATATACAGCCGAACGTGTGATAGAACCTACACATTTATTCCAGCACTGGTCCCTGGTTTCATTTAGAAAGTGAGCGTGTGTTGGCTCTTTCTTACAAACAGATGTACACATATTTGTGTGTTCATTGTAATATGTGAACAAGGCTACTAGATGAAACTCTTCTGCACTAGGGATGGGCATGAACCACATTTTTGTGCTGTGGTTCAGTTTGTGGTTCATGGCTGAACCATGAACCGAACCATGAACTGATAACACCAATTCGCAAACCGAACCAGTTTGTATTGGTTTGAGAGCCATTTAGTTTAAACCACTGCTTTCTGCTCCTCTTGGCTTTTCGTGGGGAGCAGAATGAAGGGTTTAAACAGCTCAGAACCATTTAAACTGAACAGCTTTGCAGTGGTCCCTGCCGCTCAGCTGTTTAGAAACCCTTGCTTTCTGCTCCCTGTGGTTTAACCCCTGCTTTCTGCCCTTCATGAACCGCCATGAACTGCATCAAAAATTGTGGAAGCTTGTGGCAGTTTTTCAGTTCACAGACATCACTTCGCGAACCCCGAACCAGCCAAATTCATGATCGAACTTTAGTTTCTCAGCCAGTTCATACCATCCCTATTCTGCACCTTTCTCAGGCCCATACAGCTTGTGACCCTTCAAGCCAAATTTAGACCTCCAGCAATGTATTGCGAACTATCTGGTACTTGACTGTTCTGGTATTATAGTTCCAGGACAGGATTCTGCAATATGGTGCACCTGCTGACACCTTTTCCAGTACCCATCAAACGCTTTTAGAAATTGGCTGGGCCATGTAGGGCGTTTGACCAGCAAGGCTCTTGATTGTCTGTGCAGATTTTTTTAAAAAATGTTGATTTGGCAGCAGCTGCCACTACAATACAGATTCCTGGGAGTAAGCCCCATTCAACAACTTTTTTTCTCCTTAATAATCTTTTATTTATATAACAACAATTTACAGTAGCACATACTATTAAGAAACCACAACAATAACAATGTAATTAGGTAAAGGTAAAGGTTTCCCTTGCTTGAAAGCCAGTAGAATCTGACTCTAGGGATGCGGTGCTCATCTCCGTTTCCAAGCCGAAGAGCCAGCACTGTCCAAAGACTTCTCCATGGTCATGTGGCCGACATGACTAGATGCCAAGGTGCACAAAACTCTGTTACCTTCCCACCGAAGTGGTACCTATTTACCTACATGCAATTTCTTGCTTTTGAACTGCTAGGTTGGCAGGAGCTGGGGCCAGAGATGGGAGCTCACTCTGTCATGGGACACTCGGGTCTCAAACCGCTGAACTACAAACCTTCCGGTCTGCAGTTCAGTGTCTTAACCACTTGAGCCACTGCAGCCCTAACAATGTAATTACAAACACAAAAAAAAACCAAGAGCAATAAAACCAAACATCTATTTAATATATAGCTATAACCTTCAAATTATTAGGAAGTGCCTTTTTAAGCTTACTATGTCTTTCCATATATTCAAGAAAAGGGAACCAACATTCCATATAATCTGAATAAAAGTCTTCTCTACCAAGGAAATAACATCTGATATGTTGTCCATAGCAAGGTATTCCCATAACATATTGAACCACATATGCCATGAGGGTTGTATACTATTTTCCCAATGTCCAGCCGCTAAAGTCTTGGCTGTCACCAACTTACAAGAAAGGAGATATTTCCTGACAGCAGGAACCTCCATCCCCTCCCATAAATTAAGGAAGACAAGCTCTGGCTTCATAGGGATAGTGTGCCCAGTCATGTCACATATCAGTTTAATAGTGGTCCTGTCCTGGGTCAGAGCAGACTCAGCCAAGGCCAAGGGGATGAGACAGAATCACTAACCAGACATGCAAAGTCAAGAGTTCCGTCCAGGAGTCATACACAAGGGAAGCCAGCCAAGGGCTCATGAAGCAGAGTCTGAGCAGGTCCAAGGCCAAAGCCAAAGGTTCAGGTGTTGCAAACAGGAACAGGTCCAAGTGGTGTGGTCACACGTCTTCAGAAAGGTAACAAGTTGCTCCCACGCCTACCCCATCTGAAGCCCCATCCTTTACTGGCAGTTCACAGCTGAGTCTCATTGCTTGCAAGAGAGCCATCCATTTGGCTCATTAACCCCAGGCGTTCCTCTTGATTGGGCAGTTGCCAGGCAGCAAGGCACAGGCTCCACCTCCTCTTGAGGAACTCCAGGCATGCACACCTCCTCCTGCATTCCCCTAGCTCCAGGGAAAGGGGAGGCGAGGCAGCCTGTGAAGTCCCCCCAAAGATCTTGGGTTGTTGAGGCACTACATCTTGGGGTTGCCTCTTCTGTGTTCCCAGTGCCCATGGGGCTGGAGTACATGCTGTCCTCAGCAACCGGGGCACTAGGACCTGCCTCCACCATCTCAGGGTTGTTGCCAGCATCAGCTGGTTGAGTCTCAGAGGTGCTGAGAGGGATGTTATCAGCATCAGCTGAGTGATCCTCGGCTAAAGCAGGCCAGCCAGCAACAGGTCCAGTACTGCAAATTTATACCCAGCCTTTCTGCCCTCAATGAATTCACACATGCACCATTTTCAAAACCCATGAAACACGACATTAAAACAACCAGCACCAGACATAAAGTACATAGAAAAAATATAAAAACAACAATGGAAACAAAAGGTTAGCACCAGCATCTGGAATTGCACCCAGAAACAAATCAGGTGCCGGTGTAGATGGGCCAAGACTAGACTGCACCCCTCTCCAGGCACCATCCTGGCAACACCATTCTGCACCAATTGATATTTCCCAGGGCTTTTTTTGTAGCAGGAACTCCTTTGCATATTAGGCCACACACTCCTGATGTAGCCAATCCTCCAAGAGCTTACTGTAGCCCCTGTAAGAAGAGCTCTGTAAGATCTTGGAGGATTGGCTACATCAGGGGTGTGTGGCCTAATATGCAAAGGTGTTCCTGCTACAAAAAGGGCCCTGACATTTCCAAATGCTTCTCAATCGCAGCCCACATGGAGTGCATTGCAGTAATAATCTACTGTAACCAGGGCATGCACCACAACGGCCAGATCTTTTTTTCCCAGAAAAGGCCACAGCCCGCTAACCAGTCAAAGCTGGTAAAAGGTATTCCTGGCCCCAGCTACCACCTGCTTATCCAGCAGTAGGCCTGAGTTCAAGAACACCCCCAGACTACAGACCTACTCCTTCAAGGGGAGTGCAACTCCATCCGGAATGGGACAGACCTTAAATCCCGAGTCGGACCTTCTGCTCACCAGCAGCCCTTCCATCTTGTTGTGTTTGAGCTTCGGTTTATTAGCCCCTATCTACTCCATGGGAATTACTTCTGAGTAATTGCTGATTAGGGCTGCTCCCAGTGTGTATTTTAGTATCTCTGAATCATTAGAAACACAACTTGAATCAGAACGCTTCTCAGAGTTCTGAAGCTTTTAATTACTTATAATGAATGCCTATCTTGGATAAATAAAAGCTTGCTTGCTTGATTCTGATATTACTGTACTGCCTTTCTTAACCTCACGGTGAATTCAAGGAAGTTTGCACTTGAAAAAAGTGTTAGAATGCCAATATAGAACTGTTGGGTATTGTAATTCTGCATGTAAGAAGCTCTGGGAGGGGAAAAGTTAAGAGAATTCTCTCTCACCCGGGTACACTTGGCAGTTGGCCCCATCCTCTCATTGGTTAGGTGTTGAGCCTCTTTGGCCCTTGATTGCCTTCTGTTTTCATCTTTTGTAGGACCTTCTCTCTCTCTCTGGGCCAACTAGTATCTCATAAGAACATGAGAGAAGCCAATGTTGGATCAGGCCAATGGCCCATCCAGTCCAACACTCTGTCACACAGTGGCCAAAAATACCAGGTGCCATCAGGAGGTCCACTAGTGGGGCCAGGACCAGAGGGCCAGCCACAGGGCATAGGGGCCGAGGCCTTCCCCTGATGTTGCTTCGTGGCTCTGGGATTCAGAGGATTAGTCTCTCTGGGGCTGAGAGAGCTCTGACACAAACCGCTCTTTTTCAAGAACAGCCGTGCCAGAGCTTGTGACTGACCCAAGGTCACATCAGCAGGTGCATGTGGAGGAGCAGGGAATCAAACCCAGTTCTCCAGAATAGAGTCTGCCATTCTTAACCACTATACCAAACTGGCTCCTTAAACACCTGAGCATGGCATCCAAGGAATGGCCCAGGACAGGGAGGGCAGCTTCTGAGTCCTTTTGTTCCCTTTTATTTACTCCTAATGACCTCCATTAAGTGCCTGCTATATTTAGAGTTGTACTAGAGAATTTGAATAGCCTTGAAGAATCCTCTAGAAAGAGTCTTTGAGCAGGGGAGGCCTGACAGATGTGTAGTGTGGAGCACTGTCTGTTTGGGGGGAACACGAGTAGGGTTGAAAGCTGCCTGGAGAACAAAACAATGTCTTGTCCCTTTTATATTTTTCGTTTATGATGGTGGAGAGCGCCATCAATTATAGCTGACTCATGGCAACCCCTGTAGGGTTTTCAAGGCAAGAGACAAAACGGACATGGTTTACCATTGCCTGCCCCTGCCTAGGCCCTGTCCTGTTAATAGAGAGCCAGTTTGGTGTAGTGGTTAGGAGCACAGACTCTAATCTGGGAGAACCGGGTTTGATTTCCCACTCCTCCACTTGCAGCTGCAGGATGACCTTGGGCAAGCCATAGTTCTGTCAGAGCTGTCCTTGAAAAACAGCAGTTTCTGTCAGGGCTCTCTCAGCCCCACCTACCTGTGGGGAGGGGAAGGGAAAGGAAACTCCGAGTGAAGGACGGGGTATAAATCCAATCTCTTCTTCTTCTTTTTCGAATAGAGGCTCAATGTGTAGAAATGAGAAGAAGAGATTGGATTTATACCCCACCCTTCACCATCCAAAGGAGTCTCAGAGCAGCTTACAAACTCCTTTCCCTTCCCCTCCCCACAACAGACACCCTGTGAGGTAGGTGGGGCTGAGAGGGCTCTCTCAAGAACTGCCCTTGAGAGAACAGCTCTGAAAGAACTTACGACTGACCCAAGGTCACACCAGCAGCTGCATGTGGTGGAGTGGGGAATCAAACCCGGTTCTCCCAGATTAGAGTCCATGCTCCTAACCACTACACCAAACTGAGCTGGTGATGATTTTCATGGCTTGGAGATAAACATTACCTGGTAATTAAAGTCCTATTAAGCCTCTATTAAAGAGACAGGACAATTTTTCTCCAGGCTGTTGGGAACCCTGAACACAAGCTTCAATCAGAACCAAGGTTTCCAACCTGTGTTCTACTAAAAGCAGAACTAACTAAGAGAGAACTAACTAGGCCACGCCTCAGTAGTAGAGCATCCACTGTGCCTGTAAATGGTCCTGGGTTCAGTCCCTGCCATCTCCTGTGTAAAGGGATCAGGTGGTAGAAGATGTGAAAAGTCTCCGTCTGAGACCCTGGAGTACCAATGCAAGTCAGTGTAGATTGTAATGACCTTGGTAGATTCAGCACAAGGCAGTTGACTTGAGTCTTGGGGTCAGGAAACAATTTTTCTCCAGGCCACTTTGGCCAGAGATCCTGGGGGGGGTTGTTATCTTCTGGGCATGGAGCTTGCCATCTTCTGGGTGGTGAGGAGGTCTTTGTGAATTCTCTGCATTGTGCAGGGGGTTGGACTAGACGACCCTGGAGGTCCCTTCCCACTCTATGATTCCAACCCTACCCCATCCTTAGCAACCAATCTGGTTTCCTACCCTTGCTCCTTCCCACATTCCATTTATTTCCCAGTCCTATCTAGTCCCCCTCTGATGGGTCTGATCCTACAAACAAGCGATACCTTTCGGCCTAGCCTGTGACGCAAGCTTGTTTTGAAACAAAGCCGTGAGTCACTCGGTCGCAGGGCAATGCTAACAGTAAACCCGGGCGAGTGTCCTATCTTGAGACCTTCGCTTTCCTCCAGCCCTGTCTCCTCCTTGCCTCTGGAGTGACTTATCAAAACAGAAGCCGACTGACGGTGCTTTGCTTTAATGGCCCATTACCGCCCGCTGAGCACATGCTGAATCACCGCCGAACCCGAAGGATCCCAGGCGTCTTCTCCCTGCTAAATACCAGCAGGCTTTAGCTCACTCATGACTTCGGCTCCGGCGAAGCCGACGCGCATTCCTGATTATCGGTTGCCAGGAGTGGAACTGTCCTAAGTAGCTTTAGGCTGCTGTGACAGAAACCCACGTTAGTCATCTCCTTGCACTCAGATGCATCACCCAGATATGAGATGGGGGGGAGAAGAAAGCCCTTCACAGTGGCCGGATTCCTCTAAATGCATGCTCCGAAAAGGTTAAGCACTTCCTATCACCCTCCGCCAAGCTCACTGTGGGGAAACATAAAAAAGGGGGGAAATAACACTGGGGGGAAGGTCGGGGATTTTATGGACCCACCAAGCAGCCCAGGAGCAAAACTTCAAATAAAACACACGCGGGGGAGTTGTCCACAGCAAGTAATCTCAGGAGGCCAAAAGCCCCGAGAGTGTCAAGGCACAGAGCATCCTTAGCCTGAGTCTGACCATTGGTGCCTATTGTCCTATGCTGGCGGTGGCTGACCGAGATCTCAGGCAGGGACTGCCCACAGCCATCCTCCCTAAGACCCAACCTGGAATGTTGAGGATTCAGCTGACATTCCAAGGATTTGCTTAAGGAGATGGCCCCAGAATCCCAAGGAGAAAGCATTGTAGCTGGGGATCCATTCAGAATGACTGGATGGCAGGCGTAGACAGCTTTAAAAGGGGATTGGATCAATTCATAGAGGGCAGGTCTATCAGTGGCTGCTAGCCATGGTGACTGAGAGAAACCTCCATGTTCAGAGGCACCAAACCTCTGAATACCAGGGCCAGGAAGCAACATGAGGGGAAGGCCTAGGCCTCTATGCCTTGTCGTTGGACCTCCAGAGGAACTGGTTGGCTGCTGTGTGAGACAGGATGCTTCACTCCAAGTGAAGGGTGGGGTATAAATCCAATCTCCTCCTCCTTCTCCTCTCCTCCTCCTCCTCTTCCTCTTCTTCTAGATGGAACTCTGGTTTGATCCAGCAGGGCTCTTCTTATGTTCTTATGAAGGCCTTGGCCTCTATGCCTTGCTATGAAGGCCTCGGCCTCTATGCTTCCAGAGGAACTGGTTGGCCACTCTGTGAGCTGGGATGTTGGGCTAGATGGACCACTGGTCTGCTCCAGCAGGGTTCTTCTTATGTTCTTATGACTGGACTATAGGAGGAGGTGGAAGGTCATGTTAGATTTTGTTTAGGGTGCTAGAGGAAGAGCTTGGAGAAACGACGGCTGAAGGGTGACATGATCAAGGTTTGTAAGATTATGCAGGGGCTAGAGCAGGTCAAGAAAGAAGTACTTTTCTCCCTGTCTCACAATACAAGACCTCATGGGTACTCCATGAAATTGCTGAGCAGTCAGGTTAGAACAGATAAAAGGAAGTACTTCTTCACCCAAAGAGTGATCAACACATGGAATTCACTGCCACAGGAGGTGGTGGCGGCTACAAGCATGGATGGCTTCAAGAGGGAATTAGATAAACATATGGAGCAGCGATCCATCAGTGGCTATTAGCCACAAGGTGTAGATGGGAACTCTCAGTCTGGGGCAGGTGATGCACTCTATTCTTGGTGCTGGAGGGGGCATCAGTGGGAGGGCTTCTAGCGTCCTGGCCCCACTGCTGGACCTCCTGATGGCACCTGGTATTTTTGGCCACTGTGTGGACTGGATGGGCCATTGGCCTGATCCAACATTGGCTTCTTCTTATGTTCTTATGTACTACTACTACTACTACTACCATCACCACCACCACCACCACCACGACTACATTTATGAATCACCCAATCCCTACTATTGTAGGGCTCTGGGTGATATACAACATAGCAAAAACTTTAAAACTATAAAATAAACTCAACCAGTATTGAAATTAGTACATTAATCTAAAAAATCAAGTGACAAAATTTACAGTTTTCTCCCATTTCCGGCCTGTGATCATCTCGAGGGTGTGGTGAGGAAGAAGACAGTCTGAGGATGAGGAGAGCAGGGGGGAGGGTGCCAGCCAGGATGTAAACCGTCGCTGCCCTCAGCCAAATCTGAGTGTGTTGATCTTTGACCTGTATCTTTTTATTGTGCAGCTTGTTGTGATGTTACCGTGGTGCAGCAGTTAGAATGTTCGATTGGTGAGGCCTGGGTTCAAGTCCCCCACACTGCCTTTAAGACCACTGGGTGATCTTGGGCCAGGTGCTCCCATTCTGCCTAACCTACAGGGTTGTTGTGAGGCTAACCTGGAAGACAAGAGAATCACACACTCTGCCCTGAGCTCCCTGAAGAAAAGGCAGGGCAAAAATGTTGGAAAATTTGGTGAAAATAGTTAAATATTTAGAGCTTGCATCGATCTTTGTTCACTGGAGAGGAGGCATTTTCTTTCCGTGTAAAAATCTTTATTTCTAAAGGGAAGGGTACACAGGAAGTCTGCAAAACAACAAACACTTAAGACTACATGCTTGCAACAACAGACTGACCAGTAGGTAAGTGGAGAATCCTTTTTCTTCTTGACCCCTAGAAGGAAATCACCTGAATGCATTAACCAATGATTGCTAGTAAATAGGCTCTAGTTTCCCGGGCTTTCTCCCCATTGGCTTTCTGCCAGGTTCCCTTCCAGATCAGTCTAAACAATAGCCCACAAGGTAAACATATTAACCCTATAATGACTGAGTTTAGGCCTTGCAGCACAAATATTTCCAACAAAAAAGTCTGCATGTGAGAGAGACAGAGAGTGAGTGAGAATTGATGGGGGTCGTTTTTCTTGGCATTAAGAACTAAAATAATATTCATGCAGAATTCCCGAGGAATTTGGGCAAAGGCCAAAGGAGATCATCCACAGGGAATGACAAAGATTAATAGTTACTATGGAATGTCAAATTTTTACAAAGCGTGGCATTTATTCAGTGTATCTGTATGGGGACAGTGAAGAAAGCTGACAGGAAGAACGTTGATTGATTCGAAATGCTGGAGGAGAGTTTTATGGAGACAGATCAGTGGCTTCTAGACCAAATCAACCCTGAACTCTCCCTAGAAGCTAAAGTGACTAAACTGAGGCTGTTGTACTTTCGTCATATTATGAGAAGACAAGAGTCACTGGGGAAGGCAATAATGCTAGGAAAAGTTGAAGATAGCAGGAAAAGAGGAAGATCCAACATGACATGGATTGACCCAGTAAAGGAAGCCATGGCGCTCAGTTTGCAAGACCTGAGTGAGGCTGTTAATGAGAGGATGTTTTGGAGTACATCAGTGCATGTGATTGCCACAAGTCAGAAGCAACTTGACGGCACTTAACACCCACACCCACACGTGCATCAAGTCAGATACAGAATCCGATATCTTCAAAACTTCAGTGTTTCTGTTGTTGTTTTAATCTGGCCTTTATAGCCACAGGGATACACTTTGCCAGGGTCGTGGCTTTGATGAGACTCTGCGGGTGCAGCCAATCTCTGGGAGCTGTTCAGTTCCTGCTCCATTCGTACTATGGCTGTTGTTCAGAATTAGTAGCTAGCTGTACTGGTGGTGGTGGTGTACGAAAGAGTGCTTGTGACCTGACGTGGGGCCCAAGGCAAAGCTGAGAGGAGCAGGGAACGAGATCTGGGATTCAGGACCGTGGACAGCTCCAAAGCTGACAAGGGGCTCCAATGATGGTCAGAGGCAGGTCATAGCCACATTGAAGGGCAGGGGCCTCCAACATGGTGCCCATGGGCACCACGGATCCTGGTGATACCTTTCCTCGTGCCCACCAAGTATTTTTAGACAGTGGGAAAGGTCAGGTGGTGCTTTTGCCCAGCAAAGCTTCGGATTGGCTATTGGAGACTTGGCCTTTGCTTTAGTGGCAGCTGCCACCACAACACAAGAAATCTTCACCGTGTGACTGAATGTAAGTGGTGGAAGCCATTTTGTGGTTGGCTCCACCTCTAGTGGTAGCCATTCTGGGCAGACATTTTGTGGCTGCTCCCACCACACTGTATTAGAATTCCAGAGGTGCCCTCAGGCTCCAAAAGGTTGCAGGCTCCTGCCTTAGGGTCTCACAGAGGCTTTGAAGTTATATCCCAAGATAAGCAATGTTTCCTCCAAGGACCTCTGCTTGGACTGGAACTCTTGGACTCAAAGCCTAGTGCTCCTGCAGCTGGTGGTGGTCGTCTTTTGGCAACCTTCCAGTGTCTCCAGCAACTTACCCAAGGTGTTTCCAGCCTCTAAGGAAGTGGGTGGGATTAACCTTCAAGGGAATTAGTTTAGGCTACTGGTTGGGTCAGACTGTGTGGAACCTCCACAGTTGTCTCATTCTGATCAGCACAGGCATTCCCTCTGTCCAAAGACCATGTCTATTTTACTAATTAATCAAAACATTTATAAACCCTTTCCTTTTTGCTCAAGATGGCTTACAAAGTAATAATCAAAACATTACAAATGTAAACCAGATAGAACACCCGAATCCCCTCCCTTCAAGATATCCAGTGATTGTATCTCATCAAAAGACCCAGGAAACAAAGAAGCCTTGCAGTTTCTCCAGAAAATCTCCAATTCCATCCTTCCTCACCTGCTCAGGGAAGGAGGAGGAGGAGTAGTCTCAGACTGGCTTACAATCACCTTCCCATCCTCTCCCAACAACAGACACCCTGTGAGGCAGGTGGGGCTGAGAGAGTTCTGAGAGAGCTGTGACTGGTCTAAGGTCACCCAGCTGGCTTTGTGTGGAGGCGTGGGGAATCAAACCCGGTTCTCCAGATTAGAGCCTGCTACTCTTAACCACGACACAAAGCTGGCTCTCAGTGCATTCCATAGAGTGGGGGCTGCAATAGAAAAAGGCTGGTTGATGCCAGGTGGGCCACCCAAATGGGGGGAACAGCCAGCAGGTGGCAGCCTAAAGATCATAGCTGGTTCAAGGGGACACATGGGAGTGGTGGCGCAGGTGGTAAAACGCCTGCATTAATATCACTCGTGCAGCCACTATGGCTGTTCGAGACCCACTGCGGTTGAAGTGAGCTCTCAACCCTTGTCTCAGCTCCCGCCCACCCAGCGGCTCAAAAGCAAAAATGTATTTATAATGCAAGTAGACAAATGGGTACCCTCCTCCAGGGTAGGGGGCACCCTCCTCCAGGGAGGTGTGTGGAGGAGGCGGCGGTGGCGGCCACAGCAATGGCGGCGGTGGACATCAGCTGCAGCAGAGTACCGGCGGTGGAGGTGGCATGGTGTGGCGACACGGCGACAGCAGGCAGCAGCAGCAGGGCCAGAAGGAGCAATCCCTAGTGGCCAGCAGTAACATCGGGCGGCTGTCGTCGGCAGATGTGGAGGCACGCGATGACGTCATCTGCGGGTGCGTTGGAGCCTACAGGACGTAGACGAGGCCAGAGGAGGATGTATTGTGTGCCGGCCCTTCTGAGCGCCAGGAGGAACAGCTAGCTGATGAACCACCGGGAAGAAAGCTGAGCCGAGCCGGGCCAAAAAGGAGGAACACCAGCCTCCACCTGGGTGCTGGTAGGCAGCCCCATCCTCAGTACAATGTGGCCCAAGTTAGGATGAAATGTGCTTAGCACCCCCTCATGTAAACCGCCCAGAGACCCCCCAGGGGGTTAGGGCGGTATATGAAATCGAAAGTTAAATAAATAAACATGGGAGGGGGATATGAGTCCTCCAGATGTATGGGCCCTGAGAGAGCTTTACAGAGAGAGCACCTCTGATCCTCTGAAACAAACTGGCAGCCAACGTAGCTGTTTCCAGACAGGCAAGATTTGTTCTTGCAATAATCAGGTTGAAGAAGTGAGCAGTGAGTCACAAAAGCTTGTACCCTGCCTCAAATTTTGTTAGTCTTGAAGGTGCTGCTGGACTAATAATCAGGCCGCCACATTCTGGACCAGCTGCAATTTCTGGACTGTCTTCAAGGGCAGACCAATAAAGGCTATGTTGCAGTAATCCAGCCATGAGGTTACAAAAGCTTGCCTCAACAAGACCAGAGCATCTGCGTCTAGAACTTTGAATGAGGCTATAATAGCATGTGGCTCCTGGATCTCGTCAGGGTATCAGCTCCAAGTTGCCAATGTTTCAGTCACAAAAGAGTTAAATCGATGTTTGCATGTAAACAGGAGGTTGCCTAGTGTAGCTATAACCAATAGAAGTCGCCCGGGAAAAGTGTGGGCGGCGTTTAGTAAAATGAAGTGATCTATAACCTCTCTATTGGCTAATCAATACATTGCTTTGAAGAAGTGCTTTGATCTTGTACGCAGTTGTTTGCCTGTTTTATTATCAGTTTCCATTCTTTGTTCTATGGAAGAAGAAAGAGAAGCCATCTTATAGTGTCAGCCATGAAACTGTGAACATGTAGTCTTTTGGTTCAGACAGAAGTGGTTTCTTCATTTTTCTCCAAAATGTAATTCCCTCCCTTATTAGCTCTAGATAAAGTATTTTTTCTCTTTTAAGCAAACACGCAGAGTCTGCTCTTGTTCATTGACTCTGCAATTTACAAAACAATCAACGGGTCCAAATTCAGAAGTGCCTGATGAAGACAATGGGCATGCTGATGCACGGTTTCGTAATGATGCTGCACGCTTTTTACCTTGGGCTGATTATATACTCTCAGCTTCATACCCTGAGGAGGGGTGGGCAGCTCCCAGGGCTTTTGCCCCCTCCCCCAAAAAAATTGCTAGTGCTTCACCGTGCTCCCAACTACACGCATTGTTTAGTGCCGCTAGGATGAGTGCTGTAGGCAGTGGTGAGCCTGGGTAATGGGAGAGCTCACAATCAGACAGGGTGAGGACTCACAGGCAGACAGGAGGCATGTGGGTGGAGGGAAGGGAAGGGAAGTGGAATGAGTGGGGGGCTGGTGGAGGTTAGAAACCTGGAACCCAGCTTGTCCACCTCACAAGGTTGTTGTGAGGACATCCACAATTCAGTTACCGACTAAAGAAGTATTTCCTTTTGTCTGTCCTGAAACTGTTGCCCATCGACTTAATTGGGTGCCCCTGAATTCTACCTTTAGAAGAGAGGAAGGAAAAGTTATTTCTATTCTATCTATTCTGTCCACTCCAAGAACCATTTTATAAACCTAAACCTCTATGGTCTCCCCCCACACACACACAAACTCTTAGACTTTTTTTTTTCCTAACCAGAAAAGTCTCAGACTTTTTATCCTGTCCTCTTAGGAAAGGTGCTCCAACCCCTTTATCATTTCAGTTTGCCTTCTTCTGTGGTTTTCCCAGCTCTGCAAAGTCCTCTTTGGGACACGGCCACCATAATCATACCTGGGTTTCCAAATATTTCCAGACTTACTGTTACAGGATGGAGTGAAATCCTCTAAGTATAAGAGCCTTGTAAAGTGGATTAGACACATTTAGAAAGAATAGGTCCACAAAGGGCTATTCTTCTTATTTTATTGTTCTTCTGACAAAGGTCTTGAACAGATCGAGATCCAGCTCTCTTACAGGAAATCACAATGGCTAAATATTTAACAATTGCTAAATTAGTTTCCTAATCCTCATCTACAAGGAAAAACTGGACAAGTTTTTGAGATGATAAAAATCACATAACCTATTAAGAGGAAGGACAAATACCTGTCTCTGAGATCAGACCAGATTTCACACTCCAATAAAATATGTCCTAAGGACTCAAGTTAACCAGATCCTCATGTACAAACTTTGTCCAAATATGCTATGCCTATGAAATTAAGGGCTATTCGTTATGATGGAACCTCCATGTTTAGAAGCAGGGTACCTTTGAAAACCAGTTTCTGGGGACCAATGACAGGATGTGTCTTTGGATTCTGGCTAGGGACCAATGACAGGACGTGTCTTTGGAGTCTGTGTTCTTTGCTTACAAGCCATCTGATTGTTCAGTGTGGGAAGCAGGATGCTGGACTAGATGGATCCTTAACATCAGAACATAAGAGAAGCCAGTGTTGGATCAGGTCAGTGGCCCTTCCAGTCCAACACTCTGTCACACAGTGGCCAAAATTACCAGGACCTTGTTTTGGTTGTGTGAAGGGGGGGGAGAGAGCAGACAAGTGATTCCAAATTGGAAGGGAATCCTTCCATTCTCCCCTGCAAAAATTTCAAAAACACTTTCTCCTGTCCTGTCTTTCTTGCTCAAACTTCTCCCACCAAAAGCAGAAATTAAACAGTGCTTCCAGTTCAAGGCTTTTTATACTTTCCAAACAGGTTTGCAGCCAATAAAATGAGTGAGAATCGAGCAAAAAGGATGCCGTGGAGGATTTTTTAAAAAGGGGGCAAAACCATCTTTGAATAAGGGCCGGCACCTACAAAGGCCCATTAAGATTTTGCTGACTCCAACGTCTTGCCTTTCATTTGCATTCCTGCGCCGTCCCCCCATTAGAGTGGGTATCTGCAGCAAATGCATATTAATGATGCCGCACGCTTGCATATTATAGATCCATAAGACCGAGAGCGTTTTTGTGTGTCTGTGTGCGTGCGTGCCAACCTTCCTGAAAAAGTGGTGACAACGCAGTGGTAAATTTTCTCCGCAGCTTGCTCCTTCCTAAGCTCTTTCTTTTTAAAAAAGAAAGAAAGAAAGAAAGATAAAAGTAATCCCAGCCTCTGGAAAGAAAGCTCCCATTAAGAAAATAATAGTGTACCATACTCCTTTTTATAAAAGATGATGGAATGTTACGTTCGCAGAGGTAAGTGGGTGACTTTCCCTTTTCATTACAATGATTTTCCCTCTTTAAAAAAACCCATTGCATAATCTGTGCTGCTATTCTAGTTCTTAAAAATTGTGATTATTGCCATAAATGTACATGGCACTGTATTGTACTACATAACGGGGGGAGGACAACAACAACAAAAAAACCCTAGGTCCCGGTACCAACAGAGCTAATTTTCAACACAGAGGAGATGATAACTAAAAGGATAACCAAGGCAGAAGAGAAGCGGGAGTCTTGGGGCACCTTAAAGACTGATTCCACACTAGACCTTAAATCCTGGTTCAACCCTGTCCCCGAATCCTACACTACACTCGAGTTCATTCCTGTAATTATCTCGGGGTATTTTTTTGTTTCCACATTACAAGGGCTCTTTTTGTAGCAGGAACTCCTTTGCATATTAGTCGACACCCCCCCTAATGTAGAGCTGTAAAAAGAGCTCTATAAGCTCTTAGAGAATTGGCTACATTAGGGGTGTGTCGCCTAATATGCAAAGGAGTTCCTGCTACAAAAGAGCCCTGCATTAAATTGAGGTTAGCCCAGTTTTGCCCCACACTTGTCCTGGGATAAACGGATGCTGTTTTAACCAGGGATAAATGCAAGATATTGTGTCGTGAGCTGAACTCTGATAAAACCAGGGATGAGATCCAAGTGCGCAAAGGACCTAAGAAAATTATATTCCAGGATTAGGCTTGGTAGTCCTGACCCGGGCTAGCCTGATCTTGTCAGTTCTTGGAAGCTAAGCAGGGTCGGCCCTGGTTAGCATTTGTATGGGAGACCATCAAGGAAATCCAGGGTTGCGATGCAAAGGCAGGCAAGGGCAAACCACCTCTGTTTGTCTCTTGCCTAGAAAACCCCACTACAGGGGTTGCCATAAATCAGCTGTGACTTGACGCAAAAAAACAACAACAAGAGGTTTGGTGGCATACAGCCCACTCCTTCAGAAGGATGGAGGGTGAAATATACTGGGCTCAGACGCGTTCAAGTGATCAGCTCATATTTTATTAGTGATTCAGCAAGAGAAAGAAGACTGGAAATCCCTGGCCGGAGCCGGGTATTTATGCCTGAAAAAGGTTACACCCAAAACACACCCCGCTATTTACACTCTATTGTTTCCCAACTGGTTTACTCCAGGATCCCTGTCTCCCTGCTGGCCCATTCTAGGATCCTAGCAATCTATTGTCATGTCTCCCAAGCAAAGTCCTTTTTGCCAGTACAGTTCAGGCTCAATACATAACAGAGGGCATCTTAATTATGAAGCCATTTTATGTCCGGGGTTTGGGGGAGAGAAGCAAGCCATGGGGCCAACAGCCTTGAAATGCAGAAAATACAGAGTAAAATGTAATTTTGCAAATTTCAGTTCCTGCTCAGGGAAATACGGAGACCGTTCTCTAAGACGGTAAGCGAGTTCACCTAGGGTTGCCAGCCTCCAGGTGGGGCAAACGTGGGAAAACACTGTGTTAAAACAAAACGCACAATTCTGATATGCTTCTGTGCCTTCATATATTCGTTTAAATCATATACTTAAACATACAATAAAGACCCTAGTGTACCTTATTAATTATAGTACATTGGTAACAAAAACCTAAAGTGGCGTGTTGCTTTGATGCTTGCTGCATCTCTTTTCGGAAAGAAAAAGAGCCTACATCATTGGCATTGACGACGGCTGCATCTCTCATAAGAAAGCAAGATAGTCCACAGCATTGAATCCTGTCTGCATATCTGTCTCTGTAGCTGTGGATTTTTCTACAAGATATATGTATTGTTCTTTAGGTTCTTGTTATCATGTTTGCTCAACCTTGCCATGTTTCCCGTGTGTTTGCTGCCAAACCTCCAGGTGGGGCCTAGAAGTATGACTGATCTCCTGACCACAGAGTCTCCAGAAACAATGGAGGTTGGACTCTGGGGTATCACGTTCCTGCTGAGCAGCCTGCCCAAAGCACCAGAAATTTCCCCCTGGGCGCTGGCAACTCTACCTGTAATCGATGTTCGGTCCTAGATTTTGCTCACAACACTTATGTGAGAGCATGTGAAAAGTGCCATCAATCCACGGCTGATTCATGGAGACTCCATGAGTGGTTGGCCATCGCTTGCCTCTATGTTGCCACCCTAGACTTCCTTGGTGGTCTCCCATCCAAACATTAATCAGGGCCAACCTTGCTTAGCTTCCAAGATCTGATGAGACCCAATCAGCAGTTTAGGTAAAGGTAAAGGTCTCCCTCACTCAAAAACCAGTCAAATCGGGCTCTAGGGGGAGGTGCTCATCCCAGTTGCCAATCCGAAGAGCCAGCGCCATCCGAAGACGTCTCCATGGTTGTATGGCTGGCATGACTAAAGCCCGAGGCGCACAGAACGCTGTTGCCTTCCCACTGAAGCAGTACCTGCTTATCTACTTGCAATTTCTTGCTTTCAAACTGCTAGGTTGGCAGGAGCTGGGGTCAGAGTCGGGAGCTCACTCTGTCACACGGCACTAGGGTCTCGAACTGCCGACCTACAGACCTTCCAATTTGCATTTCAGCATCCTAACCTCTGAGCCCCCACAGCACCTTTGATTAGCAGTTTATACCCGTTAAAAGCTAGCCAGCCCTGACCTGGATGGCCCTGGCTAGGCGGATCTGTCCAACAGGAGGCCCATGTCCAGCCACGCCCCCAAGTTATGAACCTGCTCCTTTAGGGGTGGAGCAACCCCATCCAGACAATGTGTTAAAGAAAAGCAACTTTGGGTGGGATTAGAGCTGCCAGACTCCAGGAGGAGGAGGAGGAGGAGATTATGATGATGTTGGATTTATACCCCACCCTTCACTACCCAAAGGAGTCTCAGAGCAGCTTACAATCCCTTTGCCCTCCCCTCCCCACAACAGACACTCGGTGAGGTAAGTGGGGCTGAGAGCTCTTTCGAGGACTACTTGTGAGAGAACAGCTCTGAAAGAACTTGTAACTGACCCAAGGTCACAGCAGCAGCTGCATGTGGAGGAGTGGGGAATCAAACCCGGTTCTCCCAGATTAGAGTCTGTGCTCCTAACCACTACACCAGACAGGCTCTCTGACTGGAGATCTCCCAGAATCACAAGTGGTTTTCAGATAAAAGTGATTCGTTCCCCTGGAGAAAATGGCTGCTTTGGAAGGTGGACTCCATGGCATTCTACCCTGCTGAGGTCTCTCCCCACCCCAACCTCCACCGTCCCCAGGATTGACCAGCAAAATCTCCAGGCATTTCCCAACCCAGAGCTGGCATCTCTCAGTGGAATGCATTTTCCTTCCTCCAGTGGAGATGGGCGTCTTTCAGTCTCCCTTGGAGGAAGCTTTTCTCTATAGAAGGAGGTCTTTCTGCATCAGAACTTATTGGAACATGCCTGATGAAAAATCCTCCCGTTCCAAATGCAAATTTTCAAACTCGTGAATGTTCAATGCCATCCCAGTTAGGAAAACTTGCTTTACAATGTCGGTGTCATGCATTTATTTCAGCTGTAAATTAAAGGCGCCCGACTGCTTAGCGTTTGCATTTTCGCATGCAAGACAAAAAAGCACACTGAGTCCTCCTGAGAGGAATTTCTCTGGAATGGGCAAAGCTGAGCTGTTTGCAGAAACCGGAGGATGTGGGAAGGAGAAGGATATGTAAGCCATGAGAATATTGCCCATGGAGATAATGTTCCTTCCTCTTGACAAGGCCCCCTTTGTGTTTGGCAGGCACGCTTCCAGATTTCAGATGTATATCTGTAGATAAATACACTAAACTAATCTTGGGCTTAATGTGTTTGGACTTGGAAGAACAAGTCCTTTGCTGTCATTCAACGGGTACATGTGAGTTCCAGCTCCCATGAATCTGAACAGCATTTGGGGACAGAAAGTTCAAAGAGGACACCACTGCGACGCCTTAATCCTGAACGCATTGCACCCACGGTATTCTCCACTCCTTATACAAGTGGAGGAAAAAAGCTCATCTGGTCACGGTGGTCTCCTGGATCGTGGTCCTTTTTTGGAAGTCAGCCCCATGACTTTCAGGGAAAAGTCATTTGGATTGCTCCTGCTAGCAGCAGGGGGCAAAGAACTTCGTGCACTTGGAAGCCAGAGGAATTAACACGTGGTATTCATTGCCGCAAGAAGTGGTGGCAGCTACAAGAATAGACAAGAGGGGATTGGATAAACATATGGAGCAGAGGTCCATCACTGGCTATTAGCCACAAGGTACTCTGTCTGGGGCAAGTGATGCTCTGTATTCTTGGTGCTTGGGAGGCAACAGTGGGGGGGATTCTGGAGTTCTGGCCCTGCTGGTGGACCTCCCGACGGCCCCTGGGTTTTGGCCTCTGTGTGACATAGAGTGTTAGACTGGATGGGCCATTGGCCTGATCCAACATTGGCTTCTCTTATGTTCTTATATGTGTAGCACCAGCTGAATCAGGAACAACACGCACAAAATGGAATGCTACCGATCCAGAACTGAGCTGCCAGGCAGACGTGGCCTCCAGTCAGTTTGCAGTCAGGCATCTTGGGCACCGTTTTGGGGAGGAGAACTTGCTCATGCCATAGGTCAAGGATGAGGTGTGAGCACCTGGAACATTTTCCTTTCGATTCCAGCTTGGGATTTGGAGAAGGAAGTGATTTTCACTGACCCACCATTTTGGAAATCCATTTGGGGGACATGTTTTGGGTTTGGAAATATTGTCACCTGCAAAACGATGCCCTGAAGGAGATGCAACCTGAAAAGGCAGTGCTACTCCCTATAGAGGCAGCAGGAGGAAAGAGAGAGACAGACAGACAGACAGAGAGAGAATGCACCCCAACTTCCTCCAGGGGTCACAACCCGACTGAGTCTCTCTCTCCCCCCTCCCCCTTTTGCTGGCATTGCCACTCCTGCTGACTTTCCCAAACCCCTCCCAAAACTCCCAAAACATCAAGAGATAAATTTTCATTTATCCTGGTAGAATTTCTGGGGTGTTTGGGGTTGTTTTGGATATCCCTGAGCTGACCCAATACAGCAAATCCCAGCAGTAATTTTAGCCTGGGACTAGATGAATGCCCATCCCTGTCAAGGATCCCAAAACTTGTTGTGCCTGCAGAATAGTTTGCAAAAGGCTCATGGGAAGGGCTGCCAACTATCTGTTGGAGAATTTCTGGAGGGGGGTTGGAGCCTGGGGGGCGTTGGGGAGGGGAGGGACCTTGGCAGGGTCTAAAGCCATAGAGTCCATCCTCCAAAGAAGCCGTTGTAATTCCAGGAAATCTCCAAGTCTGACCTGGAGGTTGGCAACTTCAGACATGGGCATCATTAAGGCTGCCCAAACACAGGTCAGCTTAGCTCCACTTCCTGCCTGCCATTCACAAACAGGGTCAACACCCCGAAAGGCTGATTGGCTACCCACAAGGGCCAAAGCCTGTTCACTGGGCCACAGCTGTGCAACATCTCCCAGTTTCGTGTAGTGTTTAAGTGTGTGGACTCTAATCTGGGAAAACCGGGTTTGATTCCCCACTCCTCCACTTGCAGCTGCTGGATGACCTTGGGCAAGCCATAGTTCTGACAAGAGCTGTCCTTGAAAGAGTTCTCTCAGCCCCGCCTACCCACACAGGGTGTCTGTTGTGGGGAGGGGAAGGGAAAGGAGTTTGTAAGCCGCCCCGAGGTTCCGAGTGAAGGGAGGGGTATAAATCCAATCTCTTCTTCTTCATCATCTTGAATTCAGCTGTACTGTGCTACATGAGGGACTGTGGCTCAGTGGTAGAGCTCCTGCTTGGCACGCAGAAGGTCCCAGGTTCAGTCCCCGGCATCTCCAGTTAAAGGACCAGGCAGCAGGTGATGTGAAAGACCTCCGTCTGAGACCCTGGAGAGCCGCTGCCAGTCTGAGCAGACAATTCTGATCTTGGTGGATTGATGGTCTGATTCAGTATAAGGAAGCTTCAAGCGTGTTCCTGAGTAAAAGGAGAGGCCCAACAAACGGGCTGGGGCTGTTCTGCAGCCCTCTGTATCTTCCACTCACCCACAGCCACTCCCATAGCTTCCATTTCTCCCTGCAAGTGAGCTTTGCCGCTGGCAGGTTGCCAACATACCCTGGAGGTTGGCAACTTCAGAGCTGTGCAGTCACTTCCCATCCTTTGGGAGTCATTCACTTAACACTGGAGATAAGACACCGGTTTCTCTGCCAGGCCGTTCTTAAAGGTAAACACTCTCAGTTCAGCCATCTGACTCCTTCGGCTTCCAAGCAAAGTATCAGCACACGGCTCTTGCTGGTTGATATATTCAGGGCTATTTTGGGGCAGGAACGCACAGGAATGGAGTTCCGTCTGGCTTCCAAGTTGGCCATGCCTACAGCCTCCCCCCCCTCGGGTTCCCCAGGTGCCTCGCAAGCCGCAAGGTGCTTGGGGAAGCCAAGCCGATCCAGGGAGGGAAGGCAGTTTAAACTGCCTCCCCTCCTCGGGTTTCCCAGGCACCCCACAGCTGCGGGGCACCTTGGGAAGCCAATCCAGAAACTGCCTTCCTTCCCTCGGGTTCCCCATGTGCCCCACAAGCCACAGGGCACCCAGGGAATCCAATCCTGGGAGGGAGCTGTGCTGTCAGGGGTGTGGCCTAATATGCTAATGAGTTTCTGCTGTTGGGTGTGGCCAATTATGTTAATGAGTTCCTGCTGGGCTTTTTCTACAAAAAACGCCCTGGATATATTGATAGTCCAAAATACAATAAAAGCAGTCGAAGACGTACCGGCTATACAAACTTTCCGAGGACCCTTTCCCAAGACCGGACTTATGTCGCAACCACGCCTACAAACTCAGTCTCCAGCGCCGAAGCTCCAGATTCCGGCACAGTGTCGATCTCTCTAATGAGCCAAAACGCCTCACCGGAACCTTGTGGTGACTGTTCTCGTTTTTCACTGGAAGTCCTTGCGTACTTACTTCCCCTCCTTTGGCAGGCCCAAGGTGTGAAGGGTCCAAGGGCTTTGTGAGATCAGGGCAGTGGAGAGCAGCCTGCTCGTCGGCCCGAAACAAAACAAAACAGGAGGTCTGCTGTGCCCTGAGGCACCGCCACAAAAAGAGCCACTGCTATTTGTAGAAAAGAGCCAGAGTCCAGCGGCACCTTAGAGACCAACAAAACGTGTGGCGGGTGTGTGTGTGTGAGCTTTTGTGAGTCACCGCTCACTTCTTCTCGCTCTTTTCTGCTGCTGCTGACAGACAGTATAAGAGTCTGACTATGTCACTCTATAAGGCTGAGGGACTTGGGAATGTTTATGCTGGAGAAGAGGAGGCGGAGGGGTGTTTGCTCCCTTGAAGTCTTTGGAGGGCTGTCCCTCAGAGGAGGGCAGGGAGCTGTTCCTGTCGGCAGCAGAGGAGAGGACTCGCAAGAATGGGTTTTGATTAAGGGCGGGAAGGCACCGGCTGGATCTTAGGAAAAACTTTTGGACAGTCAGAGTTGCACAGCAGTGAAATCACTGCTGTGAGGTGATGTGGGGGTGAGCTCACTGAGGTGCTGAGCTCCCCCTCCCTGGCAGCCTTCAAGCAGGGGCAGGATGAACCCTTGTTGGGGATGCTCTCTAGGCGGATCCTGCGCTGAATGGTGGGCTGGACTAGATGGCCTCCCAACTCTGTGATTCTGTGATTTTATGGCTATCACAGTTGCTGTTTGGTCCAGGGTGCACATGTGACCCACCGTTTGAGGCTTCAGATGTCCTTAAGGTCGCCAGCTCTGGGTTGGGAAACAAGTGGGGATTTGGAGGGTGGAGACTGGGAAGGGCGGGGTTTGTGGAAGGGAGGGCCCCCCGCAGGGCTTAATGCCACAGAGGCCACCCTCCAAAGCAGCCATTTTCTCCAGGGGAACTGAGCTAAGTCACTTGGACATCAGCTATAATTCCAAGAGATCTCAAGGCCCCACCTGGAGGTTGTCAGCCCTAGTTATCCTAGCAAGGCCACTGTTCCTCATGAAGGGTCCTAGGGGAAGGAATTTGGGGTAGAGCAAGTGGGCCCACGCAGCCCTCAGTGGGAAGTCCATCTCCTTTAGCAGTTGTAGAACCCCAAATCTTCAGTTATCAAATTATATGACAGAGGAGGAGGAGGAGGAGGAAGAGGAGGAGATTGGATTTATACCCCACCCTTTACTCAAAGCCCACATGGCGGCTTACAAACTCCTTTCTCTTCCAGTTTGGTATAGTGGTTAAGTGTGCGGACTCTTATCTGGGAGAACCGGGTTTGATTCCCCACTCCTCCACTTGCACCTGCTGATGTGACCTTGGGTCAGTCACAAGCTCTGGCACAGCTGTTCTCTCAAGGACAGTTTGTGTTAGAGTTCTCTCAGCCCCACCTACCTCACAGGGTGTCTGTTGTGGGGAGGGGAAGGGAAAGGAGTTTGTAAGCCGCTCTGAGACGCCTTTGGGCAGTGAAGGGCGGGATATAAATCCAAACTCTTCTTCTTCTTCTTCTTCCCTCCCCACAACAGATGCCCCGTGAGGTAGGTCGGGCTGAGAGAGCTCTTTCAAGAACAGCTCTGACAGAACTATGGCTCGCCCAAGGTCATCCAGCAGGTGCAAGTGGAGGAGTGGGGAATCAAACCCAGTTCTCCCAGATTAGAGTCCACACACTTAACCACTACGCCACACTGCATGCATGAACCTGCCGCTTCCCACATGCAGATGTCTGTGCTGCTTGCGTATGACATCAGACTTCCAGTGCTTGATAGCATGTTTCAGAGTATAAGAAGAGTCCTGTGGGATCCAGTGAGTGGACCATCCTGTCCAGCATCCTGTCTCACACAACAGCCAATCAGTTCCTCTGGAGGGCCAACAACAGGGCCTAGAGGCGGAGGCCTTCCCCTGATGCTGCCTCCTGGCTCTGGGATTTCAGAGGCTTAGTGTATATGAATGTGCAGGTTCCCCTTAGGATGCTTTCACACGTGTTGGATAATCCACTTGCAAATGACTGCAAACTTGCATTGAAAGCACACTGCCCAGTATGTGGGAAAGAAGCAGTCATAAGAACATCAGAAGAGCCCTGCTGCATCAGACCAGTGGTCCATCTGGTCCAGTATCCTGTCTCCCAGAGTGGCCAACCAGTTCCTCTGGAGGGCCAACAAGAGGGCATAGAGGCTGAGGCTTTCCCCTGATGTGGCCTTCTAGCTCTGGGATTCATAAGCTGAGTGCCTCTGTCTCGATGGACTCTGTTTCAGTCTTCAAGTGCAGCAGATAAAATGCAAACCAGACAGGTGAATTCCTCCCAAAAAACGATGAAAGCCCTGCCCCGCCCAGAGCGAGGTGCTCTGCTGTGCCAGTTTTTCTGCAAAGGCATCCGCCGCTCCGTCTCCTCGTTCTCAGGTCTGCCTATCACCTGCCTTCTCAGCCCAGCCAGGCTGTTCTGGTGGGAAATTAAGCTGCAATCAGATTCTGGAGACATCCGAGTCTAGACTGAGATATTGATCAGGGAGCAAGCGGCAGGGCCGAAGGGGGACGCGGCCTCGGCACACCCAAATGCAGCCACTCGATAGAAATGTGACCTTTTGCAGATGGAAATCGGCTGCTGAAATCCGCCGTGTGCCTCTACCTGAAATGGAGAGGAAGGAGATGGTTTTCTGTGGGGTCTCAGAGACACCAGCAGTGTTCCCTCTAAGCTGAGTTAGCATGAGCTTCCTTGCAGCTTTTTAGCCTCCAGCTCACAGATTTTTGTCTTAGCTCAGGAAGGAATGCTCCAGGGCAAACTAATTGATGCAGTAGTCAAATTGCTTGTTCACAACCTTAATGCCAGTAGTTCACAAAGTACAATTTTTGCTCACAAGACTCCACAGCTTAGAGGGAGCATTGGACACCAGCAAGCAGCGGAGGCTCCATGGAAGGGAAATGCCGGTCCCTCCTCCTCCTCTTCCTCCCCTTCCTCCTCCTCAGCTCTCTCCCTTCTGGGATTCTGCTTCAGCAAGGAACCCCAAAATAAGAGAAAGGTCCAAACGCTTGGATTTATGTGCAGGTCTGCCCAAAAGAACGTAGAATCATAAACTCATAGAACTGGAAGGGACCTCCAGGGCCTTCAAGTCCAACCCCCTACACAAAGCAAGGGATTCACAAATACCTTCCCCCCACACCCCCAGTGACTCCTATTCCACATCCAGAAGATGACAAAAAAACCCTCCAGGATCCCCGACCAAACTGGCCTGGAGAAAAATTGCTTCTTGACCCCAATTTTGATCAATTTGATCCCGATCGATTTTGGTTCTCTGACTCACACCCCTCCGGATTGTGGGCTGATTCCAAATCGGTCTGTTTCATTGCTTGGCTGTTGCTGGGGGCGGTTCTTAGATCCATGCCCCGCGGCCAGTGTTGTCCAGTCGACCACTGTAGACTCTGCAAAGAGCCTCGTGGTGTGGTTGGATCACTGGATAAACGAGTGTCCAGGGTGGTCTGGTCAGCATTTTTTCACCTACGCCAGGCCGGTCAGCTGGCTCCTTACTTGTATGGGTCAGACCTTGCCGCATTGATCCATGCAATGGTCGCCTCCAGATTGGACTCCTGCAATCTGCTCGACATAGGGCTACCCTTGAAAAAGCTTCAGAAACTGCAGGCGGTCCAGAATGCAGCTGCTGGGTTGCTGACTGGAACATCACGGTCAGCTCATATTATTCCAATTCTGCGGCAGCTGCACTGGTTACCAACTAGTCTCCGGATCCAATTCAATGTGTTGGTGTTAACCTTTAGTAGTGATTGTGTGGATTCTAATCTGGGAGAACTGGGTTTGATTCCCCACTCCTCTACCTGCAGATGCTGGATGACCTCGGGCAAGCCATAGTTCTGTCAGAGCTGTTCTCTCAAGGGCAGTTCTGGAAAGAGTTCTCTCAGCCCCGCCTACCTCACAGGGTGTCTGTTGTGGGGAGGGGAAGGGAAAGGAATTTGTAAGCCGCTCTGAGACTCCGAGTGAAAGGCGGGGTATAAATCCAATCTCTCCTCCTCTTCTTCTTCTTCTTCTTCTTCTTCTCCTCCTCCTCCTCCTCCTCAGTCTGGATGCCTCAGGACCACCTCTCCCATTATAACCCTTGTGTTCCCTTCAGTCATTGTCCAGGGGCCTCTTGCAGGTGCCTGGCCCCAGAACGGCTCAGCTAGCTGCCACCAGGGGAAGGACCTTCTCAGTTGTGGCCCCTACCCTGTGGAATGTACTATCGGATAACTAGTTTTAACACTGTTTTAATGGCTTTATTGTAAATACATGCTGATTTTATGTAAGCCACCCTGAGCTGGCCTTGGCCAGGAGGGCGAGGTAGAAATGTAAGAAAATAAATAAATAAATAAACCCATGCCCTGCCAGACTCATTTAGTTTCTGCAGGGCATGCAAAGCTGAACTAATTAGGCTGGCCTTTGGAGGGTGACCATGTGTTTGGGCTGTTTTAACAGTGGGATGGTGATAACCATCAAAGTCTAATACTGTAATATTTTAATGTCAATGTGTTATATTTGTTGTTTGTTTTTATGCTGGTTTTACCTTATCGGTTTTAATGTTGTAAGTCGCCACGAGACCCTTTGGGTGAGTGGTGACTAAAAAAAAAATCTAATAAAAAAACTAGTAGTAATAAATGGAGAGTTGGGGGCAGTGCCTGGAGAAGGTGGAGTTTGGGGAGGGGAGGGAGATCAGTGTGATGCCACAGAGGTTCCCCCCTCTGAAGCTGCCATTTTCTCCACGGGAACTGACCTCTGTAGTCTGGAGATCAGTGGTAATTCCAGAAGAGCACCAGGCCCCACCCATAGGGTTGCTAGGTTACAGTCACCAACTTCCTGGAGCAATTTGGGGATTGGGACTGGCATGCCAGCATCTCCTGGCAACTTGATGTCACTTCCTGGAGAAACTGGAAGCGATGTCATGGGACACTCTAGGATTCACAAGACCTCTATGGTAAAATCATATAGTGGGAGACCTTGCAACCCTACCCTATGATGTTTAATTCATAGCTATTGACAGCATATTTTGTCTTGTATTTTTATGGTCTTTTGCAAGTTGTTGTTATGGGTTAGTCAGGCAAGTACCAGATTTTGCAGATAAGGAAGAAGAAGAAGAAGAGTAGGAGGAGATTGAATGTATACCTCATCCTTCACTCAGAGTCTCAGAGCAGCTTAAAATCTCCTTAAGAACATAAGAACATAAGAGAAGCCAATGTTGAATCAGGCCAATGGCCCATCTAGTCCAACACTCTGTCACACAGCGGCCAAAATATACCACGTGCCATCAGGAGGTCCAGCAGTGGGGCCAGGACACTAGAAGCCCTCCCACTGCTGCCCCCTCCAGCACCAAGAATAGAGTGCATCACCTGCCCCAGACTGAGAGTTCCCATCTATACCCTGTGGCTAATAGCCACTGGTGGACTTCTGCTCCAAATGTTTATCTAATTCCCTCTTGAAACTGTCCATGCTTGCAGCTGCCACGACCTCCTGTGGCAGTGAATTCCATACGTTAATCACTCTTTGGGTGAAGAAGTATTTCCTTTTATCTGTTCTAACCCGACTGCTCAGCAATTTCATAGAGTGCCCACGAGTTCTTGTATTGTGAGAAAGGGAGAAAAGTACTTCTTTCTCAACCTGCTCAATCCCATTCATAATCTTATAAACTTCGATCATGTCACCCCTCAGCCGTCGTTTCTCCAAGCGAAAGAGCCCCAAGCGTTTTAACCTTTCTTCATAGGGAAGGTGTTCCAACCCTTTTATCATTCTAGTTGCCCTTCTCTGCACTTTTTCCAATGCTATAATATCCTTCCCTTCCTCTCCCCACAATGGGCACCCTGTGAGGTAGGTGGAGGTGAGAGAGCTCTGAGAGAACTGTGACTGGCCCAAGGTCACCCAGCTGGCTGCGTGTGGAGGAGTGGGGAATCGAACCCGGTTCTCCCAGATTAGAGTCCGCCGCTCTTAACCACTACACCACAGCTGGTGAGGGAAAAAGGAAGGCAAAAACAGCAGGGAAATGTTGCCAGCAGAGAGGAAATGAATTTTCTAACGGCAGCTTGACAGTTTCCTAACTTGCTAAAGGGGGCATCCCAGGACTCCGGATGATGACCCCTACCTTATGTAAAAAAAGTAAGCAGAGCTAAGCGGCTGGTGCCCAATCATCTTTTCCAGTGTGTGCAGCCCATCCACTCGCACTCTGGAATGCATGCTCGGCTACCCAGAGATGACAGAAAGCATCATTGCCAAACTATGCAGCTTACTTGGAGCCAGCAAAGACAACATCCTCCCCGAGCAGCTGATATTAGGCATTTGTGACCGGCTCTGCATCCTGGGGGGAAAAAGGATATTACTCATTCTTAGTCATCGGATACATTTAAATACAATCAGAGAATCTGGTGCTTCTGAATTTAGCCAGTCCTTTTCTCTTGGGCACAGCTGACCGGGTCAGATGACTTCTCATTCTTGGTATCTAGTCATCGGGGGGGGGGGATTATTCCCTCGATCGTATTAATGATGGTCAAAACTTCACCTCCTGGTTTGTGGGTCCTCAACCTTTTTTGAGCCTTCAGGTGTACGAAAAAGAAGAAGAGAGGAGAAGAAAAGAGAAGAAGAAGAGAAGAAGAGAGAGGAAGAGATTGGATTTATGCCCCGCCCTTCACTTGCAGTCTCAGAGCAGCTTACAAACTCCTTTCCCTTCCCCTCCCCACAACAGACACCCTGTGAGGTAGGTGGGGCTGAGAGAGCTCTTTCCAGAACTGTCCTCGAGAGAACAGCTCTGACAGAACCACAGCTTGCCCAAGGTCATCCAGCAGCTGCAAGTGGAGGAGTGGGGAATCAAATCTGGTTCTCCCAGATTAAAGTCTGCGCACTTAACCACTATACCAAACTGGGTCTCAATTTGGAATTCTGGAATATTTAGAAGTCTGACACAGCACAGTGGGCTCAGCAACAAGATAGCCACCACAAAATGGCTGCCTCAAGAGGTGGAGCCAGTCACAAAATGATTGCCACAGCTTAATTTCAGCAACCCAGTGCAGATCCTTGTGCTCTGCTGGCAGCTGCCATCAAAGTAACTTAAAAAAAAATCTGCATGGACAATCAAATCTCCAATGGCCAATCAGAAGCCTTGCTGGGCAAAAGCCCTCCCTAGCCCCGCCCACTTCCTAAAAACACCTGACAGGCACCAGAAAAGGTATCAGTGGGCTCCATGGGTCTCATGGGCATCATGTTGGGGCCCTTTCGCCTAGCTCCTCTCCCAGCCAGTTTGGCACAGTGGTTAGGAGCACAGACTCTAATCTGGGAGAACTGGGTTTGATCCCCCACTCTTCCACGTGCACCTGCTGGTGCGACCTTGGGTCAGTCACAAGTTCTCTCAGATCTTGTCTCTCAAGTGCCGTTTCTGTCAGAGCTCTCTCAGCCCCACCTACCTCACAGGCAGTGTTCCCTCTGAGCTGAGTTAGTGTGAGCTAGCTCACAGTTTTTTAGCCTCCAGCTCACCCATTTTTGTCTTAGCTCAGGAAGGAGGGCTCCAGAGCAAACTAACTCATGCAGCAGCCAAATCACTCACTCACAGCTTTAATGCCAGCACCTCACAAAGTAGAAATTTTGCTCACAAGACTCCACAGCTTAGAGGGGGCATTGTTCTCAGGGTGTCTGTTGTGGGGAGAGGAAGGGAAAGGAGATTGTAAACCACTCTGAGACTCCTTCAGGTGGTGAAAAAGCCAGGTATAAAACCAACTGCACTTCCTCCTCTTCCTCTTCAGTTTGGTGTACTGGTTAGGAGTGCAGACTCTAATCTGGGAGAACCGGGTTTGATTCTCCACTCCTCCACATGCAGCTGCTGGTGTGACCTTGGGTCAGTCACGGTTCTCTCAGAGCTGTTTTCTCAAGAGCAGTCCTCGAAAGAGCTCTCTCAGCCCCACCTACCTCACAGGGTGTCTGTCGTGGGGAGGGGAAGGGAAAGGAGATTGTAAGCTGCTCTGAGACTCTTTCTGGTAGTGAAGGGTGGGGTATAAATCCAGTCTCTTCTTCTTCTTCTCCCCTGTATCCACTCCCAGGCTCCCCTTCTTGCTCATCTCCCTGTGCTTCTTCACCCTGCCCTCTCTCAAGCACTGCCACCACCTACTGTCACAGCCCCCCCCCCACTGCCTGCATACCCTTTCCCGATTCTGCTGGATGCAGTTCGGAATTCCAAGGACACCAGGAACGCTAATGCCTTGTACACACCCTTCTCCAGTGTGAGCACAGGCATCCAAGGAGATGCACGAATAGGGAGTCATCAGTAGCAGGCTCACCAGCCGGCACGGGCCCCGGCAGCTGCCCCCCTTCAGGTTATGCTGACGCTGGCCCTGGCGCAATTGCTCCAGTGGAGAAGGTAACATTTATTGCCTCGTCTCTGCAAGCTATCTCAAGGTCAGCGGCTTCTGCTCCTCGGTCAACGCAGCTCTCAGACTGAGCACGAATAGGCTCTGGGTTCCTTTTAAATGTCACAAAGGGAGGCCTAGAGACCTCCGGAACAATATAGGTAACATCTGTCAGAACGATTTGGGGGGAGGGAAATAAAGCGGGAGAGGAAACCCGGGCCGAAGGAACGATTAAAAGAAAAAAGTTGCCTAAAGCCAGCCAGCCATGTATAGGGGAATATGAGTTCATCTGAGAAGCCAGCAAATGTCATAAGGAAACTAGATCTCAGGGTGGAGGGAAACAAGGTAATGCGGATATTTCCCATTCTGTCTGCTGCCACAAATGGAGGCCTCCACAAAAATATAACTCCAGTTCAAAGTGTGAATGGTGTTGTTTCACTGGGGTCGGTTTTGAGGTCACCCCAAGAGGACACATATCTAATCTGATTAATTTAGTAATATACCCAGCAGTGGTTTTGTTAATTTGTGGATTGTGGATTGTGTTAATTGAGAGCCAGTTTGGTGTAGTGGTTAAGTGTGCGGACTCTAATCTGGGAGAACCGGGTTTGATTCTCCACTCCTCCACTCACAGCTGCTGGATGATCTTGGGCAAGCCATAGTTTAGTCAGAGCTGTTCTTGAAAACACCAGTTTCTGTCAGAGCTCTCTCAGCCCTGCCTAACTCACAGGGTGTCTGTTGTGGGGAGGGGAAGGGAAAGGCATTTGTAAACCACTCTTGAGACCCCAAGTGAAGGGCGGGGTATAAATCCCATATCTTCTTCTTCTTCTTCTAATTTGGGCAGTACGGTTTCTCGCCCCCCCACCATATTTGTTGTGCAAGCCTATTACCCAGGGCTTTTTTGGTAGAAAAAGCCCAGCAGGAACTCATTAGCATAATAGGCCACACCCAATAGCAGAAACTCATTAGCATATTAGGCCACACTCCAACAATAAGGCTCATTAGCATATTAGGTCACACCCTCATGTTACTAAAAGTGTGGTCATCCAGCCACACCCACCTTTTGCTTCTTATTTTGTTTACCTTGTTTGTTGTCGAAACCCAGGGCTTTTTTTGTAGCAGGAACTCCTTTGCATGTTAGGACACACACCCCTAATGTAGCCAATTCTAATGATTTTCTGCAGTTGGATTTGGCCTGTTATGCTAATGAGTTCCTGTTGGGCGTGGCCAACTCAGGAGCCAGCCGGAACGCCGTTCCTGTGAGTTCCTGCCCCAAAATAGCCCTGCTGTTACCCAATAAAAGTAACTTACCCCTGTGTTTTGAAGACTTTCTTGGAACTGCGGGCACGCTCAATCGAACTTTCGAAACACTTGCATCTTGCAAGAGTTCAGGAAACCCTACTGGGCATGTGCAGTTTGCAGTAGTATTATGAAGATGTTCATCGAATGAGGAGGGAAGGAAATGGCAGGCATCAGCTTTATCAAGCCTGGGCAATATTGGTGGGATCTCTACAGATATGCTCTTCATAAAGGAACTTTGATGAGAAAGTAGCAATTCTGTAGGCAGGATAAAGAACAGAAAGCAATATCAATGTTGAATGGTTAACTTTGTTCAAGATGGGGAGCCGTGTCAGTCTGTCCGTAGCAGCAGAAAAGGGCAAGAGTCCAAGAGCACCTTAAAGACTTATGAAATCTGTAGCAGGGTAGGAGCTTCCGTAAGTCACTGCTCACTTCTTCAGATTTTTGTGTCCAGTAGCACCTTAAGAGACCAATAACATTTGGGGTGTGTGAATAATAGTTAATAATTATTGCATGACAGTGTGTGTAGTATAGCCAGGAGATCCTAAGATTGTCTGGCAGCCAGAAGTTCTAGCTGTTCTGACGTTATGCACCACTAGGTGGTGAGCTAGACTTGTTTTTAAGGCAAGAGACATTTCAAAGGTGGTTCCCCGTTGCCTGCTTCTGCATCACAACCCGTGTTCCCTCTAAGATGGGTCAGTGTGAGCTAGCTCACAGTTTTTTAGCCTCTGGCTTGCACGTTTTTGTCTTAGCTCAGGAAGGAGGGCTCCAGAGCAAAGTAATTTATGCAGGAGCCAAATCGTTCGCTCACAACCAATGCTCCCTCTAAGCTGTGGAGTCTTGTGAGCAAAAATTGTACTTTGTGAGCTATTGGCATTAAAATGGTGAGTGAGCGATTTGGCTGTTGCATAAATTACTTTGCTCTGGAGCCCTCCTTCCTGAGCTAAGACAAAAACGGGTGAGCCGGAGGCTAAAAACTGTGAGCTAGCTCACACTGACTCAGCTTAGAGGGCACACTGCTCACAACTTTAACGGCAGCAGCTCACGAAGTAGAATTTTATGCTCGCAAGACTTCACAGCTTAGAAGGAGCATTGGTCACAACCAGTGTTCCCTCTAAGCTGAGTTAAAGGGTTGTCGTTGTTGTTTTTAAAGTAAGTCTCAATCCCTTTGCCTGGTGGAGATATAGGAAGAAATGTATGTCTCCACCAGGGAAGGGACTAGAGACTTTTTAAAAAATTAAAATGAAAGCTAGGAATTCCGAGAACCTGGTTCATATATAATTAGTAACAAAAAAAGAGATAACAAAACAAAAGAGATAGCAACTATCATTACAACAATACAGCATGATATTGATATTTGTGAGCCATTAAAAAAATATAAGGGGATGCTCTGATGCTACCGATTACGACGCCGATAATGAGAGCCTCCTTCCTTGAAAATCATTATTATTTAAGCCACATGTGGAATAAACTGATTCCACAACTGTAAAAGATGGACAGGGAGGGCAGATGTGTGGAAGAACCCTGCCGGAGCCGATCCCACTGCTTGTGGCTTAATTGCCAAGAAGATCAGGAGGAAGCTGAGCATGAAAGCCCTCGGTTTTTTTTACTGCATCAGCCAATCAGTCGTAGCAACAACAGCAAGGATTCCATCAAAATAAAAACAAATTTTCATAGAAGAAATTAAAACACACAATAATTTAGAATATCTCAAGATTAAACCATGGTAATGCACCTTACAGATTATATGAAATCTATTACCAGTTTGGTGTAGTGGTTAAGTGTGCAGACTCTAATCTGGGAGAACTGAACTTGATTCCCCACTCCTCCACATGCAGCTGCTGGATGACCTTGGGCAAGCCGTAATTCTCTCAGAGATATTCTTGAAAGAACAGCTCTCTCAGCCCCACCTACCTCACAGGGTGTCTGTTGTGTGTGTGGGGGGGGAAAGGAGATTGTAAGCCACTCTGAGATTCCAAGTGAAGGGCGGGGTATAAATCCAATCTCTCTTCTTCTTCTTCTTCTTCTTCTTCTTCTTCTTCTTCTTCTTCTTCTTCTTCTTCTTCTTCTTCTTCTTCTTCTTCTTCTTCTTCTTCTCCTCCTCCTCCTCCTCCTCCTCCTCCTCCTCCTTCTTCCTTCTTCCTTCTTCCTTCTTCCTTCTTCCTTCTTCCTTCTTCCTTCTTCCTTCTTCCTTCTCTGATGAATGTCCCAGAGTAGAGCAATTAATCTGCAAGTATAGACAACTAGCGTCAAGAATCCCTGATTGGTTACAACTCCATGCCCTTTTCCCAGGGAGGCTGTGCCTTTGCATTCACTAGGCCTTGCTCCTGAGTGTGTGCACATCATTTTGCAGCCCTTTACCATTGGCTGACCCCAAAACAAACCATGTTGACCGGGGGGGGGAGGCACGAAAACATTGCAAAGGAGGGGCTTCAGCTCAAACCAGAGGGCTACCTTTTTGTCGGGTGCTCGAAAGGACCATTAAAAATCTATGAGTGGTAATAAAAGTCCAACGAGCAAGTTCAAAGTAATTGCTTCTCGGGCCCATATGCCAGCTGTATCCAATGACCCCCACAAGGTTCCTTGCAGGCAAGAGACTGTCCCACATGCTGTTGTACTCACACAGCAGGGGCAGGGTTGAGGGGCAGATGTTGTCAGCGACGGGCGGCCACCAAAGAATCAAAGAAAGTGGAGCAGCTGTTCCTGTAATTAAAGCAGTAACCAGTTGCAAAAAAAAATGTAGATGGTGGGGGGGGGAGCCGACGAGATTGTGACCACAGGAGAGAGAACAGCATGAGAGGATAGGACTGAGGCAGAGGCAAAGGCAATGGAACACCCCAGCAGCCAGAAACTATCACTTCACGACCTTCACTCTGTGGATAATCTGATCATGGCCTTCAAAAATGCAGTCACTGAGGGTCTTGCTCAGGACTTCTCTGCACTTCTCCAGTCACAGAGTTCAGCACGAGAATTCATCTTCCTGTCAAATCCTTCTTGCGCCTTCTTTTTAAAGCAAGTCTCTAGGTCTCGAGGCCACACGGGAAGAAACCAGAGATAATCAGCAAACATCGTTCTCCAGTTATCATTGGAACTAAATCTAAAACTGGTGTGGGCTCTTGAACTGGCATTGTCACTGTGCATTATTATTAGTAGCGGCAGTAGTAGTAGCAGTAGTAGTAGTAATAGTAGTAGCCAGGGCTTTTTTTGTAGAAGAAGCCCAGCAGGAACTCATTAGTATATTAGGCCACACCCCTGATAGCACAGCTCATTAGCATACTAGGCCACACCCCCATGTCACCAGAAGTGTGGTCATCCAGCCACACCCACCTTTTGCTTCTTGCTCTGTTTACCTTGTTTGTTGTCTAAACCCAGGGCTTTTTTTGTAGCAGGAACTCCTTTGCATGTTAGGCCACACACCTCTAATGTAGCCAATCCTGATGAGTTTCTGCTGTTGGGTGTGGCCAGTTATGCTTATGAGTTCCTGCTGGGCGTGGCCAACTGGGGAGCCAGCCGGAACTCCGTTCCTGTGCGTTCCTGCCCAAAAATAGCCCTGGTAGTAGCAGTAATGCTATTTACTGTCATTGATTACTCTGGCTACTGCTCTTTCAATGCCCTTTTTTCTCTGTTTACAGGTGTATGTCTTTTTTCCCCTCACACCTGGATTAGTTTCATGGATGAACCCAACCAATCAGGGATAATGCAGTGAGCATGGTAGTCTCTTGATGTCACACAACCAATTAGAGCCGGCTATATGATGATGTCACCAAAGGCAAAGGGGGGCAATGGAAAAGGAGGGAAATATTTCCATGATCAGTCACACGGGAAAGCCTAGCCAATCGGGTAGTGAGAGGATCCTATCACGGTCCAGCTAACGCATGATGTCACAGAGGGCAGGGGAAGTCCGCTGAAAATGAGAGCAAATCAGGGCCACCTAAAAGAGCGTGAACATTTAAGAACATAAGAGAAGCCAATGTTGAATCAGGCCAGTGGCCCATCCAGTCCAACACTCCGTCACACAGCGGCCAAAATATACCAGGTGGCATCAGGAGGTCCAGCAGTGGGGCCAGGACACTAGAAGCCCTCCCACTGCTGCCCCCTCCAGCACCAAGAATAGAGTGCATCACCTGCCCCAGACTGAGAGTTCCCATCTATACCCTGTGGCTAATAGCCACTGATGGACTTCTGCTCCATATGTTTCTCTAATTCCCTCTTGAAACTGTCCATGCTTGTAGCTGCCACTACTTGAAACTGTCCATGCTTGTAGCTGCCATTTCTCCAGCAGTGTCAAAAATAATTTTTAAAAGAGATATTTTTGCTACACTGTCAGATTCATTTGTTAATAAAAAAAATATGAGCAGTTGAGACTCATTCCTTCATTCCAGGATGTTCTACCCATCTTCACAACGTTCAGGTAGTTCAATTCATTTAGCTCCAGCCTGAGTCTGTATACTGTGTCCTCGAACAACTGATAAATCACTCTGTGGCAGGAGAGGGCAGACAGAAAGAGGAACATAGACCAGGGTGCTGATGACAAGAACGTGTCACGGGCTGTCTCTCTTGCTCCCCTGCCCTTTGTACTGAAAGATTCTTATGACCTTTGGTGGCATTTCCAAGGAGCCATTTTCTCTGGACACTCCCTGGTTATATTGATCTCTGCGGCAGGATTAATCTTAGACAAACAGGTCATATAATTTATGTAAACCGCAGAAGTAATTAAATCCTTCTTCTGCCAAAGGTCAGGGGCAGAATATTTAAGATTTCATTTTAGCAGAAGAGGACAAGGGGAAATAAGTGAAAAAGTTCGGCGTGTCATATCAATTAAAATGGCCGTGCTCTTCTGTTTGTTTGGCAGCGCCTGAAAGGCCATGCGAAAGTCCTGAATACATGAAACATACTGAGTCAGGCCACTGGCAGCACGTTTCCAGGATCTCAGCTGGAGGACTTTCACATCACCCATTACTTTTAAGTGGAGAAGCCCAGGACTGAACTAGAGACCTTCTGCACACAAAGCAAATATTCCACCACTTAGCCATAGTTTCTTCTTAAAGTCAATTTGGAAGCCAAGGCCATAATTCTGTACAATCGTCGCTTGGGTTAGGAAGAAGCGCATGCGCTGCTGAAACTGAGGAAGAAGCACATGCACAGCAGAAAGTGTTTCAAAAGTTATTACATCATCTGGTCACCTACAGAAGGAAGCAGCCATTTTCCAACTTAAAGAAGGCAAGGGTAGGACCGAAAATTCTGAAAACTGTCTCGTTTGATTCGAATAATGAATTTCGATTTCATTTCGCCTTCATGGAAATCAAACTTGCAGCAGATTCTCTGGGCTTGCACTAGATTTCCCTTATGAAAAGTAATGCATTTTCCCCAAAACATTGGTCCCGGTCACATGTGCCAGATAATGCGGGGGGGGAAGCGAAGCTATTTGCTCCGTAGTAATTTGACCCACATTTGCGTGCTCACACAGTCCGTGGGAGCTGCAGGGGCAGCCCGCCACTGCGTGATCAGACGCAAAACATGGGTGAATTGAGGGGTTTTTGCCATGTGTTTCCGATGCGCTTAAATGGGGGAACGATGAATCACAGCTCCACACTGAGGGCTTCCTATGGCAGTATGCGATGATGCGCATACTGGGAAGGGGGGGGAATGGCATAGAGTTGGGATGGCCTGATCAGACCATCCCGACGCCATGAGAGCACGCTGGCGCGATCACACAGGGGAAAGTCCATCCATGGCCCGTAGCAACCCGTTTGATAGTGGACTTTCCCTAGTGTCTTTTAACTCCGCTCTTGCGGCGGAGCAAAACGGGTTGCCAATGGGTGTGGGGCACTGGCCAGATGTTCATGTCTGATCGTGCCCGTTAAATCCCACCCGGCATTCACACCTATGGCACAGCTAATGGGTCGTGTGATTGCAACCATTGCTTTTGTGTCGATTGTGTCGTAATGGCAACAAAGAAGCCACCGCAACAGCTACAACAACTGACAAAAATTAGCCGTATCCGCTCTTCCCCAGTTGACTGGCTGAAGTGACACCAACCAGCTTCTGAGGCTCTGTTATGTGTGGCTTCATTTGCATAGGCAGGTTAAGTAAGCACTGGGGACAGGGTCTGATTGGCCGGGACCCCTTCATTCTGGAACTGGCTTTCCAGAGCAATTCATCTGGCACATCTCCGTTTCCGTGGATTTGCTCCACAGGTTACCCTCCTCCTCCGTTCATCCTCTCCCCCATAACTGTTTTTGCTGACCCTGTGCACTCTTATCATTTGGAACATTTTACCAGGTTTTTGCCAGGCTCCAGCATTTATTACTTTTTCGCCCTGGTCCTTACCATTGCTCCATTTTAGTTACTTTCTATACTTCAGCAAGTCCAAATGAAGTTGATACGGTGGCCCATCCAGGGTTGGCTCAAGGGTTTTTTGGCACCTGAGGCACTTTTGGGTCCCAACCAGTGTTTCCCTCTAAGCTGAGTCAGCGTGAGCTAGCTCACAGGTTTTTTTAGCCTCTGGCTCACGCATCTTTGTCTTGGCTCAGGAAGGATGGTTCCAGAGCAAACTCATTTAATGCAGTAGCCAAATCACTGGCTCACAACTTTAATGCCAGGAGCTCACAAAGTAGAATTTTTGCTCACAAGACTCCACGGCTTAGAGGGAACATTGGTCCCAATCCTCAGATTGGGAAACAGAAGAAGAAGAAGAAGAAGAAGAAGAGGAGGAGGAGGAGGAGGAGTTGGGTTTTACACCCCAACCTTCACTACCCGAAGGATGAGATGGTTGGACTGTGTTGTCAAGGCAATGAACATGAAATTGAGTGAACTCCGGAGGACGGCAGAAGACAGGAGGGCCTGGCGTGATGTGGTCCATGGGGTCGCGAAGAGTCGGACTTGACTGTGCAATCAAACAACAACAACAACAACAAAACAGTCTAACCCTGACAAATGCTCCCTCTAAACTGTGGAGTCCTGCGAGCAAAAATTCTGGTTTCTGAGCTACTGGAATTAAAGTTGTGAGCGAGCGATTTGGCTGCTGCATAAATCAGTTTGCTCTGGAGCCATCCTGGGCTAAGACAAAAATGTGTGAGCCGGAGGCTAAAAAAACTGTGAGCTGGCTCACACTGACTCAGCTTAGAGGGAACACTGGCCCTGACTTGGATAGCCCAGGCTAACCCCACCTCCTCAGATCTCAGAAGCTAAGCGGGATCAACTCTGCTTAGTATTTGGATGGGAGACCACCAAGGAAGTTCAGGGTTGCTATGCAGAGGCAGGCAGTGGCCAACCACCTCTGAAAGTCCCTTGCCTTGTATACCCTGTGTGGGGCCACCATCAGCTGGCTGTGACTTGATGGCAACATCAAAAAACAAAACCAGCCCAGGGCCAATTTGCAGTTGGGAGAAAAGCATGGGGGAAGAGTAAAGGTAAAGCTTTCCCTTGCTCAAAAGCCCGTCGAATCCGAGTCTAGGGATGCGGTGCTCATCTCTGTTTCCAAGCTGAAGAGCCAGCGCTGTCCGAAGGTGTTTCCATGGTCATGTGACTGTCAACTATATTGTGTTCAAGTAAGTCTGGCTATAGACGGGTTGGATCTACTTGACAGCTCAGAGTGTCTATCTGGCTGGCTCTGACTGGTTTAGTGCAGTTCTGTGAGGCACTAATTAACCTACTCACTGTGACTCAGCAATCTGATCTGATTGGTCAGTTGATGTATATAAGCAGACATACTTTGTACAGTTTTTCCCCTTGATGGGAACCTGGTGTATGCGGAGCACCGTGTCGCTGTGTCCAGTTTCTGTGGTGAAGGCTGGTGTAAATAAATGTAAATACTTTTACACTAAGCTGTTTGGACTCAAGTCTTCATTTGATACTTGCACTCCCTTACTTTCACTGTGGGCTGGCCACCGCGGCAATTCTGACAGCAACCGGCATGACTAGTCACCAAGGTGCACGGAACGCTGTTACCTTCCCACCGAAGTAGTACGTATTTTATCTCCTTGCAATTTCTTGCTTTCAAACTGCTAGGTTGCCAGGAGCTGGGACCAGAGACGAGAGCCCATTCACTCATGCGACACTCGTGTCTCGAACTGCAGCATCAAAGCCCCAATCCATAGCCGGGTCCCTGTGGCTGCTTTTGCAAAGCTAAATTATAGGCAGGGGGAGCCAGCGAAAGGTCCTCGATGCATTTCAGCTCAGAAGTGCGATTTCAGCAGCGGAAAACGAAATCTGTCAGGCCGCACAGTTCCTCGGTGAACTGAAGCATTGCCCGTTTCGTAGGCTTCTTCTCATCTACGGACCACTGCGCCACGGAGCGTTCGTATGCCCTGTGAAAGATTGTTTCTCCTGCAAGATTATGAGGAAAGCCATCATCTCCCCGCCGAAAGGTCGATCAGTGGAACGAAAAAATGTCAGGCCACAGAATAATACATTATAAGCAACTCCAAACAGGGAACGTCTTCAAGTTTAAATTGAAATCCCCCGGGGGTGTTTCGAAATGGGCATTCAAATGCCCAGATGCCATTTCTGCCACCTTGCCAACCGTTTTCGCGACACCGCCGACCCGCTACGAGCTCCTAACATTTCAAGCTGGAAATAGATCCAGGGCTGGGGAGATGCTTTCTCCTTTCGCTGTCTTTCGCACGTGGCTGGAACGGAGAAAGGTGGCGATTTCATTAATCACATACCAGCCAGGGAGTCATTCAAAAGCACGCGCTGCTGCTTTGCCAGCAAGATGTCCTTTGGAAAAATATTATTACTGGCTCTTGCATCAGAGCCTTTCGCAAGGACGGCTGATCCTCATTTCCCCCAGTCCGGGAGGACAAGGATCACTTTGGAAGGAAACGTCACTCCACGGAAAGCTTCTTGAGGTATTAGATATGGGTCAAGTGAGCCGTTGGGCTGCCTGTAGCTACTAGGGTTGCCAACCCCCAGGTGGCACCTGGAGATCTTCTGCTATTATGATTGCTCTCCAGTTTACAGGGATCAGTTCCCCTAAAGAAAATGGCTGCTTTGGATGGTGGACTCAAGGAGGAGAAGGAGGAGGAGGAGATTGGATTTATACTCCACATTTCACTACTCGGAGTCTCAGAGCAGCCTACAATCTCCTTTCCCTTCCCCTCCCCACAACAAACACCCTGTGAGGTAGGTGGGGCTGAGAGAGCTCTTTTGAGAACTGCTCAAAAGAGAACAGCTCTGAGAGAACTTGTAACTGACCCAAGGTCACACCAGCAGCTGCATCTGGAGGAGTGGGGATTCAAACCCCATTCTCCCAGATTAGGGTCTGCACTCTTAACCACTACACCAAACTGGATCTTGCTATGTAACTCGATATGTTCTCTCCCTTCTAGGGTTACCATCTCTGGCTGGGAAATACCTGGAGGTTTGGGGGTGGAGCCTGGGGAGGGTGGGGTTTGGGGAAGGTAGAGACCTCAGCGGGGCACAATGCCATAGAGTCCGTCCTCCCAAGCAGCCATTTTCTCCAAGGGAACTGATCTCCATCATCTGGAGATCAAGGGCAATAGTAGGCTATCTCCAGGCCCCTCATGGAAGTTGGGAACCCTACTCCCTTCCCCAAAACCTGCCTTCCCTAAGCTCCACCCCCAAATCTCCAGGTATTCCCAACCCAAAGCTGGCAACCCTAGTAGCTGCAGAAGCCTAGACGTGTTTACTTGGGTATGTGCAGTGGGGCTTAAAAGGTAAAGGTAAAGGTTCCCTTGCTCGAAAGCCAGTCGAATCCGACTCTAGGGTTGCGGTGCTTGTCTCCGTCTCAAAGTCGAAGAGCCAGCGCTGTCCGAAGACGTTTCTGTAGTCATGTGGCCAGCATGACTAAACACCAAGGTGCACAGGACGCTGTTACCTTCCCCCCGGAGTGGTACCTATTTATCTACTTGCAATTTCTTGCTTTCAAACTGCTAGGGGGCTTACTGGAGAGCAACTCACAGTGAGTGCAGCGGGGCTTAACCCACCGGAGGTGTGCACAGGATTGTGAGGAAGAGGAGACATAAATCTTCCACTCCAAATAGATTCAGCTGTTCCATTCTTCCACCTACACGCAAAAGTTTCCATGCTGTTATTGGATTTTGGCACACGAAAAAGCTGCGAACCCCAAAGAGAGTCCCGTGCAGCTGCTGTTTCTATTTTGTAAATGTTGGGAAGATCCGTTCTAACGTGTCATCTAGTTCAACCGTTATATCTCTGCAAGCGCTAGAAATCTTTTTTTTTTTTTTTTAAAGCCAAAAACTGAGGGAAGGGGCCTGAAATATCTCTCACTGGGCCACACACGCATATATCATGCACATAAAGACCCACACGGCTGTAACCGTGGAATGAAACCACAATCCATAACCTTTGGAAGAGATGAGTCACAGAAGCTGACGAACCACCCTCGAAGTCTCTTGTTACCATATGATGCAACCGTCTATCTATTTCTCGCCAGCCTGCAATATTCAGACAAATTCCAGGGGGTAAAAAAAAAAATCCCCAATTAAAGAGGTTCACAGTGGCCTACACCGCCCCAAAGAATCTGCTTGTTGTGGTGAAGGAGAATACGCTCCCCGCCACACACACACACGCCTGCCTTTCAGCAAATCACAACGGAAGACCCCAGTGGAAAAAAGGGAGGAGGGGGGGGTTTCTTCCTTCGGCAGGGTTTCAAGGGAACATATTCCTGTCATCAATAATTAAGCAAGGTCAATATTGATGGCGCATGGAAGCATTTTAGCATGTATTATTTATGCGGTGATTCGTAATGATCGTTTCATGCTCGGGCAGAGAGTGCATGTCGTGGAGTAATTTACAATAAGGGTGCCGCCTAGCACAGGAAACGGGCTGCGTCTTCTTCCAGGGAAATGGCCTCCGTCTCCGCTTCTCTTCCTTCCCCGTCTTTGTCTGTCTACCGGGCACTCCTCCATTTTTCTCCATTTCTCTCTGAGATCAGACAACTGGCCGCACAACCTGGTAGGGGGCTCTGAATACAGTCACGAAGGCAAGGTTCCTTTAAGAAAGACGAACTGCTATCAATGGCTACTAGCTGCCATGACTAAAAGGAACCTCCTCACAGAAAGGCAGCAAACTGCCGGATAGCAGTGCTAGAAGGTAATATCGGGTGAAGGCCTTGATCTCTAGGCCCTGTTGTTGGCCCTCCAGAAGAACAAGTTGGCCACTGTGCAAGACAGGATGCTGGACTAGATGGGCCACTGGTCTGATCCAGCAGGGCTCTTCTGATGTTCTAATGAAGGCCTCAGCCTCTAGGCCCTGTTGATGGCCCTCCAGAGGAACTGGTTGGCCACTGTGTGAGACAGGATGCTGTACAAGATGGACCACTGGTCTGATCCAGCAGGGCTCTTCTTATGTTCTAATCAGGGGGAGGCCTCGGCATCTCTGCCCTGTTGTTGGCCCTCCAGAGGAACTGGCTGGCCACTGTGTGAGGCAGGATGCTGGACTAGATGGACCACTGATCTGATCCAGCAGGGCTCTTCTGATGTTTTTATGTGCCAGAGGGAACAGGCCACCACATGTTAAAGGGAGTGATGTGGCCAAGTCAGAGGCCAGCAGGAGAAAAAGTCAAACTGACCCCCAAAATGGAATCTCCTTTGGTTGCTTCAAGGAGAATGTTTGAGAAGACATAACATTGTATGGGTGTTGTTAAGCACCGTCACGCTTCTGACCCTATGAATGAATGGCCTCCAAAACATCCTGTTGTTAACAGCCTTGCTCAGGTCTTGCAGACTTGATTGAGTCAATCCATCTCTTTTCCTGCTGCCTTCAACTTTTCCTAGTATTATTGTCTTTTCCAGTCGCTCTCTGTCATAGGTATAACATTAAGGTCCCGGTCACATGAGCGGGATACTGCACCGCTGAAGGGAGGCAAATTAGAGCTGGAGCAAAAAGATGCACGGTAGCGTGCTCAGACAGGTCCCCGAGATGCCGTGCAGATGCGGATAGCTGGCGATCACATGGCGATGTTGAAGCGCATCAAAGGGTTTTGCTTTTGCATTCTTGAGTATGCACAATCTTACATTTCTTTGCATACTGTGGAGGCTTGGAAAAAACACATCCGGTGTGATGGGATGCATGCGCATGCCGGATGCGCCAGATTAACTCCGCTTCCATGATCCGACGCTTGCCTGAGACCCACGTTTTCCAGTTGCTACTACCCTTTTGCTGGTACTTTTTAAATCCGCTTCTTCGGACCAATGGTACAGGTTGGTGGCGGGTGCACTACACTTCCCAGATGTTGCCATATGATCGCGCCCATTTGATGCACCCTCACCCCATCCGTTTCTCAGGGCAAATCCTTCCGTGTGACCGGGGCCTAAGATTACATTATTCTTCTCCACCAACCATGAGCAAGAGCCAAAGGATTGCCCTACACACAGCAGAAATCAATCAATGTCCTGCCACCCATCTATAAAACAGAGCTTCAGTTAGGATTGCGAGCTCCAGGCTGGGGAATTTGGGGGTTCAGCCTGGGAAAGGTGGGCTTTGGGGAAGGGAAGGACCTCAGAGGGACGGAATGCCATAGAGGCCACCCTCCAAAGAAGCCATTTTCTCCAGGGGAACCAATCTGTGTCATTTTGAGATCCCTTTGTGATTCCAGGACGTCTCCAGGACCTACCTGGAGGCTGGTAACCATAGAAAGTAGAAGAGAGGCTTGGCATCCATCTACCCATTTTCAACAGATACAGTTGCCACTTTTCAGTTCAGTTCAGTTAACCTTTATTGGCATAATATACCCTTAAAAAAAAGGGGGTTACTATAAAAAGAAATATACATTTAAAAACCATATATAACCACACATATAAAACATAGTGTAGCATAAAACAATTACCCATTGGTAGTTTTCTTGATGTAGCTTTATCGCTGATTGTAAAAACATGGCTACGTTCATTGATATTTCCGGAACAGAGTCATTTAAGAGACGTTGCAGTTTTAAAACATCAGGAAGGTTCGTCATATTGGCAAGCCCCCCTGGTTCACTAAAGGCAAGCCACACTGGGAATCACATTGCCTGACCAATGTTTTGGGGGGTCTTTTGAAAGGGGTCTCACTCAGATGTTCAGTGCGTCCCATTTAGACGGCCACCTCGCCACCAGAATGAGTCCCCCTCTCTCCCTAAAAGGAAACAGCCCAGTACATTTTAGACATAAGGACAGCAAAACGCTTGACTACTGCCTTGGTGCCACTGGGTCCTTTTCGAAATGCCTCCCTCTTATCTTGCTTTGGATGTACCACGGTTTGCTTTCTTGGTGTTGCCAACATCCAGATGGGGGCTGGAGATCTCCTGGAATTACAATTGATCTCCAGACGGCAGAGCCAGTTTGGTGTAGTGGTTAAGTGCACGGACTCTAATCTGGGAGAACCGGGTTTGATTCCCCACTCCTCCACTTGCACCCGGGCAAGCCATAGTTCTGATAAGAGCTGTTCTTGAAAAAGAGCAGTTTCTGTCAAGAGCTCTCTCAGCCCCACCTACCTCACAAGGGTGTCTGTTGTGGGGAGGGGAAGGGAAAGGAGTTTGTAAGCCGCTCTGAGACACCTTTGGGTAGTGAAGGGCGGGGTATAAATCCAATCTCCTCCTCCTCCTCCTCCTCCTCCTCCTCCTCCTCCTCCTTCTCCTCCTCCTCCTCCTCCTCCTCTTCTTCTTCTTCTTCTTCTTCTTCTTCTTCTTCTTCTTCTTCTTCTTCCGGGGAAAATGGATCCTCTGGATTTTATGACATCGTACCCCACTGAATATTGGGATATTTGGTTAATAGAGCAGAAGGGGGATACTGAAGGCAGTAAATAAATCTCCCAGGAAGTATATCGCTACCTCAGCAAGAGGCCATCGCCTTTCTTGGTGGCTTCCCACCAAAGTGCTGACCCTCTTAGTTTCCGAGATCAGATGAGATCCGGCTATACTGGGAGCCAGGGCACCTGCCGACATTTTCCCTGGTGTCCACCAAGGGTTTTAAAAAGTGGGTCTTTGTCCAGCAAAGTTTCTGATTGGCCACTGGAGATGTAATTCCCTATGCAGATTTTTGGCACCATCTTCCCCCACAGTGCAAAGATCGTCACTGTGTGACTGGAGCTGTGGCAGCCATTTTATCGCTGGCTGTCTCTCTTGCAGCAGCTGTATTGTGGCGGCCATTTTGTGTCTGCACCCAAGCACACTGTGTCCAAACTCCAAAGGTGCCCGTTACCTTAAAATGTTTGGGGTGTCTCTAGGCAATACCATGCTGCCTGTCCTCCCAAGCCAAGATAGATACTGTAATAGATGATCATTGGCCCATCTGATATGAAATCTCTCTTCACTTCAGATGATGATGAAGAAGGTTTTATACCCTGCCCTTCACCACCCAAAGGAGTCTCAGAGCGGCTTCCCTTCTTCTCCCCACAACAGGCACCATGTGGGGTAGATGGGGCTGAGAGAGCTCTGAGAGCAACTGTGACTGGACCAAGGTCGCCCCAGCAGGCCTCATGTGGTTCTCCAGATTCAAGTCTGCTCCTCTTAACCACTACACCACAGCTGGCTCTCGTACCAGGATGAAGACTTATTTTCTTGCCCCAACTTTTTGCCAAGTGGCTGTGCATGTAGTGTGTATAAGGTTGCCAGCCTCCAGGTGGGGCCTGGGGATCTCCCGCTTTAACAACTGATTTCCCGCTGACAGAGATCAGCTCCCCTGGGGAAAAAAATGGCCGCTCAAAGGTCGGACTCTACAGCACTGTACCATGCTGAGGCCCCTCCCCTCCCCAAACCTCACCCTCTCTTGGCTCCAGCCCCAAAGTCTCCAGGTATTTTCCAACCCGGACAAGGCAACCCTAAGTGTGTATGTCATGCTCTTCCCCCCCCCCACCTTTTGAGTGTCTCTCCTGAACATATCCTTTAATTTTTCCTTTGGAGGCTTATATGTGGATGTAGGGAGAAGCTGTCCTTCCCTCCCCCACCCTGAACTGGGTCTGTGTGCAGCTGCAGTTTACTTTGTTTGGGGGGGGTGGGAATGCCAAGAAGATCCAATCAGGAATTTTCCTGCAGCTGGGATTCACATAGGGTTAGAGTTGCCAGCTCTGAGTTTTGGAAGGAGGGGGGTGGAGCCTCAGGAGGGTGGGGTTTGGGGCATAATGCCATAGAGTCCACCTCCCAGAGTGGCCGTTTTCTCCAGGGGAACTGATCTCTGTCACCTGGAGATCAGTTGTAATAGCAGGAGATCTCCAGCCATCACCTGGAAACTGGAATCTCTATTAGGGTTGCCAAGTCTAGACTGGGAAATTCCTAGAGATTTGGAGATGGAGCCTGGGGAGATCAGGGACTGTTGGGGATGGTAACATACCATAGAGTCGACCCTCCAGAGCAGCAATTTCTCTTCAGGGGAACTGATCTCTCTAGCCTGGAAATCAGTGGTAATTCTGGGAGATCTCCAGGCCACACCTGGAGGCTGGCAAGCCTAGCCACAGCTGGAAGGCTTTCCGTCTACATAGTATGACCTTCTTGCCTCTACCCTCCTTCAGCAGCCAAATATGCTCCTTCAATATGCTTCTCCCCAGGGGAGCATTTGGGGCTGCAAGGAGAGGTGTGGAAGGCAAGAAAGGCATTCTCCGGGGAGAGAGGAAACAGAAATGCACCACTGGAAGCAAGCCAGCATGCCATTTGAGTTTGACCCAGCGTTGACGCCTTTCTCCCTGACATGCTAGCTTTCTCAGTGTGGGAGCTACATCCAAGCCGCACAGGCACCTCGCCTCCTCACACTAGGGTTGCCAGCAGTGTCCCCTCTATGCTGAGTTAGTGTGAGCCAGCTCACAGGCTTTTTTAGCCTCCGGCTCACACATTTTTGACTTCGCTCAGAGAGGACGGCTCCAGAGCAAAGTTACTTACATAGGGGCCAAATTGTTCCCTCACAACTTTAATGCCAGGAGCTCCCAAAGTAGAATGTTTGCTCACAAGACCCCACAGCTCAGAGGGAGCATTGGTTGCCAGCTCCGGGTTGGGAAATATCTGGAAATTTGGGGGTGGGAGCCTGAGGAGGGCAGGGTTTGGGGAAGGGAGGGTCTTGTGGGGCACCGTGCCCTAGAGTCCACCTCCCAAATCAATCATTTTCTCCAAACGAACCGATCTCTGTCACCTGTTGGAGTCCCAGGAGACCTCCAGTCGCCACCACCTGGAGGCTGGCAACCCCACCCCACAATGGTGTGGGCCCACAGTCCGAAGCAAAATTCCAAACGTTTCGTCCTGTTGAAGGCAGGAACTCATTCTCAAGAGCCGAGGGTTAAAATGTGAGCAGCCCGGGCCGGGTGCCCGATGCCAGGAGACAGCAGTCGCGCCGGCTTGCGTCAGCCGAGCTCGGTGTGATTATATTACATGGCATTAATCTCCTTACGCCAGAGCATCTCTGCTTCCATCTTTCCAGATCTCCGAGCGCTCGGCCAATGCGCTCTGTCTCTCGGCGAGGGGACCAGCATGCCAGCTTCCGAGGGCGCGTCTCCCTCTCCAAACACTACCGCAGTGCGGTGCCGGAGATTTACAAATCATTTCATTAAAGCCGGGCAGCTCCTCAGCTGGGTGCCAATGACCGACCTCCTCGATTCAGGAATCTCAGCGACGGCGGGAGGACCGGCAGGGAGGGAAAGGAGGGGGCGAAGAGGGCTGCGGGCCGGAGAAAATGTCCCATTAAATGGTACCCATCAACCTGATCACATTTATAAGCTAATAAAAAGGGAAAGGGAAAGGGGGGGGGTTAAAACGAAGTTCATTAGGAGCGGCTCCTTCCCGTGGTACCAGCTGGCGACATGAAATATTAATAGAAACAAGGCCTGCCTCTGTGTCGGGCTCCGCGGAGGGGGGGACGATGACACCGTTATTGGTGACATATTGTCCGGCCCGCTCTCCGGCGTGGCGTTTCGTTTTCCCAGATGGTGGTGTCGTGTCAGTTGTCCTCTGGGTATGACATGACGGGGCCAAGGCCAACATCCTGTGTTATTATTATTTTTTTGAGCCTCCAAGACTTTCTCTCCATTTCAGCCGCATATTTATGTATTTATTGACTTCACTTATAGTCCGCCCGTCTCTCTGAGGTTCGCAGCAGATCAACCACACTAAAATCGATGTAGTGGGCCTAGTATAATTCTAGGGTTGCCAGATCCCCCATTGACAGGCCCCCTCTCCCCACCAGGATCAGCTGACCTATGGGGGGCTTACCCCCCAAAAGGGAGATCCATCCTGCAGTGTGTCTATGTCACTGCTCACATGACCTGGAAGTGACGTCATCACACTACGGTTGCCACCACCAGGTGGTGTCTGGAGATCTCCCATTACTGCAATTGATCTCCAGGTGATGAAGATCAGTTCACCTGTAGAAAATGGCCGCCTTGGAAGTTAGACTGCATGGCATTATGCCCCCCCCCAAACCCTGCCCTCCTCAGGGTCCATTCCCAAAACCTTCTGGTATTTCCCAACTTGGAGCTGGCAACCCTATCCCAGACGTTGGGCTGACGCTCTGGTATTTGGGCACAAACACTATGGCAGAAGCCAAATTTACCACAGAGTTTTCGCCCAAATACCAGAGCATTGCCCCCAATGTCCCGAGCATGATGACATCACATCCTGGTCACATGGGCAGTGATATAGACATGTTGCTGTATGTCGGATGGGCCTCCCTGCCGTTCCTGGTAAGTCCTCCCTTGTCCATTGCCAAGAGGGACCTGGCAGCCTGAATATAATACCTATAGCCAACAGAGTAACATACAGGGTTGCCAAGCTCCTGGTGGTGGCTAGAGATCTCCTGGGATTACAAATGATCTCCAAGCAGCAGAGATCCATTCACCTGGAGAAAATGGCCAATTTGGAAGGTGGACTATATGTCATTATACCCAACCTCTGGAGGGCCAACAACAGGGCAGAGAGGCCAAGGCCTTCCCCTGGTGTTACCTCCTAGCTCTGGGATTGAGAGGATGACTGCCTCTGAATATGGGGGTTCCCCTCAGTCACCATAGCTAGTAGTCATTGATAGACCCTTTTAAAGTAGTCTATGCCTGTGGCCATCACTACATCCTCTGGCAGCGAATGCCACATTTTAATCACTCTCTGTATAAAGAAGTATTTCCTTTTGTCTTTCCCAAACCTACTGCCCATCACCTTCATTTGAAGCTCTCAAGTTCTAGTATTTAGGGAGAGGAAGAAAAATTCCCTTTATCAACTCTCTCCACCCCATGTGTAATTGTACAAACCTCTATCATGTCCTCCCTTATTTGTCTCTTTTCTAAACTTTCCACATAGGGAAACTTTTTTAGACTTTCCTTATAGCCTGTTCTCATAGGGAAGGTGCGCCGATGCCTTAATTATCTTGGCTGCCCTCTTGTGCCCTCTAGTTCGCCTGGGAGCATGAAATAGAGCAAGGGACTTTTCAAGGGAACATGCATGTGAGTGGCAACAGTGGGGCATGGTGGCAGTCTCACTGGCAACCTGCCCTGTGGCATCAATGCTGTTGGTGTCTTTTTACTAGAGATGATCCAGGGACTTTCTGCATGTGATTGGAGCATGCAACCCCCAGCTGTGAACCCAAGTCAACAAGATAAGAAGACCTCTATCAAGTTAGATCACTAGCCCCCTAACCTAGTCTTCTGCTGACTTGAAGAGTAGCTCTTCAAGATCTTTGCTTCTATGCCAGCATGATGAAGTCACCAAACTCACAGGGGATCTCTGGCTGAATCTCTTCTACCTGCCCCCCAAGTTTGGTGAGGATTGGATTTGTGGGGTTCAAGTTATGGCCCCCCAAAGAAGGTGCCCCTAGGAAACTGCTTTCTGGGGGAAATGACAGGCACAGGTTCAGGAGGTTCAGAAGTGTACAGAATGGATTCTGTGCAAGCTAAAGACATCAAAGTCACAGGGGACCTCCCCCGGATGCTCCTCTACATGCCCTCCAAGTTCTGCTTTCCCTTGTTGCTTTGAAGTTTGGTAAACATTTTGACTGAGCAAGCAAGTTTGGTAAATGTTTTGATTGAGCAAGCTGCCATGAACTGCCACAAGCTGCTTGAAAGTTGGTGGAAATTTCATGCTGGTTGATCGGCCATGAACTTCAGTTCGCAAACCACGAACCAGCCAGAATTCATCACGAACTTTATTTTGTGAGCCAGTTCATGTCCATCCCTATAAGCGATGCAGGATTTACCCGGCCACGTGGGGATAGCACTCTTTAGATAAGACTTTTCTCTCTCTCTTTTCGATTGCAACCTGGATGTGTACTGCATCTACTTGAATAAATGCAAGTTTTACCCTTTGCGACATACTTCTTGGGAGTTTTACTTACTGCACCCAGTATCACCCTTCTGTGACTGGGAAAACTCTGCTATATTAAACAAATATACCAATAACCAGTATGAAGATGGCTGTTCAATGCTGCAAGTTGCATTCACAGGAGGAGTCAGCTGTTGTATGGAAGCCACTTCCAATGTTCTCCATAGCCCTGAATATACAGTGCATATGTATATGTATGGATACGGATGTCGATATGGATATGGGTACGGATGGATATACAAGTGTATATGTGTAGGCGGTGGCTCAGAGGTTAAGATGCTGAGCTGCAGGCTGGAAGGTCTGTAGTTCGGCAGTTTGAGAGCCTAGTGCCGCGTGATGGAGTGAGCTCCCGTCTCTGGCCCCAGCTCCTGCCAGCCTAGCAGTTCGAAAGCAAGAAATTGCAAGTATATAAATAGTTTCTGATTCAATGGGAAGGTGACAGCATTCTGTGCACCTTGGCATTTAGTCATGCCAGCCACATGACCACGGAGCAGTCTTCGGACAGTGCTGGCCCTTCGGCTTGGAAACGGAGAAGAGCACCACCCCCTAGAGTTGGATTTAACTGGCTTTTGAGCAACCTTTACCTTTTTAACACACATAGAGCCCTGACCTGTCAGATCTCGGAAACTAAGAAGGGTCGTCTCTGGCTAGTATTTGGATGGGAGATCTCTGAGGAATGCCGGGGTCGTGACACAAAGGCAGGCAATGGCAACCCATCTCTGAACGTCTCTTGCCTTGAAAACCCTATGAAGTCACCATAAGCCAGCTACGACTTGACGGCACTTTCTATCATCGACACACATAGAAGTGGGGCCAGAATTGCATCTGCTAACCCCGTGCCCCGCCGGTATGCACATAGCCAATATACGTACACAAACTATACAAATTGGGTCAAGAATGTCGACGCTAGTGTTTGATGGGAGAATTGATATATCACAGAACAGCGAAAGAAACTACTCCTCCTGGTCATTATTTACAGAAATCGATTTCATCCATAGTACCCCGGAACGATAAGTTTAATGATCATCTTACATCGATGTGCATTGTTTTCCCCTACCTAATCGATAGACTTTGTTGTGTTTTGTGCATTCTATTCTTCACTGACAAATAAAAAAAATGTTTAAAGCTCAAATGGTACATGCTTAAGCGCCACCCACGCAACCAGAAACAAAGCTTTTCAAGAATCCCTGGTCACATAAGAGCAACAAAACAAACGCCCCATGCCACAGCAGAGGCAAACAACATTTATTCCAGTATGTGCTTTCATGTGTCACTGCCCGCTACTGCTTAGCATCTGAAGAAGTGAGCTCCTCTGAGTTACAAAAAAACTCATGCTGAAATGAAAGTTATTCACCCCTAAGGTGCCACTGCTGTTTTATTTTGCTACAATATAGCAACACGGCTTTCCCTCTGGAATCACATAATCAGAGCCTACGAAGATGAAGAAAGGACTGGATTTATACTCTGCCCTTCATTTGGAGTCTCAGAGCGACTTACCCATCTCCTTTCCCTTCCCCTCCCCACAACAGACACCCTATGAGGTAGGTGGGGCTGAGAGAGCTTTGAGAGAACTGCCCTTGAGAGAACAGGTCTAGGAGAACTTGTGACTGACCCAAGGTTACACCAGCAACTGCATGTGGAGAAGTGGGGAATCAAACCCTGTTCTCCTAGATTAGAGTCCACACACTTAACCACTACACCAGACTGGCTCTGTATGGATATACAGTGCCCCTCTGCATAGTGTCTATACCGTTTTTTGGCTGAACACATATAAGGGAAGTGTGGAACTAGGAAACATAATTCCTTGCTACCTGTGGTCACACTGTCAGCACATGCACATCTGGCATACCAGGTTCATGCAATGTTTGCACTGTGTATTCCAGGCTCAGGTTGCCAGCCCTGCGTTGGGAAATACCTGGAGATTTGGGGGGTGGAGCCTGGAAAGGGCACATTTGGGGAGGAGAGGGACCTCAGAGAGCCAGTTTGGTGTAGTGGTTAAGTGTGTGGACTCTAATCTGGGAGAACTGGGTTTGATTCCCCACTCCTCCACTTGCAGCTGCTGGATGACCTCGAGCAAGCCATAGTTCTGTCAGAGCTGTCCTTGAAAGAGCAGTCCTCCAAAGAGCTCTCTCAGCCCCACCTACCTCACAGGGTGTCTGTTGTGGGGAATGGAAGGGAAAGGAGTTTGTAAGCTGCTCTGAGACTCCGAGTGAAGGGTGGGGCATAAATCCAATCTCTTCTTCTTCTTCTACCACTACTACTACTACTGCTACTACTATTATTATTTATTACATTTTACCCAACCCTCCCTGTGAATTACTACTACTACTACTACTACTACTACTACTACTACTACTACTCATCTCCAGCTGACAGAGATCCATTCCCCTGGAGAAAATGGCTGCTCTGAAGGGTGGACTCTCTGGCATTGTACCATGCTGAAGCCCCTCCCCTTCTCAAACCCCGCCCTCTCCTGGATCCACCCCCAAAGTCTCCAGCTATTTTCCAACCCAGACCTGGCAACCCTAGTGGGGGACACCTCTGCAGGAAGTAACTGGGGGAAAGACCTGTGTTGCAGTGATGTCCCCAGTGACGTAGCAATGTTGCTTCCAACGTGAACCGGAAGTGATGTCACTGTGTCACTGGCAACGGCTGCTGCAGTGCCAGGTTAGGCCTCCCCCCACTGCCAGTAAGTCCCCCCTGCAGTCCAGATGACTGGGAGAGGTGGGTGGCAGCTGGGAGTGGGGGCTCATCCACCTCTGATGGGGGCCTGCCAGCCCTGTGGAGGCGGCTCATGCCCATGAACACCTGGGGCTGCCTTCTGCCCAATCGGACCCTGGGCCCATCGCAGTCAGGACAGTCATCTCGGACTGGCAGCGGCTCTCCAGCATCTCCAGCAGTGGTCTTTCCCACCACCTCCTGCCTTGCCTGGAGAGGCCGGGGATTGAACCTGGGACTTTCCGAATGCCAAGCAGAGGCTCTGCCACTGAGCCACAGCCCATCCCCATCTGATATAGGGCCACCTTCGGTAAGGTGACTTTTGCCTCACTTGTGGCCAGGTTGGCCCCCCAATGGGAGGTTGGCCCCTGTGGCCCCCACACCGCTGCTTCACTGGTATTTTCCCCAGCAGGCTTAAGGGACCGTCTGCTCCTAACAGCAGCAGGGCTCTGCCACTGTTGACACTACGCCTATTCGGAAAGGCAGTGGAAACTCACGGTGGTGGTGGTGCTTAACATAGGATACTGGTTCGGCCCCAACCTGGATATCTTACAGTGTTCTTCCAGTGTTCTTCATAGCCCTGTATATACCATGTAGATGTGTAGGGATAACACCCATAGAGCCCGGACCTGGACATCCCAGGCAAGCCCAATCTCACCAGATCTCGGAAGCTAAGCAGGGCCGACCTTGGCAAGTAATTGGAAGGGAGACCTCCAAGGGATACCAGGGCTGGGACGCAGAGGAAGGCAATAATAAGCCACCTCTCTGAAATGTCCCAGCCCCACTAGGGGTTGCCAGAAGTCACCTTGACTTCCAGGCTCGCAAGCACACACATACACACATACACACCCCAAACCCCCCATAGGATACTGTTTCAGCAGTGAGAGCCAGTTTGGTGTAGTGGTTAAGTGTGCGGACTCTTATCTGGGAGAACCGGGTTTGATTCCCCACTCCTCCACTTGCACCTGCTGATGTGACCTTGGGTCAGTCACAAGTTCTGGCACAGCTGTTCTCTCAAGGACAGTTTGTGTTAGAGCTCTCTCAGCCCACCTACCTCACAGGGTGTCTGTTGTGGGGAGGGGAAGGGAAAGGAGTTTGTAAGCTGCTCTGAGACGCCTTTGGGCAGTGAAGGGCGGGGTATAAATCCAACCCTCCTTCTCTTCTTCTCTTCTTCTTCTTCTTCTTCTTCTTCTTCTTCTTCTTCTTCTCTCTCTCTCTCTTCTTCTTCTTCTCTCTTCTTCTTCTCTCTCTCTCTCTGTTTGGGTGCTCCCTCTAGTTCTTTCCTTTGCTTGCCCCAAAATGGCAGAAAACCTTATGGAAATAAAATTTGTTAATAACACGAATTAGGGTTGCCAACTCCAGGTCAGAAACTCCTGGAGATTTGGGGATAGAATCTGGGGCAGGTGGGATTTAGGGAAGGGACAGGCCTCAGCAGGGTATAATGCCCATCAAGTCTCCCCCTCCACAGCAGCCATCTACTCCAGGGGAACTGATCTCCGCCAGGATCCAGAAGATCCAGGAGATCTCCAGGCCCCACCAGGGGTTTGGCAACCCTGGCATGAACACCCTGCTTGGGCCTTTGATCAGCTTCCTTTCTGTGCCCATTTGTGGAGTAGCAAGCAGGCCGGTGAGGGATTCTTTCCCCCCCCCTGAGTCACTGCTTGGCACCGGCTCCCTCTTTCTTGCAAGTCATCAGCGGATGACCGCGTGCTCCTGCTCTGAGGCAAGGATCAGCCAGCGGTCTGTGTTTGCCCAGCGGCGGGACCGTTTTTTCCCACCCAAGCCAGGAAGCAAGGAAAGGAGATGATCTTTTGGACAAGCGACCGAAAACACAATTAAAAAGACGAGAGGGTGACAGTCACGAGGGGAAGGAAGTCCGGAGAGCATCGAGGCGGGGAGGCCACAATCAAAGGAGTCCCTGTTTGGGGAACAATGGCCTCTTCAGTCCGGGGTGCCATTTACAGGATGTTTCATCAGTCAAGCACCTGCCGTACCACGATGCAGCGAGAGGCACAAAAATAGACGGCCCGACCAGGTGAACGCCGGGGCTGGCACTTCCTCTGCAAAGGGCACTTGGCCAGGGTCCTGGGGCCGAGCACCGATCCGGATTAGGCTCCAGTTCCTCCACTTGCCAGTGATGAGAGTGTGACAGTCATGGCTGCCCTTCCTGACTGGATCGATACAGTCGGCCAAAGATAGCTCAAGGCGGGTGGGGGGTGGTCCCTTTATGATGTCAGCTGTCACCTGGGTCTGTGGAGAAGGATTCTTTCTGGAGGGACTGTGGTGGCTGCAGTGCTTCTGACTATATACAGCCCAGCCCATTTTTGCAGCAAGGTTGTCAGAAGAAGAAGAAGAAGAAGAAGAAGAAGAAGAAGAAGAAGAAGAAGAAGAAGAAGAAGAAGAGGAGGAGGAGGAGGAGGAGGAGGAGGAGGAGGAGGAGGAGGAGGAGGAGGAGGAGAAGGAGGAGAAGGAGGAGAAGGAGATTGGATTTATACCCCGCCCTTCACTCGGAGTCTCGGAGAGGCTTACAAATTCCTATCCCTTCCCCTCCCCACAACAGACACCCTGTGAGGTAGGCGGGGCTGAGAGAGCTCTGAGAGAACTGTCCTTGAGAGAATAGCTCTGACAGAACTATGGCTTGCCTAAAGTCATCCAGCAGCTGCAAGTGGAGGAGTGGGGAATCAAACCCGGTTCTCCCAGATTAGAGTCTGCGCACTTAACCACTACGCCAAACTGGCTCTCTTGTACTTGGTTGTCACCATTTTTTCTTCATAAAGATTGGGGGGGGGGAATACCTCCCCAGTTGTCCACCTTTCCAGCAGTGCTTTTCTATCTTGCAGAGATTTAAAAAAAAATCTCCATCGCTGTTGTGTAGTGGGTTCGATGCATTCAAGAGTGAGGAAACAGTGTGGTAAACAACACATGGTTTACTGGTACACAACAGAACAGAGAATACTGGCCGGTGGCCAACTATAAACAGTCCCCGTGGACCACCCCTAGTTCCCATTGGTGGGTTTGAATTTCCCACCAAGGTTCCTGTTGGTGCCCTGTATGGGGTTTCAGGATCCTAGTCCCTATTGTCTCTTGAGCTCCAAGCTCTGGTAAATGTCACTGTCGCCTAGTGGTGGTCAGCGGACCTAACAATCACTGCAGAGGTGTTTGGAGCCGGAGAAGAGAGTCAATTAATGCATCACACTTCCACCATGGCTGCCTTTCTGCCACCCCCTCACCCACCTCCGTGCAAGATTTCCAGCTCTGGGCTGGGAGACCCCTGGAGATCTGTGGGGTGGCGCATGGGGGAGGGTGGGCTTTGGGGAGAGTGGTGGCCGGAGATCTGGGATTGCAACCAGCGTTCCCCCTAAGCGGAGCTGGTGTGAGCTAGCTAACAGCTTTTTAGCCTCCGGCTCACAGATTTCTGTCTCCGCTCAGGAAGGACGCCTCCAGAGCAAACTAATTTATGCAGAAGCCAACTCATTCATTCACAACTTTAATGCCATGTAGCTCACAAAGTAGGATTTCTGCTCACAAGACTTCGCAGCTTAGAGGGAGCATTGCAACTGATCTCCAGGTGACAGAGATCTGTTCCCCTGGAGAAAATGACTGCTTTGGAAGCTGGACTCTATGGCATTCGACCCCACTGAAGTCCCTCCCCTCCCCAAAGAATGCTCTCCTCAGGCTCCACCCCCAAATTCTCCAGGTATTTCCCGACCCAGAGCTGGCAACCCTAGAAGTGATCTGAGGCTACCCGATGAGCCCCATTCCTTGAGCAGGCATTTGAATCTGGGCCCCATTTCTTTCTCTCCTTCATGCACGCCACCACTGCCGAGTCCAAACCTGACACGCTAGCCGTTGCACCACCGCGCAGGTGAAAATCGCCGCTTTCCGCAACTCAGGGTTTGTTATTCCATTGCCCATATAACAAATAGGGTCCCGGCCCTTCCATTTCTTCATCCTGCCCAGACCATTCCTTGTTTCTCTTTATTACATACTGCCGAGTTGTATTAATGAGGAAGATGATAGTTATTTAATATCCCCTTCTGAAAAAGGCACTCAACCAAAGCACATGAGGCCTTGAAATAATTAGGAAGATATAATTGGGACCATTACGGAGGGCATGAAATTAACTGTAGCTAAATTAACTCCTTTCCCTCAAATGAGCATAAAGGAGAAATCACAAAGAGCACATCTTTCTCATACTAATTGGGAACGGAGGCAGCCCCTTCCGTCTCTCAAGATTCTGTGGCAACCTTTGCCCTGTTTTCACATGCAGCCACGCTGCGGTCCCATTCCAGCCACGGAGCAAAGTGTTTGGGTATAGAGGTGGCACTGAAGAACATGGCTACGGATCATAGTAAATCGTGCAGGGTGCAGAGAAAATGGTTAGAGAAAACTGTGGGGGTTTTTTCCCCCTTCACCCATAATACCAGAATGTAGGATCACCTTACGGAAAAGATTGGCAGTAGGTTCAAGGCAGGAAAATAACTACTATTTCACCCGCCTGCTGGTTGACCCGTGGAACTCACTGCCTCAAGATGTGCGGATGGCCACTTCCATAAATGGATTTAAAAGGACGTTGGACAGATCTATGGACTAGAGGGCTGTCACTGGCCCTTTCTGCACTGACAGCTTGCTCCGGAGGATCCAAGGAGTCGAGCCTTAAGGGCTGACTTTGCAGTTGCGTGCATTCCCTCTGCACTGGTGTGTCCCCCCCCCCCAGTTTGTTTATTTGTGTATTCTGTATGCATTCCGTATCTACAAGCAAAACCCACTTTTTTTTTTAACTAACTGGCTGCATGAAGAGAAAAGCAAACATCTTAAAAATCTTTTATCTGCCAACTTAACCTTTCACTCCCTCCCTGATTCTGCAAAAAGAAAGGGAAGAGAGGGGGAAATCCAGGCCCACACAAGCAAGACTGACACATTTGGGAGCAGGGAATCCCCTAGTTCTTTATATTTATGAATTCCTTCTTAGGCTCTCTCTGGCTTTTTTAAAGTTGGCCTGAGTTGGAGGACAAGTCCTCCTTTGTCTTTGGAGAAGGAAGGAAAGAAAACAGAATGGGGAGAGAGCGTCAACCTAAAGAGAGAGAGAGAGAGGCGGAAGCAGGGGAGGGCAGTGGGTAGCGCTTAAATAGCAGCAGAAACAATCCTACTTTGGAAAGGATTAGCAATTGGAAAGCGGATGAGGATAAAGAATCGCAGCAAAAAGAGTTTTGGTAGTTGCAGGGCAACAGTGTGCTGGAAGTAGTCTGAATGCAGATTCCAGTAAAACAACTGCAGAAACAAGTGAAAGCCCCGACACAAACTGAAAGTGGAAGCAGTGGGGAATGCAGAATGGAAGAAAAGGATGCGCTCAGAAACTGAGGCAAAATACAGGTGCAGAAAGGGCCGCTGGCTTCCCGTGATTGCAGCTCAGTAGGTTCCATGTTTGTATTTGTGCATGTGCACAAACATGTGTATGTGCACAAGCGCATGTGCATGCGTGTGTGTAAAGTGCCGTCAAGTCACAGCCGACTTCTGGGGACCCCGGCAAGGGTCTTCAAGGCAAGTGAGAAGCAGAGTTGGTTTGCCATTGAGGTCCCATGCTTAGCAGAAAGGTTAAAGACCGCTGGGTAAATACCACTGTTCTACAAGGTACGAAACCCAAGTCGTTTACTTATACCAATTTCAGTGCAATCCTGAACTGGTCCGCTCAGAATCCTACCAAAGTCTACTCAGCGCGGCTTGCTTCCAATGGGCAGGGGTGTTCCATCCATGCCAGTTTCCTGCCAGTCCCCCCGATAGAAGAAGAAGAGATTGGATTTATATCCCGCCCTTCACTACCCAATGGAGTCTCAGAGTGGCTTACAAACTCCTTTCCCTTCCCCTCCCCCCACAACAGACACAGACAGCCTGTGAGGTAGGTGGAGCTGAGAGAGCTCTTGACAGAAACTGCTCTTTTTTCAAGGACAGCTCTTATCAGAACTATGGCTTGCCCAAGGTCATCCAGCAGCTGCAAGTGGAGAGTGGGGAATCAGACCCGGTTCTCCCAGATTAGAGTCCGCACACTTAACCACTACACCAAACTTTGCAGTAGGCAAAGAGGGAGGGTAAGTCTGCAGCTTTAACAGAGTTGCCAGTTCTGCATTGGGAAACACCTGGAGATTTTTTGGGGGGGTGGAGCCTTGGGGAGGGGAGGGACCTCAGCAGGGCATAATGCCCACCCTGCAAAGCAGCCATTTTCTCCAGGGGAAGTGATCTGGGTTGTCTGGAGATCGACTGTGATAGCAGGAGGTCTCCAGCTGCTGCCTGGAGGTTGGCAACCCTATGCTGCTGTGGCCAGGGTTGCCTTTCCACCATCAAATGCAGTCACACTGCTGAGTGGCAGTCAACTCATGGCAACCCGGTAGGGTTTTCAAGGTAGGAGACGTTGGCCACGATCACATGGGAAGTTGGGCCCAATACAGCCACTCCTCCTCCCCTCCGGATCAAATGGGTGCAGTCAGACAGCTACATCTGTCAGGCGTTCCCAAGCCATATGAAGAAGAAGAAGAAGAAGAAGAAGAAGAAGAAGAAGAAGAAGAAGAAGAAGAAGAAGAAGAAGAAGAAGAAGAAGAAGAAGAAGAAGAAGAAGAGGAGGAGGAGGAGGAGGAGGAGGAGGAGGAGGAGGAGGAGGAGGAGGAGGAGGAGGAGATTGGGTTTATACCCCGCCCTTCACTTGGAGTCTCAGAGTGGCTTACAAACTCCTTTCCCTTCCCCTCCCCAATTTTTTCCACACTCCTCCACCATGCAGCTGCTGGATGACCTTGGGCAAGCCATAGTTCTGTCAGAGCTGTTCTTGAAAGAGCAGTTTCTGTCAGAGCTCTCTCAGCCCCACCTACCTCACAGGCTGTCAGTTGTGGGGAGGGGAAGGGAAAAGGAGTTTGTAAGCCGCTCTGAGACTCCGAGCGAAGGAGTCTTCTTCTCTGGGAAAGGCTTTGCAAATGAGTCGCACAAATGCAATTCTGCCTGCAGTCTCCACGGCGTGTTCCGCAGAACACTTTGCTAAATGACATCAGGGAGACGTCTTCCAAGAAAACGAAACCTATCCCCTAATCTGCAAGTCCACAGTGGGATTTCTTTCTTTCTTTCTTTTTTGCTAGGGAATGTCAAGCGAGGACGTCTTCCAAGGAAACTAAAGCACTGTCTGAATCTGCAGTTTCCACCATTCTTTCCACAAGAGGTTTATGATGAAGAATGTCAAGCGTGTGGAGGCCTTCCAACAAACTGAAGATATTCCCAAACCAAGCAGATATTCCCAAACCAAAAGGTTTATGATGAAGAATGTCAAGCGTGTGGAGGCCTTCCAACAAATTGAAGATATTCCCAAACCAAGCAGGGTTCGGCAGGCGCTGGGGGAGAGCTTCCCAGAAGAAATGAGGTCGACACGTTTAGAGAGTCTGTTCCCCCCCCAAAAAAAAAATCACTTTTTTTTTAACTTTTCCAAACTTTATTGAAGTAAATGATCAAATAAATATACAGGAAAAAAATCAGAGAAATGTCGAGTAAGTACAAACATTACAAAGACAATTAACAGATGTTTACCATACCATGCAAACATTTAAATAAATACGAAGGAGCAATAGGTCACACTGTCATAAAGAGTAGTAAAAAGTCAATATATAGTATTTATGGCATCTAAAATAGACTTAAACTCACTATGAGACACTAAATATTCTAGAACTGGAAACCATATTTTCACAAATTTTGTATAGCTTTGTTTCATTCTATCGCAAGGAATCTGACAATTTATCCATTATGCAGTATTCTTGTATTTTTTAAAAAAAACAGTCAGAGATAGTTGGTCGTTGGTCGCTTTCGCAAAATTTGGCAAGAACTGCTCTAGCAGCAGCACAAAGGATTTCTATTAAATTATGGTTAAATGGGTGACGCTTAGCAATGGGCCAGTAATTCAGTACCAAATGTTCCATAGAAGAGAAGAAAAAGAGAAGAGATTGGATTTATATCCCGCCCTTCACTGCCCAAAGGAGTCTCAGAGCGGCTTACAAACTCCTTTCCCTTCCCCCACCCACAACAGACACCCTGTGAGGTAGGTGGGGCTGAGAGAACTTCTGACAGAAACTGCTCTTTTTCAGGAACAGCTGTGCCAGAGCTTGTGACTGACCCAAGGTCACATCAGCAGGTGCGAGTGGAGGAGTGGGGAATCAAACCCGGTTCTCCCAGATTACAGTCTACGCACTTAAGCACTACACCAAACTGGCTCTGAGTCAATGAGATGCCCAAATGGGTTATTTCATATCAGTTTTCAATCTCTTGTCCTTTTCAAATATTAATAAGTGATAACAAAAATTATAAGAAGGCAGGAAACGAATCTAGAAGAGGCTTGTAAATCTTCCACGAAACTGAAGGCAAACTACCAAGCCATGCATGGTAGCCTGGCAGGAATTTGACAATAGTCCCATTCTTTGCAGGTCCAAACAAGGTCACAGGAACAGGGGTCCCTGCCCCTGTGTTAGGGTTGCCAACCTCCAGGTGCTAGCTGGAGAACACCCAGTATTATAACTGTTCTCCATTCCCCTGGAGAAAATGGCTGCTTAGCAAAGTGGGCTGTGTGGGATTATACCCCACTGAAGTCCTGCCCCTCCCCAACCCCCCGTCCTCAGGCTCCACCCCCAAAATCTCCAGGTATTTCCCAACCCAGAGATGGCAACCCTTCCCTTTTGGTTGGTGCTTGATCCACCAAGTGGTTGGCGAGCTGCCTTTGACTTGACTGGCCATGGGTTGTGTTTTAGAGTAAGGCCACAATGGCATTTACCTCCAGCGATCAAGAAGCCCTTTCCATATGTTGATACCCTGCATCACGGCAGTATATCATCAGTGGCTATTAGCCACAGGGTATAGATGGGAACTCTCAGTCTGGGGCAGGTGATGCACTCTATTCTCGGTGCTGGAGGGGGCAGCAGTGGGAGGGCTTCTAGTGTCCTGGCCCCACTGCTGGACCTCCTGATAGCACCTGGTATATTTTGGCCGCTGTGTGACAGAGTGTTGGACTAGATGGGCCATTGGCCTGATTCAACACTGGCTTCTATTACGTTCTTATGTTCTTATATATGTAGAGAGGCATGGCTCCTCTAGGTTTGTGAGAATCTCTGAAAAAACAATCCAGGTTTTTTTAATCTATCAGGGTAGAGAGAGATATAGACATGCGCAAACACACACACACACAGAGGAGATTCCTGAATGCATATGGCTAAAAGCCTGCAGTCAAAGAACTGGCTGCTTAGCTTAAATCAATATATGGAATCCATCTCTGTCACTATTACCCACTGCTTCTTGGCCCTTGTTGTCCTCAGGGTTTCCAGGGCACAATGCTGCAGTGATAACCAAAGCCACAAAAAAGACAAAATTCCTTTGTTGAGACTCTACATCTAGCAATCTTCCCCCACCCCTGCTTCCCTGACAATTTCCTTCTTGATGGTAGGACATGAATCCTCCTCTCTCTAAGCATTGGTTTAATAATACCCTTAAGTGATGATCATGTTCTTTCGAGGGGAACACAACCCCTTCTAATACAAGAAAGACTCTTCAGTTCCGGGTTGGCAAAACTGTTGTCCAACAGCACCTCAGGTCTTGTCTGGATTAAGCCAGCTCATTGGTCCCAGTCCATGACCTCATCTAGACAACAGAACATCCACTGGCTTACCCAATGGAGTTGCCAAAGAATAAGATAGTTCAGTGTCATCAGCATACTGGTAATAAAAAAATAAAGGTTCCCGTTGCTTGAAAGCTAGTTGAATCCAACTCTAGGGGGCGGTGCTCATCTCCATTTCCAAGCCAAAGAGCCAGCACTGTCCGAAGACTTCTCCATGGTCATGTGGCCGGCATAACTAAATGCCAAGGCACATGGAACACTGTTACCTGCCCACCAAAGTGGTACCTATTTATCTACTTGCAATTTTTTGCTTTCAAACTGCTAGGTTGGCAGGAGCTGAGGCCAGAGACAGGAGCTCACCCTGTCATGTGGCACTAGGGTCTCAAACTGCCGAACTAGAGACCTTCCAGTCTGCAACTCAGCATCTTAACCTTTGAGCCTCCGCAGCCCTAATACTGATGATAAAATGCTCCAAATCTCTAGATTATGTCTCTCAGCAGTTCCATGTAGATGTTGACTAGCACAGGGAACAAGATGGGATTTTGAGGGACCCCACAGCACAAGTTCTGGGTGAGCTGCCATCATATTTAAAGGGACTGCATTCCTTTTAAATGTTTTCCCTCCATTGTAAATAATGGAGGATGGGGGACCTTCTTTGGGGGCTCATAGAATTGGACCCCCTGGCCCAATCTTCTTGAAACTTGGGGGGAGGGTTTGAGGAGAGGCACCAGATGCTATGCTGAAAATTTGGTGCCTCTAACTGGAAAAAAAAACAGCTCCCCCAGAGGCCTAGATACTCATGGATTGATTCTCCATTATACCCTATGGGGACTGGTCTCCATAGGGTATAATGGAGTGCTCAGCAGCTATTTCCCTCCCTGCTTTCTGATAGCCTTGAAGTGGGGGGAAGGGCTCCAAAGAATTGACAGCCGTAAGTAGGGGTCAGTCGCCAGCGGTCACCATGACTTCCAGGTGCACACACACTCCCACATGCACGCACATGCACACATACACAAATACCAAAAAACCCACACAGAAAAAAGGATCCGGTAGCAGATAATGTGAAAGACCTCATCCTGAGACCCTGCTGCCAGTCAGAGCAGACAGAACTGACCTTGATCGTTCAATGGCAGGACTCAGCCGGAGGCAGCGTCATGTGTTTGCGAGTGATGTGGTGGTAATCAGAATACGTTAAGTTGGTGAATCTTAACTCACATTGTATTGCCTGTCAGCTCTAACAATATTACAAGCACAGCAGCGTGTCTGGCAGATGATTCCTGAGAGGCTTGGGCAGTTCTGGAGAGAGAAATGAAAGTTCCCTGATGGATGGCCAGAGGAAACAGATCAAATGGTACCCAGGCCCAGTCCTCGCATTGATTTCCTGGTAGGTCTATTAGCATGATACTTCAGATAAACACTCCGTAATTCACAGCAGCCGTGGAATGTAAATAATTACACAAGTGTTTTCCTAGCTGACACGTCTTTCATCTCTGCCTCTGGGGCCACAGCTCAATGACAACCAGTCAAAATTCGGAGATGGATGGTTGGTTGGTCACTACCCAGCATCCTTTGCTTTCGAGAGCCACATTGGCAAGTTAAGGCAGAACTTGTAACCTACCCAAGGGAATTGCCAGACCTCCCCCCCGGCTGCTCGTAGGGATCCATAGGGTTGCCAGCTCCAGACTGGAGAACTTCTGGAGGTTTGGGGGGTGGAACCTGGGGAAAGCAGGGACCTCAGTGGGGTACAATGCCATAGACTCCACCCTCCAAAGCAGCCATTTTCTCCAGGGGGACTGATCTCTGTAGTCTGGAAATGAGCTGTAATTCCAGGGGATCCACAGGTCCCACCTGGAGGCTGGCATTCCTAAGAGTGTGGTCTGCTCAACAATGTCCTTTTTCTAACAGTGCTAGGCTACTGTAGGGTTGCCAACTCTTTCTGGGGAAATCCTGGAGATTTTGAGGGGGTGCCAAGGCAGGGCAGAATTTAGGAAAGGGAAGCAACTTCACAGGGATATGATGCCATAAAGATCGCCCTCTGAAACAGCCATTTCCTCCAGAAGAGAAGATCTTTGTCGTTTGGATATCAATTAGAATTGTGGGAGAATTCCAGGCCATACCTTGTGGTTGGGAACTCTCACTAGAAGGACTGAAGTGCATGAAGCTGCCAGTTTGGTGTAGTGGCTAGGAGAGCGGACTCTAATCTGGGAGAACCGGGTTTGATTCCCCACTCCTCCACTTGCAGCTGCTGGATTACCTTGGGCAAGCCACAGTTCTGTCAGAGCTGTTCTTGAAAGAGCAGTTCTCAAGAGACCTCTCTCAGCCCCACCTATCTCACAGTGTGTCTGTTGTGGGGAGGGGAAGGGAAAGGAGTTTGTAGGCCACTCTGAATCTCCGAGTGAAGGGCAGAGTATAAATCCAATCTCTTCTTCTTCTTCTTCTTCTTCTTCTTCCTCCCTTGGTCCATCAAGGTCAGTACTGTTTACTCCGACTGGCAGTGGCTCTCCAGAGTCTCAGGCTGAGGTCCTCCTCATCACCTACAGCCTGATTCTTATTGGAGATGCTGGGAATTGAACCAGAGACCTTCTGCATGCCAAGCAGATGTCCTACCACTGAGCCATGGCCCCTCCCCAGAAGCAGTAGGGCTTCTGAGAGCCACCGCGGCTCGCAGACAAAGATTGTCTCCACCACCCCATCTCACACCACATTAAGCCTCCTCCTTTATGTTCAGAAGGACACAGATTTGGTTAGAAAAGGTATGCTCCTTCCTTCACCCAGAGGCACCATCACTCCCCCCCACCTCAGGCCTCTAAGGCAACTTGATATCCTGGCATTTTGCCCCTTACACACACAGACACAGGGTGATCCTGATCATCATCTACTGGTGAACAAACTGTGGGGCTTCTAGAAGCTGGATGAAGCCCTTCTGGCAGGTGTCTCTCATGGGAAACGGTAGGTCTCCTCAGACTCAAAGAGCCCACTCCATCCCTTCTCATAAGGTTCGTCATTTCCCTTTCCTATATAAACTGGCCCAATCTTGTCCGATCTCAGAAGCTAAGCCAGGTCGGTCCCGGTCAATACTTGGACGGGAAACCACCAAGGAAGTCCAGGGTTGCTACAGAGACAGGCAACGGAAAAAAAACCCTGTTCGTCTTTCGCCTTGAAAACCCTTTGGGGTTGCCTTAGTCAGCCGTGAATCGAGAGCACTTCGACACAGACACGCATCGCAATACCTACCGTGGGCGTCTTTCGATCCAGTGGCAAATGCTTGCTCAGGCACAATAGAACCATATCCAGTGACGTTTGGGTAGCCATCGTTCTCTTTGCACTCCCCCCCCCACACAACAAACACATCCCTTCTGAAAAGTACTGAGACTGAAGAGTCCGTCGAGTGAAATCAGCTTGTACTTTTATTTAAAGATCCGGAACAAGACAACTAAAGCCGGCTCGCAGGCCGGCTTTTATTCCCAAAGAAAACCACACCCCAACACACAAACATTGATTGAATTATCCCCTAGGATCCCTGCTCCCCGATTGGAAGGGGGCTAGGATCCTACTGTCCATTGTCCTCTGGAGCGAAGCTCAGGCACTTCGCCTGGCCGCATGTTGGACTGGCTGAAACCGGTCCGAGCACATGGCTGGCTGGAGCACATGATTTCTGTGCTGGGTACATTACACCTTCCCTATCGGGGTGGGAACAAGATACTATTTTGGGCATTAGAAAACCATGCATCCTGACGCTCTCCTTCCTGTGTGCCCTCTATGACCCCGTGGACTTCCTGCGCCACATTCCTGCTTTCAGCGGTCTGGATGAGTCAGAACTCGAAGTTTCCGATGGCCGTACGCGGAGCTGACTAATTTACACAATCCCTGCATTAAAAAGTTAAGTGCTGGAATAACTAAACGGTGTGGAGGCTGCAGAGCCATTAAACGTTTTTAAGATACTATCAACTGCCTAATAGCTAGCTGAGAATCTAATATAACGGCTGAAGGGAATTGTAGTGTTCCTTTATTTTTCAAAAAAAAAAACATGGAGATGGAGTCTTCTTCCTCTTTTCTGATTAGCTGATGATGGACTTCGCCTAAGGGTTCATCAAGGAGAAGATCTGCAGTGGAGAATCCGCTTCCGCTGAGAGGCAGACGGTCCGTCCGCCATTGCTTTAGCGCCATGAACTGCAGCTGCGGGAGAATGTTGGCTCTTCCAGGGTGCCTTCTCTGTGCGCGGAGACAGAACGAGGGGGAAACCAAACGGGCTGAATGGCCAATAAAATGGCTTGCAGGGAACACCCAGCTCAGTCTAGGGATGATCAAACACCCCCTGGTTCGGCTCACATCCCATTCATCTTTTGAGAGCCAGTTTGGTGTAGTGGTTAGGACCGCGGACTCTAATCTGGGAGAACCAGGTTTGATTCTCCGCTCCTCCACATGCAACTGTTGGTGTGGCCTTGGGTCAGCCACAAGTTCTCTCAGAGCTGTTCTCTCAAAGGCAGTTCTTGAGAGAGCTCTCTCAGCCCCACCTACCTCACAGGGTGTCTGTCGTGGGGAGGGGAAGGGATTGTGAACTGCTCTGAGACTCCTTCCCGGTAGTGAAGGGCGGGGCATAAATCCACTCTCCTCCTCCTCCTCCTCTTCTCCTCCTCCTCCTCCTCCTCCTCCAGGTGGAGGAACCTGATCTTTCTATGAACGGTTTGGTAGATCATGGACCTCTTCATCAGCATCCAACAGCTTGCTCTACAGCCTTCCTTCACCATGTTCCTTTCTCACCGCGCAATATGGCACACTTGGCTTTTTGTGCGCGCACATTCTCTAGCAGCCTGATCAGGTTCCACGACCTCTCCAGGCCTTGCCGTGGGACTGCTCTGCTCAGCTGGCAATTGTCTAAACAGGCAATGAGATCTCTCGCCAGTCATATCCATCAGTTAGCCAGAAACGCTGCATCTCAATAACATCCTAGCCCCCCATGTCCATCCATCGGCTGCCAGTCAGTTTGAATCAGCAGCTTCTTTGCGCATGTGCGGTTCTGAGAAAAACTGATGCTTACGCTTCCTTGCTTGCGCTTCCCTTCCTGCCCACCCGGTGTGAAATATACTAGGTTCAGACGCGTAGACTGATCACCTCATTTTATTAAGAGATTTCAGCAGTGAGCACAAAGACCAAGACCTCTGGCCGAAGCCAGGTTTTATGCACAAGGAAAGTCACACCCAAAACACACCCCACTCCCTGTAATAGGCTATTTACACCAGATTACCTTTCCAGGTGACCCTATTGGGCTACTATAGGATCTGAGCATTCCTATTGGTGCGCTCCTAGGATCCTAGCTAGCTATTGTTCTAGATCTCAAGCTCAGTACGTTACACCGTGCCTCCCACCTCCTTGCAAGCCCTCCCACCACCTGTGCTCCTGGCCACCAGCACTGCTGGCAGGCCTTTACCTGGCACTTCAGGGCATTGCATGCAACTGGAAGTGCCACCTCCATGGATTCCAGAAACACTGCCACCACTGTGCACCACCTGTCTGCCTATCCTGGTGGCACTAGACAATATGTACAGGTGGCACTGGCGGAGACATCACAAACAGAGGCTAGATGGCCATCTGACAGCCATGCTGTTGCTGTGAACTCAGGCAGAGAATGAGAGGCAGGAAGGAAGGGTTGTGACACTTCTTAGTTCTCGTGGCCCTTTCTTACACACCCAGGGAAATGCCAATCGCCACTTTGGGGGTCAGGAAGCAGTTTTTCTCCAGGCCAGTTTGGCTGGGGATCCTAAAATTTGGTGGGGGGGTTGCCATCTTCTGGTCATGGAGCAGGGGTCACTGGGGGTGTGGGGGGTGGAGGTATTTGTGAATTTCCTGCATTGTGCAGGGGGTTGGACTAGATGACCCTCAAGGTACCCTCCAACTCTATGATTCTATGAGGAGGAGGAGGAGATTGGATTGATACCCCTCCCTTAACCAGCCAAAGGAGTCTCAGAGTGGTTTACAATCTCCTTTCCCCTCCCATCCCCACAACAGACACCCTGTGATTTAGATGGGGCTGAGAGAGCTCTCTCGAGAACTACCCTTGAGGGAACAGCTCTGAGAGAATTTATGACTTACCCAAGGTCACACTGCATGTGGAGGAGTGGGGAGTCAAACCCGGTTCTCCCAGATTAGAGTCTGTGCTCTTAACCACTACACCAAACTGGCTTTTGAGAGGAGAAAGGGCACATGGGTGGGTGGCGGGCAAGGGTTTGGGGGTGGTCTGTGGCTATGGGCACTGCTAGAAATGTTGAGCCCTGGCCACTGCTCTACCTCAAGTTCTGCTTATCCCAGCTCTGATCCAGAGCTCAGACTCCATTAGCAGCAGCACAAGAGGAAAAAAGTGAGCCACAATCATTGCTCTGGCCACATCGGAGCTGAGTGGCTCTTGCGGAAATGCCGGGACTGCCAGGGCTCAGGGTGGCGCATGCCCATCTGCCTGTCGCCATCTAGGACTTTGCCCTGCTAAGAACATTCCCGGAAAGTGACAGAAGAGTCAGACAATTCCTGCACTCTTCCACCCTCTTTCCGAGCTCACTCTGCGGTCTTCATGAGCATTTGTCCTGGAAAATCTCTATCCCCAGGTATCTCGACAAAAGCAGAACCATGCCGGTATCTCTCAGCAGAAGAGCTGTTCTTGAATGGATGCCCAGAAAACTATTTCTAAAACCCAACAGGTAGCAGCCCAGCTGGCTTGAATAGCAGACTTTCAAAGCTAAAAAAAAAACACAAACCCACCACTCTGTTGTTTCCCAGCTGTCACCTGAAAATATTTCAGAAAAACCAAACACAGTGCCGAAGACCAAGGGGAACCAGGCACTTCTAGGTAGATTCAGGTAGGTAGCCATGTCGGTCTGAAGCAACAGAACACAATCTGAGTCCAGGGGCACCTTTAAGTTTTATTCAAGGTATAAGCTTTTATCTGTATGCACACTTCTTCAGATACATCAGAAGAAGTGTGCATGCACACAAAAGCTGATACCTTATACATGTTGGAAAATGTGGTAAAAGTAGTTAGATAGATATTCAGAGCTTGCAATGGATCTTTGTTCACTGGAGAGGAGGCATTTTCTTTCTGTGTAAAAAGCTTTATTTCTAAAGGGAAAGGTACACGGGAAAACTGCAAAACCACAAACGCTTACGACTACATCCTTGCTGTTACAAGTACATCGATAGACAGACCGGATGGTAATGGAGATTCTTCTTTCTTCTTGACCCCTAGAAGGAAATCACCTGACTGCATTAACCAATGATTGTTAGTAAGTAGACTTCAGTTTCCCGGGCTTTCTCTCCATTGGCTTTCTGCCAGGTTCCCTTCCAGGTCAGTGTAAACAATAGCACACAAGGTAAACACATTAACCCTATAATGACTGAATTTAGACCTTGCAACACACATATTTCCAACAATACATTCTTCAGAGGTATTGGAAGAAGTGTGCTTGCACACGAAGGCTTATACCTTGAATAAAACTTGATCCATTCATTTTGAGCAGGCATTGGCTGTGTGCTGTGCTCTTAATCTTTTATAGTAGAGCACATACTTAGGTTCTCGATACAATCCCTGGCAATAGTGGGTAAAAGTGCTGGGAACGTCATCACGACTCATCAGCATAAGACCCTGGAAAACCACTGCTCAAGTTTGGGCTAGGTCTGGGCTAGGGCAGGGGCTGTGGCTGAGTGGTAGAGCATCTGCCTGGAATGCAGAAGGTCCCAGGTTCAATCCCCAGGATGTCCAGTTAAAAGGACCAGGCAATAGGTGGTGTGAAAGAACCTGAGACCCTGGAGAACCGCTGCCAGTCTGAGAAGACAATACTGAACATTGATGAGCCAGTGGTCTCTGATTCAGTATAAGGCAGCTTTATGCGGCAGAAAGTCTGACTTAGCAAAAAGCAGTACAACAAATTTAGAGTCCAGTGGCATCTTTAAGACCAACAAAGGTTCATTCAAGGTATGTGTGCAAGGCACACTTTATTCAATGGCCTTTATCAAATGATCGACACGGCCGACCAACTGGATTTAGCAAAAAGCAGCATTGGTCCTGGTCACACATGCAAGATAATGTGGTGGGGGGGAGCGAGGCTATTTGCTCTGCAGCAATTTGACCCACCACTGCATGATCAGACACACTGGTGGATGAATTGGGTTTTTTCCGTCGCCGCGTGTTTCCGGTGCACTTCAATGAGGGATCACTGTTGCAATGGGAGCATGCCGGAGCAATCACACGGGGAAGTCCATCTGCAGCCCGTCGCAAACCTATTTGATACAGCACTTTCCCTGGTATTTTTTAACTCCACTTCTTTGGCAGAGCAAGACAGGTTGCCAACGAGTGTGGGACATTTGCTAGATGTTCCTGTGTGACCGCGCCCTTAAAATCCACCCAGTATTCGTGCCTATCGTGCAGCTACTTCTGCATCTGATCAGGACCACTGTATGTTCAGAAAACGGGAGAACCTTTGAACATGGCAGTGACGTAGAAGATGGGAGGGGCTGTGGCTCAGTGGCAGAGCCTCTGATTTCCATGCAGAAGGTCTCGGGCTCAATGCCTGGTATCTTCAGTTAAAAGGAGTGGGCAATGTGAAAGAACTCTGTGTAACAATCCTCATATGCTGCTGCCAGTCTGAGCTGGCAATACTGACCTCAGTGGACCGATAGTCTGATTCAGTGTAAGGCCGCTTCATGTGTTCGTCTCGAGGAATCATTTTCCTGAGGCTGTTTTGGAGATGCTGATTCTGCAGGGTGGGCCCTGGTTAGTGTTTGGATGGGAGACCACCCGGGAAGTCCAGGGCTACTACGCGGAGGCAGGCAGTGGCAAAACCACCTCTGCTCTTCTCCTACCTCGAAACACCTAAGGTCACCACACGTCAGCTGTGACTTGATGGCACTTTCCACCACCAGTTTGGTGTCGTGATTAGGAGCGTGGACTCTAATCTGGAGAAAAACGGGTTTGATTCCCCACTCCGCCACATGCAGCTGCTGGTGTGACCTTGGGTCAGTTACAAGTTCTCTCAGAGCTGTTTTCTCAGGAGCAGTTCTCGAAAGAGCTCTCTCAGCGCCACCTGCCTCACAGGGTGACTGTTGCGGGGAAGGGAAGGGAAAGGAGACTGTAAGCCGCTCTGAGACTCCTTCGGGTAGGGAAGGGCAGGGTATAAATCCAATTTCCTCCTCCTCCTCCTCCTCTTCTTCTTTGCCTAAAGGCACCATAGTGCCCACCATTGTTTTTTCCTGGTTCCCCTCACAGTTTGGTGAAGTGGTTAGAAGCATGGACTCTAATCTGGGAGAACCATGTTTGATTCCCCACTTCTCCACATGCAGCTACTGGTGTGACCTTGGGTCAGTTACAAGTTCTCTGAGCTGTTGTCTCAAAGGCAGTTCTCGAAAGAGCTCTCTCAGCCCGCCTACCTCACAGGGTGTCTGTTGTGGGGAGGGGAAGGGAAAGGAGATTGCAAGCTGCTCTGAGACTCCTTCCCGGTAGTGAAGGGCGGGGTATAAATCCAATCTCCTCTTCTCTTACTTCTCTCTTCCTCTCCCTTTCTCTCTCTCTCCTTCTTCTCTCAATAAGGATTTGTAAGCAGTTTTGTGTACTAAAAGTTATAAAACACTAATACCCCCAGTTTATTTCTTCTGATGAATCTTCTCCAGAACTGTAAAGGGATCATCTCTCTCAGCCGCTTCTTATTATTATTTCGACCGTAACGCATCACAAAAATGCCAGGTCTACACAAAGCGTTTGCACTTTCAGATTCTTATTTTGAGTTGTCAGGAAATCTTTACATGAAATACAGTTGCACACCTTTCAATCAATACCGGTTAGAGGAACACACCTATTAAAAGGCAAAGGTAAGTTGCAGGAATAATTCAGTGTGTAAAAAGAATAAAACGGCTGGAAGAATACAGTCCTGCCAATCAATAATAAATACGAGCAACGCAATCATCTCCGCTCCATCCAGAGCCAATAACTCTCAAACTGGGAAGGAGGGAATTAGAGATGGATTTTCTGTGTGCAAAGGTCAAGAATTTGAGCCAATTTCTAATATACACACGACGGTCACAAAATAATGTATACCACTAGGCTGAGGGCGTGTTTAAATGTACATAAAAGCTGCCATCTTGTTTCAGCAGCAGAGACCCAGGAGACACGGATGGAGGTTTCTGCATGTGCAGCTGATGCAGACACACATGTAGACCCAGATGCCTGTCCACTCGGGTCCCAGTGAATGAACTGGAATAGTGTTTTAATGTACATGGGAAGGTGCATACAGGGCTCTTTTTGTAGCAGGAACTCCTTTGCATATTAAGCCACACACCCCTAATGCACCCAATCCTCCAAGAGCTGACAGTAGCCCCTGTAAGAAGAGCTCTGTAAGCTCTTGGAGGATTGGCTACATTAGGGGTGTGTCGCCTAATATGCAAAGGAGTTCCTGCTACAAAAAGAGCCCTGTAATCTGTGTTTTGTGTGTCTGCAGCAGAATCGGGGTCAATGACAGGAAGAATATGGTGCCATCAAGTCCCAGCTGACTTATGGCAGTCCCATGGGGCTTTCAAGGCAGGAGACATTCAGAGGCAGTTTACTACTGCCTGCCTCTGCATAGCAGCCCTGGATTTCCTTCGTGGTCTCCCATCCAAGCACTAACCAGGGCTGACCCTGCTTAGCTTCTGAGATCTGATGAGATCAGGCTAGGCTGAGACATCCAGGTCAGGGTGGTGACCCCTGTATAAATCAATGGTGCAACCTCATTTGGAGTACTGTGTACAGTTCTGGTCACCACACCTCAAAAAGGATATTATAGCAGTGGGAAAAGTGCAGAAAAAGGCAACTGGAATGATAAAAGGGTTGGAACACTTTCCCTAGGAAGAAAGGTTAAAATGCTTGGGGCTCTTTAGCTTGGAGAAACGATGGCTGAGGGGTGATATGATCAAGGTTTATAAGATTATGCATGGAATAGAGCACGTAGAGAAAGAAGTACTTTTCTCCATTTCTTACAAAAACTCGTGGCCACTCCATGAAATTGCTGAGCAGTCGGGTTAGAACAGATAAAAGGAAGTCCTTCTTCACCCAAAGAGTGATTAACACATGGAATTCACTGCCACAGGAGGTGGTGGCGACTACAAGCATGGGCGGCTTCAGGAGGGAATTAGATAAGCATATGGAGCAGAGGTCCATCAGTGGCTATTAGTCACAAGGTATACATAGGATCTCTCAGGTTGGGGCAAGTGAGGCTCTGTATTCTTGGTGCTTGGGGGGGGCAACAGTGGGAGGGCTTCCAGTGTCCTGGCCCCACTGCTGGACCTCCTGATGGCACCTGGCATTTTTGGCCACTGTGTGACCGAGTGTTGGACTGGATGAGCCATTGGCCTGATCCAACATTGGCTTCCCTTGTGTTCTTATGTGACCCCACAGGGCTTTCAAGGCAAGAGATGAGGAGGGGCAGTTTGCCATGGCCTGCCTCTGCACTTGTGACCACGGACTTTATTGTACCTACTCATTCTATACCTCAAAGACATCTTGAAATTATTCCAATGTATTGATCTCATATAATACCTGACATAGTGTTAATGTTAACTTTTATTGTCTTACTATGGTTCTGGAGTATGTATTATAATCCAATACTATCAAAACCTGTTGCTATTTCAATTTTTATGTATATTGTTATGAAAGGTCTGTTTATGTTGTATTATTTTTTATTAACTTTTACTGTTATAAAGTTCAAATTATATATATGTGTATGTGTGTAAAGGTAAAGGTTCCCTTGCTCGATAGCCAGTTGAATCCAACTTTAGGGTTGTGGTGCTCATCTCCGTTTCAAAGCCGAAGAGCCAGCGCTGTCCGAAGACGTTTCCGTGGTCATGTGGCCGGCATGACTAAACACCAAGGCGCACAGAATGCTGTCACCTTCCCACCAAAGTGGTACCTATTTATCTACTTGCAATTTCTTGCTTTTGAACTGCTAGGCTGGCAGGAGCTGGAACTAGAGACGGGAGCTCACTCCATCATGTGGCCACTTGGGTCTCAAACTGCTGAACTACTGACCTTCCACAGCCTGCAGTTCAGCGTCTTAACCACTTGAGCCACCACAGCTCCATATGTATATCTGTACTAAACAGGGCCAGCCCTGCTTAGATTCCAAGATCAGAGAAGGTCAGGATAGCCTGGGCCATCCAGGTCAGGGACATAGCAGATTAAATATTAGTCAAAACTGCTCCACAAAACCACACAGATACAGGGAGGGGGGGATACAGAGTTCACCCCCTTTCCCAAAGGCCACAGGGAGAGGGGGGGAGGGGCGCCAGCTCCTGAAAGCATTTTGCAGGGTTCTCCCGGACAAGAGCTTTTAAAATATTAGTCACGCTGGCTCAATCCCACATACCGAAGACGAGGAAGCTCTGTTTTCTATATCGGGCAATATAGACCTTCTGGGTCGTGGAACGGCCTGCCTGAGGAGGTCAGGAAAGGTCTCACTTTCTTGGCTTTCTGCAAATTAGGCAGATCTGGATTATTGAAGAGGGCTGTTCTACCTAGGAAATAGGGCAGCACCGTACTAAATGAGTCACAAAATCCCTTGGAGATGTTATTAGGGATGGTGGTCTATGTTACTGCGTATGGTTTGCTGAAACTGGGATGCAGCCATGGGATTTTGCATCATTTGACGTGCCACGTTAACACTTAGGCCTTGCTTCATTTCTGTTTTTGGACTTCTGGCTGGTTCTACGGCCCTAATCCTGCTGTATTGTTCATTGGATACCCTGTCCTGTCAATTGTATCGACTCATTCTGCATAATCTGCCCGGAGACCAAGTGAGAAAGGCGGATTACAAAGAATGTAAATAAATATAAACTAATTAAAAATAGCCTAAAGTGGTCCTAGGAAAGAGCAGGAGTCCAGCAGCACCTTAAGACTAACAAAATTTGTGGCGGGGGAGGAACTTTCAGGTGTCACCGCTCACTTCTTCAGATACAAAAGAGCAAAGAGTCCAGGGGGAGAGCCAGTTTGGTGTAGTGGTTAAGTGCGCGGACTCTATTCTGGGAGAACCGGGTTTGATTCCCCACTCCTCCACTCGCACCTGGCTGGATGACCTTGGGCAAGCCATAGTTCTGATAAGAGCTGTTCTTGAAAAAGAGCAGTTTCTGTCAGAGCTCTCTCAGCCCCACCTACCTCACAGGGTGTCTGTTGTGGGGAGGGGAAGGGAAGGGAATTTGTAAGCCGCTCTGAGACTCCTTTGGGTAGTGAAGGGGGAGGGGTATAAATCCAATCTCTTCTCTTCTCTTCTCTTCTCTTCTCTTCTCTTCTCTTCTCTTCTCTTCTCTCTTCTTCTCTTCTCTTCTCTTCTCTTCTCTTCTTCTTCAGTAGCGCCTTAAAGACGAACAACATTTGTGGCAGGAGGCGAGCTTCCGTGAGTTTATCTTTAAGATGCCACTGGATTCATACATAAGGATGAGCTTTTGAGAGTCACTGCTCTCTTGTTAGTCTTGAAGATGCTCCTGGACTCTTGCTCTACTGCTATAGACAAACACGACTACCCATCTCGATTTTACAGTAGCCTCGTTCGCATGATACAGTGAACACCCATATAATCGGACTGTACATGCGTATGTTTGTTTATAAGAAAGTCCACACCTGCTCAATTCACAAATGAATCTAGGGTCCAGATCCTGGATAAATGTGGAGTTTAAATCCCGCATGGCGCTGTCCGTGAGCTCAATGCAACATGAGAATGACTCGATGTATATATAAAGAAAAATTAAATGAACACTGGACATGGGTTGTATGTGTGCTGTGACTTGTGACTGGGGCTCCTGAGTGAAACCCTTGATCCATTTGGAAAGACCGATTGGAGTCCTCTTTGTAACACCACGGTCTTTCCCATCACCAAAGACTGACTAGAATGATGTTCAAGGATGCATGGAACTGAGCTATGGCCTCTTTTGAGTTTGGTGCAGTGCTTGGGGGCGCAGACTCTAATCTGGGAGAACCGGGTTTGAGTCCCCACTCCACCACATGCAGCTGCTGGATGACCTTGGATCAGTTAGAAGTTCTTTCAGAGCTGTTCTCTCACGAGCAGTCCTTGAAAGAGCTCTCTCAGCCCCACCTACCTCACAGGGTGTCCGTTGTGGGGAGGGGAAGGGAAAGGAGATTGTAAACCGCTCTGAGACTCCTGCGGGTACTGAGGGCAGGGTATAAATTCAATTTATCTCCCTCTCTCTCTCCCCACCCCTTTTGGAGTAGATAGCTATCACTTTCACGCCACCATGCCTGTGCTTCATTCTCTACTCAAGTCTTCTTTAATTACATGCTACAAGACCATCTACAAGAACATTCCATATCTCCTTCCCAATGAAATGTATATGTAGAGTTGAAGGTTGCCAGCCTCCAGGGGGTGGCTAGAGTTCTTCTGGGATTACAACTGATCAGTGTTCCCTCTAAGCTGAGTTAATGTCAGCCAGCTCACAGTTTTTTAACCTCCGGCTCACACATTCTTGTCTTGGCTCAGGAAGGATGGCTCCAGAGCAAACTGATTTATGCAGTAGCCAAATCGCTCGCTCACAGCTGTAATGGCAATAGCTCACAAAGCAGAATTTTTGCTCACAAGACTCCGCAGCTTAGAGGGAGCATTGCAACTGATCTCCTGGTGACAGATAAAAAGGCTGCTTTGGAAGGGGGAGGAGGAGGAGGGGATTGGATTTATACCCCAGCCTTCACTACCCAAAAGAGTCTCAGAGCGGCTTACAATCTCCTTTCCCTTCCCCTCCCCACAACAGATAGCCTGTGTGGTAGGTGGGGCTGAGAGAGCTCTCTCTCAAGAACTGCCCTTGAGAGAACAGCTCTGAGAGAACTTGTGACTGTCCCAAGGTGACACCAGCAACTGCATGTGGAGGAGTGGGGAATCAAACCCGGTTCTCCCAGATTAGAGTCCGCGCTCCTAATCATGACACCAAACTGGTGGTGGAAAGTGCCATCAAGTCACAGCCGATGTGTGGTGACCTTAGGGGTTTCGAGGTAGGAGAAGAGCAGAGGACTGCTCATGAGAGAATAGCTCTGAGAGAACTTGTAACAGACCCAAGGTCACATCAGCAGCTGCATGTGGGACAGTGAGGAATCAAACCCAGTTCTCCCAGATTAGGGTCTGCGCTCCTAACCTCTACTCCAAACTGTAGATGGACTCATGCCCCTGAAGTCCCTCCCTGCCCAAAATCCTGGGCTTCTCAGGCTCCACCCCCAAAATCTCTGGGTGTTTCCCAACACAGAGCTGGCAATCCTTGTAGACTTCAGCGGGGACCAAAAGAACATCCCATCTGCATGGTCTTGAGCCGCACACGTGCTTGATCACACCGAAATGTGCCAGGGGAAACGTGCTCCGCCTTCGGGTCTTAGGAACAGAAAACGTTATCGTGTTTTTTGGCCAAGCATCAGAGGGAACAGTCTGTTAGGACGTGCCAAGACCTTGCGCCGAGAGAAAAGCAAACTGTTTGCACAGCACCCAGCAAGCCGACGCAGAAGAAAAAGAGACGGTGCAGTTAATCAGAATCGGCCCAGGTGATCCAGGAGTGATTAATGGGGTGGTGGAATTAGACATACGATGGCGCACCTGCTCAACACAGCCCAAAAGATGAATTGCTAAACGGTCTGGGTGAAATTAAAGGGGGTGGGGCAGGAAAGGAGGGGTGGGATACGGGGTGTGGGGGGTGGGGTGCAATGTGACATTTCCCTTCCGCGGAAGAGAAACCCAATTTCTGCATTTCGTCGAGTCTGGGAAGAGTGGTGTGGAAGCGACGCCTTTGTCCGCAAGGAAGGAGACACGACTTACCGGCGATTTTATCGCTTTCGTTTGCTGCTGTTTTACAGGGTGCAGATTCCTCTAGAGCAGCCTCTCTGAGCCTTCCTTGCAGGCCTCCTTTGTTTGTGTGCTTCTGATGAAAACCTGGATTTCAAACGGCCAGGGTTGCCACCCTCCAGGTGGGGGCTGGAGATCTCCCGGAATTACAACTGCTCTCCAGACTACAGTTTGGTAGCCAGTTTGCACTCATTTTGGTGTTTGATGTAGTGGTTAAGTGTGCGGACTCTAATCTGGGAGAACCGGGTTTGATTCCCCACTCCTCTGCCTGCACCTGCTGGATGACCTTGGGCAAGCCATAGTTCTGGCACAGCTGCTCTTGAAAAAGAGCAGTTTCTGTCAGAGCTCTCCCAGCCCCACCTATCTTACAGGGTGTCTGTTGTGGGGAAGGGAAGGAGTTTGTAAGCCACTCTGAGACTCCTTTGTGTAGTGAAGGATGGGGTATAAATCCAATCTCCTCCTCCTCTTCTTCTTCCATATCAATCACTTATTTATTTATGGTTTATTCATTTAAAACATTTATTCCACTTCTCCTGAAGAAGATGGTTTCTTCGGAAGGTGGACTGCATGGTGTTATACCCTACTGAGGTCCTGCTCCTCCCTAAACTCCACTCTCATAAGAAGATAAGAGATGACATGTTGGATTAGGCCAATGTGATACGTGAGGAGCAAAATGCTCCTGCAGAGTGCAGGGGGTTGGACTAGATGCCCTTGCAAGGTCCCCTCCAACTCTAACATTCTATGATTCTATAACACAAGATAAAAGAGGCGATGGGCCCACTGATGGGTGAAAATGGAGAAACTCGGACAGAGGACAGAGAGAAAGCAGAAAGGCTCAATGCCTATTTTGCCTCAGTTTTTTTCCCTGAAGAAGAGAACAGGCTCATCTAGAGATGGTAGGAAGCAAGGCACGGCGTCTGGGCTGCCAGCTGACATGGACCGAGAGGGAGTTGAGAAGTATCCAGCTGCACTGAATGAGTACAGATTCCCCGGGCCAGATAGCATGCGCCCCAGAGTGTTCAAAGAACTTTCTAGAGAGCTTGCAAAGCCTTTGTCCATCATCTTCCAGGCATCTTGGAGGACAGGAGATGTGCCAGAGGACTGGTGGAGGGCAGATGTTATCTCAATTTTCCAAAAAGGGAGGAGGGAATACCCAGGAAACTACAAACCAGTCAGTCTGACCTCTGTCCCAGAGAAGATACTAGAGCAGATTTTAAAGGGATCAGTCTGCAAGCATCTAAAGGACAACTTGGTGATCCGGGGAATTCAGCACAGATTTGTCCCCAACAGGTCCTGCCAGACCAACCTCATTTCCTTCTTTGATCGAATGATGAGCTTATTGGATCGATGGAATGCTGTTGATGACGTTTACCTGGATTTCAGTAAACCTTTTGACAGGGCTCCCCCATGATGTTCTGATAGGTAAACTAGAGGACTGTGGACTGGACTTTAAGATAGTTAGGTGGAGAGGGAACTGGTTGGGGAACTGCACTCAGAGAATAGTTGTCACTGGCATTTCATCTGAATGGAGGGAGGTGTCCAGTGGGGTGCCACAGGGCTCAGTTCTGGGCCCGGTACTTTCCAGTATTTTTATAAATTATCTGGATGAGGGTGTGGAAGGACTACGTTTGCAGATGACACCAAATTGGGAGCTGTAAGGAACACACCAGAAGATAGAGATTGAATTCAACAAGATCTGAACACACTGGAAGAGTGGGTAGATGTGAACAAGATGCATTTTAACAAGGATAAGTGTCGAGTTCTACATCCGGGCAGGGCTATTTTTGTAGAAAAAGCCTAGCAGGAACTCATTAGCATATTAGGCCACACCCAGCAGCAGACACTCATTATCGTATTAGGCCACACTCCAGACAGCACACAGCTCAGCATATTAGGCCACACCCCCATGTTACCAGAAGTGTGGCCATCCAGCCACACCCACCTTTTGCTTCTTATTCTGTTTACCTTGTTGGTTGTCAAAACCCCAGGGCTTTTTTTTTGGTAGCAGGAACTTCTTTGCATGTTAGGCCACACATCCCTAATGTAGCCAATCCAAATGAGTTTCTGCTGTTGGGTGTGGCCTGTTATGCTAATGAGTTCCTGCTGGGCGTGGCTAACTCGGGAGCCAGCCGGAACTCTGTTCCTGTGCGTTCCTGCCCCAAAATAGCCCTGCATCTGGGTAACAAAAATGAGGAACATGCATACTCTTCTGGGTAGCAGTGTGTGTGAACAAGATCTTGGGGTACAGGTGGACCGTAAGTTAAATATGAGCAGCCAGTGTGTTAAATATGAGCAGCCAGTGTGATGCAATGACAAAAAAGGTTAATGCGATCTTGGAATATATCAACAGAGGCATAGCATCCAAATCACAAGATATCACAGTCCCGCTGTACACTGCATTGGTCAGGCTGCACCTGGAATATTGTGTGCAGTTCTGGAGGCCTCACTTCAAAAAAAAGCAGGGGCAGAGGAGAGCGACGAGGATGATCAGGGACCTGGAGACTGAGCCCTGTGAGGAAAGGCCGAGGGACTTGGGAATGTTCAGTCTGGAGAAGAGGAGGCTGAAGTGGGACACAATTGCTCTCTTGAAGTCTTTGAAGGACTGTCACTTAGAGGAGGGCAGGGAGCTGTTCCTGCGGGCAGCAGAGGAGAGGACTCACAAGAATGGGTTTAAATTAAGGGTGGGAAGGTACCAGCTGGATAGTAGGGAAAACGTTTTGATAGTAAGAGTTGTGCAACGGCGGAATCAGCTGCCTAGAGAGGTGGTGAGCTCCTCCTCGCTGGCAGTCTTCAAGCAGCGGCTGCACAAACCCTTGTCAGGGACGCTCTAGGCTGATCCTGCATTGAGCCAGGGGGTTGGACTACTAGATGGCCTGCAGGGCCCCTTCCAATTCTGTGATTTTATGACTCTATGATTCTATGAGATGGAAGGGGCCTCCAGGGTCATCTAGTCCAACCCCCTGCACAAGGCAGGAAATTCATAAATACCTCCCCCCCACACACACACAGTGACCCCTGTTCCATATTCAGAAGGTGACAAAAAACCTCCAGGATCTCTGGCCAAACTGGCCTAGTATCACATGATCTTCACCCACGCCACGCCCCACCCCTAAAGGCTCCCAGGATTGCCAGTATCAGGCCCGGCAATCCTACATATTTAAGATACACTTTTGGCTAGAATTAGTCAGAGGGCTTGGTTGATTCCCTGGATCAGATTAGCTTTACATTGAATCCCCCCCCCTTGTTTTTAAAGAATGGGACGGTAGTCTTCGTGGTGAACCCTTCCTAATGCCTGAAAAAAGATAAATTAATCAGCACATCCACATTTGTAATCAAGCATGGCTTATTAGCCGTGATGACTCATCTGGAAGCAGCAGGTGTTAATTTGCTTCATTAGAAATAAATTAAATAATCAGATGCTTTGGCGTTACTTATCCAGTAAATATTGGCAACGTAATTGACTTTTTTTGCTAAAAATGCTAAATCAAAGAAACGTTTGATCAAATCTGTATTAAATTATCCATGCACCAGCAACCTCATCCAGCAAGGGAGATCTGTGCGCAGAAACAGTAGCCTTCTATGCAGGCGACCCATACAGATAAACATCTGGATATATACCCCTATCAGTTATCAGTACCTCTTCTGTAACTCATTGAAGTACCTGGAGGCATCTTTGGATGAGAAGGGAGAGGCAGGGTACATCCCAGTCCAAGAACACCCACCTCAGGTTCTGAGATGCTCGGGAGAAAGGCAGCTGTATAACATTTTTAAATACATAAATTGTTAAATCTGGTACTATTGTTACCCCTAGGACTAATGCCGGGTCAGTGTAGATTTGCTGACAAAATTCTTCAAAAGAAGAAGAAGAAGAGATTGGATTTATACTCTGCCTGTCACTACCTAGAGGAGTCTCAGAGCAGCTTACAAACTCCTTTCCCTTCCCCTTCCCACAACAGACACCCTGTGAGGTAGGTGGGGCTGAGAGAGCTCAGACAGAAACTGCTCTTTTTTCAGGAGCAGCTGTGCCAGAACTATGGCTTGCCCAAGGTCATCCAGCAGCTGCAAGTGGAGGAGTGGGGAATCAAACCCGGTTCTCTCAGATTAGGGTCCACGCACTTAACCACTACACCAAACTGGCTCTCTAGTTTGGTTTTCACAATCACATGTTCAAATCTGTCAAAGCAATATAAAGGTAAAGGTAAAGGTTTCCCTTGCTTGAAAGCCAGTTGAATCCAACTCTAGGGGGCGATGCTCATCCACGTTTCCAAGCCAAAGAGCCAGCACTGTCTGAAAACATTTCCGTGGTCATGTGGCCAGCATGACTAAACACTGAGGCTCATGGAACACTGTTACCTTCCCACCAAAGCGGTACCTATTTATCTACTTGCAATTCCTTGCTTTCGAACTGCTAGGTTGGCAGGAGCTGGGGCCAGAGACAGGAGCTCACTCAGTCATTCGGCACTCGGGTCTCGAACTGCCGAACTACAGATCTTCTGCTCTGCAGCCCAGCGTCTAAACCTCTGAGCCACCGTGGCCCCTCAAAGCAATACAGTGTCCCAAAAATGGAGGCATCCATAACTGAAACGTACATTTGCATTCTTCAAACCAGCTGCTTGTGCATCTAAGAAAATGGTCTGCAGTGTGATCTTAACTAAACTTACGTCCTTCAGAGCCCACTGATGGTGATGGGCTTAGGAGGGTGTAACTCTGCATAAGGTGGCCGTAATGGTGTTTCAGTGCCAACCCTGGAGCACTGATGATTTCTGTATTCATGCCACTTTTTGTTTTTCTTCATGCCAGCCCACCAGCTGTAATCTCAGCCATTCTGCCCCATCACTTTCCCACAGTCTGTCATTAAAATATTTACCTCATCAGGGTTTCCTTCAAGATTACAAGCCCCATGGTTCATTGCGAGGTTGAGCAAAATAACCCTTCAATCTACATTAACAGTACATTTATGTTTATGCTTATTTGGATTTATATCCTGCCCTCCCCTTGATGGGCTCAGGGCAGGTTTCAGCAATATGAATACGATACAACGATATAAAATTCAATACAATTAAAACCACATTAAAACATACAAAACATACAACTCTTTTAAAAAAAAAGCCAGCTATACTGGGAATAATTGCCCAGAGATCTGTTAAATTTAGGGTCTCCGACCCAGGCTGCAAGTGGGGGCCGACCCAGCTGTAAATAGGGGCCGACCAAAGAAGAAGAAGAAGAAGAAGAGTTTGGATTTATACCCCGCCCTTCACTGCCCAAAGGCGTCTCAGAGCGGCTTACAAACTCCTTTCCCTTCCCCTCCCCACAACAGACACCCTGTGAGGTAGGTGGGGCTGAGAGAACTTCTGACAGAAACTATCCTTGAGAGAACAGCTGTGCCAGAGCTTGTGACCGACCCAAGGTCACATCAGCAGGTGCAAGTGGAGGAGTGGGGAATCAAACCCGGTTCTCCCAGATAAGAGTTCGCGTACTTAACCACTACACCAAAGCTACAAGTGCGGTGCCGGCCCAAGGAGGGGGACGCCTGCTGCCTCAACCAGAAGCCCGGTGGAAGAGCTCCGTCTTGCAGGCCCCACGGAACTGTAATAAATCCCTCAGGGCCCTGATCTCACTCGGGAGCTCGTTCCACCAGGCAGGGGCCAGGGCCGAAAAAGCCCTGGTCGATGCAAGTCGGACATCGCTGGGGCCGGGAACCACCAAGAGATGTTGATTGGTGGACTTTAGTGCTCTACGGGGCTCGTATGGAGAGAGGTGGTCTCGAAGATATGCTGGCCCCTGGCTGTATAGGGCTTTAAAGGTAAGTACCAACACCTGGAAACAGATCTAGAATTCAATAGGCAGCCAGTGCAGGTCGCCCAGCACCGGGCGGATGCAGTGATGGCCCCAGGTTTTTTGCCCACTAGGATACATTCTGGCGCCCCCCCCCCATGTGGAGTGGGGCGGGGTGGGTGCTGGAGCTGCAGCAGGCAGGCCGAGGGGGCAAGCTGCAAATGCATGCGGGGGGGCAGGATCGCTTGAGGGGAGTGGGAGGGGGCCTGCACCAGGCTGCAAAAGGAGGTCCAAAGAGATCGCGGGGGTGGGGGCAGCAGATGGCGAGCGGCACTTTCCCATCATCCCAGGCTGTTCCCCCACGCCTGTCCCCCCCCACAACTCCTTCTCTTTCTGTGTGGGGGGTTGCAAAGAGAGGAGTCTCTTGCTGGGGATGGAGCAAGAAGCCGGCAAGGGAGGCTTCCTGTGCAGGGTGAGGAAGAGACAAGGCCGGCCAAAATGGTGCCCTCATCGAGCCATCGCCCTAGGTGACAGTCTAAAATTTAACAATAACAGGCCGGCCCTGGGTGGATGTGTGCCCTCACAGGCATCGCCATCGACACCCGTGCTGCTGCTGAATAACAATGATGTCCTGAAACTGTAAAGAGAACAGAATGGACAAATAAAAGTGTAAGAATTTGAATGACTGCAGACAATGGAAAAATCGCGGAGGACAGAAACCAACATGGGATCAGGTTGTTTTTTTTTCAGGAATGGATTTTATGGAAATCTGTGGTGGATGGGGGTGAGCTACAGGACAGTCTGGGGTTCCTCTAATAGATTTTGCATCCTCCTAAAATCCCCATCAGTCAAAATTTCTGACACGTTTGCCAGATTCATTCCCATATATAGCAGACAGGCAGACAACGTGGGCCAAGCTAAGTCCCGGTATCGAGAATTACTTAACTGTTTGAAATTCGTGCCGTGAAGGACAGCTGAATTGGTTACATTTATCAGCGACGTCTGATAATTAATTGCAGATGTAGCAGCCCAAATTGTATATTCAGATGTATTACTGACAACTCCAGTGATGTGCATACCAAGAATCGCTCCCTGAAGAAACTCGCAGATTGTTTTAAATAACAAATGCATCGAAGAACTTGGCATGCCGCATGCACACGGAGGCTGAAATGGAAAGAGACATGGTGGGATACGCAGACATGCACACCAGGAGTTGCCTGATATGAAGTCAGACCATTGGTCCATCCAGCTTAGTACTTTCTACTCTGGCTCTCCAGGGTCTCAAGGAGAAAAAGGTCCTTTCCACATTTGCCTGCCACTCCAGATTTTCCCAGTGTTCGAGTCGAGGCAATTTAAGTCCCGGGCAAAACAGCATCCAGATAACCCAGGGCAACTTCTTCACCCAAAGAGTGATTAACACATGGAATTCACTGCCACAGGAGGTGGTGGCAGCTCCAAGCATGGACAGTTTCAAGAGGGAATTAGATAAACATATGGAGCAGAAGTCCATCAGTGGCTATTAGCCACAAGGTATAGATAGGAACTCTCAGCCTGGGGCAGGTGATGCTCTGTATTCTTGGTGCTGGCAGGGTCAGCAGTGGGAGGGCTTCTGGAGTTCTGGCCCATCTGCTGGACCTCCTGATGGCACCTGGTATTTTTGGCCACTGTGTGATAGAGTGTTGGACTGGATGGGCCATTGGCCTGATTCAACATTGGCTTCTCTTATGTTCTTATGTTAACAGCAGGCTGAAACCGGGCTGACTGCTGAAGGGAGGTAATGTAATGCACGGTTACAAATGTGGATGTGCTGATTAGTCTATCTTTTTTCAGGCACGAGGAAGGGTTCACCATGAAGATTACCATTCCATTCTTTAGAAACAAGGGAGGGGGGATTCGAGGTAAAGCTAAACCAATCCGGGGAATTAACCAAGGGCTCTGTATCTGAAATGGCAGAGGTGGCATCCTGGAGCTGCTCCGGGCCTCGGGAGGTGGTGGATGCTCCTTCCCTGGACGTTTTCAAGAGGAGGCTGAATGACACTCAAGGCAGCACTTTCTACGTAGCGACGGATCACAAGACCCGTGTGTCACCTCGGAACAATGTGATTCTGTCGTCCAGATACGTCAGAGAGGAAATGGGGCCGGAGATAGATCCAAGAAACAAGAAAAATCTCTTGACAGAGCAGATGCATCAAGACCACTCACCGAAGGAAGAACAAGTCTGTGAACTTTGTGGTTAGCAGAAGGCTATTTTGCAAAATAGCCTTCTTTAATATCGTTAATCACACCTTTCTAAGATCTTAAGACACAGAGTGATCCTAAGTAGACCTGCTCCAAGGCCGGGTCTTACCTTACCAGTTTAATGGTCATCTTATTAGAGTTGCCAACTCCTAGTTGGGAAATACAAACCAATAGATTACTTTTAGGGCCAGAACAGAGATGTTCTGTTGCTCAAAAAAAAAAACCCACCTGTTCTTTGCAGACAACATCCCGCCTCATTAGCACAACATAGTGCTCAAATAGTTCTTTAGTATCATTAATAACACCTTTCTAATATCTTAAGACACAGAGTGATCTGAAGTAGATCTGCTCCAAGGCCAGGTCTTAGCTTACCAGTTTATTGGCCATCTTATTAGAGTTGCCAACTCCTAGTTGGGAAATACCTGGATATTTTGTGGGTGAAGGATGAGGATGGAAGGGTAGGACCTCAGCAGGGTATACTATTTTATTTATTTTATTTTATGAGTTCAATTTATACCCCGCCCTTCCCGCCAAGGCAGGCTCAGGACAGCTTACATAAAATGCATATATATATATATATATATATACAGGGCCGGCTCCAGGTGTCTGGGCGCCCTAGGCAGGACAGCCTGGGGTGCCCCCCACTGGGGATGCCAACCTCCCGGTGGGACCTGGAGACCGGGGGCGGAGTGCTGGCTTTCCCGGGGCCTCTGCATCTGCAGGGTCCCCGGGAAAGTGGGAAGGGGGCGGGGGGGGGGTCTAGCCGCCACCGCCGCCTCCCTCCCAGAGCCGGCTTTCCCGGGGCCTCCGCGGCTGCGGGGTCCCCGGGAAAGCGGGAAGGGGGCGGGGGGGGGGTCTAGCCACCGCCACCGCCCCCTCCCTCCCAGAGCCGGCTTTCCCAGGGCCTCCGCGGCTGCGGGGTCCCCGGGAAAGCGGGAAGGGGCGGGGGGTTATCCACCGCCGACACCCCCTCCCTCCCAGAGCCGGCTTTCCCGGGGCCTCCGCAGCTGCGGGGCCCCCAGGAAAGCCGGGAAGGGGGCGGGGGTCTAGCGACGGCGGCGACAGCGGGCGCCCAGTTAGGGCGGTGGGGGGGCGCTTTTGGGGGGGAGTGGGGCGCCATTTGGCGCCCCTGAGGTCGGGGGCGCCCTAGGTGAGTGCCTAGTTCGCCCAATGGGCGATCTGGCCCTGTATATATATATATATATATATATATATATATATATATATATATATATACACACACACACACACACAATTAAAAGCATACATCAAACTCTACTACTCTAGAGTCCACCCTGCAAAGCAGACATTTTCTCCAGGGGCACCAGTCTCTGTAGTCTGAAGATCAGCTATAATTCCAGGAAAAAGAAGAGGTTGGATTTGTGCCCCGCCCTTCACTACCCAAAGGAGTCCCAGAGCAGCTTATAATCTCCATCTCCTTCCCCTTCGCCTCCCCACAACAGGCACCCTGAGAGGTAAGGTGGGGCTGAGAGAGCTCTTTCGAGAACTGCTCATGAGAGAACAGCTCTGAAAGAAGTCGTGACTGGCCCAAGGTCACACCAGCAGCTGCATGTGGAGGCGTGGGGAACCAAACCCCGTTCTCCCAGATTAGACTCCACGCACTTAACCACTACACCAAACTGGCTCTATATCCAGGTCCCGCCCGGAGGATAGCACCCTATGTTTCATGGATAGGTGCATTTTTTTTTAATGCTGCTTATCCAATGGCTTGTTTTTAGTGGCTCGTCTTTAATGCTATGGTGTTGTTTTAATTGCTAAACCGCCGCGAGCAGGGCTCCAAGGAAGCAGCACAACAATATCCTAAATGTTACAGAAACACGCCATTCTCAGGTTCCATTTTATTCAATCGGGCTCACTCCCAGAAAGGTGTCCTTAGGCTCTGCAGCCTTGATGGTGCATTGCAAAGGGAAATGTAGAAACGATGAAGAAACGGCACTGCCCAGAAAAATCGACAGATAAAAGAGGTATGAACAGATACAGGCACACTCCTCCCTTCCGATAGCTGTTTCATTTGTAGTTTTGCAGACGTGAGTCTTGAATGCGGGTTCAATACCCCAACTACAAAGATTCTCTTAAAATTAGAGACGTTTTTACTTCAGTGTGTTGCCCTCGCCACCTCCCCCACCCCACCCAGGAAACCACACCAGCTCTTCGCCCTGCAGTATCTGCCTTGTAACATTTCACTAAAAGCCCAATAAAGATTTCCCTCTTGTAAACAGTTCCCTCTTGGGTAAGCCACTCCGGAGAGATAAGCCGCTCCTTCCTCTAAAAGGTCAGGGCCCCCAAGTCCTCTTCATCCCACTTCCTTAAGATATAAACTGGAGAGTTTCTGGAAGAACAGGAAACCCAGGTCACGCCGGGGCAGTCCTGCACAACTTGTGACCCACCAGGACGGACGCATCTCCCCAGCCTTTTTAGAGTGACCTTGCCCCTGTTGCAATCCCAGGCAAAAGGATTATAGAGGACTTCATGGGTCACCTTATATGGCAGCGGACTGCCTTTTGTTTGGACAGGGGGAGTGACGAGTTCCTCAGGCCTGGTGCGGAGGGGAATATAACACCATTTTTTCTGCTCTCGGATAGATTCAGGTGGGTGTTTGGTCTGAAGCAGTTTGAATCCAGTGGCACCTCTAAGACCAACAAAGGCCCCGGTCACACGGGAGGATTTGCCCCGTGGGAGGGACGGATCGGGGGCGCATCAAGCGGGCATGATCATACAGCAACATCTGGAAAGCGGCGCGCACCTGTCCCCGATCTGTCCCTTCCGGCTGGAAACCCGCCGCAAAAAGGTAGCACCACAAAGGTACTACCGAACAGTTGATCCGCAGCACTGGCCCACGTCTGATCACCCGACGCGCCGTCTCCCTGCAGCATTCCAAGGTCCTAGAGAACTGCGCGGCGCATGCACAGCGAGCTCGCCTCATGCACCAATCTGTGGCTCCCCCCCCCTCCCCCCGGCATCTGATCATGCCAGGGAGCAACTGCGCGGCGGCTGGGGGGGGATCTGTCTGATCCTGCTGCTGCGTGTCTCTTTTGCTGCGGCTCTAAAAAGCCGCACCTCAACCCCACCTTTTCCCCTAGTGTGACCGGGGCCAAAAGTTTTGTTCAAGGTATAAGAGGATGCTGTAAGGTCGCCTCCACACTTGAGAGGAGACGGGTGGGGCGAAAGAGCAGAATCTCCGTTAATTAAAAAGGCAGTGGCACCTTTAAGACCAGGAAGGTTTTATTCAAGGAATGAGCTTTCATGTGCACACGTACATCCTCAGATACATTGAAATGGAAGTTAACAGTTCATTTATAGAGACAGATGCCTCTGCGTAGGTGAACATAACCTTTATTGGTCTTTAAGGTGCCACTGGACTCTAACCTTGTAAAGAATATAAGAGCATAAGAGAAGCCAACGTTGGATCAGGCCAATGGCCCATCCAGTCCAACAGTCTGTGTCACACAGTGGCCAAAAATACCAGGTGCCATCAGGAGGTCCAGCAGTGGGGCCAGGACACTAGAAGCCCTCCCACTGTTGCCCCCCCAAGCACCAAGAATACAGAGCATCCCTTGCCCCAGCCTGAGAGATCCTATGTATACCTTGTGGCTAATAACCACTGATGGACCTCTGTTCCATATGCTTATCTAATTCCCTCTTGAAGCCGTCCATGCTTGTAGCCACCACCACCTCCTGTGGCAGTGAATTCCATGCGTTAATCACTCTTTGGGTGAAGAAGGACTTCCTTTTATCCGTTCTAGCCCAACTGCTCAGCAATTTCATGGAGTGCCTACGAGTTCTTGTATTGTGAGGAAGGGAGAAAAGTACCTCTTTCTCGACCTGCTCTGTCTCATTCATAATCTTATAAACCTCGATCATGTCACCTCTCAGCCGTCGTTTCTCCAAGCTAAAGAGCCCCAAGTGTTTTAACCTTTCTTCATAAGGAAAGTGTTCCATAACCCTTTTATCATTCTAGCTGCCCTTTTTTGCACTTTTTCCAAAGCTATAATATCCTTTCTGAGGTGTGGTGTCCAGAATTGTACACAGTATTCCAAATGAGGTCACACCATCGATTTATACAGGGGCATTATGATACTGGCTGATTTGTTTTCAATTCCCTTCCTAATAATCCCCGGCACAGCGTTGGCCTTTTTTATTGCAGTCGCACTCTGTCTAGACAATTTCAGTGAGTTTTCTACTAGGACTCCAAGATCTCTCTCTTGGTCGGTCTCTGCCAGTTCAGACCCCATCAACGTGTATTTATAGTTAGGATTTTGGACCCCAATGTGCATCACTTTGCACTGGGCCACATTGAACCCCATTTGCCATGTTGTCGCCCACTCGCCCATCCTCGACGGATCCCTTTGGAGTGCCTCACAAACCTCTCTGCTTCTCACCACCTTGAACAGTTTAGTGTTGTCTGCAAATTTAGCCACTTACTGCTTACTCCCAACTCCAAATCATTAATGAACAACTTAAAAAGCATTTGGCCCAGTACTGAGCCCTGCGGTACCCCACTGCTTACCACCCTCCACTGTGAAAATTGCCCATTTATACTCATTCTTTGTTTCTTATTAATTAGCCAGTTTTTGATCCACAAGAGAATCACTGTTAGATTATTTGGTATTTAGCAGAGTGCTCAAGGCACCTAATGCAGCAGAGCCTATCTGGTTAGTGTGTGCTGATGAGAAACAGTCACACAAGGAGCCTCTTTATCTTTGCAAGACTAATATGAGTCCTTTATTGTAAGGAACTCCGATCTAGACAGGATAAAGTAGAAATAGGATTCTAATCTAGTCTAACTAGCTAGGATGGATAGAGATGCAGAAAGCATGTCCTGCCCTCATGGTGCCAAGCTGGAGAAGTTTATAGTATAGTTTGGAGAGTAGGTGTCAAGACCAAGGTGGAGAAGTTTATAGTATAGTTTGGAGAGTAGGTGTCAAGACTCTCTGCCTAAGACCAGCAATCTACACATCAAAGGGATAGTATCAGAGTAGTAGAGAAAGGGATGATTAGAGTCCTGGCCTGTCTATTTCTCTGACTGTCTTATGGTCATCCTTTGAAGTCTGAGGCTAAGAGACAGTGCAAAGTCCCTCATTTCCAACAATTATACCACCTGAGCCCCTGACCTGGATGGCCCAGGCTAGCTGAGTGTCAGATCTCAGACGCTAAGCAGAGAAGGACCTGATCAGTATTTGCATGGGAGACCACCATTGAAGTCCAGGGTTGTCACACAGAGGCAGGCAATGGCGAACCACGTCTGTTCCTCTCTTGCCTTGAAACTCCTACAGGGTCATCATAATTTGGTTGTGACTTGACAGGGAGGGGAAAGCTCATCCAACAGACTTAGAAAGTTGTAACTTTGCTTGCAGTTGCACTAGTGGTACATGATATGACATGAGAATGAGTCATCATGTTGAGATGTCCCCACACCCTCGGAAGGAATGCCGTTGATATGGATCCCAAGAAGAGAAACACATTTTGCTATGATTGGTGGCTGGACCCAGGGTGAGGCATGGAGATCTCACATAATTACAACTGATCTCCAGACTACAGGGGTTGGCAGCTTTTCAGTCATCAGTTGCGTTCAGTCATGAGTAGGGTTCCTTTGGCACTGTTGCCAGGCCAAACCAAATGGTGAACGAATTCTTGCAAGAGGGAGGCATCTCTTGAGAGTTCGGGAAGCTGCATGGGGCATGTATAAAGCAAGGCTTTAGTACAGACTAGTTTTAGTCCTACTTCGCTAACACTGTAATCATTACATCATTCAATTCTGCTGAAAATTTGGTCGATTTTTTCCTGGGAGACAGCAGGACCCTTTCACGGATTTCACCATATGTGGCAACCCCATGAACAGATCCCCTGCAAATGGCAAATTTTTACCATACAGCACATTTTTATCCTGCCCTTCCCCCAAGCACTTCAGAACAGCATTCATAGTTCTGCCCTAGTCATGTCCTCACAACAGCCCTGTGAGGTAGGTTAGGTTGAGAAACATTGATTTCTCTAGGTCCTCCAATGTGTTTCATGGCCAAGTGGGGATTTATACCCAGACTTCCTCTCTCCTGGACTAACCAACCTCTCAGAGTTGTACGAGGACAGAATGGAGGCGGGGGAAACCATGGGATCTCCAGTTTGGTGTAGTGGTTAAGTGTGTGGACTCTAATCTGGGAGAACCGGGTTTGTTTCCCCACTCCTCCACTTGCACCTGCTGAATGACCTTGGGCAAGCCATAGTTCTGTCAGAGGTGTTCTTGAAAAAGAGCAGTCTCTGTCAGAGCTCTCTCAGCCCCACCTACCTCACAAGGTGTCTGTTGTGGGGAGGGGAAGGGAAAGGAGTTTGTCAGCCACTCTGAGACTCCCTTGGGTAGTGAAGGGCGGGGTATAAATCCAATCTCCTCCTCCTCCTCCTCCTCCTCTTCTTCTTCTTGGAAGAAGCGCTGAATAAATGAATCAAATAAAGTCATATGAGTGTCCTTGCTCTACAAAGTGGCCACAGTGTGGGTCTGGAATGGGTAGATTTTTTTTTTTCTCCTATGGCTGGCAGTTGTATGGAGTAGGACTTTTGCTTTTCTACCATGGGATAGACTTTTGGCTCTTTGTTTCTCCACAGAAGTGCACGGGAATGTGCTCCTCCTCGTCATCCCTCCACGGATTATCGAAGTTTAAACACGGAGCACTCGACGGTATCATGTTCTGAACGCTGAATTGCATTAATAGTTCACCTAATACTTTGCATTAAATATAGGTTATCGAGTTCTGATTATCCTATACCGATATTAGCTCGAAAAATTATCTGCCTGAACACTGTGTTATCGGTTGTCCACCAGCGAATGCTAGATTTTTACATTTTGTGCCATTGATTTCCTGCCAGTAATGGATCATTTGGGGGCCAGTTTGTGGATGGAGATGGATTTATTTCAGCACTTAGCTGTCCTGAAATATATCTAGTACACCAAGCAGACATGGTTAAAAGCCGAGGCATTGTGTTCTGGACTCCGTTCCCTAGAGAAGCATCTGAACGCGAGATGGCTTGGCACCTACCAAGCCGAGGACTAATAAAAATAGAACTTCGAGCTCCCCAAAATTGCTGAAATATTTGTTTCCCTCCATTTCACTCAGTGCATACGGGTCACATCAAAGGCACGGGGAGGCAGAGCACGGACGTCGAGTCTGTTCCAATCCAGGCCTCGCCACCCCAGCCAAGCCGCCCCAGAATAAAGCAGCCCCGTCAAAACTTCTTTGAAAACTTCCATCTCTCTCACACACATTCCACTTATCTTTTAATGGAAGAGGTGGATTCCAGTCTTCCGACTGCAGCCCTGGCCGACTTCAGCTCAGAGCCAGACGGAGGAGCGTGCGTTACACTCTGTTCTCGCAGTGGGTTCGTATTCTCATTTAAGATGGCAGATAGATTGTTCAAAGGCAAAGAAATTGGCAGGGTTAGCTGCCTACAACTCTTTGAATGTCAAAGAGTGCAGAACACTAAACGGCCGATTGAGAGGAGGGGGGGAAATCTCTCCCATAAAACCGGAATCGATCTTCTGTTAACCCGTTATGTAAGGAAGAGGTCTTGGCTGTAAAAAAAAATAATAAAATCAGTGGGATTAGCTTGCATTTCAGCTGGCTCTGGTACAGGAGAAAAGAAGACCGAGTGAGAGAAGAATTGGGAATGCTAATCTGTTAGTCCCTTCTAGCTCATTTTGACTCTGATAAGGAAGAATTTGAGTCCCTTAACACATTAAATATTACATCTAATAAGGAAGCGGTTGGGCCCCTGTGTGGTGTCTGGGGCCAGCTCCTGTCCCCCACTTAGCCCCCTCCTACCTGACAAGCCACAAACGACCCAGTGTCTTGAGGGCCCTTACCCAGAGACCGAAGCAGCAGAGAACCCAGGAACAGTGGGCGGCCTGGTGGGACAGGCAGTGACAGGACCAACCTGGTAGTGGCCCCACCGCTGTTAGGAACCTGGAGACCTGGACAGCCCTGTAGCAGCCTGCAAAGGTGAAGACTGGCTGCTGGGGGGGGAGGAGGAGATTGGATTTATACCCCACCCTTCACTACCCAAAAGAGTCTCAGAGCGGCTTACAATCTCCTTTCCCTTCCCTTCCCCACAACAGACACCCTGTGAGGTGGGTGGGGCTGAGAGAGCTCCAAAAGAACAGCTCGTGAGAGAACAGCTCTAAAAGAACTTGTGACTGACCCAAGGTCACACCAGCAGCTGCATGTGGAGAAGTGGGGAAGCCCTGGGTTTTGACAACAAAGGTAAACAGAATAAGAAGCAAAAGGTGGGTGTGGCTCAATGACCCCACTTCTAGTAACATGGGGGTGTGGCCTAATATGCTAATGAGCTGTGCTTCTGGAGTCTTCTGTAACATGGGAGTGTGGCCTAATGTGCTAATGAGTTTCTGCTATTGGGTGTGGCCTATTATGCTAATGAGTTCCTGCAGGGCTTTTTCTACAAAAAGAGCTCTGCTTGTTATCATTCTATCGTGATCTAGTGTGATTCTATTGCCATCAGCACTTTACCAGCACTTCATCTGTATTTTTTATTTGTTTGTGTTTATGAGCTTTTATGATGTTGTATTGTGTTTTAATGTATTTTAACTTTTTTAATGTGAGCCGCCCTGAACCTGCCTCGGTGGGGAGGGCAGGATACAAATTGAATTAAATAAATAAAATAAAATAAACCAACAAAAGGGGGGCTGCTGAGGACTGAGCATGCTCCAGGGGGCCTGGGATGTTAAAAGCCACTAAGGATCCATCTCATCAAACTTCATCTTTCCAGCAATTCTCCCCTCCTGTTTGTCCCCGACACCTAATATTTAGAGGAATATTGCCTGTGAACATGAAGGTTTGATTGAGTTATCACGGCTGGTAGCCATTTATTAACCCGTCCTTCCATGAATTTATCTCATCACATTTTAAAAGCCATTTGTACTACTGTCACTGTTATGATAACACAGGGAAGGGGGTGCAGATTCAACATAAGGGGAGAAAATATACAGAAACGGCATGCTTGGCATGCTAGTAAACATTCAATAAATGCCAATTTGGTTTGGACTGTTGTTGGGGGGTTTTTAGGAGATGAAGGAATGGTATTAATTTTAACCTTTTATTTAGCTGGTGAGAAGGGCATGGGAGTGTGCCTACTTTTGCCCTGCCTGCCCAGGTACAGTGAAGCTAGTGCTGAGAAGCACTGGCAGAATGATGCCCAACTTTGCCTGATGCCAACCGGGGCACAGTGTCATCGGCAAAGGAGCACAAGCAGGCAGTCCTTGGCTTTTCCTTGTGCCAGCACAGGCATGGCATGACCTTGGGTTGCCAGATGCCTACCATCTGTAGGGGACGCTCTAGCATTCAGTCAAAAACTCTATGGTCACCGTAGAGTTTTTAGATGAATGCTAGAGCGTCCCCTGCATGAAGTGCCTGGAGCAATGACATCACCTCCAGATGACATCATCATGCTGGGCACATTGGGCATGGTGGAGCTCTTCGGGGGCAGGGCTCCTCCACCACCCAGCTGGCCGGCAGCAGATTTGGGAGCCCAAAATCGAGGGAACCCTTGCCCTCATCATGGGTATGGCAACCCTATTGTGACCAGTGAAGAGGAGCATGTAAGCCTGCCCATGGGCGTCAACTCCAGGGGGGCTCTGGGGCGCAGGCTACCTCCGAAATTTCCCGGGGGAACTCAGCCCCCCCGGGCTATCAGGCTCACCTTACAAAAAACAAAAACCACGCTGTTTGCATAGGCGTCATCTTCAGGGGGGCTGGGGAGCTCAAGCCTCCCCGAAAGTACTGAGCCCCCCCCGGAGGCAACTGGTGTCAGCCAGAGCCTTTCTACCCCCCTCCCATCCTCCACCCCATTTTGAAAGCGGAGGGTTTTCCCCTCCGCTTTCTGAGACTGTTCTGCTGGGCTGGGAGGGGAAGTCAAGGGGGTGGGGGCTTGCTTCCTCCTGGAAGCTAAGCTCCACCCACAGTTCCCAGAAGCCCCGCTCAGTTTAACGTGGGAGAGCTGCACGTGGAGGCTAGCTTCCAGGTAGCACATGCTGCCTCTGCTTGCTGCCGCCACCAGCCTGAAGGGTAAGTAGGTGGGGGTGTAAGGAGTGGGGGATTGTTTCAGGTGGGGTGGGGTGGGGTGGGTGGGAGCCCAGGGCTGTGCCACCCAGCCATCCTGCAAGTCCAAGCAGGGGAGGTGGGAGAGGATTGGAGGATTGGGGAGGGGAGCTGGGCAAGAATGGAGGGAGGGGGAAGGTGGGGGGCCCTTCTGTGGCCTCTGGTTGCCCCTGCCATCGGTGAGTGGCTTGCTTTCTCCTGCAGTCCAGTTTAAACTGGGCTGCAGGAGAAAACAAAACCCAGGAACCCTTGTGCTGCACGGAGCACATTGCTCCAGGATACAGAAAATCCTGGGCTCACTTTCTCCTGTAATCGGGGGGGGGGGCTGCGCTTTCTGTCCCTCTCTCTCTTCTGTTTCTCTTTCCTTTCCCTTGAGATGTGTGAGAGCTGGAAACGCTGGGAAGCTGCCCCACCCCCACTTCCAGTCTGACCTCGACTTTCTTCCCTTCCCTTCCCTCTGTCTTTCATTTCTCTCTCCCAATCTATATGTTTTTTCCCCCAGCTTCCCCCTCTCCCTTGCTAAAATAGCCCCAGTTAGGATTGCCAGGTACCCCATGGCCACCTCTGGGGGATGAGGGGAGGGTGGCCCAATCCAGGTTAGGAAACTCCTGGAGATTTGGGAATGGAGTCTGGGGTGGACGGGACCTCAGTGGGGCACAATGCCATAGAGTCCACCCTCCAGAACATCATTTCCCCCCCCCAGGAAAACTGATCTCTTTAGACTGGCAATGAGCTGTAATTCCAGGGGATCCCCAGGTCCCACCTGGAGGCTGGCATCCCTAGCTCCAGTGCTGAAATTGGAAGCTCTGGTTCTGCTGTGTGACTTGGTGCATGCAAACCTCTGGCATTGGCTTACATTTGCCAAACCACCCAGGTGGAGGAGGGGAGGGGTGTCATTCTACCAAAAATGAGAGTGTTTGGGTTTCTCTGTGAGTTTGAGGACTGGAACTGGCACTGAAGTGTGTGAGATTGGAAAAGTTTGTGTGGCTTTCTTGTGTTACAGTAATAATTATGCTACAGTACAGTTTGTTAGTCCTAAAGGTGCTACTGAGTGTTTTACTATTTTGTATGCTATGGCAGTGATATGAGAGCCAATTGAGCTGTGGGTCCATCTCATGCTACTGACAGTAGTTATACATTACACCTTGCCCAAATGGTTCTGGGCATTAAAGCGCACTTGCCCTGGTGTGATGTAAAATGCTAGCAAGTCATAGCCAACTCATGGTAACCCTGTAGGATTTTCAAGGCAACAGACATTCAAAGATGATTTGCCATTGCCTGACTGTGCATCATGTCCCTGGTATTCCTTGGAGATCTCCCATCCAAATACTAGTCAGAGCTGACTCTGCTTAGCTTCCAAAATCTGATGACATCAGGCTAACCTGAGCCATCTGGGTCCATGGCATGGTGCTGTGTGGGTGCTTCCCAGGCAATAATCTTCAACCTATTCTTGGAAGCCACAATCATTAGGAAAGAGCCATGTGATAGAAGTGTAATAATAATTTACTCATAGTTGCAAGAGCCAATAAGATTTGAGTTTGATGGGGGATTGGGCAAATTGATCTAAGGAACTGAAAGAAGAGAAAGTATTAGCAAGCTCAGTGGTTAAGGATTTATAGTCCAATCCTGAGGACACTGAGAAAGAATGTCTGAAAATGTCATACAGGTTTCTGTGGACCTTGCAATAGCATTGTAGCTAACCCCAACTAAGAAACTTCCATGCTGTTTCTATAATTTCTCAAATGTACTTCACACCAACTGTGCATCTCCATTCTTTTCTAATTCCTCTCAACTATGTACAGCTTTCTATGTTGTGCTTCATTTGGACTGCTTTGCTTTCTCAGTTCCTAGCCCCTTCTTGGCAAAAAGCCTCCTGGATCTCCTGGATACATCTGTCTGTCCAGGAAGTTCAACTAAATGCCACTAGAGGTTTTGTCACCACTGCTACATCACTTAATGCATTACAATATTGGTTCATGTTCAGGCTATAATTTATGATGTTTAGTTTGGGAAGGATCTGTGTTCTTGGTCACATCAGTTGGTGCTATTTTTTTCCTGTAAAATCCTCTTCCATCCCAATGGACTCTGCTGCTCACATGTTGTCTGTCAATCCCCTCTTTATTCCACCCTTCCTCCAGTCTCCCTTCCCTTATATTGACCTCACAACAATGGCAGTATCACCCAGCCTGATGAAGGGGGCTTTGACTCTTGGAAGCTTATTCCCTGAAACTCTTGTTGGTCTCTAATATGCTCCTGGACTCAAATCTAACTGTCCCAGTATCACCGAGTAAGTGTCATGCAAAATGTAGATCTGAACATGGGTCTCCTCAGTCCACACTGGTCTTCATGCCATTGGTCCATCTACTTCAGCATGGTCTGCTCTGATGCAGGTGAGCTCTACAGGCTCAAACAGAGAAAGATCCTTTCCAACAGCTGTTCTCTTAGACCTCCTCGGTTTAAACCTTTATCCTTTGGCACGCAAAGCATGGTCTCTCTACCATCAGTCCATCAGTGTAATCATTGTCTGCTCAGACTGGCAGTGGTTCAGTGGTTCTCCAGGGTTCTTTGCAGAGGATTTTGCCCATGCCGTGTTTTGTTTCTGAGCCATTGGGGCTGGGGGGGGAGGATGCAGGCGGGCTGCTTTTATTTGTAATGCAAAAGTATATTACTTCTTTCTAACAACATATGTCCATGCAAGATGTACATATGTTCACTGTAATATGTAAACAGGGCTTTTGTTTCTCCGAGTGGTGAGCAGGAAGAGAGGGAAATGGCAACAGATATGTTCTTGGTATGTACACCATCCAGGGAGAACACTTAACACTTAACTCATGTTTATGCCACACATCATTATCCTTGATTGGCATGCAGATCAGAGGCCTTTTAAAATTTCCTTTTGCCCTGTGTGCAGTCCAGAAGGAACATTGGCAAGGAATGTACACTCTATACGTGTGGTACAGTTTCAAAGGGACAACTAACTGGGATGTATAAAAGAAATGACAGGATTGCCCATTACAAACAATGGGAGAGATTTGAAGGCCCACTGGAGATAATAGGAGCCAGGAATGCCACATATGCCTCCGCCCTCCATAAATAGTGACAATGGCCTGTGATGTCACTGGCTCCTCCCTATGATGTCACTGGGCCTCGGTTCTTTTAAGGACCTAGCACAGCAAAGCCTCTGGCCCAGCCCCAGCCCCCCCTGGGAAATTGGAAAGTCTACGTCCCTTGAGCCTGCCAGGTCATTTTCTAAAGTGGAAAACCTCCCGTTGGCAACTCCTGCCCCTGCCCCCGTCACTGCTTGGCAAGATGGTGGGGAGGGAAAATGGTAGGAAAGCCTGCCTTGTGATGATGCCATGACATCACTTCCGCTGCAAAGTGATGTCATCGCATCTGTGGAATGTTTCAGCACTCACCAGAAACTCTGGTTAAAACCATAGTGTTTCCAGTGAATCCTAGAACATCACGCCGATGCAATGACACAGTTTCCGGGTTTGCCCTGGAAGTGATGTCACACCTTTGCCACAATGCCCTCCCTAGCATCCCACAGGGTGCCAGCCACTCACTGACAACCCTAAGAGCATAACAGTGTCTGGTTTTGCCCTGCCGGCCCAGCCCTCATGGGGCCAATGAGGAGGAGCAAGCATGGTGGCAGTACCATTCCCTCCCATTGACTCTTCAGGGGAGAAGTAGGGAGGGAGGCACGGGGGGTGGCCCCTTCCCCAGGGCCATTTTGGCTTCCCTGTCCAAGGTCTTGGTTTTGACCTTAAAGGCCATGGGCGGTCAGGGACCCCCATATCTTTGGGACCACCTCTCTCAGTATACCCCTGGAAGAACATTATGTTCTAGTAATAAGAACCTCCTGGTGGTCCCCGGCACAAGAGATAGCCAGCTGTCCTTGACAAGAAGGCCCTGGCCTCCACCCGGTGGAACACTCTGCCAGAGAACATCCAAGCCCTACGGGATTTACTACCTTTCCATAGGGCTTGCAAGGCAGAGATGTTCTGCCAGGCATTTGGCTGAGGATGGCAACGGTCTGGCACCCTCGTACCCCAACCTCCCCTTTTGTTCCTTCATATCCCCTCCGCCCAGGGGGCTGGTGGAAATCAGAATGTTTTCCGTCGTCTTGGACCTAGCGCTGTTCTTATTGTTGTTTTAAAATATTTTGATGCTGTTTTAATCCAACTGGACTGTATTTGCCCTTGATAGAAGCTGCCCTGCGCCCTGCTCGTGGGGAAGGGTGGCCGATAAATTGAACATGGTAAGTAAATAAGTAAGTAAGTAAGTAAATGTGAGGCAGTCACTCATCTACCCGTACCAACCAGCTCCCTTCTTCCTCGAGACATGAGAGATCGCCTCTTCAACAGACAGCCTTCAACCATGGCTATGGTCGTCACTCTGGGCTGGGAAATTCCTAAAGTTTTGGAGGTGCAGCCCAGGGAGGCCAGTGTTTGGAGAGAGAAAGGGAGCAACCTTGGCAGGGTAGAGGGTTGCCATGTTCTCCCTGGTCACTGTTGGGAGACGTAGGGCTGCCAGATCCAGGATGGGAAACTCCTGGAGATTTAGGGGTGGAGCCCAGGGAGGACAGTGGGGTACCGTGCCATAGAGTGTCCACTTCCCAAAGCATCCATCTTCTCCAAGGGAATTGATCTCTGTTGTCTGGAGATGAGCTGTAATTCCAGGGGGTCCCCAGGTCCCAGCTGGAGGCGGGCATCCCTAAATAATGCCATAGAATCCACTCTCCAAAGCAGGAGTTTTCTCAAAGGGAACTGATATTTGTAGCCTGGAGCTCCGATATAGTCCTTTGAGATTCCCAGCCCGCACCTGGAGGTTGGCAAGTCTAAGCAGGGCCTTCCCCCCCCCCCTATAAAATTACTCTTTTTCAAATGTCTCCAGCATGACATTCTGCTAAGCTTGTGAGAACTGTAGCTCCCCCAGCCTCTCAAACTGACCCGGAATGCTGGGGGGGGGGATTGCTAGGAACACCCCCCAGCAATCCCGTAAAACTTTAATCCTGTGGCAGCAGCAGCAGCATCTGCGAGCTGCTGATGTGTTGATGAATGTTACCAGCTAAACAGATGCAGAAATACCCACTTGTTCGTTTTAAAATTGCAGTCAGATCACCCGTCGGGTGCTTGACATCAGGAAAACAGGCACCTCCAGCAATCTGGTTTTCAAGCACACTTTCGCAAGGATTGCAGCATCTTGTATTCCGCAGAAATGTTCGAGAAATGCTACTTTCTGCTGCTCTTCAAATGCCATTTCTCCCTCCCCCCACCCCCCGAGTTGTGCAGAAAAGGAGCCTGTGACTCCAGAACCAGTATCTGGACCGGGCACTGCTGCATGTCACCTTGCAGGGGATAGTCTCCAGAGTGTGGGGATGTGTCACTTGGGGTAGTCCAGAGAGTGTTTTGGGGTGCATCGTGGCCCAAGTGTCTGCCCGTGTAATTGCCATTGGGGCACCCCCAACTTTGCAGCAGCTAGCACAAGAACCGCACCTTGGGCCAGGAAACAGGGTATATCTCCTTGAAGAGGAGAGTCCTGTGAACCTGGGGGTCCATGATGTGTGGTGGTCCAGACCTTATTTTGGGGTTCAGAGCTTTCAGACTCTCCTCAGTGTTTTTGGATGAATTCGTGAATAAGGTGCGAATAAGGAATAAGGAGTGCCGCATGACGGAGTGAGCTCCCGTCTCCGGCCCCAGCTCCTGCCGACCTAGCAGTTCGAAAGCAAGAAATTGCAAGTAGATAAATAGGTACCACTTCGGTGGGAAGGTAACAGCGTTCCGTGTGCTTTGGTGTTTAGTTGTGCCAGCCACATGACCACGGAAACGTCTTCGGACAGCGCTGGCTCTTCGGCTTTGAAACGGAGATGAGCACCGCAACCCTAGAGTCGGATTTGACTGGCTTTCGAGCAAGGGAACCTTTACCTTTAAGGAATGAACAAGGAGCCCGGAATGAGGAACCCACTTCAGCCTCGTAAACCAAAGAACCATTTGGAAGATATCTTTCAACCTTCTTTTGGAGATGCCGAGGCCTTTCCCTGGGTGACCAATGCATTCCTGTCCACAGACCCCCCCCCCCGCCATGAACAGAAGGTACAACTCCACAAAGGAAATGACTTTCCCATCCAATCTGCACGGCCATTTAATTCCAGCCATCTGCAAATAGCAATCATAGCTGGTTACCATATGAAGCAAACATGTTTGCTATGACTCCCATTGGAGGCATGGTGAGTGGGTCCTTTTTTTTTCCCCCCTTCCACAAAATAATGAAGAAAGAGATGCTTCTGATGAGCCATTTTGGGCGGCTACAAATATGCACTTTTCACCCCTGGAGTCATATCCAGGCGGCTCATCATCATGTATACAAAACCTCCTCCTTTGGAGGTTTTCAAACAGAGGCTAGATGGCCATCTGTCAGCAAAACGGATTCTGTGAACTTGGGCAGATCATAAAAAGGGAGGGCAGCAAGCCCGTAGCCACGATTCTTTAATTTGGGGGGGCTTTTAAAAAATGGGGGGCACTGAAATTCACACGCACGCCTGTGTGTGCGGCCCCCACTTCTTCCTCAAAGCATTTTAAATAGTTTTTTGGGGGAAAGTAGGGGCCAGTGTTCCCTCTAAGCTGAGTGAGTGTGAGCCAGCTCACAGTTTTTTAGCCTCTGGCTCACACATTTTTGTCTTCGCTCAGGAAGGAGGGCTCCAGAGCAAACTCATTTATGCAGCAGCCAAGTCGCTCACTCACCACTTTCAAGCCAGTGGCTCACAAAGTAGAAGTTTTGCTCACGAGACTCCATAGCTTAGAGGGAGCATTGGTGGGGGCTACGTGCCTGCACTCCAAGCCATGAATGTGCAGCTTGGAGCGCAGGTGTATGCCAGGCGAGTGTGAGAAATAAGTCGGGGGGCCTGGCCAGGGTGGTAAGTTGCGGGCCCTGGCAGAAAGTCAGGGGGCTGGGCCCCGAAATGCCCCACTGTAAATACAGGCCTGGAGGGCAGGAAGGGTTGCATCGGTGCTTAGTTCTCGCGGCCCTTTCTTACACACCCAGGGAAATGCTGATCGCCACTTTGGGGACAGGAAGCAATTTTTCTCCATGCCAGTTTGGCCAGGGATCCAGGAGGCTTTTTGCCATCTTCTGAGCATGGAACAGCGGTCACTGGGTGTGTGGAGGGGGGGAGGTACTTGTGAATTTCCTGCACTGTGCAGGGGGTTGGACCAGATGACCCTGGAGGTCCCTTCCAACTCCATGCTGCTGGGAATCCCCCCCCTTTGGGACACAGAATCGCAGAAGCATAAAGGGCCAGTTTGGTGTCCTGGTTAAGAGCGACAGACTCTAATCTGGAGAACCGGGTTCGATTCCCCACTCCTCACCACATGAAGCCAGCTGGGTGACCTAAGGCAAGTCACAGTGCTCTCAGCCTAAAAAATAGTAATAAGCATAGCTCACCAAAAAAGAGAGCTACAGCTCCGGCAACCAAACCCTCTGGGATCCACTAGCTATTCCATACACAATACCATATGATACTTGCAATTTCCAGCAATATGTCCCTCTGGAAATTCTGACATAACTTCACAGAGTCTGTTGTGCCACCATGTCGCTTTAGCACAGAGCTGCCAACATGGAGGTGGGGCATGGAGATCTCCCAGAATTAAGAACGAATCTCCAGGCTACAGAGATCAGGAGAGAGCCAGTTTGGGGTCCTGGTTAAGTGTACAGACTCTAATCTGGGAGAACCGGGTTTGATTCCCCACTCCTCCACTCGCACCTGCTGGTGTGACCTCCAGCAAGCCATAGTTCTGTCAGAGCTGTCCTTGAAAGAGCAGTTCTGGAAAGGGCTCTCTCAGCCCCACCTTCCTCAGAGGGTGTCTGTTGTGGGGAGGGGAAGGGGAAGGAGTTTGTAAGCCGCTCTGAGACTCCGAGTGAAGGGCGGGGTATAAATCCAAACTCTTCTTCTTCTTCTTCTTCCCCTGGAGGAAATGGCTTTTGCGGAGGGTGGACTCGAGAGCTTTAGACCCTGCTGGGGTCCCTCCCCAGACCCTGCCCAGAGTCAGCCGAGACCCAGCAGCTCAACCACCACGCCTGTTTTGCACGCCGCCGCTCACTACAGATCCCACAAGCTGGCACCGTTTGGCAAGCGACCCGACGCTCCACCGAGGACCCAGGCTCCATTTCCATTCTCAGAAGATGGCACGACCCAGCCAGGAGACACACCCTCTTGTAGGCAGAAGCCAGTTCATTTCCTCTTTTTTTCCCAAGATGGAGGCTGACTTTGGCTCCCTGTCCGTTCACCCCCCCCCCCGGCTGTTCCCCCAAGAGGCTTAGCAGCCCCTCTCCTTCCCGCGCTCTGCCAGGAGTGGCACTCCTGTTGCTATTTCCCGACAAGCCTCCCCAAACCAACCCGCCCCCCTCCTGCTATAAAAATCCGCAGCGAGAAACAGAGAGGCGTGCCTAAGCCCCATATATAATTAAATCACGGGCTGGTACAGCTAGTGAAAGCTCGGGAGGCATGCATGAGCTACGCGCAATCTGGTTACACTTTCCAAGCCTGTCATTAAACTCTCCGCAAGCTAATCTCTCCTCCAAAAAGGCTAAATAAACTTTGCCGCTCCAAGGGCGCTTTTCGGAATTGCAGTGTACATGTCATCCTTTGCCGCTGACGGATGGGAGGACGATATTTTTGAAGGGATCCGGTGCCATTCATAGATCATTTCGAAAGGAGGCAAGGCTGAAGGGAGTGAAAGAGACAAAGTACGCTAGCTGCCAGCCAGCTAACCGGCTGGGGAGAAGAGTTTATCCCACCCAAAAGAGGCAAGCTAGGACCCAGGGGAAGTCAAACCTTCCTCTGACTTATTCTAGGGGGTGGAGCAACAAGGTTTATATAATGGCTTTGTGCCTTTGGCATGCACATTTTAAGGACATTTCATTGTTTATGAGCAAAGTCACCAAAACCGGGCTAGAAGTTGGAACAGTGATCACTGGATCCTTCCAGCATTTTGTTTTTGGGAGGGGGACTGATTTGAATCAAGGCATGAAGAGGTGTAAACCCTTTAGCCAATCATAACCGACCTCCCAACCCCCCAAGCTGATGTTAGCCTGGGAAAGGGTGGGAAAGTAGACATCCTGTCTTTCAGCTGGCATGGACATTGAAGTTAACTCTCTGTGACAGGGACAGGCTAGAGAGGGAACCCACTAACCAGAGGGCAGGAGGAGCTCCTCGCAAGGAAAGCCCTGAAGCACAGCTGGAAGCAAAAGCAACTCTGAGAAACTTTCTCAGAAAAAGGCAAGACAAGACTTCTTCACACAGAGAGTGATTAAAATGTGGAATCTGCTGACCATGATGACCATAGGAATAAGCATCTTAAAAGGGGGATTAGATAGATTCATGGAGGATGAGACTGTCAATGGCTACTAGCCAGAGCCAGGAGGCAACATCAGGGGAAGCCCGTGGCCTAGGGTTGCCTGGTCCCTCAGACATGCCAGGAACAGGGGAAGAATGCTGAAAATAAACGTATTGTGCCTACGTGACCCGGAGGTGATGTATGCACACTGGGGGGTGACATGCTGGGTTTTGGGCAAAACTCTATGGTAGAATTAGTTTCTACCATGGAGTTTTGCCCCAAAACCACCCCCCCTCATGTCACCATTGTGCCTATGTTACTTCCAGTTCATGTAGGCACAGTGCCTTTATTTCTGCCCTCTTGCCTGGTTGAGGGGGTAATTGGGGGACGGGAGTGGAGAGGAGCGCCAGAAACTGGGGGATTGCCGCCCTCACTGGATGGTCTGGCATCCCTACCTCAGCCTCTGTGCTCTATTTTTGGCCACTGTGTGAGACCGGATGCAGGACTAGATGGAGCATCGGTCTGATCCAGCAGGGCTCTTCTGATGTTCTCATGAAGGCCTCGGCCTCTCTGTCCTGTTGTTGGCCATCAAGAGGATCTGGTTGGCCACTGTGTGAGACAGGATGCTGGACTAGATGGACCACTGGTCTGATCCAGCAGGCCTCATCTTATGTTCTTATGAAAGCCTCAGCCTCAATGCCCTGTTGTTGGCCCTCCAGAGGAACTGGTTGGCCACTGTGTGAGACAGGATTCTGGACTAGATGGACCATTGGTCTGATCCAGCAGGGTTCTTCTTATGTTCTTATGAAGGCCTCAACTTCTGTGCCCTGTTGTTGGCCCTCCAGAGGAACTGGTTGGCCACTGTGTGAGACAGGATGGTGGACAAGATGGGCCACTGGTCTGATCCAGCTGAGCTCTTCTGCTGTTCTTGTGAAGGCCTTGACCTCAATGCCCTGTTGTTGGCCCTCCAGAGGAACTGGTTGGCCAGTGTCTGAGACAGGATGCTGGACTAGATGGACCACCAGTCTGATCCAGCAGGCCTCATCTTATGTTCTTATGGAGGCCTCAGCCTTTAGGCTCTGTTGACGGCCCTCCAGAGGAACTGGTTGTCCACTGTGTGAGTCAGGATGCTGGACTAGATGGACTAGATGGTCTGATCCAGCAAGGCTCTTCTGATGTTCTTGTGCCTAGCAGGCAAGACTGCAGCACCAGCTGTGGAAAAATCTGTTTGTCCCTATCAGAGTCCTTATTGTTGTGGAAAGCAATAATGTTGCTTCCCCACTGCCTTCCCTTATGGGGGGGCCTCCATGGATCCCACACGGGGCTGCCAGCAGGGAAAAGAGAGAGACCAAAACATGATTTGGAGATCTCATTAGCACGCTAAACCTCAGCAGGGGAGGTGACCCTCGCTAATTGGAAAATGGCACCCCGTGGACTCTTTTATATCTTTCCTTTTATTCAAACATTTCGTTAGTTCTTGATAAATGATACCAATAACATGGTAGCGGTGAGATCTGGTGAGATGAAGAATGCAGTTTGAGGGCTAAATCCCTCCTGGTTCCCCACTCCACTGCATGCAGCTGCTGGTGTGACCGTGGGTCAGTCACAAGTGCTTTCAGAGCTGTTCTCTCCAGAGCAGTTCTCGAGAGAACTCTCTCATCCCCACCTACCTGACAGGGTCTCTGTTGTGGGGAAGGGAAGGGAAGGGAAGGGAAGGGAAAGGAAATTGTAAGCTGGTCTGAGACTCCTTCAGGTAGTGAAGGGCAGGGTACAAATCCAAGCTCTTCTCTTCTTCTTCTCTGGAACTCAGGTTGACCAAAGGCCCTTTCTTCCCAGCAGTGTCAGAGGGATCAATCACCACTACTTAAGTTCAATACTCTCAAAACACCTAGGATAGGAAATGGCCCTGGTTTGAATTGCAGAGCTGCTGCTACTAGGGATGCCAGCCTCCAGGTGGGACCTGGGGATCCCCCTGATTTACTGCTCATCTCCAGACTACAGAAATCAGTTCCTCTGCCGAAAATGGATGCTTTGGAGGGTGGACTCTATGGCATTGCACCCCATTGAGGTCTCCGTCCTCCTCAGGCTCCACCCTCAAATCTCCAGGAGTTACAGTTGCCAACCTTCAGGTTCTCCTGCTATTACTACAGATCTCCAGATGACAGAGATCAGTTCCCCGTAAGAACCTGGCTGCCTTGGGAGGTGGACTCTGTGGCATCCTGCCCTGCTGAAGACCCTCCCCTCCCCAAACCCCACCCTCCTCAGGTTCCACCCCCCAAATCTCCAGGTATTTCCCCATCCAGAGCTGGTAAACCTACCAGGAGTTTCCCTGGCAGCTCTACCCCTCTTCCCTGGCAGCTCTACCCCTCCATCCCCATTGGTGGCCAGGGGTCTCTGGCAACCCTAGCTGCTACTCAGAGCAGACAGCAGTGGTTGACTGACTCCCTGAACCAGTGTAAGGCAGATTTCCTATGCATGGGTGCCAATGCAAGTGTTCTGAAGAAAATGTGTCCCGGTGATGGAGAGTGACAGCTGACCCATGAGAACCCCATAGGCTTTTCAAGATAAGAGGTGCCGTTTGCCATCACCTGCCTCTGTGGAGCAGCCCTGGACTTCCTTGGTGGTCTCCCATCCATGTACGGACCAGGGCTGACCCTGCTTAGTTTCTTTGTGCAAAAACACATACTGTGGAGAAGTAAGGTGCAGAGTGTACTCACAGGGCTATTTTTGAGCAGGAACGCACAGGAACGGAGTTCCGGCTGGCTCCTGAGTTGGCCACACCCAGCAGGAACTCATTAGCATAATAGGCCACACCCAACAGCAGAAACTCATTAGGACTGGCTACATTAAGGGTGTGTGGCCTAACATGCAAAGGAGTTCCTGCTACAAAAAAAAGCCCTGGGTTTTGAGAACAAACAAGGTAAACAGAATAAGAAGCAAAAGGTGGGAGTGGCTGGATGACCCCACTTCTGGTAACATGGGGGTGTGGCCTAATATGCTAATGAGTTTCTGCTGATGGGTGTGGCCTATTATGCTAACGAGTTCTTGCTGGGCTTTTTCTACAAAAGAAGCCCTGTGTACTCATAAGTATGAACATTGGTATAGAGGTGGTCACCCTGACCCGGATGGCCCAGGCTAGACTGACCTCATCCGATCCTGGAGGCTAAGCATGGTCAGCCCTGGTTAGTACTTGGATGGGAGACCCCCAAGGAAGTCCACAGTCCCATGTGCAGAGGCAGGCAATGGCCAATCACCTCTCCTCATCTCTTGCCTTGGAAGCCCTATGGGGTCACCCAGGCTAGCCCAGTCTCATCAGATCTCACAAGCTAACCAGGATTGGAGACTGGCATGGATGTCCAGATTTGCCACACAGAAGCAAGGAAGGCAAAACAGGCTCTGAACATCTTTTGCCTTGAAAACCCTACGGGGTCAATAAGTCATCTTCGACTCGGCTGCACTGTCCACCACCACCGTGGAGGGGGCCGGTAAGATGATGACAACTATGAATTAGAGGCTGACTTTCTAACAGCCAAAGGCTGGACCTCGTGCGGAGATGCTTTCAAATTGCATCAGGCAGCCACCCACGGCTTCAGAGTAAGGGCTCCGTCACCCAGAAGGAACACCAGGTTTGCTGGAAAAATCCATTTTGTAAAATGGGGCGGAGGGGAGTAGAGGAAAAAGAAGAGGGTCTTCCCTAAGACTTTGGGCAGCATTTTGGGCTGCCATAGCAATCCAAAACAGAGTTCCTAACATTGCAGCAGCATCCTGAAATGCCAGGAGGAAAGGAGGAGGAGGGTGGGAGGGGGAAAGGAAGCAAAGCAAAAGTCAGAGCCAGTACTGGGGGAGCAGAGGACAAAGCGCGGGATTTCCCCTCCTCTAAGAATCCTGATAGGTTGTTGTTTCTCATTTCCACATCATCATCATCAATGAGCACACGGCACTTAGCATAAGCAAAAAAGATCTGTCTCTAGAATCATAGAGTTGGAAAGGACCTCCAGTGTCATCTAGACCAACCCCTTGCACAATGCAGGGAATTCACAAATACCTCCCACTCCACACCCGCAGTGACCCCTGTTCCACACCCAGAAGATGACATGAAAACCTCCAGGATTGCTTCCTGACCCCAAAGTGGCAATCAGCATTTCCCTGGACATGTAAGAAAGAGCCCTGAGAACTAAGCCCTGAGGCAACCCTTCCTACCCTCCCTCCCATGATCTGCCTAAGTTCACAGAATCTGCATTACTGTCCAGAGGCCATCTAGCCTCTGTTTGAAAACCTCCAAAGAAGAAGAGCCCACCACCTCCTGAGGAAGCCTGTTCCACTGAGGAACCGCTCTAACTCACAGGAAGTTCTTCCTAAGGTGTAGCCGAAAACTCTTCTGATTTAATTTCAATCCATTGGTTCTGGTCCGACCTTCTGGGGCAACAGAAAACAACTCTGTACTATCCTCTCTATGATAGCCCTTTAAGTACTTGAAGATGATTATCGTATCACCTCTCAGTCGTCTCCTCTCCAGGCTAAACATACCCAGCTCCTTCAACCTCTAGCCCAAGGACAGTACAGTTGAAAGCCCACTAATTGGGAGGGGATATGGCTCAGTAGCAGAGCATCTTGTTTGCACGCAGAAGGTTTCTGGTTCAGTCCCTGGCCTCCCCAGCTGAAAGGCTGGTGCCAGTCTGAGTAGACGATACTGAGTGTGAGGGACCATGGACCTGACTCATGAAACAGCTCCCCTAGAGTTGCCAGCTCTGGGTTGGGAAGTACTTGGAGATTTGGGAGGGGTGGAACCGGAGAAGGCAGGGTTTTGGGATTGGAGGGACCACAGCATGGTGCAATGCCATAGAGTCCACCCTCCAAAGCAGCCATTTTCTGCAGGGGTGCTGATCTCTGCAGTCTGGAGGTAAGTTGTAAAAGCAGGGGGTCTCCAGGCCTCACCTGGAGGTTGGCAACCCTATATAGAATCATAGAGTTGGAAGGGACCTCCAAGGTCATCTAGTCCAACCCCCTGCACAATGCAGGAAATTCACAAATAGCTCCTCCCCACACATCCCCTGTGACGACTGTTCCATGCTCAGAAGATGACAAAAAACCTCCAGGATCTCCAGCCAAACTGGCCTGGAAAAAAATGGCTTCCTGGCCTTGGCCCTGGCCCTGACCCCTGGCAACCCTAAGTTCACCTGGTGTAACATATCCTGTAACATGTGTCCATGGGGAGACAACAAAAGGTGGGGAAAGAGTGAAAACGAGGGATAACGTAAAAGCATGAATAGAGTCACGTGGGCTTCCCCTTCACCAGGGCTTCGTCTCCACGCTCGCAAATCTTATAAGGATGCAGTCTTCAAGTTGCAGACCCAGGGGCCTTCCACAGGCAGACACATCTCTCACACGCATGCCCATGCGCGGACTGACGCCATTAGTCAAACGAGGGCCCTTGCGATCCGAGGCCAATGTTCTCATATGCAAAACCAGGGCCGCCTTTAACAAGTCTCCGTGATAAATTACTTATGGAACGCACCGGTAGCTAATTTGTCAGGCTAGGAATTGGCTTAGCTGAACTTGGGCGGCTGGCATGAATAATGAATCGGAACAACACTGAACCGCCTCATGAGGCATCCTGGCATAGAGCGTGGCTTCTGATTCTTGGGCTGCTGTCTGGGGCGAGGAGAGAAGGGCGGGAAGAAACAGCGCAGGAGAAGGTGGGGCCTGTGCGAAAGAAAAGATGAGAATCCCGGCATCAAAGGAGTATCCTGAGTGGTTTTGCAAAATGGCTCCCTGAGAGAGAAACTGTGGTCGTCTCGTATTGCTTACCTCAAAGGGGAGCGAGGGCAGTTAGGGTTGCGAGGGGAGCAAGGGCAGTTACTTACCTGAAAGGGGAGCGAGGGCAGTTAGGGTTGCCAACCTCCAGGCGGTAGCTGGAGATCCCCCCAGAATTACAACTGATCTCCAGGCAGCAGAGATCAGCTCCCCCAGAGAAAATGGCAGATAGACTCTATGGAATCATATCCACGCTCTTCTCCCTCTCCTCCCCAAATTCTGCTTTCCTCAGGCTCTGCCCTCAAATCTCCAGGAATTTCTCACATGTCAGAAAGGGGAGGAGCTAGAGTCTCTGAACCCACCTGTTCTAAGAAGGAATTCACTTTAACTTGAAGTGACCTGGCCTTGCTAGCCTGCTGCTCCTGTCTATGTCCATGTGAAGAGAAGCAGGAGGTGTGGTGCCACTAGCAGCTGTCAGAGCTCCTGGAGAAATCAGTTCCCAATAACAGTCATTCAGGAGAATTAAAGTTTATTGAGACATGGATAGGATCCAGACTCTTAACAATTCTTTGTTAGAACTGAGGACAAGGGCGTAAAGCAAGCATTATACTAAAGCTAAACAGATCATTAATGGCTCTTGGCCAATCGCACCTAAGCTAGAAAGCCCGCCGGAATAAGGGGAAGCAGTTCTCAGGGGAAAGAGGATATCAGGCACAGTTAGGTCTCAAGGTTACATGGTACAGATAACAGCAGAGTGGCCAGAAATGAAAGTAGACATTCTTGTTCTCACGGACACCCCATCTCCATGGCAACCAAGGCATGGTTGACAGCAGCAAGTCCTTCCAAAAACGGCAGCTTCACACTAGCTCACAGTCGAGCAGGCTTCACAAATCACCCAAGAGTCCCAAACCATGGGTTCGATGTGTTCTCAGTTTTTGCGGGATCCTTCACCAGCCAGAGGGTCTTTCACCGTGCTCCAAGAAACTCTTAAACACAGAGCCAGTGCCAGCTCGCCCACTAGGCACTCGCCTAGGGCGCCAGGCCCACAGGAGTGCCAAACCGCCCCGCCCCACCCCTGAAGCCGGTGCTCCTTACCCCGCCCTTCCCTGGCTTTCCTGGGTGCGCCGCTGCTGCACGCTCAGGAAAGCTGGGGCTGGGAGGAAGGGGTGGGATTAGAACACACGCCCCTTCCCTGGCTTTCCTGGGTGCGCCGCAGCTGCGGAGCGCCCAGGAAAGTCGGCACTCCACCCACCCCCGGTCTCCAGGCCCCACCGGGAGGTTGGCATCCCCGGTGGGATGGGCGCCCCAAGCAGACACCTGGGGTCGGCCCTGCACAGAGTAGTGCCGTAATGGTAATACACTGTGCTGTAACACACAGCCATGCTCTGGCTGGCCCAACCTCATCAGGTCTCAGAAGCTGAGCGGGATCAGGACTCGGCTGGGAGACCACCAAGGAAGTCCAGGGCTGCTACAGAGAGGCAGGCTAGGTTTAGATCCTGCTACACAGAGGCAGGCCATGGCAAACCACCGCTGTCTGTCTCTTGCCTTGAAAGCCCTACAGGGTCCCCACCGGTTGGCTGCGACTTGACGGCACTTCCCACCAGTGCTGTCACGGATAAATGTGGACATGTTCCCCTTAAGGAGCGGAAGTGTGAAAATCACTGATGTAAAGGCCATGGTGCAGGGAACAAAAGGGCAAAGAGACAAGAGGAAGAGATTAATTTGGGAAGTGAAAGCGACCGTTTGGCGGCACACATATTGCAGCATTCGTGCACGAGAGTGTAGTCCATTGAATCGCTAAGGTAGGCTATGAAGATAACAAATGTATATATGTTTAGATCTAAGTCCGATATGTTGGGATAGCCCAGGTCCATGGTGCACCTACTTGAAGAAGATCAGAAGAAAACCCCATAGAGGACAGCTGAAGGACTGCTAGTTAGCATCGCTAGATTAGGGACTTCCCACAATGTCAATTTCTGTCCTTCCTGTCTCCGGATTGGCTCTTTGGAGACTTCCTGCTCCAACTGAGCCCTCCCCCTTCCGTCCTGGTCTTTCCCTGCAGTTAGTCAGTTAGTTAAGCCTCTCTCCCTCTCCTCTGTTCTATCAGAGTTTATTTCTTCTTTCGTAAACTGGGTTCCTTTAAACAACCTTAAATCTAGCTGTTCTACTGTAGACCAACAGGGCTACCCTCAGAAGAAGAAGAAGAAGAGGAGGAGGAGGAGGAGGAGATTGGATTTATACCCCGCTCTTCGCTACCCAAAGGAATCTCAGAGCAGCTTACAAACTCCTTTCCCTTCCCCTCCCCACAACAGACACCCTGTGAGGTAGGTGGGGCTGAGAGAGCTCTTTTGAGAACTGCTCTTGAGAGAACAGCTCTGAAAGAACTTGTGACTGACCCAAGGTCACGCCAGCAGCTGCATGTGGAGGAGTGGGGAATCAAACCCGGTTCTCCCAGATTAGAGTTCGCACACTTAACCACTACACCAAACTGGCTCTACTACACCAAACTGAGAGTACGTATATTTGTTTATTTACTTGGGTCCAGTGTTGAGGAGGGCTAGAGGGGCGGACTGTTCTGCAAGATGAGATTAAGAGGCAACCGAAAACAGCCTGAAAGCAGAAATGCCACCCGTGAGTTAATCGATCAGAGTGAAAGGGATTTAATTGGGAAGGGTCATCACAGGTCCACAGGTGGGTCCCCAGGTACGCCAAATCCTTGCTGGCTGATGCTTTCTTTTCCAGGACGTAACAGGTAAGGCAATTGTTGTCTCTAGTGGCTTCATCAACCTCCACGTCTGCTCAAGCCGGAAGAAACTGCATCAGATCTGTCCATAGATTCCAGCTGAGCTGACTCACACCTCCTAGGTTCAGAAGGATCTTTTGCATAAGCAGGGTCACCCTGAGGTCAGAAAAGGAAAGTCCTGGCAGATGGAAGGTGGCCGTTCTTATGCCGAACGCATGTCCATTCCCTCTGCTCACTCTGGCACCTGGTCCATTGGTTGTGCCGTGCTGATGTTCAGAAAACTAGGCCGGGGGGAGGGGGGGAAGAGGAGATTGAATTTATACCCCACCCTTCACTACCCAAAGGAGTCTCAGAGCGGCTTACAATCTCCTTTCCCTTCCCCTCCCCACAACAGACACCCTGTGAGGTAGGTGGGGCAGAGAGAGCTCTCTCAACTGCCCTTGAGAGAACAGCTCTGAGAGAACTTGTGACTGACCCAAGGTCACACCAGCAGCTGCATGTGGAGGAGTGGGGAATTAAAACTGGCTCTCCCAGATTAGAGTCCAGGCTCCCAACAACTACACCGAACTGGCCACAAAGGTATTCAACCAACACCTGCAGGGTACGGAGCAGTCTTAATGCAGAGGGACTTATGTTTTCACTGGGCAATGCTGGCGTTGCATTAGACTTCAGGAAATTCTGTTCTCACTTCTGCTAAGAGATGGGCTAAGACTTCACAGAGTGCTGTTCACTTAAGGTTTAGCTAGATGAGATTCTTTTGAAAACTATTTTTACATCTGTATGTGTATGTGCATGCGCACATGTGCCCATGCCTAAAAGTCATAGCACCCTCTGGCGACTCCTACTAGGGCATGGAGAACATTCAGAGAAGTGGCTTGATAGCCTGCCTCCCAGCCCCGGTATTCTCTGTAGGTCTCCCATCCAAATACTTGCCCGGGTCGGCCTTGCTTAGCCTCCGAGATCAGACGAGATCGGGCTTGCCTGGGCTGTCCAGGTCAGGGCTAGGTGAGATTCTTGAAGTTCCGTGTTCAGTCTCCCCGGTAATTTTGAAGGCAGTGGGGGGGGGGGCCGAGATCCCCAATTCACATCAGGATTGTGATGTGGGGGGGGAGTGGTTTGACCCTTCACGCCTAGGGTTGCCAACCTCCAGGCGGAAACCAAAAGAGAAAGCTCACAGGAAGAGATGGGTTCTGATATCAGAGAGTCAACGTGGGATGTTTATTTCAAGAGTTGATAAGTGGGAATTGATAAGAATTGTAATGGCTACACGCTCACGTAAAGCAATCCCGTGAAACGGATTTTTTTTTATATATTGCACAAACTCTGTGGCGTGTGAATGATATGAGAAGAGAGTTTTCTACAGAATTATTACAGTAAACAACTTTGCATATCTATCTTTATTGGCCTTTCATTATTTTTGTCACAGATGTTTTGTTGGGATTTCCATCAAGCTCCCAGTGGACCCTGGATGTCTCCCAGAATTCCAACTGACCACCAGACTGCAGAGATCAGTTCCTCTGAAGAAATGGCAGCTGTGGAGGGTATACCAGATAGCGTTAAACCTGAGGCACTGCCCCCTCCTCAGAGTCCATCTCCAAATCTCCAGGAATCTCCCAACCTGGAACTGGCACCCCTCTTCCTGTGCTGATTCACCCACTTCCCTGTGCTTGGATTAGCCCGGAGAAGGGGGAAAAAGAGGAGGAGGAGGAGATTGGATTTATACCCCACCCTTCACTACCGGAAGGCGTCTCAGAGCGGCTTACAATCCCCTTTCCCTTCCCCTCCCCACAACAGACACCCTGTGAGGGAGGTAGGGCAGAGAGAGCTCTCTTGAGGACTGCCCTTGAGAGAACAGTTCTGAGAGAACTTGTGACTGACCCAAGGACATGCCAGCAGCTGCATGTGGAGGAGTGGGGAACAGTGTTCCCTCTAAGCTGAGTTAGTGTGAGCTAGCTCACAGTTTTTTAGCCTCCAGCTCACACATTGTTGTCTTAGCCCAGGAAGGATGGCTCCAGAGCAAACTAATTTATGCAGCAGCCAAACTGCTCACTCACAACCTTTAAGGCCAGTAGCTCACAAATTTTTGCGCACAGGACTCCACAGCTTAGAGGGAATATTGGCTGGGGAATCAAACCCGGTCCCCCCAGATCAGAGTTCGCGCTCCTGACCACCACACCAGACGGACACCTCCTCTGCCTGTCTCCTCTCCCTCTTCTCCAGTCTATAAAGTGGCCGGGGCAGATGGTCAGGCCTGACCGAGATGGCCCAGGCTAGCCTGATTCCATCAGATCTCGGACCCAAGGAATTCCAGGGCCACTGTGCAGAGGGAGGCCATGGCAAACCACTTGCCAGTCTCTGGCCTTGGAAACCCTATGGGGTCGCCATAAGTCAGCTACGACTTGGGGGCACTTTACACACAGACACACACAGGGGTGGTTGTGATTCACATTCTCAGGGCTGGTCTCCCTGTGCCCTCCGAGGAAGAAGAAGAAGAAGAAGAAGAAGAAGAAGAAGAAGAAGAATCATAGAATGTTAGTTGGAAGGGACCTTGTTGGTCATCTAGTCCAACCCCCTGCACTCTGCAGGAGCATAGCCAAAAGATAGCCCTACATACCTACATACCTACAACATACCTGAAAGATGGTCGTCCAGCCTCCGCTTGAAAATGTCCAGCAAAGGAGCATCCACCACCTCCTGAGGCAGACTGTTCCACTGCTCAACCACTCTTACAGTTAGGAAGGTTCTCCTGATATCTAGCCGGTATCGACTCCCTCGTAATTTCCACCCATTAGAACTAGTCTTGCAATCTGGAGCAAGAGACAATAGATCTGCTCCATCTTTTACACGATAGCCCTTCAAATACTTGAAGACTGCAATCAAGAAGAAGAGGAGGAGGAGGAGATTGGATTTACACCCCATCCTTCACTTGGCATCTCAGAGCGGCTTACAAGCTCCTTTCCCTTCCTCTCCCCACAACAGACACCCTGTGAGGTAGGTGGGGCGGAGCTCTTTCCAGAACTGCCCTTTCAAGGACAGCTGTTGTCAGAACTATGGCTTGCCCAAGGTCATCCAGCAGCTGCAAGTGGAGGAGAGGGGAATCAAACCCAGGTCTCCCAGATTAGAGTCCACACACTCAACCACTACACCAAACTGGAACCATGCATGATGGCTGTTTGCTAGGAATAACTGATCAAGGTTCTCCCAGCATGTTGCGAGAAGGGGAGAATGGGGAATGGACACTCAGCTGTAAGGCTGGATATTAGAAAAGATCTAGATGGGCCATTGGCCTGATTCAAGATTGGCTTCTCTTATGTTCTTATGTTCTTATCTTTGTGCATTAATTTCACAGGGGACTGGATCAAAGAAAGATATCTCCCCCCCCCCCCCCGCCTCGCACGCACCATCTTTATTCCAATTGCTTGCTGCCCATAATTGCTATGAATTGTTCCTGGATTATTTTGTTTTAGGCTATGGTAAAATTTCCCCCTTTCTTTCAATAAAACCACATGTATGTGCCACCTGGCTGGCGAATCATGGGGGATGGAGTACAAATTTGTGCCATGGAGATTTTTCTTGGGGAGGGAGGACTAAAACTGAGTCCCTCTTTCCCCCAAAACTGTTATGTATCACACCAGCTTAATGAATAAAGGCAGCTTGTCTTTCTCTTGCCCACACAGTTGGACTGTCCATCATTTGCCAAGCTAAAATGTGGCATTCCCCAATCCCCTCTGCATCTTGTGGAAGAGCTTTTGAAACCCCTAGAAATCGGAAGGTCTCTGTACAGTAGGGTTGCCAGACCACCACCCGTCCCCTGCCACCAGGCTCTGCCCCCCAGCCACCGATCAGCTAGCTGGTGGGGGGGAGACCTACCAGGAGAAAGAGGAAGGCCCAGACCACATTGGCGGTGTTACACAGGAAGGGACACCATCACACCAGCGACATCCAGGTGGTGCTCTAGTATCTGGGCAAAAACTTTATGGTAGAAGCCATTTTTCTACCATAGAGGGTTTGCCCAAATAGCAGAGCATCTCCCACATGTTGCTGGTGTGATGACATCACTTCCTGTGTTATGCCAGCAATGTGGCCTGGGCCGTCTTCTTTCTCCTGGTAAGGCCCCCCCCCCCAATCTCCTGCCATTTGCCAGAAGGGGCCTAGCAAACCCTACTGTACACGGTACCTGTGAACAGTATTGTTCAAAATTCTGCAGCATATTTGGAATTGGGTAGGTGAAGTCTCTGCAAAAGTCTGAGAGGGCTAGTAAGGCAACGGACTGCAGTCTGGGGGACCTGGGAGACATCTCCCTCCCGCAAATGAACCACCGCCTAAAAAAAGAAACATGCAAAGATAAGGTTTTCTTGCTCTCAGTGCAGAGTTAATGGCCATGACAACACAGCACCCAGTAGAACAACCTGTTCCCTTCACCCTTTCCTCTATTTGAAAATTCTTAGTTCTAATAGCAAGCTGCAGATATCAAGAGATTATGCAATCAGCCCATCTGTTTCCTGGGTGGGCAACAGAGACCTAGTTTTCCTTGACGTGGACAGAGATTGGAGGCCCCCATGACTCCATGCTCTTCCATAAAAAGAAAAATCAATTCCTAATGAGCTTATCGGGAAGAAGAGTTCTAGCCTACCTCTGTCTCCCCGGCATCCTAGTGAAGGGATATTGGGAGGGAGTATTTTTGTGTGGCCCGTCATTGGAGTCTAAAGTGGTACAGCCCAAACCTGGGTTAGCAACAATGTTCCCTCTAAGCTGTGGAGTCATGTGAGCAAAAATTCTACTTTGTGAGCTGCTGGCATTAAAGTTGTGAGTGAGTGATCTGGCTACTGCATAGATTAGTTTGCTCTGGAGCCATTCCTTCCTGAGCTGAGACAAAAATGTGTGAGCTGGAGGCTAAAAAAACTGTGAGCTAGCTCACACTAACTCAGCTTAGAGGGAACACTGGTTAGCACCAACCTGAGATCTAGACCTAGGTGGCACAGTCTTCTAGGTTGTGACCTGTGGACCTCCTCACACACATACATACACACCACATCTTATGGAGAGATCCACGCACCTCTGTACAGATCCCCCCACTTCGCTGGGTATCCCCGCTAGTGAAGATATTTGTTTATCTTATTTTTGTAAAATATATAAACCCTGCCTTTCCTCTTGCCTCAAGGCAACTTAAGAATAACAATTAAAGCTGCGGTGGCTCAAGTGGTTAAGACACTGAACTGCAGGTTGTGGAAGGTCAGTAGTTCAGCAGTTCGAGACCCGAGAGTCTCGCATGACGGAGTGAGCTCCCGTCTCTAGTTCCAGCTCCTACCAACCTAGCAGTTCGAAAGCAAGAAATTGCAAGTAGATAAATAGGTACCACTTCGGTGGGAAGGTAACAGCGTTCCGTGCGCCTTGGTGTTTAGTCATGCCGGCCACATGACCACAGAAATGTCTTTGGACAGCGCTGGCTCTTCGGCTTCGAAACGGAGATGAGCACCGCAACCCTAGAGTTGGATTCGACTGGCTTTCGAGCAAGGGAACCTTTACCTTTACCTTACATGAATATTGTTTTTTAAAGCAATTTTATTAATACATTATTACATGAATATTTAGAATCACAGAATTGGAAAGGGGCATGCAGAGTTGGAAGGGTCCATACATACTTGTATTACACAATCACTCATATCGCACCAACGCCTGTTATCGCATCAACACTTGTATCATGCCAGCACTCATATCTCACCAATGCCTGTAACACACGAATGCTTGTATCACACGAATGCTCGTATCACACGAGCACTTATATCACATGGACACTCACATCATGCAAAGGCTTGTATCACACGAAAACTTGTATTGCACAAATGTATCTATCGTATGGACGCTTGTGTCACACAAATGCTTATAACACACAAACACTCGTATCAGACGAATGCTCGTATCACACAAATGCTTATAACACACAAACACTCATATCAGACGAATGCTTGTATCACATGCATGTTCGTATCATACGAATGCTCTTATCACACCAACACCTGTATCACATGAATGCTTATATCATACGAATGCTTGTATCACAAGAACCTGTGTCACATGAACATGTATCATGCAAATGTTTGTCTATTGCACAAATTCTTGTATCACGGAAAGGCTTACATCACACAAACGCTCGTATCACACCAAAGCCTGTTATCACATCCATGCTCAAATCACACAAACACTCGCATCAGACAAACACCCATATAACACGAACACTCGTATCATGCAAATGCTCGTACCGCATGAACACTCATATTGCACAAATGCTCATGTCACACAAGCGCTCGTATGGCACGGATTTTGTGCCATCCGTTTGCTCGTACGGCACAAATGCTCATACCCTCATCACCCACTTTGACATTACGGTATGCTGTGCCAGCTGCTCTCTCTTCAACCGTTCCTGTTGATTCAGCATTGTGAAAATTATGTTTGCTTTTGTTAGAGGCTATTCAGAGCGATGTTATGATATCTTCAGGGATATGCGCAAAAAAAAAAAAAAAGTAGGTCAGGTAGCAAGGAGCATAATGAGACGAGCCACTCAAGGGAGAGTTGAAAAGTTCAGTTATTCTAAGCACAGTCTAGACAAGTGCAGGCCTTGGCATTTCTACCTTTTGATCCGGGCTGCCTCCCCCCCCACCACCCTTTTATCGCCACTGCAATAAAATTCAACCTTCTCTACCCATCCAGAAAGGTCTGGGTTTGTCCTTTAAGCATTTGGTGATGCTAATCACAGTAACACGTGTGACGCAGAATGGAAAGGGATTCGCACCAGGACGTGGGAGCTATTTCTCGCATCCAGCGATGCTGATTTTCCATTTCACCTTCACTCCAGCCTGGTCCCCAGAGCATCCTCGTGTTGCACAAATTTTCTGATATGTGTGTAGGGCTGCCAATTTTTGGTTTCTTGAAAGTCTAATTTCCTGGCGGGGACCAGAGAGCAGCACGAAGGCCCACTGGCCGTGGTCTGCAGGCAAACTTTCCTGAACTCGGTTCAGAATCAGCTCCGTAGATAGGAACGTTCTCGGAGAACTCTCAGAAACAGGATTACGTTTTTTACAAGAGACTTCTCCCAGAGCTCCTAACATTGGTTACCTCTTATCCTATTGCGCCAGAAGTTTCAAGCCCTGACTTGGATGGCCCAGGCTAGTGTGATCTCATGCAGGCCTGTAGTCAGGAATTTTTTTTTTGTTCAGGGGACATTTAAATTTTTAAGGAGGCTGTAAAATTACATTTAAATAAACTGAATGCCTGTCTTTAACGGGGGAGGCTCTGAGTCTGTTTCTATCCCTTCCTTTCAAGGGACAGGACAACAAGGACATCGGTTCCTAAAAAAAACCCAGCTCAGAGGGCATATAAATGCCTTTTGTGTTCCCTTCCACGGGGGCAAGAAAGAAGGGCACTCAAGAATGATACTTTCAGTTCTTCTCCAATCATTAATTGTTGTAGATTTTCCGGGCTGTGTGGCCGTGGTCTTGGCATTGTAGTACCTGACGTTTCGCCAGTAGCTATGACTGGCATCCTCAGAGGTATAACACTGAAAGATGGAGTATTCTCTGTGTCAGTGTGAGAAGAAAAACGGTAGGCAGGTAATTTGTATCTACTCAGGAAGGTGGGGTAGGGCTGAGTCATTATCTTGTAGGAGTTCCCCAGGCTGTGACATGCTAATGGAGGAGCTTTCCTGAGGAGGTTCTTTTGCATATGGATTGGCTTTTGAAATTCTAATCTTATCTGTACTGCTGTTGTAAGATGCAGAGCATTTTGTGTTTTTCTGAACTGGAAACCATGCCTTAAAAAAACACCTCTCTTCCTTCTCTTCTCCAGTCATCCCCCTTTCTGCCAGCCCAGTCCTGCTGTATACCACCTAGGTCATGGTGAGTCTTTCAAATGCATCCCCATGAGCCTTTGGGAAATATCCAAATTTGCATGTTTCCCAAAGGCTCATGGGAATACATTTGAAAGACTCACCATGACCTAGGTGGTCTACAGCAGGACTGGGATAGCAGAAATGGGGATGACTGGAGATGTATTGAAGGTGCCACTCTTGAATGCCGTTCTAAGCTTTCTTGCCTGGTGGAAGGGAACTCAAAAGGGGCTTGAATGCCTTCTGAAGACAATTAAAAGCCCTCTGAGCTGTCTTTTCCCAGGTGTCATGATGCTCCCTCCCAAATTCTACAGTGGGTGGGGGAGGGAAGCCCAAGGGCAAGCTGCGCTGCTGCAGCAGGAAGTGGGGGTCTCTCCTCAAAAAGAAGGTTTCTGGCATGGCTATTTGTGGGGCGGGGCTTTTAATCAAGGGGGCAGGCCCCAAAATGTCCCACTGTAGCTACGGCCCGATCTCATCAGATGCTGGAAGCTAAGCAGGGTTGGCCTTGGTTAGCACTTGAATGGGAGACCACCAAGGAAGTCCAGGGTTGCTACGCAGAGGCAGACAGTGACGAACCCCCTCTTTTGCCCTGACCTGGATGGCTCAGGCAGCCCAGTCTCAGCAGATCTCACAAGCCAGTTTGAGAGCCAGTTTGGTGTAGTGGTTAAGAGCGCAGACTCTAATCTGGGAGAGCCAGGTTTGATTCCCCACCCCTCCACAGGCAGCTGCTGGATGACCTTGGGTGAGCCATAGTTCTCTCAGGGCAGTTCTTGAAAGAGCTCCCTCAGCCCCACCTACCTCACAGGGTGTCTGTTCTGGGGAGGAGAAAGGAAAGGAGCTTGTAAGCCAGTCTGAGATGCGGAGTGAAGGGCAGGGTATAAATCCAATCTCTTCCCTCTCTCTTTTTTAAGCTAAGCAGGTCAGCTCTGGTTAATACTTGGATAGGGGACCACCAAGGAAGTCCAGGCAGGCAATGGCAAACCAGCTCTGAACATCTCTTGCCTTGAAAACCCTACTGGGTTGCCATAAATCGGTTTTGACTTGATGACAAGGAGGGGGGGGGAGTTTCAGTTGCAGCTTGATTTGTAATCCAGGACACTAACTAAAGGTCAGGTGAAGATGTGTAAAACTACATGCATTCAACATGCTTCAGCACATGAGCTTTCAAAGCAGCCTTGAAACTGCTTTACCGGGCACATGAGCAGAATCTTGTTTTCCTAGGCAGAGAAGGACTTCTCCGGGAAATGAGTAACTGCAAGCTTAAGTGATATCTAGGGTTGTCACCTTCTAAGTGGGGTCTGGAGATCTCCCAGAATTACAATTGATTTCCAGGCTACAGAGGTCATTTCCCCTGGAGAAATGGCTGCTTTGGAGAGTGGACTGTGTGGCATCATACCCTGCTGAGATCCTTCCCCTATCCAAACCCCGCCCTCCCCAGGCTCCACCCCCAAAATCTCAAGGTATTTCCTAACCCAGAACTGAAAACCCTAGATATTATTACTGGCAGGTCTGGGCAGAAACTCTGGAAATCTGGCATGTCAAGAGAGGAGCCAGGTTGGAAACCAGTAGATCCAGGCCAATGCCCAGCACAAAGGTTGCCAACTCTGGGTTCGGAAATACCTGGCTATTTGGGGGGATGGAGCTTGGGGAAGACAGGACTTGGGGAAAGAAGGGACCTCAGCGGGGTCTAATGCCATAGAGTCTACCCTCCAAAGCAGCCATTTCCTCTAGGCAAAGTGATCTGAAGCTCAATCGTAATTCCAGGAGGTCTCCAGGCCCCACCTGGAGGCTGGTAACCCTACCCAGCTCCCACAGTGCTGCTCTCAGTATGGCCTCCTAAGAAACTCAGCTGGTGTAGCACAGTGGTTACATACCTGAGCTGTGAACTGGGAAAGTGGTTGACTCTGTGCACACTTCAACCCTGAATTCACTGAGTGAATTAACTCTAATATTGGATAGTGCTGCCAAGCCCCTGGTCGGGGTGGGGATTCCCCACCCCGATGCCGGCCACTGCTGGAAGTGGCGGCAGGAGAAAAACTAAACAAGAAAAATAAGGCCTTGTCTACTTATTTAGGAGAATCTGGGAGAACCGGGTTTGATTCCCCACTCCTCCACTTGCACCTGCTGATGTGACCTTGGGTCAGTCACGAGCTCTGGCACAGCTGTTCCTGAAAGAGCAATTTGTGTTAGAGCTCTCTCAGCCCCACCTACCTCACAGGGTGTCTGTTGTGGGGAGGGGAAGGGAAAGGAGTTTATAAGCCGCTCTGAGACTCCAAGTGAAGGGCAGGGTATAAATCCAATCTCTTCTTCTTCTTCTTCTTCTTCTTCTTCTTCTTCTTCTTCTTCTTCTTCTTCTTCTTCTTCTTCTTCTTCTTCTTCTTCTTCTTCTTCTTCTTCTTGGAAGTTGTTATCATAAACTTCCCGTGATTCCTAGAACTATTGGGAAGTGATAAAGGATAGCTCTAGGAATCACCAGAAACTCTATGGTAAGAATTTCTGGTTTTACCATGGAGTTTCCAGCAATTCCAAAAGCTACCCTTTGTCATTTCCGGGTAGCTCTAGAGATCATCAGGAACTCTATGGGAAGAACTTCCTGTAAGTAGATGATGAGGCCTTATCTTTCTTTTTAAAATTTTCTCCCAGAACACTGCCTCCCCCAAACCCTCCTGTTCCCAAGCAGTGTGAGGAGAGCACTGTTATTGTCCTATCTTACAGCTGAAAAGAGTACTGAACTACTGTATATTAATGGTCTCTGGCACTTAGGGAAAGCAGCTCGGACACACTAAGTATTATTAATGACTTGTGAGCAATGTCACAGCCCAGCCCGTCAAGAGAAATATGATCACATAGAGTCCAGCAAGCAATTCTTTTAGACCGCTGAGAATCCAGAGAGATTTTAAGAAGGCCGCAATCCAGTCCTTTTGTTCAGACATAAATGGCTCGGGAACCACAGGAGGTCACTCGAAAAGGAGTCACACTGTAATTTTTTTTTGGGGGGGACCGCTTCCATTCATTGTTTGCCAGGGCCTGAATGTCCATCGGAGCCTATTCCTGGACTGAGCCTCTGACAGAGATGTCAGGAAGCCGACAGACGGAGGACAGGAAGAGAATTCAAATAGCTTCCCTTCACCGTCTGTGGGGACTGCGGGGCTTGTAATTGACTCTAATGACTGAGGTATGGTTGTGTGTGGGGGAGGTTTATTGTTTTTTAAATGCAACATATAGAGTTGCCAGGCTCCAGAGGGCTTGATCTCCCACTATTGCAATGGATCCCCAGATGACCAAGATCAGTTCTGTTATGTTTTGAGTTATAGATTGCCCTAGAGAACTGCCAGAAGTACAAGCTAGGTTTCGAAGAGGTAGAGGAACTAGAGATCAAATTGCCAACATTCGCTGGATTATGGAGAAAGCAAGAGAGTACCAGAAAAACATCTACTTCTGCTTCATTGACTATGCTAAAGCCTTTGATTGTGTGGATCACAATAAACTATGGCAGGTTCTTAAAGAGATGGGAGTACCAGATCACCTCACATGTCTCCTGAGAAACCTGTATAAGGGTCAAGAAGCAACAGTTAGAACCGGATATGGAACAACTGATTGGTTTAGCATAGGAAAAGGCGACAAAAGTCCGCATGGTCGAAGCAATGGTATCCCCGTAGCAATGTATGGCTGCGAGAGTCGGACCATAAGGAAGGCCGAGCGCCGAAGAATAGATTCTTTTGAACTATGGTGCTGGAGAAGACTCTTGAGAGTCCCTTGGACTGCAAGGAGATCAAATCATTCCTAAAAGAAATCAACCCTGACTGTTCCCTGGAAGGCCAGATCCTGAAGCTCAAATACTTTGGCCACCGAATGAGAAGGGAGCACTCACTGGAGAAGACCCTGATGCTGGGAAAGATTGAAGGTCAAAGAAGAAGGGGACGGCAAAGGATGAGATGGTTAGGCAGTGTCATCGATGCAACGAACATGAAATGGAGCAAACTTCAGTGGACGGCAGAAGACAGGAGGGCCTGGCGTAATCTGGTCCATGGGGTCGCGAAGAGTCGGACTCGACTGTGCGACTGAACAACAACAACAACAAATGGTATCCTAATTCCCTTATTGTGATTGGCTGTCTAATAAAGACCTTCTGGTGGTCCTGAAGCCACCCGGAGTAACCTATCAGAAAGCTCCGCTTAGGTTCAATCAGGCCTCTGGTTTGTAGTTACATTGTATATAGTTTAGTTGTGGAACGGTATAAGTTTGGGTGCCGCTCTTACCAGAGCAAATCAGAGCTGAGCAAGCTGAGCAAGAGCCTTGTTATTGTTCATCGTCTCCTGCCTGTCAATACTTAAAAAGTTCCCCTGGAGAAAATGGGTACTTTGGAAGGTGGGCTCCAGGGCATTATACCCTGCTGAGGTCCCTCCCCTCCCCAAACCCCGCCCTCCCCAGGCTCCACCCACCAAATCTCCACATACTGCCCAACTCAGAACCGGCAACCCTAAAGAGGCAAAACAAGAGAGTCATCAGTGGAAGTAAAAGTTTGCTGGTCTCCACGGAATATCCCAACCTTGATGGTGAAGTGCATGCATTCCATGCAGATTGGAAGCAAATAATGTATTCGGTTTGACCCTCTTTGGCTGTCTCGTTTTTGGACAAATCAGAAGCCAGTTAATATACACGAAAACAATCGCTTTCTGTTTCGGTAACATTTCTTCTTCTTTTTTTTACAGTTTTGCTGTGCATGAGGAATTGGAAATTATAAGCAGATAAAAATCCACAGAATGTGATCCGACAGCAAAGACGGGCTTGCCGGGAACCGTTTGGCATTCAAAGCAACCACCTTGATTTCTACATAAATTATATGCGAATTGCATCCAATAAAGAATACGTTGTTTATAATCACGGCCTAAGTAAAGGAAAAGCCTGAGAAGCTCTGCTGGATCAGAACAAAGGATTCATCTCGATCGGTTTCCAGCAGTTTGCAGGCAAATGCTCCTTGGATGCCTATAACCAGGGCTCTTTTTGTAGCGGGAACTCCTTTGCATATTAGGCGACACACCCGTAATGTAGCCAGTCCTCCAAGAGCTTACAGTAGCCCCTGTAAGAAGAGCCCATCCGCTGCTGGTGGCGAGGAGGGACCTGGTAACCCGATCCTGTTCATTCCTAAGAACATAAGAGAAGCCCATGTTGGATCAGGCCAATGGCCCATCTAGTCCAACACGCTGTCACACAGTGGCCAAAAACACCAGGTGCCATCAGGAGGTCCCCCAAGCACCAAGACTAGAGAGCATCACTTGCCCCGGACCGAGAGTTCCTAAAATCTGGTATACTGTTTCTGGTCAGGGAGGTTTCCTCTGCTTAACATGACTAGATCGATCCTCCAGTATATCCATTATGACATACTATAACACCTATGATAAAAGCTTGTTTCAATCTGAAAAGCCCCTGACCCGACTGAACAAAACGTGTCAGTTGATTCTGCCGTGGATGTCTTTAGCCAGGGCTATTTTTGGGCAGGAACGCACAGGAACAGAGTTCCTGGCTCCCAAGTTGGCCACGCCCAGCAGGAACTCATTAGCATAATAGGCCACACCCAGCAGCAGAAACTCATTAGGATTGGCTACATTAGTGGGTGTGTGGCCTAACATGCAAAGGAGTTCCTGCTACAAAAAAAGCCTTGGGTTCTGACAACAAACAAGGTAAACAGAATAAGAAGCAAAAGGTGGGTGTGGCTGGATGACCACACTTCCGGTAACATGGGGGTGTGGCCTAACATGCTAATGAGCTGTGCTGTCAGGGGTGTGGCCTAATATGCTAATGATTTTTTGCTGTTGGGTGTGGCCTATTATGCTAATACGTTCCTGCTGGGCTTTTTCTACAAAAAAGGTCCTGTCTTTAGCGATTTGGCACATTTTTACCTGTCCTTCTTCCAGGGAACTCCAGGGAGCTTATGTGGTCCTCTTCCTTTCTGCATTTGGTCTTCACAACAACCTGGCAAAGGTAGATTAGGCCGAGAGTGACTGGCCCGAGGTCAAGTTGCCAGCCTCCGGTTAGTTTGATTCAAAATCACAGCACAAAAAGTCACTTGCTCTCACTGTGAACATAAGAACATAAGAGCATAAGAGAAGCCAATGTTGAATCAGGCCAATGGCCCATCCAGTCCAACACTCTGTCACACAGTGGCCAAAATATACCAGGTGCCATCAGGAGGTCCAGCAGTGGGGCCAGGACACTAGAAGCCCTCCCACTGCTGCCCCCTCCAGCACCAAGAATAGAGTGCATCACCTGCCCCAGACTGAGAGTTCCCATCTATACTTTGTGGCTAATAGCCACTGATGGACTTCTGCTCCATATGTTTATCTGTGTTATCATTATATATCTATACAACCACTATTATGGATTCAGAAAAAAACTATTTTTGCATTTAGCAATATTAGCATTGTCTCTTTACATTTTACTGCAGCTGCAGGCAATTACAGTACAGTGCCTCTGGGTATGTGCATACTGACTTCATCGCCCAGAAGCCTGCATTTCAAGTCAGCCAGAAGCTTTGTAGACTATTGTCACCGTCAGGTTTGTGAACTTGGCAGGGTGAGTTCAATTTATTTGAGTTTATCTGCATGTAATTTCTTTGCAGTGGGTTACTTGCTTGAAGTCTTCTTTGGTAGTTCTTCTGGAAGGTGGCCTGAAAGAAAGGAAATACTGAGATGAAGAGAACCTGGGCATTTGTCACCACTGACTACTTTAGAGGAGACCTTGGCTGTACAGGAAGAAGAGGGCTTGGCCTTGTTTAAGGAGTCCTGTGTGGGCCATTTTGAATATGTATGAATGGATTAGCCACAAGAAGTCCTTGACTGTACAGGAAGAGAGTTTGGCTGTATTCTAATGTATTTAAGCTAAGGAGTCCTATGTGGACCATATTGAATACGTATGAATGTATTAAATGTTAGTTGTTTATAAACTTTGAAATAGATTATCTTTAGGACTTTACATGTCCATCTGTATTTTTTACACAGTGCTACGGGCTGCGGTGGCTCAAGTGCTTAGGCTCGAGACCCGAGTGCCGCGTGACGGAGTGAGCTCCCGTCTCTGTCCCCAGCTCCTGCAAACCTAGCAGTTCGAAAGCAAGAAATTGCAAGTAGATAAACAGGTATCGCTTCGGTGGGGAGGTAACAGTGTTCCATGCGCCTTGGCATCCAGACATGCTGGCCACATGACCGCAGAAATGTCTTTGGACAGCGCTGGCTCTTCGGCTTGGAAACATAGATGAGCACGGCATCCCTAGAGTCAGATTTGACTGGCTTTCAAGCAAGGGAAACCTTTACCTTTACAACCTTAGTGCTGTGATTTTGTATCAAACTTGCTTTCACTGTGTTACCATTATATATGTATTCAACTTCCAGTTAGTGGCTGGAGATCTCCTGGAATTAAAACTGGTCTCCAGACTACAGAGATCAGCTCCCCTGGACAAAATGGCATGGTATTGCACCCTGTGAGGTTCCTCCTCTCTCTCAGCCCTGCCCTCCCCAGACTCCACCCTCAAAATCTCCAGGTATTTTCCAGCCTAGACCAGGCAACCCGAGGGCAGCCAGTGAGTTTCATGGCCAAGGGAAGATTCGAACCTGCTTTCCCAGATCCTTATCCACAGTGTAACCTCCAGACAGCCAACCACTGTACAGCACTGGCTTGCTATTTCAATTCCATTTCTTTCTCTATCTTAGGGCTAAACTACATGTTCCCCGGGACAGGACAGAGTCCTTTTTCCAGAGATACGTGATGTCAGGGAATTAACTCTCCCCAAGTGTTCTGGGGCCCAATTCAGTTTGGGACGGTGACACAGGGGAAGGAGAGACATATCGGGAGGATCGCAGGTAGCACATACTCCTGTTAGCTGCAGTGAGATTGCCAAAATTGAATGTCCCAAAAGGGTTTCACTGCCACAGGAGATGGTGGCAGCTACAAGCATGGACAGTTTCAAGAGGGAATTAGATAAACATATGGAGCAGAAGTCCATCAGTGGCTATTAGCCACAGGGCATAGATGGGAACTCTCAGTCTGGGACAGGTGATGCACTCTATTCTTGATGCTTGGGGGGGGCAGCAGTGGGAGGGCTTCTAGTGTCCTGGCCCCACTGCTGGACCTCCTGATGGCACCTGGTATATTTGGCCACTGTCTGACAGAGTGTTGGACTGGATGGGCCATTGGCCTGATTCAACATTGGCTTCTCTTATATACTTATGGTTACATTGTGGCTTAAATAGCCACTAATACCGGCATACGTCGGCAAAAAGGTTGGGGAACCAGTGTTCCCTCTAAGCTGAGTGAGTGTGAGCTAGCTCACAGTTTTTTAGCTCCCGGCTCACACATTTTTGTCTCAGCTCAGGAAGGAGGGCTCCAGAGCAAACGAATTGATGCAGCAGCCAAATCGCTCGCTCACAGCTTTAAAGCCAGTAGCTCACAAAGTAGAATTTTTGCTCACAAGACTCCACAGCTTAGAGGGAGCATTGTTGGGGACCCCTGTGCTAGGCTTTACCTGGGCAGCACTGCCTACTGTATTCGCACTGTGGCGGACGAGGGTCACTGTGCATCATCGTCATTGCAGGAATCTTCATTTTTGTATAGCCCCATGACTCCATGATTATTTTGGCCTATCCCTGCCATGATTTCTCATCCGCACACTAGTGGTCTTAGGAATCACCTCTCCTCTGTTATCTGTTTCTTCTCCCTCTGCCCTGAAACACATCAAAAGCAGCAGGGAGCCTATCAGCAAATCAGCCCCCAGGCTGGTTGCGTGACCAGTATTCCAAATTATAATGGCTGGAAACAGATTTCTCCTATAAGTGGCTCGGGCAATTGGTCTGTTTCCTAATTACTTTTAGAATTAATAATTAAACAGGAAGACCATTCCACCCCGGACAGCAATTTTATTGAATCGCATAAGGAATGGGTGATAAATTAATAAATTATGTTGGGTTGACTGGCACGACTGAAGTCATGGCTGACTGCGGTAGCCGACCTTTTTTATTTTTTTTAAAAGGGTTGGTCTTCACAAATGGTATTTCAGTGTTCTTTTTTATATGAGAGTGTAATAAAACGTAGAAATATATTGTTTGGCGAGGGCAGTATGGAATCAAGGAGCCTGATTGTATACAAAAGGTCAAGATTATAGCAATAAAATTACTTAGGATGACCCGGAAATCAGAATGTTCCCAAATGACACATGCAAGGCGAGGCTTAGCATTTCTCGCGCATATGGTGTGTGGGCACATTTAGAAAAATCTCAGCTTTCTTTTTGAAGGGAGGGGGAAAGCAAACTTCTAGCCTTCATGGCTGCAGTCAGACAACAGGCTTGGTGCTGTCTGGCCGCGCCTCTTGATTACACCAGTTTATTTTGTAACTGAATGTTTTGATCAGACATCCCACCCTGAACTGGCTTCATTGTGCACTCGCCCTGTGGTTGATTGTTCAGATTATTGCTGCACATCAGCCATGGAGCGCATGGAGGTGGTGGATGCTCCTTCGCTGGATGTCTTCAAGTGGAGGCTGGACGACCATCTTTCAGGTATATTGTAGGGCTATCTTTCGGCTATGCTCCTGCAGAGTGCAGGGGGTTGGACTAGATAACCTGCAAGGTCCCTTCCAGCTTTAACATTCTATGATTCTATGGTCCAGAAAGACTACTTAGCCACTTGGATGCACAAGCAGGGATAGATGTCACTAAGAGTTATTATGCACTTATGCGCACATCGCTAACTATTTTTTTAAAAGGGCAAAGATGGAATGGGAGGTTCACACTTCCCAACTAGCTTGAGTTCACAACAAGGGAGTTCTTATGTCTGGAAATGCGGGGTGAAAGCACTGACATGCATAAAGACTGGACTTTCCCTGGTGTCAAATAACTCCAATTCGAAGATGGGTCAGGACGGGGTGCCAATGACTGGGGAACAGGAGGCAGATGTTGCTGTCTGATCGTGCACTTTAAATCCAGAAGGGTACAGCAATGAGATCAGATCAAATGGCTCATTTTACCACATGGTGCCAAAGGCTGAAAGCTGATTCACATTCTCAAACTGGAATGGGGAGCATATATGTGAAGTATATCTGAATTAGGGATGTATACTTGGTCCTTACCTAATGAAACAAGTCAATTTTAATAACAGCAGTAGGATAGTATACCATGGCCGAGTTCAGACTGACAGCTTGGCCTGATATAGGCACGTTTCACAAACAGATTAGAAATGGATTAAAGGGGCCGGTTCACACAGGCACAGCTCTCAGGCATTCCCCAGCCGTACTCAACCCATCTTGTAACACTTCTCTCCCGAGTTTAAAAAGTACCAGGTAAAAGTGGTAGCAAGCCCTGGAGAGCACGTTGATCCCGCTTCTCGGATGTGTGCATGCTAAAAGCCATGTGAACAAGCCGCATTGATAATTGCTGCTGCGCCTATGCACATAGGCGCATAGGCGCATGTCGCCGGAGTGAGAAAAAGGCGGTTACAGCCACGCCTCCACCAGGGGCGGGACAACCATGTGAACTCTCCCTTGCACCTCCTCCCCAGTATGCTCCCGCATCAGTCGGTGCAGTGTGACCAGGAACACCCAGAACACGTTGTTCCGGGTCTTTTTTGCCACGACTCCTTCACGCGTCATACTGCCAGTCTAAACTCAGCCCATGTTTCTGTAAATGATGACAATTAGTTGTTATTTATAGAAAAAGTAATCCAGATATTTTCCTACATGGCCATGATTCTTCTACATGCCTATCACAGTTGTATGAAGTCAGGGCAGAGGGATGGGGAGTGAGGGGAGAGAATGAATGAACATTAATCTGACAGAGGCAGCTTCCAACCATAAGAGTTAGTATACGGTGCAACCAAAGAGGAGCATAACAATAGCCATTTCTTTGCAAAACATTTCTACTTTCCGCCAGTCACTGTGCTGTGCTTGTTTTCTGTGAAAGGCAGGCAGATGGTGCTGCTGTAGACTGGAGGGGACAGCCACAAATGTTTCCCCCCTCCAATGAAATGCGCACACACACTCACACTGAGACAGGGCCAGACTAAATGGGAAATGACAGATCCCTTATGGGGAAGGTGTCAAGGCTGACCCTGCCTTGGTGCAGTAACAGAACTGAGTGTTACCGAAGACAAAAATGTGTGAGCTGGAGGCTGAAAAACTGTGAGCTAACTCACACTAACAGAGCTTAGAGGGAACACTGGTCCAAACCCTACTAGTTTGGAGCCAGTTTAGTGGTTAAGTAGTGGTTAAGTGCGCGGACTCTAATCTGGGAGAACCGGGTTTGATTCCCCACTCCTCCACTTGCACCTGGCTGGATGACCTTGGGCAATCCATAGTTCTGATAAGAGCTGTTCTTGAAAAAGAGCAGTTTCTGTCAAGAGCTCTCTCAGTCCCACCTACCTCACAGGGTGTCTGTTGTGTGGAGGGAAAGGGAAAGGAGTTTGTAAGCCTCTCTGAGACACCTTTGGGCAGTGAAGGGTGGGGGTATAAATCCTTCTCTTCTTCTGCTGCTGGTGCTTAGTGCTTATTACCCTTGCCCAGCCTTTTCCCCCTCTTGGGGCTCTGAAAATTGCTCCTGCCTTCCACCAGTCCATTCTGCACCCAGGCCTGCCACAGCATCTTTTTTGGGGGGAGGATTTTGCTAGAAATTTCACAATAAACTGTTGCAAGATCTTGTTTTTTCTTTAGCTTTGCAGATTTTTTAAAGTCTCTATTGCCTTTTTCCCCAGGCCTAATATTTTATGCAAACCTAGAGGTTCCTCTGAGTTTGAAGAAAAATCCCCCATCTCTGTGCATGGCTCCATTGTGCAGATGTTTCAATCCACATTCTGGGGCCATGTACAGAAACTGATATATAAATGACAACTGAAACCAGTCGGGGTGGCTAGGCCTTACTTATTTTAAAGTAAAGGTAAAGGTTTCCCTTGCTCAAAAGCCAATCGAATCTGACTCTAGGGTCGGTGCTCATCTCCGTTTCCAAGCCAGAGAGCCAGCATTGCCTGAAGACGTTTCCGTGGTCATGTGGCTGGCTTGACTAGATGCCGAGGTGCACAGAATGCTGTTACCTTCCAACCGAAGCGGTATCTATTTATCTGCTTGCAATTTCTTGCTTTTGAACTACTAGGTTGGCAGGAGCTGGGGCCAGAGACGGGAGCTCACTCCGTCACACATCACTAGGGTCTCAAACTGCTGGGCTACAGACCTTCCAGACTACAGCTTCAGCATCTTAACCTCACATCCCCTACCTCTTGAGATGTGGCCTGCTCATGCCCAGGTGGGTTTCTCTCTTCTTAGGATCATTTTAGTGCCCCCAGTCAGAAACCTCCTTATGAAAAGCAGCATCCACCTCTTACCACCAGTCCATATGCACAAGATGATGGCATCCTCTTTGATCTTGCACTCCCTCCTGATCCTGCCCTCGCCTGGCTTATCTGCATTCATTTGCCTTGTAAATGGCTTATGCCATCTGTCGAGCTCCGTCTAAATCCTTTGGTATCTATAAACGGGATTACAAGTCATTGTTTTCTGAATTTAGTAGCATATCTCCTACAAGCATAACAAGTTTATCACCCGTAGAATCATGAAATCCAATTACATCAACCAGTATCTAGGGTGGGGAGGAGGCGGTTCCAACCATGATTGCTGAAGCCCATGAAACAATCTCTGGTCAACCTGTGGTTTTCAAACCAAGGAACCACTGGAGGAAGCTTTCCAGTGGGTTGCCAATCAAATGAAAGCTACTGTGGTACAGTGATTACTGTCAGAACAGGCCTGGAGAAACCTGGATTCAAATACCCGGTCAGCCATAAAGATCATAGAATCATAGAGTTGGAAGGGACCTCCAGGGTCATCTAGTTCAACCCTCCACTCAGTGCAGGAAATTCACAGATACCTTCCCACACACAAACACTCGCAATGATCCCTGTTCCATGCCCAGAAGATGACCAAAAAAATCCCTCCAGGATCCCTGGCCAAACTGGCCTGGCTCCCTCATTTCTGCAGGAGTATACCGCATACCATGCAGTTGTGGACAAGTTTACATCGGGACCACACAGCTTAGCATTCAGACAAGAATAAAAGAATATGAAAGACACTGCAGACTTGCCAGCCTGAAAAATCAGCAGCTGAAAAATCAGCAGTGGCTGAACATAGCCTAGCCCAAACAGGACACAGCATTTTGTTCCAGGGCACTGAAACACTGGACAACACTTCCAATTACCATGTCAGATTACATAGGCAAGCCATTGAAATTCATAAACATAAACACAATTTCAACAGGAAAGAAGAGAGTTTAAAAATAAATAGGGCATGGTTTCCTGTCCTGAAAAACACAAACTGCTCTACAGCTGACAATAGCGCTACAGATAAGATTAGAGTTTCAACAGCCATTCCACACACAAAAGAACCTCTTCAGGAAACAGGAACCCTCCTCAGGAAACAATCCATAGACAAAAGAACCTCCTCAGGAAAGCTCCTCCATTAGCATGTTCATAGCCTGGGGAACTACTACAAGATAATGACTCAGCCCTACCCCACTACCCAGGGTAGATATAAATTACCTGCCTATCATTTTTCTGCTCACCTTGACACAGAGAGTCCTCCATCTTTCTGTATTATTCCTCTGAGGATGCCAGTCACAGCTACTGGCGAAACATCAGGTCCTACAATGCCAAGACCATGGCCACACAACCCGGAAAATCTACAGCACAACCACATTGGACACCATTCGTAAGCGCAAAGGTGCAGTGCAAGTTCTCTAAAGCACCAATCTGCCTTCTCTTGCAATTGCACAGCCAAAAGGGAGTTTTAGATCTGCCCCAACAGTCCGCTTGGATTGAGCACAACTGCCCAAGAACATATCCCTAGAACCTCTTGCAACCAGGGTTCCCTCTAAGCTGAGTTAGTGTGAGCCAGCTCACAGTTTTTTAGCCTCCGGCTCACACATTTTTGTCTTAGCTCAGGAAGGATGGCTCCAGAGCAGACTAACTGATGCAGTAGCCAAATCACCTGCACACAACTTTATTGCCAGTAGCTCACAAAGTAGAATTTTTGCTCACGGAACTCCACAGCTTAGATGGAGCATTGTTTGCAACGTTCCAAGATTCTGTGGCTGACGAAAAGCAACGGCTAGATTTGAGTCCAGCAGCCCTTTAGAGACCAACAAGGGTTTCAGGAAACGAAAAGGCATTTCCCCGATAAGCAAGCCAGCATGCAAAGGGTCCCCTGAAGTTCGCAAGTGTGAAAAGCCATGGCTGTGAACGTTCCCTCCCCAGCGCGACAACATTCCTCTTCTCAGCATCAGCTTCTGACTTGTTGAATACTCTGGACTGTCACATCACCCGGCCTGTGCCCACGCTGGCTTCCCCTTTGTCTCCCCTGGCAGCGATATCCTCAAAGGATTCCAGCGAGTTAATGAGCCGTGCCCTTCCTTTCCTGCCACCATATTAGATATCCTTAATTAAGCTGTGCTTTTCCGAGTGTCACTCCCAGGGTCTCCTGAAAGAGGGATAAATCCTTCCTTCCCTCCCCCCACCCTCCCCAGTTCCCTGACATTTCAGTGCATTGCCTAGATCTGTTGGGGGGGGGGGTAGAAAAAATACTACACAAAGTGGAACTTTGGTGCCAACATTAAGACAGCCCTCCTTGAGAAACAAAGGCCCTTTCCGCACGCTCCTTTTAATCCATGTTCACCGCGGTGTCCTCTGAGTAATTCTGCACTAAAGTCGAATTCAACCTTCTTTTTAATGCAGGTCCCCCGTCCCCGTCCCCCCGCACTCTGCACTAAAATCAAGTTCAGCCCAGTGTTCCCTCCAAGCTGAGTTAATGTGAGCTAGCTCACAGTTTTTCAGCCTCCGGCTCACACATTTTTGTCTCAGCTCAGGAAGGAGGGCTCCAGAGCAAGCTAATTTATGCAGTAGCCAAATCACTTGCTCACAACTTGAATGCCTGTAGCTCACAATGTAGAATTTTTGCTCACAAGACCTCACAGCTTAGAGGGAACACAGGTTCAGTCTACTTTTTATCCTGGTTTTTCCCCCCTGTTCTGCATTACGCCACCTCCCTTCGCTGGTCAGCCCATTTTCAGCCTGCTGTTGCCCCGGGTTATTCGGATGCTGTTTTGCCTTGATTCAGGCCCTTTCTGCCCACTCCTTTTAATCTGTGTTTACCGCGGTGTCCTCCAAGCAATTCTGCACTAAAACTGAATTCAATCTTCTTTTTAATCCAGGTTTTTCTCCCCCATTCTCCACTAAAATCAAGTTCAACCTCCTTTTAATGCTGGGTTCCCCCCCATTCTGCATCACATTCCCTCCCTTCAGTGGCCAGCCCGGTTTCAGCCTGCTGTTGCCCTGGGTTATTTGGATGCTGTTTTGCCGTGGACTTAAATCGCCTCGACTCAAACACTGAGAAAATTCAGACTGGAAGGCAAATGCAGAAAGGACCTCAAACGCTGAGAAAATCCAGAATGGCAGGCAAATGCAGAAAGGTCCAAGGACACATGAACATGCATGAAGCTGGCTTATACTGGCTCAGACCCTTGGCCCATCAAGGTCAGTATTGTCTACTCAGACTGGCAGCCGCTCTCCAGGGTCTCAGGCAGAGGTCTTTCCCGTCACCTGTTGCCTGACCCTTTTAACTGGAGATGCCGGGGACTGAACCTGGGACCTTCTGCATGACCAACAGATGGAGCAGGTGCCTTTGGCAGAGGGAAGGAGGGCTGTGGGTGTGCTTTGAAGGCATGCGGGAGAATCTTACTGTCTGGTGGAAGAGTGAAAGGATCAAGCAATCTGCTTTCCAGATGCCTTGGTCACCAGCACAGCACAAAGGAAAGCTGGCTGATACACACGAAAAGAAGACAGATGAATGGGGACCAGATGTGTGCATGCAACTCTGTCAGCTCAGGACCCATATGTGCTACATGGTGCAGATGAAAATGCACCTTCCTATCTTGCATATAGAGAAAGCATATCTCTGCCCTGACCTGGAGAGCCCAGGTGAGCCCAATCTCAGCAGATCTCAGAAGTTAAGCAGGGCTGACCCTGGCAAGTACTTGGAAGGGAGACCTTCAAGGAATACCAGGACTGGGAGGCAAAGTCAGGCTGTATCAAGCCTCTGAAAGTCCTCCATGCCCTAGTAGGAGTCACCAGAGGTGGCCATGACTTGCAGGCATGCACACACACACATAATACAAAGAGAGAGAGTGAGTATTGTGTATCAACCAAGACCGCACACGCAGTCAGGTTCACACGTGGGCATGCGAACGCACGGAGCTTCGACCTTTAGGAACAATAGCCCCTAGGATCCTGAAACGGACCAATAGGACTGCCCGGATCCAAGACAAGTCCCATGGGAGATGATACTCTGTAAATAACCAATCACAGGGTGTGGTGTGTGTTGGGGGTGTGGTTTGTTTGGGGATTTAAGCAGGGCTTCGGTCCTGCTACTTTTGTCTTAGTTTCGTGTTCTTGAATAAACTATGAGCTGATTCACTACAACGCATCTAAGAACCCAGTACTTTACAGAGAGAAAGCACATCTCTGCTGAATCTACAGTGCCTAGTTTGTACCTGCATTCCAGTGGCCAAACTTCGTGTCCCTTTAATCTCTTTCCAAAATGAAAAGTAGCCTCTGTAGGCTGCAATTTGGAGTGGAGGTGAGCAAGGAGAAGATGAATGAAGCCAGTGGATTGTTTCCCCATGGAAATATACAGGATCTGCCTCTCTTCACTTGCAGGGGGACAGTTGTAAGAAGACAAAAGGATGACAAGAAAAATGGACTGCAGGATGCCTTGCTTCCATTCCTGATATATATTGTCATTGTTGTTCAGTTGCACAGTCGAGTCTGACTCTTTGTGACCCCATGGACCACATCACGCCAGGCCCTCCTGTCTTCTGTTGTGCTCCAGAGTTCGCTCAATTTCATGTTCATTGCCTCGATAATACTGTCCAACCATCTCGTCTTTTACCGTCCCCTTCTTCTTTGACCTTCAATCTTTCCCAGCATCAGGGTCTTCTCCAGTGAGTGCTCCCTTCTCATTTGGTGGCCAAAGTATTTGAGCTTCAGCCTTAGTATCTGGCCTTCCAGGGAATAGTCAGGGTCAATTTTTTCTATTACCCAGTTAAAAATTCCCAGAATTCCCTATGTGTGGCTACTGATCTTGTGCTCTTTCTGCAGAAACACTGGCAAAATGTGCAGGGAATTTGGGGGATTTTAACTGAGAAATAAAATACATTTGTACTTTATTCTGTGCCATCAGCCTTGGCCTTATTGTTCATGTCTTATTTTATCCATCCTAAAATTCATTAACAAGGCTTAAGATTTAAGCAGCCAAAAATGTACTCAGGGGATTTATATCCCGCCTCACCGGAGACCATCAAGGTCAAATCCCAAAAGTGAAATTTGAAAAATGCTAACAATTCCCTCTTTCACGCTGACCATTTTCAGATGTGGGTCCAATTTCCTTTCCACTCCTTTTGAAAACTGGAGATGGTAATGCTGCAGAGCGGAGCATCTAATAATATCTGGAGAAATTCACTCAGCAGCCATCCCATTGATTTCCATGTGCGTCATTTACCTATAAGTTACATAGGCATTGCTATTTTTGGTTTCCTTCAGGGCCCATTCTTCAGCTTTTGAAAAACCAGCTCCCGAAAAAAATGAGCAAAAGTAAAGACATAAGAATCCAGGGGAGTCTCTTTCGTAGCAGAAGGCTTGGGTTTGCGGTAGGAGTAGGGGAAGAAAACAGCAAGATATCATCTTCTGCTTATAAGCGTCTGAGCCTGTGCCCTTTGTTGCCCATGTGAGCAGGGAACCTGATTTATCTCCCCAGAAGCCCTGGGCATGCAAGGAAGAGGGCGCTATTGTTTCTTATTCCATTTTTTTATTTTGTGCTCCAATGAGCAGCCAGTGCTACCGGCTTATTGTAATGCTGAAGTGGGTGTGACAGGGAGAGCTCGGAAAGGTGCCGCCGAGATGAAGCAGCCAATGAGAGCAATGCATTGAATCCCAAATCAGGAGTTGTCGTGGGGAGTTAGGAGCTGACAGGGAAATTTTGCAGGTGGAGAGAAAGTTAGGGTTGGACACTTAAGATAATAGGATCATAAAGGAAATAACTGAGGGGATGTCAGGTCTGTAGTTAAATTTCCTTGTAGAGGGGACTATGTGTACTGAAGTGATGCAGTAGGTCAACAGGATTTTGTTGGCCCTAAGATGTAACTAAGTGGTAGCAGAGAGCTATGGCATAAATCTGCCTGGAATAGTGTTTCCTTGAGGCATGTACAAAGTAAACAACAAACTAGGCATGGCTGGCAATCCCTGAGAGAATTGCTGTTCTGTTTCAGAACAGGAAGTGATGTCATGCTGTTCTAGGAATTTACTAAACTCTATTATTTTTAAAAAAATCTCTATGGTTAAACCATGGAAAATGGGAAATTCCTAGATCATCCTGATGTCACTTCCTGTTTCAGGAGAGGAAGTGATGTCAGTACACTATAGGAATTTACTAATCTCTATGGTTTGTTTATTGACTGATTGGTTTGGTTTGACTTGATTTATACCCCGCCCTGAAGGAAATCAAAAATAGCAATGCCTATGTAACTTATAGGTAAATGATGCACATGGAAATCAATGGAATGGCTGCTGAGTGAATTTCTCCAGATATTATTAGATGCTCTGCTCTGCAGCATTATCATCCCCAGTTCTCAAAAGAAGCAGCAAGGAAATTGGACCCACATCTGAAAATGGTCAGAGTGAAAGAAGGGATTGTTAGCATTTTTCAGATTTCGCTTTTGGGATTTGACCTTGATGGTCTCTGGTTCTTTTAGCTAGAGTGTCATGACACTACTTTCTCTTCTGAAGCAGGAAATGACATCCCAGCACCATTTTTCCCCATTACCAGGCCCACTGGTCCATTGAACAAGACACTCTGGTATTCAAGCTAAAACAGTATGGTTTTACCATAGAGTTCTGTGGCAAATACCAGACATTCCAGTGCCTTTGGTGACACACCGATGTCATTCCCAGTGCCTGCCAGAAGCAACATTGCTGTGTTGCTGGCCATGTTGCCACCCTAGGCCTTTCCCCACTGCTGGTAAGTCCCACTGCCGGCTAACTGATCAGTGGTGGGATCTGGGGGGCCCAGAGATCCTCCACTCCTGGTGGGGGTTGGCAGCCCTGTCTGATATTCTACACTACACAACGATCAGCTTCCAACTCCCATCCCTGAACCCCCTAATAAAGCTTATCTTGAACCAGTCCTGCCTTACTACAGACTTCAGACTAATAAATCATGCTTTCTTCCCCTAGGGAACGTTGGGAACTGTAGTCTTTTGATCTCCAGAGATTTCTAACAAAAAGAAGTCCCATGACACCACTCAGTTTCATTTCTCAGGATTCTTTGGGGAAACCAGAATAAAACCCAAATTACTTTACAGCGTAGTTACGCTCTAAGCAAATATTCATGTGATTGTACTCTTTCGGAAGCATCGTAAATCTTTTCCATGTGGGCTGGGGTTTTCATAACACCACGAATAAGCTGCTAGAGGGTTTTTTCCCCTCTAGTTACATTTTTAACTGTTGGTTGTTGTTTTTTTCTTTGCATCTGCAATTGCCTAGTCTGAGTCATGAGGATGTTGGAGGTTATATGTTCAGTTAAAAAAAAACGAAGTAAAGTAACGAGGCCAAAGATAAACAAGATCCCGTTTTATTCTGATCTCAGCACAAGCAAACTGCCCCGTGCCTTCCAACAAAGTGAGGCAGGGAGCTAAATCGATCGGGCCAAGTAACGTTTTAGCTCTCAGGCGGGCCTTATAAAGTCTGGGAATCTAATCCCTTTCCTCCCTGCTACGTGTGTGATCCAGGGATGGATCCTATCTCCAGGGACAAGTTTTTAAACTCCCAATAGGTGATAAAAGCTTATCGCCTCTTGTGGAACGCGGGTCGGGAACCTCTATCTCAGCCTTCCAGATGTTTCTTTCCTTTGCCTTGAAGTCAGCGGAATGTAAATAAAACAAGCCAACATGTGGATATCGCGTTATGTCAATGGGGAGAGGAGGCCCCAGGATGTACACAGCCTGGCCGGCTTTCATGACGGGCCTGAATTCGTCAGCTGCTTCAGTACTGCCACATGCAAAACACGTAGTAAGTTGAGACCAAAAGCTAGGGTTGCCAACCTCCAGGTGGGGCCTTGAAATCATCTGCTAGTACAACAGATCTCCAGACTACAGACATCAGTTCCCCCAGGAGAAAATGGCTGCTTTGTGGGGTGGACTCCATGGCAACATGTCTCATTTATGTCCCTCCCCTCCCCAGGCTCCGCCCTCCCCAGGCTCCGCCCCCAAAGTCTCCAGATATTTCCTCACCCAGAGCTGATAATACCACAAACTGGCAGATTTCGTTCGAAACCCCCAGCGTTTCAGCTTCCAGAGGGAAATAAACAAGCGAAAAAGGCCTTTTCTGTTCCTCCCTGTTTCTCTCCCATCATCCCAACCCCCCAGCCTAAAATCTGCACATTTCAAACAGAATAAAACAGAAGTCCGTGGCACCTTAAAGATTAGCAAGAACGCATTTCAGCAAGAGTTGCCCAAATTACAACTGATCTCCAGACCACAGGAACCAGTTCCCCCGGGAGGAAATGGCTGCATCGGAGATCTCCTCATCTCCTCAATCCTCATCCTCCCCAGGCTGCACACCCCAAAAAAATCTCCAGGAATTTCCCAACCGAGAGTTGGCAACCCTAATTCCAGCACATTTTCATGTGTTAGAGCTCACATCATTGCACCTGATGAAGTGAGCCCTGACCCACCAAAGTGCCTGTAGGGATGCATTTTGTTAGTCCTTAAGGGGCCACCGGACTCCTGCTTCAATTCTAGGGTTGCCAGGTCACCCCTGGCCACCAGTGAGAGACAGGAGGTAGAGTTGTCAACTCCAGGTTGGGGAATTCCTAGAGATTTGGGGGTGGAGCCTGGGGAAGACAGGGACCCCAGCCGGGCACAATGCCACAGACCCCGCCCTCCAAAGCAGCCATTTTCCTCCAGGGGCACTGACCTCTGCAGTCTGGAGATGAGCTGGAATTCCGGGGGATCCCCAGGTCCCACCTGGAGGCTGGCATCCCTGTTTGTTTTGTTGTTATAGACTAACAGAGGTCCCCATTGAGAATTAATCACCTTTTTAATGATAGGTAAAGGTAAAGGTTCCCTTGCTCGAATGCCAGTCAAATCCAACTCTAGGGTTGTGGTGCTCATCCCCGTTTCCAAGCCGAAGAGCCAGCGCTGTCCGAAGACATTTCCATGGTCATGTGGCCGGCATGATTAAACACCAAGGTGCACGGAACACTGTTACCTTCCCACCGAAGTGGTACCTATTTATCTACTTGCAATTTCTTGCTTTCGAACTGCTAGGTTGGCAGGAGCTGGAACTAGAGACGGGAGCTCACTCCATCATGCGGCACTCTCGGGTCTCGAACTGCTGAAACTACTGACCTTCCATAGCCTGCAGTTCAGCGTCTTAACCACTTGAGCCACCGCAGCTCCTTTTTTAATGATATTTTGCTGATAACTGCATGGGGGGGGGTTGTTTATTTTTTGCCATCAAGTCACACCTGACTTATGATGACTCTGAGGGGTTTTCAAGGCAACAGACATTCAGAGGTGGTTTGCCATCACCTGCCTCTGTGCAGCAACCCTGGTATTCCTTGGAGGTCTCCCATCCAAAGACTAGCCAGGGCCGACCCTGCTTAGCTTCTGTGATCTGATGAGATCAGGCTAGCCTGGGCTATCCAGGTCAGGGCCAACTGCATATTAATATCTACTTATTTAGACAATATAGAATCACAGAATCACAGAGTTGGAAGGGGCCATAGAGGGCATCTAGTCCAACCCCCTGCTGCATGCAGGATCAGCCTAGAGCATCCCTGACAAGTGTTTGTCCAGCCGCTGCTTAAAGACTGCCAGGGAGGGGGAGCTCACCACCTCCCGAGACAGCTGATTCCAACTCTCTCCAGAAACCCGCTCAGGGCAATCCATAAATGAAAACAACATGATAAAAATCAAGCAAACAACATAAATTATCAACATCGAGAACAATCCAGAGCCCTAAAAGTCACTTAAAACAATATTCAGGAGTCTAAAATAATATTTATAAAACAGGACTTGGGCTGGAACTACCAGCAGACCCCAAAAACAGCCCAAACAGATAGAACCGCTCCATTAAAAGCCTCATTGAGTCCCTTTGGCTATGAGGAAAGCGAGATATTTATTTGCCAGGCGAAATAAATTCATCCACAGATCTCATGTGTGTGTGAATGAATCCTGGAGACCCAACCACCTCTTAAGAGAAGTTTCGTGCTTCGTTTAATGCGGTGCAATATCGTCCATTCGCACATTTTGCTGCGAAACAAGAATCAAGAAATCAAAGCCTGCCAATGCTTGGGTGAACCGGCCTGTTACCTGCAAGGCATGATGGGAGGCAGAATCTGAAAGCATCGCCACCATAGCGAAGACTCTGCACCGAGGCCCAGGGTTTGGTTCATACATGCCAGCCCCTCACTCAGTGCTTCATCACTCAGGACTTGGGACTGGCCACTGAATGTGTGAACTGACCTTTGTTTATTTGTTTGTTTGTTTAGGCTTGTATTCTGCCCAGAGCAGAGAACAGCAGCGAACCCACAGTAGAAATTAAAAACGTATCACAGTAGGAGTTAAAACATTTCACAGTAAATACTTCACAATAAACGGTCACAACAGATTAAAACGGAGCTATGAACTAACACAGACGGCACTGCAGTTTGGCATAAAAATCTCAAGAACTGGAGCCGCTAAGCCGTGGACCAGAGGGCAGGTCTGCACCTGATGGGCCATTTGAAGGTGGAAGGTTCAATGGGGGAGGCCAGTAGACGGGATAATTGGACGTCCGCCGCCTCACCCAAAGGCCTGGTGGAACAGCTCTGTTTTACAGGCCCTGCAGAACTCTAACAGGTCCCGCAGAGCCCTGATCTCCAACGGGAGCATGTTCCACCAGGCTGGGCCCAGGACAGAAAAAGCCCTGGTCCTGGTCAAGGCTAAACGGACATCCTTTGGACCGGGGACAACCATCCAGAACTAAATTATGCTTGGGTTGTAAGCCAGTTTGGTGTAGTGGTTAAGTGTGCAGACTTTAATCTGGGAGAACTGGGTTTGATTCCCCACTCCTCCACTTGCACCTGGCTGGATGTCCTTGGGCAAGCCATAGCTCTGGCACAGCTGTTCTTGAAAAAGAGCAGTTTCTGTCAAGAGCTCTCTCAGCCCCACCTACAGGGTGTCTGTTGTGGGGAGGGGAAGGGAAGGGAGTTTGTAAGCCACTCTGAGACACCTTTGGGTAGTGAAGGGTGGGGTACAAATCCAATCTCTTCTTCTTCTTCTTCTTCTTCTTCTTCTTCTTCTTCTTCTTCTTCTTCTTCTTCTTCTTCTTCTTCTTCTTCTTCTTCTTCTTCTTCTTCGGAGCATTCTATTACTGGTGTTACATCTGTTTTTACCTTTTTATTTCTTTATTTCATTTATGCCTAGATTTGGATATTCCAGGCTTGCGCAATCTCCGAAGCTAAGCAGGATCGCCCCTGGTTAGTATTTGGATGTGAGACCTCCAAGGAATACCAGGGTTGTGACACGGAGGCAGGCAATGGCAAACCACCTCCGAACGTCTCCTGCCTTGAAAACCCTGCGGGGTCACCAGAAATCAGCTGCGACTTGACGGGCACTTTCCGCCACCACTTCCTTTACATCCCATCTTTCTCCCTGAGGGGAACCAGAGAGGCTCACATCGTTTTCCTCTCCTCCATGTTATCTTCACCACAACCCTGTGAGGGAGATTAGACTGAGAGTCTATGACTGGCTCAAAGCCACCCAGCAGGCTTCCAGGGCAGAATGGGAATTTGAACCTGGGTCTCCCTGATGCTCTAACCCAGGGGTGTCAAACATGTGGCCCGGGGGCCAGATCAGGCCCTCAGAGGGCTGCAATCTGGCTTGCAAGGCCCTGGCTGTTTCCTACTTCCTTTCCCAGTTCTGCTGCTGTGGCTACATCACAGCTTACTTTACCAAACTCTCTCAATCACACAGGAGGGAGAGATAGGCAAGCCTCTCTTGTGCAGCTGAGAGAGTCTGGTGAAGCATTGGCTGAGGCTCCTCCCCCTTCTCCTCCCAGGGGGATGGAGGGAACCAGCCAGAGCTCGCTTCCTGGCCAGGCTGCCTCAATAGTACACAGGAGACATGTTTTATTTAAAGTTTAATGAAATCTTTAATTTTGTTTGTCTGTGTCCTTTATAAGGTTTATATCCCTGCTACCTGGCATTACCTTTTATGACACACATGGCCCGGCCCAACAAGGTCTCATTTATGTCAGATCCGGCCCTCACAACAAATGAGTTCGGCACTCCTGGTCTAACCACTACACCACACCACCTTTCATCTGTGATGGTTCACCATTCATACCTGTAAACAGTCCCTTGAAGCTGTGGCCATCCACTCATGGACGTGCATGTATGAACCGGCCTTTAAATGCTAAGAACTCATCAGTGGAGTCAACCTCTTATTTTTCTCTACCTCTCATTTACAGATCTGCTGTTCAGAGGACTACCTTTTACGAACTGGCTATGCTCTGGTACTTTTTTTGTTTTCTTGTGGTTATAAGAAATGACCTGTTGGAGCAGGAACACTCTACAGTTAGTTTCCTCCATCGCGAACAAGAGATCTGGGTTTTTTTCTTTTTCCCCAGAAGTACATTCTCCCCCACCCCCAGAACAACTTTCATTGTTAATAATATCCCTGAAAGAGTCTTAAAAACAGCACGACACATCTGAAAGGGAACAAAAAGTTCATTTGAACGTGTCAGGTGATTTTATTCACGTGTGACAAACAGATCGGCCACAAGTCACTAGATTAGCACTGCTGTTTAACTATGGGAACTTCTGTGCTTTTTCACGGGTTTCCCACACTTATTCTTACCCTAGAACGAAGTTTGAGTCCAGTGGCTCCTTTAAGACCAACAAAGTTTAATTCTGGGTATAAGCTTGTATGTGCATGCGCACTTCTTCAGATACAGAGAGCCAGTTTGGTGCAGTGGTTAAGTGTGCGGACTCTTATCTGGGAGAACCGGGTTTGATTCCCCACTCCTCCACTTGCACCTGCTGATGTGACCTTGGGTCAGTCACAAGCTCTGGCACAGCTGTTCTCTCAAGGACAGTTTCTGTCAGAAGTTCTCTCAGCCCCACCCACCTCACAGGGTGTCTGTTGTGGGGAGGGGAAGGGGAAGGAGATTGTAAGCCGCTCTGAGACGCCTTTGGGCAGTGAAGGGCGGGGTATAAATCCAAACTCTTCTTCTTCTTCTTCTTCTTCTTCTGTCAGAAGTTCTCTCAGCCCTGCCTACCTCACGGGGTGTCTGTTGTGGGGAGGGGAAGGGAAAGGAGTTTGTAAGCCGCTCTGAGACGCCTTTGGGCAGTGAAGGGCAGATTATAAATCCAAACTCTTCTTCTTCTTCTTCTTCTTCTACATTGGAACAGAAGTCATCAACCATTACATACAGGTAGAGTATAAGAGGGGGTGTTGCCAGGAAGGGCTAATTAGTGTCAAAATGCATAAGCGATTGAACAATAAATATAGCCAAAATTGGATTACTACAATTGGCAAGGCTTTTTTTGTAGAAAAGGCCCAGCAGGAACTCATTAGCATAGTAGGCCACACCCATCAGCAGAAATTTATTAGTATATTAGGCCACACCCCTGACAGCACAGCTCATTAGCATATTAGGCCACATCCCATGTTTCCAGAAGTGTGGTCATCCAGCCACACCCACCTTTTGCTTCTTATTCTGTTGACCTTGTTTGTTGTCAAAACCCAGGGCTTTTTTTGTAGCAGGAACTCCTTTGCATGTTAGGCCACACACCCCTAATGTAGCCAATCTTAATGAGTTTCTGCTGTTGAGTGCGCCCTATTATGCTAATGAGTTCCTGCTGGGCGTGGCCAACTCTGGAGCCAACCAGAACTCCGTTCCTGTGTGTTCCTGCCCCAAAATAGCCCTGACAATTGGTAAGACCTATGAATAGTGGCAGATTAACATACAGCAAGATAAAAGATGTATCTTACTTTGGTGTCTCAGCTGTGACCGTTCCACCTTGAGTGACTCTGTTAGGATATTAGCCTCCTGAAAGAGTCTTAAGCCCTTACAGTATTGTCCTCAGCTTCACTGACACACACAGCCCCCCTCACCACAAGGTGCGCATCCAAGAGGGGGCCATGCAAGTCACAGGGAGATTTAAGGGAACAACAAGGGTCTAGCCTGCGAATTAGTGGGGGGGGGGGGTTATAAATATCTGGAATGGACTGGCCATTGAGGCCACTGGGATAAATCCTGGTAGGCTGACAGCACGGGGGCTGCCCGAGCCCTGAACGAGGTGTGACTTGCCTTATACGGGGTGCTCCATATGGTGAAGGTGAGGGCCGCTACCACAAGTTGGTGCCCTCCCGATGCAAAGCAATACAGAAGCAGAAGAAGAGGAGGAGGAGGAGGAAGAAGCGGAAGAGGGGGAGACTTGGTTTATACCCCACCCTTCACTCGAAGTCTCAGAGCAGCTCCTTCTCTTCCTCTCCCCACAACAGACACCCTGTGAGGTAGGTGGGGCTGGGAGAGCTCTTTCGAGGACTGCTCTTGAGAGAGCAGCTCTGCGAGAACTGTGGTTGACCCAAGGTCACACCAGCCGCTGCACACCAAACCCGGTTCTCCCAGATTAGCGTCCACGCACTTAACCACCAATGTTCCCTCTACGCTGTGGAGTCTTGAGAGCAAAAATTCCACTTTGTGAGCTACTGGCATTAAAGTTGTGAATGAGCAATTTGGCTACTACATCGATTAGTTTGGTCTGGAGCCATCCTTCCTGGGCTAAGACAAAAATGTGTGAGCCAGAGGCTAAAAAACTGTGAGCTAGCTCACACTAACTCAGCTTAGAGGGAACACTGTTAACCACTACACCAAACTGGCTCTCGCAGCAGCCCTAACCCTGCATGAAGCGGGCATCATGCTCTTCCCCTCCTCCTTCAGGGGGTGGTGGATACAGGGATGAGTTGGGGGCGAGGCCCTTATCCAGGGATGTTTTCCCCTCCGACTCCCCCACCGATAAATACGCTCCCAAGACCAGTCTCTCGCTCCACGATTCGTTACAGCCCCGAGTATTTTGTGCAGCTTACTCAAATGATCCCTAAAATCACCCCGGGCCCCAAAGAAAGAGTGTTCAAATATTTGCTGAGAGTTAGGTTGCCTTTCCTACCAGGCGCTGCCGATTAGCTCGGGGGTCTTTATCTTCCCCGACCAAAGGAACTGTTGACCCATGTCCCCCAGTGTCAACACATGGAAAAAAAATGTGTGGAACAAAATGCAGGCAGTGTGACATCACGGGCCGCCTCAGTTGCTGACCTGGTATAAGAGGGGGAGGAAATAAAAGAATATGTAATAAAGAATGTTTGTTTGAAGTGAAGAAAGGAGAGGAAACCCACACAGGACTCGGTAGCTTGCAGGGTGAGGGGAGGATTGTGGATAAAAGAATGAAGCGGAGGTCAGCCAAAGGGCTGAAGGGGAGAGTTGGCAAAGGAACTGAAAGAGAACGTCTATTAATAAATGAGGAAGGAATTAACGCTCGTGATGAAATCTCACCGTTCTTCTGTACATGTTCCATTGGATTTGTGAGTTGTCGCTGTCAGGTCCAAAGAGCTTGGCGTTCGGCTGAAGTCTTCCGACGGCTCAGGAGGAAGGATATGTGAACCTGACCAAAGTGGAATTGAAGGCCGAGCTCACGTGACCAAAGAAGCCATGTTTTTCGGCCAGTCCATCTGGAGTTCTGACCGTACCAGCCCATGGGAAGGAGCTTGAGTATGGAGCTAATATCGTGATCTCTGTTGTTTTCTTTGGCTATGCACACTAAGTCAGATCATTGGTCTAACAAGGTCAGTATTGTCTACCCTGACTGGCAGCAGATCTCCAGGGTCTTAAGCAGAGGCCTATCGTATTTCCTATAACCAAATTCTTTGAATAGAAGACACCTGGAGACAATCAGTAGCTTTTGATTTTACTGTTTACAGCATTTTCTTCTATGCCCTTGTGTGTGTATACATGTATATGAGCTCACTAAGGATGTACTTCATACAGCTGATGGACTGTAGTCAATGAAAGCTTGTGCCACAATAAATCCTGACTGAGCTGGGATGCTCTGCCACTGAGCCCTGGCCTTCCCCTGTTCTCTCTGTCTGAGTGAGCAACTCAGCGTGCCAGGAAACGGGGGGGGGAGCTACATCACTTTAAGTGCGTATAGGTGTCATCTCCTCCAATGGGATGTCTCTCTTTATCTTAACCTGGGAACTGCCCTCTGACCCCTCCTCTCTCTCCCTTTGTTCTCCTCCTCTCTGCACATGGCCTTCCATGGAGACACATGTCTCTGCAGGTCTCTCCTGTAGAGGCGATGCCCTTACGCTCCCACACACGTGATGCTGGACAAGCTGACCATTTGTGACAGAGAAAGTACTCTTTAGATTAGGCTTCTTTCTCTCCTTTGAGTCCGATCAGACAGCTCTTTAGATCCGCGTGAGACACGATTGCCACACGGATCTAAAGGTAATGTCCAGACACAAACATCTGGGAGACATCCCTCTTCCGTGGGCATCCTGTTTTGCCACGCTTTGGAGCCGTACTTAAAAGATACCACTTTAAATCCTCAGTTTTTGGTTACCTGAGGGACAACTGCGGACTTTCATCTGTATGATCATTCCACCAGCGTGCAATCCTCCTATCGGGGTGGTCTGACGTCAGACCATCCCGAGCGTGCGCCATTTAAAAAAATCTCTACACATGTGCGGATCAACAAGGACCTGCTGTCATGTCTAAGCACATGCGCAAAAAGTTTTTTTAAAAAAACCCACTGCGCGCCTCCTTCAACAAGGATGCACTGTGACACCTATGCGCATGCGCAAACAGGTGTTTTTTTTTTTAAACCCACCGCGCAGGCCTCCTTCAGTGGACGCCATCTAGACAATCCACAACAGAGGCAGCAGGCGATAAGGCGATTCCCCCGGGGGATGTCTGGTCGTGCGACGATGGATTTAAAAGATCGGGATCAAATTCAAGCTGGCATAATGGCGGGATTAGCTGCCCATCTGAACGCACCCTTTGACTGCAACCTGAATGTGAACGGGATCTACTTGAATAAATGTAAGTTTCCTGTCTTTGCAATATGCTTCTGTGCTTCTGCAAATGGTCAGATTCTAATATATTGCCATGACCTGGATAGCCCAAGCAAGCCCAATCCCATCAGATCCTGGAAGCCAAGCAGAGAGACCTCCTTGCCCCAGTAGGAATCACCAGAGGTACATTATTCCAAGAGAGAAAGAACCTGGCCTGAGTTCATTGAGAAAGCTTAAAAGAAGAGAGAAGAGTTGAACTCAGTTCGCAACAGTAGTCGAAAACCGCACCGGCTCTCAGTGAACCCCTCAATGGCAGCCAGTTCCTGAGGGTGCCCCAGACCTTAATGACGGCCTAACAAATAGAGTCCCCGTGAACATATGCAGAATGATTATGTCGTATGTTAGAACGGTGACCCTCCCCATCCACAACTGCAAGGACATTGTCTCCTGGATTCTTTTGAAGGCAAGCCGGTGCTCCTTAATCAGACGCATTCCACACTTAAAAATGGATGTCTCAGCGTGATTGACAGGTCCTGTGAAAAGGAAGGAAAGGTCCCTTCATGTCAAGCCAAATGAGGAGGCTGAGAAATCGACTCCAGACAGAATGAAAATGTGGGTGGCCTAAGGAGATGCAAGACGTTCTTGGCCCACCAGAAGCGGCTCTGCTAAGCCGGCAGGGCGATCTGTGATCTTGTGGGGCAGGACGTTGACAGCAACCCAGGGGAGAAATTGGCCATTTAATTCTACTGTCCTTCCTCCATACATTCTAATGGCATGTTTAAGAATGTATTTTGGAAAGACGGGAACAGTTTGGTGTAGTGGTTAAGTGCACAGACTCTAATCTGGGAGAACTGGGTTTGATTCCCCACTCCTCCACTTGCACCTGGCTGGATGACCTTGGGCAAGCCATAGTTCTGATAAGAGCTGTTCTTGAAAAAGAGCAGTTTCTCTCGGAGCTCTCTCAGCCCCACCTACCTCACAGGGGGAGGGGAAGGGACAAGAGTTTGTAAGCCGCTGTGAGACACCTTTGGGTAGTGAAGGGCAGGGTATAAATCCAATCTCTTCTCTTCTTCATCGGTACTTTAAGCAATGTCAGAGGGTTACAACCAGTACAGCTCTTTTCCAATGCTACATTCATGTGGAATGTTGTTGTTGTTATTCAGTCACATGGTCAAGTCCGACTCCTCGTGACCCCATGGACCACATCACGCCAGGCCCTCCGCCATCCTCTGGAGTTTGCTTAATTTCATGTTCGTTGCATCAGTAACACTGTCTAACTATCTCATCCTTTGCCGTTCTCTTCTTCTTTGACCTTCAATCTTTCCCAGCATAATGGTCTTCTCCGGTGAGTGCTCCCTTCTCATCTGGTGGCTGAAGTATTTGAGCTTTCACCTTCAGGATCTGGCCTTCAAGGGAACAGTCAGGGTTGATTTCTTTTAGGACTGATTGATTTGATCTCCTTACAGTCCAAGGGACTCTCAAGAGTCTTCTCCAGCACCATAATTCAAAAGCATATATTGTTTGGTGCTCAGCCTTCCTTATAGTCCAACTCTCGCAACCATACATTACTACTGAGAATACCATTGCTTTGACCATATGGATTTTTGTTGGCAGGGTGATGTCTCTACTTTTTATTACTCTCCCAAAGAGCAGGCGTCTTTTAATTTCCTGGCTGCAGTCACTGTCTCCAATGATCTTGGATCCCAGGAATGTGAAGTCCATCACTGCTTCCATGACTTCCCCTTCTATTTGCCAAGGAGTGATGGGGCCGGATGCCATGATCTTAGTTTTTTTGATGTTGAGTTTCAAGCCAACTTTTGTGCTCTCCTCTTTCACCCTTAACGAGAAGCTCTTTAGGTCTTCTTCACTTTCTGCCGTTAGAGTGGTATCATCTGCATATCTGAGGTTGTTGATGTTTTCCCCAGCAGTCTTAATTCCGGCTTGTGATTCATCCAAGCCAGCATTTCGTATGATGTACCCTGCATATAAATTAAATAGGCAGGGTGACAATATACATCCTTGTCATACTCCTTTTCCTACGCTAAACCAATCAGTTGTTCCATATCCAGTTCTAACTGTCGCTTCTTGACCCTTGTACAGGTTTCTCAGGAGACATGGGAGGTGTTCCGGGACACCCGTCTCTTTAAGGACTTGCCACAGTTTGTTGTGATCCACACAATCAAAGGCTTTAGTATAGTCAATGAAGCAGAAGTAGATGTTTTTCTGGTACTCCCTTTGCTTTCTCCATAATCCAGCGAATGTTGGCAATTTGATCTCTAGTTCCTCGTGGAATAGGAGGCTAAAAAACCCAGAATTAAATGTTGTTGGTCTTAAAGGTGCCACGGGACTCCAGCTTTGTTCTGCAGCAGTCAGCATGCTATTTCTGATTGCCATTCCAGCTGCTAACGCCCCAAAGAACCACCCTGGTCAGGGATCCTTCTTGTTCCGACCAATGCTCCCTACCAGCTGTGGAGTCTTGTGAGTAAAAATTCTCCTTTGGGAGCCGCTGGCATGAAAGTTGTGAGCGAGCGATTTGGCGGCTGCATCAATTAGTTTGCTCTGGAGCAATGTTCCCTCTAAGCTATGGAGTCTTGTGAGCAAAAATTCTACTTGGTGAGCTACTGGCGTTGAAGTTGTGAGCACTCGATTTGGCTGCTGCACAAATTAGTTTGCTCTGGAGCCAGCCTTCCTGAGCTAAGGCAAAAATGTGTGAGCTGAAGGCTAAAAACCCGTGAGCTAGCTCACACCCACTCATCTTAGAGGGAACACTGCTCTGGAGCCATTCTTCCTGAGCTAAGACAGAAATGCATGAGCCGGGGGCGAAAAAACTGTGAGCTAGCTCACACTCACTCAGCTTAGAGGGAACACTGCTCTGGAGCCATCCTTCCTGAGCTAAGACAGAAATGCGTGAGCAGGGGGCTAAAAACTGTGAGCTAGCTCACACTCACTCAGCTTAGAGGGAACACTGCTCTGGAGCCATCCTTCCTGAGCTAAGACAGAAATGCGTGAGCCGGGGGCTAAAAAACTGTGAGCTAGCTCACACTCACTCAGCTTAGAGGGAACACTGCTCTGGAGCCATCCTTCCTGAGCTAAGACAGAAATGCGTGAGCCGGGGGCTAAAAAACTGTGAGCTAGTTCACACTCACTCACCTTAGAGGGAACACTGGTCCCCACCTCTCTAGCCCCAGTGCCCATGAAATGACTCTTATAACCAGCCCTTTAGATGTTCTCTCCTAGAACTATGAATACAGCATGAAAATATTGTTGATGCGATATTACCTTTCAGGGCGCAAAAATGTAACCGTTGTACTCTGCTTATGTCACAGTAGAAGCGTCTGCTGATTTACTTGACCCTCTTCTAAAGGAGATTCAGGTGGGTAGACCCATGTTGGTCCGAAGCAACAGAACAAAGTTTGAGCCCAGTGGCACCTTTAAGACCGACAGAGTTTAATTTTGAGTCTAAGCTTTCATGTGCATGCTTTTGCCCAGAATTAAACTTTGTCGCTCTTAAAGGTGCCACTGGACTCAAAATTTGCTTTCTCCTTTAAGGAACGCTCTGGTTCAAGGGACAGAGGCTGGGAAAGGACTGCTAACATCTCCCAGGAAGGGACTTGGTCTCAGCTACAGCATGACCAATCCCCAGAGAAGAGAAATGAATGAGACAGTGGGGCGAGAGAAACGAAAGGCTTCGCCACAGAACGCTTCCTTCAGTGGAAGGCTGTGTGAAATGAGACAGTTGTGGCGGACAGATGTGTGAACCTGATTCAGACTTGCGCGTTCAAGGCCGCGGGTGCCATCGGAGGGACCTGCTAAGAGGGCTGCAAGCCTTCTGCAGCACCGTTTTGACGCATGACTTGGCTTTCCCTTCCCAACCAGCACTCCCAACGTCTGCTGAGCAGGCAACGGGGAAAGGTCAAACGCGGTAAACTATCTACTTTCCCATTGACTAACTAGGAAGGCAATTCCATGAATGGAGAGGGGGAGCAGGCTGCAGAGTTTCGGAAGCCACCGAAGCCAGAAGCCACGCATGAGATAAACTGAAAGTGCAACCCTGCTGGTAATGAGATCTTAGTCACTTGAATAGTATCTGTCGCCTTCAGACGAGGTTAACCGCGGTGGAAATATGTGGTTTTGGTAGTGAGTATTACACTGATTATTTTTATTGCAAGAAAGAAAAAAAAGACTTCCAGGTCTGGGGAACGGCAAGTCAATCCACTCAAACGGCCAACGGGACCGATTTCCATGGTTTGCACCTCCTGGAGCTCCAGAACGACGCCACCGAATCGTCATCTGCGGTTCCCACCCACAACGGAAGCTCTGGCATGTGCCGAAAAGGATGACAAATTGGGAGAGATTTTCGAACCGCAATTATCGAAGGGTGTGGAGGACAGCCCAGAGCAAGTTAAGGCAATGGATGCTCCTGTGGCCGCAGAGTAATCACAACCCTAGCAAAAAGATTTGCACAGAGGCGTTTGAACGTGAGAGGTGTGGAATAGTGTGGGATGGTCTGATTTTTGTCAGACCTCAGAAAGCAAGTAGGATCGCGTACTCGGATGGGGGACCACCAAGGAAGGCTCTGCAGCGGAAGGCCATGGCAAACCCCCTCTGCTTCTCCCTTGCCTTGAAAGCCCTTTGCTGGGCTCACCATAAATGGGAAGCTTAGCAGGGTCAGTACTTGGAAGGGAGACCACCAAGGAAGGCTCTGCAGAGGAAGGCCGTGGCAAACCCCTCTGCTTCTCCCTTGCCTTGAAAGCCCCTTGCTGGGCTCACCATAAATGGGAAGCTTAGCAGGGTCAGTACTTGGAAGGGAGACCACCAAGGAAGGCTCTGCAGAGGAAGGCCGTGGCAAACCCCCTCTGCTTCTCCCTTGCCTTGAAAGCCCTTTGCTGGGCTCACCATAAATGGGAAGCTTAGCAGGGTCAGTACTTGGAAGGAGACCACCAAGGAAGGCTCTACAGAGGAAGGCCATGGCAAACCCCTCTGCTTCTCCCTTGCCTTGAAAGCCCCTTGCTGGGCTCACCATAAATGGGAAGCTTAGCAGGGTCAATACTTGGAAGGCAGACCACCAAGGAAGGCTCTGCAGAGGAAGGCCATGGCAAACCCCCTCTGCTTCTCCCTTGCCTTGAAAGCCCCTTGCTGGGGTCACCATAAATGGGAAGCTAAGCAGGGTCAGTACTTGGAAGGGAGACCACCAAGGAAGGCTCTGCAGAGGAAGGCCGTGGCAAACCCCCTCTGCTTCTCCCTTGCCTTGAAAGCCCTTTGCTGGGCTCACCATAAATGGGAAGCTAAGCAGGGTCAGTACTTGGAAGGCAGATCACCAAGCAAGGCTCTGCAGAGGAAGGCCGTGGCAAACCCACTCTGCTTCTCCCTTGCCTTGAAAGCCCCTTGCTGGGGTCACCATAAATGGGAAGCTAAGCAGGGTCAGTACTTGGAAGGGAGACCACCAAGGAAGACTCTGCAGAGGAAGGCCATGGCAAACCCCCTCTGCTTCTCCCTTGCCTTGAAAGCCCTTTGCTGGGGTCACCATAAGTCAACTGTGACTTGACAGCACATACTCACATATTTGGGTTTGAATGAGAATTAGAGAGAGTATCTATGAAAAGGTAAGAAAAGCAGGAGAAAGATTGGGGCCCAGCTAGGTTTTCCCACTCAATCTCACCCAGGTCTCCTCCTTGCTACACACACCACGTCCCTTTTGTTTATGCAGATCCCAGCATAGCCTTTTTGGGTGGTCAGAGGGGACCCTTCCTACCTCTCTCATCCGCACAAAAGAGCAGATTCCAGAAATGTTCACTGGGTTAGATTTTTGCAGCAAAAGATAAAGAAGAGTCTTGAGACACCATAAAAGCTAAGGATCTTGTGGGTTACATCTCACAAAGACGTGTATGAAGAATAAGTGTTTCAGTGTTACCAAAGCATGTGTTGGGGACAAGAAGGCAAGTGGTGGAAGGAGAAGATGATAGACCTCAACTGACAAGTCGTTTTCCCCCCCTGTGCTTTGCAGTTACAACAATATCTTTGATTCTCAGTCTGCTCTGGGATGTTGCCCTTATGAATAAAGGTAACGGTAAAGGTTTCCCTCGCACGAAAGCCAGTCGAATCCGATTTTAGGGATGCAGTGCTCATCTCTGTTTCCAAGCCGAAGAGCCAGCGCTGTCCGAAGACGTTTCTGTGGTCATGTGGCCAGCATGACTAGACGCCGAGGCGCACAGAACACTGTTACCTTCCCACCAAAGCGGTACCTACTTATCTACTTGCAATTTCTTGCTTTCGAACTGCTAGGCTGGCAGGAGCAGGGGCAGGAGACAGGAGCCCAATCCGTCACGCAGCACTGGAGTCTCGAACTGCTGAACTACCGACCTTCCCGTCTGCAGCTCAGCATCTTAACCTCTGAGCCACCGCAGCCCCCTCCTATGAATGTTTCAACACAAATCTAGATTGCAAGTCAGGCATATCAGGAGACGAAGGTTAGGAAGGGTTGCATCAGTGCTTAGTTCCCGTGGCCCTTTCTTACACACCCAGGGAAATGCTGATCACCACTTTGGGGTCAGGAAGCAAATTTTATCCAGGCCAGATTGTCCAGGGATGCTGAAGGTTTTATTGCCATCTTCTGCGATGGAGCAGGGGTCACTGGGGGTCTGGGGGGGAGGTGTTTGTGAATTTCCTGCATTGTGCAGGGGGTTGGACTAGATGACCCTGGAGATCCCTTCCAACTCTTTGATTCTATGATTCTGAGTCACAGAGCAATGGAAACCTGTTGAAAACTGGGGCGGTCTATCGCAAAGCATTTGAGTTCAGATCGATGTTCCCTCTAAGCTCTGGAGTCTTGTGAGCAAAAATCCTACTTGGTGAGCTACTGGCATTAAAGCCGTGAGCGAGCGATTTGGCTGCTGCGTAAATTAGTTTGCTCTTGAGCCGTCCCTTCCTGAGCTGAGACAGAAACGTACGGGCCGGAGGCTAAAAAGCTGCGAGCTAGTTCACACTAACTGCTTCGGCGGGGTATGGCGGGGTACAAATCGGGAAAACAAATAAATAAATAACTCAGCTTAGAGGGAACATTGGTTCAAATACACCTGTACCTGCCTTATACGGAGTCAGACTCTTGATCTATCGGAGTCAGTGCTGTCCATTCTGACTGGTCACGGCTCCCCACGGTCCCCAGAATCTTTCACAGCCCCTAATACCTAATCCTCTTAACCGGAGATGCTGGGTTTTGAACCTGGGACCTTCTACATGTAAAGGAAATGCTCTGCCATTAAGGCACAGTCCCTTTTGTGAGAAGACGGGAGTCACTGGAAAAGGTGGAGGCGAATTTCCTGGCTTTACGGGGCTGACCCCAGCCCCTAATCATTTATCCAAGGAAGTCTTTAAACCGATTTGTACAGCACAGCTCTATTACCCGTGCAGAAAGTTTCTCTGGAATAATTCAGTTTTGCATCGTTTGTGGAATGCCAGGAGAATGCGAACTTTCCCAGCCTTCTTGGCTGGAGCCACAGGGGAGAAAGCACACGCACAAACAGTCAGACAACCTTTTTGAGCCCGTAGTCACTTTTGGAACGTTGACATAGTATGGCGGGCACGACCACAAAATGGCTGCCTTAAAATGGCTGCCACAGGAGGTGGCACAAGACACAAAATGGCTGCCACCGTTTACCTTCGGTCACACTGTGAGGATCCTTGTGCTGTGGTGGCAGCTGCTGCCAGGGCAATTGTTTTTAAAAATCTGCACAGCCAATCAAATCGTCGATGGCCAATCAGAAGCCTTGCTGGGCGAAAGCCCCACCTGGCCCCACTCACTTTCTAGAACTCTTGGTGGGCGTCAGGAAAGGTGTTGGTGTGTGTCCTGCTACCAACAGGCACCGCATTGGGGACTTCTAATTTAACCCATCGGCAGGTTGGCACCTGCAGGACCCCCTGTTGATATGAGCAAAGCTGTTGTGGTGGAGCACAGGGGGAGAAGGGACTGATATATTCTGAATGCCCTTTCTTTTCTTTTCCCTCTGCTGAACTGGCAATGTGATCCAGTGGCAGCCACATCCCTTGAGATCTAAGCCAAGCCACCCAACTCACTCTGCTTCGAGAACTGGGGATTTTAAAATATTTATAATGAGTTGAAAGGTCAGGGTTTCGTATGCAGTGTCCAGGTAGGGTGGCCAGACCCCCCTGATGGAGGCAAGGGTCCCTCACCATCAGGCCCTGTCCCCCCCCAGCCACCATTCAGTGGGGGGAAAGTGGGGGGAAAAGAAGAGGAGGAGGAGGAGATTGGATTTATACCCTGCCCTTTACTGGGAGTCTCAGAGTGGCTTACAATCCCCTTCCCTTTCCCTTCCCACAACAGACACCCTGTGAGGTAGGTGGGGCTGAGAGAGCTCTTTCAAGGACAGCTCTAAGAGAACTGTGGCTTGCCCAAGGTCACCCAGCAGCTGCATGTGGGAGAGTGGGGAAGCAAACCAGGTTCTCCCAGATTACAGTCCACACTTCTAACCACTACAGCAAACTGGAGAAAGAGAAAGGCCGGGGCATTGCCATCGCCACACAGGAAGTGATGTCATCACACCAGCGACATCCAGGCGATGCTCTGGTACCTGGGCAAAAACTCTATGGTAGAAGCCAGTTTTACCATAGAGTTTTTGCCCAAAAACTAGAGAATCACCTGGACATTGCTGTTGTGGCGACATCACTTCCTATGCGATGCCAGCAACAAGGCCTGGGCCTTTCTCTTTCTCCAGGTAAAACGTCCCCCCCACCACCCCTTGCTGGATATCAGGAGGGACCTGGCCACCCTATTCCCAAGTCGGCTGTGCCAAGTGCCCTGCGCCTCTGGATCTGTCCCTCACCCTCCAAAACTGGAGCAAAATGTGTCTGCTGTTTCAATTACTTTGCCAGTTTGTGGGCCCCCCTGGAAAGGAGGTGGCTTTTAATGTCACTGTGAACAAACTGATCGTTTCCATCAGTCTCATTAAGCATTCTTGTCACTATGCATAATTAAAAGGAAGCCCAATCCCCCCCCCCCACTGCTCCCCCGCCAGACCGCATTTCTCAATAGCCCTGCAGCAGTCGCTTGAAATTAGAGAGTAAAGCTTTTCCTTTTGGGGGGAGGAACGGCAAACCGTCGAGATGGATGTCTACTCATTTGCTCTTCCTCAGCAATTTGCTGCCGCAATGACCTGAAAGAGAGAGAGAGAGAGCTCCCTTTCGGTCCCAGCCACCAGCTGTGTCGTTCGTGGATGGGGGGCTGTTTCCAGACAAGGATTGCCAACCTCCAGGTGGGGCCTGGAGATGTCTAATTTTCACAACAGATCTTCCGCCTACACAGATCTGTCCCCCTGGAGAAGACGGCTGGTTTGGAAGGTGGACTCTGTGACTTTATAGCCCAGTGAAGTTCCTCCCCTCCCCTCCCCAACCCCCCTCCCCAGTAGAGTTGCCAGCCTCCAGGTGGGGCCTGGAGATCTCCCGCTTTTACAACTGATCTCCAGCTGACAGAAGAGATCAGCTCCCCTGGAGAAAATGGCTGCTTTGAAGGGTGTGGCATTGTGTCATGCTCAGGACCCCTCCCCTCCCCAAACCCCGCCCTCTCCTGGATCCACCCCCCCCCAAGTCTCCAGGTATTTCCCATCCCAGAGCTGGCAACCCTACTCCCCAGGCTCCACCCCCAAATTCTCCAGGTATTTCTCAAGCCAGGGCTGGCAACCCTATCCCCTCCCCAAACCCCGCTCTCTCCAGGCTGCACACCCGCAATCTCCAGGTATTTCCTAATGCAGGGCTGGCAGCCCTAAACCCAGGAAACCAAAGGAAGACCCGAAGCCTCTTTGAAAGCCTTTTGTTTTCCCCCTTTCCATTTTGACCCCTCTCTCTCTCTCTCTCTCTCTCTCTCACGATCACATGCCAACTGACCTCCATGTATGGAAATTTGTAGCTCTCCAACATCCCCAGAAGCAGTCAGAAAGAAAAATCCTGATCACCTGGTTCACAGACTGGCTGAGGGTCTCTTTACATGTTATAAACATTCCTATATAGGAGGCCCTTCCATGGAGGAATCATTGGGCAACCACCAGTGCGTCCATCATCCCATATGCTGCAGGTGATTTTTCCCCCTCCCCGTCTCCATTCTCTTCTAAACCATGGCCAAGCATTTTGTCCTCAAGACTTGACAAGCTAGAGTTGGGGGTTAGGGTTGCCAGGTCCTTACCGGCTGGCGGTGGGGGGCTCCAGCCTTCTCGACGGGGTCTTCTGGCACGCACACTGCAATGGTGCCATCCAGAAGTGACGTCATCGCATTGCTGACATGTGTGTGTGGGGGTTCCACTCTAGTTTTTGGGCAAAACTCTATGGTTTCTTGCCCTCAAAACCATAGAGTTTGCCAAAAAACTAGAGCGGCCAGCTAGTTGGCAGCCGATCGAAGCCCCAAAAATCGGGGGAACCCCAAGCCGGACCGGTGTTTGGCAACCCTAGTTGGGGGGGGGTGCCTGATCCCTTGAAACCATAAAGGACCATTGTAGGGTTGCCTGCTCTGGGTTGGGAAATTCCTGGCGATTTTTGAGGGGGAGGCCAGGGAGGGTGGGCTTTGGTGAGAGGAGAGGACTTCAGGAGGGTCCAGTGCCATAGAATCCTCCTTCCAAAGCAGCCATTTTCTCCAGGGGAAATTATCAGTTGTAATCCCGGAAGATTGCCAGGCCCCGCCTGGAGGTTGGCAAGCCAGTTTTTAGTATACTTGTGTGTTGACCCGGCTTTACATAATGCACATAAGAGAGAAGATCAATATGCACATGAGAGATTCACATCAACCCCCCCCCCCTTCCCCAAAATTATGCATATGCCGCTTCCAGTCAGGGACCAAAAATGTACAACTGCCACAGTAAATGTAGCAATTCCACAGTGTGGCTTAGCAGAGGAAAGGGGGTGGTGGTGCAAGGGATGGTAAGCGGCCCATGCCAATTTGAAATTGGAGATTTATGGTTGCCAATCTCCAGTTGGGGCCTGGAGATATCCAGAATTTACATTGGATCTCCAGATGACAGAGATCTGTTCTCTGAAGAAGGTGGTGCCCAGGGGAGTGGGGACAACTCTATGGCATTCCATTCCATTTGAGGTTCCTCCCCTCCACAAACCCTGCCCTACACAGGCTCCACCCCCAAATCTCCAGGAATTCCCCAAGAGTTGGCAACTCTATGGGGATTAGCTCCACCCCCCCCCCTCTCCCTACAGTGGTAATGGAGGAAGTATCCATGCACACAGTCTCCCCATCGCTGCTCCACAGATTTAAATGAGACAAAAGCAGTGAGGTTTTCTGCTCTGGTTTAAAAATAAAAGCCCCAGGGAACACGGAAGTTGTACTCAGTCTCAGAACACTGTCCTTTCCTTTCCTTTCCTTTCCTTTCCTTTCCTTTCCTTTCCTTTCCTTTCCTTTCCTTTCCTTTCCTTTCCTTTCCTTTCCTTTCCTTTCCTTCCCTTTCCTTTCCTTTCCTTTCCTTCCCTTCCCTTCCCTTTCCTTTCCTTTCCTTTCCTTTCCTTTCCTTTCCTTTCCTTTCCTTCCCTTCCCTTCCCTTCCCTTCCCTTCCCTTCCCTTCCCTTCCCTTCCCTTCCCTTCCCTTCCCTTTCCGGCTGTCAATTCTCAGCTGCTTTCTGGCAACCCCCATATAGGGTTTTCAAGGCAAGAGACGTGCAGAGGTGGTTTGCCATTGCCTGCCTCTGCTTCGTGACCCTGGGCTTCCTTGGTGGTCTCCCATCCAAATACTAGCCAGGTTCAACCCTGCTTAGTTTCTGTAACCTGATGAGATCAGGCTAGCCTGGCGATGACTGGGGGAAAAAACCCTGGGTGGAAGGCAACACGGAAACCCCGAAGTAATGACACTATCAAAGTCTCCTTACATTAGCTTTAACGGATGAATAACATTTCCTAACCAAACTTAACACAGCTAACCTTTATAGTGAAATTACTGGGTTTTTCCAACCCTTGTTGAGAATCACCTTGGGGTAGTGATTAAGAGCGGTGGACTCTAATCTGGAGAGCTGGATTTGATCCCCCCACTCCGCCTCCGCGTGAAGCCAGCCATGTGACCTTGAGTTAGTCACAGTTCTCTCAGAGCTCTCTCAGTCCCCACCTACCTCACAGGCTATGATCCCTCTCAGCGGTGGAGTCTTGTGAGCAGAAATCCTGCGTTGTGAGCAGACTGACGCTGAACTTGTGAGCGAGCGATTTGGCTACTGCCTAAATTAGGTTGCTCTGGAGCCATCCTTCCCGAGCTAAGACAAAAATGTGTGAGCTGGAGGCTAAAGAAACTGAGCTAGCTCACACTAACTCAGCTTAGAGGGAACACTGCCCACAGGCTGTCTGTTGTGGGGAGAGGAAGGGAAGGCGATTGTAAGCCGCTTTGAGACTCCTTCGGGTAGTGAAGGGCGGGATATAAAACCAACTCTTCTTCATCCCACAATCTGCTCTGCTTTCATCCTTTTTTCTTTCCACAGAAATTTCTTTTGTACCAAAGTCAGGGAGATGAGAAGGTTCTTAGCCTCTCTCTGGTTTGATCTCTGCCACAAGAGAACCTCCTTGCCTCAGACAGAAGCCAAGATTGTACATCTTTCCTAAGGTCCGTCTGTGGGCATCCTGGTACAGGCAGCGGGCCACTAAACTGCCCTTTTAAAGCGAATTAATTAATTAAAACTTATGTCTCGCCTTTCCTCACGGGTCATGGCAGCTTACAATACTAGGTAAAAACATTTTTCCCCCCAGTTAAAAACAAAAACAAAACGGCAAACTTGAAGCTTCTCAGTCTTCAAATCAACTGCTGTCTTTCTCATCACGTTCTCCTCAGCTTTCTTGCCTCCCTGTGCTAAAATCACCAGCCTCCAGGTGGGACATGGAGGTATCCTAAAATTACAACTCATCTCCAGACTAGAAAGATCAGTTACCCTGGAGAAAATGGCTGCTTTGGAGGGTGGACTCTCTGGCATCGTACCCCACTGAGGTCCCTACCTTCCTCAAGCCACACTGTCCCCAGGTTCTACCACCAAACCTCCAAAAACCTCTCAATTCAGAGTTGGCAATTCTATATCTCTTCTTCCACGTCCCCAATGCCTCATCAGTAGGGTTGCCAACCTCCAGGTTGTTGTTGAAGCTTTACCATATGATCACAACCTGTATTCAATATGAACATATGGAACACTCAAGGAGCTGCGGTGGCTCAAGTGGTTAAGACGCTGAACTGCAGGCTGTGGAAGGTCGGTAGTTCAGCAGTTCGAGACCCGGGTGCCGCAGGACGGAGTGAGTGCCCGTCTCTAGTTCCAGCTCCTGCCAACTTCACAGTTCGAAAGCAAGAAATTGCAAGTAGATAAATAGGTACCACTTCAGTGGGAAGGTAACAGCGTTCCGTGCACCTTGGTGTTTAGTCATGCCGGCCACATGACCATGGAAACGTCTTCGGACAGCGCTGGCTCTTCGGCTTTGAAACGGAGATGAGCACCACAACCCTAGAGTCGGATTCGACTGGTTTTCGAGCAAGGGAACCTTTACCTTTACTATGGAATGCTAGATTTTTGTAAATTTTGTTGCAGCTTTACCACATAATTTCAGCCTGATGAAGGGTCGAAACGGAGATTTACCTGGGACATCCGTTGCCGTGGTTAATGCTACGTGGTTAACCTTATATATTGTGGTTCAGCTTCACATGTTTAAAAATCTATTTGTATTTGTGCTGCATCTTTAAACAATAGTCATAAGAGGTTTTTCATCATCTCAAATGGAATCTTTGTGTGCATTCCTTCATGACAGTGTTTTTCAGATTTAGTATAACCAGGGATAATAACTGATGGCTGCTTTGGAAGGTAGACTCTGTGGTAGTATACCCCTCCGAAGTCCCTCCCTTCCCCAAACCCTGCCCCCCCTCTGGCTCCACCCCCCAAATCTCCAGGTCTTTCCCAATCCATAGCTGGCAACCCAACTTGTCAGCTTTTTAAAATCCCTGAAACAGCCTTCTTCTCGTAACATTATCTCCCCTGAGTCAAAGTGAGGACGCTCATGCCACCATCACCCTGACACACTGTAGTCCACAAAAGCTTTCACTAGAATTAAAAAACCCCAAAAACAGACAGACTTTTTAGTCTTCAAATCACCACAAGAATCCTGATTCCACTCAGGCCCAGCTACGCACACCGCAGAATGAAGTGGCAGAGTCATGAGGTGGCAAAGCAGGCCCACACCTTCAGAAACTGGGTGGAGTTGACCATTTTGAACAATCCCTCACGTTAAAAAAAAAACCAGCGAAAAACCTCAGCTCCTTGAAAGGCAAAAAGCTACCATATTGGGTTGAAAGGTGTTAAACCAGACCACTCCCTGGTGTTCTAGGGTTTACGATCAGGATTTGTTTTTAACATAAACTAGATTTCCATCTCAAAAACTGGGCAAACTAGTTGCAAGCTAAAGCCGCCCTTGTACCTGAGGACTCCCTGCTTCATCCTGCTCATATAGAACTGACCTTGAATAGAATTTGAACCTGCTTCATCCCAAAAGTTGGAAGGAAAATGGGGAAATAACTGGCATGGGAAATAATGCTCCGTTCAAACAAAAGCTATGAAATCAATGGGGAACTTCAAAATAGCTGTTTTATGGCAAAGGGACAGAAGATTGCTGAATTACAAGTTATTGCAACACTCAGAACAATGGAACCGCCAGGACATAACAGAGATATCAGCTTCTTATCTCATGGTTCATTCTGAGTCACGCAGTTCCCAGAAATCAAACTTTTTTTGGTCTTAAAGGTGTCACTGGACTCAAACTTAGTTCTCACATCTGCTGTTAACCCCTTTATTTATTATCTGTATACCAACTTTCTGCTATTTACATGATTTACCTGATGTGTTTTTCCAATCTTAGCTGTAGGCATCTTGACTCTAATTAGCTCTTCCTGGCAACCAATCCCCCTCCCACCTATATGCAATATTTGAGGAAATCTGTTTCTATGAAATCTGAAGGAGTATACATAACTAAGTCTCTCAGTTCTCGCTTGTACCCAGAATTGAACTTTATTTGTCTTGTAGGTGCCGTTCCCACATCTGTTTGTTAACTCTTGTATTTGTATCCTATTTAACTGCCATTCACAGATCTTTCTTACATCCAGTTTCAGCTCTAATCACCCAGTACTTCTGCATCTTGACTCTAAATGGTCGTGCCTGACAACATTCCCCACCCTGTCCCCTATAAGTAATGGTTGAGTAGGTTCTTTCCACTGTATCCGATGAAGTGTGCCTTGTGCACGAAAGCTGATACAGTCAATCAAACTTTGCTGGATTTAAAAGGGCTACTAGACTCAAACTTTGTTCTGCTGCTTCAGACCAACACGTCTACCCCACCTGGATCTATGAACTCTGTTACTTCATTTTATTTACTTCATTTATCACCTCCTTTCTCTCCCAACAGGGACCCCTGAGCTTCTCGCATTGTTCTCCTCTCCTCCATTTTATCCTCACAATGACCCTGTGAGGTAGGTTAGGCTCAAAATCTCCCAGCAAGCTTCCACGGGGATTTGAACCTGAGTCTATAGAACATAAAAAAGAATATTTACGTATAGAAGTTTTATATTTATCCATAGAACAGAATGCTTCATTTTAAATGTTGTATTTAACTGCTCCCTTCTTCCCAAAGAGTAAATGCAAGCCCAAATAAAAAGACTTTATGAAACTTTAAAGGAAAGAGAATTTCCCATTAATGAGGCAGCCAGTGAGAAGGGACCACAGTGCACTGTAGACTCAATCGGGCAGCCTAACATCTGCCCTGGGCAAATTAGTTGGAACTGTATTCAAAGATAGAATTATGAGGCACACAGAAGAACAAGGCCTGCTGAGGGAAAATCAGCATGGTTTCTGCAAAGGGAAGTCCTGTCTCACCAACCTTCTGGACTTCTTTGAGAAAGTGAACAAGCATGTAGACAGTGGTGACCTGGTAGATGTACTTGGACTTTCAAAAGGCCTTTGACAAGGTACCTCACTAAAGACTCCTTTGGGGGGGGATATGATAGAAACTCATAAAAATTATGCATGGGGTGGAGAGAGCTGACAAAGAGAAATTTTTCTCCCTCTCCCAAAATACTAGAGCTTGAGGGCATCCAATGAAGCTGATGGGCAGTAGGTTCAGGACGGACAAAAGGAAACACTACTTCACATAGAGAGTGATTAAAATGTGGAATTCACTGCCAGAGGATGTAGTGATGGCCACAGGTATAAACAGCTTGAAAAGGGGAGTAGATAGATTGATGGAGGATAAGTCTATCAGTGGCTACTAGCCATGGTTAGTGAGGGGAACCTCCATGTCCAGAGGCAGTCAACCTCTGAGTCCCAGAGCCAGGAGGCAACATCAGAGGAAGACCTCAGCCTCTATGCCCTGTTCTTGGCCCTCCAGAGGAACTGGTTGTCCACTGTGTGAGACAGGATGCTGGACTAGATGGACCGCCGGTCTGATCTGGCAGGGCTCTTTTATATTCTTATAACTCAGCAAACAGATGCTCCAACAGATCTGAGAGACAGCAAAAGAGCTGAGTAATTGTATTCATGAGTGACTCTTCTTATTCATGTGTTTCCGCACGGAGTTTTCTTCTTCTTCTGCCTTCTAGTTTTGGGTGTGCTCATTCAGTGCTTTGGAGGTGAGAAACCACAGAGCACCTGAGCGTGCTGATCTTCAGCCCGCCCACACAGAAGATAGGAGAAATAACAGACTGGGCTGCCCAAATGGGGGGAAAGCGAAGAGCGATGGTGGTGCAATAGCGTATATCAGACCTTTTCAATGGATGCACTCTTTTCTTTAAGTGCCAGAGGAACCCAAATTCAGCAAAAGGGGGATTATGTATTCTCCATCTGTGAAGGCAAAAGCAGCTTGGGGTGGGAAATGGCGAGCTGAGAAACCAATGGAGTTAAGTGTCCTCTTGCCATCCCCCTCTCTGACACTTATAGAGGCCAGTCCCCTGTACATTGTAGGTTGTGGAAACGGGAGCCCAACCCACCTTCCCCACTCGTCCAGGGTATCTGCCTCCAAGAAAAGTTGCCATGTTGGTCTGCAGAAAAACAGCAAGATTTGAGTTCAGTAGTGTCTCAGAGAACAAGAAGATTTGGGAGGTATGAGCTTATGGACATAAGAGAAGCCATGTTGGATCAGGCCAATGGCCCATCCAGTCCAACACTCTGTGTCACACAGTGGCCAAAACCCAGGTGCCACAAGGAGGTCCACCAGCAGGGCCAGAACTCCAGAAGCCCTCCCACCATTGCCCGGCAAGCACCAAGAACATAGAGCAACACTTCCCCAGAGAGAGTGTTCCATCTATACTTTGCGGCCAGTAGCCTCGGATGGACCTCTGCTCCATAAGCCTGTGATGAAGGGCTCTTTGACTCTTGAAAGCTCACACCCTGGAAATCTTTTTGGTCTATAAAGTGCTACTGGATTAGAATCTAGCAACTGTTGGAAGATGTATCTCTGGTCAGGGGAGGGGCTTGGCCAGGGCTCACCCACACAGAGGCAGGACCAGAAGGGGGTAAGTAATGATGTGTATGAGGACAGGGAGACCTGAGGGTCAGAGCTCAGAGCCAGCAGAAAACACTCGGTTCAAAAGTGTACAGTTAAGACACGCAAAGCAGTATGCCCATATATGGCCATCAGCCAACACAAATAAATCCACCACAATCTAGATTCCCGTTCTGTTACACTTGCACAGACAAAAACTGAACGGGGACGTTACTCAAACAGACAAGAGCATTAGAACTTGCACCTTTATTCACATGTACAGTACAGTGTTCCCTCTAAGCTGAGTTAGTGTGAGCTAGCTCACAGTTTTTTAGCCTCGGCTCACAGATTTTTGTCTTAGCTCAGGAAGGATGGCTCCAGAGCAGACTAAGGCTGCGGTCACCCAAGCGAGATAATGTGTGTGTGGGGGGGAGTGAGGCTATTTGCTCCATAGCAATTTGATCCACATTTGCGCAATCACAGAGTTCCGGGTCCCTAGCTAGTTTTCTGACACCGGGAGAATCAAGTATTTCTAGGTATTTGTGCTCTGAATCCACTATTTTGCCTATTTTGACAGCCACCTCTCACAATGATTGCGATTAGGTCATCTGGACATTCTTCTTCCAGTAGGTTTGTTTTTGCGACTTTCACCATTGTGCACATGCATATGCATGCACACATGCACGCATGCACAGGTGCAAAGGATTTTTTAAAAAATGTGCCGCACTGCCACTTGGGCAGTGTGGCTGTCTGCGATCACACAGGGGAAAGTCCGTCTGTGGCCCGTAGCAACCTGTTTGATAGTGGACTTTCCCCAGTGTCTTTTCCCCAGTACAGTACAGTTCTGGTCACCACATCTCAAAAAGGATATTATAGCATTGGAAAAAGTGCAGAGAAGGGCAACTAGAATGATAAAAGGGTTGGAACACCTTCCCTATGAAGAAAGGTTAAAATGCTTGGGGCTCTTCAGCTTGGAGAAACGACAGCTGAGGGGTGACATGATCGAGGTTTATAAGATTATGAATGGGATTGAGCAGATTGAGAAAGAAGTACTTTTCTCCCTTTCTCACAATACAAGAACTCGTGGGCACTCCATGAAATTGCTGAGCAGTTGGGTTAGAACAGATAAAAGGAAGTACTTCTTCACCCAAAGAGTGATTAACACATGGCATTCACTGCCACAGGAGGTGGTTGCAGCTATAAGCATGGACAGTTTCAAGAGGGAATTAGATAAACATATGGAGCAGAAGTCCATCAGTGGCTATTAGCCACAGGGTATAGATGGGAACTCTCAGTCTGGGGCAGGTGCTGCACTCTATTCTTGGTGCTGGAGGGGGCAGCAGTGGGAGGGCTTCTAGTGTCCTGGCCCCACTGCTGGACCTCCTGATGGCACCTGGTATATTTTGGCCGCTGTGTAACAGAGTGTTGGACTAGATGGGCCATTGGCCTGATTCAACATTGGCTTCCCTTATGTTCTTCTTATGTTCTTTTAACAGTGGCAGAGCAAAACGGGTTGCTGACGGGTGCGGGGCACTGGCCAGATGTTCACGTCTGATTGCGCCCGTTAAAGCCACCTGGCATTCGCGCCTATGGCACAGCTAATTGTGCGTGTGATCGGAGCCTAAGTTATGCAGTAGCCAAATCGCTCGCTCACAACTTTAATGCCAGGAGCTCACAAAGCAGACTTTTTGCTCAAGAGGCTCCACAGCTTAGAGGGAGCACTGGTACAGTACACACGCATTCAGTGATTAAGGAATTAACTATTCTGGAAATCAGTTCATCTGTTTGAAGACCAGAACTGCTGCTGCTACTGCTGAGTAGCTTAAAAGATAACCAGAGAATCCACAGCAGAGAACTCAACATCCAGGCAGGGCAGATCTCTCACAAAAGAGCAGGACCACAATGAAATCCATGGAAGAGAATTCAAAACACCACATAATGTAGCTGATCACTTAAGAAAGGGAGCCAAAGCACAGGTCAAGTGAACTGATAAGCACAGACCACTTGAAACCCATGTAGGCATTCTCATACACACGTACAATCTCTCTTTGGCGTCGTGGTTAGGAGCACGGACTCTAATCTGGGAGAACCAGGTTTGATTCCCCACTCCTCCACGTACAGCTGCCAGTGTGACCTTGGGTCAGTTACAAGTTCCTGCAGAGCTGTTCTCTCAACGGCAGTTCTCAAAAGAGCTCTCTCAGCCCCACCTACCTCACAGGGTGTCTGTTGTGGGGAGGGGAAGGGAAAGGAGATTGTAAGCTGCTTTGAGACTCCTTTGGGTAGTGAAGGGCAGGGTATAAATCCAATCTCTTTTTCTTCTTCTTGGGTGGGATGGTTTGGGAGGTACCTTTAGGTGGAATCCTAAGTGTGTTTTCCCGGGAGTAAGCCCCATTGGATAACATGAGACTTGCTTCTGAAGAGACCTGCTCCCTACTTCTTCTCTTCAGGCAGCTGACCTTGGCACTTGGGGTTGGCAGAACGGGCAGAAGGTTTGGTGGCGGGGCAGGCAGGCTCTTTGTGTTACATATCACTCCATCCACTTGGAGTGATTACAGGCCCCATGGCCTACCATGAATCAGTGTATTGGCATAGTACCATGGTGGTTTGGACTTCACAACTTGAGGCTGTAGCAAACTGTTTTGTGTGATGGGTTAGATTGTTGGTCTAGGACAGGGGTGGCCAAACTTGCTCAGCATAAGAGCCACGTAGAATAAATGTCAGATCTTTGAGAGCCACAAAACATGAACAAACATTACATGCACGTTTTTACTTTAAAATATGCAAATTTGCTTTTTTATTAAGATTAAATGAGACTGCCAAAGATAAAAACAAAAGGGGAAAATGGTAATTGACATTTATTTGTCCAATGATATTTGTTTGCTAATGGTATTTATTTGTCTAAGACAGAGAGAAAAAGAGAGAGGTGGAAAGAAAGAATGAAAGAGGTGGATAAAGAGAGAGAGAGAAACAAATAGACAGGAGGGAGGGAGAAAAAGTATGCCTCCCCTTCACTTCCCCAGCCGCCCTGCTGGGAGCCACATAATATGTGTGAAAGAGCCGCATGTGGCTCCCAAGCCACATTTTGGCCACCCCCGGTCTAGGATCCGGGAGACTCAGGTTCAACTCTCCACCCTGCTATGAAAGCTTACTGGGTGACATTGGACCAGTCATACACTCTCAGCCTCTGACAAAGAATTAGTGGACATAAGTCTGACATTACAAACCACAACATTCAAAAAACAGTAGGGAGACATTTTAGCCTTCCGGGACATTCAGTTGCTGACCTAAAAGCAGTTTTCTTACAAAGGAATTTCAAAGGGAGATTAGAAAGAGAGGCTGCTAAATTGCAACTGATAATGAAGCTCAAGGCAAGGCATCCACCTGGCCTGAACTGAGACCTCGGTTTCCTGTCTCATTACCGTTGCTGATTTCTCCATGCCTAATAGGTAAAGGTAAAGGTTCCCTTGCTCGAAAGCCAGTCGAATCCGACTCTAGGGTTGCGGTGCTCATCTCTGTTTCAAAGCCGAAGAGCCAGCGCTGTCCGAAGACGTTTCCGTGGTCATGTGGCCAGCATGACTAAACACCAAGGTGCACGGAATGCTGTTACCTTCCCACTGAAGTGGTACCTATTTATCTACTTGCAATTTCTTGCTTTCGAACTGCTAGGTTGGCAGGAGCTGGAACTAGAGACGGGAGCTCACTCCGTCATGCGGCACTCTCGGGTCTTGAACTGTTGAACTACTGACCTTCCACAGCCTGCAGTTCAGCGTCTTAACCACTTGAGCCACCGCAGCTCAATACCTAATGCCTAATACCTCTCTGCGTATCACACCCAATCCAATCAGCCTGCTATTGTCATTTGCCTGCTATCATCATTCGGCATCTGAAATCACTCCATTCTCAAAGATATAAGGACAGGTGCATATTATAGCTGTATCTGAAAAAGTGAGCAGTGACTCACAATAGCTCATACATTGCCACAAATTTTGTTAATCTTTAAGGTGCTACGGGACTCTTGCTCTTTTCTATCTGCTACAGACTAACATGGCTACACGTCTTGATCTCTAACCTCCCTGATGAGACATCTGCCCTAGATCCCTCTCAATTCAGCTTCCAGCTTGGGTTCGGGACTGAGACAGCTTTGATGGCTCTGGTTGATGATCTCTGGTTACACCTTGATGCAGGCGAGATGGTGCTACTGATCCTGTTGGATCTGTCTGCTGCCTTTGACACAGTAGACCATTTGGTCCCAGTCTCCCTAGCTCTCCCTAGCCTCCCTAGCTCTGAGGGGTACGGCCTTGAGCTGGTTCTCCTGATTCCTCCAGGATCAGTCCCAGAGGGTAATCGTGGTGGAGTGAGGTTGCCACTGCAGGCCCCCATCCCGTGGAGAGGTGTGTGCCTCCCTTGGTTCTGCAGGGCATGCAAGACTGCTTTTTCAGGCAGCCTTTGAGCAATTGTGATCCACCAGGCAGTTGGCATGCTTCAGCTGTGTCTTCACCATCCACACATCCCACCCTGCTTGATAGTGGATAGATTTTAATGGGGATGTTTTTAATTTATTTATTTCATTTAATTTCTTAACCGGCCTTCCCTGCCTACGTGGGGCTCAGGGCAGTTTACAACAAGATAGTCTCATACAGTTGCAAAACCAATTAAAACCATGAACATACGATATTAAACAAGCAACATACATTTTAAACATTCCAATAACGGATGGCCTGTCTGGCATTGAGATTTTTTGAAGCGGGGAGGGTGCCGGGCAGATGTAAAGGAACCGTTGCTGGCCTCAGCCAAAAGCCTGGCGGAACATCTCTGCCTTACATGCCCTGCGGAACTTTAATAGATCAGTCAGGGTACAGATGTCACTCGGCAGAGAATTCTACCAGGCTGGGGCCAAGGCTGAGAAGGCCCCGGTCTTGCCCCAGGCCAGGAGGATATCTATGGGGCCAGGAACAACCAGGAGATTCTTATCTACTGATCTCAGTGCCCTTTGGGGAACATATCCCTGACCATTTAGGGCTTTAAAAGTAAGCACCAAAACCTTGAATCTGATCTGGTGCTCCACTGGCAACCAGTGCAGCTTGCGCAGCAGCACTGGATAGATATGTGCACTCCGTGGGGTCCCCGTGAGGACCCACGCAGCTGCACTTTATACCAGTTGGAGCTTCCAGGTCAGTCTCAAGGGTAGCCCTACGTAAAGCGAGTTACAATAGTCCAGCCATTCTTGTATTTTAAACATTATTTATGGTATCTTTGTATTGCTTTTATTGGTGTATTTTTTATGCTGTCCGCTGCCCCAAGTCATGTTCAGAGGAGAGGGAGCAGGATATAAATTTGACAAATAAATAGATAGATAAATACCTCACAGGGCTGCTGTGAGGATAAAATGGAGAAGAAGGGTGGGAAATAAATAAAACCAAAGTAAATTCTGTTCTGCGAGCTGGTTGTAACGCCCAGTCTTGCAAAATCACCTTCTCTTCCATTAATAAAAGGAAAACAGTTTTTAAAGTTGAAGAGTCACACTTGTTCTCTTCAGGGCTTGCTGTCTTCAGTTTAATTGAAATGAATGAACATATGAAATAATTTTTAAACCACAAGAACCCCACAATACAAGAACTCGTGGGCACTCCATGAAATTGCTGAGCAGTCGGGTTAGAACAGATAAAAGGAAGGACTTCTTCACCCAAAGAGTGATTAACACATGGAATTCACTGCCACAGGAGGTGGTGGCGGCTACAAGCATGGGCAGTTTTCAAGAGGGAATTAGATAAACATATGGAGCAGAAGTCCATCAGTGGCTATTAGCCACAGGGTATAGATGGGAACTCTCAGTCTGGGGCAGGTGATGCACTCCATTCTTGGTGCTGGAGGGGGCAGCAGTGAGAGGGCTTCTAGTGTCCTGGCCCCACTGCTGGACCTCCTGATGGCACCTGGTATATTTTGGCCGCTGTGTGACAGAGTGCTGGACCGGATGGGCCATTGGCCTGATCCAACATTGGCTTCTCTTATGTGCTTATGTTCTAAGAACCCCACTTGTTTTTCCTTCCAACCCCACCTCCACACACAGCCAGCTGCCACTCTGGTTTTATTATTTTTAATCTGTTACTCATTTTTGTACCTTTTTCATTGTTTCACCAAGTCAGATTTTCAAAAAAAACCTCCGCAAACTGATAATCTTTACAAAAAGCTCAAATATTGTGCAACAGGTCTATTACCTGGCAAAGAAAATCTTTCCCACAAAAATCTAAACAAACTTGGACTGATCGATAACTTTACCTTTGTGGTTTTGTTTATTCCACACTAAGAGAAAACTGTGTGGGAAAGGACGCTACAGTAGCCAAGTGATAGAAACTACAAAAGCTCAATTTACTAGAATTTTACAAAAATGCAAGAAATTACAATTCAACAGGTGAACTCAAAAAGCCGACAGGTAAGTATAATATATCAATACAACAGGTGAACTCATAAATAATTCAAGGTAAATTCGATAGGTATATTCAGTGATCTAATAAGTAAGTATAAATACGAAAAATTAATTCAACAGGTACGTTCAGTAATCCAACAGTACCTGTTGAATTAATTTTTTGTATTATACTGTGGTGGCTCAAGTGGTTAAGACGCTGAACTGCAGGCTGTGGAAGGTCAGTAGTTCAGTAGTTCAAGACCCGGGTGCTGCAAGTCGGAGTGAGCTCCCGTCTCTAGTTCCAGCCCCTGCCAACCTAGCAGTTCAAAAGCAAGAAATTGCAAGTAGATAAATAGGTACCACTTCAGTGGGAAGGTAACAGCGTTCTGTGCGCCTTGGTGTTTAGTCATGCCGGCCACATGACCACGGAAATGTCTTCGGACAGCGCTGGCTCTTCGGCTTTGAAACGGAGATGAGCACCGCAACCCTAGAGTCAGATTCGACTGGCTTTCGAGCAAGGGAACCTTTACCTTTACCAATTTATACTTACTTATTGGATTACTGAATTACAGCTTAAATATATTAGAATACCGGTTAGGAAGAGAGTTTGTCCATCTGTATTTTTTTACACAGAGCTACAGCCTTAGTGCTGTGATTTTGTATCAAACTTGCTTTCACTGTGTTACCATTATATATTTATACGACCTCCGGTTTGGGGCTGGAGTTCTCCAGAAGCTACAGCCAGGGTTGGATCTACTATGAAACTAATGAAGCTTAAGTTTCAGGGATCCTAAATCAGTGCTCCCTCTAAGCCGTGGAGTCTTGTGAGCAAAAATTCTACTTTGTGAGCTCCTGGCCTTAAAGCTGTGAGTGAGCGATTTGGCTACTGCATAAATTAGTTAGCTCTGGAGCCATCCTTCCTGAGCTGAGACAAAAATGTGTGAGCCGGAGGCTAAAAACCTGTGAGCTAGCTCACACTAACTCAGCTTAGAGGGAACACTGGTCCTAATCCTGGAGGGGCCCCTCTTTTTTATGAGTGAATTTTTCAACAAAACTGATCGAGTTTTTTTAAAGTGTTTAAATGGTGGGAAGGGGCTCATGGTATGGCCCATTTTCAAAGGCTCAACCCCACAAACCTGTTCTCCCCCACTTGGGCCTCAAGGTCCTTACAGGAGCAGCAAGGCCCTTTGGACCTTGCTGGATGTTGCCCTATTGTTGCTGCTTGAGAAGGGGCCCCCATCACAGTTCAGGCTTCAGGGTCCCAAAAATGTAGGCCCACCAGTGGCTACAATGACAGAGATCAGTTCCCTGGGAGAAAATGGCATCTTCAGACTCCACGGTGGCACACCCCTGCAGAGCTCTCTCCCCTCCTCAGCCCCCACCCTCCTCAGTCTCCACCCCAGATCTCTAGGCAGCCCTACCCTAAACAGGCTTCCAGGTGAGTAATCCCCATTCAACCCAGTGGGATTTGCTTCTGAGTAAATATGCATGTGATCGGAGTGGAGCTTCCCAGTTCGGGAATGCTTTTGAGGAGAGATCAGCAGCAAATCTGATTGAAAAGGAGAACTCGTAGCTGTTAGATAGTACAAAAGTCAGACAGAAACCATCATGGGCCCCGGTCACATGAGCAGGATAATCCACAGGGGAAGTGGGGCTTTTGGAGCCGGAGTAAAACGAAGCGCGGTAGCACGATCTGACGTTCCCCCAAGGCTCCGTGCTCAGGCCTTTGCCAACCGATCAGATGAAGCGAGGCAACACAGCAGTACCACGTTTGTGCGCATGCATGGGATGCCAACGGGCGCTGGCTGTGACGGGCTACCAGCACTTCCCGATCAGACGCCCGCACACGCCACGGATTTTCTGGAAGATACTGCCTGGTTCCTAGTATCTTTTAACTCCGTGTCTTTGGGCCAAAGCCATGGGTTGGAGACGGGCGCGCCACGCTTCTCAGATGTTGTGGTATGATCGCGCCCATTTAATCTGCCAGCAAGCCATCCCTCTCGTGGGGCAAATCCTCCGTGTGACCGGGGTCATGATTCTTCTAATGAAGAGAGTTGCCAGCTCTGGGTTGGAAAATACCTGGAGATTTGGGGAGTGGAGCCTGGAGAGGGTGAGGTTCGGGGAAGGGGGGGGACCTCAACGGAGTAGAATGCCCTCGAGCCCCCCCTCCAAAGCAGCCATTTTCTCCAGGGGGGCTGATCTTGGTCATCTGAAGATCAATTGTTATAATCAGAGATCACCAGGTGTACCCTGGAAGTTGGCAACCCTCCTAATGGGGCTGCGCTCATGTGTGTTTTCATTCTCTCCCCACCCCAAGACCCCTTTCATTTTGGCTGCAAAGATTTCAAGTGAGTCAAAAGGGTATCAGAAAAGAGAAGAAGAGATTGGATGGGATTTATACCCCACCCTTCACTTCACTTGGAGTCCCAGGGTGCATTCAGACGGGCAGCTAATACCACAATTGGTCAGGCTCTGATTTGATCCCGATATTTTTTATCCGGCATTGCACAACCAGACAGCTCCCCTTACCGTGCGCATACTCCACAGTGGATTGTCCAGATGGCATCCACCTGAAGGAGCCGCACGGTCGGTTTAAAAAAAAAAAAAAAGTTTGCGCATGCGCATCCACACCTCAATGTGTACTTGTTTTTTCGCGCATGTGCGGAGTTGAATGGCTAAAGCACCGGCAGTGGTACCTCCCTCTATATACCTTTTTAATTAATACAGTTCATAAAATTTACGGGCTTTTTAAAAACATGAGATTGCCTGGAATGTTTGAGTGGAGTTCTGCGGCTGTCACGCATTTACACGTTTATGCACATATTGCTAAGAATTTTTTTAAAACGGCACCCGCTAGGGATGTTCTGATGTCAGACCATCCCGACAGGAGGATTGCGTGCTGGAACGATCTGAAGGGGGAAAGTCCGCAATTGGCCCATCAGGAAGCAAAACCCACAGACTTTAACTAGCATCTTTAAAGTACAGCTCCAAAGCGCAGCAAAACGAGATGATCACAGAAGAGGCACATTTCCCAGATGTTGCTGTCTGGTCATTACCTTTAAATCCGCCAGGCACGAGTGCCTGGCGTGGATCTAAAGACCTGTCTGATCAGGACCTCAGAGTGGCTGGCAATCTCCTTTTGCTTCCCCTCCCCACAACAGACATCCTGTGAGGTAGGTGGGGCTGAGAGAGCTCTCCTAAGAACTGCTCATAGGAGAACAGCTCTGAAAGGACTTGTGACTGGCCCAAGGTCACACCAGCTGGCTGCATGTGGAGGAGTTCTCCCAGATTAGAGTCCATGCTCCGCAGCACTACGCCAAACTGGCTCTCAAAAGGCAGCTGGAGGCGGAAGCAGCTGAGAAGCTGGTCGGGTGAATCTCAAACACCGTGTAGCTCGTGTCTGAAAAGCTGAGAGAAAAGCATGAGGGATCTCTGTAATCCCTCACAGTTGATCAGCCCTTGACAGTCTGGATTAGGCCAAAGGAAGAAACAAGCAGGTGGAGGGGAAGAGCCCCTGGGCTTGTGGTTGCAGCAAAATACTCACTTTGTCAGACAACAAAATGACAGCTCACGAAACTGCCTGTACGTTTTATTTTGAACAAACTTTCTTCTCTTCTGACGAAAAAAGATCCCACTTTGCCAGGAAATAGCCCTCTCCCGATTTCAGACCTGAGAAATGACTTATCTAGATATTTTCAGAATGAATTTCAGCTGACTGGCACGCTGCCTTTGATTTCGGCAAGGTTCCTGAAGGGTGCTTTCCCCTTTTCAAAATCCGTATATCATTATTACTCTCTGTCTGTGTGTCATGTTCGCACCCTTGAAGGTTCATGCGCTAGAAGATGTTTTAATGCTCAGCAGGAAAAGCACCTTTCTGAAAAGGGACAGTCCTTTAAGAAGACTGGCTCAGCTGCTAGAGGAAACACCAACGTCTGACCTCTCGGAGCACAGGGTACCTGTGAGCCCTCTTGATTGGGCCCAGGCAACAACCAATCACCTCTTCCACTATCTTGAGTGCTTGCGGTGTTCCATAATCCTCAGACTTTGATTTGTCGGTTGCCAAACCAGGGAACCAATGAGGTGGCGAGGCGGGGAGTTCTTTTCTGAGCATCCCTCTCGTGATACTCTGAATTCCTACCGCCACATGTATGCTTGAACGCCCTTCCATTCTTAGCATGTCTCTTCTCTTTTCTGGGTGCTGTTTTTGTTTTTACTCAGCAATATTCTTTTAAAAACTCCAGTGGGGTTTTTAGTTACACTAGTACTGTTTTCTTTGTGTTAAAGAGTATTTCTGGGCATAGTTCAAAGTGATAGCTTTTTACCTATAAAATTTCTTTTCTTTTTTTTTAACCCAGTTTTTTAATTAAAGGCTTTACGAAACTTTGTAGCTGTTTTTATTGGGATATTTGGTTAATATAGGAGCGTTTTCCCCTGTCCTAGAAGTGTGATGCTGAGTGCAATAAATAAATCCCCCAAGAAGTATATTGCAAAAAGTGGTAAACTTACATTTAGATCCAGTTCTCATTTGGGTTGCAGTCGGGAAGAGAGAGAAGCCTAATCTAAAGTGTACTTTTCCCTGTCACAAATAGCCAGTTTGTCCAGCATCATGTGTGTGGGAGGGCGTTATCTGTACCGGAGGGACCTGCAGAGACACGTGTCTGCATGGAAGGCCATGTGAAGGGAGAGGACAAAAGAAGAGACAGGGACGGGGTCAGAGGGCAGCTCCCAGTTTAAGGCAAAGAGAGACCTTGTTAATGCACATCAGATCAGCTTCCTCACCCAGGATTAAATCCTGGAGGAGAGATCTCTTACCATTCCTGCTCCTTGTTGAGAAATGTTGCAAACAACGCCATGGTGATCCTGTTCTATAACAATCTGGTGACCTCCTCTGAATGGGCATGCTCCATCATGTCTTCAGTGGACATTTGAGATCTGTAAGATTCCCAACAAAGTCTCTGTGCAGGACCCTGGAATGTAATTGCGTTTCGTGATTTCCATGCAGCTTAAATCTGCTGGACTGTTCCTTTTAGATTTATTTAGTGAGTTCATTGAAAACCTCATTTTTCTCACTTTTGGGGACCCAGAGTGGCTTCAAACATTTTTCCTTTCTCCATTTTTATCCTCATCACAACCTTGTGAGGTAGTTGAGGCTGGGAGTGCATGGAGTAGCCCGGACTTACTCCCCAAGCTTCCATGGTAGAGTGGGGATTCGAACCCGGGTCTTCCAGGTCCTAGCCTGACCACTCTGTCTCTCAGTTTGCTATTTTATGCGCTGTGATTTTGTAAAATAAATAAATAAATACATTCTGCAGAACGTTTTGGGTGTAAAACCAGACAGAGATCTTCCCCAAAAGGAAAATGTATAGGAGCTTTAAATATTCCAAAAGCGCTACGATGCTTAGTCTTATCGTCTGTCTTGAACCTTTTGCCACATCAAAGAAGTGATATCTAAGGAAAGGAGATACTGTGTGTTATACCAGCTTTGCATATAAACTGACAAACATTTTCATTGGCCTACCTGCCTGCACAGACTGATGCTCGTTATTTCTGGCACATCAGAAACCCTGGAAGGGGGGTGGGGGGAATCTAATCCAGTTTATAAATGACTTCCAGCCCAGTTACATACAGGGGATTCTTATTCATTACAGATAATCATACAAGTGGCTATTTACATGCCCAAGTCCAGGACAACAGAAATTCAGACTAAAACCCATTTTGTTACAGGGCCAGAGATCTCCTGCAGACAGGAGCCTGTGGTTCCCTTGCTGGACTGGGAATGTTGCCAACCTCTAGGCAGTGACTGGAGATCTCTCGGAATTACACCTGGCCTCCAGGTGACATAGATCAGTTCCTGGAGAAAATGGGTGCTTTGGGAGTTGACTGGCAGTATACCCTGCTGAAGCCCCTCCCCTCCCCAACCCTCGCCCTCTCCAGGGTCCACCCCCCCCCCCAAATCTCCAGGAATTTCCCAACCCAGATCTGGCAACCCTAGGGGTCTACATCTGGATTGTGAATTCCTCCAATGCAAGTTAACCCCCATTCGTGTGTATAGAAGAATCCACATTCTCTCCTTTTAGGCATGGCAAACTGCTGGTACAGGCCAACGGGTGCACATGCTCAAAGCTAGGGATTAGATTTGCCATTCCCCGGGGGGGGGGGCAACTTTAGGGGGCCCTGATCTGCTGAAGGGGGGAACCCTGCCCTCAAAGTGTCGGGCACATTGCTGGCAGGACACTCTAGCATTCAGCCTAAAAACTCTATGGTACCATAGAGTTTCTGGCCGAATGGTAGAGTGTCACCCAGCCTCTGGGTGAGACCTGGAGATCCCCCAGAATCACAGCTCATCTCCTGACTGTGGAGATCAGTTACCCTGGAGAAAACGGATGCTTTGGAGGGTGGACTCTATGGCGTTGTACCCCACTGAGGTCCCTGTCTTTCCCAGGCTCCACCCCCAGATCTCCAGGAGTTTCCCAACCCAGAACTGACACTCCCCCGGTGTCCGAGGGGGGACCCTGGGAACCCGACTTAACGCTGGCTCAGGTCCAAAGAAACATGTGTGCACATAAGCCCTCTGTGGCTGCCCTGGGAGAGGTGGGACCCAGAAGAAACCCTTTAAGGTCATTCTCGGGGGTCCTCAAAGGGAGAGGGGAAGGGCAGAGGTCAAGGACTCTGACATGTGCAATCAGAGGGCTCTCGCACCCGCCGTGCTCTGGTCTCTCAGGAAGATGGATGCTTTTGTCAAATGCACCTCATTCCCCAGATAATTGGGAGGAATGTTTGCCCGGGGAGGAGGAGGTGTGCTGGGATTCATGACCTGCTTGCTGAAGCCAGAAAGGCCTTTTAAAAAAAACAACGAAAGAGCTTCTGGCTTTCGACAAACAACGTGTTTGAAATTAGCAAATAAAGGGGAGGGAAAATCCATCGGCTGGTCCCTGACTTTGAACATTTTATAGTGTTTGCCCGTGGCCGCTTCCTCCATAGGCCATGATTTAAACCTCCCCTCGTTCCTATTTCCTCAGCTGAGTTAAACTGAAGGGCAGGGGTTTAAATCATCTCGGGGGCGCCTCTCCTGCGGTGTGTGTTATCGTCAGATCGGCCTAATGCAGGAACGAGATGGGAGCAGGGGAAGGAGGGGCCGAGGCCACCTGCCTGAGCGTCCAGACGGGATTTGCAGTTTGCATCTCCGTCGAAACCAAAGCCCCTTTTGGGAATCGGAATGCCAAATTTAACAGCTGAAGAACTCTGTGGAAGTTTGAAGCAGGCGGTAATTTGTGCTGCAAAGTGTAGGAGTGTCACCTACCGAAGAATTTTTAGATCGGGGGTGTCGAACTCATCTGTTATGAGGGCCAGATCTGACATAAATGAGACCTTGTTGGGCCGGGCCATGTGTATCGTAAAACATAATGCCAGGCAGTGGAGAGAAAAACTTTATAAAGGATACAAACACAAAGGGTTTTTTTTACTTAAAATAAAAACACTCTTGCAATATTTTGTTTATTTAACATTATCTGGTAACTGACACCTCTTGCTCTGAATTATTGCCTCAAAATGTCTGTGCTGTTGCAATCTTGAGTATGCTGTTCAGGTGTGTATCTGTGAGCTGCAAACCTACTTTTGATTCATTGACATTCACCACAGAAATCTCACACTCAGCGTTCCGAGTCTAGGACCCAGGTTAAAACATGAAATGGCTGAGCGATTAAGAGAGTCTGGAAAAGCAAGCTATGATGCAGCAGCAGAACTGGAAGCAGGAGATGGCCATTTCCACTGCGGGCCTGATAGAAGTCCTCCAATGGCCTGATCCAGCCCCCGGGACATATATTTGACACCCCTGTTTTAGATGATGAATGGGGAAAACCAGCCTCTCTTTCTAAGCGCTTCCTCCTTCTGTCCTTTGTAGCTCCAGTCATATATCTGTGCCAAATGAACATAACATTTCATTCGGCTTGCTGTTTGCCTCCTGGGGAGTGGGAGATCTCCTGCCAATAGGAGAAAAATAAAGTGAAAAGTATCGTGGGTGCAACCGCGTTATATAACTTCCAGGTTAAACCTGGAAGTAATGTCATGCCTCTCTAGAAATCGCTGGGAACTCAATTGGCAAAACCATCGAGTTTCCAGTAGAAAAGAGAACGAGGCTAGTAGCACCTCATCAGTAGCAACTGCAACTGATAACAAAACTCAGGACAATGCATCCACCTGGACTGAAACAAGACCTAGGTTTCCTGTCTCAGTACCAATGCTGATTTCTCCACGCCTACTACCGCTCTGCATATCATACCCAATCCAATCACGCCTGCTATTATCATTTGCCAGCTAATATCATCTGGCATCTGAAATCACTCCACGCTCCAGTAGATAGGACAGACGGGCTCCCATTCTAGCTGTGTCTGAAGAAGTGAGCGTGATTCACGAAAGCTCAACCCCTGCCACAGAATTTTGTTAGTCTTTAAGCTGCCACTGGATTCTGGTTCTTTTCTGCTGCTACAGACAGACTAACAGGGCTACCCATCTCCACTGAGTTTCCAGTGATTCCTATAGAGGCATGACATCACTTCCGGGTTTTCCCTGGAAGTGAGATAATGCTGTCACTCCAGTGGCATCTCCGATGTCCCCAACACCCCTGACTTCCGCTGGTTGCCAGCTGCTGGCTGACAACCTCCACTTTCTGTTTTGGACAGAGTGGGCTGTTCCTACACAGCAGATTATGTTGTAATCAACACATTAGTCTTTAAGGTGCCTCATGACTCTTTTGCTATTTTGTTTTGCCGACTAACACAGTTACCCCTCTGATAGCTGATCAATTGGGGTCAGGGAGCAATCTTCTCCAGGCCAGTTTTGCCAGGGCTCCTGGAGGTTTTTTGCAATATTCTGGGCGTGAAGCAGTCATCACTGGGCGTGTGGAGGGGGAGGTATTTGTGAATTTCCTGCATTGTGCAGGGGGTTGGACTAGATGACCCTGGAGGTCCCTTCCAACTCTATGAATCTATGATTCTGCTTGATAAACAAATTATTAAGACCCACTTTTTCTATATGCCACCATGGCTGTAGGACCAGGGGCTAAAAAAATCCATCACCAGGCATGTTAAGATAAACATTTTCCCTTCCACTTCCTAAGAGTAGATATAATAACGTCTCTGACTTGGAAGGCCCAAGTTAGCCTGATCTTGTCAGATCTTGGAAGCTAAGCAGGGTCAGTCCTGGTTAATATTTGGATGGGAGACCACCACGGAAGTCCAGGGATGCTCACAGAAGCATGCAGTGGAAATCTACTTCTGAAGATCTCTTTCCCTGAAAACCCCATGAGGGGCAGGCTGAGACTTGATGACACTTTCCATCACCAGCAGGAGGTGTCCAAGATGAAGAGAAAATGTGCCCTTAACTTCTAGCATCCCCAATTGAAATCTCCCCCAATTGATTAATCAACCAAAGCCCTTGTTAATTGATCTGCTCGTTAAACCTATTAAAATGGCCTGTCCCTATGCAACAAACATCTGTGCCTCCAACCAGGACCCAATAAATCAAACCCAAATCAGTCACCTAAGTAGCCCCCTCTGGAATTACCCACCTGATTAGTATAGTTCTTTGTGGAAGGGCCTTGAAAAGAACCCAGAAAAGCAATGGGGGCAAGGATCCTCCACAGGAATAAACAGCTTTAAAAGGGGATTAGATAGATTCAAGGAGAAGTCTGTCAGGGGCTACTAGCCATGGTGGCTGAGGAGAGTCTCCACATTCAGGGGCAGTCAGTCTCTGAATCCCAGAGCCAGGAGGCAACATCATGGGAAGCCTTCGGTCTCTATGCCCTGTTGTTGGTCCTCCAGAGGAACTGCTTGGCCACTGTGTGAGACAAGATGCTGGACTAGATGGACCACTGGTCTGATCCAGCAGGGCTCTTCTTATGTTCCTAACTGACCCAAGGTCATAGCAGAGCAGGAAGTTGTAGCAAGGTCTCTCAGGTCCAGGGGTCTTTTGGGGTTGGAGTGCACCGGAGCGCAGCTCTGGCAGCTTCAGAGGGCAGAAAGGCTCCCGCATGTCAGTTTCGGCTGTACAAGCCAATTGGGGAGTCTTTAGGCCAGCCCAATGTCAATTTCAGCCCCATTATATCCTATGGACCATTGAAGTCAATGGCGAAAACATAGGGTATATTCTGGGGGCTGGAGGGGAAGGGGTTTGAGGAGGAGGCTCCAAACTCACAAGGTAGCTGTTTGAGCCTCTCTCCAAGGTACCCATCAAGTTTCAAGAACATTGGACCAGGGGGTCCAATTCTATGGGGCCCCAAACAGGTTGCCCCCATTCCCTCCATTGTTCTCTATGGTGGGAAAAAAGTTACCTTTTCCCCATGGTACTGTTAGTAGCTCTGGGTGGGAAGGGGTTTGAGGGAGAGGCTCCAAATTTTCAGGGTAGCTTCGGGAGCCTCTCCCCACATACACCCCCACATCTCTAAGCAATTGGACCAATGGGCCTAATTCTATGGGCACCCAAACAGGTTACCCCCACTACCTCCATTGTTTCCAAACCCAGCCAGCCGCACTTAAGGCAGGCAAGCAGGCAGCCACCCAGCAGTCAGACTCTCCCAGAGAATCTCAGGGAAAGTGAACTGTCTTGGGAGGTGCTTGTTTGCCATGAGAACAAGTGGCACACTCCAGAACAAGTGCCACACAGAAACCCTAAAAGACCAAAAGGAACAACATTTATACATGTATAAATTGATGGTGCAACCTCATTAGACCACTCACACCGCACACACCTCAGGAAGCATCAGCCACTGCCAGGTGCACAGCCCACCTCGCTTTCCCCCAGTGTCAGGTAGTCCTGCCATGATGGATGGAGGGGAGGGGATGGTGGCGTGATGGGCGGGAGGTTGGGATCGTAGGGGTGTAGATTTATGCCTGGTGTGTGAGAATGGAATGTGGCTCTGGCAACCCCTATCTCTGGTAGACTGAACATTCTGACCTTGGAGGAGTCAAGCTGCGAGCTTTCCTATCGCTTTCAAAGCTGCAGCTTTGCTGAGAATAATGGGGGCGGTGGGAACTTCATTAGCGTAGTAACTTTCGATTCCCATTCGCATGTTATTCCCTGATTGGTAGAAGGGGGGGTCCCCATTCACCCCCTTCCCTGTATAACTGCCTGCTTTGTGTAACCAAGTTATTCTGAACAATGTATCTGCTCCAGTAACCTTTCTATTGCAGCTTTCCAATAAATGCTATTCTTGTTTGAACTACAAGACATGGTGTTTGGCTGACTGAGTTAGGGCTTCTGACAGTTTGTTCAGAATCATCATCAAATTCCGGGACTGGTCGGAAACCCGCGGCTCCAAGATGAGTAGCGGTGAAGAAGACACTCTCCCGATCGAAGAGGAAAAGAAAGAGGATAAGAAACCTCTTGGGAAGAATGTACCCAAAGAGACCCCTGACACGTATGTGCCGGGAACATGGGGTCAGGAGTACGACTTCGGAGGGCCCTACGGGGATCCATATGGGGCCGCCTATGGAGGGGTGACCACCCGAGTCGGACGCAGACGAGACTGGGTGAAACCCCTGGCAGAAACCCATGAAACGTGGTTTGGAACCCCTCGGGCATCGGTGGGGGGAAGCCACCCCGAAAGATCGGTCCGCAGACTGATTACAGCTGGGGCCCTGGAAGACACCGGCCGAGACTCCGAGAGCCTGGAAGGGGCCGTAGTGAGGCGAAGGTGGAGTGGGGAACCGAGCCAGGACCGCCTGATGCGCTTCTTAGATGAATCCCTCGCCCGCATCCCACAGATGATCGCAGAGGGCATCCGGGAAGAGCGAGAGCGGCAACGGCGGGAGGAACCACCAGACCAACCTCCCCAGGATCAACGTCCGGTGCCAGGTCCAGATCAGCAGAACGTGCCAGCTCCACCTCCGGCGCAACCAGCGGGACCAGGACCGCAGGGGCCACCGGGGCAGCCACCCCCTCGTCCATGGGGGTTCTTGCCACCGAAGCCTGCGGAACTCCTGGACGCAGACTTTGATGGAGACCCAGAAAAGTTCCCGTTCTTCCTCGTGAGGGCCGAAAGATTTATCGAAACCTGGGGCCACCTATTCCAACGCGAAGACCGCATGGTAGATGTCATAGCATCCCACCTGAAAGGAGCGGCAGCTGACTGGTATGTCGGGCTTCATCAGGCTGATGGACGAGAACTGAGAGAAATCGATTCTTTCATGTGGGCCATGAAAGAGCAATTCGAGGACGTGAACTCCAATAAAGTGGCTAAGGCGACAATCTGGGCCATCAAGCAAGGTACGAGATCGGTAAGGGATTATACAGCGGAGTTCCGTAGGTGTGCGGCTAAAATCTGAGGGGTGCAAGATGGGACCCTCGTGGAGTACTACAAGTTGGGGCTCAACGCGGAGATTCGCCGGGAAGTCACCAAGACCCAAGACCCAGACACATTAACAGGTTGGATACAAGCCGCCATCACTATGGAGAACCGCTTGAAAACCATTAAATTGGATGATGCCGCAGCGATGATTAACCGGGGCCCTACACCGGCCGTGCAGGGAAGACAGCCCACACAGAATCTAAAACCGAAGGATGGCACGAGAGAACTCCGGATGAAGCAAGGTTTATGCCTCAAGTGCGGAGAAGGGGGCCACTTCACCGCGAGCTGCCCAAGCTCCCCTGCATCAACTGGGGTGCCCAAGGGAGTCAAGAAAAAGTTCGACACGTCCACACCAAAGCCGGTGGCAAAGCCAAGAGGGGCAAAAGCCCTGCAAGCCAAGCCGCTCAGCGAGGCATCGGACTCATCGGATGGCGAGACCGTGCCGCCGGGAAACGAGACGGACCTGCTGTGAACAGCGCTGAACAGCAGGCCCCAGACTCCCAGGCGCAAATCCCGGTGAGCAAACCCCCCTCTCTCTTCTTTCTCACGGTGACTTTAGTGGACCCGGGTCTATTGACCCATGTGAGAGTACGGGCTCTCATTGACTCTGGGTGCGGGAGAGACCTCATCAACCCCACCCTAGTGACAGGACTGGGGGCAAAAGTAATTAAACTAAACGACCCCCTGATTTTTATGCAGATGGACGGCTCCACCATGAAAGAACCTTGTAAATACGAGACTGTTCCCTTGAGGGTGGGGATTGGGCACCACTGGGAGGAGAGGCCCTTCGTTGTTACCCCGTCTGCCCGCTTCCCCCTGGTACTCGGGAGCGCGTGGTTCTTCGATCACGATCCACACGTTTTATGGGGGGAGGGGAAAGTGAATTTCATCTCTGAGAAATGCCAGTCCCACCTGTGGAAGCAAGAATGGGGACCCTTAACGAGGGGGGAGCCCCTAGTGACGGTGGGGGTGGCAGAAGCGGAACTAGAGGGGATCCCTCCAGAGTATCGGGACTTAGCTTCTGTCTTTGGAGAGGAGGAAGCCGATGAACTGCCCCCCCATAGAAACTCAGACTGTGCAATTGAGATTTTGCCTAACCAAAAACTGCCCAAAGGGAAGTTATATTCTATGAGCCCTCGGAGAAGGTGGAGCTGAGGAAATTCATTGACAAAAACCTGAGCAGGGGGTTTATACGGCCGGCATCCTCCCCGTTTGCAGCTCCCGTGCTTTTCCGGAAAAAGAAGGACGGGGGGTTGCGGTTGTGCACCGACTACCGTGGCTTGAATGCAGTCTCCAACACGAACGCTTACCCCATGCCCCTAATCAAAGACTTGTTGGCTGCGGTGGCTGGGGGGAAAATTTTCTCGAAGCTAGATCTCAGAGATGCCTACTTCAGGGTCCGAATACGGGAGGGGGATGAATTCAAAACGGCATTCAATACCCCCCTGGACCAATTTGAATACTTAGTCATGCCGTTCGGACTTCAGGGAGCGCCGGGGGTCTTCATGAATTTGATTAATGAGGTGCTCCACAAGTATTTGTTCAAGGGGGTCCTTGTTTACCTTGATGACATACTTTTATATTCCCCTGACCTGAAATCTCACGTGAAACTGGTGCGGGAAGTTTTGCAAACGTTGCACAAGCATAAACTCTTTGCTAAGCTGTCCAAATGTGAATTTCACAAATCGGAGATCCCTTTCTTGGGCTACCGCATATCCCAAAAGGGAATTGAGATGGACCCTGACAAAATAAAAGATGTGGTGGGGTGGGAGCCACCCAAAACCCGGAGGCAACTCCAAGGGTTCCTCGGATTCGCGAACTTTTACAGATCGTTTCTGTCGAACTTTGCTCAAGTGGCTCTCCCCTTAACTGATCTACTTAAAACGAAAGGGAAGCCACCCGACTGCACTCGACCCGGGGCCAAAATAGAGTGGTCTCCGGAGTGCCAACGGGCATTTGACCAATTAAAAGCCCTTTTTACGTCGGAGCCTGTATTAGCTCACCCGAATGAACTTAAGAAATTCATTGTACAAGTAGACGCTTCTGACGTTGCTATGGGAGGGGCGATCCTCCAAGAGGGGGAGGATGGTAAATTGCACCCCCTTGCCTATGTTTCTAGAAAATTTAACGATACTGAACGGAATTGGTCGGTGTGGGAAAAAGAAGCGGGATTGATCCGCTTAGCGTTGGCTACCTGGCGCCATTGGCTAGAGGGGGCACGGGTTCCTTTCGAGATATGGACTGATCACAAAAACCTCGAGCTTCTCCGCTCCCCCCGTTCCTTGAACGCCAAACAGCTGCGTTGGGCTGATTTCTTCTCCAAGTTCAATTTTACACTGCACCACTTCCCTGGGACATCTAACTCGCTTGCCGATGCATTGTCACGCCTCCCACAACACGACAGTAAGAGGGAGGAGATTCGTGACTCGGTTTTCACGCCTTCCCAGTTGGGAGGGGCAGTAACCACCCGGAAGCAAGCCAAACGTTCCCCTCCGTCCCCAACACCTCCCACCACTGACTGGATGACGAAATTCTCTACAGCTATGTCTGACGCTGATAGGGAGGAGGTGGGGGGAGGAAGGAGTCTCTCAAGATGCGCATGGCTGCTGGACTAAGAATCACAAACTGTTTGTCCCCCGTTCCCTTAGGGGGGAGGTGATGAGCTGGGCGCACGGCTCAAAACTGGCTGGGCACACGGGGTTTGTAAAATCTCTCCAGCTCCTCCAGAGACAATTTTGGTGGCCTGGGCTACGAAAGGACATTTCCTTATTCACATCAGCTTGCCAAACGTGCTTGATGAGTAAGCCCAGACCCGGTAAACCCCCAGGAGCACTACAACCCCTCCCCACGCCAGCTCGTCCCTGGGAAGTGATCTCTATGGACTTTATTACTGACTTACCCCCTAGCGGGGGGAATACTGTCATCTGGGTGATAGTGGATCTGTTTACTAAGCAGGCTCACTTCGTTCCGTTTGCCTCTGTCCCCTCTGCCAAGAAACTAGCCTCAGCGTTCTTGCAACACGTTGTGAGGCTCCACACTTTACCTGCTAAAGTGATATCGGATAGGGGGGTTCAATTTGTTTCCCATTTCTGGAGTGAATTAATGTCACTGCTTGGGGTGGAGAGGGGGGTCAGCAGTGCTTACCATCCGGAATCCGATGGGCAGACTGAACGTGTAAATCAAACTCTTGAACAATATTTACGGTGTTTTACAAACTTCCAGCAGGACAATTGGCACTCTCTGTTGCCTTTGGCTGAGTTCTGTTACAATAATACTCAGCACTCGTCGATGGGGATGTCCCCATTCAAGGCGGTTCATGGATATGACGCCCCGCCTTTGCCATTTTTGGGGTCTCCCGACCTCCCGGCGGGAGATGCTGGTGACTGGTGCAAACAACTGCAGACGGCATGGTCGTCTTTGGCCAAGACTCTGGAGGAGGCTAAGAACGCCTATAAAACCCAGGCAGACAAAAAACGCAGTCTCTCCTGGGTTCCTAAGTGTGGGGAGTTTGCTTATTTGTCCACACAAAATTTACGGGGCATTCAACCGAGTCGCAAGCTCGGTTGGAAATTTGTTGGACCTTTTGAGATTGTGAGAGTTATTAACAATGTGACTGTAGAACTTGCTTTGCCTAAATCTCTAAAGTCTGTTCATCCTGTTTTTCATGTAAGGCTTCTACGCCGGGCACCTGAGGAGAACAAATGGAGACCGAAGCGACCCGCCCCGCCTCCGCTATTGGTGGGGGGGGAACCTCACTACGAAGTTTCGCAAATCTTGGACTCTAAGATCTCTCGCAATCGCTTGTTTTATCTGGTGGAATGGGTTGATTTTGGGCCTGAACAGAGGGAGTGGGTACGGGCGGAAAATGTTCTGGCCCCCCGGTTGATCCGGGCTTTTCACAAACTGTACTCCCACAAGCCAAAAGGGTAGATTTATTTTCGAGGGGGCTGCATGTCAGGTAGTCCTGCCATGATGGATGGAGGGGAGGGGAGGATGGCTATGGGCGCCATGGTGGCGTGACGGGCGGGAGGTTGGGATCGTAGGGGTGTAGATTTATGCCTGGTGTGTGAGAATGGAATGTGACTCTGGCAACCCCTATCTCTGGTAGACTGAACATTCTGACCTTGGAGGAGTCAAGCTGCGAGCTTTCCTATCGCTTTCAAAGCTGCAGCTTTGCTGAGATTAATGGGGGCGGTGGGAACTTCATTAGCGTAGTAACTTTCGATTCCCATTCGCATGTTATTCCCTGATTGGTAGAAGGGGGGGTCCCCATTCACCCCCTTCCCTGTATAACTGCCTGCTTTGTGTAACCAAGTTATTCTGAACAATGTATCTGCTCCAGTAACCTTTCTATTGCAGCTTTCCAATAAATGCTATTCTTGTTTGAACTACAAGACATGGTGTTTGGCTGACTGAGTTAGGGCTTCTGACACCCAGCCTGCAGCAACCTTGGTGGCTCCCCCCCCCCCGCCCCACCACCTTCCTGCCATGGGCCCTGCATGGGGGCCTCCTCCTCCTCCTCCCCACTGCTGAGCCCGGGAAGCATCAGCTGCTTTTCATCTCGCTTTTCTCTAGTATCAGTTCACCTCACTTTCCTCTAGCCTGCCGCGTCCTCGGTTGTTCTCCCCCGGCCAGCAGCCTGCCTGCTGTGGGCCCCAAGTGGGGCCCTCCTCCTCCTTCTCTCCGCCACCGGGCCCGGGAAGCAGCCTCTGCCGCAGCCATTCACGCTTCTTCCTCCCCCAGCCAGTTGTGAGAAAGGCGAGGAGACTCCTGCGGGGCTGGTGGCAGGCAGGTAAAGGGAAGGGGCAGTGGCAGCAGGGAATCCTCCAGGCAGCCCAGAGATCCAGGGGGCCTGGGCTGCCTAGGAAGTCAGGGGGCCTTGGTAGGAAGTCGGAGGGCCGGGCCCTGGGGGGGGCAATGTAGCTATGGGCCTGGTGGTGGTATTGGACTCAGGGCCTTGATGTATCAGGTGCGGCTCCTGAACTAAAGGCCTGGTGGAAGAGTTCCGTCTTGCAGGCCCTGCGGAACTGTAAAAGGCCCTGAGGTCTTCTGGGAGCTTGTTCCACCAGCACAGAGCCACTACTGAGAAGGCCCTGGCCCTAGTAGATGCCAGCCTGACGTCTTTGCCTTTCGGGGCGAAACTCTATGGTTTGAGCCCAACTTTACCATAGGGTTTTGGCCAAAAACTAGCACTTCAGTGATGCAATGATGTCACTTACGGGACTCTTACAGATCATGGGCTGGCAACCCTAATACGAAATTGCTGATTTTGAAAAATAAACTAAAAGGCCCGAGTGTCCTGGGGGTAGTTGGTCTGCCCTTGCAGGGGAACTGGCCCATAGGGATGCCAGCTCCGTGTTTGGGAAATTCCTAGAGATTTGGGGATGGATCCCAGGGAGGGCAGGATTTGGGGAAGGGGGCGGGACCTTTGGAGGGTCTAATGCCATAGAATCCAGCCTCCAAAGCAGCCATGTTCTCCAAGACAACTGATCTCTGTATTCTAGAGATTAGGGTTGCCAGGTCTGGTTTGGAAAATAACTGGAGACTTTGGGGGTGGAGCCAGGAGGGGGCGGGGTTTGTGGAGGGGCCTCAGCATGGTGCAATGCCATAGAGTTCACTCTTCAAAGCAGCCATTTTCTCCAGGGGAGCTGATCTCTTCTCTCAGCTGGAGATCAGTTGTAAAAGCAGGAGATCCCCAGGCCCCACCTGGAGGCTGGCAATCCTACTAGAGATTGCAGTTCTGGAAGACGTCCAGGCCCTCCCTGGTGGTTGGCAAGCGGAAGCCTTCCCTGCGGAAGGGCCATTGCCGCGGCACTATAAAAGCAGCCGCACCCTCAAGAAGGAAACCACACCAGCTTGTCCCTGTGTGGAAACCACCCAGCACGCTGCCCAGACGCTGCCGCGGTGGTTGAAGACAGGCCGCTTTGCCAGGTCCATTTCCTCTCCTCACAGACATTTGCCCAGCGTCCTTGTTAGTGACTTCTCTTTAAAACTTCCGCCTGGGGAAGATCGGGGGCCACTTCACTGCACCTGGCATCACTTCTGGTTTCAGGCCGGCCACTTCCTGTCAGGCTAGTGAGTATCTCTTTTCCCCAGATAAAGAGGAAAGGCGTCCATGACCACGAAGACATCGGTCCTGGAGGGGATTTCTCCCCATGCAAAGAGATGGCAACTGTCTTGCAAACAGAGTTATCAATGTGGTGTTGGGGAATACCTGGAGATTTGGGGATGGAACCTGGGGAGGGAGGGAGGTCTGATCTCTGTCATCTTGTTATCAGCTGTGATGCCAGGAAATCTCCAGGTCCCCCCTGGAGTCTGGCAACTCTACTTCCTCATATGCAGGGCCGGCTCCAGGTGTTTTTGCACACTAGGCAAGGACACCTTCTGGCACACGCCCCCCCCCCCCGGCGTTCTTTCAAGGAAGGGAAGGATGTTTAAACCCCCGTCTCTTCCGTCTGAGTGCCGGCAAGCCAGGGAAGAGGTGGGGCTTTTGGGCGGGAATTTTGGCAGGAGCGGGGGGCTTTTGGTGCCCCTAAGGGCCGGTGCGCTCTAGGCGAATGCCTAGTTTGCCTAGTGAGTGAGCCGGCCCTGCTCATATGTCCATCCACCTTACTCACCTGTGTTTGTTGTTGCTATACCTCATATGGTGGCCCTCGAAGGCGGGTGGCAGGGGAGCAAAGAACCAACTCTCTTCCGGGTTACGGACGCTTGCCTTGCTGTTCCTCTTGTCGCAAACCACCAGGTGAGTCGACATTTAGAAGGCACGCTTGAAGCGGTGCGCGACACCGTCACTTTTTACAGGAAAGCGCCACCACAAAGTGACATTTGCCGGGAAGCAGCTTGTGGTCACCTTTTCTCTGCCCCACCCCACAGGAAATGCTACACTGAAGAGTTTAACGGGCTCTCCCTAGGGGGAGTCTGTGGCCGAGGTGTACACCGAAAGAGCCATGGCCACTGAAACACCTCAGAACTGGAATGGGGGTGGGGTAGGGGGAAGGTTACACTAGGGGGAAAACTAGAGTTGCCAACCTCCAGGAGGCTGCTGGAGATCTCCCAGCATGACAGCTGGTCTCCAGACTACAGAAATCAGTCCCCCTGGAGAAAATGGCAGCTTTGGAGGGTGGACTCTGCGGCACCGTGCCCCACTGAGGTCCTTGCCCTCCCCGGGTTCCACCCCCAAACCTCCAGGAGTTTCCCAACCTGGAGCTGGCAACCCTCTCCTCACCCCCCTCCAGTGGTCAGGGGGACCTGGCAGGCCGAAGAAATACATATTTAGATTTGTTTATAATGGGTTGGCGTAGGGTTGCCAGCTGCGGGTTGAGGAATTCCTGGAGATTTTGGGGGTGGAGCCTGGGGAGGGCGGGGTTTGGGGAGGGGAGGGACTTCGGCAGCATACAGTCCACCCTCCAAAGCAGCCATTTTCTCCAGGGGAGCTGATCTTGATCGTCTGGAGATTAATTGTAATAGCGGAAGATCTCCAGTTGCTACCTGGATGTGGGCAGACAATGAGGCTGGGGAGTGGCAAAGGCATACATGATTTAGAACCCGTATAGTATGTATGGGATAGAGCAGGAAGAGAAAGAGGTACTTTTCTCCCTTTCTCACCATACAAGAACTTGCGGGCACTCCATGAAATTGCTGAGCAGTCGGGTTAGAACAGTTAAAAGGAAGTCCTTCTTCACCCAAAGAGTGATTAACACATGGAATTCACTGCCGCAGGAGGTGGTGGCAGCTACAAGCATGGACGGCTTCAAGAGGGAATTGGAGAAGCATATGGAGAAGTCCATCGTTGGCTATTAGCCTTGGACTGCATGGAGATCAAATCATTCAATCCTAAAAGAAATCAACCCCGACTGTTCCCTGGAAGGCCAGATCCTGAAGTTGAAGCTCAAATACTTTGGCCCCCAAATGAGAAGGGAGCACTCACTGGAGAAGACCCTGATGCTGGGAAAGATTGAAGGTCAAAGAAGAAGGGGAAGGCAAAGGACGAGATGGTGAGGCAGTGTCATCGATGCAACGAACATGGAATTGAGCAAACTTCAGAGGACAGTGGAAGACAGGAGGGCCTGGCGTGATCTGGTCCATGGGGTCGCAAAGAGTCGGACTCGACTGTGTGACTGAACAACAACAAATAGATAGGATCTCTCAGTCTGGGGCAAGTGATGCTCTGTATTCTTGGTGCCTGGTGGGGGGGCATCAGTGGGAGGGCTTCTAGTGTCCTGGCCCCACTGCTGGAATTCCTGGTGGCCCCTGGTATTTCTGGCCACTGTGTGACACAGAGTGTTGGACTGGATGGGCCATTGGCCTGATCCAACACTGGCTTCTCTTATGTTCTTATGGCCCTGCTGATGGACCTCCTGATGGCACTTGGTATTTCTGGCCACTGTGTGACACAGAGTGTTGGACTGGATGGGCCATTGGCCTGATCCAACACTGGCTTCTCTTATGTTCTTATGGCCCTGCTGATGGACCTCCTGATGGCACTTGGTATTTCTGGCCACTGTGTGACACAGAGTGTTGGACTGGATGGGCCATTGGCCTGATCCAACACTGGCTTCTCTTATGTTCTTATGTATTCTTTTGAATAGCTGTTGGGTGACGACGTAATAAGACACTCATCAGTGCACTTAACAAATAACATCCCCTTTTCCCTTCCTCAAACATTACGAAGCTGTCGATTTTCCTTCTAACTAAAAAGGTCAGCCAGTTCTTTAAAACTGTCATTCTCGGGCAGCAGAACGAGGTGGCAGGAATGGGGGGGGGGAATTCTTTAGGTAGGGGAATACCATTTGAAATGCATCCCACATTAAAAACTCCGGGTAAATTAAAAGGGCGGGGAGGGGAAGAGCCCCTGGGGACCACGTTCGGCCTTCGTTCTCTTATGCACTGATCCAGTTTTCCACTAGAAGGAACGTTTTACTACAGAGGAATCTTGAAATGTGTAATCCCTTACTTGAATGTTGAGGCAGTGCAAAAACCCATTCTGTCACCTCAGCTCTCTGCTCCCTCATGTGGCCGCGGGGTGCAGAGTCTAGGGCTGCCGACCTCCAGGTGATGGCTGGAGATCCGGAATGGCAACTGATCTCCAGACAACATCAACCATTTGTTTATTATTTATTTAAAAAGTTTGTTCCACTTCTCCTGGAGAAAAGGGCTGCTTTGGGAAATTGCCTGTACGGCGTTATGCCTTGCTGCAGAAGAAGAAGAAGAGGAGGAGGAGATTGGGTTTATACCCCGCCCTTCACTACTAGAAGTAGTCTCAGAGCGGCTTACAATCTTCTTTCCTTTCCCCTCCATACAACAGACAACCTGTGAGGTAGGTGGGGCTGAGAGAGCTCTGAGAGAACTGCCCTTGAGAGAACAGCTCTGACAGAACTTGTGACTGACCAAAGGTCAAACCAGCTGGCTGCATGTGGAGGAGTGGGGAATCAAACACAGTTCTCCCAGATTAGAGTCTGTGCTCCTAATCACTACACCCAACTGGGTCTCACTGAGGTCCCTCCCCTTCCTAAACACCACTCCCCCAAGCTCACTGGAGACAAACTAGTATCTAAAGTATCCTATAAGAAGACACTACCAGTAATAACTATTCTGTTCTGCCCAGCTCTCCTAGACCCTTGGGTCTCAATAGGATGTACATACCCCCCACAAATATGCTGTGGGTCTGAATCTGGGACCTGTCACATGGATTGCAAAACATGTGCTCTGCAGCTGATGTGCGACTCGTCATGATCGTTCATGCCACTGGGTCAGCACAGCAGATCTCTTGCTTGCCGTTTGCCAGTAGGGAGCTGATACTGCGGTGAGCTGTTCAAATGTGTCTGAGTGAATTCAGATGTGTCTCCTTTTGAGCAATTCTGTTACTCTCTCGAACGATCAGACTGCTTTCTCTGCCCCCTCCCTGCCACCCAGTTTATAAAAGGCACATAGTAAAAAGGAGGGGGGAAATCAGCTTGAGATTTTTGAGATGAAACTTACTATTTAGATGTCCCTTTGGCCCCTGAAACAAGCTAACCTTTCAGGCAGTTCTTTGGGACCACCTCATGAACAGCTGCTGCTGACTGTGCAGTCATGAAACACAGGCAAGGCAATCTGTCCGATGCTGGTGATTTAAAGGCATAGATAACCATGCGGGCCCAAAGAGGGGACAAATAACAAGAAATTCCATGCAGCCTCCGGGTTCATTGGAGCAAGACACGCTTCGGCATCGCCTTCGTGTCTGGCAGGAACCCCCCTTCAGAAACAGCTGCTTCCATCATAGGAGGATACTTGGCTTTAAAAAAAACCTCCCTACAGTTGCTAGGGTTGCCAACTCCATGTTGAGAAATTCCTGGAGATTTGCGAGCAGAGTCCAGGTAACAGATGGCGTGCAAGACCTCCACCTGAGTCTCTGGAGAGCCACTGCCGGTCTGAGTAGACAATATCGGCTTTGACAGATTGAAGGTCTGATTCAGTGTAAGGCAGCTTCGTGTGTCCCTCCTGCTTCATACAGCAGTGAACCAGAGAAGCCAAAGACTCCCTGTTCCTAGGGTTGCCAATCTCCAGGTGGCAGCTGAAAATCTCCTGGGATGATGATGAAGAAGGAGGAGGAGGAGGAAGGAGGAGGAGGAGGAAGAGGGGATTGGATTAATACCCCGCCCTTCACTCAGAGTCTCAGAGCAGCTTACAAACTTCTTTCCCTTCCCCTCCCCTCAACAGACACCCTGCGAGGTAGGTGGGGCTGAGAGAGCTCTGACAGAAACTGCTCTTTCAAGGACAACTCTGACAGAACTATGGCTTGCCCAAGGTCATCCAGCAGGTGCAAGTGGAGGAGTGGGGAATCAAACCCGGTTCTCCCAAATTAGAGTCTGCACACTTAACTACGTCAGACGGATCTCTGGGTGATAGATCTCAGTTCATGTGGGGGAAATGGCTGCTTGGGAAGATGGAATCTATGGCATTGAAGCCCCTCCCCAGGCCCAGGCTCCACCCCCAAATCTCCAGGTATTTCCCAACCTGGAGCTGAAAACCCTACCTGTTGCTGTCCGTCCCCCCCCACCGCCCCCAGCACTGCTCTCCAGAGCCTTATTGCCTCTTTTTCCGCATGGAGCGATTTAAGACTTCTTTTCAAAAAATCCTGCTATGCAGTCAAGGGAAATCAGCAGCCATGAAGTGGATGTGAATATGGAAGGCAACGTTGGACGTTGTGTCCAAACGTTTGTACCAAACCCTTTCAGAATCATTCTCAGCTGGGATTGTATAGAGAGGATGACTTACAAATTAATCACCTCTGACTAAGGACAATTGAGGAAAAAACAGCCTCATAATAATTATGAAATCATTTTTTCTGTGGGTTAAAAGAAAACCCCAAGCCCACTTCCTCTGTTATAGCCCTTAAGCCTCGCCAGGCCCAAGAGGGCTTCACGAATTAGCCATGCTTTGCTCCGTCCTCCAGGGTGGTGCATGTGCGTGCATGTGCAAGGGGAGCAGTATGCTCAGTCTGGCAGGGAGGCAACGGAAAGGGATCTCACCCACTCCCTCCCCCCCACTCCCTGGAGTTGCCCGTTTATGTGAGAGCCAGTTTAGTATAGTGGTTAAGTGTGCAGACTCTAATCTGGGAGAACCGGGTTTGATTTCCCACTCCTCCACTCACAGGTGCTGGATGACCTTGGGCAAGCCATAGTTCTGTCAGAGCTGTTCTCTTGAGGACAGTCCTGGAAAGAGCTCTCTCAGCCCCACCTATCTCACAGGGTGTCTGTTGTGGAGAGGGGAAGGGAAAGGAGTTTGTAAACTGCCTTGAGATTCCAAGTGAAGGGCGGGCTATAAATCCAGGTTATTGTTATTATTACTATTATTATTATTATTATATAACAGAGGGCTATAACAGAGGAAGTGGGCTTGGGTTTTTTTTAACCCACAGAAAAAATGATTTCATAATTATTATGCGGCTGTTTTTTCCTCAATTGTCCTTAGTCAGAGGTGATGATGATGATGATGATGATGATGATATTTCCACGCTTCTGCACTAAAGGTAGGTTGGCAGAGGAGGATACAATCCCATGCATGACAAATCTAGTGTGCATGCGCTAATAAAGAAGGGGAGCTTCTGCAGTGCATTGCACCTTTGTGCATTGTGCATTGCACAAAGTTCAAATCCAATGGCACCTTTAAGACAAACAAAGGTATGAGCTTCCGTGTGCCCGCACGCTTCATCAGACAATAAAATGGAATAACATATCATAGTTGTATATATAGGGGTGTCTTGTTAAATTAGCATGCAAAACAGTGGAGATATTTCAACAGATCGAAAGAGTGACAACTAGGATATGTAACTCCGTTTTCTCGTGTGACGACGTCTGCATGCACAGGAAAGCTCGCACCCTGAATAAAAGTTTGCTGGATTTAAAGGTGCCCCTGGACTCAAACTTTGTTCTGCTGCTTCAGACCAACACGGCTACCCTACCTTGACCTGCGTGTGTGTCAAGTTCGGTCAAGTGTCACAGGGACCAGAAACAGAGAGACTGCCCTTCCTCAAAACAGACAGGTGTGGACGGTGTGAGGTTCCTGCTTCTTTTCTCCTTCATTTCCCCTCCCTCCTCTCTAGCTGTTTCCCATCCCTGAGGTCAAGTATTTGGGCAGCGATATAACACTCCTAGTCCTCACAGCTCCGCAACAAGAGGTGCCAGTGGCTGGCGCCCATCGAGAAGCACCTCTTTAGGCTTGCGGCATCTGGGGAAAGAGCTTTCGGTGCTCTCTTTTCCACTTTCTTTTTCTCATCATCGTTAACAGGCTCCAGTTGGCAGGAAGGCAGGCCGGTGGAGAGAAGGGGCTTCTGCTGCCTCATTTTCCGGGGGTGGGGGTTGGAAAGGCTGCTTATCGGCTCAGGGGGCCGTGGAAAAGAGGCGGGAAGGGGCCACGGATGAGATTTAGCCAAAGCTCTTTCCTGAGCGTGAGCCCAGCGCAGTGGCGCTCATAAACAAACACTGCCAGACATCAAAAGGAAGGCCCGTCCATCTAGGGAGGGTTACTGCAAACAATGGACGGGGAAGCCGAGCGTATATAGGGGCTGGGGTGGGGGTTGGGGGGGGTCAGCAGCTGACTGTCTGCGGCTTTGAACGTTTAACCCTTTGTGCCCGGAGAAGTTGGCTTTGGAGGGCATCCCACACCCACAGATGGGCGCATTCTGCAGGAGTTTGCTGCTCATGGGCCCAGAAGGAATCCCACGCACACCGACCCTTTTTGTTTCGGAAGCAACTTTCTAGCCTCTTCGGATTGCAAAAGGCAAGGCGGGAAACGCCAGTCAGGAACTGGGAGGAAGCTGTACGAAGGAAACCACCCCAGATTAACACGGGGGTCGCCCGCGGCCTTCCAGTTTCCTTGTGTGCTTTGCAGTGCATGTGTGTGACTTCACTCGGAAGGGGCAGCGAGAAGGACACCCGGGAGTAGAGTTGCCAACCGCCAGGCGGTGGCTGGAGATCCCCAGCTATTGCAACTGATCTTCAGGTGGCAGAGATCAGTTCCCCTGGAGAAAACACAGTGTTGGAAAGTGGACTCTATGGCATTGCACCCCCGTTGAAGTCCCTCCCCTCCCCAAACCCCGCCCTCCTCAGGCTCCACTCCCCAAAATCTCCAGGTATTTCCCAACCGGAAGCCCATTACCTTACCCAGGAGGGAAGGCAGCAGGGTATAGCCTGATCAAGTCAGATCCTGGAAACTAAGCAGGGTGGGTGTTTGGAAGAGAGACCACCAAGGAAGACTCTGCAGAGGAAGGCAATGGCAAACTACCTCTGCTTCTCACTGGCTTTGAAAGCCTCTTGCTGGGGTCACCGTAAGTTGGAAGCTAAGCAGGGTCAGTACTTGGAAGAGAGACCGCCAAGGAAGACTCTGCAGAGGAAGGGAATGGCAAACCACCTCTGCTTCTCACCTGCCTTGAAAGCCCCTTCCTTTCTGGGGACACCATAAGCTGGAGGCTAAGTGGGAAGACCACCAAGGAAGACTCTGCAGAGGACAGAAAAGGCAAACTACCTCTGTTTCTCATTTGCCTGGAAAGCTCCTTGCTGGGGTCCATATAAATCAATTGTGACTTGACAGCACTTACATACCTAGGACAGCCAGTGTGTTGGAGTGGCTCCCGCTCAGATCAGAGCGAAGAAGGGCTGAGTTCAGATTCCCAGTTAGCCTTTTTAATTTTGTCCAGTTCACATGTGCGTAGTCATCGCTGGGCGATTCCTGCTGGATTGCCAACAGGCCTGGAGAAAGATGTCCTGTCTTGAGAAATCGAGGGATATCAGGCACGTGTGAATGGGCCCGTAGAAGAAACAGACCCTTCTTGTCTAAAAATGAAAATGTGCTTGGGTTTTATGATAACATCAAGGTCACAATGCTATCGATTTCATTCCGCCTTATTACCAAGAATCTCAGTGCAAGCGATCTTCCATTATACTCCCAACAATAACTGTAGGAGGCAGCTTAAGCAGAGAGAGAGAGAGAGAGAGAAGAAGAAGAAGAAGAAGAAGAAGAAGAAGAAGAAGAAGAAGAAGAAGAAGAAGAAGAAGAAGAAGAAGAAGAAGAAGAAGAAGAAGAAGAAGAAGAAGAAGAAGAAGAAGAAGAAGAAGAAGAGGAGATTGGATTTATACCCCGCCCTTCACTGCCCAAAGGCGTCTCAGAGCGGCTTACAAACTCCTTTCCCTTCCCCTCCCCACAACAGACACCCTGTGAGGTAGGTGGGGCTGAGAGAGCTCTGACAGAAACTGTCCTTGAGAGAACAGCCGTGCCAGAGCTTGTGACTGACCCAAGGTCACATCAGCAGGTGCAAGTGGAGGAGTGGGGGGATCAGACCCGGTTCTCCCAGATAAGAGTCCGTGCACTTAACCACTACACCAAACTGGCTCGTGAACACGTGGAGGTATGGAGAAGGGAGGGACCACAATAGGGTACAATGCCGTAGAGTTCACCCTCCAAAGCAGCCATTTTCTCCAAGGAACTGATCTCTTAGAATCATAGAATCGTAGAGTCGGAAGGGATCTCCAGGGTCATCTAGTCCAACCCCCTGCACAAGGCAGGAAATTCTCAGATACCTCCCCCACACACGCACACCCCCAGTGGCCGCTGTTCCAGTTGTCTGGAGACCAACTGTAATTAGGGATGCCAGCCTCCAGGTGGGACCTCGCAATCCCTCAGAATTACAGCTTGTCTCCCGACTAGAGAGATCCGTCCACCTGGAGAAAATGGATGCTCCAGGGTGGGTGTGTGGGTGTGGACTCTGTGGCATTGAACCCCACTGAGGTCCCTGTCCTCCCCAGGCTCTACCCCCAAATCTCCAGGAGTTTCCTAACCTGGAGCTGGCACCCTTCCCCCCAGTCCCTGCCGGCGGCCAGGGGGGATCTGGCAACCCTAACTGTTATAGTGGGTGATCCCCTGGTGCTACCTGGAGTAGGGTTGCCAGACCCCCCAGTGGAGGTGGGGTCCCTCACTGCCAGGCCTTGCCCCTCAGTCGCCGATCAGCTGGCTGGCAGGGGTAGTGGTTTAATCTGGTGTGGTGGTTAAGTGCGCGGACTCTAATCTGGGAGAAGCGGGTTTGATTCCCCATTTCTCCACTTGCAGCTGCTGGATGACCCTGGGCAAGTGATAGTTCTGTCTGGGCTGTCCTCTCAAGGACAGTTCTGGAAAGAGCCCCACCTACCTCACAGGGTGTCTGTTGTGGGGAGGGGAAGGGAAAGGCGTTTGTAAGCCACTCTGAGGCTCCTACGGGTAGTGAAGGGCGGGGTATAATTCCAATCTCCTCCTCCTCTTCTTCTTCTGACTGGGCTCCTCCTGCCTTTCTTAACCACACCACACTACACCAAACTGGCTCTGGGGCAGGGGAATAAAAACTCGCTAGATAGACCGTATGCAGGGATGCGACAACAAACAAGCCTTCCTTACAACCTCCCGCCAACACCACAAAGGCTGAGGCTTACTTGGCATGTTTCGCAACTGCCGTCTGCCGCTCAAACTGTCAGATGTAGAAGATGCGTTCAAAAATAAACGGTGTGGTACATGACCCAAATAAGTCTCTCTCTCTCTCTCTCTCTCTCTCTGGCTTTCTATTCTTGGGAAACTAGAAGGGTTCCCCCCTCCCCTCCCCTCCCCTGCCTTCACTTCTCTTCAAATCACTCACTCACCCTGTTGTCAGGCAAGGTAAGGCGAGGGAAAAGGGACGAGGTGGAGCGCCTCGGCCTCCCCTTTCATCCCCTCCGTGTACCTGCCTGTCAGGTCCGATCAAGACAAACCACATCAAGCGGCTCTCTGCAGAGCTGTGAGGGGAGGACTCGCCCTCGCAGAAGACTCCGGATGAAGGAGGGCGACGTCTTTGGAGCGGCTTTCGAAAAAGCGTCTCGCGGCAATTGGCTGTGGCCTGCAGGGTTGCCAGGTCTCCCCTGGCTGCCGGCGGGGGCTCCAACCCAGGATCCTGGATCTTAGTGACGTCATTGCTCTGGGCATGTCATGCAGGGGACACAGAAGGAGGAGGAGAAGAAGAAGAAGAAGAAGAAGAAGAAGAAGAAGAAGAAGAAGAAGAAGAAGAAGAAGAAGAAGAAGAAGAAGAAGAAGAAGAGAAGATTGGATTTATGCCCCAGCCTTCACTCGGAGTCTCAGAGTGGCTGACAAACTCCTTTCCCTTCCCCTCCCCAGAACAGACACCCTGTGAGGTAGGTGGGGCTGAGAGAGCTCTTTCGAGGACTGCTCTTTCAAGGATAGCTCTGACAGAACTATGGCTTGCCCAAGGTCACCCAGCAGCTGCAAATGGAGAAGTGGGGAATCAAACCTGGTTCCCTCAGATTAGAGTCCATGCACTTAACCACTACACCAAACTAGCATCTGGCCAAAAACTCTATGGTCACCATAGAGTTTTTAGCCAAATGCTAGAGCGTCCCCTGCACAATGTGCCCAGCACGATGACGTCACCCAGGTGACGTCATCGTGCCAGGTATGTCTGATGCAATGGGGATCTTCAAGGGCTGGGCTGATTGGGGCCCCCAAAGCGAGGGAAGCCTGCTCGGAACCAGGGCCAGCGTCAGCATGCTCTGAGACAGGACAATGGTCAGAGGCCCATTGTCATGGACTCTCACCCGCAGCTTTCCCCACCTATTTGCTTCACTATTTATACTCCTAGCTGCTCATCGCCATGGTTGCCACGGGAGGCGGAGCCAGCCACAAAATGGCTGCTGCCACAGCTTGCCTTCAGTCACACTGTGAAGATCCTCGTGCCAAAGTGATGTGTTTTTTTTAAAATCTGCTCAGCCAATCAAATCATTCATAGCTAATCAGAAGCTTTGGTGGGTAAAAGCCACTCCTGGCCCTGCCCACTCTATATACACGCTCGGCAGGCACCAGGAAAGGTGTCAGCGGGTGCTCTGGGGCCCAGTGACAAGACGTTGGGGACCACCGGATGTAGGTGGTACACAGTGGTGGCACTCCTGGGAGCCGTGGCATTAGCGGCATGCACTAGCCAGTGCTGCCAGGGAAAGGGTATGCAGTAGGGTTGCCAGGTCCCTGCGGACAGCCAGCAGGGGATAGAGGGTGGGTTTGCCGGGAGTAGAGAGTTTCATCTCACGTTTCAGAGACATGTCTACGTGACTTCCAACGTGACCTGGAAGCGATGCAGGCACGTCAGGGTGATGCTCTGGTTTTGGGGCAAAAACTCTATGGTAGTTTGAGACCTGGGTGCCGCATGGCGGAGTGAGCTCCCGTCTCTAGTTCCAGCTCCTGCCAACCTAGCAGTTCGAAAGCAAGAAATTGCAAGTAGATAAATAGGTACCACTTCGGTGGGAAGGTAACAGCATTCCGTGTGCCTTGGCATTTAGTCATGCTGGCCACATGACCACGGAAATGTCTTCGGACAGCGCTGGCTCTTCGGCTTTGAAACGGAGATGAGCACCACAACCCTAGAATCGGATTCGACTGGCTTTCGAGCAAGGGAACCTTTACCTATAGAGTTTTTTGTCCCCAAACCGGAGGATTGTGCTTGTCACTTCTGGGTCGAAATCATGTAGGCGTATCGCTGAGATGTTGAGTATTCCTCCCTTTTCTGGGGGAGGGCAAGTCCCCCTCCTGGCCAGTTGATTGGCAGTGGAGAGGTGGGGCTTGGCAGTGGGGAATTCCTACCCCCATCAGCGGGGGGGGGGTATCTTGCATCCCTACTATGCAGGTGGTACAGATGACAGAGTGTGGGGAGCGGAAGGGCTTGCGAAAGCAAGAAGAATGCCCAGCCAGGTGGGAGGTGGGAAGGAAGGCATGAAGCAGGGCTGGTGGTGAGCAGATGGCGGGGGGACACTGTCTGCCCAGGGCACCCCCCAAACTAGGACCAGCTTTATTTGTGGTGTCCATGTGCAAGCCCCAAGCCCAGACGCACGCCACCCCTGAGTGTCGGAAATGGAGGCCGGAAGTGGGCAGGAGGGTCCAGGAGACCTGCTGGTGTTTGAGATGTGGATGAATGGCAAAGAAGGTTTGGTGTAGCGGTTAAGTGCGTGGACTCTAATCTAGGAGAACCGGGTTTGATTCCCCACTCCTCCACATGCAGCCATCTGGGTGACCTAGGGCCAGTCACAGTTCTCTCAGAGCTGTTCTCTCAAGAGCAGTTCTCTCAGAGCTCTCTCAGTTCCACTTACTGCACAGGGTGTCTGTTGCAGGGAGAGGAAGGGAAAGGGAGGTTGTAAGCCGCTCTGAGACTCCTTTGGGTTGTGAAGGGTGGGATATAAATCCAATCTCCTCCTCCTCCTCCTCCTCTTCTTCTCCTATTGACCAGGAACCGTCCAGATTACTTCTCGGGTTGCTTGACTGCTACATCACACCACCTCCCTGCCCTACTGTCAGCATCAGATATGCAAGGGTCTTGTCTCTGGGGGCATTTCAATCTGCAGCCATTCCAATGCTCATTCATCCCCTTTCCAAATTCCCCAAAGACGTGACTGGCATGTTCTTTCCGCAGTCCCCTCTCCCGGCCTATGCTGAAGGCAGCAAAAATGTATGGCTTGTCTGAACAAACAAGGCTTCTGGTTTTATCCCACAACATAACATTTTCCTACAGTGCGCTACCCCACAGCTGACTCACAGGCAACCGGTCACTCATTAAAACCCCCTTCTCTCTATCTACGACGCTTGGTTCTTTTCAGCCCAAACATTTTTCCATTTCCTCCTTTCTTTTCTTTTTTCTTCTTCTTTTTTTCCAAGGCAAACTGGCTAATCTATTTAAAGGTTTTGGAACTGTACTGTGGCTTTATAACAGATGGACCTTCATCGAATGTCAGGATTATAAAAATGGAAAGGAACCAGAACAGCCCGCAGAAGACAGGCTCTGGTAAAGGCAAGCTTTGGGATGCAATTAAAGCTACCCGTCTCCGCTCTGAAAATGCTCAGAATCTGGAGAGTCTGAAACTCTGTAGTACAGTTTTCCATATTGCATCTTATTGTCCCCACAGTCAATTCTCAGGAACTAGGAACAGAAGAAGACCATTGCTGGATCAGGTTCATGGTCCATCTATCCCAGCATCCAGTTTCCTACAGTAGCCAATCAGTAGCCCTTGCCGTTGGAGGTTACATTGAGCCATCATGGCTAATAACCATGGCTGGTTGTACGCCCCCTCAGTGTGTCCAATCTCACCCTTTTTAGAAGAAGAAGAAGAAGAAGAAGAAGAAGAAGAAGAAGAAGAAGAAGAAGAAGAAGAAGAAGAAGAAGAAGAAGAAGAAGAAGAAGAAGAAGAAGAAGAAGAGGAGGAGGAGGAGGAGGAGGAGGAGGAGGAGGAGGAGGAGGAGGAGGAGGAGGAGGAGGAGGAGGAGGAGGAGGAGGAGGAGGAGGAGATTGGATTTATACCTTGCTCTTCACTTGGAGTCTCAGAGCGGCTTACAAACTCCTTTCCCTTCCCCTCCCCACAACAGACACCCTGTGAGGTAGGTGGGGCTGAGAGAGCTCTCTCGAGAACTGCTCAGGAGAAAACAGCTCTGAAAGAACATGTGACTGACCCAAGGTCACACTAGCAGCCGAGGAATCAAACCCAGTTTTTGAAAGAGCTCTCTCAGCCCCATCTACCTTACAGGGTGTCTGTTGTGGGGAGGGGAAGGGAAAGGAGTTTGTCGGCCGCTCTGAGATTCCAAGTGAAGGGCAGGGTATAAATCCAATCTCTACCTCCACCTCCACCTCCTCCTCCTTTTCTTCTTCTCAGGAGAAAGAAGACGGCCTAGGCCATGTTGCCCGCATTGCACAGGAAGTGATGGTATAAATCCAATCTCCTCCTCCCCCTTCTTTGTGGAAGCCAGGTAGGCAGAGCCAGTTTGGTGCAGTGGTTAGGAGCATGGACTCTAATCTGGGAGAACCGGGTTTCATTCCCCACTCCTCCACATGCAGCTGCTGGTGTGACCTTGGGTCAGTCACAAGTTCTTTCAGAGCTGTTCTCTCAAGAGTAGTCCTGGAAAGAGCTCTCTCAGCCCCACCTACCTCACAGGGTGTCTGTTGTGGGGAGGGGATGGGAAAGGAGATTGTAAGCCGCTCTGAGACTCCTTCGGGTAGTGAAGGGCGGGATATAGATCTTCTTCTTCTTCTTCTTCTTCTTCTTCTTCTTTTTCTTCATGGAAGCCAGGGAGGCAGACGACACAACCCTCACATCTTCAGGGGTGGTGAGACGATGGCCAGCTGACCGGAGTTTCTTGGACAGATTCAGAATGGTGTAGTGTTGTTCAGGAAACAGATGGGTCTGGATGCTCGGGGCTTAGAACCATACTTTTTAACACAAGAGAGTGCAACGTACACCCCTGGAACTCCCTCCCACAAGAACTCTAAATTACTAGCCTTCGAATGTCCATTGAAGACTTTTTTTTATTTCAGAAGGCCCTTTTGAATCGGATCCCTCCCCTGGCTTTAAAGCTCTTCAAGTCTGGATTTTATTGTCCTCGTTCTTAGAACTTCTGCGGCATTTTATACGCGCATATTGTTCTCCGAGCCACTTTGAACATTTCTTTGAAGACGGGAGGCAGCCTATGGGCAAAGCTTAAAGAAATAAAATATGCTTAACAGTGTAACAATAACAACAGATAACAATAATAAAACGACGACCGTAAGAGTAATATTGCGACTGAGAATCTCGGGCTGCCGGGTTCGAAGCTAGATGTACGCAGCCCTGGTTTGTAATTGCGGGATTGTTGACCGCAGGGGATGCTGGGACCATGGGATGGAGCCAGACTTCCATAAAGCAGTTGTGTCTTTCTTCGTCTGGAATCCCATGAAAACGACCCCTGAAAGTTGGAGGACCCTCAGATATGTGGGAAGCAGCATGAAAGGCTGTTGTAGAAAAGGGGGATTGGCTGAAATCACTCTCACAAACTCTATCATCCAATTGTGACATGGGTGTTTCCTTCCCCACTAAAGACCCCAGTGCTGCACTCCATGCCTTGCTGGGGGGAACCCCATAGTCAGAGACATTTTTCTGCCTGGTGCAGGGGACTGAAGGAGAAGTTTCCCGTCCAACAGCCAGTTTTATGTAGTATGGACGCTAATCTGGGAGAACCGGGTTTGATTCCCCACTCCCCCACATGCAGCTGCTGGTGTGACCTTGGGTCAGTCACAAGTTCTCTCAGAGCTGTTCTCTCAAGGGCAGTTATTGAAGGAGCTCTCTCAGCCCCATCTACCTCACAGGGTGTCTGTTGTGGGGAGGGGAATTCTGAGACTCCGAGTGAAGGGCGGGGGCCTATATCCAATCTCCTCCTCCTCCTCCTCTTCTTCTTCCAGAGAAGGACAAGGATCAACTGACAGTGTGAACCCCCCTCCCATTCACATTCTGAAGTGGTACAGGTTTGTTAGAATAAGGCTTAGTTAGAGACTCAACGTCTTCATTTCTACTCACATCGGACAGCTCTAACCATCCATCCAAAAAAACAAACAAAATCTGTGTGCATGTCCCTGGCAGAGCAGGCACTTGAAAAATGAGAATCTGAGGTTCATTATGCGGAATTTCAGAGAAGATTTATGTCTCTGGAATGTGAATTCAGGATGCGAGCCCTTAAACATGATTCAGTATCAAAGTCACGGGGACATTAAGCCTTAAACAGCTCCTAAAATCACAATCCGTGACAGGTGCTTCCTCGGCTGCTTTTGGGTAAACAAACTAAACCCCAAACAGACAGCTTTCCCCATTCCGCTCCTTATCCCAAGGTTGAGATGGAGCCAAACAACTGAGATTTAGTTCATGTATTAAATGATAAAGGATTTTGCTCTAAGATTGTATTTTTAAATGACGGTTTTATGTATAAAGAGAGCACTGTGTTCTAAGCCTCGATGGGTTTTCCAATGTATAAAATCTGCATCTCGTGATCACCACGTCGGGATCCTGTGATAACCAGGTAGAGATTGGACCCATTCTGTGATAACCAGTAGGGATTAGACTCAAGGCACTTCTCATATTCGAGAGACAGCATGGTGTAGTAGTGTTGTGCTAGGACCCGGGAGACTGATGTTCGAATCCCGTCCTGGCCACGGAAGTTTGCTGGGTGGCCTTGGGTGAGTCACACAGTCTCGGGCCAGCCTACCACACAGGGTGGCTGGGATGAGAGTAAAATGGAAGAGAAGAGGAGAACGTAGCCGCTTTGGGTCCCCATTTGCGGCAAAAAGAGAACTGGGGGAGTAGCGCCCCTCCTCCTGGTCCTGTGAGCGTTTTGGTGGGAAAGCGCCAGAGGGAGGAGGGGCCCTCCTAGTCTATTAGAAAGCTTGGGAATCTTTTCCGTGGCTGGCCTGCGACTGCGCGGTCCCCCAGGTGTACCTGCCCAGAAGGCAAAGACGATGACCGCAACCTACCATGTTTACTGTTCGGTTTGCTCTCAAACAATTCTTAGGATCATATTGATGATTTGTCTCCCATTTATTATTACTATTATTATTATTACTACTACTACTAGTTTGGTGTAGTGGTTAAGTGCGTGGACTCTTATCTGGGAGAACCGGGTTTGATTCCCCACTCCTCCACTTGCACCTGCTGATGTGACCTTGGGTCAGTCACAAGCTCTGGCACGGCTGTTCTCTCAAGGACAGTTTCTGTCAGAAGTTCTCTCAGCCCCACCTACCTCACAGGGTGTCTGTTGTGGGGAGGGGAAGGGAAAGGAGTTTGTAAGCCGCTCTGAGACGCCTTTGGGCAGTGAAGGGCGGGGTATAAATCCAAACTCTTCTTCTTCTTCCTCTATTATTATTATTATTATTGTTGTTGTTGTTGTTGTTATTATTATTATCATTATTGAATTCATTATTGAATTTATTATTTATTATTGTTATTATTATGAATCGCTCACCCTGCAAACAGGCTCTGGGCGATTGACAGTATTATCAGCAATTAAAATACAGTTGATACATCATTAAGATTACTAAAAATAAAACAAGCGATTGAAACCAATCAAGATGGCAATGAAGTGATCCTCCTCTGCCGGCCACACCACTGTCCCTTACGGCAGGGTGGGAGGGGCCTGTGGGGGCCACAGAAGAGAAAGAGAGGGTGCCAGGTTTAAACTCCTGTTGTTGCCCTCAACTAAAAGCCTGGTAGAACCTCTCTGCCTTACAGGCCCCAAATCAGCAGCCAAAATCATCAGCAGCAGCAGCATCTTAACAGAGGCCGGATCGAAGAAGAAGAAGAAGAAGAAGAAGAAGAAGAAGAAGAAGAAGAAGAAGAAGAAGAAGAAGAAGAAGAAGAAGAAGGAGGAGGAGGAGGAGGAGGAGGAGGAGGAGGAGGAGGAGGAGGAGGAGGAGGAGGAGGAGAAGAAGAAGAAGAAGAAGAAGAAGAAGAAGAAGAAGGAGAAGAAGAAGAAGAAGAAGAAGGAGAAGAAGAAGGAGAAGAAGAAGAAGGAGAAGAAGAAGAAGGAGAGGAGGAGGAGGAGGAGGAGGAGGAGTTTGGATTTATACCCCGCCCTTCACTGCCCAAAGGTGTCTCAGAGCGGCTTACAAACTCCTTTCCCTTCCCTTCCCCACAACAGACACCCTGTGAGGTAGGTGGGGCTGAGAGAACTTGTGACAGAAACTGTCCTTGAGAGAACAGCTGTGCCAGAGCTTGTGACTGGCCCAAGGTCACATCAGCAGGTGCAAGTGGAGGAGTGGGGAATCAAACCCGGATCTCCCAGATAAGAGTCCACGTACTTAACCACTACACCAAACTGGCTCTCATCTTAGGACCAATGCTCCCTCTGAGCTGTGGAGACTTGTGAGCAAAAATTCTACTTTGTGAGCTACTGGGCATTAAAGCTGTGAGCGAGCGATTTGGCTACTGCATAAATTAGTTTGCTCTGGAGCCCTCCTTCCTGAGCTAAGACAAAAATGTGTGAGCTGGAGGCTAAGAAACTGTGAGCTAGCTCACACTAATGCAGCTTAGAGGGAACACCGCTTAGGACTGGCTTCTGTGAAGTTGGATGCTATGAGTCTCTTCTGGTGCTTCTTCTTTCAAGGGAGAAAGACTTCCTCTAATAGGAGAATGGTGTTTCATGGCAGAGAAAGGCATCCTCTTTCTTAATGGAAGGAAGTCATTCTTTGCCATCTTGATCCTGTGACTCTCTTTCACCAAGCCTTTCTTATCTGGAGAAAGACTTGGTGAAAGGGAATCACAGGATCCAGCCTGTAGGTTGCCCTGATCTGGGTAGCCCATGCTAGCCTGACCCCATCAGATCTCGGAAGCTAAGCAGGGCCGGCCCTGGCTAGTATTTGAAAGGCGACCTCCAAGAATACCAGGGCTGTGACACAGAAGCAAGCAATGGCAAACCACCCTGAAATATCTCTTGCCTTAAAGCAAGTCTAGCTCGCCACCTAGTGTTGCATAATGCTAAAAAAGCTAGAACTTCTGACTGCCAGACAATCTTAGGCCCTCCTGGCTATTCTACACACAATGTCATACGATAATCAATCAATCAATAAATCAATAAATCAATCAATCAACTGTCTATTATGGTTGCAGACCAGCAAAATAAAGCACACGTTTGCAGAATAGTTATAGGGGTACATATATACAACCTTACATTAAGAGGTAAAACCAGCAAATACATATCACGAAATCAACACCATGCCTCAGTAGACTCAGGCAGCTGCTCAGAGTATGGAACTCTATCCAAGGTTCTAGATTCAAGGTCAGTAAGAAGAAAGGAGGTATACCATTCCTCTGATCTTCCTGGGACTTTTGGAGGATGGGTTGTAATCAGGGCTCTTTTTGTAGCAGGAACTCCTTTGCATATTAGGCGACACACCCCTAATGTAGCCAATCCTCCAAGAGCTTACAGAAGAGCTCTGTAAGCTCTTGGAGGATTGGCTACATTTTGGGATGTGTGGCCTAATATGCAAAGGAGTTCCTGCTACAAAAAGAGCCCTGGGTGTAATAAAAATATACCTAAGATGTAAATCTAAGATCATATCGCACTGGCCTGGATAGCCCAGGCTAGCCCGATCTTGTCAGATCTTGGAATCTCAGTATGGCCGGCCTTGGTTAGGACCAAGGCATTTGTCCAGGGTTGCGATGCAGAGGCAGGCAATGGCAAACCACCTCTGAACATCTCTTGCCTTGAAAACCCTACAGGGTCGCCACGTCAGCTGTGACTTGACGGCAAGGGGGAAAAAAGATTATAGAAGGGGCAATGCAGTGGTGCGCCCCGCCATTCCTCTTTCCCCGTAATAAGCACGAAGGCACAAACCTTCATGAAGCAGCACACCGTGGTATCTCCCTCCTAATAAAGCACATGGGAGAACACTGAGATGGCCCAGAGTGAAAAGCTGTCCTGTGCTTGGGAATCGATAAATTAGCTCAGTTGTTTGACGCCACCCATTTCCCACTCCTCAAGCAATGGTGTTTTGCAGTAGAACTTAGCGGTGTTGAGGTTCGATGTCCTAAATCCTTTGCTTGATTGCAGATTTAGCTTTGGAATCGCCGCCTCTCTGAAATCCCCCCATCCCTGCAAGCTTTTCTAGAGGTGACATCTTCAGTAAGAACCTTTCGTGTCTTAGTGCTGAAGGTTTCCCCTGTTCAGGGGGGCTTGCCGCTTCCATATTGCCCTTTCTCTGGACTGCCATCCCCTCTGGCTTTTCAGCAGATCGGGTCAATAAAGCAACCTACGCTGGGCCTCCGAGCTCTCTCTCTTTCCGAGCCCTCCTTTCTCTGCCCTTCTCCCGCAATGTATTTCCATCCCGCTCAGGAGAGCCCTGATGGAGACATTTCCCCGAGAGGCGCCAATTAAGGGCCGGGACGGCCTGCAATTTGTCATCTGGGAAGTGTTTACAAATTAGCCTCCACATACAACCAGCTTATTTAGAGATATAAATTCAGCGCCACCAGAAGCGTGAACCGGGCCTTTCATTTCGAGCCATTTGCCCTGCCAGACGGAGCAAAGGCTTGTGGGGGAAAGGGGTGATAAAGTGTCTCGAGGAGACAGCACACCAAACATGTTGAGGTATGCAGCAGCGAGGGACGGAGAGGTGGGAAAATGCGCCATTGAGCCGTGCCCAGCCAAGGCAGAAATTATAAGCAGTTTTTCCAAAGCTAAACATTAAATAAAAAATATGGAATAGCAAAGAGGTGGGAGAGAAAAGTCGTATTTGTTGGGCTTTCGGTTAACTCTTTACCTGGACCGCGAGCAAGAATTCAACAGGGTCCGTATAAAGATGTGATGCCACCCTGTACTGATTTGGGCTTTGGGTCCCACCGGCTTATTCTTGCCCACTCTGACTGGCAACGGCTCTTAGGTCGTTCTCAGCAACTTCACTCTTGAGATGCTCCGACTGGAGGTGCCGAGGATTAGAACCTGGGACCTTCTGCATGCAAAGCACGGCCTCTACCGCTGAGCCATCAAACTACCCTGTACACTCGAGTCCGGTTTCATTTCTGGTTGTGTCCTGCTCTGAAGTATAGGGTGATTCTGCATCTGGCATTCGCTCCACATTTTCTCAACACTGAGGAAAAAGTGCGGCTCAAAACCACAATTAAATACTCCGGGGCAAGCCGTACTGACTGCGAGGTCACCCCTGAACGGCCATAAATCTATGCAGAAGGTATCATAAAAGCCAATGATCAAAAAAAGCGAAAGCGGCTCGCAGTGTGGAGGGTACCATAAAATCCGATGCTCAAAGAAAGTGAAAGCAGCATGCGACGCAGAGGGGAATCTCTGCTCCAAGGTAAAACAATGGAGGGAAAAGCCAATGTGGAATTGCCCCCAAACACATGAAGCCGTTTTCGACTGCGTCAAATCCTTGGTCTCTCAAGTATTGTCCACATTCGTTGGCAGTAGCTTTCCAGAGTCTCAGCTACAGATCTTTCAATTCACCTCTTACCTGATCCTTTTAACTGGAGGATTAGGGCTTGTTCGTTTCTTTGTTTTCTCCCCCTCCACACACACACACACACACAAGCCAGCAGAAGAGTGCTTAAGTTATGCAGGAGGGGGCCTTTAGTGAGTCCACAAGTTTGACCCCTGCCCCCACCCATACTGATGGAGCCTTGTCACACGCCCAGTGGGGTTCCTATAGTGTGTCTTACAAAACAAGCACATTTTGGGAACAAGATCCTTTGCAATAATATGCTGTTCACTCTAGATAGTTCCAGGTGGCCAGCCGTGTTGGTCTGAAGCAGCAGAACAAATTTAGAGTCCAGGGGCACCTTCAAGACCAATAAAGGTTTATTCAAAGTATGAGCTTCCGTGTGCAGGGCACACTTTTTCATATACTTGAAAATTCCTTTTCAAATATTTGAAAAAATGTGCACGCGCACGAAAGCTCATACTCTGAATAAGCCTTTGTTGGTCTTGAAGGTGCCACTGGACTCCAAATTTGTTCTGCTGTTCACTCCAGAAAAGGGAAATTCCTTCCGATGTTGGGCTCACCCAACAGAGAATCCCCCACCCCCACCCCCGGGAAGGGGTATGAGTTGAAACAGAGGGTTTTCCTGCACCGAGTTCTTAGAACTGCTCGACTTCCTAACTGCACCACTGTTTCTCCTCCGGTCCACATGCTTGCCAGACGTTGCTGTCTTGGTTTTTCTTCACGCTTTTCCCGGGGGAAAAAACAGGGAAAAGACAGGAAAAAAGCATAGACAGTTTCAAGAGGGAATTAGATAAACATATGGAGCAGAAGTCCATCTGTGGCTATTAGCCACAGGGTATAGATGGGAACTCTCAGTCAGGGGCAAGTGATGCACTCTATTCTTGGTGCTGGAGGGGGCAGCAGTGGGAGGGCTTCTAGTGTCCTGGCCCCACTGCTGGACCTCCTGATGGCACCTGGTATTTTTGGCCACTGTGTGACAGAGTGTTGGACTAGATGGGCCATTGGCCTGATTCAACACTGGCTTCTCTTATGTTCTTATGTTCTTAAAAGTGAATAGGAGAGCAACAACTGGCACACAGTAGTGCATGTAAGGGAGAGGAATAGCTGATGCAGGCAAGAAGTTCTGCGGCAGCAAACATTCAGTGTGGAAAAGCTCATACAGTGAATGCCTCAAGATGGCATCACCCAAATTCCTCAACCAGTGCTCCCTCTAAACTGCACATGTGAACGACCGCTCATTAACACAGGAAGCCCCGCTCAGCAGCAATCCGGAGCTGCTTGCACTGCCCATTGCCCATTTTAAGATCACAGCAGTTGCCCTGACCTGGACAGCCCAGGCAAGCCTGATCTCATTAGATCTTGAAAGCTAAGCAGGGTAGACTCCATCAAATACTTGGATGGGAGACCTCCTTGAAATACCAGAGGCAGGAGGTGGGGGCAGGCTTTATTCAGCCACCTCTCTAAATATCCTAACACCCCAAACCTGCATTGCTGTTGAGAGGCCCCTCTTGGTTGCTGCCATCTTTGCTACCCTTCTACAAGCAAGTGTGGGGGGGTGATGTATATCACCCCCCAGGGATGGAAAGCTTCTCTGAAGACCCTCCCCAGTAACACATTTCAGTTAGCGAGACCAGATAGAGAGGTTGTTTTTCCAGAGATCAGACTTTGAGCATTTAAAATACAAGGAAGTGTAATGAGTGAATAAAAGAATACACATCTTTTATTCTAGCAATTCGGGCTTAGCAAGGAATCAAAGAAAAAAGTAAAAACATACCGTCTTCTGTGTCTACTCTAGGTACTTCCTAAATGATGTTGAATTTTAGGACATGCAAGCTTTACTCAATGGGGCAATAAGTTGCAGCTCATCATTACCTTAGATCTTCAGGCTGGGACTCCTCTCCATGGACCCCTGCCTTGAGGACAAGGTAGAGTCCCTTGGTGAAAGCATCGTGGCTTGTGAAAATCTAAAGAGTTGCCCAAAATGGAAGAGACCCCTGTCCAGAATTTGAAGAAGAAGAAGAAGAGTTGGTTTTATATCCTGCCCTTCAGTACCCGAAGGAGTCTCAGAGTGGCCTTCCCTTCCTCTCCCTACAACAGACGCTCTCTGAGGTGGGTGGGCCTGAGAGAGCTCTGCCAGAACTGTGATTGACCCAAGGTCACCCAGTTGGCTCCACATGGAGGAGTGGGGAATCAAACCTGGTTTTCCTGATTAGAGTCCACTGCTCTTAACCACTACGCCACAACCACACCAAGTTGGCTCTCACCTCTTATCACCTTTCTCCCCCTCCCTTTTGGATTAGCCTTCCTGCCCCAAAGGAAGAGTTTTCCTTCTATCACTTTAGTCTTCCCAGCTTTAAGACTCTGGGTATGACTTGCTAGCAAAGGATGGGTTAGTAGGTTATTGACATAACTAGGAGCTTGAATGCTCTGTGCAGGGAGCGTGATGCCCTCTCCCTTCTCTCAGCTGTCATTCTGCAGAAGGGCTCCTGTCCATGGACAGAGAATAATTGTGATAGCTGAAACACTGGGATGAACTCTTGGATGGATGGTGTTCTCCCACTGTTCTAAATACACCCCACGGTTGATTTACACAAGAAAGAAAACTTTTCAACAGTGGGTTAGAAAAATATAACAGAAGTCTGAGTGCACACGAGAGTCATGACTTGCCACATGAAGTATGGAAGACAGCTAGTAGAATGTGAACAGGCTTGGGGCAAAATAACAGGACCCGAATTGGGGCAAAATAACAGGACCCGAATGCGATTGTGGTGCAGCCCGCCAAGCTATTTTCTACCTGTCACAGGAATGCGAGCGTCGTGCTTTCCAGGGAGATGTCATGGAGCACTTTGAACTCCCCCCAGCTGCGACTGAGTGGATTGAAACGTTAGATATTAGTATTTAGGGGGATTGCCCAATCGGTCTGCATACCCTTTGTGTCATCTTGATTAAATATTTTATATTATTATATACTTCCTGTGTATAAGAAGAAGAAGAGGAAGAGGAAGAGGAAGAAGAGATTAGAGTCTGAGTGCAGCTTACAATCCCCTTCCCTTCCCCTCCCCACAACAGCCACCCTGTGAGGTAGATGGGGCTAAGAGAGCTCTTTCAAGAACTGCTCTGAGAGCTCTGAGAGAACTTGTGACTGAGCCAAGGTCACACTAGCAGCTGCATGTGAAGGAGGCGCGGGGAATCAAATCCAGTTCTCCCAGATTAGAATCCATAACTACACTACACCAAACTGGCTAAATAAATAAATACTACCTCCGAATCAGTAAGTTTTGCAGTGTACATGCGTTTGATATGCCTCGGATTCTCTGGCAGGAAATCAGCAATCATTTCCCCCTTCCTCGCTGAGATGAATAGTACAATAGTTATAATAATACACCATGATTAATAAAGACTGGAAAAACAAGAAAATCATAAGAAATATAGAAGCCAACAAAGAAAATGGACCTTTTAGTTACTTGCACTGAGAAAACTCTTTGTATAGAAGATTTAAAGTGAAACTATGTACTATGCATTATTCCCCCTCATCTGTGTCTGTGTGTCAGTCTGTGTGAATGTATGTATGTGTTTAGAAAAATAATAAAAACTTTTAATAAACCTTGCCCTATTTGGGGCAAGCAGGAAAAAAAAAACAGAATAAAGTCTTGTTGAGCTGGCCCCCGAGTCGGAAGACAAAAGGAGGAAATTGGGCATAATGAAAATCATTTGACACTGTTATTGTTTGCAGTGTTATGCAACCGGCCTTCTAACAGACCGAGGCTGTGAATCACAGATGTAAAAAAGAGTCACCCACCACGTCTGGGCACTTGTGATTCAGCACACTTCCAGAACGACGAAAAGATCACTGGATCACATCCCTTGGGGATAGATTCTTGGCGAGAACAGGCTTGCTCAACTGAGATGGAGACCCTGCCAGCGTATGACGTCTTTGCGTGCATCTTTACTTACTGGCCCCAGCTGGACACTTTAAAGGGAAATACGCATGGCAACAGGGTGTTTTCATTATTTTTTAAAGACACTCATTGATGCTTTAATGCTTTTGAAAAAAGCCGTTCAGAAGAAAGAACGGTGGGAATGTTTTCAGTAATGAGGACTTCATTGCACACGTTCGTAAGATCTGTCACGTCACAGCTGACTCATGGGCAGCCCCGCAGGGCTTCCAAGGCAAGCCACCTTCAGAGGTGGTTTGCCGTTGCCTGTCCCTGCATAGCAGCTCTGGACTTCCCTGCTGGCCTCCCCATCCAAGCCGTAACCAGGGCCGACACTGCTTAGCTTCTGAGATCTGACCAGATTGGCTCGCCTGGGTTTGATAGAAGGCTTCAGATCCTGCCTTTGATGAACCATATGAAGCCTGGAAGAAGAAGAAGAAGAAGAAGAAGAAGAAGAAGAAGAAGAAGAAGAAGAAGAAGAAGAAGAAGAAGAAGAAGAAGAAGAAGAAGAAGAAGAAGAAGAAGAAGAGGAGGAGGAGGGAGGAAGAGGAGAGGGAGGAGGAGGAGGAGAACAGATTGGATTTATACCCCGCCCTTCACTACCCAAAGGTGTCTCAGAGTGGCTTACAAACTCCTTTCCCTTCCCCTCCCCACACCCTGTGAGGTAGGTGGGGCTGAGAGAGCTCTTGATAGAAACTGCTCTTTTTCAAGAACAGCTCTTATCAGAACTACGGCTTGCCCAAGGTCATCCAGCAAGGTGCAAGTGGAGGAGTGGGGAATCAAACCCGGTTCTCCCACATTAGAGTCCACACACTTAACCACTACACCAAACTGGAGGAGGAGGAGATTGGATTGATATCCCACCACTACCCAAAGGCGTCTCAGAGCGACTTACAATCTCCCTACAACAGACACCCTGTGAGGTAGGTGGGGCCGAGAGAGCTGTTTTGAGAACTGCCCTTGAGAGAACAGCTCTGAGAGAATTTGTGACTGACCCAAGGTCACACCAGCAGCTGCACGCGAAGGAGTAGGAAATCAAACCCGGTTCTCCCAGATTAGAGTCCATGCTCCTAACCACTACACCAAACTGGTTCTCACTTGTCTCCCAGTTATCTCACATTGCTCATTTTTACAAGAAAATGGAGTTAGGGGAGCTAGCCTTTTGTGATTACAAACTCTCCTGCATTGTTCAATCTCTCTGTCTAGTATTCATCTTTCTTGGCCTTCCTCCTAAGCTCAGGGCAGTGCACTTGGTTCTTTCCTCCCCATTTGACCTTCACAACAACCCTGGGAGGTGGGTTAGGCAGAGGCAAGTCAAAGGCTACCCAGGAAGCTTCTTGTCTTAGTATTTAAATGGTAGAGCCTCTGCTTTGCATGCAGAAGGTTCCAGGTTCAATGCCCATTAGAAGGATCAGGTTAATTAATTAATTATCGTATGGCATTCTGTGTAGAATAGCCAGGAGATCCTAAGATTGCCTGGCATCCAGAAGTTCTAGCTCCTTAGAATTATGCACCACTAGGTGGCGAGCTAGACTTGTTTTGAAGGCAAGAGACATTTCAGAGGTGCTTTGCCATTGCCTGCCTCTGCGTCACGACCCTGGTATTCCTTGGAGGTCTCCCATCCCAATACTAGCCAAGGCTGACCCTGCTTAGCTCCTGAGACCTGACAGGATTGGGCTTGCCTGGGCTATCCACGTCAGGGCAAGGATCAGGTAATAGGTGGCGTGAAAGACCTCAGCCTGAGACCCTGGAGAGCCGCTGCCAGCCTTAAGTAGACAATCCTGACCTTGATGGACCGAGGGTCTGATTCGATATGAGGCAGCTTCACGTGTTCACTGTCAGTGTTCTTGCAAACAACTGCATTTAGGAATTAGGGAGTCTCTCTGCCCTGTCAGCTCCAGGATTTCTCCCCATCACCACCACACTTACCATGGTTAACTGGCTTCTAGTTTGGCGTGGGAGCCAGTCTGGTGTAGTGGTTAAGTGTGCAGACTCTAAGCTGGGAGAACCAGATTTGATTCTTCACTCCTCCACTTGCACCTGCTGGATGACCTTGGGCAAGCCATAGTTCTGTCAGAGCTGCTCTTGAAAAAGAGCAGTTGCTGTCAGAGCGCTCTCAGCCCCACCTACCTCACAGGGTGTCTGTTGTGGGGAGGGGAAAGGAGAGGAGTTTGTAAGCCTCTCTGAAACACCTTTGGGTAGTAAAGAGCGGGGTATAAATCTAATCTCCTCCTCCTCCTTAATGTGCACCCATGTTCAGAACTGTACTGGAGAATTGCCATGACCTTGGAAACTAAGCAGGTTCAGCCCTTGTTAGTACTTGGACGGGAGACCAACAGGGAAGTCCAGGATTGCTACGCAGAGGCCGGCAACGACAAACCACCTCTGAACGTCTCCTGCCTTGAAAACCCTCCGGGGTTGCCATAAACTGGCTGCACCTTGACAGTCCTTCCCACCACTCACCTGAGAATCACCTTGGTGGATTCAAAGAGTGGTTCGTCTTAACTTAGCATCCTGCCTTGACGACTTTCTACACCCCGTAGGGGTTTCATGGAGGGCATGATGGGCATTTCCTCTCTCTCTCTCTCTGCTGTTCACTGCCAGCATCTGGCAGCGATGCTCGTATGAAAAGACTTTGGAGGTGGGGGGTTTTCATTAACGATTTGCATGCAGAAATGTACACGGATATTCCCAGTCTTAGTTTAAACCTGAGAGAAGAAAAATCGTCACTTCAGCCCAGTCAAAATAATGTCCTGTCCTCATGGGACCTGCAGGGGTGATTCCTTCAGGAGTTGTTGGTCCAGTGGCTGAGACCTGCAGTTGACTGCAAGCCTCCGAGATATATGCTGCACCAGACCAGAAAGAAAGGTTGCTAGACTGATGGACCATTTTGCCCTCCTTAGACCCTCCAGCAGCACAACTCTATGGTCTGTGGTGCTGCTCAGCTGACAGCCAGTTTGGTGTAGTGGTTAGGAGCGTGGGCTCTAATCTGGGAGAACCGGGTTTGATTCCCCACTCCTCCACATGCAGCTGCTGGTGTGACCTTGGGTCAGTCACAAGTTCTCTCAGAGCTGTTCTCTCGGGAGCAGTTCTCGAGAGAGCTCTCTCAGCCCCACCTACCTCCCAGGGTGTCTGTTGTGGGGAGGGGAAGGGAAAGGAGATTGTAAGCTGCTCTGAGACTCCTTCGGGTAGTGAAGGGCGGGGTATAAATCCAATCTCCTCCTCCTTTTCAGAGTTGGGGTGGGGACCTTCAGGGAGAAACCCAAATCCAGCAGACTCTGCTGCTGCAGGGAGGAAGTATAGGAAACTGGTAACATTTGCATTTCAGTCCCAAAGAGAAGGACATAAATACCACACTTCTATAGTCTTAAAAGAGACGGCTCAAGGGGCACTGAATGATCAAAGACCTCCTTTGTTATGGAGGAAGACAGCTGCATCTTTGTTTGACTTCTAGTAGGTCCCCAATGTTCACAGATTCTGTACACTCCTGAAACCTGTAGGCAAAGGGGGAAAGAGGTACTGAGACAGGTACTGGGGCCTATGAACTGATGACTTGGTAGAGCCTCCATGTTTTGGAGCAGTATACCTCAACATAAAAAAAAACTAAGATCGTGGCATCCGGCCCCATCACTCCTTGGCAAATAGAAGGGGAAGTCGTGGAAGCAGTGACAGACTTCATGTTCCTGGGATCCAAGATCACTGCAGATGGTGACTGCAGCCATGAAATTAAAAGATGCCTGCTCCTTGGGAGGAAAGCAATGGCACTCCTAGACAGCATAATAAAAAGTAGAGACATCAAACCTGCCAACAAAAGTCCGCATGGTCAAAGCAAGGGTATTCTCAGTAGTACTGTATGGCTGCGAGAGTTGGACTATAAGGAAGGCCGAGCACCGAAGAATAGATTCTTTTGAATTATGGTGCTGGGGAAGACTCTCGAGAGTCCCTTGGACTGCAAGGAGATCCAGTCAGTCAAGCCTAAATGAAATCAACCCTGACTGTTCCCTGGAAGGCCAGATCCTGAAGCTGAAGCTCAAATACTTTGGCCACCAAATGAGAAGGGAGCACTCACTGGAGAAGAAGATTGAAGGTCAAAGAAGAAAGGGACGGCAAAGGATGAGATGGTTAGACAGTGTTACCGAAGCAACGAACATGAAATTAAGCAAACTCCAGAGCACGATGGAAGACAGGAGGGCCCGGTGTGATGTGGTCCATGGGGTTGCGAAGAGTTGGTCTCGACTGTGTGACTGAGCAACAACCACCATCTTGGAATGCTCCTCTGGGTCTGAAGCAGCACAGGGCAGAGCCGAGTGGGTTGAGGGTATGGTACCCCCTGTCTGAGTTGGGAGATTCCCGTGAGCTCCACACAAGGGTCCCCAACACAGTGCATGTGGGCGCCACATTACTTTCACTTTTCTTGATGCCCATCCAGTGTTACTGAGACGGTCAATGTGTGCAGTTTGATGGTACAGCTATGCTCGGAAAAATCGCTGATCATGTCATGGGACCATAGCTCAAAGGGAGAGTTCGTGATTTTCAGCCAGAAGATATCAAGTTCATCTCCAGTTGAAGGTCAGTGGGGTTGGGGAAAGCCATCTGCTGCCTGAGACCCTGGACTGCTGCTGGTTAGCAGAGACAATTCTGAACTAGATGGATGAATGGTGTGTTGGGTACAAGACAGATCTTTAAGTAGAACACAAACTGGAAGAAGGTCCCAAGTTCAGTCTTGGGCATCACTTAGTTGAAGGATCTGTAGTGGCAAATCTAGGGAAGACCATTAGAGAAGAAGAGGAGGAAGAGAAGAGATTGGATTTATATCCCCCCCCCCTTCACTCGGAGTCTCAGAGCAGCTTACAAACTCCTTTCCCTTCCCCTCCCCACAACAGATACTCTGTGAGGTAGGTGGGGCTGAGAGAGCTCTGAGAGAACTGCTCTATAGAGAACAGCTCCGACAGAACTGTGGCTTGCCCAAGGTCATCCAGCAGCTGCAAGTGGAGGAGTGGGGAATCAAACCCGCTTCTCCCAGATTACAGTTTGCGCACTTAATCACTATACCAAACTGGTGTAAGTCAGATAAAGTTTTGCGTTCAGTGGCACCTTTAAGACCACCAAAGTTTTATTCAAGGTAACAGCTTTCCTGAGCACGCACGCTTGAATAAAACTCTGTCGGTCTTAAAGCTGCCATTGAACTCAAACTTTGTTCTACGGCTTCAGATCAACATGGCTACCTCACCGGGATCTACCACTCAGATCAGACTGCGTTGACCGAGACCGGCTAACTTGGTCGACAGCCGGTCTTTGCCACTTTGCCGAGGAATTAGCAATGCCATCCCATATTCAGAGAGACTCCACCTAGGACTGCGCTGAAAAACCACTTGACTGCTTTCCTTTTATCGGGGAGCAATTCGCCCTCCTTAAGCAATGTTAGAAAAAGACAGGCGAAATGGTGGAAGGCAACAAAACGTCACATTTTCTCCCTTTCCCGACAAGTGCTGTTTTAACGCGGGGGAACGAAATAACTGTGCCAAAGGTCAGCGTGCTCCCGGGCAGGTTGTCCCAGCTTTGAAGTGGAGAAAATTGCTAGTGGTGTATTGACAAAGAGAAGAAAGCGGAGACTTGTTACACCTGACAGCCTTCCCCTGATAAGATCCAGCCACCGTGCTTGGCTGGAACGGAGCGGGACATGTTTTGACTTCCTTTGTGCCCCTGGACACCCTGTCTGTTTTCTTCTCTGAAGCGTCTACATTCTGCTGCATTCGAGGGCTCCATCCGTTCCTGCCTTGCAGCTTGCATGCACCGGGGACGACAAGCGATTGTTGACACCCAGGGACACATCCATGTTTCTAGAACCAGGGGTCAGCCCAAGCAAAGAGATTCCGGACAGACAAAATAAGGTACCTCTTTGCAGAACAGGTTCTTCGTTTACAGAATCTGCTGGTGCACGTTGCTAATGGCTGCCGGTTTGTACTGGCTTTAAAAAGGGGCGAGAGAGAGTCCTGGAGGAGAGGTCCGTGGCCTGATGACGAAGTGGAGCCTCCATGTTTAGGAACAGTATACCTCAGAATGCTCCTCTGAGGCCACTTCTGGCCGTTTTTGTCACTCGTTTTTCCCTATTGCTTTGGGTGTCCGTCGGTCCCCTTTCCACATATATTTTGCTCCCTCTGGGACTACTAGGGGGGACATTGTGTGTGTGGGGAACCCTGAAGCAATAGGGACAAAAGAGTGACAAAAAGGACAGTGCAGAAGTGGCTTTGGGTACCACAGCACCACAGGGCAGGGCAGAGGAGGCTGGGGGTACAGTAGACCCCACTCAGTGGTGCCCCCTAAATGGTTTTTGAAAGTGGGCTGGATCAGGTGGGGCTTTTCCCCAGCAAAGCTGCTGGTTGGCCATTGGAGATTTGATTTGGCTGTGCAGATTTGTTAACAACACTGCTTTAGCAGCAGCTGCCCCCACAGCACAAAGTTCTTTACTGTGTGACGTGAGCTGCGGCAGCCATTTTGTGGCAGGCTTTGCTTCCTGAAGCAGCCATTTTGTGGCTGCGCCCACCTCACTATGTCAATATCCCCAGAGTGACCACAGGGTCAAAAAGGATGGAGACTCCTGCCCTAACTCAACCTAACTCAGTTCAGGAGTTCTACACGAGGCTTTCAGACTCTTTTGGTGCAGTGGTTAGAAGCCCGGACTCTGATCTGGGAAAACCGGGCTTGATTCCCCTCTCCTCCACATGCAGCTGCTGGTGTGACCTTGGGTCAGTCACAAGTCCTTTCAGAGCTGTTCTCTCCAGAGCAGTTCTCTCAGAACTCTCTCAGCCCCACCTTACCTCACAGGGTGTCTGTTGTGGGGAGGAAAAGGGAGATTGTAAGCCACTCTGAGATTCCTTCGGGTAGTGAAGGACCGGGAATAAATCTAATCTCTTCTTCTTGTGAATGCCCCAAAGGCCAATGGGGAAACAGGATGCTAGATCCAATGGACCTTTGATTCTGTAGCAGCATCAAGCGCAGAAAGGGCATTATAACTCTCAGTGCCACAAATGGAATAAATGGAACATCTCTTCAGATCTTCTCGCCTTTTTTATCCTATGGCTCTTCTGCTGCTGAAGGTAGACCTTCTCACGCCTTTCCAACCCCCTACTGGAAGAATTGCTGTACTAGCTATCGCAATTCCTTGGTACAGTAGCTGGACTGGTAAACTAAGAGCTGAGAGGCTTGAGTTCAAATCCCCAATCTATCATGAAGTTTCTTGGATGACCCTGGCCAGTCATACACACTCATCCTAATCTACCTCACAGGACTGTTGTGAGGGTAAGACAGAGGAGAAAGGTGGAATAGAAATGTACTAGGCAAACAGAACAGCAGTCGGAAGATCCACATTTCCCTAACCAAATACCTCCAAAATTTCAGTGGCAGGACTAATCCAGAGACCCAGCATGGTGTAGTGGTGAAGAGTGTCGGACTAGTATCTGGGAGACATGGGTCTCAATCCCCACTCTGCCATGGAAGTTTGCTGGGTGACCTTGGGCCAGTCACACTCTCTCAGCCTAACCTACCTCGCAGGGTTGTTGTCAGGATAAAATGGAGAGGAGAATTGTGCAAGCAACCATTGGGGAGAAAGGGTATCAGTGAAGTACCTATCTACCTAAGAACATAAGAACATAAGAGAAGCCAATGTTGAATCAGGCCAATGGCCCATCTAGTCCAACACTGTCACACAGCGGCCAAAATATACCAGGTGCCATCAGGAGGTCCAGCAGTGGGGCCAGGACACTAGAAGCCCCTTCCCACTGCTGCCCCCTCCAGCACCAAGAATAGAGTGCATCACCTGCCCCAGAGTGAAAGTTCCCATCTATACCCTGTGGCTAATAGCCAATGATGGACATCTGCTCCATATGTTTATCTAATTCCCTCTTGAAACTGTCCATGCTTGTAGCTGCCACCACCTCCTGTGGCAGTGAATTCCATATGTTAATCACCTACCTACCTACTTATCCACCAGAATTTCCCATAGGTGGGAAGCAGAAATGAAATGTCCATGAAAAGCAACTGTAATTTTGTCTAGCCTAACTTGTAGGATCTTCTGCATCAGGAACTCCCTAACAAACAAATCCATCTCCTCTAGACTTGTAGTGGGCCACAAGCAGAGAGGAGAGCCAATTTATGCAACGGCTGAGATCCCCGAAGGCCGAGTTCATTCAGAAGCATAATCCTCGTGGTTCCAGGAAGCGCTCCAGGTTGCCAACATACAACAGCGCAGCTGAACAAAGAAAACAAACAAACAAGGGCGTCCGTATTTGAACAACTACAGCAGTCACGCGACCTGACGACGGGTTTCAGATCCATTCATGGAAATCCTCCTTTGTCCAGGGGGTTACGGAACAGGAACTCCTGGTGACTAATTTCAACTCGCTGTTGACTCAAAATATGTGTCGGGTGGCCCTTCAAAAATAGCCCACACTCAAGGGTCGGGGAGATGGGGGTAGGGAACAATGGCTTTGTTTCCGTGTCCCAGTTCTGCAGATGTTTCATTAAATCTCACCGGGGCAATCAACCCCCTGCGGCGTGCTACACTGGAGCTCGCGGGTGTGCCAAGTCGGGTGGCATGAGCATTATGCATCGGGCTTGGCTCTTGGTCCGTGCCAAACTTAGCTATTATAACGTTGACCGGTTAAGTGTTCCCTTTGAATTGGGGCTTTTCCTCCACCCTCACCATTGAAAGCGCAGCGGCCTTTGGGCACAAAGGACGGCAACAAAAGAGAGAATGGCTAACACCGCTCGGGTGAGGGAGGGGGCACGGGATCCAGCTGGCTCCGATTTCAAAAGGCGCTTGAGGAGCTTCCCCCTTTAGAAATATGGCCTTACGCAACTCCTCCTCAGAAGTTATAAAACCCAGAAGTTATAAAACCCAGGATGCTGCTTTACGCTGAATCAGACCGCCGGTTTATCAAGGTCGACTTCTGTCTCTCCTCTGACCAGCAGCGGCTCTCCAGAATCATATAAGACCCGGTGAACACAATGGGACATCTGTGCAAAAGGGCTGCGGCGTAAGCCTTGTGAAACTGCACGAAGAACATTGGCACGGATCCACTGGAGACCTTCTGCAAGCAGAAGGATTTCCACTGGTGGAGCATCGCTTTCTCGCCTTGCCCACTCCCGTTAACAGTACAAAATGCCACCAGGGACAGGATTTCGAGGGGCATTTCAGGCTGCAGGAAGCACGGGGAGGGGAAGCAGATGTGCTGCACCGGTGGAAGTCCTTCCATCTGTAGGAACTCGGGGGTGGATCTACTTTTAACGGTGCTCTTCCGGGAACAGTTGGAATGTTTATGGGCTTTTTATGCTGGGGTGCCCAACATGGTGCCCAGGGGCCCGCCAACATGGCACATGCCAAGTGTTTCTGCCAGTGGGCAGGGCTCTAGCCCAGTGGGGCTTCTGATCAGCCACTGGAGAGCTGATTGGCTGTACAGATCGAAATAACCTTTTGGCGACAGCTACCAACGGTCTTGGTTTTAGTCTCCCTCTTGCTCTTCTTTCCTGATGTATTTTTGTTTAAAAAGTACATATCTTCTCCTTTGCACTTGGGCTTCCTCAACGTGTAGGTGTGTGGTTCCGCCTCCTGTGGTGGCCATTTTGAGGTTGACTCCACCTCCTGTGGAGGCCATGTTGTGGTTGCGCCCATCACTCTGTGTCAAGTCCAAAGGGGTGCTCACAGACTTTAAAAGGTTGGGGACCCCTGTTCTATGTCATCAGAGAGCCAGTTTGGTGTAGTGGTTAGGAGCGTGGACTCTAATCTGAGAGAACTGGGTTTGATTCCCCACTCCTCCATATGCAGCTGCTGGTGTGACCTTGGATCAGTCACAAGTTCTCTCAGAGCTGTCCTCTCAACAACAGTTCTGGAAAGAGCTCTCTCAGCCCCACCTACCTCACACGGTGTCTGTTTGGGGAGGGGAAGGAGATTGTAAGCCGCTCTGAGACTCCTTCAGGTAGTGAAGAGCAGGGTACAAATCCAATCTCCTCCTCCTCCTCTTCTTCACCACACGCCCCCTTCTCCAGATGGTCAAGAAGCTGTCCTGCCACCAGCGCAACACAACACAATGGGCTGCTATCATAGTCTCTGGACATCCTCACTTATATAGGGTTGCCAACTCTGGATTCAGAAATAGGAGGAGATTTGAAGGTGAAACTTGGGAGAATGGGGGTTTCGGGAGGGCAGGGACCACAGGAGGGTGAAATCACACACAGTCCACCTCCCAAAGCAGCCGTTTTCTCCAGGAGAAGTGGAATAAATGTTTTCAGTACACACACAACAAATGAATAAGCAATTTATGTAATCTGGAGATCAGTTGTGATTCGAAAAGTTCTCCAGCCCCCACCTGGAGGTTGGCAACCTTATTACAATCCATGCCAGGATTTTCACTCTGCTCTGCACGCTCCCAGCAGTCCTCTGTTCCTTTAGTTTCCTCTTCCACCTTGGGGGGCATCTCCAGCCCACACACGTGTTATTTCCGACTCTTGTTTCAAATAACAAGAACGGGAGAATGGAGGTATTTTTTCAAGCAAAGAAACAGAGCAAGGCCGTGTCAGCCAGGCGGATAAGAACATCTCTCTCCCTACCAGCGTTTTGTTCTATTCCTGTCATCGAAACCTGGCATTAAAATGCAATTCAAGGTCCACTTGTTGTTCCGCGCTAGATAAAAAAGCACAAAAGATCATCTCGGTTAGAAGCAACAAGAATTTTTTTCCCCAAAGGGAGAAACACACACAAACATATATAGATATATTTGTGTTGTTACAAGCAGCCCTCAAAGTTACAACATCGTTTAGGAATGATAAACACTCCAAGCCTACATCCTGCAAGGTCAGACTTGTGTTTGGCTTGGAAAGCCATTTGGTGCCATCATGGTACATTTGAGCACGGAGCACCATGTTACTTTTGACTTTTTGGCTGTGAAGATGAGTCCAGTCCACTTGACTGGGGCTTCTCCCATTGATAGCTTTTAGACGGTAGAATTGCTAATGGCGTCAGAGTACTCCCATTGCACATGAAGACCAGAAACTGAGTCAAGACACAGTCTATCAAGATTTATTCCGGTGGGTAGCCGTGGAGGTTCGAAGCAGTAGCCCGAAGTTTGAGTCCAGTGGCACCTTTAAGACCAGCAACGTTTAATTCTGGGTAGAAGCTTTTGTGTGCATGCGCAATTCATCGGATATCTGAAGAAGTGTGCATGCACACGAAAGCTTCTACCCAGAATGAAATGTTGTTGGTCTTGAAGGTGGCACTGGACAATAAAAAAGGCCAATGCTGTGCTGGTGATTATTAGAAAGGGAACTGAAAACAAATCAGCCAGTAGTATCATCATGCCCCTGTATAAATCAATGGTGCGACCACATTTGGAGTACTGTGCACAGTTCTGGTCGCCACACCTCAAAAAGGATATTATAGCATTGGGAAAAGTGCAGAGAAGGGCAACTAGGATGATAAAAGGGTTGAAACACTTTCCCTATGAAGAAAGGTTAAAATGCTTGGAGCTCTTTAGATTGGAGAAACGACGGCTGAGGGGGTGAGATGATCGAGGTTTATAAGATTATGCATGGGATAGAGCAGGTTGCGAAATAAATCCTTTTCTCCCTTTCTCACAATACAAGAACTCGTGGGCACTCCATGAAATTGCTGAGCAGTCAGGTTAGAATGGATAAAAGGAAGTACTTCTTCACCCAAAGAGTGATTAACACATGGAATTCACTGCCATGGGAGGTGGTGGCAGCTGCAAGCATAGCTGGCTTCAAGAGGGAATTGGATAAACATATGGAACAGAGGTCCATCAATGGCTATTAGCCACAAGGTATAGCTAGGTACTCTCAGTCTGGGGCAAGGGATGCTCTGTATTCTTGGTGCTTGGGGAGGGCAGCAGTGGGAGGGCTTCTAGTGTCCTGGCCCCACTGCTGGACCTCCTGATGACACCTGGTATTTTGGCCACTGTGTGAGACAGAGTGTTGGACTGGATGGGCCATTGGCCTGATCCAATAGTCTTATGTTCTTATGACTCAAACTTTGGTCTATCAAGATCAGGCTTGTCTACTTGGACTGGCATTGCTGTCCAGGGTCTCAGGTGGAGAACTTTCACATCACCTCCAAATCTGATCCTTTCAGCTGGGGAGGAGACTTGGCTCAGCAGTCCTCGCCGGAGCATTTTATTTATTAATTTCTATCTTTCATTATAGCGCTCAAGGTGGCACACATACAGGCTGGTTCCACAGCCGTCGCCCATCCAGAGGCTGTCCAAACATAGAAGAAGAAGAAGAGGAAGAGGAAGAAGAAGAAGAGGAGGAAGAGGAGGAGGAGGAGGAGATTGGATTTATACATCCTTCACTACCCAAGGGAGTCTCAGAGTGCCTTACAATCTCTTTTCCCTTTCCCTCCCCACAACAGACACCCTGTGAGGTAGGTGGGGCTGAGAGAGCTCTCTCAAGAACTGCCCTTTCAAGCACAGCTCTTTTCAGAACTATGGCTTGCCCAAGGTCATCCAGCAGCTGCAATGGAGGAATGAGGAATCAAACCTGGTTATCCCAGATTAGAGTCTGTGCATTTAACCACTACACCAAACTGTAACTTCAGGCAGAAGGCCACATTTGATGCTTTCCGATCCCACCTGGGGCCAGTAGCTCACATTAATTTTTCATGTTATCAGGAACGTCAAATGCTGTTGTGGATAGAGAGGCCACAAATTTCAGTGTTAATGTGTCTAACAGTCGCATTTCCTCTGCCCATCAGACACGAGTCGGTTGCAGTGTCTCTTCCAGGTTTGACACCAAATGACTCAAAACACCCACCAAACAGGTTTGCATTCTTGCAAAAAGAGGGATGCCACAAATGTAATGAGTTTGACAAGTCAAACATAACACGTTTTGATGGTGGCAATCGGATGTGAGCTGACCCCTGGCATTTGTGAGGTCCGGCTGAACAGGTCTGCAAAAGTGTGCATGCGTGAACACACTGCTGATCCAAACAGATGGGGAGCCGTTAACATCGCTAAGGTTGACTCAGACAAAGGCTGAATGATAGGATTTAAAAAACAAAAACAAAACACACAGAATGTGCTTACGACTGATTTATATGATTTGTGACGGATTTAACTCCCTATTGAAACAGCGGCTGTCAATAAGCAAAATAAACAAAAGGGGGGGCCCAGCAGCACAGTAAGGAGTGGGTGGAGGAAAACTCCATTGCGCTGTAGGAGAACATACATGTCCCAAAACCCAGTTGCATGGTCATGTACGGTTAGGAAAGCACTGTCGGAGCAGCCTTCCCAAACAGTCACGAATGGGTTGACGAGCAAACAGGCTGACGAAAAACTGCCCGTTGATAGGGCATGAGCTGAACCGGCGAGCACTTGAAGGTTCCCAACCGTGGCATCTGTTGGCATCGTTGCGTCAATCAAAACTCAAGAGGAAGCCACAGACTGCTTTAGGATGGCCCCTGCCTTGCAGGACGCCATCGGGAACCTGGATGGGAGCGAGCCAGCGGCAACCCCAGGAGAGAACAGGGGGAACAGATCCTCCAGGATGCTGCCTCTTAATGACACAGGAAGATTTTGGATTCAGGGAAGAGCTCTGAAGGAGAAAGTGGCCGCAGGCAAAAGGGATGGCTATAAATGGGAGGGGGGTGGATCATCCTCACACAAACGGCCTCTGGTATGTCTGGAATGTTTCTAACCGCCCAGCCTTTGCGGGAAGCCACGTGAGAGTTTTGCTGCGCAAAGCTTTCCCTTCCAACACATTACCATCTCTTCTGTGCGCACACTGTCCCCTTGAAAGCTCGCCTTTGACTTTGAATTGCTTCGTATCAGTTGAGCCACAGACATGTTTGCGTCTCCAGGCGAGGCATCCTCTCCGGCTCCCTGGCTTGTAGCGTCAATCGCTCTGCCTCCTCCCCTGCCCCAGCCAAATGCTTTTCTTCTCTTGGGGTCTTGCTCCGGAGGATCTCAGGACAGAGAGCTGAAGCGTGGTTCACCTCCTCACTTTGACTCTCATGCTGATGTTCCCTGCAAAATCCTGTATCCTGCTTTTCCAGAGCAGCCCCGGTTGGGTTCCTTCAAGTGCTCGCCAGTTCAGCTCACGCCCTATGTACAACGGGCAGTTTTTCATCAGCCTGTTTGCTCCTCAACCCATTTGTGACTGTTTGGGAAGGCTGCTTCGACAGTGCATTTATGGGGATGGACGGACGGGCAGATGGTCAGATGATTTCTATCAGTGTAATCCACTTTGAGTCCAAGTGGCCAAGACAGGGAAGGAAGGAAGGCAGGAAGGCAGGAAGGAGGCCGGGCAGCCCATTTTCCTTTCATCATGGGGTGTCCATGTCCCCCACCCCAGATTCTCTCATCTAGAAACAGACCACTCCTAGATTCTATAGGGATGCCAGCCTCCAGGTGGGCCCTGGGGATCCCCCGGAATTACAGCTCATCTTTAGACAGATCAGTTCCCCTGGAGTATATGGCGCCTCTGGAGGAGGGACTCTGGGGCACTGTGCCCCACTGAGGTCCCTGTCCTCCCCAAATCTCCAAGAGTTTCCCAGCCTGGATCTGGCAACCCTATCCCCCCCTCCCCCTGCTGGGGGGGGACACACGTGGCAACCCTCTCCCAGAGCAAGATAGACTCAACAAGCTTGCAGTAGGCATACTTCTCCCGACCACGGCCAGCACCACTTCTGAACAGCCAGGGGAGTGGAAAGTGCCATGAGGCCCAAGTTGGCTTCAGTAGTGTGCTTGCAGATTTCCTGTGCAGAGCAGACATCAGTAAATGAGGCTGCGGGGAGGCAAAGATGGCGTCCTGCCCAGTGCCTTTGTTGCAGTCAAAATAATATGATTAGACTGTCAGGAGAAAGACAGGAAATGACCAATTGCCAGCTCACAGGATGGAAATGGGGGGGGGGAGGGAAGAGTCCTTTCCTAAAACAAAAACAAAAAACAACGAGAAAAGCCACCACAGATTTCTTGTGGCTTAAAAAGAATCCGAGAAAACAAGCAACAGAATGGGAAGGCGGCCCAGGGAAACAAAGCTCTGCAAGAAGCTCAGGAGGGACCCCAAAGGCAAACTCAAAAGACAGGGGGGGCTGCTGAAAATTATGGACTAGAAGCTTGGAGGGAGACAAGAGAAACCCCCAAAGACGATGCATCTCGCATGGCAAAGTCTCCAGAGGCTACGGAGGAATCATTCCTATTTTAATGCTGTGTCTATGTCCTCAAGACACAGTGAAGATCCCCATGCCGTGGTGCAGTGTTCCCTCTAAGCTGAGTTAGTGTGAGCTAGCCCACAGCGTTTATAGCCTCCAGGTCACACATTTTTGTCTTAGCTCAGGAAGGATGGCCCCAGAGCAAAATAATGTATGCAGCAGTGAAATTGCTTGCTCACAACTTTAATGCCAGGAACTCACAAAGTAGAATTTTTGCTCACAAGACTCCACAGCTTAGAGGGAGCATTGCGTGGTGGCAGCTGCTGCCAAAGCGACATTGTAAAAAACCTGCACAGCCAATCAAATCCGCAATGGCCAATCAGAACCCTTGCTAAACACATTCAGTGGGCTCCAGGGATGCCATTGGCGGGCACCACACTGGGGACGCCTGCGCTAACCTATTCTGTGCAATCCACTTTTGAGTTCTAGCAAGAAAGATGGACTATAAATAATGTAAGTAAATAAGTAAATTTATCCCACCCTTCTCGCAAGGTGTTCAGGGCAGTCTACCGGGTTCCCCCCTCCACCTCTTGACCTCACAACAACCCTGCAAGGCAGAGATTAGGCTGCCCAAGGTCACTTTCTCTCAGAGCGGGGAGGTGGGCAACACGTTCTCCAGACTGGCCAGATTCTAAACCAGCACTGATCGCTACACCCCACTGGCTGTTCAGAAGTGGGCAGGCACCCCACAGGGGCATAGGGATGCCAGCCTCCAGGTGGGATCTGGGGATCCTCTGTCATTACGGCTCATCTCCAGACTACGGAGATCAGTTCCCCTGGAGAAAATGGCTGCTTTAGAGGGTGGACTGTGTGGCATTGTACCCCACTGGGGTCCCAGATTCCACCCCTCAAGCTGGTAACCTTATGCCCTCCAATCCCCTGCTGGTGGCCTGGAGGGACCTGGTGACCTGAGGAAGAGGAGAGTTGGATTTATACCCTGCACCTTCACTCAGTGTCTCAGAGCAGCTTACAATCTCCTTTCCCTTACTCTCCCCACAACAGACCCCCTGTGAGGTAGGTGGAGCTGAGAGAGCTCCGAGAGAACTGTTCCTGAGAGAACAGCTCTGAGAGAACTGTGACTGAACAAGACCACCCAGCCGGCTGCACATGGAGGAGTGGGGAATCAAACCCGGTTCTCCAGATCAGTCTGCGGCTCTTAACCACTACGACAAACTGGGGCACACAGTGAGAGTTCCCAAGAAAATTCATGCTCTGAACCTTCCAGCACGAACCTTCTCCCACTCTTCTCCACAACCATTTCTAGTGCTAATCGGTTCTCCTCAAGCACAGCCTAGTTCCCTGGAAAAGCCGCAAACAGGCCTGCATTTGTGAGGGACGCCGCTCGTCCCCACCCTTTGCTTGAATGAGGGGTATTTGGTGATATTTCACAGCCTGGTCTGAAAGAGGGTGAAGAGTGTTTTGTGTCTGGGCGGCACAGTGTAGAATTACCTCAGCGGCGATAGGCTACAATATGTTAATTCACTGGGCCCTTCTGAAACCAAGCGCTGTGGAGGCCCCATTGGGAAGTTCTTAATTTTTTTTAAAAAAAAGTGAAAAGGAGGTTGTTGAAGAGGCGTGTTTGAAGGTCTCACTGCAAAGGCAAAGCCGTGGAGCCAAAATAAGGACAAGCTTTTGCGAAGCCGTCGTTAATTTTAGAACATAATTAACACCAAGCTCCCTTCAGCATGCCGGGGAACGCGGACCGTCGGACGCAAGGGAGGCCGTTCAGAGCAGAACGCAGACATGGTGTCCCCTGCTGCGCCTCAGTTATGTTGGCACACACCAAGTTATGGCTTTACGCATCGCGCATAGCCAGTTACGACAGGACGGGATATTAGGCCCGGCAGCGCAAAGGACAGGCAATGATGACTGTGTACATTTAAAAAAAAAAAAAAAAAGAATTATTTGTATTTTAACGTGTTTTCTGTCCTCGAACAGGGGCGTAATAAATAGAACCCAGAATCCATTCCATCCATTACCACAACGTTCATCGTTGCTATGCTTATACAGTCTGCATGCTGCATCTCTCCCCCTAGATCTTAGGAAGTGTTTGTCAGAAATGGTTATGGCTCAGCGACAGAGCTCACACTCTGCACACAGAAGGTCCCAGCATGTCTGTAAAGAGCATCTTGCAATGCAATCCTAAACAGAATTATGATCTTTTAAATCTATGGCTAATGTTGTTTAGGATTGCATTTTGCGTGCTGGAGGGGACAGGGCCAATGTTCCCTCTAAGCTGTGGAGTCTTGTGAGCAAAAATTTTGCTTTGTGAGCTCCTGGCATTAAAGTTGTGAGTGAGCAATTTGGTTACTGAATAAATTAGTTTGCTCTGGAGCCCTCCTTCCTGAACTAAGACAGAAATGCGTGAGCCGGAGACTAAAAAAACTGAGCTAGCTCATACTAACTCAGCTTAGAAGGAACACTGGACAGGGCTTCATCTAGTGTTCCTGCGGCCCCCCAAATTAGAAGCAGAATAAATTATGCAAAATAAGGGCATGTTGCAAGTTTGCTGAATTGTATAACTTATAGGTAAAGGGTAAAAGTTTCCCTTGCTCGAAAGCCAGTCGAATCCGCCTCTAGGGTTGCGGTGCTCATCTCTGTTTCAAAGCCGAAGAGCCAGCGCTGTCCAAAGACGTTTCCATGGTCATGTGGCCGGCATGACTAAACACCAAGGCGCACGGAACGCTGTTAACTTCCCACCGAAGTGGTACCTATTTATCTACTTGCAATTTCTTGCTTTCGAACTGCTAGGTTGGCAGGAGCTGGAACTAGAGACGGGAGCCCACTCCATCATGCAGCACTCTCGGGTCTCGAACTGCTGAACTACTGACCTTCCATAGCCTGCAGTTCAGCGTCTTAACCACTTGAGCCACTGCAGCTCCCTTGTATAACTTATACAGGGACCAAAATTCAGCCTTTCTTGAAGTGGAATCTGATTTTTTTTTTCCTATTTGGGACACAGAATATATACAAGACCCCACATATGCTGATGAAAACAGCTCCAGGCGTATTCCTTGATGGCTACTATAAAAAAAAGTTCAGTCCAAGAAGCAGGAACAACAATGCACGCACAGAAGTCTGGTCTCTGTTTTTCTAGACGTCACTGCTTTTCAGCATTCGTTCATGCTTTACACATTATCAGGCCTGCACCAATAACAAAAGCCGGGCCCACCTCTATCAGGCCGTTTACAACAAAACCAAGAGAAGCACACCAGGAGTTACCATTCTTTGCTGCCGCCCCAATACGATTAGTCATATGTGATAAAGAGGGAGATACTGGCTTCCTTGAGGCAGAGCCGTTTGAACAGGACGGTCAACAGACCAAGTCAAAATGAAAAAAACAAAACAAAACAAAACACCTCACTTGGAATAAGCAGCTTGTAAAAAGCAAGCCACAAAACCTCAAAGAATCCAGGGCGAAACACTCCGGCATCTGTGCCACCCGCTTTCCCCAAAAGGAAGCCATAATGGGCCCTTAGGAACAGCTCTTCTCTGTGTGTGTTGCGTCTGCCTGGGGAACATGTTGCCATTTACTTGGCCACAAGGCCCCATCTGAGGAGATGTCGCTTCCACCCCCCCACACACACACACCCTTTCCTCCTCCCTCCAGAGGGCTAAGATGGAGTGTATGTGTGTAAACGTTTGTCAGTGGGCTTTCCGTATCAACAGAAAAGCTGTATGGACCGCTCTCCGTATAGTTAAGGTGTGACAATAATGCTCAGGATTTCAACCCACCGTGTTTTTAAAGTGTTCTGCGAACAGTCACACAAAAAACCCTTACAACCAGGCCCATAGCTACAGTGGGGCATTTCGGGGCCTGGCCTCCTGACTTCCATCCAGGCACCCTGGCTTTCTGGGCCACCCGGAGGACTCCCCACCACTGCCCCTTCCCCAAGTGGGGCTTGCTTCCTCCATGTAGGCAAGCAGAATGCGAATGCCGCAAAAGTGAGGGTTTTTTAAATTTGATTTTTATTTTATTTTTTATTTTGCGACATCAGTGCCCCCTGACTTATTCAAAGGCCCCCTGAACTGCAAAATCCTGGCTACGGGCCTGCTTACAACCATTCTGTAACCGTAGAAAAGTGCAGGAGTCCAAGTTGCACCTTAAAGACCAGCACAATTTGTGGCAGGGGTGTGAGCTTTTGTGAGTCACTGCTCACTGCTTCAGATACCTGAAGTGACTCCCGAAATCTCATCCCCTGCCACGAATTGTTGGTCTTTGTTGTTGTTCAGTCGCACAGTCGAGTCCGACTCTTCGCGACCCCATGGACCAGATTACGCCAGGCCCTCCTGTCTTCCGCTGTCTGCTGAAGTTTGCTCAATTTCATGTTCGTCGCATCGATGACACTGTCTAACCATCTCAACCTTTGCCGTCCCCTTCTTCTTTGACCTTCAGTCTTTCCCAGCATCAGGGTCTTCTCCAGGGAGTGCTCCCTTCTCATTTGGTGGCCAAAGTATTTGAGCTTCAGCTTCAGGATCTGGCCTTCCAGGGAACAATCAGGGTTGATTTCTTTTAGGATTGACTGATTTGATCTCCTTGCAGTCCAAGGGACTCTCAAGAGTCTTTAAGGTGCTACTATACTCTTGCATTTTTCTACTGTGACAGACAGACCAACATGGCTACCCATCTCGATCTACAAGCATTCTGTAAGTTAGGCTGGTCACAGCATCCACAAATTAGGGACCCGCTAAATTCGAGTCCAGTCGCAGCGGCAGAGACCAAAAAGATTTTCCGAGGATGAGCTTTCAAGAGTCAAAGCTCCTTTTGTGAGGGAACTGTGGCCCACAAAGTCAGTTTGAGGCTGAGATTTGAACCAGAGGCTTCCGAGATCCCACTCACTCTCTTAGCCCTTTATGCTACACCGTGAGAAAGATTAGAGTCGCCAGGTCTCTTCTTGCTAATGGTGGGGGATGGGGGGGATTTACATCACTTTCGGCACCCACAGCACAGCAAGTGACATCATCACACCATGACATCGCAGCGACGCCCTGGTATTTGGGCAAAACTCTGTGGTAAAACTGGCTTCTACCATAGAGTTTCTGCCTAGATATCAGGCCGTTGCCCAGAAAGTGCACCCAGGAAGTGACATCAACATGTCACTGGGCCTTCCTCTTTCTCTTGGTAAGTCCTCCCTGCTGATCCATGGTGGAGGGCATGGCCTGGCAGCCGGGAACCCCCACCTCCATTGCGGGGGGCAGCAACCCTAAGAAAGATACAGCAGAATAATAAGGCAGCCATGTGCTGTGTTATGTGTGCTCACAACACACATAACAAAGCTTTGCCAACTTCACATTGCGTCGAAAGATCAGTCGTGGTTATAAAAGTGCACCGGGGATACGGCCCCCGTGATATTCTAAGGACTGATCTCACTGAGGACTCCCATTCTAGACAGTTGTTTGACATACTGTTCAAAAAGTACCATGGAAAAGAGCCGGTGGTAAGAAGACTCATCTTTTCCAGCAGCCAGTTTGATGTAGTGGTTAGGAGGACGGACTCGAATCTGGGAGAACCGGGTTTGATTCCCCCACTCTTCCACATGCAGCTGCTGGTGCGACCTTGGGTCAGTCAGAAGTTCTCTCAAAGCTGTTCTCTTGAGAGCATTCTCGAAAGAGCTCTCTCAGCCCCACCTACTTCACAGGGTGTGTTTTGGGGAGCGGAAGGAGATTGTAAACTGCTCTGAGACTCCTTAGGGCAGTGAAGGATAGGATATAAATCCAATCTCTTCTTCTTCATCATTGTGTTTCCCACAAAGGCCAGTCAGTTGCTTTGGAGGGCACAGAGCCCAAGGCCTTCCCCTGAAGTTGCCTCCTAGCACTGGGGATGCCTTTAGTCATCTTGGCTAGTAGCCATGAATGGACCCTCCCCTCCAGGAATCTGTCCAATCCCCTTTGAAGGTGATCTATGCTCGGGGCCATCACTCTACCCACCGGCAGTGAATTCCACAATGTAAACTATTTTTTTTCGTGCCATTGAGTTGCAGCCAAATTAGGGTGACCCTGTAGGGTCTTCAAGGCAACCCTTTACTTCCTGGGTGGTCTCCCATTCAAGCACTAACCAGGGCTGAGCCTGCTTAGCTTCCGAGATCGGATTATTGTAAATAAGTATATTCCTCTGTCTGTACTGAATCTACTCCCCATAAATCACTGCGTGCATCCAAATTCTAGCATTATGGGAGAGGGAGAAAAAGCCGGGGATCAGAATACTATACTAGGACCTTGAAGATCCGATGTGTGGATGTGTCAGCCTAATCTAACTGAGATGTCTGTTGTGAGGACAGGACAGGGGCAGAGGGAACAGTAAATGCCCCCTTGCGTTCCTTGAAGAAAGGGGAGGATAGCCGAGTACAGCTAGACAGAGGCATGACATGTTGTATCGGGTGCAGAAATGGCTCAAGACAGGCATCTCTTGGAACAGACCAAAATGCTATCGTGCGCTTGAGATGGAAGAGGTCTGGCTCAGCCGAAGCAGGGCTGCTTTGTACACAGATGGTGCCCGCACTCGTAGCGCAACCTGCCAGCGTGCAAGGACGGACTATGCGCCGGCGCATGCAGTACACTCCACGGGGTGGGGGGGGAACCTAGCTGCATTTGATGATCAGAGGTGCAGGTTTCCTGGTTTAGCCTCAGGCAGTGGTGGAGATTAAAAGCAGGGAAAGGCTAGTGCGTCTGAGCGAGAAGGGGGAGGGGAGGAAGACGGCCGCGCACATCTAGCCAAGGAGAGCTTTAAAAGGCGATCCCTTCAGAGTTGATGAAACTAGGTCAATCTTTCTGCTTTGCTGGGTCTTTTGGCAGGTCAGTGTTTGCGCGGCTCCGTCAACGGCTCACAACTCCTAATTTGCGCTTCAGAGCAGACCACGTCATTTATGGGGGGGGGGCAGCTAATGAATTCAATGCAGCTAATTAAATCAACCTTGGCATCCATTCAAAAGACGTCTTCCGTCTCTCCCGCCCTCCTTCCCTCCCCCTTCGCAAGCAACTGCCATCTCAGTTGCACGCGCAGGCACCGGAGAGAGACGGCAAGACAAGGGGAAAAAAATACCAAACAAACCAGCGGGGCTTATTTCCTTTCATCTGCCCCCCACCCCCCACCCCCCGTCAAATTTTCATCAATCGCAGACACTCGGTCCTTTCATGAAAGAATGTGACAGGCCCGTGTGGTCTCCATATGTTTATGCGCCTGTCCTCTGCTCCCGCACGGCCTTCGGAGAAATGACCCTTTGTGCCCTCCAAGGACTTGGTAAACAGAGTTAAACGCCAGTCAATGTACCTTTGAATCCGATGTTGACGCTTGTCATACAAAGAGTGGAATCGCAGAGGAACCTCTGCTGGCAAGTATTTCCTCTTCCTTGACTACGGACAACCTCTGTTCAGCCTCCAACCGTATTTCCCACAACTCATCCAGGGACACACCACTGAGCGTGTGATAGTGCTTATTCACACTGGGTTTCTGTCCCAGACTTTCTAAGGGGAGAACAAAGTTTGTGTCCAGGTACATTTAAGACCAACAACGTTTTATTCAAGGTATAAGCCTTCAGTGTGCATGCGCACTTCATCAGATACATCGAAACGGAAGTTGCCAGTCCAAACATATAGGCAGAGGATGAGAAGCAAATTAGCATACAGCATATTAAAGTTGTTTGACAGATGCTGGAATAACAGACTGGATAACAAGCTTAGTTCTTATGGTCATCATTTGTTTGGGTTTAATTCGGGGGAGGGGGAACAGTGAAGGAAATAAACATCACACGGCATCTCAATTAATTACTCTCAGCATTCCACGCTTAAGAAGGGCACATCTGCCCATCGGTCTCCTATTTGATATATTTGAGCAGACAATACTGAGCTTGATGGATTGATAGGCTTGCCAAGTCCCCCCGGGGGGGTGGGTAAAACCCCGCCCGAGAGGCCCGTTACCCGCTGCCAGCAAATCGGGCCCCAGGGGGGACTCCACCCCCTTCCGGCAAACGTCCCCAGCGTGTTGATGTCACCCAGAGGTGACATCATCACGCTGGCCATGTTGGGGGCGGGATGCTCTATGATTTGAGGGAAAACTCTATTGACCCTGCCCCCAGTGTTCCGACACGATGACGTCACTTCCGGGTCAGTGCAGGACTCCCCCGCCATAAGTTAATTTCAACTTGGCAACCCTATGGATTGATGGCATAATTCAGTATAAGGCAGCTTATATATTCACCACAAAATATATATTCACCACAAAAACAAGGAAGGCTTCACCCTGTCCTGGATAGCCCGGGCAAGTCCGATCTCAGAAGCTAAGAAGGGTCAACTCTGGCAACTACTTGGATGGGAGACCTCCTTGGAATACCAGAGGTGGGAGGCAGGGGCAGGCTTCATTCAGCCACCTCTCTGAATATCTTCCAGGCCCCCTGTAGGGGTCAGTCACTAGAGGTCGCCATGACTCCCAGGTACACAGACACACACACTCTCTCTCTCACACACACAAATACAAAAACAGGGAAGGCTTCCTGTTATTTTATTATTTTTTAATTCAAAACTTTTTTATGCCACCTTTCCTCCCAAAGAGTGTCCCAAGATTATCTCCGTAGGCTTCACTTTCCTGTGATTATGTGAAGTCAGTTCACAGTCTAAATACCCAAGTGGGTGCAAAATGCTGGTGGGAGTGAAAACAGAGACAGAATCCGAAAAGCAGAGAAAACAACAGAAGGAACTATCAATGGGCTGTGGAAAGCCCAATGTATTTTGGGTGTGAGCCCCTTCTTGTGGGGGAAAGAATGAACCCTCAACAGGATGTGGAAAGACCAATGTGTTTTGGGTACGAAACTCTTTGTCTTTGCAGGCAACTCCCTTGAGAGACATCTCTTCCGAGGTCCCTTAGATTTTGCTGTTTGAATGTACCCCGGAGCAATAAACACTGATTCCAGGAATTATCCAAAGGGTAATGAAGTATTAAAAACAGTCTGCAGCAAAGAACTATGGCAACACGATGCTACTATTGCAATATTGGCTCTCAGTCTATGCAATCCCATACACCTGCTCAGCTTCTGGAAGCAGATTCTCCTGGTTAAGAACATAAGAAGAGCCCTGCTGGATCAGACTAGAGGTCCATCTAGTCCAGCCTCCTGTCTCACACAATGGCCAACCAGTTCCTCTACACAGCCAACAACAGGGCATAGAGGCCAAGGCCTTCATAAGAACATCAGAAGAGCCCTGCTGGATCAGACCAGTGGTCCATCTAGTCCAGCACCCTGTCTCACACAGTGGCCAACGAGTTCCACTGGAGGGCCAACAACAAGACATAGAGGCCGAGGCCTTCATAAGAACATAAGAAGAGCCCTGCTGGATCAGACCAATGGTCCATCTAGTCCAGCATCCTGCCTCACAAAGTGGCCTCAACCAGTTCCACTGGAGGGCCAACAACAGGGCATAGAGGCCGAGGCCTTCATAAGAAGAGCCCTGCTGGATCAGACCAGTGGTCCATCTAGTCCAGCCTCCTGTCTCAAACAGTGGTCAACCAGTTCCTTTGGTGGGCCAACAACAAGGCATAGAGGCTGAGGCCTTCCCCTGATGTTGCCTCCTAGCTCTGGGATCTTTTTTCTTCTCAGCCTTAGCAAGCTCAGACCCCAGTAGGCTATACTTGAAGTTGGGATTTTTTGTCCTGAGTGAAGGGCGGGGTGTAAATCCAATCTCTCCTTCTTCAAGGGGGCAAAATCAAAAACTGCCCGTACACGTCCTTTCTCTGTCGTCGCTCCCGCCTTGTGGGATGGCCTGTCTGGGGAGGCCAGAAAGGTTCCCGCTCTCATGGACTTCCACAAACTATGCAAAACTGAACTATTCACGGGGGCTTTTCTGCACAGTACAAAATGGTTTCACCCATCTACTCGGATAAATGATTGGGACTTAGCGGTCTTTTCTGCTGCGTATAGCATACCATCAGCAGGATTCTATTATGTGATGTCTGTACCACTTACTATGTCATATTAACACTTGTGCTATGCTCCTGGTCTTTCTGGTGGGCTCCAGTCTTCTAATATTCTAGTGCACTGGTTATTGAATATCCCATTTTGTTGATTGTGCTGATTTCACTATGCGTAATTTGCCTTTAAGTCCATGTGAGAAAGGCAGACTATAAATAATGTTGATAAAACAAAATAAAATAGATATGGATTTTTATATATGGTTTTTAATATTAGCAATGACAGATATTTGCCCCGTTACCCTGCATCAATAACCCTGATAGCATTGTCTGACCTTGACACCCCTAAACTTGGCTGTTACCAGAGTAGAAGGAAGCAATAGCTGGTCCACTATAATTTAGCTGGCTCCTTGCTTGCATAGTACAACACAAGAGAGCAAAGATGACAGAGTGGACTGTGCCTTAGGGATAAACAGGGATCAGGACACTAGGACCTCCTTCCTCTATATGAAACTGCTGGAACATTATGCTGTGGAGTGAGCCCTCCATATACTGAGGGCAGAAATTGGCCACGAGAGGCAGGGTCTTTTTGGTGGAGGTGTCTTGTTTGTGGAATTCTTCCCTGCTGCTCTATACCTGGGACTTGCGCATTTGGTTTTAGGCACAATGCTAGACAGTGTCATCGATGCAACGAACATGAAATTGAGCAAACTTCAGCAGACAGCGGAAGACAGGAGGGCCTGGCATGATCTGGTCCATGGGGTTGCGAAGAGTCGGACTCGACTGTGCGACTGAACAACAACAACAACCCTAAATGGCTTTGATTAGTCACTTCACTGCTTTTGATGGCTTTATTGCTGAATATTTATGGCAGCAAAACTTATTGATGGACTGAGTACATTTTTATACCACCCAAGGCGCTCCACGTTACCCTCAAACCAGCCCTGTGAGGTTGGTTAGCTGAGGGCGAGCAAATGGCCCAAAGTGAGCCCAAAGTGTTTCACAGCAGAGCAGGGATGACAGGTCAGGCCTCTCAGGTTCCGGTTCGATACTCTTAACTGCCACACCCCACTCTCTCTTAAATTAATGTTGACTGTTTCCTTTACAGCAGAACTGAGACAAATTAATTTGTCTTTTTGTTGTCTTTTTCATCTGCTGCTACGTAAGTTATAAATGTTTACAATTGTGGGTTTCATTTTAACAGTCGTTTTATCACTGGATCTATTTTGTTTTTATTAGCTGGGGAGTCACCGTAATTGTTTAGCACTTTCCTTTTCTTTTTGGTATGCACAATACTTTATGGCTTTGAGGCAGTATAAAAGTGAAATAAGTTATAAGCCAGTATTGTGCAAAGAACAGATTAAATTCCTCAAGCGAAAAAGCATCCCGGCCTTGAACTAGACGGGGCAGTGACCTGACTCAGGGGGTTGGATTCCAGACTCTATCCCTCTAATGGAAGCACTTTCTCCCAGCGGATGGAACTTTCCCCTGGCACAAGGCCTTCTTCCGAGTTGGCAGAAAGCAGCTCGGCGAGTGGGAATGGATCCGTGGGATTCAATCTGTTACAAGACAAGGCAAACGGGAGTGGGGCAGAACTAGAGACAGAATCCAAAAGAAAAGAGCACCTTCAAGACTAACAAAATCTGTGGCAGAGGATGAGCTTTCGTGAGTCTTCACTGCTCACTTCTTCAGCTCAGGCAAAAAAGTCACGGAGGCTGACGCTATCCATATGGAGACAGATCAAGATGGGTAGCTGCATGTTAGTCTGTCTGTAGCATTTGAGAAGAGCAACAGTCCATGAGCACCTTCAAGACTAACAAAATCTGTGGCAGAGGATGAGCTTTCGTGAGTCTTCACTGCTCACTTCTTCGGATCAGGCAAAAAGTCACGGAGGCTGACGCTATCCATATGGAGACAGATCAAGATGAGTAGCTGCATGTTAGTCTGTCTGTAGCATTTGAGAAGAGCAACAGTCCACGAGCACCTTCAAGACTAACAAAATCTGTGGCAGAGGATGAGCTTTCGTGAGTCTTCACTGCTCACTTCTTCAGCTCAGGCAAAAAAGTCACGGAGGCTGACGCTATCCATATGGAGACAGATCAAGATGGCTAGCTGCATGTTAGTCCGTCTGTAGCATTTGAGAAGAGCAACAGTCCATGAGCACCTTCAAGACTAACAAAATCTGTGGCAGAGGATGAGCTTTCGTGAGTCTTCACTGCTCACTTCTTCGGATCAGGCAAAAAGTCACGGAGGCTGACGCTATCCATATGGAGACAGATCAAGATGAGTAGCTGCATGTTAGTCTGTCTGTAGCATTTGAGAAGAGCAACAGTCCACGAGCACCTTCAAGACTAACAAAATCTGTGGCAGAGGATGAGCTTTCGTGAGTCTTCACTGCTCACTTCTTCAGCTCAGGCAAAAAAGTCACGGAGGCTGACGCTATCCATATGGAGACAGATCAAGATGGCTAGCTGCATGTTAGTCTGTCTGTAGCATTTGAGAAGAGCAAGAGTCCAGGAGCACCTTCAAGACTAACAAAATCTGTGGCAGGGGATGAGCTTTCGTGAGTCTTCACTGCTCACTTCTTCGGATCAGGCAAAAAGGCACAGAGGCTGATGGTATCCATATGGAGACAGATCAAGATGAGTAGCCGCATGTTAGTCTGTCTGTAGCAGGAGAAAAGAGTCAGAGTCCAGCAGCACCTTCAAGACTCACCAGATTTGTGGCAGGGGATGAGCTTTCGTGAGCCACTGCTCCCTTCAGTGATACCTGGTACCTGAAGAAGTGAGCAGTGACTCACGAAAGCTCTTCCCCTGCCACAGATCTGGTGAGTCTTGAAGGTGCTGCTGGGACTCTGGCTCTTTTCTCCTGCTACAGACAGACTAACATGCGGCTACCCATCTTGATCTGTCTCAAAACAAGGGAAGTAACCCTCCTGCTAGCGCTTGTTTCATCACTTTTTTTTTTGCCATCAAGTCACAGCTGATTTACACCAAGCCCGTAGGGTTTTCAAGGCAAGAGACATTCAGAGGTGGTTTGCCACTGCCTGCACAGCGACCCTGGTATTCCTTGGAGGTCTCCCATTCAAACACTAGCCAGGGCCGACCCTGCTTAGCTTCCGAGATCTAATGAGATCGGGCGAGCTTGGGCGATCCGGGTCAGCGCCATGCTTGTTAGGGAGAACAAAAACACTTTACTCTAGGCTCAGGACATTATGATGCAATGTGGTATCCTTCTTCTTCCAAAGATGATTCCCTGTAAGCCCCATCTCCCAGCTCTCAAGAGATCCCTCTCAAAAAATTCAAGTCCAGTAGCACTTGAGAGAACAAGAAGGTTTTCAGGGTGGAAGTTTTTGAGAGCCAAAGTTCCCTTCTTCTGTATGTTTGATAAGAGTTTGTTTTTTAAAAAAATCCTATCCAGTGTTAGCTTGCTTCCCACCTACAGCAGCCTCCCAATATTACATCGTTTATAAGTGTGTTCAGAGAGGCCAAATCACTGATCTCTTGAGATCTAGTCCATCAGGATTCTTGGTGCCATTGCGCTGGCAAGCCAAATACATTTGGCGCTGGGGGTGGGGGTGGGGGGCAACAGGGGGAGGGCTTTCAGAGTTCTGGCCCCACTGGTGGACGGCTCGATGGCACCTGGGCTTTGGCCACTGTGTAACATAAAGTGTTGGAGTGGATGGGCCACTGGCCTGATCCAGCATGGCTTCTCCTATGCAGTCAGCAGACAAGTGAAGATGGAAGCCAGCCGCCGCATCAGACCAGTCCTGGCACGGACTCAGAGCAGCAGATGTAAAAGTGGCCAGTCGTCATTGCACGAGGGGCTGTGGCTCAGCGGCAGAGCGTCTGCTTTGCGTGCAGGTTCAATCCCCGGCATTCCCAGCTGAAAGGATCAGGTAGGAAGTGATGTGGAACACCTTTGCTTGAGCCCTTGGAATGCTCCTGCCCGTCTCAGCAGACAATGCTGACCTTGACGGACCAGAGGTCTGATTCAGTATAAGGCTGCTTTGAGTATTCATGAACAGGCAAGGCTCTGGGGTCCCAGGCTTAACAAGGTAAACAGTGCTGGAATACCTCCTCCCCCCGCAAGGACTGCAGTTCTATGCCCAGAAGATGACAAAAAATCTCCAGGATCTCCAGCCTGGAGAAAAATTGCTTTCTGACCCCAAAGTGGCAATCAGCATTTCCCTGGGCATGTAAGAAAGGGCCACGAGAACTAAGCACTGAGGCAACCCCTCCCTGCCCTCCCTCTCATGATCTGCCTCAGTTCACAGAATCAGCATGGCTGACAGATGGCCATCTAGCCTCTGCTTGAAAACCTCCACAGAAGGAGAGCCCACCACCTCCCGAGGAAGCCTGTTCCACTGAGGAACCCTCTAACTGAAAGGTGTCTCCTATCAGGGACAGAGATATTTTCTTATGAAAAGAAGAGGAGGAGGAGGTTGGATTTATACCTCGCCCTTCACTCGGAGTCTCACAGCGGCTTACAATCTCCTTTCCCTTCCTCTCCCCACAACAGACAGTCTGTGAGGTAGGTGGGGCTGAGAGAGCTCTTTCAAGAAAAAGCTCTAGAGAACAGCTCTGAGAGAACTTGTGACTGACTCAAGGTCACCCCAGCAGCTGCATGGGGAGGAGTGGGGAATCACACCCAGTTCTCCCAGATTACAGTCCGTGCTCCTAACCACGACACCAACCTGGCTCTCAAGGAGTTTTAGCACAGGGCAGTGTTTCCTAATGCAGCCTGTAGTGGTACAGTCCATCCCTTCTCCTAACTCCACCACCCCACAGCACGTAAGAAAGGGCCACAGCAGGGCAGAGAAGGTTATTACTTAATGGCTATTGACTCACTATAGAATGTAATGGGTGGAATATGCGTGTTTGGATTCTATTCAACTGTATTTATTCATGCCCTGCTTTTCCCCCAGTGAGGATCCACAGTAGCTGACATTATTCTCCCTGCCTCCATCTTATTCTTACAACAACCCTGTGAAGCAGGTTAGCTTGAGAGAGGGTGACTAGCTCAATGCCACCCAGCAATCTTCCCCGGCCGAGGGAAGATTCAAACTAGGGTCTCCTAGATCCTGGTCTGCCAATCTAAACATTACTTCACGCCGGATCGTTCGCCTGAAACCTTCGTCATCTTAAAATTTCCCTGCATGTTGAAAGCAAGCAAAGGAGGAGGAGGAGGAGAAGGGTTGGATTTATACCCCGCCATTCACTCGGAGTCTCAGAGCAGCTTACCATCTCCTTCCCTTCCTCTCCCCACAACAGACAGTCTGTGAGGTAGGCGGGGCTGAGAGAGCTCTTTCCAGAACTGTGACTGACCCAAGTTCACCCAGCTGGCTTCATGTGGAGGAGTGAGGAATCAAACCCGGTTCTCCCAGATTAGAGTCCACTGCTCTTAACCACTACACCAAACTGGAAGCCGCCAAGGTGGGAGGCATATCTGGGAATCTGCTAGGGGCCCTGCTGGATATGCAGAGGGACTCCTTAAAAGCAGGGCACATCGCCAGACCGGTCACGAACCCGGGGAGATCAGTGGCAAAAAGCAGACCGCAGGGCGTGTCACCGTCCTCCTAAGAGAGGGAGAAGCAAAGCGAGAAGTCCTCTGGAAACAAAGCCATTCCACACGCGCACACACACGAAAACGCAGCCTTTGAAGGAAGGAAAATACCAGCGCAGTGCGCAGCTAGCGGTTAACGCTGGGTTATTTTTACACTCCTCTCGGTGGTCTGTCAAACTCGCCCTGTGCCAGGAATACCAATGAGGGGAGGCAGAGAGGAGCTCTCGCCAGCCGCTAGCAGCTCTCTCTCAGGATTTCCCTCAGAAATTCGGCAGGCGAAGATGACAGAGGTCACCGGGAGGGGGGAGAAACAGCGGCTCGGGCTTTGTCCGAGGGCAGGCGGCCTCCTAGACGACAGGTCCAAAAAACAACCTGTCAATCACCGCCCCCCCCAGGCACATCTCCCCCAAAGAGCACGAGATAGCTGGTGAGGATCAATAGACTGAGAATAAGCGCCGCCAAATGGGGATGGGGAGGGATTCTGTTCAGATTTGGGCTGAAGCCGTTACAGTGCCAACACGTTTTATCGCATGAACGATGCTGCCAGGGAGGGCGGTGGGGGTAGCAGCCGTAACGGGAGCACCGCGAGTGGCCCGTTCCACACATGTCATTTGGCTGACGGCGCTCTTCCGACGGTTGCCAAGTTGCTGATCGGGCAGAGCAGTACTGCAGCTTCTGTTCTTATTCGATTCTCTGCCGCCACGGAACGGAAAGCTGTGTTTGCCCGAGTTCTCCTTTGCACACAGCTATTCGAGGCACAGAATATACATTTTGCATGATAAAGAAGATTTCTGGTAGTATGTACCAGAAACCAACCTGTGGCAACCCAACTTATGACAACCCTGGCAAGGGGCTTTCCAGGCATGTGAGAAGGGGAGGTGGTTTGCCACTACAGTTTGGTGTAGTGGTTAAGTGCATGGACTCTAATCTGGGAGAACCGGGTTTGATTCCCCACTCCTCCAGTTACAGCTGCTGGATGACCTTGGGCAAACCATTGTCCTCTCAGAGCTGTTCTCTCAAGGACAGTTCTGGAAAGAGCTCTCTCAGCCCTGCCTACCTCACAGGGTGTCTGTTGTGGGGAGGGAAAGGGAAAGGAGTTTCTAAGCCGCTCTGAGATTCCGAGCAAAGGGCGGGGTATGAATCCAATCTCTTCTTCTTCTTCCCCTGCAGAGCCTTCCTTGAAGGGCTCCCTGTCCAAGTACCAACTCTGCTTAGCTTCCAACACCTGAATAGATTGGGCTACACCACGTCACCTTCCTTCCCTTTATTGTGGCTCAGTGGAAGAGCTTCATCTTCAAGCGCAGAAGGTCCCAGGTTCAATTCCAGGCATCTCCAGTTGAAAAGACCAGGCGATGTGAGAGTCCTTCGCCTGAGATCCTGGAGAGCTGCTGTCAGTCTGAATAGACAATGCTGACCTTGGCGGACCAAGGGTCTGATTCAGTATAAGGCAGCTTCATTGTAATGGCATTACCATTTTCAGTTATCATCAAGACTTGGGGCATTCGCCGATCACACAAGGGCAGAGACCACTGCTGAGTGCAGGATTCAAAATTCTGAGATTGCATTTTGTTTCCCAGCTCCGAGTTTCTAGTCCTCATGTTGGGCTACAAAATGCCTGGTGAAACCAGGACCCAAAGGAGGGCTCGGGCAGGATTTGCAGGGCTCACGGGGCAGGCTTGAGGTGGTTTTCAAACCTTCTCTCTTCATGAGCGCATGCATTTGGACAATGCATGCCACCTTTCTCAGTGTTCAGTGCCATTAGTGCTTCAGTGCCCTTTGATGTTTACACCTGGATTTTACCCCACTGGCCCCACTGCTGGACCTCCTGGATGGCACCTGGTATATTTTGGGCCGCTGTGTGACAGAGTGTTGGACTAGATGGGCCATTGGCCTGATTCAACATTGGCTTCTCTTATGTTCTCTTATGTTCTTATGTACCATTCTGTCCCAAATGCTGAGACCGCAGAACACGAAGCCCTTTGAAGATGGGGGGGGAGAGAGCCTCTGCTGCCCACCCTGTATGAGTCTCTGAAGACTACCGAAGTGGAAAGGTGAAGAAGGGGAGAGAAAACACCATAGCCCCTTTTGAGACTGCAGGCGCCTTTGGAATTCTGAAACAGCATGGCGGGCGCAGCCACACAATGGCTGCTGCACAAGGCAAAGCCAGCCACGCAATGGCTGCTGCACAAGGCAAAGCCAGCCACGCAATGGCTGCTGCAGCTGACCTTCAGTTGCACAGTGAAGATCTTTTGTGGAGGCGGGTATTGTTAAAACAATGCTTTTTCAAAAATCTGCACAGCCAACCTGGGCTTGCCCACTTTCTAAAAACACTTGGCAGGCACCAGAAAAGATGTTTTTTGGGGGGTGCCATTGTGCCCGGGGGCACCGTGTTGGGGATCCCTGATCCAAACCACCTGATCACCTGAGTTGGTCAAAACACACACACACACACACACACACACACACTTGGGGAAGTTGCCGTTTCCCAGAAATCAAGCTGTCGAGCGAATATTCTCCTCCCCCTTCCTCCGCACTGCACAACAACTTGACGTTCACAGTTGTAACCACAAAGGTATATTTAAATGGTAGCTTACTAAGAACAGGCCACTTGGCTGGAAAGCCCCCTTGAATGAGCAGCCACAAATTTGCAATGGGTGAGAAGCATGAACGGCACATTTGAATATCTTGACACTGGGAGGATGCTGAGAGGGGAACCACCAGAGGTGAAGCGTTAAGGTTCACAATGTCCAATTTCAGCAAAGAATGCTTCAAAAGGTGAACAGGCCCAGCTGGGATTTTCCTACCACTTCTTAGTACCAAAGCAGATTTCCACTTGTAATGACTCAAAGGCTTCACCACGCGACAGCTGCGTCATTACTACTACCACTACCAGTAGTAGTGTTATGAATGTGAGAAAGAAGGCGGCAAGTTTGCATTTCGGTCTCTGGCAAAGAAGCCGGCACGGCTCAACATTTTGTTCCACGTTTTAAGCCTGTGAATTTCTAGTCCCCTGTGTGCAGAAGACAGGCATACAGGCAGTCCTGAAACTACAAGAGTCAGAAGGGAGCTAAGCTGATCTTTAAAAAGGTAAAGGTAAAGGTTCCCTTGCTCGAAAGCTAGTCGAATCTGACGCCAGGGAGTGGTGCTCATCTCCGTTTCCAAGCCGAAGAGCCAGAGCTGTCTGAAGACGTTTCCGTGGACATGAGGCCGGCATGATTATATGCCGAGGCGCACGGAACGCTGTTACCTTCCCACCAAAGTGGTACCTATTTATCTACTTGCAATTTCTTGCTCTCGAACTGCTAGGTTGGCAGGAGCTGGGGCCAGAGACGGGAGCTCACTCCCTCACGCGGCACTAGGGTCTCGAACTGCTGAGCTTCCAACCTTCCGGTCTGCAGCTCAGCGTCTTAACCTCTGAGCCACTGCAGCCTCCTTTAAGCTGATCAAGTCAAGTCAAGTTTATTAGTACGGTCAAGTGACCAGCCAATATAAAATATTTCCAAAAAAAAAGGATTGAGGTAAAATACATGGTAGATACATAAAATTAAATAAATATATAAAACAGCATTAAGAGCAAAAGCGGGAGCAACACAGTGTATCATTAAGGTGGAAACAGGAGCAATACTACTTTATCATTGACTTGCTGTCTGAGGTACAAGCTTCCTCTTTTTAAGTGCGAGGAAGCAAAATTTTGCCACAGCTAAAGATATCCTCTCTTTCCGATCTTCCAACAAAGAGGTTAGAATCCTTGGTTCTGCAAATTTCAAGTGGACATCCAGAGGTTTAAATGTAGACAACAATGGGAAAATTAACAGCTGCCTCTCCGTAGCGTAAAAGTTACAATGTAAAAGAATATGTGGGACCGACTCTATCTCAAGACCTGTACAGGGACAACATCTTTGGGAGATAGGCCAACGCAAGAACCTTCCTTGTAATAAATTAGAGGGTAAGGCATCAAAACGAGCTCTAGAAAAAGCCCATCTATAGCCATCATATATAATGTTAGAAAGATAAGGAGCAGGTGCAAAACCTGCCCAAGATTTTAAAACTCCATATCTCGAGGGTAGAAGCGCTTCTTCTGTCTGCGCCTCTATATCCATTAGACGTTGGGATACTATAGATTTAGCTTTGGTCAATCCTAGATCGAAAAGACTTACAGGATGAAGCCCAATTGAACCAAGTTTGACCAATATTTTGGAGGACCATTCGGGATATGGGGTGGCAGCTAAAAAGGATGGAATTAGGCCTGTAGGTTTCAAATGCGTTCTTAACCAGTAATAAATCGAAGCAATCCAAATTTTCGTTTTCACTCTTGGCACCCCAATCTCCTGCCTAAGAACTACATTTGCTGTACATTTAGGCGCATTAAATAGTGCTCTAATAAATTTAGATTGAACTTTTTCCAGGTCCTTAAAATTATTATCACCTTTAAGCTGATCTTTAAAGGGGTGTTATTAAGAGATTACAGTGTGACTCTTCGGTTCTCAAGCTTAGACTCCTGAAGGAGAAGTAAGCAAACAAGGATGCATTGGAGTAGTTGCAGAATTCAGCTTTTTAAGGTTGCAGAACAGAGATCAGGTAGGAGGGAGAAATCTATTACATTTATAATTGGCCATAGGGGCCGCATCACTCCTGTCTGGGCCCATCCACACATCCCAGATTTGGAGGATAGATTCTATGGCATTATACCCTGTGGAGATCCCCCCCAGGCGTACCTCCCAAATTCTCCAGGTATTTCCTAAACCCAGAGCTGGAAACCCTGCTGCCATTGCAGGCATGATGCGTGGAAAACGACAGACGGGGCTTTGCCAAGAAAGTAGGACTCATCCTTCCTCCTGGTGTCATTCAGCCTTACCCTTCCCTTCCTGCAGAGGTTCCTTCTCCTTTCGCTCTTCCGCTCAAAGCTGTCTCTTCCCCTGAGCTATTTCAAGAAACCCAGTGGGAGGTTGGGAGGGGGACGGGACGACTGACGGCTGAGGCAAGAGGGCACCCAAGGCCTGGCTCCGGGGCATTCAGAATGGAAAGAGCAAAGGGGCAATTTCCCCACCCCCACCTTGCCCCCAAGACCTGCTTCACTCTCTGCCTCTAGAACAAGACCTGCCACCAAAATCATGCCAGCGACTTCTTTGCACTGCTCCTGTGCAGGCTGCAAACGGGCTGCGATGCCAAACGGCGGCTCTTGGGAGTTTCCCCAGCGGCTGGGAAGAGGCGGAGGGCAGGCGGCCATCCCCGTCAGGAGTACGGCTCTGGCGTTTTAGACCCCCGAAGCCAGGGGACGGGGCTTGATAAGCGGCTTCCCAGAAAATAAACCGTTTCTGTCCATGGATCCAGTGGCTCTCATTGGCACAACTACCGAGGCTGCTTCTTTGGAAACGATATATTTTTGGAGTGCTTTGGGTGCCGCAAAGGTATGTGGGATGGCACCGTACAGTCCGACCTTGGAAAGCTAAGCTGGGTCGGTTCCACCCAGGAAGGCTCAGCCGAAGGAAGCAGTGGCAAACCACCCCCGGCTTCTCACTTGCCTTGCCGGGGTCGCCAAGAGTCAGTTGTGACTTGACGGTACTGGCATCCATACGTAAACACAACAGATGCACTGCAAAGAGATTTCGGTCGTTCGAGGCAAAAGAAGAAGAGACAGATTGCGATTCTAAAAAACTGAATGCAGCCGGCAGCACACCCAACAGCACTCATGTGCGCATGTGGCATGAAAAGGATCCAGCCTTGTTGAAAAAACTAACTTTACAAGCTGAATCACGCAGGGCTTCAGACCAGAGCCATGTTTCAAGGTCCCCCCCCTTTCAAAAAACGCTTTCCACGGCATCCTGTTTGAGAACATAAGAGAGAAGCCCATGTTGGATCAGGCCAATGGCCCATCCAGTCCAACACTCTGTGTCACACAGTGGCCAAAAATACCAGGTGCCATCAGGAGGTCCAGCAGCGGGACCGGGGGCTGAGGGCCCTCCCGACTTGGATGCCAGGAGGTACTAAGTGGACATGCATATGACTTTGTGTTGGGTTGGCTTGTTTGAGCTTCACAGTCGCTGCGTTTTAAACTGAGCCCGTGTCCTAGGACATGTTGATCATTAGAGCATAAGAGAAGCCAATGAAGAAAGGTTAAAACTCTTGGGGCTCTTCAGCTTGGAGAAATGACGGCTGAGGGATGACATGATCAAGGTTTATAAGATTATGAATGGGACTGAGCAGGTTGAGAAAGAAGTACTTTTCTCCCTTTCTCACAATACAAGAACTCGTGGGCACTCCACGAAATTGCTGAGCAGTCGGGTTGGAACAGATAAAAGAAAGTACTTCTTCACCCAAAGCATGATTAACATATGGAATTCACTGCCACAGGAGGTGGTGGCAGCTACAAGCATGGAGAGTTTCAAGAGGGAATTGGATAAACATATGGAACAGAGGTCTATCAGTGGCTATTAGCCACAGGGTACAGATGGGAATTCTCAGTCTGGGGCAGGTGATGCACTCTATTCTTGGGGCAGGAGGGGGCAGCAGTGGGAGGGCTTCTGGTGTCCTGGCCCCACTGCTGGACCTCCTGATGGCACCTGGTATTTTTGGCTGCTGTGTGACAGAGTGTTGGACTAGATTGGCCATTGGCCTGATTCAGCATTGGCTTCTCTTATGTTCTTATGTTATGTTAATGTCAGACCAGGCCAATGGCCCATACAATCCAACACTCTGTCATATAGTGGCTCAAAATACCAGAAGCCATCAGGAGGTCCAGCTTTGGGGCCCACCGTTGCCCCCCAAGCACCAAGAACACAGAGCCTCACTTGCCCCAGAGTCTCTATCTATACCCTGTGGCTTGTAGCCACTGATGGACTTCTGCTCCATATGTTTATCCAATTCCCTCTTGAAGCCGTCCATGCTTGTAGCCGCCGCCACCTCCTGTGGCAGTGAATTCCATGTGTTAATCACTCTTTGGGAAAAGAAGTACTTCCTTTTATTTGTTCTAACCTGACTGCTCAGCAATTTCATTGATTTCATCCCCCACCCCACCCTCTGGTGGCTGAGCATTGCAGGGTGAGGTCAGGGGTGGTGGGGATGGTGAGCAAGCTGTCAAAATACCCATAGTAAGATTTCAGGGAACCACAAGGTGGCAGGAACAGTAAGTCTCTGTGTTAAAACACCCTGGCAGTTTGGTGCAGTGGTTAAGTACGCGGACTTTGATCTGGGAGAACCGGGTTTGATTCCCCACTCCTCCACTTGCAGCTGCTGGATGACCTTGGGCAAGTCGTAGTTCTGATAAGAGCTGTTCTTGAAAAGGAGCAGTTTCTGTCAAGAGCTCTCTCAGCCCCACCTACCTCACAGGGTTTCTGTTGTGGGGAGGGGAAGGGGAAGGAGCTTGTAAGCTGCTCTGAGACACCTTTGGTTAGTGAAGGGTGGGGTATAAATCTCCTCTCCTTCTCCTTCTCCTAGTTGGAGCCCACCTCTGTTTGCACACTGTGCCTTGGGGAAGAGAAAGTCAGGATTCCACAAGAGGGGCAAGGAAGCTTCCTCAAGCGCAAGGAAGACTTGGGCAGAGGGACTGAACACGCATGAACACGTGAAGCTGCCTCATACTGAATCAGGCCATTGGTCCATCAAAGTCAGTATTGTTGCCTTGACCCGGACAGCCCAGGCTAGCCCGATCCCATCAGATCTCGGAAGCTAAGCCGGGTCGACTCTGGCAAGTACTTGGATGGGAAACCTCCTTGGCATACCAGCAGCCAGGAGGCGGAGGCAGGCTTTATTCAGCCGCCTCTCTGAATATCCTCCAAGACACCAGTAGGGGTCGGTCACCAGAAGTCGCCATGACTTCCAGGTGCGTGCACATGAACATATAAAAAAGTACAAAAAAACTCAACCCCGCCCCCCCCCGTCAGTATTGTCTACTCAAACTGGCAGCAGCCCTCCAAGGTCTCAGGCAGAGGTCTTTCACATCACCTCCTACCTGATCCTTTTAACTAGAGATGCCAGGGATTGCGCCTGGGACCTTCTGCATGCCAAGCAGATGCTCTGCCACCGAACCACGGCCCCTCCCCTATTCCTCTGCTTCAGCTGCGGAACTCCTTGCTGTGACGTCGGAACCCAGAAAACGTTCTCTGCTTTTATCGGCAGCAGACGATTCCTTAGTAGAGTTACACCCTTGTACGCCCAATGCCCTCGGAAAGGTTGAAATCTGCTTAGGATAGCGCTGCAAGCACTGATGCCGTGTCCTACGCAATGCTACTGCCCATCTGAAGACTAGAGGCAGCATAGGATTGCACTATGAACCTGAAAGTCCACAGTTTGAACCTTGGCTCCGCTGTTCAGCGGGTTCAGGTAAGCCACTCCCTCTTGGCCTCGGTCCCCACCTGCAATATGGGGATAAGAATACCAGTCTACCTTAAGGGATTTATTTATTTATTTATTGCTGTCAAGTCAGCTGACTTATGATGGTGACCCCGTGGGGTTTTCACCCCGTGGGGCTTTGCTGTTGCCTTCCTCTGCATAGCGACCTTGCTATTCCTTGGTTGTCTCCCGTCCAGATACTAGCCAGGGCTGACCCTGCTTAGCTTCCGAGATGTAGTGAGATCAGACTAGCTAGGACTCAGGTAATAAAATGCAAAGTACTTTCTAAGCCCAGGGTGCTATGCAAATGTTACGCATCCTTATGATCAGGACCGGCGTCAGCATACTTGGGGGGGGGCGGTCGCCAGGGCCCAGGGCTTCTAGCAGGCAATGCTCCCTCTCAGCCAGGGGTGTCAAACATAAGGCCCGGGGGCCGGAATTGGCCCATCCAGGGTTCTTATGTGGCCCGCAAGCAACTGGTGCGAGGGAGGGTGTGCTGGGTGAGAGTGGGCATGACAGAACAACCTTTGTCTGCAGTAGTCAAGCATCGTGGGGGCATCTGCCCAGCTGCCTCTCCAGTCCACCTATGTGGGTTTTCCTATGGGGCCTTGCAGTGAGGATACACCAACGCAGAGCTTATCAGCTGCAGTTTTTTATACAGTTTTTATCTCGGGTCCCTGGCATTACGTTTTATGGCACACATGGGCCAGCCCAAGAAAGTGACATTTATGTCAGCTGCAGCCCTTGCAACAAATGAGTTTGACCCCTCTGCTCTAAGCTGTGGAGTCTCGTGAGCAAAAAAATCCTACTTTGTGAGCTACCGGCATTCAAGTTGTGAGCGAGCCATTTGGCTACTGCAGGAATTAGTCTGCTCTGGAGCCCTCCTTCCTGAGCTCGGACAAAAATCTGTGAGCCGGGGGCTAAAGAACTGTGAGCTGGCTCACACTAACTCAGCTTAGAGGGAACACTGCTGGCAGGACCCAGGACTTTCCTCCCCTCCCACCCACCCACTCGCTGGCCAGTGCTCCACTACCTACGGTCCCAGGCAATGGCATTGCTAGTGCCGCTGGGGAAAGGACAGCAGGCGGCTTAGGAATACTGATGGTGGGGAGGGCTCGCAAGTGGGGAGGGGAAGGCCGCACTGCCTAGTGGGAAGCATGAAAATGGGTGGGAAAGGAGGAGGAGGGCCGGAAGGGTTGACTAAGTGCTTAGTTCTCGTGGCCCGTTCTTACACGCCCAGGGAAATGCTGATCGCTAGTTTGGGGGCCAGGAAGCTGTTTTTCTCCAGGCCAGTTTGGCTGGAGATCCTGGAGGTTTTCTTGTCATCTTCAGTGCGTGGAGCAGGGGTCACTGGGTGTGTGTCTGTGGGGGAAGGTATTTGTGAATTCCCTGCATTGTGCAGGGAGTGGGACTCGATGACCCTGGAGGTCTCTTCCAACTCTATGGTTCTATGAGGGTGCGAGAGGAGGACCTGGGGGTGAGCAGAGGAGGGAAGGAGGGGGGATTCTCTGCCCAGGGGCCTCCAAAACCTGTGACCAGCCCTGATGACAAGTAGCAAGTCCAAAATGTGTGAGAAGTGGAGCCAGGCTATTTGGGTGAGTGACAGGAATATGTGCGTGGGTTGCGAGGGGCCACTGTGCATTAGAGAGGACACTGTTCATATGGGTTGGGATTTATCGTCACTTCTGCACTAGGTCTTTTAGCAACGGTCTCCGATTGCCACCCACCATCAGTGCTTTCCTTACCTTTGGATTCCCTGGATCGATCTGGGGGAGGATGAAGGGATCCGGCCTCTGGAAAACAAAAGGAGAGGAAAGCCACCAACTGCATAGATCAGAGGTAACGTCAGCGTTCTTGCTGGCGTTATTTAAAGAGACCGATTTCCGCCGTTCACAGACGGTTCCCCGGTTGTAAAGAATGAGCCCTGCTGGATCTGACCTGGGCTGACTTAACCTTGTATTCTATTTCCAACCGGCCAGGTACCTCTACAGTCCTGAAACTAACGTTCCCTCTAAGCTGCGGAGTCTTGGGAGCAAAATTTCTACTTTGTGAGCGACTGGCACGCAAGTTTTGAGCAAGCGATTTGGCTGCTGCATAAATTAGTGTGCTCTGAAGCCATCCTTCCTGAGCTGAGACAAAAATGTGTGAGCCAGAGGCTAAAAAACTGTGAGCTAGTTCACACTAACTCAGCTTAGAGGGAACATAGGCTGAAACTAGACGAGACGGCACCCCGGAGTCCGTGCCATTATTCCACAGGAGTCATTTCTCACCCGGGGACTACTTTGAACAGTGCTGTGGGGCCCCGATTCTGGTTGTGGCTACTGCAGTGTGTGTGTGGGGGAAGATGGGCTCCTGTCTTTCCTCTACTCTTTTTTCCCAACTTGAAATGGCTCTGGGAATGTACATCACCCGCTCCCAATGCCATTTCAGGCCAGAAGAAATGGTGAAGGGAGGAAGGCAAGAGCCCCTCCTCCCCTACACCACAGTGGTCCTGAGCAGAAGCAGCACCCTTGCAGAACCTCCTCAGTTGGAACTCACTCTCCCGAGATGGTGGCTTATCTCCAGGGACACCCTACTGTCTCGTTCAGCCCTTTAGTCTGATCTAAGCATTGCGGGGAGGGATTAGTGTTATGCGCTCTTTTCCTGGTACGGCCTCAGAATGCAGGCGGGTAAAAGGAAATTATGTGATTGAGCAATGCATTTTTTAAAAACTCCTTGGTTGTGAAAAGCTAGCATCTCAGGGAGAAGAGCCGGAGCCCTGCCTTTGGCTTATCTCCAAGGCTAACTCACTGGAGCAGCACCGAACAACACAGCCATCTTGGCTGTCCAATAAGATTGCAAAAGAGAGCGCTTTGGGGGGCGCTCTGAGTCTGGGCAGAGGGGGGAATAACTGTGGATGGGTGGTGTGAGTTTCGCCTGTTTATTTTTTTTAATACTTTAGGATTTTTTTAAAATAATGTTTGCTTTAAAAAAATTGCTTTTACATTGCTGGAATCTGCCTTGACTCCTGAGATGCTCAGGAGAAAAGTGAGCATATAAATATTTGACATAAATAAATAACTGAATAAAGTCTTGCTGCAGTTTGGGAGTTAAGTGTGCTGAATCCTCCCCCACCAAGATTCGACCTGGCTCAGAAAAGAATTACGCAGAAAGCCAGTTTACTTTGGCCTTTCTATATTCTGCCACTTACTTAATGCTGTACAAAACCCCGGAGTGTGGTGGCCATGTGCAAATGACCACGAGATATGTGGAAACGGAGCTTGCTCCTTCCCGTTGTGCATCCAGGTCTCTGTGTGCCCATCTCCAGTGCATCCACCATTGATGCACTGCGCATGTGTTTTGTACTCAGGTCTCCAGGGTGCGCATTGGCTCAGAGAAGCACCATCTGCCTCCTCCCAAGTTCATGTCTGTGCACACTTATCCGATAAATGGTGCTAGCCTCACTGGAGCTAGGCATATGTGGTGCTGATCGACTGCCCGGAAAGGAGACCAATGAGAGGCTCAGGCCAGACTCCCGGAGTATTCCCAAAGAATAACAACATCGATACGCAAAACTTTTCATGACATTCTGGCACAGGCCCACGAGTCACATCACTGCACGAGTCACTTGTGATACTTATCTAAGGGGGTTGAGCTTGCAGTTCTGGTTCTCTCTCTCGGGTATCTGTTAAAACAACAAGAAGAAAAGCATCAGAGGGCAAATGACGCTTGAGGAAATGTAGGGTGGGGAAAAAAGAAACATCCTATTCTCCCCCTTTCTTCAAAGAAACCACTGCTGGATCAAGCCAAAGATCCGTCTGGCTCAACCGACATACATCTGGGAAGGCCACAAGCAGGCTATCAAGGAAACATACCTCTCCCGCTGCTGGGACCCTAAGCAATTGGAGCGTTAAGGTACACTGCTCCTGAACATGGAGGCTTGTCATGGATAGGTTGTTTTAGAACAAGCCCGCCTCCCAACCCTTTTGCACTAAACATCCAGATTCACAGCCCTTCTCTTCCCTAAGGCACAAGACATGTTCAATGCATTTCCCCCCCACTGAGCCTGCATTTGTGTGGGAACAGTCTTGCACAAGGGTAAAAGGGACCGCCGCCAGCTGTGCAGATATCTCTTCATCTAAGAAAAGACGGCTTCCATGGAACTGGGCAAGGAAACTTATGCAAACTAGCGGAGAGATGATGGGTCATGTTTGGTTTCAGATTGCTGATGCGCCAAAGGTTATGTGAAGAGAAAGGTCATAAAAATCTACGCAAGCGGATGCATACCTGTGTGTTAGTCACTTTGACAAACTTATTTGCACGGCTGACTGCAACTACTCCCTTTTGGAGATGCCATGACAGCGCTGGTGCAAGCCCGTGCGGAAGTCAATAATCTGGCTCATATGGGACCATTTCTGAGTTTTGAGTTTAAGGGAGCCCAAGAAGAATAGTAAAGGAGCAATTGAACAGTGCCATCACATGTGCAAATCAATCGGTGGTAACCAATTCCTAGGGAGTGTTTGCAGGTTTATGGCTATTTGTACAGTAAGGAAATAAACAGATAGAGAGAGAACACCTTTCTTCAATCCAAATAGGGACAGTAAAACAGTACCAGAACCAGTTTGGTGTAGTGGTTAAGAACTGCGGACTCTAATCTGGGAGAATCGGGTTTGATTCCCCACTCCTCCACATACAGCTGCTTGTGTGACCCTGAGTCAGTAACAAGTTCTCCTAGAGCTGTTCTTTCAAGAGCAGTTCTCGAAAGAGCTCTCTCAGCCCCACCTACCTCACAGGGTGCCTGTTGTGGGGAGAGGAAGGGAAAGGAGATTGTAAGCAGATCTGAGACTCCAAATGAAGGTTGGGGTATAAATCCAATCTCCTCTTCCACCACGCATCTTTGATAATGTTGTGCTGTATTACCCTGTTATTGAGTCTCACAGAATTCTTCATCAGGCTGGAGTTGAGACTGAAACAAAATTAGAGAGAGACAAGAGAAACATTATTGATAAAAGGCATTTGAGTGTTAAGCCCTCCTGTTGGCAAGAGAAGCTCTTTCACGAAGTATAGATCAGACTGGCAGCCCCTGCCAGACATCATGGGCAATAATGAACCCCCCACGATAGGACAGAAAAGCAGTGAAGGTTTTTGCCTGGAAAATACAAGGGACACAAGATATTCCTCTTGGTTTCTGGACCGAATGGCACCTTAGGTATCCCCTGCAAGGCAGGAAGACACTTCAAGTCAATGCTCATAAGCAGCACCGAGAAACTGGATTTATCCCACTTTTAATATTTAACTTGTACGCTACCTTTCCGCCTCTCAGAAGGGCACCAAATGGCTAGCAATAAAAAAAGCAATAGAAAAATCTCTTAAAATAAGACAGGGCTATTACAATATCATAAATACAGAAAATACCAAATTTTGTCAGAAAAACAGATGGTTTATTCAAAGGCCTTCCAGAATTGGAAAGTTTTTAACCTATTCCAGAAGGCCCGTAGGGATAGGGCCGATTCTCATTGCTTAGGGAAGCCAATTCCAGCACGGGGGGGGGGGGCGCAAAGGGCTTTCTGCCAGTGCTGCAAAGAGGTAAGCCAGGGCAAAGCATCGTCTTAGGAGCCTCTTTCTTCACTTCTTCCCATGTCGCCAGTAAAAAGGTAAAGGTAAAGGTTCCCTTGCTCGAAAGCCAGTCGAATCCAACTCTAGGGTTGCGGTGCTCATCTCCGTTTCAGAGCCGAAGAGCCAGCGCTGTCCAAAGACGTTTCCGTGGTCATGTGGCCGGCATGACTAAACACCGAGGCGCACGGAACGCTGTTACCTTCCCACCAAAGTGGTACCTATTTATCTACTTGCAATTTCTTGCTTTCGAACTGCTGGGTTGGCAGGAGCTGGAACTAGAGACGGGAGCTCACTCCATCATGCGGCACTCTCAGGTCTCGAACTCCTGAACTACTGACCTTCCACAGCCTGCAGTTCAGCGTCTTAACCACTTGAGCCACCACAGCTATCTACTGTGTAGATAACCACAGTTATCTACCGGCAACACAGCTGTTGCCGGTAGATAACATTTAAGTGTATGGAATATCAACGCAACAGGAGTGTCAAACATGTGGCCCGGGGGCCGTATCAGTCCCCCGGAGGGCTTCTATCAGGCCCACAGTGGGAACTGGGTGTCGCCTGCTTCTTCTTCCAGTTCTGCTGCTGCTACGTCATCATAGGTTTGCAGCTTACAGATACACACCTGAACAGCACGCTCAAGATTGCAGCAGCACAGACATTTTGATGCAGTAATTCAGAGCGAGAGGTGTCAGTTATCAGACACTGTTAAATAAGCAAAATATTGCAAGAGTGCTCATGTTTTTGTAATGTCTTAACTGTGAACACTGCCTATACTTTACCATGTAAAGTTTGATTCTATGCAGAGAATCGTAAGATGTAACATTCTTATTGGCCGTTCCTATGGAATTGTACGAAGCAACCAATCGCTGTGTAAATATGTGTTATAGAGGGAACAGACCTGATTGGTCTTTATCACTGTCATACCCTTGGTCCTTAACTTATCTGTGGGCGGGGCTTTGACAGCCCGGACTGTTTAAAAGAAGGAGCTGTGCTCCACTTGTTGTGTTGTCTGATCGCTGAGTCGCTGTTAACGAATAAAGCTGAATCACTTTGCTGAAATCACTGCCTCTTGTTGAGTTGCCAGTTAACAGTTTTAAACATGTTTTTATTTTAAGTAAAAAAGACCTTTTGTGTTTGTGTCCTTTATGAAGTTTATATCTCCGCTACCTGGCATTACATCTTATGACACACGTGGCCCGGCCCAACAAGGTCTCATTTATGTAAAATCCGGCCCTCATACCAATGAGTTCGGCACCCCTGCACTATACAGTAGTGACAAAGGCCATGAATACCAATTTGCTAGCTAGGCAAATCAGCTTCTTATTGGACTCCGCAAGCCTCTGCCCCCAAAGGCCTCTTCATTTGTGTCACTTATAGTCCCCCTTTCTCACTGAGACCCAAGGTGGAGCTACACAGCGCGAGACAAGGAAATCAACAGGAGTCCAAGAAACAATGCAACAGGGTTTGGACTGCAGAAAGGTGAAAGAAATCTGAAAACAGAGCCAATAACTAAGCTGAAAGACAACATGGAAGTCAAAAGTCAGGCAGGCCCCATATCAACTGCCCACTAACCTTAGTTTTCGACTAGTATGTGAGAGACCCGGATTCGAATCCTGATCCTGTCACGGAGGCCTGCTGGGTAACCTCGGGCCCTTCTTCTCTCAGTCCAACCTACCTCACAGGGCTGTCATGAGGATGAAATGGAAGAAGGGAGAAAGATGTATGCTAGCCTGAGGTCTTTTGGACAAAGGGTGGGACAAAAACATATTAAAAAAATACATTTCCTGGTAAGTGCATATTAGTTCCTGTCTGTTTTCTCCCCCCCCCCCATATGTGCTGGCATGGTTGTGATTCCCACCTGCCTGAACACAAGACAGGTTTCATTCTGGCCCATGCCAAGAATTCTTCCATCATGTCTGTTAGAGGGGAGATACTGTTGTGTGCCACTTCAGCAGAGTTGATGCCCTTGTGCTTCTGGGCAAATTGAAATGGCTGGACATGCGCTGCTGCCACTTTGGTGTAGTGGCTAAGAGTGGCAGACTCTAATCTGAGAGAACTGGGTTTGATTCCCCACTCCTCCACATGCAGCTGCTGATGTGACCCTGGGTCAGTTACAAGTTTGTTCAGAGCTGTTCTCTCACAAGCAGTTCTTGAGAGAGCTCTTTCAGCCCTGCCTACTTCACAGGCTATCGCTTGTGGGGAGGGGAAGAGAGATTGTAAACTGCTCTGAGACTCCTTCGGGTAGTGAAGGGCGGGGTATAAATCCAATCCAATCTCCTTCTTCTTCTTCTTCTTCTTCTTCTTCTTCTTCTTCTTCTTCTTCTTCTTCTGCGTTGCCCCTTAGATAACCTGTCCTCATTAATTCACAGGTCAGAAGCAACCTGACCGCACTAAATGCACACACCCATAATCCCCGGAAGATGTGAGGAATGGTATATTTCTTCTTACACACCTTGAATCTGGAACCTCAGACAGAGCTGACAATTTCCGAGCACCTGCAGAGTCTATTGAAGTATGGTGTTGATGCAGTGACATGTCTTGGCTTTTCCTGCACCTCAGTGGAAGACCAGCCCTCACCCAGGTTACCCTGATCTCGTCAGAGCTCAGAAGCTAAGCAGGATCGGCCTGGGCTAGTATTTGGATGGGAGACCTCCAAGGAATACCAGGGTTGTGACACAAAGGCAGGCAATGGCAAGCCACCTCTGAACGTCTCTTGCTTTGAAAACTCTACAGGGTCGCCATAAGTCAGCTGTGTGGGGGGGCATAATAAATCACTGCTTGCGTGCTTGATTCCCACCCACCCCCTTCCTTCAAGGGAACCCTGGGCTGCAAGGGAAGGAAAGGAGGCGAGGAGCGAAGAAGCTGGAGGAGGAAAACTCTTGCAGAGGGCCGAAAGGCAGGCATGCGCAACCCGTGGCTCCCGCAGCCGACTGCATCCTGCCAGCTGTGTACTGTGGCTTGGGCAGATCCGTTGGCACCATGCCAGGGCAGTTGCAAATGCACAAAATCAATCAGGGTAGGGTCGGTTGGACGGGCAGCTCCCAGGTTGGTTAGGCGTGGCTTTGCAATGGCGGGAAGTTGGGACAAAAAACCCCACAGGTGGGAAACAAGGTGGCAGAGTCCGTTTCTCACACTGACATACATTTTGGCCGTGGGTAACAAGGCGACGTTGCCACAAAACACAGCTTTGTGTGGCTTGCCAAGTGCCCGTTACTGAGCTGATTGAAGCGGCACCTGCGACAAAGGAATATCCCTCCCCTCCCCTCTTGGCGCAGAAAGCGCTCGGTCCAGTTTCTCTGTAACAAGCCATTGTCCTCGGGAAAGCCTGGCGTGACCGCCGTTCAGGTAGAGGTTGGCACGCAAAACGGAGAGGAGGAAATGACTCCCCCGCGTTTGGGCACCCACCGAGAGGACGTGAGGGTTCCGCTGTGGCAGAGAGGGCGCGATGCTCAGTTGCTGAAGATGGAGGCGTCCAAATGCAGCCCTGTCCACAACAGGCAAAGGGAGGCTCAGTGAAAATCCAGGAGCCAGGGAGAGTTAAGTCCAGGATTGGTGCTCTGCCAGCTTCTTCGTTGTGGGGCAGCACGGACCCTGGAGCCAATGTGCGCTGTGGGAAAAGGGGGAAGAATGAACCCGCACACAGTCACAGCTACCTTGTTTTACAACTTCTGGTGGTGTGCTGAAGGATTACCGTGAGTGCTGAGAGACAGCGTGTCGTAGTGGTTAAGAGCAGCAGATGCCAATCTGGAGAACTGGGTTCGATTCCTCACTCCTCCACATGAAGCCAACTGGGTGACCTTGGGCCAGTCACAGTTCCCTCAGAGCTCTCCCAGCCCCTAAAAACAAGTCTAGCTCACCACTAGCATAACACTAAGAGCTAGAACTTGCGGCTGCCGGACAATCTTCGGATCTCCTGACCAATGCTCCCTGTAAGATGTGGAGTCCCGTGAGCAAAAATTCTACTTCGTGAGCTACTGGCATTAAAGTTGTGAGCATAAATTAGTTTGCTCCGGAGCCATCGTTCCTGAGCTAGGACAAAACTGTGGGAGCCAGAGGCTAAAAAATGGTGAGCTAACTCACACTAACTCAGCTTAGAGGAAACATTGTTCCTGACTAGTCTACAGACAATGCCACATGATAATTAATCCATTAACCACGAGTGCCGCTATTAAATGTGGACTCCCCAGTTGGTGTACCACAACTTCATTAGGACCCACCCCGTGAGCGTCCTGGTTTTGCCTGGGTGGGCCGGCTGGGTTGGATGCAGATGCCTGTGGCCTGGGTGCACATGGACTGGGAGAGCCCAAGGAGCTACCCCCTGTTTACTGGGACTGACTGGGGGTCGAGCCTGCCGACCTCCTCTCTTCCAGAGCTGCCTGGGCTGGTGCAAAGCGATGACCTCATCAGCCTGCACTGATCTCTGTGGGCAGAAGCATCCTGGAGCGCATGGATTGGTCCTCTGTCGTTACTGCTCAGCTGGAGGTGGTAGCTGGTAACAGACAGAATGCAGAAAGTCTGGGGGCTGCTGGGAACCAGGGGTGAACTGGAGGGGGGGGAAACAGTCCAGTTCTTGGCATCCCCAAACCTTTCTCCATTCTGTCCAGCATGGTGTGGGGCAGAAGAAGAAGAGAAGAGAAGAAGAGTTTGGATTTATATCCCGCCCTTCACTGCCCAAAGGCGTTTCAGAGTGGCTGACAAACTCCCTTCCCTTCCCCTGCCCACAACAGACACCCTGTGAGGTAGGTGGGGCTGAGAGAACTCTAACACAAACTGTCCTTGAGAGAACAGCTGTGCCAGAGCTTGTGACTGACCCAAGGTCACATCAGCAGGTGCAAGTGGAGGAGTGGGGGAATCAAACCCGGTTCTCCCAGATAAGAGTCCGCGCACTTAACCACTACACCAAACTGGCTCTCGAAGAGAAGGCCACCCACGGGGCTGGATGGGCAGGATCTTTCTCCCTCTCTTCAATTCAGGTGCATCCTTCCCCATATTAGGTTTGACTTGGTGTGTTTCTCCTTGCCCCATATGAAGAAAGGGCTTTGGGCTGGGGTAGCCCCAGTTTTTTTAGGGGGGGGGCTCCTACCCTGTGCCAGGCTTGGCTTTGTACTTCTTTCCCCATCCTGTGTGAAGAAGAGGAGGAGGTTGGATTTATACCCCGCCTTTCACTTGGGAGTCTCACAGTGGCTTACAGTCTCCTTTCCCTTCCCCTCCGCACAACAGACACCTTATGAGGTAGGCAGGGCTGAGAGAGCTCTTTCGAGGACTGCCCTTGAGAGAACAGCTCCGAGAGAACTTGTGACTGACCCAAGGTCACCCCAGCAGCTGCATGTGGAGAAGTGGGGAATCAAACCCGGTTCTCCCAGATTAGAATCCATGCTCCTAACCACTACACCAAACTGGCTCTCCACGACACCAAACTGGCTCTCTCGTTTTTAATTTTTTTTTAATTTAAGTTTGAAAAATAACATACAATTGTTCTATCATCATAATATGAAACAGTAAAAAAAGAACAATGCAAGTTGGAAAATTATATACCAAACTGGCTCTCTCATGGGGCAAGGGCCACCCCTCACTTGGCCTCACAGGCAGTTTTCCTGGCGGTGTTAATGGCCAATCCACCTCTGCTGAGGACCCTCCCAACTCCACCCCAATTGTTGCTCAGAGCCGTTGAACGACACGGGGCACCACGGCATGAGCCCCTGTTGTCCCTGGGCCACACCATTTTCTGCAGAATTTGCATACTGAAACTAAGCTAGCAATTTGGCTTTTACATTCATTGTAAGAACGCACATTGCCAGATAAGCTAACTTCTTATAGACGGTCTAAAGCAGACAAAACGCAAGCTAACTACTGGTGATGGTTAATTAACCTACTGGGGGGGGGGGAGAAGCCACATCTATTGGTAAAGGCAGATGATGTATATGATTAACTGTAAACTGAATACACACTGGAAGTTTTTTTCAATAATCAGAAGCAAGGGACTTTTAGTTGATTATTCATTTAATTCCGTTTTTTTAAACCCCCTCAAAAACATTTTTAAGCTTCCCCCATTCCTCTGTAGATGTGGCTTTGCACTTCACTGCTTCTTTGCTTTCCCCCGGCCAAGTTGTAAGTTGCGCGTGGGCTGGGTGTGCTTTAAGCATGAGCTTTCTAAAAGTCACCGCAGGTGTTAAGTTGCAAGGAGGGCTACCCCAAGGAGTTCCCCCGGAGGAGTCAGTTATGTTAATGACCTTCCTAGTTCTCACCCTCCAAAAAAAAAAAACCCCATATGCACAAGAGAAAGAAAGCAGGGACCAAAGAAACACCAGGTTTGAATCAAGTGGGCGAATTTCCAGCAGCGGCTCATCTTGCCCCCTCCTAAAAGCTTTCGTGAACAGCCACTGAAATACTGGCTGGAAGTCACCATAGACATGCTCCACCCATACCTTTGCCTCGGTCTACTGACCAAAGTAAAACGGGATCGATTTCTGTGTGGGCTCCGATGTTCTCTCCTCTGGAAGACTGACGATCGTATCAAATATTTTGCAGACTAGAATCGCGCATGACGTGGAGCTAAAAACTAAAGAGAGGCGTCTGAGCCTAATTTTGGGTTTGAACCCAGCTGACCTTTGCACAAGGTCTAGTGCAGGGGTGGGCCAAACTGTGGCTCGGGAGCCGCATGGGGCTCTTTCACACATACTGTGCAGCTCCTGGCAGAGCAGCTGGGGAAGCTAAATATCATTAGCAAACAAATAAATATCACTGGACAAATAAATAGTATCAATATCTGCTTTTACACCTTCTGTTATTATTTTCGGCAGTCTCCCTTAATGTCAAAAAGCAAATCTGCATGTTTTCCAATAAAAACTTGTGTGCAATATTTGTTCATGTCTTGCGGCTCTCGAGCATCTGACGTGTATTCTGTGTGGCTTTTACATTAAGAAAGTTTGGCCGCCCCTGGTCTAGTGCTTCTCTCTCTTTTTTGGTTTTGTTTTGTTTTTTTAAATGGTGCCGGCACGATGTTCGCCGTCTTGGATGGAAAGGGAGCATGCAAATGTTTTACATAAATGGGTTTGCCACCCTTCCAGAATTACAACTGGTCTCCAGGTTATAGAGAGCAGTTCTCCTAGAGGAAACGGCACTTTTGGAGAGTTGACGCTATGGCATCATTCCCTGCCGAGGTCCCTCTCCAGGGTCCACCTCCCAAATCTTCAGGAATTTCCCAGCCCAGAGCTGGCAACCCTACAAAGATATGACAAATAAGGAAATAAGAAATTAAAACATTGTTCTTTTAAAGTTTTTATATTGGGGTTGCCGTATTTCCAGTAGGGACCTCAAAGAGATGGATGGAAAAGTGAGCAACTTCCTGCTAATGTATGGGAATTTCTCAATGGCCCAGCCTTGCCCCAGCACAAAAGGACAGCCCAAACCCCAGCAGAAAGTGGTGCCAGTATGCCACACCAGAGTGTGCCAGCATGAGAAAAAGCTTTGACCAGATTCAACATTCAGAGAATATCAAACCAACAAAGTGTGCATGGAACGCCCAGTGAAGCGGAGCAGGAAGGTGGTGGATTTCACGGAACTGACCTCCACACTCTCTCCTCTCTCCATGACAAGAAGGGGGGGGTGAGGCAATAAATCACACAGCTTCCAGAATCCAATGCCTCTTGAAACATCCCGTGAAAGAACAGAATGCGCCAAGCATCCTAATCCACACGCATTACACCTATGCACCGTACCGACATAATCCCAACAACGCTGTGGAAGGTTCAAAAGCCTCACTGGAAGCATCGACCGGCACGAGGTTCGAACTTCTGGCAAAATTTCTGAAATCAGGCAAATCATCCCGATTGACCCCTGACTTAGATGGCCCAGGAGAACCCAATCTCAGAAGCTAAGCAGGGTCAGCCCTGGTTAGTATTTGGATAGGAGAACACTGAGGAAGTCCAGGGTTGTGACACAGAGGCAGCCAATGACAAGCCCCCTCGGGACGCCTCCTGCCTTGAAGACTCCGTGGGGTTGCTGTGGGTCAGCTGCGACTTGACGGCACTTTCCACTCCCACCGTCTCAGCTGAACCGCTGGTGGCCTCAGTTTCAAGGCTGCTGAGTGAACTAGAGATGTGGAGTGCTACACCTGACACTGGTTCATGGGGCCGTTGGGATTTTACGCTGTGCTTTTTAAATGCAAGGTTGCTCAACTAGTTGACGGAGTGAACAGGGGTCAGTGGACTGGATCCTATGGATCTGTCCCGCCAGCTGTGGATTCTTCCTCATGCGTGAGCGCCTCCTCCTTTGAAGCAAGGCATCGCCACGGCCAGAACTGATCTCTGGGATCCCAACCCTTCTGTTGCTGGTGGGAATTATTCCAGTCTCTTTTGTAGGATCAACCAAGACAAAATAACAAAGCAAGGGGGAGAAGGAGAAACAGCCCAGGCTCCCTTCCATGGCGCCCGCAGCCGGCTCCGGTTCACAGCACGCCTCCATCTGGCCACCGACTACCACTAGTGCTGGTCAGAGGAAGAAGATGCAGTGGCCAGCTGCCTTTCCCATCCTCAGAACCCCACACCGAAGGCCATTGAATGAGGTTATAAATGGCATATGTAGTAATCTATATTTACAGCCTGGATGGCCCAGGCTAAGATCTCGTAAGATCTTGGAAGCTGAACATGGTGGTTCCAGTTGGTACTTGGATGGGAGACTGCCAAGGAAGTCCAGGGTTGCTAAGCAGAGGCAAGCAATGGCAAGCCACCATCTCTTGCCTTGAAAGCCCTATGGGGTCACCACTCTGACCTGGGTGACCCAGCCTAGCCCGATCTCATCAGATCCTGGGAACTAAGCCCTGGTTAATGTCGGGATGGGAGACCACTGATTCCAGGGATGCTATGCAGAGGCAGGCAATAGCTGACCACTTCTGTTTGTCTCCCATCTTGAAAACCCTACAGGGATCACCATAAGTTGGTTGTGAATCGATGGCACTTTCCTCTACCACCATATCTACAATTGGACATTGGCATTCTGTTATGCTGCTTTGGAATTTCAGCTTCTGCCTGCAAAAAGCAGGCTGGGGAACGCAACCAGTCACTATCACAGACACTGACGATCAATGGCAAATACTGTCAGCTCTCGAGCAGAAGGCAAACGTTTAGCGGAAAACCAGCCCACCCTCTCATCCGCTCAGATATCCCCTCCCAGTTATGAGACCTTTCTATATTTCTTTATGATGCTGAGCATTTTTATTTATGTATTTGGCTTCTGTAACTCTCAAATTGTGAATTCCAGGAAACACTGGGATTCCAGGGAAGGTTATCGCTGAGATGATGATCTCCTTATGATGCAGCACATTCTTTTCTTCTGTCGCTTTCAAAGTGTGTTCCAGGAAACACCAGGGTTCCAGGGAATGTTATCACAGAGAAGATTTGCTACGATGGAGAAGCTGCCATAAAAAAGAAAACTTATCCACACTACTGTCTTTGTCCTACAAGGAAGGGCTGCAGAATGTAAGAACTGCATGCTCTACAACCAGGGTTTTTTCAGACCTGGGACTCAATTTTGGTATCCAGGCAGTTGCATGGGACCCACAAAGCTAAAAACACATTACAGGAAGTCACGTGACAAGAGGAGGAGGAGGAGCCACAGCTGCAGTCTCACAGAGGGTTGCCAGTCTCCAGGTGGGAGCTGGAGATCTAGACGATACAAGCAGGCTGAAGATCAGACTTCACAGAACATCTGCACAAGCTTGAAATAAGCTTCAGTCATTTTACATACAGAGTTGACGGTTTCACATACATGTTGTTGTTGTTGTTCAGTCACACAGTCGAGTCCGACTCTTCGTGACCCCACGGACCAGATCACGCCAGGCCCTCCTGCCTTCCGCTGTCTGCTGAAGTTTGCTCAATTTCATGTTCGTTGCATCGATGACACTGTCTAACCATCTCATCCTTTGCCGTCCCCTTATTCTTTGACCTTCAATCTTTCCCAGCATCAGGGTCTTCTCCAGTGAATGCTCCCTTCTCATTTGGTGGCCAAAGTATTTGAGCTTCAGCTTCAGGATCTGGCCTTCCAGGGAACAATCAGGATTGATTTCTTTTAGGATTGACTGATTTGATCTCCTTGCAGTCCAAGGGACTCTCAAGAGTCTTCTCCAGCACCATAGTTCAAAATAATCTATTCTTCGGCGCTCAGCCTTCCTTATAGTCCAACTCTCACAGCCATACATTACTATGGGGAATACCATTGCTTTGACCATGCGGACTTTTGTTGGCAAGGTGATGTCTCTGCTTTTTATCATGCTGTTTAGGTTTGCCATCGCTTTCCTCCCAAGGAGCAGGCGTCTTTTAATTTCATGGCTGCAGTCACCATCTGCAGTGATCTGGGATCCTAGGAACGTGAAGTCTGTCACTTCTTCTACAACTTCCCCTTCTATTTGCCAAGGAGTGATGGGGCCAGATGCCATGATCTTAGTTTTTTTGATGTTGAGCTTCAAGCCCACTTTTGCGCTCTCCTGTTTCACTCTGAGCAAGAGGCTCTTTAGGCCCTCTTCACTTTCTGCCATCAGAGTTGATGCATATATCAAATAACAAATCAGACCATACATGTTTTGGCCTCTAAGGCCTTCCTCAGTGCTTAGTACCAATGCTCCCTCTAAGCTCTGGAGTCTCGTGAGCAAAAATTCTACTTTGTAAGCTACTGCTATTAAAGTTGTGAGCGAGCGATTTGGCTACTGCATAAATTAGTTTGCTTTGAAACGATCCTTCCTGAGCAAAGACAAAAATGTGTGAGCCGCAGGCTAAAAAACTGTGAGCTAGCTCACACCAACTCAGCTTAGAGGGAACATTGGTCAGTACTACTACTACAATACTGTTTCAAGGTCATGTAGATGCTCTGTGAAGTCTGATCTTCAGACCGCTTGTTTTTAGTCTTTTAATACTTGCTACTGTGTACACCATAAATAAAAATATGTATTTCTGATAATATTTATCTTTAAAGTTAGCTTGACTCTTCGAACAGTGTTGGTACATTTTGGGTTGAGTTTGTCTTCCCCTTTTTTCATCCTCTGCAGAGGTCAGTTCTCCTGGAGGAAATAGAGGCTTTGGAGGGTGGATTCTAGGGCTTTGTACTCCGCTGGGGTCCCTCCCCTCACCAAAGCCCACCCTTCCCAGGAGGCACCCCCAAATCTCCAGGAATTTCCCAACCCAGAGGTGGCAACCCTGAACAGGAACTGCTAGGGGATACACTTTTGCGAGTTAAAGTTTTCTTCACCAGCCAGCTTTCCAACTTGTGTCTGACACGGGGAGCTTGGCCTCTCAAAAGTGTATACCCCAAAAACCTTCTTGGTTTCTAAGGTGCTTCTGGACTCAAATCGAGCCATTAGAAAATACGAAGCCTCAAAAACGAGCGCTCAGGAAAACCACATCAGCTGATTGAGCCGGGAGATATTAAAAGCTGTTTCCGCTAAGGAACGAAAGAAATTTACAGCAGTAACCTATCAGGAGTAGGCGAATCTCTCTTCCGGTAACTGGGAAAGGAAGAGGCCATTTCAACATCAGCTCTATTGAACGGGGAGAGTGGATGTCTGAACCGTTTTCTCTTAAGGTACAACTTTTTGTTCAGCTGCTGTGGCTATTCTCTCCTTTCCTCGGGAGATACTTTCACAAGCACAAACCCCTGAATGGTCTGGGGCCTACACACCTGGCAGACCGCCTCTTTTGACATATGTCCCCCCTCCCCCAAAATTTGCGTTCTTCAACCTTGCAACCTGTTTGTGGTGCCTGGCCCCTGGCATATTCGCTTGGCATTTACCAGGACAAGGGCCTTCTTTGGGGTGGCCCCGTCCCGGTGAAACCAGCTGTCAGACAGTACGTGGGCCCTGCAGGACTTATGTAAGTTCCCCAGGGCCTGCCAAGCAAAGCTCTTCCATTTAGCGTTTCATTAGCTGAATCTGTTTATATGGCCTGCCTCTTAGTTTCATTGGTATTATGTTTTTAACTGATGTCTGTTAATATTTTAGCTGTTGTTAGCTGCCTTGAAACTGCTTTGCGGCAAGAAGCTGCATATAAATTTAATAATAACAATCATTTTTAAAAAGAGGAGCCTCCTCCATAACTAGAGATTGGGTGGGAATCTTGTGTGTGTGAAGATGAGGCATAGAGGCAGACCTGCATGGCAAAAACTTATTCTCTGGGACACTTGAGGAGGAGGAGGAGGAGGAGGAGGAGAGGAAATTGGATTTATACCCCGACCTTCACTACCGAAAGGAGTCTCAGAGCGGCTTACAGACTCCTTTCCCTTCCCTTCACCTCCCCACAACAGACACCCTGTGAGGTAGGTGAGGCTGAGAGAGCTCTGACAGGAATTGCTCTTTTTCAAGGACAGCTCTGACAGAACTATGGCTTGCCCAAGGTCATCCAGCAGGTGCAAGTGGAGGAGTTGAGAATCAAACCCGGTTCTCCCAGATTAGAGTTCGTGCACTTAGCCACTACACCAAACTGGAGAAAATGAACCTACAGCTCTGCTATGTTGGGAAGTCCCAGCAAATGGCTTTTGGGGTCTAATCTTGCCCGTACAGACCTGCTGATGTCTCAGTGATCATATATGTAATCCTGAACTGCAGCCCCACCAAAAGGATCAAAAAATTTCTATGCTGTGGGGCTACCCAGGGGTCAGGGAGATGTTTTTATGAACCTGAAGGAAACCCCAGCTTTGCAAGAAAATCTGAAACTAAGGGGGTGGGGATAATCCCCCTGAAAAAGTAGAAAGTCTGTTGTTGCGGGGGAGGGGTGCAAAAGGACACATGTCAAAAGGGGGCGGGGGGGGGAGAGAACCACCAGCCAACACACAAACCAAGCCAAGCCACAAACAGGTTGAGGAAAGTACAGAATATAGGGTTGCCATGCCGCAGACGGCAAGCCCCGGGAGAAACTGGGGCCAGTGGTGGTAAAAACTGGAAGTGCCCTCTTTAGACGAGCTACCATTTACAAAAACTTTATGGCTTTCTTTTTGGTAAATGCTCAGGCTTCCACTGGGTCACGTCTGGTTTTTACTGGAAGTGGTGTCAGTATGCCACCGCAGCGCCAGCGTATGATCTGTTCTCCCTTCCATCTGCCGGCAAGGCAAAGAGCTAGGATGCTGAGAGGTCTACCACTATAACAGGAGGGCTGGCAGCCCAAGCAGGGTGTTAAATTAGGTAGAGTTGCCAACCTCCAGAAGGTTCAAGTAACAAATAAATATACACTGCAATTTTTTTAAAAAATTAATGTGTTCTGTTTATACTTATCCTCCGGTATATATAATTCTGTTTTGGTCATGGACTCCCCTGAACACTCCAACACGCTCTGAAATCAGTTCGCTCCTTGATCTGTCATTTAGAGGGTCTCCCTATCCACTGGCTGCTTTGCCTGAGTCCTGCCTCCAACATTCTAAACAGTTTGCTGTTCCTCCCCACCCCAGGCGGTCAGAACACAGAGGTCATTTGCATATGTGGCCTGACTGGCCTTTGCCTCAGAACACAGAGGTCGTTTGCATATGCGGCCTCACTGGCCTTTGCCTCTACCATTCTAAACAGTTTGCTGTTGCTGTTCTGAGGTAAAATATATTTCCCCTTAGTGCCTGTTGAGGAAACCATTGTTATCAATCTCCAGGTGAGGGCTGAAGATCACTCAGAATTACAACTGCTTTCCAGATGGCAGAGATCAGTTCCCCTGGAGAAAATGGTGGACTCTGTCCTTATATCCTGCTGAGATGGCCCCTGTATGACAGCCAATGTGATGTAGCAGTCAGGGCTTCAGAGCACGGTAGAGACTGGCCCCACTGCTGGACCTCCTGATGGCACCTGGTATATTTTGGCCGCTGTGTGACAAGAGTGTTGGACTAGATGGGCCATTGGCCTGATTCAACATTGGCTTCTCTTATGTTCTTATGTTCTTATGACTACAGGTGTGTGTGGGGGGGGTGGAAAGCTGAAGAATGAGGAGAAAATAAAGGTAGGTTGATTATTGGCTGGGAAGGAGATAGGGTTGCCAACTCCAGGTGGGAAATTCCTGGAGATTTGAGGGATGGAGCCTGGAGAGGGTGAGGTTTCAGGAGGGGTGGGACCTCAGACAGGTACAATGCCATAGACTCCACCCTCCAAACCAGCCATTCCCTCATGGGGAACCATTGTTGCCAATCTCCAGGTGAGGGCTGGGGATCACCCAGAATTACAACTGTTCTTCAGGTAGCAGATATCAGTTCCTCGGGAGAAAATGGTGGACTCTGTGTCATTATACCCTGCTGAGGTCACCACAGCAAATTGACACTGAGTGCCCAGGACCGGGGCACCCGCCCAGAGCCTCTTTCTAGAGCTCGTATTTATTTCCACAATGGGCCCTATTCCTAGTCATTCTATAAAGTGCATTGTGTGCTGTTATAACATCCTAGTCAGATATATATATATTCAGTACATTCACTATAATGTATCATTCAGTTCATTCAATATAGCAATTTAACAACTACCAGTCAATTTTGCTTCAGTATTTAAAAAGTCAAGCCCCAACGGGAGTTTCCAGAATTACACGCCAGCTTCTACTTGCATGAAGTCTTCCAGAAGGGGGAAAGCTTTCATTGATAGCTGTGTTGATGCTTATTGCTGGGCCTACAAAAGACACACGGTGCAGCTAAAATTCATGGATGGAGCGCTCCTGTCCATGAAGCCTTGAGAATATGTTACATTGAATGTACTGAATATATATATATATATGTTATAACAGCACACAATGCACTTTATAGAATGATAAGTATAAACAGAACAAATTGATTTAAAAAAGTTTTTTGCAGCGTATATTTATTTGTTACTTGACTCTTCTAACGCTGCAGCTCAGGTTGCTATGACCTCCAGGAGGTGGCTGGAGACTGCCCCTTATTACAACTGATCTCCAGACGACAGAGAAAATGGCTGCATTGGGAGGTGGGCTTTATGGCTTTATGCACTGCTGAAGCCCTTCCCCGCCCCAAACCCCGCCTTCCTCAGGCTCCACCCAACCTGGAGCTGGCAATCGTATACAGGGGCGCAAGACTCTGCTGAAATGAACAGAATTTGCAGGAGTGTAAACTAAATGGGGAAAGTTGAAGGGAGGGATGGGTCAGCGGCCAGAGTGCTCACTCACTCATTTGGAATCAGGGCCCTGCCTGTTTCAACATGCTTGATTTCCCGAGGCTCCAAAATTCAGCTACTCTTGATGCAGATTTTTAAGATGTAGAACCTTACTTTTTAAAAAAAAACAAACAAACCAAAAACCAAACGAAACCCAGCAGGCACACGCCCATGGCTACACAGTACACCCAGGATGCCAGAAGTACTAAGCAAATATTAAGCGCAGACAGAAACAACGAACGACAAGTTAGCCCTTGCTTCGGTATGCCAAAATTCCGCGGAACTCTCCAGCCCGCCTGTACTCTGAAATGATTATGCAAAGCAAGAAAGCGTCTGCCTGCTTGCTCAGAGTGACATAACAGATTCTGAAATTCCAACCACAGAATCTGGGTCCCCACGGCACAGCGCGAATCCCCACTCCACTCTGCTCTGTCTTTCTGTTTGCAGTCCCTGCCCTCTTTTGGTGTCTGGTTACTTCATCTCGGCAGGACACCTCCAAAGGTGTCTCCCCCCCCTCACCCAGAGTGACTTCTGATCCGGGTTGTGTTTACATGCTAGACGATAAATATAGCTTTCACCCAGAAAGTCTGCAGCCCATTTATTAATTTCCGCCTCTGGTTAATGAGAGATGCTATCTTGCAGGCAGCAGCCATGATGCAGCAAGAGACAGAGTGACAGTGCGCTTGTGATTTGGTTTCTTCGAAGGTCAGCAAAGGGAGCCTCCCGGAAACGTTCTCTTTTCGAGAGCCTGCGCTAGGTAACCAAGATATGGGAGCGTCACGTTGCTTATTCAAGAAGTGCCACGAGAGCACATATCCTTTCCTCGACCCCGAGCTGAAACCAAGATCCACAAACTGTAGCTCAATGGCTATTTTGAGGGCTGCAAATTTAAAAAAATAAATAAATCACCAAACCTAGAGCCAGGGTGGTATAGTGGTTAGAGCAAGGGGAGCCCTGGTTCCCATCCTCACTTGCTGGGTCCATTGGCATTTAATTATATTCTGGTCCCCTCCCCCAACCAGACTCAAAGTGGCATAGGACATAGAATCATAGAATGTTAGAGTTGGAAGGGACCCTGCAGGTCATCTAGTCCAACCCCCTGCACTCTGCAGGAGCATAGCCGAAAGATAGCCCTACATACCTACAACATACCCAAAAGATGGTTGTCCAGCCTCTGCTTGAAAACATCCAGTGAAGAAGATTCCACCACCTCCCAAGGCAGACTGTTCCACTGTTCCACTCTTACAGTTAGGAAGTTTTTCCTGATATCTATCCGGTAACGACTCCCTTGTAATTTCTACCCATTAGATCTAGTCTTGCAATCCGGAGCAAGAAGGAATAGATCTGCTCCATCTTTTACATGACAGCCCTTCAAATACTTGAAGACTGCAATCATGTTCGCTCTAAGTCTTCTCTTTCCCAGGCTAAACATACCCAACTCTTTCAGCCTTTCCTCACAAGACTGGGATTCCAACCCTCTCACCATCCTGGTTGCCCTCTTCTGGACACGCTTGAGCTTGTCAACAGCCTTCCTAAAGTGTGGTGACTCCAGGTGAGGCCTGACCATAGCAGAATTGAGCAGAACTACCACCTCCCGTGATTCCCCTGCCTCAGCATCTCTCACAACAACCCTGTAGGTCCCCCAGCAAGCTTCCATGCTGGAAGTGGGGATTCGAACCCGGGTCTCTCAGGATCCTAAGTGTGCTAAGCCAATTGGGAGACCTTGGACTGTTGTGAAGATACAGTGGAGGACGGGAGGGGAATGCATGCCATTCTGTGCTCTTTGGAGAAATGGCAGAATAAGAGGGCATGAAACAAATAAGGTCTCTGGGGTGGTAGAACCCCTTCCCAAGAACCACTGCTTCTGCTGACGTACAAAGAACAATAATGCCAGTTGGTGCAGGGTAGTTTTATGGGGTGGTGAAGGATCAGGGCATGGCTGAAACCTACATCAAATCTCTGCACACACAAAACTGCTTTATACTGAATCAGACCCTTTGTCCATCAAGGTCGGTATTGTGCACTCAGACTGGCAGTGGTCCTCCATGATCTCAGCCCGAAGTTTTTCACATCCCCGACTGCCTGGTCCCTTTTAACTGGAGATGCCAGGAATTGAACCTGGAACTTTCTGCAGGCCAAGCAGATGCTCTGCCACTGAGCCACGTTCCCTCCCCAAACAACTGCTACCATTCTGCAAGCAGAACTAACAAACGGAAAGTCTGCAAAACTTCACAGTGTTGCACTGCGCGACCAGACAGATGAGGGAGTGTTGTTGTGACAATGTCCAAATTTATTAATGGTGCTGTCGAAACAGGCACAAGGCCACTATTTAAGGCAGATGAGTTATCCCAGGGCTGGGAGAGGAGAGGAATTAAAGAAACGCTCACATTTTCCATATGTTCGGCATCAAGCTGAGCATAAATAGAAAAGTGAATCATGGTTTGTAGGCCAGTGCGTACTATAATTGTCACGGCGGGCGGCTGGAATGGATTTCTCATTGGATTCTGATATAACAGAAAGCAAGCACAGCCCGCTGGACACACAAGGCTGAGCCGGTGTGGTTCAAATCTGCCCCGCCCCTGCAATATGGGTGGATTGCTGTGTGGATAATAACTACAGCTAATGTCGCCGCTGAGGGCAAGTGAGGGCGACGTACATGAACAAGTCAGCATCCTCACAGAGTCACAAACATTGCTGGGGGGGGGGGGGTTTGTCACCAAAAAGGACAGCCATTTTTTGGGACTCTCAGAAATATTTTTTTTTTAAAGCCTTGTGGTAGAACCGTTCTGCTCTACTGCTATTAAAACGCTTCTGTCTGTCACCCTGAAACAGCTATTCTCAAGCCGGCTAGCCAGCGGACACTGGCAAATCCAACACCACCACAAACATTCAAGGAACACAACGGACGGCAGCCGGAGATGACGAAATTGGCCGGCCCCACTGAGAAGAAAACAGCATAAAAATTGTTTAACAGTTGATCGATATTGTAATGAGGATAAACCTAAGACAGAAGCAGAGGAGGCGGGGCGGGATGCAGAGCTGATTTGAAAGCAAAGCCGTGAAGGTCGGCCAACGTTTATTAGACAAAGATAGCTAAGAAAATTCAATAAAAACGCTAGGTAAAAAGAGATATTGAATGGTGCAAAAAAGCCTCAAATGAATTCAGTGCCACATTCTGCTTGGTGCTGTGGAAACTCTCTGCCTCTGTTTAACTGGCAGGGTTGCCAGCTCTGGGTTAGGAAATTCCTGGAGGTTTTCGGGATGGAGACTGGGGTCAGTAGGGTTTGGGGAGGGGAGGGACCTTAGTGGGGTGGAATGCCATGGACCCCACCCTCTAAAGCAGCCTTTTTCTCCGGGGGAAGTGATCTCTGTGATCTGGAGACTGGTTGCAAAAGTTCTCCTGGCCCCACCTGGAGGCTGGCAACCTTACTAACTGGGCGAGGCCAAACACATTTTGCAGCAGTGGACCTCAATAGGCTAGTCCTCTGAGCCTGCGTGTCAACAATTATACTCATCAGACGGAGCCAGGAATATTCTGAAATTGATGAAATCCTGGCATGGATTCTTTCCAGCTCGGTGCTTCACACTAGTGCCAGAACTGTGTAAGGTTAGGTCCTCTCCTCAAATAATTTGCTATTCTTAGGCAACCGAACCCAGTGACATTAATCCCAGAAAGTTCCAAGCTCTCCCCTGAGACAAGCTGATCTTATCAGAACCAGGGAGTGTGCTTGAAGGGTTCATCTCTTACAGAAGGAGGCCTTCCTGTAGACCAGGATTCCCCAATGTGGTGCCTGCGGGTGCAACGGTACCCGTCAGTACTTCCCCTGGTGACCCCCCCCCAAGGTTTCCAGAAAGTGGGTGGGGTAGGGATGCCAGTCCCCAGGTGGGGCAGGGGATCCCCTGATTTGGAGGGGTCTTCTCTGCTGCCGGCCAGTTGGCCAGCAGGGGAAGCCCTACCCCAAGCACCCCCCCCAGAACAGCCACCGGTGGCCACCCCTCTCCCTCTCCTCCTGCAAGATTTAAAGGGCCCTCCAGCTGATCAACGGGAGCATGTGGCCCACTGACCAGCTGCAGGGCCCTTTAAATCTTGCAGGAGGGGAGGGAGAGGAGCAGCCACTGGCCACATGCCTGAACTCCAAGCAGCAAATTCACCACTTGGAGACCAGCCCCCCCCCCCCCCCGCTTCTTGCACAAAGCATTTAAAGGGATCCCCGCTTGGAGTACAGGCGTGGGGGGCACTGGTCCCTAACATGATGGCATCACTTTTGTGTGATGTCTTTGCATTGGGGACGTCCCCACCCCCTCTAGAAACACCCCCCAAAGTCTCCTGCCGGGGACTAAGAAGGAGGAGGAGGAGGAGATTGGATTTATACCCCGCCCTTCACAACCTAAAGGTGTCTCAGAGCGGCTTCCAAACTCCTTTCCCTTCCCCTCACCACAACAGACGCCCTGTGAGGTAGGTGGGGCTGAGAGAGCTCTGACAGAAACTGCTCTTTTTTCAAGAACAACTCTTATCAGAACTATGGCTTGCCCAAGGTCATCCAGCCAGGTGCAAGTGGAGGAGTGAGGAATCAAACCCGGTTCTCCCAGATTAGAGTCCACGTACTTAACCACTACACCAAACTGGCAAGAAGGACCTTGCAATCCTAGGGTGGGGCCACTGTAAGGCAGGGCTTGTTACTGACTGCCCTCATTCCAATGAAAGGCTTTTCCACTGGAGGATCAGGAGGGCTGGCTGTTAAGTACCCGGCCCTTCCATAATCGTGCATGGTTCTATTTCCCCCTTCGGGCCTACATTTCCCTCGGAAGTGTGAGAAGAATTTCATTTGGCTCTGCCTCCTGAAGAAGCCGTTTGGGGGTTGGCTTCACCTCCTGTGGCAGCTGTTTTTGGCGTGGCACACCACCCCCTCTCAAACTTCCAAATGTGCCCGCAAGCTCAAAAAGACCAGGCACTCCTGCTGTAGATAAACACTTCCCCAAAGCTGTTCTCAGCAGGAATCCCCATTTAGATGTTCACATCCTGCCCCTGTGGGAAATGGAAACCTACCAACAGACTGGGAGACACGTAGGAATCTGATTTACACTTAATTATCTCAAATGCTTCTAACCGAGCAAGCTGTAAAACAATCCTGGTCCTGCGACACACAAAGGAAACCCAAGCTGCAAAGGTAATGCAAATTCTGAGAGGTAGATGAAGATGCAAGAATTTACAGTCTGCATTGTTTGTGCACGCCATCTTATAGATGCACCAAAGGGTTGCCGAGTACCCCGGCCTGTGGGGGATACCCCGGTTTCCGGCACTTCCCCCCACCCCCCCGGTGCTAACTAGCTGGCCAGTGGGGGAGAGTTACTGCCAAATGTGACATGCCTGTGTCACTCAGAAGTGACGTGGGCACGTCAGTGACATGGGGGGGACACTCTGGTTTTTGGGCAAAACTCTATGGTAGAATTAGCTTCAAACCATAGAGTCTTGCCCAAAACGCAGAGCGTCAGCCTCAATGTCACTCCTGGGTGACATAGGCATGTGTGCTTCTTCCTTCCCCTCTCCCGGAGCATCCCAGTAAGTCCCTCACTGGCTTGTTATTTGGACCTGGCAACTGGAATGGTTCTGGGCAGGGGCACTGATGCGTAAGTTCTCAAGGAGACGAGGAAAGCTCCCGCTGTCCTGACTTTCAACAAACTATGCAAACTGAACAATTCAAGAGGACTTTTCGGTGCAGGTAAAAGGGTTGCAAGTATACAGAATAGCTCAGGAACATGCTTGGATCAACTACTGGGACTGTGGTCTATACTGCTGGGTAGAGCTTACTTGTAAGTAGGATCCTATCATGCAATCTCTGTACCACTTAGGATGTCATGTTAATACTTATGCTGCACTTCAGACTTTTCTGGTGGCTCCAGACCTCTAAGATCCCAATGCACTGGCTATCAAATGCACCTGGTTACTGTAGCGGCTCGCCATGTGTAACCTGCCTTGAGTCCCTATGAAAAAAGTGGACTAGAAATAACAATGTAAATAAACAAACAAAAAAGAACGAGGCACAGAGGCTGAGGGGAGGCAGATATAGAGCCAGGAAATGGGAGCCACAGGAGAGGAACGCTGAAGCGGAGAGCGCCAACGCCTTCCCTTAACTGCTGGAAGCCTTGTCCTTTTCCCACTCAGATTTTTATGCAGGAATGAAAAAGCTAAAACACTCACCCCCCCCCCTCAAATCTGTGCACTGGAAAAGCTTAATTGGTCCGTCAAAGACCTTATTGTCTGCTCAGACTGGCAGCAGCTCTCCAGAGTTTCAGGCAGAGGTCTTTCGCATCACCCTCCTGCCTGGTCCTTTATCTGGAGACGCCAGGGATTGAACCTGGCACCTTCTGTGTGCCAAGCAGATGCTCTACCACTGAGCCACAGTCCCTCCCCAATTATTTATTTTCTATCCATCCATCTGTACTGTAAAAGTGCCTTCTTTTTCAATTGGGAAAGAAGGATGCCTCCAGCTGGGAAGCACTGTGCAAGAAGACAGATACTGCGCCCTCGCATGTATCTTCCTCTCCCTCCCAGACTGTGGATGCCCGCAGTCCCCTGCCCTCTCTGAGGGATCCTATCCATTTCGGTCTCCTCTCCCATCCTTTCCATCTTCAAAGTCAGGTTTGTGGAGTTCTGGGAAGGTCAGACTGCTGCAGTTCCCCCTGCAGTTTCCCCTTTGGACACTCCCACCCACCGGATTGTTTGTGCCCCCTCCCCCTTCCATCCATCATCGGTCCACCCCCTGCCTGGGAAACCCTGAGCTCCCTCCAGCGCCACCTACGCAGCACCCCATCAGAAGACGTTCAAGGGGAAGGGCGCGCATCAGGGAAAAGGAAGTCTGACTCATTCACTCCTTGGCCACTTTTATCATCTCTGTTAAAAACACCCATCTTGTCGTTTGCATCTCTTTAGCAGATACAGATATGCATTTTCTTCTTTTTTTGCTCTTTCCAGAACCCCCCTCTGCGTCTGCAGAGAGGTCTCGGTAACAGAAACTGCATATGTTCTACAGGGGGGAGAGGGACACACGGCATAAACAATTCCTGCCCTTCTTTTGTTGGGGGCGGGGGGCGGAATTCCCCTGCACATATGAATCGGTCTTCTTCTGCCTCACTGGCAAACAGGGTTTGCCTATGCCGACTCCAAGGTGGGTGGGTGCTAATGCTTCTCTGTCAACTCCCTCCCACTCCTCCCATATCCACACGGGGACAGTGTTCTTGTGCTGTGGTCCCACGTGCATGAATACCTATGCACTATAAAGAAGAAGAGGAGGAGGAGGAGACTGGATTTATACCCCGCCCTTCACTCTCAGAGCAGCTTACAAACTCCAGTCCAACACTCTGTGTCACAGTGGCCAAAATACCAGGTGCCATCAGGCGGTCTAGCAGTGGGGCCGGGACACTAGAAGCCCTCCCACTGTTGTCCCCCCCAAGCACCAAGAATACAGAGCATCACTTGCCCCAGAGTTCTTATCTATACCTTGTGGCTTATAGCCACTGATGGACCTCTGCTCCATATGTTTATCTAGTGTGAAACAGCCGCACGTGGTTCCCGAGCCACCATTTGGCCACCCCTGATCTAGAGGACAGTCTTCTCTCTCCTGCACGGTGCTTCAAGCTACTAGGCGTGCACTGCTTTGCCTGGTCCAGGCTTTGACTAGCTGTCTACCTCCTTTGTTCCTGGGGGGGGGGGACTCTGGGGGGTGGATGATTCTAACTCAAGAGATTCCCGATCTGCTTGTTGTTGGTAGAGAAGGCACGGAGGTCTTACCCATGAGGCTGTGGGGTGGAGGGAAGCTTTGGTATAGCGGGGACCTGAGGAGCCTGTGTCCCACATCAATGCTAGGCTGGGGCAGGTCTCGACTGCCTTGCATGGCAAGTAAAGCCACAAGAGATTGTGCCCAACAATGCAAATCATGGAAGAGATGTGCATATTTGATCCATACACCCTATCGTGGGAGGGCGCGGGATCCAGCTTTTCTGAGTGAGAATTCAAAAGTGCATAACTGGGCATTTTTAGTGTGGGATACAATCTGCCCCACAAATGCCTCGGAAGCGCACAGGTAGTCTGACCCGAGGATATCACAGAGGCGCAATGTAAAGTTCTCAGGGGTGAACTTTGACCTCCAGACACCTTATAATTACACCCTTGCTCCTATCTCACTTCCCTGAAAGCATCCAAGGTGTGTTGGGGCATCACACGTATGCAAATGAAACTGGGGCATCACACGTATGCAAATGAAATTGCTGATTTCAAAGGAGCCCTAAAAGAAGGAGCGCGGCCGAGTGCCAAGGAAAGAACTCAAGGGGAGATAAACCACTTTGCAATGATGCTCATAAGCGCTCCTCTTTCCAGTCCTCATCTGTCGTTATCTGTCTTCCCTGGAAACCTGCAGCACCCTGGGGCTCCCAAGGCTGGATTTCCCGGGAGCTCGGGGACAACTGTCAGCAATTAAGAATAATAAATGGAGGGGGGAATATCAGATTATTGAATAATATCAGCATTGGCCTGCAGATCAAGAGGAGTCAGGTGCGGGAGCAGCTCTGCTCATTCAGAGAACAGAAATGGCCAAGGGAGGAAACAAGAGCTTTCTGCTGACTGTCCCAAAGGGAAGAAGACCCCTAGCAGTCAGTGTTCCCTCTAAGCGGAGTAAGTGTGAGCTCGCTCACAGTTTTTTAGATTCTGGCTCACACATTTTTGTCTTCGCTCAGGAAGGAGGGCTCCAGAGCAAACTAATTTATGCAGCAGCCAAATTGCTCGCTCACAACTTCCATGCCAGTCGTTCGCAAAGTGGAATTTTGGCTCACAAGACTCCATAGCTTAGAGGGAGCACTGCTAGCAGTGAGGAAGAGTCTCCAAACCCGAGGAGTCCAAAGCCCCAAGAACCAACTCAGTGTAATGCTTGAAGTGTTTACGTCAAAAGGGCACTGGGCACAGAGAGGGAAAAAACACCCCTGAATTATTTCTTTTGACCATCCAGTGCAGTTACAGAACAGCTTCTGCAAATCCCTGCTGTCAATCTAAGCCTGCTGGATCCCGCTAATCCTAACTTCTCTCTCCCCCCCCCCAATTGTCTTCCCTGTCTCCTCCAACATACTGCTGGCAAAGTCCAAGCTTCGCCGCCTGACAAAAGGGCCCCTTTGGCAACTGATCTCCGTGGAGATGGGTACCCGGTTCTCCCCTCCCGCCTTTTCTCTGATTCAGCAAAGCCCTTGATAAGAAATGTCATCCTTCACTGGGTAATTTTAGCCCTGCCAGATAAGAATCTATATCAGGCTCAAACATATGGTAGGCTGGAGCGGAGCATGCCACAAAGGAGCAAGGTAATTTATTTGCTTGTGCTAAGGAGCGACTGGGGACCAACCAATGCTCCCTGTAAACTGTGGAGTCTTGTGAGCAAAAATCCTAATTTGTGAGCTCCTGGCATGAAAGTTGTGAGGGAGCGATTTGGCTGCTGCATAAATTAAATCTGCTCTGGAGCCATCCTTTTTGAGTCAAGATAAAAATGCATGAGCCGGAGGCTAGAAAACTGTGAGCTAGCTCACACTAACTCAACTTAGAGGGAGCACTGGGACCAACTAGGGAAACAATAGCGAGACTCTGATCTGATGGGATAGTGAGGGCCAAACTGCACTCCAGTCTTGAATTGGTCACTTTACTAACTCACCATTGGGAAGCTCTGGTTCCTGAGCTGCCTGCAGTCAATCCTCACCTGTCCTCCAGCTTTCCTTAGCAATCAGAGGGCTAAACCCTAATTTGATTTTTTGCAATTACAGATAGGTAAATGTTCTCAGGAGTTCAGATGGTGCACTGGGGGTGAAAACCCACAAATATTTCAGTTTATGCATAGCCCTAACCTTTGTATCTTGCTTGTTGCTTTCATGATTACAAGCCTACCCTTTCTTGAGAGCAATTTGGCACATGTTAAATTTACACTGTAAACACCACACGACAGCTACACATAGAAAAGAAGCTGCCTTATACAAAAGCAGTCTATCAAGGTCAATATTGTCTGTTCAGACTGTCAGCAGCTCTCTAGGGTCATCTTTCACATCACCTACTACCTGAGCCTTTTAAGTGGGGATGCCGGGGATCGAACCTGGGACCTTCTGCATGTAAGGCAGTTGCCCTACCATTGAGTCATGACTGTTTCAAGAACCCAGCTGTTTGTATCACCAAAATGCAAACAACAGGCTCAAGACACAACCGGAGATGGTCATTAGTGGTCATCCATTACACTAGCTTCCCCTCCATCCAAGCAATCTGTCACCAAATGTTGCACTCCCATGCTTATTTATTTAATTCATCTGTGACCCACCTTTCTCCCCAACAGGGGACCCAAAGTGGCTAATGTCATTCTGCTGCCCTCCATTTTATCCTCACAGCAGCCCTGTGAGGTAAGTTAGGCTGAGTGTTCCTGGCCCAAGGTCACTTAGCGAGCTTCCATGGCCCAAGTGGGGACTTGAACCCAAGTCACTACACCACTACACCACACTGGCTCTCGTGTTATTGACGCTGGGTGTACTGGGCTTAGTCCCTCTTTTCAAGACAAGCACCCACATTGCTGGCTAACAGGAAGAGTCCCTTCTGACCAGTGCTCCCTCAAACTTTAAAAAAGTTTGGAAACCTAATTAGTATCACTGGGGGTTCTATCAGAGGTCTCTCTTCAATTATCTTGAAGCGTCCATTGGTTTTCTTCTTCTAAAATCATTGGGGGGCGGATTCTGTTTACCTCTTCCTCCTAGAACAGGGATTGCAAACATACTCTCCAGTCACATCCATTTTATTTGCTGAAACCATCAGTACAATCACTTGACTTCCCCAATATGACAGCATCACTATTTTTGGAATATTAACAGACCAAACCCACAAATATCTACAGGTCTCAAGACAGAGAATCAGCATACAAGAGGCAAAGTATCCGTCTGCATACAAAGCTATTTTCAAGTTGTCTCTCAAGAAATTTTCCGCCACAGCAGCAAGGGACAAAAAGCCATTGTGTAGCTTCTCCCCTAACTTTCTGGCCTACCAAAGCAAAACGGGCAGTGAAGTTCTGTAAACTTACCCTGACAGGAAGGATGGTAGCCAGCCTTATCATTTTGCCATTAAATCTTCTCTACAAATCAGCAACAAGCCTTCTCCTGGGTCTTTTATGCAGTGAATGATACAGCAAGTGATGGCAAAACTTCTCAATGGCTCCATAGCTAAAAAGTAAAAGGTGATGGATTATTGACATGATGGTCTACCTACTTTCTCTGTACACTGCAGGTGTTGACTGAAAGCAGAGAATGGTGGGATTTTCCACCAGAGAGATGAGCCATGAGGTTGCAGAAGCAACTTAAGTAAGGTGTGGTCATGTTTCATAAGATAGCACTATTTCACAAATTGTGGTGTTATAAATCATCTCCCAGACTGGCAGAACATCCTTTCAATTTATTTCCACTCATTGCTGTCGAGTCAGCTGAAGTCACAGTAAATGTGTGCAAATTGCTGTCGCGCCACCTCGCTGAATACAAAATAAGATATCCCAAAAGACTTCTTCAGTATTCTCATTACGACACAATCATATCTTGTGTACAAATCGGAACTTTTAGTAGACGGAAGACCAACTTCTGTACACATTAACACAGAAAGGGGGTATACCACAAGAGGGACAATTACTCTTTCGAAAAAAAGTTCTGAACAATTTCTACGGCATCAAAAGAATTCATTCCCCCCACAATTCTCCCCCTAAACATTACCAGGGCATTCCTGTGTGATTGCAGGGCCACAATAGATCCACACCTTCGCCACAGGTGGAAGATAAGATATTCTGGAGACTAGCAGACAGTCTGCCCAGGAACGCTTCTCAGTGAATTGTAGCCCAAGATATTTTTAAATTTTTGATCTATTCAACGTGAAAGCCATAGAGAGATGATTTATGTCATATACAGCTCTTTCCAACTGACAACTCCTTTTGCCTTACTATATAATTCACAGCAAGTTACTCTATTTGACGCAGATTGCCAGATCTTCCTTGGAGGGGCAGCAGTCCAATCCAAAACCAGCACTATGTCATCTGCATGCTACAGTATTACTGGGGAAGCAGGGAGTGGTGGAAGAATTCAGCATTCTAAATACTTTTATTTTTTTAATGCAACTGACTACCCAATACAGCAGTGAAAGAATGTCTGAAAGCCATGTGGAAAATCCCAGCTAAAATTTCAGAAGCCCAAATATGCATCTAATAAAGATTTGCAATAATAACAGGCAGGACTTCAGGTCCCTCTTTCACCAGCAATTAGCAAAATTATAATAAATTATGCAAAATACCCCCCCCGATCCATGACACCAAGGCTCTCCTGTGTGAAAATGCTCAATACTACAACTGACCAACGTCTCCAACCACATTCTTAGGATGACCTTTACATCACTTTGTTTTCAAACTATGCCGACGGCTGTTCTGACCGGCCGCTATCTTCAAATACCATTGGACCAACGTTCTGTGGATCACCTGACACCAGAGGACTTACCCCACTATATCTTATTTTGCCCGTTATATACTAAACTCATATTCTGTAGACCACGACACTGTATTCCTGCTATCCGATAACGATACATATGTATCCTACAGCGTCTCTCTGTTTCCCTTTGCAGCAAAGAGGTTAAGGTCTGAGACGGTATTGTTGAAGGTGGTTTCTTGAAACTGTAGTCGGTTAAATTTTAATCTGTTTTAATCACAAATGTTTACATTCTGGCTTTACGGTTTTATTTATCACTGTATTTTGTGGCTTGTAATAGCCTATGGCTATATACAATAAATTAGTTGAATGACTGACTCAGTAGTACTAACACAAGTATACAGAATGCAGATACGTATCTTAAGTGCACTTCAGTACCAGAATTCCTGGCCTAGTTTTTCCCTAGTTCTGCTCCTTGGGCTTTGGAAGGGCCAGGGACCAAACCTAGGACCTCCCAGGCGCATAAAAGAAACATCTATGGTGTCTTGATGTCATCCTCTCCTGATTCTTAGAACAACCCTGTAAAGGTAGGGCACTATTATTAAGTCCACATTGCAGCTGAGGAGATGAAGGTGAGAAAACAATGGTTTGCCTTCAGTAAGAGCGTGGCTTGTGAGGATGCTCCCAGCTCACTCTCTTACGAAGCTACGTTACTCCAGCTTGTTACACTGCATACCAAATACTGGGCAGGCTTAGAACACTGAACTCTCATGAAATTCCAAAACACCTTAGAAAACTCTGGGGTAGGGGGTAAGAAGCACAGATGATGGCCATAAATGATCACAACAGAGATTCTGAAGGCATGTGCTCACGTAGCAGTTCATATCGTTATTTATTATGGAGGGAGAGAAGAAGAAAGTATGCACAGCTGCCAAATGGAGAAATCTGTGTTAAAGGAGAACATGATTTTTCTCCTGCTCACACCTTGAACACATTTACCGTACATTCATTGACAGATATTAACTCCTTGATGGCTTTGTTGTTACCAAGCTCTTTGCTAGAATTAGCTTCTTCTGACAGGCCAGTGAACTGATAAGAGCCATAACACTACATTTTAAAGAACACACACATTTATTTTCATTACCAAATACTTTTTGAAAACTGACAGCCTGATCTTGAACCATTAGCAGCAGTCGTGGAGTCCAAGGCGAAAGGGAAAGGGGCCACTGCATCTCACGAGAAGACCCCTGCTTAGGCTTGTCAAGAACTTACCACGTGCCAGCGGGGGATGGATATGTCCTCACAGGACCATCCCCAGGGGAAGGACAGGAGCAGAGCACCATGCCGTCGCCAGGAAGGGACGCTAGGTGATGCTCTGGCAATGCGGCTGGAAACTCGATGGTACCATCGAGTTTTCAGCCCCATTGCCAGAGCGTTGCCTGGTGTCACTTCCTGGCAACGGCATGGTGTGTTACCAGGAGGACTGGTCCGGCCGGGGAGCATGCATCCCCCGTTCCCACGTGGTAAGTACTTGGGAACCCTACCCCTGCTGGATTGGACAAATAGCCCATCTAGTCCAGCATCCTGTCTCACAGAGTGGCCAGCCAGCTCCTCTGGGTGGCCAACTCTGGCCCTGTTGCTTTCTTTAAAGACTTCCCCAAAAGCCTCTTTCAAGCCAATGCAAGATCTTGCCAGTAGTAGATGGGCAGATTCTCTCCAATAGCTCTTAGTGGCTTCTGCACAAGGTCAGCATTTGGTTGCACACTCTGCACCACCAAATAGGAAATTGTTCTCCTTTTCCTTCAGTAGCCCCTGTGACCCCCCTAAAGGGTGATACCAGGAAATTTGCCCCTCTGGCCAACGTTGCTTCTGACTGTGCAACAGGCAGGTAAGGCCCACGTCCTCCTCTTCACTGCAGCCACCCGTGTCACATGGCTTTTTGTCGGGCCTCTCAATATTTGGCAATTTCTGGGAGCATGGGGGGGGCCTGCTGGGGAAAAGGGAACATGGGAAAGATCCACCTCCGCCTGCATCTTTTCCAGGTGGTGCGCAGGATCCAACACATAGTGGCTTCCATTTTTATGAAAGGACAGGCTTCTAGCCATGAAAGACTACCTTCAAATTCATGGCAACGATGGAGGAACAGCCCCAATGTGATGACTGGGAAATCCTTGCCAGTACCCCCTTTCCCCAGTCTCTGGTGACTTAACAGAAGTCCAAGGGGAACCAAAAGGAGCTGCGGTGGCTCAAGTGGTTAAGACGCTAAACTGCGGGCTGTGGAAGGTCAGTAGTTCAGCAGTTCGAGACCCGAGAGTGCCGCATGACGGGGTGAGCTCCCGTCTCTAGTTCCAGCTCCTGCCAACCTAGCAGCTCGAAAGCAAGAAATTGCAAGTAGATAAATAGGTACCACTTCAGTGGGAAGGTAACAGCGTTCCGTGCACCTCGGTGTTTAGTCATGCCGGCCACATGACCACGGAAACGTCTTCGGACAGCGCTGGCTCTTCGGCTTTGAAACGGAGATGAGCACCGCAACCCTAGAGTCGGATTCGACTGGCTTTCGAGCAAGGGAACCTTTACCTTTAAGGGGAACCAAAAAGGATTTCCCAGGAGTCAGGGTGGGGTTTCCATAACCTGCATTGCTGTGGGTTTTTCACTCCTCCCCATCAACAGGGGAATGATGCATGCACAGCAAGCCAATGTATATGGATTACGGCGCATCATTTACATACACTGCAAGATTCGGAACGTGCGTATGTGTGAGCACACCCCCACAGAGTATACGCACAGCACGTTCTGCAAGCGACACCCACAGCTGCTGCTGCTGCTAAGGAACAGTTCATTAAGCCATTCTGACGAAGGCCCCCTGCGGGGAACACTGCCAAAGGAGAGTGGAACGTGCTGACCAGCAGCACACTGGCCTGAGTTTCAGGTTACCCCCCCCCCATCTGTGCTCTTCAGAGGTGAATGAGGTGGGCAAAGCTGCCCGATGGGTTCCCCTTCTCTGCTTTTTTGCATGTTAGGGAATCCTGCCCCGCCCCCAACCCTCCCTGCCCCGATCCTTTCGAGGGGATGGGAAATACTATCGCCTGGATCAAGTTTAAGAGTCTTGACCTTGGCGTTCGTGCTTCTCAGAAGGAGGATTAGCTACGTACGGAGGAGCGGCTCTCGCCCGTCACGTTACGCGGGGAAACGTGCCACCAGCGTTGGCACTCCGTCTCGCTCTCTCTCACACCCAGGACGCCCGCAGAAGCTCATGATGACATCATGAACTCGATGCGGTTAAATATAATAATCCCAAAGGCTCTCGATACTGAAGACGTGAGTTATCTATGACATGGCTTCCAGTTTATGTCATCGTTTCAAAGTCTTCATCAGCTATATCTTGTCATCAGTTTACAGTAGAAGTAAAGAAATATATCTTTTCAGAAGTCTTGTATGATGCAATATAAACGGGACACCAATCCAGAATACTGACTGACGAATATTTCTCCTGTTGGCAAAAGTCTCTCCCAGACTTGTTCGTGCAATTATTACTTATTTTTTTAAACTTTGCTTATTCTCTTCCTTGACAAGAGCTCATCTGGTGTAGTGGCCAGTGCTTGTGCTGGGTGAACTTGGGCCTGCCATGCACTCTCAGCCTACTCTACCTTGCAGGGTTGTCGTGAGGATGAGGGGGGGACACAAGGTAAACCCGCTTTTGGTTCCCACAGGGGAGAAAGGAAGGGGACCGATGCAGTAAATAAAATACGCAAAAAAATATTTTGCAGACCCAGGCTTAGTGGCTTGTTTAAGTTCTGTCCACTCGAGATCAGTAAACAAGGGGGTGGGGGAAGGAATAAAAGTTATAAATGTCAACAGAACCTTGGGGGGGGGGGGCGAGACATCCCGAGACGGCTTCTTTTGCTGGGCTTTTCCATTCCTATGCATCTGCAGTCTCCCATGGCTTGCTCTTCTAGAAGGTACAGGGGATGGATGAGATGGAGAGTTTTGCTGGCAGCTGTTTTAGCATAAACCAGAGATTCCCCAACAGGGGTCCCATGGGTGCCAGGGCACCCGCTGATGTCTTTCTGGGCACCCACTGATGCATTCCTTGGCACCTTCCCCCAAAGCATCTCTTCACTGAAGCAGACGGGCACTTTTGGCTTTCCTCCACAGGAACAGTAGGTAGCTTCAACAGAGCCCAGGAGGCATCATCCTTGTGCCTGCAGGGAGCTGTCATTTGGAAATGACAAGAGGACTCTTGGCTTGGGGCTGCCAGATGTTTTGTGATGGGATTGAGTTATTTTGCGACCGGTCCTCCTCCTAGTAATCAAGGGTGGTGGGAAGTGCTTTTAAGTCACAGGTGACTTATGGCATAAGAACATAAGAGAAGCCAATGTTGCATCAGGCCAATGGCCCATCCAGTCCAACAGTCTGTGTCACACAGTGGGCCAAAAATACCAGATACCATCAGGAGGTCCACCAGTGGGGCCAGGACACTAGAAGCCCTCCCACTGTTGACCCCCCTCCCCCCAGGAACCAAAAATACAGAGCATCACTTGCCCCAGAGTCCCTATCTATACCTTGTGGCTAATAGCCACTGATGGACCTCTGCTCCATATGTTTATCTAGTTCCCTCTTGAAGCCGTCCATGCTTGTAGCCGCCGGCAACTCCTGTGGCAGTGAATTCCATGTGTTAATCACTCTTTGGGTGAAGAAGTACTTCCTTTTATCCATTCTAACCTGACTGCTCAGCAATTTCATTGAGTGCCCACAAGTTCTTGTACTGTGAGAAAGGGAGAAAAGTACCTCTTTCTCTACCCATTCTATCCTCATAGGGTTTTCATGTCAAGAGACAAACCGAGGTAGTGACTCTGGACCTTCTTGGTGGTCTCCCATCCAAATACTAGCCCAGGCTGACCCTGCTTAGCTTCTAAGACCTGACAAGATCAGGCTAACCTGACTGCCTGACCAAATAACAACCAATGGCAGGTAGTCTTTGAATCAGACAGAGTTTCCTGCGAGTAACAATACAGTACACTAAGTTTTCATGGGCCAAACACCACTCGAAGAGTTTCCCTCAGGTAAACTTCCTGAATGGGCATAGAATCATAGAGTTGGAAGGGACAATGCAGGGAATTCACAAAGTTCATTAGAATAAAAAAAGGATATTCTCTACAGTTCTTATAAAAAAAGCTAAATGTAGCAAGTGATGAATGTCCTAAATAGATACAGTATAAATGAGAAAGGTAGCTTATCTTCTAATCATTCTAATCATTAAACCACAAACATCAAACTATCACCAACAGAATAATTTCCCCCCATTAAAATTATAATATAGTAAAGCGGGGAGAGAGGTGATAAAAGGGGGGGGAGGTTATCCCCCTTTACATTGGGGCTTTCCTGCCTTGATGTAGCAACACATGATAAGCCTGGATGACCTTTCAGCTTCCTCTAATTCCACAAACCGTCAGATCCTTCCATAGGTTGCTGAGTTTCCGGGCATCCCTTCGACAACTGCTTCTGCATTACAGGTACAAACCGTGATGTGCTTGTGGAAAAAACAACAACAGCAATGTTTTCTTCTGTCTGAATCATAGTATGGACGTACAACCTGTTTAGGTCACAAGCCACCTGCTTTCAGACATTACAACGTCAAGATTAGAAAGCCTGGGTAGCCGGCGTGCCGAAAATAGACCTACGCGCATAATCACAAACAGGTATAAATAGGAAAATATCAAGGTAATGACTTGGGATCCAAGGTTCAAATGAATAATGTATTTGTTTTTCCTGCTTCAGTACTTTCCTTGCAGCTATCGCTGTGCAAATAAAGCCAGAGAGCCCGCCAATTACTCCCATACCAGTTTTCTGAGAACTGGAACGCTAAAATAGTACCTCGGGCCAAGCACACAGCAAAACATCTAAATACCCTATACCTCCAAGTCTCCCCCCCCAACCCACAAAGCCTTGTAACATACACATTTCCAATATCTATATGGGAGGGATCCTGTGCCCCCTTTGAGCCAGGGTCTTTCAGAGGAAAAACCTGGATCTTTACAGAACCGGGCCTGTTCCATGCACCCGAGGAAGGGTTGGAAGTGTATCTCAGAAAGGCAAGCTGACGTCACTTTGAAAGTGCTCAAAGTTGCTTGGAAGAACCAAGTAACTGTGGAAATAATCCCTCTGCCCCTCCCTGCAGCCCCAACTCTGGTATGCTCAAAACAGTGCGGAAGAACACTTTTTTTTAAATCCCTGTTCGACAAACGCCCAGGCTAGCCTGATCTCATCAGATCTCAGAAGCTAAGCAGGGTTGACTCTGGTTAGTACTTGGATGGGAGACTACCCAAGGAAGTCCAATGGCAAACCACCTCTCTCTTCTTTTTCCTGGGAAACCCTCTAGGGTTGCCATAATTCAGCTGCGACTTGGTGGCAGTTTCTGCCACCGCCCAACAAGCCAAGTCAGTGAAGCTCAGTTCTTCATCTATAAAGGGCAGTGGCATTCTGCAAGAGCGCTAGTCAAGCAGTACTGGACATGAAAGCTGGCACCCAGAGAATCCAATCCTCCCATTTTTGTAACAAAGAAGGTTCTAGTCCTTAACAGCATCGTCTTAGCAGAGCTGCCACCCCCAATGTCAGGGAACTCAGGTAGGTGTTGACTCTGCTGAAGGAGGGTACTGTAAGGCTCCAATGAGATGGAAAATTGTGGACCTCCAAACTCTCCCCACGGAGGGAGGGGGAGTGGGTCAGCCAGGTAGGTTTTCCTGTCATGGGGTGAGGCCCTGGCATCTGCATTGTTCTTTGCTCCGGCTCACGGGCAGAAGCAAAATAAATTATGCAAAGCAAGCAAACATATGCACGTTGGCTTAATCTGCATAATTTATGCAGCTCCTCTTGGCACAGAAGCGGAGTTACCTTGAAGAAGAATGTTGGTATTTTTAGCTCTGATTATCCTGGAACCAGCAAAAGACCCGTCAAGTTCTGACAGGTGGGAGGGAGAAGGGGGTGGGACGCCAGGGCTCCTGTCCTTCTCCCCTACATCACTTAAAAATATAGAGAACTTGCCGTGTTGGATTAGTGGCAACATCTTCTGCCCGTGGTGACAAGTCTCCCTGTAGAAACAGTCAGCAGACTTTCACTGATGCGGGAAAGCAAGAGAGGCACCGTTTGAGCGAGGGGATGGGGGCTGAATCTGCATCTGCGGATCCCAGTGTCTGAAGTGAAGAGTGGGCTGCGGGACATTTCCCTTCATGCTTTGGGAAGGCCCGAGAACTAAGCCAGTCCAATCCTGCAAAGTCCTGTGCTGGGCAGTGTTTCCCTCTAAGCTGAGTTAGTGTGAGCTAGCTCACAGTTTTGTAACCCTCGGGCTCACGCATTTTTCTCTTCGCTCAGGAAAGATGGCTCCAGAGCAAACTGGTTTCTGCAGTAGCCAGATCGCTCGCTCACATCTTTAATGCCAGTCTGCTCACGGAGTAGAATTTCTGCTCGCAAGACCCCACAGCTTAGAGGGAACATTGGCCCTGGGACCGATTTCTCCATCGTGCCAGAAGGTGATGGGAAAGTGGGACAACGGGACGGAAAGCTTTTCTACGGAGGGGTACAGGAGGAGCGCAATGTAGCAGTCAGTGTCCTCAGGGTGGGGCTGGGGAGAGGCGGGTTCAGATTCGCTTTCAATCACACAAGCTGGTTGGGTGACCATGGGCCAGTTGCTTGCTCTCAGCTTAGCTGATCTCAGCAAAGTCGTTGTGAGCAGCAGGGGGGGGGAAGCGTACATCAACAACATATGAAAGCCCTGCTGGATCAGGCCAGTGGTCTGTCTAGTCTAGCAGCCTCCTGTCTCACACAGTGCCCAACCAGTGAGTAATTCGGGAGGGCCAGCAGCAGGGCACGGAGCCTGACGCCTCCCCCCGAAGGTGCCTCCTGGCTCTGGGGATTCAGAGGTTGACTGCCTCTGGATGTGGCGGTTCCCCTCCGTCACCACGGCTAGTAGCCGTGGGTAGAGTTATCCTCCATGAATCTTCCCTTGTAAAGCCGTCTGTGCTTGGGGCTATTGTCACCACATCCTCTGGCAGTGAATTCCACAGATATGCTACCCCTGAGCCCTCTGGGAGAAAAGGCAGGAGAAACATGCAGGAGAAAAAAGGACGACGGCATGGCTACATGCTCTTGCTCTCTTAGCCAACGGTACAGGAAATCTGCCTGGGATCAGCATCTCCAGATGCTGCTGTGCTCTGGTGAATCAATATGCAGTTCTATTCGCGGAGCACAAAAGCCTCCTCCCTGATCACCAGCACTGGTACCAGTAGAATTTGAACCGGGGACCTCTCAGTGGCCTGAGGTTGGGGCCTACCTGGGTCTCTTTGTGGCGTAGTGGTCAGATTAGGAGCTGGGAGACCCAGGTTCGAATCCCCACTCTGCCACGGAAGCTTGCTGGGTGACCTTGAGCCGGTCATTCTCTCCCACTGATCTTTGCGAATGCTTAGGTACTTTTAAGCTATTTGCATGTCCCCTGGAGACTGACCGACGGCCAACAGAAATGGCTTTACCCATTGCTAAAAGACTTCATATTACAGCACTGGAGAACTCAGCGCTCACCTCTAGTAACATGACGGACTGAGAACCAATATCCCCTTATCAGCATTTGAAGGGATGGCATATAGATGACAGTTGCAATCAATGCTCCCTCTAAGCTGTTGAGTCTTGTGAGCAAAAATCCTACTTTATGAACAACTGGTATGAATGTTGTGAGCCAGCGATTTGGCTGCTGCCTAAATTAGTTTGCTCCGGAGCCATCCTTCCTGGGTTAAGACAAAAAAATGTGTGCGCCAGAGGCTACAAAACTGTGAGCTAGCTCACACTAACTCAGCTTAGAGGGAACACTGGTTGCAACATACATATTTTTAGATATTTGGAAACCTTTTATAGATGGCTTAGCTGTAGACTTGCCATCCCACTTGTTATATTTTGTTATTTTTTAAATTCCTTTTCTGTTTGGGGGTTGCAATTTTTTTTTTTTTTGGTAAAATAGAAAAAAAGCCCACTCAATAAATCTGGAACAAAGGGGAACAGCACCAAGACAGAGCTGCCTGACACCTTGAAACTCCTGACACCCTTCCTTTTAGAACTCAACCGTCTGGGAAAGGAGAACAAACCAGAACTGACATGACGTGCTTGGAAATGCCATCACACATACGTAAGTGCTTCTTAATTAATAACCAAATCTATAATCAGAACCGCCAGACAGCTCGAGACACACCCCAAAGCCACCCTTCGCTGTAACAAACCGTCTCCAGGGTGCTATGATAATACGTATGTTTTTTTAAAACATGCTAATCGTAGACGAGATCTGCATAAAACCCAACAGGAGACACAGCAGCCTGCACAAAAAACGCGCACACCTGTTTATTCCTGGCAGCGTAGCCCTGGGAGTTCGGGGTGCAGCGTTTCCAGCCAGGGCGCTCTCCCAGACGGCAAAGGTTGCAGCAAGTTGTTTAATTAGCATCGTGACTTTGCAGAGCAGCAGCCTACAAGGGGAAAACCCAAGAGGAGGAAGAATGGTGGCTTATAAAACTCCGGGGAACCCGTGCGTATGTCACCACATTACAAGCCTGAATCAGAGGGACCTGGTGGGGGGAGGCAAGGCAGCAGCAGTCCGCCACCCGGCAACGTCGGATCAAAGAACAGAAATGAGTTTGAGTCTTTGCACCCTCCTCTGCCTAAGGGGTGTGTGTGTGGAAGGAGGGGCATTTCTCAATGGCTTTGGTGTTCCAGTTACGGAGCCTTGGTTCCCACCCCCACCCCACCCACCCCACCCCTGCAAAAGTTCTTCCCAAGGAAGCTGATTTATGAGTCCCTGAGTTTTATGAGTTTGCAAAGGGATCGCAGTGTTTGATGCAAGGGGAAGTGCTGGCGGGAGGCCGATCCCTGCTCGGGGCACCCGCCTGCACAATGCTCAGAGCTGCAGCCCTGGATGCTCCTCATCACCCGACGCCGGTCACCCGAGGACAGCCGCAGGAAGCAGGCACAAGGAGAACTCCAGGCTAATCGCAGACACACCCAAGGAGAGCAACAGAGAAGGGTCACAAGGATCTAGGTCAGGCAAGCAGACCCACAGCAGCGTCTGTTAAGTCCCGACTTGAGACTGCTGTCTCCCTGGCAGGCACCCATCTCAGCAGGATGGAGCAGCAGAAAGGGCAAGGCTGAGCAAGGTTGTTAAGGATAAGGCGTTCTGGAGGGCATCAATTCATAGGGTCGCCATAAGTCATAAGCGCCCTGACAGCACGTAACACAGAACAGGAATACCACCCAGAGAAGGAAGCAAATAAATGAAACACATCCAGAGACCAAGTGTTTTGATCTGATTTCCTTCCGTGCCGACACCACGTGAGCTAAACAGGGAAATTCTACCCACCAGTATGTCAGCAACCGGCCTGTGTTCACACAGACAAGCAGCATTCAACCGATCTGAAATGGCATTTGCAAGCACACAAATGGTATGGGCACGAAGAGGCTGCCTGCAAGGTGAATCCCATTCTACAAAATCATCTGAGGTCATCCCAGGGTTCTCTGCTCTGTCTGAGAAGCAGCAGGTGCTCCATGGGTTGAATGAGAAGCTCAGTGGTCATTCAAGACGGGGGTCATGGCATACAAGTGGGCTGTTCTTAACAGAGCCTCCATGTTCAGAGGCAGTAGCCTGTTGAATACGAGATCTCGGGGTGGGGGGGAGCAACTAAGAGAAACTCTCCTCTGTGTCCTGCTTGAAGATCTTCTCGGGGCATCTGCTTAGCCACTGTGTGAAACAGGATGTAGAATTAGATGGATATTGCATCTTAGGATGCTGTAGAGCAGTTTGCTTCTTTTTAAAAAAACAACATCTGCTCTGTCCTGGAGGGCCCAGGCCAGTTTGGTGCAGTAGTTAAGTGTGCGGACTCTAATCTGGGAGAACCGGGTTTGATTCCCCACTCCTCCACCTGCACCTGCTGGATGACTTTAGCCAAGCCATAGTTCTGGCAGAGCTGTCCTTGAAAAAGAGCAGTTTCTGTCAGAGCTCTCTCAGCCCCGCCTACCTCACAGGGTGTCTGTTGTGGGGAGGGGAAGGGAAAGGAGTTTGTAAGCCGCTCTGAGACGCCGAGTGAACGGTGGGGTATAAATCCAATCTCTTCTTCTTCTATTACTTCTCTCATCAGATCTTGGAAGCTAAGCAGGGTTGGCCTTGGTTAGTATTTGAATGGGGGACTAACAAGGAAGTCCAGGGTTGCTATGCAGAAACAGGCAACAGCACACTACCTCCGTTGGTCTCTTGCCTTGAAAACCATCTGAGATCACAATAAGTCACCGCAGATATAGAGTGCTGAATTCTGGGAAGGCTCCTTATATCGGAGGGAATTGCTGCCCCGAGCGGAATGGATCTGCAAGACCCAGTCCAGAGCAAGTCGTAACAGAATAAGTCAGGGTTCTTCACATAACACATTTGAATAGTCTACCTACTCCAAATGGTGAACATAAAAGCCATCTCCTTTTATTCTCATAACTCTGAAGCCCAGGAAACCTGGCGGCACAGAGAGAGGATCTGATCCGAGGTCTCTTCAGTCCAATATTAACTGGCAGATTCACCCACGTTATCTACAAATGTAACATCATCTTGCAAAGCTCATGCAGACCTCTCTAATCCTTTCCAATGAGTTCCTCTGCCATCTCCACTACCATCGAAAGCAGCTCCCGGTACAACCAGTTGCAGCAGACCAATCCCATTTGGTTAAACTGAGAGCCAGTTTGGTGTAGTGGTTAAGTGTGCGGATTCTAATCTGGGAGAACCGGGTTTGATGCCCCACTCCTCCACTTGCACCTGCTGATGTGACCTTGGGTCAGCCACAAGCTCTGGCACAGCTGTTCTTGAAAGAGCAGTTCCTGTCAGAGCTCTCTCAGCTCCACCAACATCACAGGGTGTCTGTTGTGGGGAGGGGAAGGGAAAGGAGTTTGTAAGCCGCTCTGAGACTCCGAGTGAAGGGCAGGGTATAAATCCAATCTCTTCTTCTTCTTCTTCTTAATTCCACCAGCCCCAAAGATAGTTAAAACCAGCTTCTCGTGGCAGTAAATGACTGGCCGATGAGTTACACACTGGTTTGTGAGCAGACAAGCCTGAAGCGACAGTCATTATGCTTTAACGTGGAAACTAACACCCTCCCTATAAAGCTGTCTGACTAATTAACTGCCTACCCTGACAAGTCATTCCAGGTGAAGGTGCCAGGGATGAGGCTGAGCTTGACGGCTGTTGTACCCTTTTGAAAAGCCCCAAGGTTGACCGCCCGGGTGTGATGCTCCCAGATACCACCTCAACAGCACACCTCTGCTAAACCAGCAAGCAGTGTGATCTTTCTTTGAAGCTGGGGTGAAGAGTGAATTGGACGTGCAGGATGGTAAACTGACGCTGGAAAGAGAGAAAGGGGGCACCTAGAGAGGTCTACGGCCAATATCGCGCCGCTGCCGTAATGCGGAATCTGAAGGTGGGCGAGAAATGATGACCATCGACGTGTTCCATTCTGAAGACTGAAAAAATGAAGAGCGTTAACTCCAGAGGAGCAGGCATGGCACAGCAGAAACAAGCAAACAAGAGGCACCGTAAGGACAAGCAAGTTTTTAACCTAGCGTGAGCTTTCTTGGACTGTAACTCACTCCATCGGATGAGCATCATGGGTAAGGAGAAAAAAAAAACCATATCTAAATCAATGCCTGTCTAACGAAGACCTACCAAACGCAACTGCCAAAGTGGGCTCTAGTCCACAAAAACGTGTGCTGGAACAAAAACATGTTCATATTTAAGAGACCATAAAAGCTACGGGAGGCTATGAATAGGCAGTTTTCCCAATCCTAACTTTGTTACCTCTGCTCACAAATTTCAGTTTCCTCAAAGCAGGCCTGCGTGGCTGTACCTCAAGCCTCTGTTCCTTGGCACCCGGCTCTGCAAACGCACGGGCAAGATTATCACTCCAACAAAACAAACCGAGAAAGCGTATCAGCGGATTTGTAAATGTTGTATCAAAACTCGGGAATCTTTTATAGTACGGCATCCCGGAGCCAGAAATCGGCACATTTTCCTATCAGATGCAACACGTGGGAAACAGAGCAGAGAAGGGGGAGGGGGGAAACACAACTGAATTAGAGTGAACACCAGGTCACATTCAAGGAATGGCATTTCTTAGGCGCGATAAGAAACAGTGCAAAGCAGTTCTAGGTAGGAATGTTATCAAACGAGGCAGGCCAAAATCGAAGGACACCTGGGAGTGTACAGACCACGTCGGCCAGTCGCAAGGAGGCAGAACGGCAAGTAAATAAATTTAAAAAGCAAGGTCCCAAGAAGCCGTGCCACCTGATTTATCTGCCAGTGCTTGTATGTCAGACAACTGGCAGTCAAGAATCTATGCTGCATCCTTTAAAAACATTGCAACGATCTCTCCAAACAAGCCAAAGACTGGCGTGGAGCACAGAGAAGGCCAAGTGAGAAAGAGCTGAATCGTCCTTTCCCATTTACCAGGTATCTCTCTCCCCTCCCTCCCTCCCTCCACACACACCTGTCCTTACCATGAGATATGGCCTATGCAGACTTGATGCGCACCTGGGCAATTTGCTGTCTGTGCTGCTGGCACTGTAAATTGCTTCACAGGGTTAAGAAGTGCTGGAAAACATTGGGCTTGATTCAACCGACCTTTCTGCTGTTGAAAAAGGACTGACGGATCCCCACCTCTGAACACTCAAAAAGGCTAAGCTCAAGATCTTGACACCAGCATGGGACAAAAGTCAAGTAAGATGGAGGCTGTAATAAGGAGGGGAATTAAGACCCTAAGAACATAAAAAGAGCCCTGCTGGATCAGACTGGTGGTATGTATAGACAAATATCCTGCCTCACACAGTGGCCAACTAGTTCCTCTGGAGGGCCAACAGCAGGGCATAGAGGCCAGGACCTTCCCCTAATGTGGCATCCTGGCACTGGGATTCAGAGGTTTAGTGCCTCTGAATGTGGAGGTTCCCCAAAGTCACCAGGGATTGTAGCCACTGCCATACCTATCCTTCATGAATCTATCTAATCCTCATTTAAAGCTGTTTATTCCTGTAGCCATCACTACATCCTCTGGCAGCAAATTCAACATCTTAATCACTCTCTACGTAAAAAGCATTTCCTTTTGTCCATTCTAAAGCTACTGCCCATCAGCATCCCTGGATGCCCTCAAGTTCTAGTATCTTGGGAGAGGGAGAAAAATTTCTCTTTGTCAGCTCTCCACACCCCATGCAATCCAACCCACTGATTACCCAATAATCCTGGAGGAGCTTTGGCATTACTCATATTTGCTGCAGATTCCATTCTAGTAGCCAGGACACTCTACGGCAAAGACCCGTGCCCTTTTTTAAAAGGAGAGGCAGTTTGGTGTAGTGGTTAAGTGCGCGGACTCTAATCGGGGAGAACCGCGTTTGATTCCCCACTTCTCCACTTGCACCTGGCTGGATGACCTTGGGCAAGCTGTAGTTCTGACAAGAGCTGTTCTTGAAAAAGAGCAGTTTCTATCAGAGCTCTCTCAGCCCCACCTACCTCACAGGACATCTGTTGTGGGGAGGGGAAGGGAAAGGAGTCTGTAAATCGCTCTGAGACTCCTTTGGGTAGTGAAGGGCGGGGTATAAATCCAATCTCTTCTTCTTCTAAAAAGTGTGTGAGTACTGAGGCTTTAAACATTTGTGAGTCTGAGCCTACTCTGTGAAAGGCATGATTCAACAGATGTGCACCAGAGGTATGTGGCGGAAAGTGCCAACAAGTCACAGCTGAGTTACGGTGACCCCACACACACACACTGTAGGGTTTGCAAGGCAAGAGACTTCAGAGGTCGTCTTGCCACTGCCTGTCCCTTTGTAGCGACCAAGAACTTCTGGCCCTGCTTAACTTCCAAGATCGTATGAGATCGGGCTAGCCTGGGCCATTCAGGTCATGGAGCCAGAGATATACAAACACACAAAAGAAAGAAGGGACTTATTGCAAAGTGATGCTCTAGGGCCCAGCATTCCAAGATATAGATTGAGTTGTGTGCTCGGCAGAGTCATGAATGAGAACAAGATCCAATCAAAAGAGAAAACAATCCAATCAGAGTGGGGTGGGGTGGGACACTCCCAACTAGTCATGAATTGGCCAAAGCTGTGTAGGTCACAGAAGCTTCCCAAAAGACAATTACATTTGGTTGTTCTATGGAGGCCAAGTCTGATAGAGTTAAATCTGCATAAGAATTCCAATTCAGCAACTTCATGCTGGACTCTCCCTTTGAGCCATTTTATTTTTTCCCCCGCAGCAGCTGTTGAATATCCGGGAAAGGGTGTAGTGGAGCAACGGCGGACTAGAGCGCAGCTCTGGGGCTTTTCCCAGACCGGAAGGGATGATGTGATCGATGGCGAGTTCTTGGTGGAGACGGCTATGCTTGAATGCAAGACCTAGTCTCACTGTAGCTCTATTATTATATTCCCTTACCACATCCACTGTGATACAAGGTGCAATTGACAGGACGGTTAGTTTCTGTCTTAAAACAAATCAGATTCAAACTCTGGGCAGGGATCTGCAGTTCCTCCTGGATCAAAACAAATTTTAAGAGGTCCCTTTGCTTCCTTCTCCTCCTCCTCCCTTGACACTGTTCCCTCCCCCCCTTCTTTCTCCCAGGTAGGAAAAGGTGGAGAGGGAAGGCGGTGTAGCCTGACCTCATCAGGTCTGGGAAGCTAAGCAGGGCTGGTACTTGGAAGGGAAACTACCAAGGAAGTCTCAGCAGGAGGAGGCAATGGCAAACCGCCTCTGCTTCTCACTTGCCCGGAAAGCCCTTTGACTGGGGTTGCCATGAGTAGGTTGTGACTTGAGGGCACTATACATACACACTGGAAAACCTGAAGTCATGCACAGGTGTTTTAAAGATGCTGCAAATACGGTACAAGGAGACCCCTTGCTTTATGAGGCCAGCAGTCGATCTAATCCAGCTCCGTATTGCTCACAGGGGTCAGCCAGTCACCCTGGAGGGCCACCAAACTGGTTATAGAGGCCGAGGCCTTCCCCTGATGCTACCTCCTCGTGCTCCCCTCCCCTTAGATCCGAATGCGGCAGTGTGGGAAGTGCAGGAAACAACTTGGGGGTGAAAACAACTTGGGGGAAGTGCAACCGAGATGTGGCATACTTTGAACTCTTTCAAAAGTGCTGCTTAGATGTGCACTGTGAACGGCTGACTTCAACCTTAAGATGGCTTTAAAAGGGGGATTCGAGCAAAGCAAGTGTCCGTCTCATCCAGTACCCTAACGGCAGTGAGCCAGATGCTGCTGGGAACCTCATGAGCAGAACCACAGAGAGACAGCTGCTCCTTGTCAGGTGACCCCCAGTGCTGCATCCCAGACATTGCACGATTATAGGAAAGAATAACCAGCATCCGCAACTGTGACTGGCTGCTCTTTTAAACATCCACTACAGTTCTAAGAATTGTTGCTGGTTCCGTCTGTGTATCTTCCGGGCTATGGCTCAGGGCTGCAGCGCCAGCTTGGCATGCAGAAGATCCCGGGTTCAATCCCTGGCATCCCCAGTTAAAGGATCTGGCAGTAGGTGATGTGAAAGACCTCAGCCTGAGACCTCGGAGAGCGGCTGCCAGTCTGAGTAGACAATACTGTCCTTGCTGGACCGATGGTCTGATTCCGTATAAGGCAGCTTCATGCGTGTTCAAGGCATGTATCCCTGACAACAGGCTGCTCACACGCAAATGGGGGTGAAAAATTCCGTGGGAACCCCTTGCTCCAAACTGTCGTGAGTCAAAGCTGCCCTCTTTGTGCTTCTGTTTTACAAACAGGATTCAAAGAAGAAAACCCAATCAAAATGAAACCAAATTAACAGCAGCAAAATGCAAATCTTCACCGTAGACTTGTACCATCTTCAATAGCCTTCCACCCAGGGAATTCTGGGAAACCTGTGTGCATTTGCTGAGCAGGGATTTCAAACTGACATCTGCACAAGTCCCAGGATTCTTTGGGGGAAGCCAAGAGGGTTAAAATGGCTTCAAACTGCTATAAGTCACTAATAAAATTTACTCAAATTACTCTCTAGCTACTGCTGCCATAGCGGCACCCCTCAGTTTTGCCTTTCCTACCGTCTGCCTTCTGAGGGTGCTGTGTGACAGCCATAGAGATACACACCCAGTCGCGGCAACATGCACCCGGCTTAATGCGTGATCCCTTCGTCCGCCACACTGTTCCCATTATGAAGCTAAACACCAGGTTTGCTGAGAACCAGCCGTACCCCCTACACTAGACCAAATTAGTGTTTTAATTAAATTAACGTTAAATGAGAACAATCCTTTGTTCTCTGAACTACATAACTTGAACATGTAAGGGCTCATTCCATCTTGTTCAATTTTGCTTTTTTCTCCAAACGCAGATGACAAGAGAAGGAGTGGTGGTAAAGGAAGACGCCCGGGTGAAAACTCCTATCATTTGTAAATAATGTATTAGCCCAATTTTTTTTTAAATATCCATTTTATCAATCCCACTCCTCTTGATTATATCTCCCCATCACTATACTTGGCACTTGACAAAATAATATTGCTCTCTAGCTGACGCTGATACAGTGAGAGCCAGTGCAAGATGTGTGTGATATATGGACTGGAGTGTCAGGCTCAGACACAGGTTCAAATCCCACCCATCCACCCCAGACATGAAGTTCTCTGGCTGACCTGCCATACTTCACAGAGTTATCGGGTCACAAATAAGGAAATGACAAAACACAGCAACTGGACATCAACCCACGCGATTCCTGTAGACAAATAATAGTATTGCTTTCTTGAGCTCCTTTGGGGAAGGCTGGGATTTAAAAAAAAATGTAATAAAAATAAGCTAAATAAGCAAAAGTGCAAAAAAAAGGAAAAGGCAAGGGGTAGCAGTAGGGCTGCCTGATACCTAGCTACCTGGAACGTACTGGTAGACTTTGTGTCATTTTGAATCTTGCCAGAGCTGGGTTGAGCTCCATCAGTAAAGAAAAGCGGCCTGATGAAGCCCTAAGAAATGGCTCCTTTGGTTTGCTCTAGAGCTAGTCTTGAGCTCATGCCATCTACCGAATGCTTTCTTCTGGAAACTCTTCTCTGAATGATGAGCTGGTGAACGCATCAATCTGAAGAGAGACTTGTAGTTTCAAGGACTATTAGGTCACTGTTCAACTGGTGCAGTTGTCATTTATGTATGGTGGCAGAACTATTTGTTATGTGTATTAATTTTGGTTGTGAGTAGAACTGTATAAGAAGACAGTAGTCTCAAGTTTCCCTACCTGGAGCTGGCAACCCTAGTTAGGACTGGCCCCAATGAGTTTTCTCCCAAAGACCAAAATAGGTGGGGAAAGGGCCTTTTACTGACAGAACCAAGCTTGGTTGCCTAGCAACTGGCACTGAGGGGAAAGTATTTATTTATTTATTTATGAAAGCTCTGAGTAGGGAAATACCTGGAGATTTGAGGGGCAGATCCTGTGGAGGGCAGTGTTGGGGGGGGGCACAGCAGGGGATAATGCCATAGGGTCTACCCTCCAAAGCAGCCATTTTCTCCAGGGGAACTGATCTCTGTCATCTGGTATCACCTGGTATCACAACTGAACTCCAGACAACAGATCTCCCGCCCCCCCCCCGCCCCCGGTCTCAAGTGTGATTTGTACAGCGTGACAGATAATTCTGTTTATTTGTTTGTATAACTGCATTCGCTGTGTTTCCATTTTTGTGAGTGTGTTTGTTAACCTCCAGGTGGCTCCTGGTGATCTCTCACTGTTACAATTTATCTTCAGGAGACTTTAAGACTGGTCCCTCCTGGAGAAAATGGCTGCTTTGGAGGGTAAACTCTATGGCAATACACCTTGCTGAGGTCCCTCCCCCTGCCCAAACCCCACCCAGGCTCCACTCTCAAAATCTCCAGGAATTTCCCACCGCAGAGCTGGCAAACCCAGGTAACACAACAGCAGGAGGGGAGGCAACCCTAGTTCTCTCCCCTCACTTCATGGGGCTAGTTTCAGCATGCTTATGGGACCCCTGGTTTTCTAACAGGCACACGGCCCAGCTACCTGAGCACTGACAGAAACTCTCCAGGGCCTCCACCAGAGATCTTTTTGCAGCCCCTTGGCCCAAAATACTTCTGCGCTGGGGCTGAATTTTAAGATGATTGATGGCTGTCTTCACCAACCTTGATTCATCATCCGCAATTACACAGATTTATAAAAATAATCACCCCACAGGGCCAGGTTCTTCTAAGTGAAAGTGCCCTCTGCCCAATTCTGAACCTCTAATTTCCTTTCCAGAACCCATCCATCATCCTTATGTCTCCCCAACCGCTATCCTTTAGCTTCCCACACTGTTCCTCCTGGCCTACCGTCTCATCCTGACTCCCAATATGCTGGTATGCCGGGGGGGGGGGGAGGAATTAAAAATACCTAACCTAAGCTTTGGCATGCAAATCTGTCTTAGTGTAGGCAAACACGTTATTGCTATACATGTAATTAGATGTAATAGTTAGCTGTGCCCTGTAGTTAATCCCTTTCATCTCCAGCGATACAAGATGAAGAGTCATTTTAAAAGGCCCTCATGGACTGGGGGAACTGGAAACAATTAGTATCCCCCCGATCCAGCCCCAGTTTTCATGGAATTCTGATAGCATCTCTCTGCTTTTTGTTCTTGGTTTGCCTCTCAGGCTGCAGAACACCGTAAGAATATTAAGGAGACATGCCTCACCCAAAAGAGGGCTTTGAGTTCTCACAAACAGTTACCTCAGGTTCATATCTCCTCGACTGTTCTCGAGAGGAGTACAAGCGAAGCAAGAAACCAGAGCTAAAAGAGCAGAGAGCCTCCCTAACTCCAAAATGTGCCTGTCTGAAAGAACACTGACAGAGAACACATGAAGCTGCCTTATACTGAATCAGACCATGGCGTCAAGACTGGCAGTGGCTCTCAGGCTGAGGTCTTTCACCTTCTAACAGGAGATACTACGGACCTAGAAGAAGAAGAAGAAGAGATTGGATTTATACCCCGCTATTGACTTGGAGTCTCAGAGCGGCTTACAATCGCCTTTCCCTTCCCCTCCTCACAACAGACACCCTGTGAGGTAGGTGGGGCTGAGAGAGCTCTTTCGAGAACTGCCCTTTCAATGACAGCTCTGAAAGAACTTGTAACTGACCCAGGGTCACACTAGCAGCTGCGACTGGAGGAACGGGGAATCAAACCTGGTTCTCCCAGATTAGAGTCCACGCACTTAACCACTACACCAAACCTAGGACTTTCTGCATGCCAAGCAGGTGCTCCCCCCAAATTTTAGGTTTAGGGAGAACCGGGTTTGATTCCCCACTCCTCCACTCACAGCTTCTGGATGACCTTGGGCAAGCCAGAGTTCTGACAAGAGCTGTCCTTGAAAAAGAGCAGTTTCTGTCAGAGCTCTCTCAGCCCCACCTACCTCACAGGGTGTCTGTTGTGGGGAGGGGAAGGGGAAGGAGTTTGTAAGCCACTCTGAGACTCTGAGTGAAGGGTGAGGTAAAAATCCAATCTCTTCTTCTTCTTCTACATAGCGAAAATACTAATACGAATACATCTCCAATGTCTTCCTTATCCTCAGATATATGAGTCTGTTCCTGATTTGCAAGAATTTACCTGTCTCTTGAATTTTTGCCTCACCTTTTCCCCTTAGGAGTTCAGGGCTTTCTCCCTTCAACACATAGCTCACACAACAACCCTGTGAGGGAGGTTAGGCTGAGAGAGAATGGCTGGCCCAGGGTCACCCAGACAGCATCTTCGGCTGAGTAGGGATTTTCAGCCCAGGTCTCCCAGGTTCAACAGACTGATCACTACTACCCCATCTGGCAACTCAATTACAGAGCAACATTTATTTCTTGAGAAAAAATCAATACCTGCCTTTCTATTAAAAGCAACACTCAAGTTACCTTACGTCAGCAAATTTGTAAGAAACTAAGCATTTAATAGATATAAACATTTCAGTTTAAAACAGCAACCCACTAAGATACCGATAAAACAGCAATAAGAAGGGTGGGGGGAATTAAGCTAATAAAATCTCAAAAGCAATAGAAATTGCATTCAATAGTAAAATTGGCAGTAATAAAATCAGCGATCAGTAGTAAAACATTAAGAAAACCATCAGCAGAGATTAAAACAACGCCAGATCATTGAGTTGGAACAAAGAAACACTAAAAGCCAAATTAATCATTTTTTTAAAAAAAGACTTAGTAAACCTTTAGAAGGACAAAAACCTTTAGAAGAACAAGATAATTGCAGAAACACCAGAGGAGAACTCAAATATGCCCACTTAATTTCTTACTACTTTATGCTCCATATGGTACAAAATGGATTTCATGCTCCTAGACACTAGTGGCATCAGTATTTTCACTTTCCACAAGAAATCCTGGGAATTGTAGTTTGGTAAAACTACATGTTTGGTATCTATAGCCTTGCTTACCAACTACAGCTCCCAGAGTTCCTTAGGAAGGAGAAAATGACTTGAACCAGTGTTTATATGCACAAATTACCCTCCCAAACAACATTCATGGATGGGACTTAATGCTTTATTGGGGACCATCACGTCTGTTTCCACACAAAGATGCATTATGGGATACTCATTTCTGATCAAAGCCATCTGGAGCAAATTGTTCAACTAAACTGTTTATGCCCGTAGGTATCTCTGGCATGAATACATGCCATTTGCTCCAGTTTGCCACTTATGCTACAGCCATGATGCTTGTAACCTACAAGGGGCGGAATAACCACAAAACATACCTCTTATAATAGGAAAAAAAGAAATACTGTGCTCATGTGAACAAGTGGCCCATGTAAGGCCAAATATCTATTACAGACCTGACCTGACAACCATACACAAGAAACGACACGTGGACTTAATTCTGCCTTTCAGATAGAGACAAAAGGCAGATAAATTCTACATCTCTGGTCTTTGACATCACACAGACTAAAATTTTGAACCGTTTACTAGAAACATGCGCAAGAAGGAGAGCGATTAAACAAATGACAATAATGAGATATGGTGCCATCCTGCAATGTCTGAAAATGAACCATCACCCCTGTGCCCAACATCGGAAAAGTTCTGGACAGCTCTTAGGGGAATTACTTAAAGGGGACAGGGCTGGAGATGTGTGACATCTCTGCTATGAGCCAGTTGCTTCCAAATGTACTGACTGAGTGAACACAGGAAGCGGCCTCTTGCTGAGTCTGACCATCCGTCTGTCAAGGTCGGCACTGTCTGCTCTGACTGGCAGCAGCTCTCTGGGGTCTCAGGCAGAGGCCTTTCACACAGCCTGCTGACCTGATCCTTCGACCTGGAGATGCTAAGGAGCAAACCTGGGACCGTCAGCATGCAAAGTAGATGCTCTTCCACAGAGTAACGGCCCTTGAGCCACAGGAGTGAGTATTCTGGGGGTACAGAAACACACACACCTGAGGGCAAGCCATTTAGCATTCTCAGCAACACAAGTCTCCCTCCTCCCTCCCATCTTGCTTGGCACCAGCACTACAGTCTCACGTCACCCTGGGTCTTCTGAGGGCTGCACCCACGAGCATCCCAGAATACTACTGTGTCTTTTCACCAGGATGTCAGCGCTCAAGAGTTTACAGAGTGAAAACAAATCTTGTGCACTTGCCTCTCAATGCCAGCTGTCAAAATTTGCCACATCCCTGACTTTTTTTTTTTTACAGACTCATAGAATGAAACAGGCCAGACTAGGAGGGCAGCATGGAGCCAAAGGCTGGCGCACCGGGCTTGATTTGGGGGACAACCGAGAATGGAACTTCTGCAAAGTTTCTGCTCAGCCCCTCCTTGTCAAGACGGACCAACTTGGGTTGTCCATCTGGCCCGCAGACGGGGCACCCGAGTGGTGTAGCAAAACATCACCACCCACGCTCTTTGGCTGGATAGGCAGAGCGTGACTTCCAGCATCGCATCAAGACCCAACAAGCCAACCCAGAAACCTGTCTCCGCCGAGCGAGCGGGAAAGTACCTGGTGCAGCCCCGTGGCACTGCGAAGATGTTCCCGCGCCAGTCACGCAGGAGGAAGGAGGACAGCGCCGGGCTCCTCCCCTTTTCCCTGGAAGGATGCGTCTGGGAAAAGGAGACCGGCTCTCTTACTCAGAGCCACCCCTCCAGCCCCAAGGGCAAACAGAGCCTGGGAACCTGGGTGTGGCCATGCGGGCAGTGTCTCACCTGGTTGCTTTCCAAGGAAGAGGGGAGAAATGTTCCGACACCTTCCCCCCAAAACACATGTACTCCACCCCGGATCGCCACACTCGGCTTCTCCGGGGCCTGAAAAAGCTCCGGCTTTTCTTCCTTTCCAGCATTCCACTGGACGGCGAGGAGGGCGGGCATGCCAGGCGAGCGAGAACGGATGCCTCGACGTGTAATTAGCACGAATGCCAAGCAGGCTCGAGCACAGCAAGGAGACGCCTGGAGAGGAGATGACTCCGCTCCCCTCCAGCACCAGCACACCTACCGGGAGATTTCTTCTCTTTTTTTTTCCCTTTTAAGGAGACGGAGGGAGGGAGGGAGGAGAGGGTAGCTTTGGCTCAGCAGGGTTACCCTGCAGCCTTTGGGGAATGGCACGACTGGCTCTTAGGAACAGCTGGAGAGTGCAGCTGAGCCAGCATGACAGAGCACTTGACACGGAGCAGCCTCCTTTCGACCGCTGTGTCTCACGGCCCGGGCAGGTCACGACAACTTCTCGGCTTTCGCCTATGTAAGAGGGACTCCTTGGTGGCAAACGAGGCACAGAACTGCAAAAGTTCCCTGAAACAGTAAACGTCTATTTCGCTACTGGCTGAGCATCCTTTTTTACTGACTTCATTTATACCCTCCCTTTCTCCCCAACGGGGACTCAAGGCGGCTTACAGTAGGCTTCCCTTCATCCTCACAATACCCCTGTGAGGTGGGTTAGGCTGGGAGCATGTGACCGGCCCAAGGGCAACCAGCAGGCTTCCATGGCAGAGTGGGGACTCGAACCTGGGTGTCCCAGATTCTAGTCTGATGCTCAGTCTATTTCATCACACTGGCAGTGCACAGCAAACCCAGACTCCCCCCCCCAATACACATACACACCAAGCAGCAACACAGTCCTGTAAAGTTTAGGTTCAAAGCTAGCGTGGAACAGCAAGTGGAGAAGGGGAAGTTCATGGCAAAGGCATATGAGAAATGAAGGACTAAAACCATACCTGATTATTATGGGGGAGGGAAGGATGGGTGATTCCCCCACTCCTGAATCCTCAGCAGCCCCCAAGTGGTTGAGGAATATAAACAATCTAAAATTAATTTCGATTTGAGGCTTGACGAAAGGCACGAATAGACATGATGGGAGGAACTCAGTGATCAGATTGCCTGACCTTTTTAAAAATTTCATTTAAATATAGCAGCCGAAAGGTTGCAAATTAGGCCAGAACAGAGACAGTGGGCTGGGGTAGGGGTTAAGCCGCTAACACCCCCCCCCCCGCCCCCCAAAACCCCCTACTAACAGTGTTGCCCAGTTAGGTCCTCTAAAATATTGTGAAGTGTGTTTTTCCATAGGAGGGCTAACAGTAACTCCCTCTCCCAGCATGACTGTTCCAATCTGAATGTGGGCTCACTGGCTACTCTTCGGTTAATATCGCAAGGTCAGGAGACAGAATCATGGATTTCTCTGATTAAAGAATTGGGAAGTGGGTGATGTGAAAGACCTGGCGTCTTCAGTAAAGATGTGGGTCAGATATTTCTTCACAAAATTCTTATTGTTCTCACGTTGCAGAGCACTGTATACTGTCTCCTACTGTATGCGTCAGAAACTATCATAACTTTGTGATTTCTGTTGCCTTGATTTTATATTTGTATTATTCATGAATAATAATAAATAAAAAGTTTATTGTAAAAAGATGTGGGTCAGAGACGATGTGCAAGATCTCCACCTGAGACCCTGGAGAGCCGCTGCCAAGTCTGAGCAGACGATGCTGACCTCGATGGACTGATTCAGTATAAGGCAACTTCATGTGTTCCTGTGATTACTCTTGCATTTTAATAACAGCGTGTGGAGTTCAAAACTGGCTACCTATCACTAACATTTATGTGCTCAAGGGGTCTCGTGTATATATTTTCAGTGCTCTTTTAAAAATAACCCTGCCAAACAGATCTTTATTACTTGAAAATGAGCAATGGTGTACAAGAAATATTAATTTAGTACAAGCCATCATGAGAAGTCATCACTGAAGTGAGATCTGAACCAGGGGCCTCTCATCCACAGCGCCACACTCTTTGCCACTACTTTACCCCAGACTAGACAAACGCACTTTGCTCACGATGGTGAAAGAAATCAGGCCTACAGCTGGGGGGGAAATCACATACACGGCACGTCTACAAAGCAAATGGTTTTTCCGGGCTTGAGGCAAGCATTGGACCTCGGGGCCAAATCTGCAACGCTCCTGCTTAATTACTGCTTCAGAACTCCATCCAGAGGAAACAAACAAACATTTAGATTCTGCCAGAGGCGGGAGCTCAGGATCAGCCTCGAGACACCGTCCCCGCAAGTGAAATCACAAGCACACGGGGGAATTTGCCTACAACGTCACCCAAGTAACTCAAAGTCCAAGGTAGAGACACCCGTTTTGTTCTGCTCGCCCTTCACCAGGAAGAACTGCACCTCCCAATTGGCTGAACTGCCTCCTCCTTTCAGCCTTTAGCTCCCACTTCAGAACCAGGCGGTTGCTATTGTTGCTTTTGCAAAGCTGCTCTCCAGCCTTCCCTCTTCTGGCTAAGTCTCCCCAACTGCATTTCTCCCCCTGATACTTAGGGTTGCCATCTTCCAGGTGACGGCTGGAGATCTCCCACTATTTCAACTGATCTCTAGGTGAAATAGATCAGTTCACCTGGAGAAAATGGCTGCTTTGGAAGCTGGACTCTACGGCACAACACCGACTGAAGTCCCTCCCCTCCCCAAACCCCACCCTCCAAAGGCTCCACCCCCAAAATATCCAGGTATTTCCCAACCCAGCGCTGGCAACCCTACTGATACCTGTCTTTCCTCTTCAACATTTGTTCAGCCAGTCTTAAATAAGAACACAAGAGAAGCCAATGTTGAATCAGGCCAATGGCCCATCTAGTCCAACACTCTGTCTGTCACACAGTGGCCAAAAATACCAGGTGCCATCAGGAAGTCCAGCAGTGGGGCCAGGACACTAGAAGCCCTCCCACTGCTGCCCCCTCCAGCACCAAGAATAGCGTGCATCACCTGCCCCACAAGCCTTCTTCCATATTGTAAATGCAAACTAAGTAAGCGACCTGGCGACAAAAGCATTCTGTTCATTAAGCCGGCTTTACCTGAATTGTGTAGCAGCTTGACTAGCCCAGACTAAGCTGAGCTCATCAGAGCTTGAAAGCTAAGCAGGGTGAGCTGTGGTTACTACTTGAATGAGAGACCGCCAAGGAAGGCCCAGACTAGGCCAAGCTCATTGGAGCTTGGAAGCTAAGCTAGGTCAGCCATGGTTGGTGCTTGGATGGGAGACTGCCAAGCAAGACCCAGACAAGGCTGGGTTCATCAGAGCTTGAAAACTAAGCAGGGTCAGCCATGGTTTGTATTTGGATGGGGGACTGCCAAGTTAGACCAGGGCTGATATTCAGAATAAGGCAATGGCAAGCTTATCTCCTGTTGTTTTATTTTGGTTTTAACTGAAAAGTAAGCTACCTTGAATCACAAGGAAGGGTGGGAGGTAAATGTTTCGAATGAACATGTTTCGAATGAAGGGTCACCAAAAGTCTCCTGCGACTTGACGGCACTTAACTATTTCCATCTGAGTTGCAACTGGTAGGCGCTAAAGGATGGATCTCTTTTGGACATGGCTCACAGGTTATGGAACTCATTGACACCAAAAGTTCACCATGCTTCTTCATGGAAGGCCATCCAATAAAACCTCTATTTTATTTTTCTCCCACCCTCCCTCTCCAAGAAGCTCAGGAAGGCTTGCATGGTCGTCACAATAACCCCCAAAAGTAGTTAGAGGAATGGTCCACCATCTCCTGGTGAATGGGGACCTGAAGCCTGGGTCAACCCAGCTCCGACAGATGAACCACTAAACTGTAGTACTTGTTTTGGAAGGTCTTGATATTGATTCATTGCACTGATTTTACAGATTTTATTGGTTGGGGGACATCAGGCAAGAGACAAATGAGCATCGGGTGGGACTCGACACTATAAAGACAAAGCTGGCAATAGAGGGTAACTTTCATTACCGGAATCCAGGGCTACGAGTTGGCCACAGTTAACAATAACACCCTCAAAATGAGAAACATCAGACCATGTCTGCTATCACCATCTTCTCCAAGTGAATAGCAGAGGTGAGAAATACTACCTGGTTCCAGGTAGTACCTGAGTGTCTTGCAAAATAGTTCCAGGTTGTCTTGCAAAAGTTAGTGTCAAAAGACATCAAGAATAGATTTAGCCCTAAAAATGCAGTTATAATCTTAGATGCTCTTATGTTGGCCTAAGGTTCCACACAACAGACATCAATGCATCCCAAGATATCTCTCCAGTTATAGTCAAGAGCAGGTACGTAGGGGGTTCTCCACCTTAAAACAAAGCTCACATTGTACATGCCACACACCTTCACTTTATACAGTGAAGAAAATAAGTCCCTCCTGGCCCTTTTACCACTCTTCTACAAAAATGCTAAAAGAAGAATAGCCTGTGTTAGTCTGTGACAGCCAAATGCTACAATGGGCTCTGGGACAAGAGAATTCACACTGCAAGACACCAAGCAGCTTAAGGGTCTACTGGCCATTTGGACATCTTAAAATACTTTAGAGCAAAAAAGAAAAGGGTGTGTGTGTGTCTTACTTCTTCCAGTTCAAAATCGAGAGACTCGGATTGCAGGATGGCTCCATTCCCTTTCTTTAAGAACTCACCATCTGGTGCTTTTTCCCAGCAACGTGAGAACTTCTCCTGGTGCTGACCACAGTTGTCTTCCATCTGGGTTAAGAAAAACAACAACATCTTATGAACTTGACATGATGCTTGGTTTGAGGACAGCCAAAGTATACCGTCGAGCACAATGAAGAAACTGAGCAGGAAGAGGAGGTGGGAGAGCAATAGAAAAGTTCTATTAAGAGGGCACCTGGAATATACTTTTGGCTTTCATGCTAAGGGGTGAGAAGCAATTCCCCTGTTTTAACTGACTGCAGGGATTTCCTTCTATAACTTATGTCATTAACCAGCGTTCCCTCTAAGCTGAGTTGGTGTGAGCTAGCTCACAGTTTTTTAACCTCCAGCTCACATTCTTTTGCACAATGAGGAGGAAGGTATTGTGTTTGGCTCCGCCTCCTGTGGTGGCCATTTTGGGATAGCGCTCACCAATTCCTCTCAAAACTCCCAAGCAGGCTCAAAAAAGTTGGGGACCCCTGATCCTGCATGCTTGCTAGAATGGGAGAGAACTGGCACGGTATAGTGGGGAGAGCATCGTACTAGGGCCCAGGACAACCACATTTGAAATCCTGCTCTGCTATGGAAGCTTGCTGGGGGACCCCGGGCCTGTCACGATCTCTCAACTTAACCTACCTCACAGGGTTGCTGTGGGAATAAGGTGCAGGAGAGGAGAACAAGGTAATAAGCTGCCTTTGGTCTCAAACTTGGAGAAAAGCATGATACAAATAAAATTTAAACAAATGAAGAATAAGAGCTTTTGGGGAAAGGCTGGCAAACAGCTGTTCATGAGCCAAAAGGCAGCTCCACCCCCACAGTGTGGCTCCCTTCCTCCCCTCCCCAGAGTGGAGAAATCATAGCAGAATGGTCTCACATTGTATTTCAGTTTGGTGTAGTGGTTTAGTGCATGGACTAATCTGGGAGAACAGGGTTTGATCCCCCACTCCTCCACTTGCAGCTGCTGGATGACCTTGGGCAAGCCATAGTTCTCTCAGAGCTGTTCTCTCAAGAGCAGCTCTGGAAAGAGCTCTCTCAGCCCCGCCTACCTCAAAGGGTGTCTGTTGTGGGGAGGGGAAGGGAAAGGAGTTTGTAAGCCGCTCTGAGACTCCGAGTGAAGGGCAGGATGTAAATCCAATCTCCTCCTCCTCCTCCTCCTCCTCTTTATCATTGTGTCCCCACCTCCATTTTAACGTAAAAATCACCTTTTGGCTCTGACCTGGATGGCTCAGGCTAGCCTGATCTTGTGAGATCTCAGAAGCTAAGCAGGGTCGGCCCTGGTTAGTATTTGGATGGGTGACCACCAAGGAAAGTGCAGGGTTGCTAAGCAGAGGAAGGCAATGGCAAAACCCACCTCTGTTCATCTCTTGCCTTGAAAATCCTACAGGGGTCTCCATAACTCAGCTGTGGTATGACAGGACTCTCCATCACACACCACCTTGGGAAGTAGGTCAGGTTGACAGTTTGTGACTAGCCCAGCAAGTTCCTGTGGCAGAGCAGGAATTTGAACCCAGGTCTCCAGTCCCTCATCTGACCATCTGTCCACTAGCCACACTATGCTTTCAGCCCCATCCGTGTCAGGTGGTTTTTAAAGGAACATAAGAGTAACCGATCGCCATTTGCAGAAACCAGGGAATAAATTTCCAGTTCTCTGTCCAGCTCTTCCTTCTGCCTTTAGGGCAAGCAAAAATAAACATACAATACACAAATGACCTTCAGTTTAATTAATATGCAACCCAGGCACAGGTTGCAGAAAAACAGGTTGCTTACCTGTAATTGATGCTCTTCGAGTGGTCATCTGTGCATTCACACCTCTGGGATATAGTGCGTCTGCACCAACCCCGATCGGTATAATGGAAAGCAAAAGGGTTTTTCGCACCCGCTCCCCTGTCACGTGCTGGGCTCCTCTGCACATGACTAGGGGAGGGGCACGACTATCCAGTTTGGTGTAGTGGTTAAGTGCGCGGACTCTTATCTGGGAAAACCGGGTTTGATTCCCCACTCCTCCACTTGTACCTGCTGACGTGACCTTGGGTCAGTCACAAGCTCTGGCACAGCTGTTCTCTCAAGGACAGTTTCTGTCAGTAGTTCTCTCAGCCCCACCTACCTCACAGGGCGTCTGTTGTGGGGAGGGGAAGGGAAAGGAGTTTGTCAGCCGCTCTGAGACGCCTTTGGGCAGTGAAGGGCGGGGTATAAATCCAATCTCTTCTTCTCTTCTTCATCCCGCCAGTTCCTTCTGACCGCTGCCTTCAATCTCCAAAGAAAGGAAAGGACCGAAAGCAGAGGGGAAGGAGGGCGGGTGGTGTGAATGCACAGATGACCACTCGAAGATCATCAGTTACAGGTAAGCAACCTGTTTATCTTCTCTGTGGTCTCTGTGCATCACACCTCTGGGAGACTAGCAAGCAGTACACGCCTACCTGGAGGAGGGAGCTGAGGTCCTAACTCTGCGCTGCCTGCAACACCACTCGTCCAACTGAGGACCGTTGATGAAGACGTACAACTAGGGCATAGTGCTTCAAAACATGTGAGGTGTGGCCCATGTTGCTGCATTGCAGATATCTTCTAGCAATGCACCTCGCAGGAAGGTTGTGGATGCAGCCACCGTCCAGGTGGAATGTGCCCTAAGTGGGCCCGGGAGCGGCTTCTTGGCTAATGAGTAGCATAGCTTAATAGTCTCCACAATCCACTTGGATAGCCGCTGGGATGACAGCTTCTTCCCTTGGGATGGTTAAGCATAAGAGACAAACAGGGCCGGTGATTTTCTAAAGGGCCGTGTTCAATTCAAATAAAAGAGCAAAGCTCTTTTGACGTCCAGCGAATGGAGCCGGCGTTCCTCCTCGGATGAAGGAGATGGGAAGAACGCTGGGAGGACAATGTCCGCTCGGACATGAAACTCAGAAACTACCTTCGGCAAGAAAGAAACATCTGGAGCCAACGTGACCCCATTATGACGGAAACTCAAGTATGGAAGGTCACAACAAAGTGCTGACAGCTCACTCTCTCTCCTCGCAGAGGTGACTGTGACTAAAAACGCCGTCTTCCAAGACAATAGCTGCAGACTACAAGTAGCCATTGGCTCAAAGGGTCTGCCCATAAGCCACATCAATACCATGGGTAGGTCCCAAGCTGGCATGGGGCCATGTGAGGAAGGAAAGAGGCGGGTCAGGTCCTACAGAAATTTCTTGGTCTGTGGGTGGGAGAAAACGGAGTGACCTTCAATAGGTGGATGATTAGCCGAGATAGCAGCCAAATAGACTTTCAATGAGGCACAGCTAAGGCCTAAGTCCAAATGGGATAACAAAAAAACCAAAGATTGCCATCAGGTCAGATGAGGGTGGTGGCAATCCCAACAAAGCAAGATAAGACAAGAATGTCTTCCAGTTCCCTGCGTAGGAAGTTCGTGCAGACGGCTTCCGACAGTTCAACAGGACATGGTCTATCCTGGCTTTGAACTCTAGACAAGGATCCTCCAGGCTGTGAGCTTGAGACGCTGCATATCGTGATGCAGTATCTGCCCCCTCCCTGCCAGGAGAAGATCTGCCCCTGGGGGAAAGTGGATGAAGGAGCCCTTGGATAGATGGAGCAGAATGGGGAACCAATGTTACCAGGGCCACCATGGGGTCACCAGGAGACAATGTGGCCTCTCCTGAAGTATTTTGGCAAGTACTCTGGAGATCAGAGGGATTGGAGGGCAGAGGAACACATACAGGTGTGACCAAGGGACCAGAAGCCTGTCTCCTAGAGATAGTGGATCGGTCCCTGTTCCGGAGCAGAATAGACAGCATTTCCTGTTGTGGCATGTTGCAAACATGTCTACCTCCAGATGGCCCCACAGAAGGAAGATTGGTTGGAGATAGTTCCAGTTGAGTTCCCACTTGTGCCCTGATGCATCTCCCATGCTCAGGAAGTCTGCTTGTACATTCAGAGTCCCCAGAAGATGGGTGGCTCTCAAGAACATATTCCACAACTGGCAGTCGTCCCATATGCTCAGAGCCAGCCGGCACAGCCTCCTGGAAATCACGCCTCCCTACCTGTTGATATAACACAGGGCTGTAGTATTGTTGGTGAGGACAGTAACCACCTACTTGGCCACCAGGTAGCAGAAAGACCTGAGTGCGTACTGCACTGCCAGCAATTCCAGAAAATAATGTTGGGCTATATGGGGTTCCCATCAAGCCCCGACACAGAGTCCCTTGAGATGTGCACCCCAACCCCACAGGGATGCATCTGCTGTCAACATGAGCATTGACAAGGGTGAGTGGAACGGAGCTCCCGCCAGGAGGTTCGCAGGGTCTGTCCACCAGAGTAGAGAGTTCAGTACACCCTGCAGGATGACAAGACAAAGGGACTGGGGTTGCTGTTGTGGATGAAATTTCCAGACAAACCGCAGTTGTAACGGCCACATGCGCAGTCTGGCGAAGACAACATTGGTGGTGGCCGCTATCAGCCCCAGCAACTGCTGGATTTGTTTTGCAGTGGCACTCCCTGCATTGCAGAAAAGGTTCAATGGCTCGAGAATGTTCCGTGCTCCCTGAGGAGGGACAAAGGCCTTGCACGCAACAGAGTCCAGGATTGTTTCTATGAATTGCACCCTCGTGGCAGGAAGAAACATAGACTTTCACAGGTTCACCTGAAGGCCCAGAGATTCCAGGGTAGACAAGGTCAGTTCGACATGGGTGAACAGGGATGCCCTGGAATCCGCTACTAGCAGCCAATCGTCTATATAGGGAAGAACCTGGACACTCTTCAGACAGAGGTGTGCCACTATGACTACCATCACCTTCGTAAAGACTCAAGGAGCCATGGATAAACCAAAAGAGAGGGCTTTGTATTGGAAATCTGTTTCCTACTGCAAAATGGAGAAATATACGGTGGGCAGGATGGATGGAGACATGAAAATAAGTGTCTTTAAGGTCCAACGTTACCATCCGCACTCGAGGGTGTAGGAGTGGGAGGATGGTTTGTAACGTTGTCATCCTGAACTTCTTGTAAAGGATGAGATTATTCAAACCCCTGAGATCCATAATGAGACGAAGGCCTCCATCCTTCTTCGGCACCGTGAAGTAACGGGAGTAGAAGCCCATGTGATGTTGAGCTACGGGTACTGGTTCTATGGCATCTTTTTGGAGAAGAGTTTGAGCCTTGTCTAACAGCACGTCTGAGGGTGGAGTGACAATGAAGCGAGCAGTTGTAGGGATTTGAAAAAACTCTATGAGGTACCCCGACTGGATTATTGAAAGGACCTACCAATCTGATGTTACGAGTTGCCAGGCTAACAGATAAGGGGACAGGCAGGTGGGGGACGCTAAGAGAGTACTGGAGTCAAAGACCCTGTTTGGGAATCTTAGAGGTTTTCACCCTGGGTTGAGAAGCAGACAAAGGTCGAGAAGAACTCCTCGGAGATCTCTGCCAGTGGGACTTGGAAGAGGACTTAGACAAGGTTCTACGGGACCATTGCTTGGTCCAAGGTTTACCCTTGCTCTGTCTAACAGCAGGTGTGACCCCTAGACTGCGAGATGCTCTTGTCAAACTCCTGCAGCACTGTATCTGTAGTGGAACTAAAGAGTCCATCGCCATTGAAGGGAAGACCCTTGACAATGGTTTTGGTGTCTGGCTGCAGAATGGAAGAGCATAGCCATGCATGCCGCTGCAGGGCGACCGAAGAAGTGAGGGTCTTCACTGCCGCATCCAGCGTATGCTTGGAGGCATTAAGTTGGTGCTCTGCCAGAAGCATGCCTTCCTTCTGGATCCATCGAGCTCGACGGCTACCATCATCCAGAAGAGAGGAGATAAATTCCAACATCTGTTCCCATAGGACATACTGATAGTGACCCATACATGCAGCATAGTTGGAGATCTTAATTCCCATTGATCCTGCGGTATAGAACTTTCTACTGAAGGAGGCAAGCTTCCTTCCTTCTTTCTTTATCTGAAGGTGCAGAGTGACTACACTTGCCCTTAGAGGAAGATGTTACGACTACAGAGTTCTGTTTTGGGTGGATGAAAAGGAACTCCGCTCCCATCTCTTGTACTCTATATATATGATCCAGTCACTTGCTGAAAATCGGGATGGACGAAGGATGAGCCCAAGAAACCTTAGCCACTTGTAAGAGGACGGAAGTCATGGAGAGGGCAACCGCTTTCGACGTGTCCATCTGGACAATGTCGAAGACCGAGTCTGTGACTACCGGAGGTGGTTGGACTGCAGACAAGGCCAGTTTATCGGCCATTCGTTTGACAAACTCCCCATAAGACTTGACGTCCTCAGATGGAGATATAGGGAGATCATCTCTGACTTGTTGCAGCGGGGAAGGCTCCAGAGGCAGGTGGGAGCTTTCCGCATCAGACTCTGAAGAACCGGAGGAGCTGGAACAATCCGAGGGTTCAGAAAGTGACATTGGGTGGATCAGTGTCGAAGGCTTCAGTTCTGATGGCTCCATAAACTTTTTTGGTGCTGACAACTGAAGACCAGAACATTTAGCAGTCGGTGGGATGGTAGAGGCTTGGCAAACTCCGGCGCCAGGGGAGGATCTCGATACCAAGAGAGTCGAGATGACAAAGATTGGTGACCCTCTTCCATGGAAGGTTGCAGGGGGAGCCACGGCATAGGTCCTGGGAAGGGGTAAGCCCCATACAGACACTACCACTGGTGCTGATCCCTATCTAACCACGATTACTTTCCTAACTACCTAAGAAAAACAAGAGAAAAAGGCCTAAGCCAGAAATTTAACCAACTGAGGTGGAGAAGATCCTACCAGTGCAGCAGTCAGAAGGAACTGGCGGGATAGTCGTGCCCCTCCCCATGTCATGCGCAGTGGAGCCCGGCACATGACAGGGGAGTGGGCGTGAAAATCCCTTTTGCTTTCCACTATACCAATTGGGGTCGGCGCACTGTATCCCAGAGGTGTGATGCACAGAGACCACAAAGAAGATCTTGCCTTTGAAAGAATACAGAATTCTGCATGTTTTATAGACAGATCTTTCTGCATGATTAAGACAGACTTGGGATACTCTGCTTTCCAGCTTTCTAATAGCTGACACTTTTTTTGGAATTTAAAATTGAAGACATACTTAATTCTTAACATTTAAGAGTACAAAGGCAAGAACGGCTTATCTTTCAAGCCTCCCTCCTAATCTGGAAGAAAAAAAAACACACACAGAACAGAGACCCATGTAGAGACACAACAGTCATCCTCTGAAAGGAAGGAAATGACATGTGAACAAGAGTAGTCAAGTTGGTTCAGACCAATGCTCCATCAAGTCCACCATCCTGTTCCTAACAGTGGCCAATCGGATGTCACAGGTTAAGCCCACTAGCAGAGCCTGCAAACAACAGTCCTCCCCCCGCCCCTGGACTGCTCCCCAGGATTTGACCGTCAGGTGTCCTGCCTCTGAACTCAGAGCTTCCATTCTGGAAGTACAACATCATGCAATAGGCATCTAAGCCATGGCTGCCACTGTATCTACTGGCAGTGAGTTCCGCAAGTCAATTGCCTGTTGGTTGACATTGTACTTCCTTTTTTGTCTGCCTCATCTACTGACAAACAGTTCCATAGGATGGGTCCAAGTTCTAGGAGGGGACGGGGGGGAACGTTTCCATCCATTTCCTTCCATCAAGCAAAATACTGTCAAATTGTATCAGGTGACCCCCTCCGTCACCATTTTTTCCTAACAATTTGATGCTCTAAGCACAGCAAGTGCAGAAATTTGGCAGACTTTAACCTGTCCCTGGAGGACAGCGTTTAAGACAAGGGCAAGGCAAAAAAGCAGAGAAGAGATGCAGTGGGGGGACTCACGGCAGCTCTGCATCATTTATTTCTCGCCAACAGTTCCCTTGCAGCCCGAAGTGTGGAAATTATTGCTTTAAACCCTTTTGCAAAGAGCTGCACGTCCAGTTTAGAACCTGAATCGGCTTGTGATCTTGCCCCACGCTCACAGACCCCGTAATGTCCCACCCCACTGTGGCCACTGACCGGCGCTCACTGCTCTGTTTGGTAAACTTAGGGGAGTGACACACACCGACACTGACATCCACTGCCTGAGTACAGTCCTGGGCCTTCACCCCCTCTCTCTTCTAAGTACACACGCATATACACAAGCGATATATCGCTATGGATGACGGCCAGCCCTTATCGGCGCTCAATCGCGCAGACCTCAGGTAACCTTCCGCCGGCACCTTTGATCGAGGGTTTTCTGAAGGGCGAAAGGCAGGCGCCGTTCCTATCAGGGCCGATAAAGAGACTCCACTTCATTTAATAAACACAAACCTTTGCTTTCTGCGTAACAACTGTAACACCCTTTTCAAAGATACATATGCATTAAAAACAAATGACGAGGGTGACTCACAAGGGAACCGAATGATTTCAGCAGACAAAGCCAATAATAAGATGACATCTAGGTGGCTCGGAGAAGAAGGAAACTGCCCGGGATTAGCCAAGAGTCCCTTGGGCCTGAGCCACCTATTGAAATCTAATGCCCGGATAAGCAAAACCTTCAGATAATCTGGGCTATCAGCACTGAGTAGGAATGCAGATGGCTTGTTTGATATGAGCCGGTGGGAAAGAGGGTCTAGGGCGCTGGGACAAAACCCTGGGAAGATCCCCATCCAAATCCCTACTCATTGTGAAATCCACCTCCTCATCTACCTCGCAGGGTTGCTGTGAGGATAAAATGAAGGGTGGGTGAACCACGCGCCGTCGACTGAGCTCCGCGGAGGAAAGGACACCTACAGCGATACTGAAAATGTTCGTGATTTTGTTTCTACTGTGTCTCCCTAATTATCTTTTTACAGCCCACCTTTCTCACTGAGACCGAAGGCGGACTGCAGAACTGTGCAGGCAAAAAACTGTGTACGGCATGTTAGGCTGTAAACAAGGCAGAAAGCGGATTACAAATGTAGAAGGGTAAAATGCAATCAATTTGGGGATGCTCTCACATGAATGAACATAAAGCTAACTGATATTCAACCAGAGCACTGATCCATCCACATTGGTAATGTCTACTCAGACTGGCAGCATCTCTCCAGGGCCTCAGGCAGAGATCTTTCCCATCACCTACTGCCCAGCCCTTTTAACTGGAGATCCTGGGGACTGAACCCGGGAGCTTCTGCATGCAAAGCGGAGGCTCTTCCACTGAGCCACGGCCCCTCCAGTCTCCACTGGGATGATGTACCCAAACCCATCCACTCTTGTTCCCCAGACAGCTGACAACTGGATAATCCATTGTCCAAGTCCCTAGTCTCTTTCCCTTATAATTGCTGGTATTTTCACCATCTAGAGGCAGAAAGAGAGAGGAGGCAGAGGGAATCAACCCGGCATTCAGAACATAAGAGAAGCCCTGTTGTCCAACACTCTGTGTCACACAGTAGCCAAAACCGAGATGCCATCAGGAGGTCCACTAGATGGGTCAGAACTCCAGAAGCCCCTCCTACTAAGCAGTGACAATTGTTTGTTGGAAAAAAAATATCCTTTTTGGTTATTCTGGGCAGCACACTCTCTCTATGTTCAAGAAACGAGCTGGAAGAAAGCCCAAAGGGGGGGAGAGATACCCAAAAGACAGATTGATGGTCACTAGTAAAACTGAGTTTAAAAGGAGGAATAAAACTGGTAAAGACTAAGTCTCTATCACTTTTCCTGTCACTATAACAAAGTAGTGCCCCCTTGATGTTGCTAAAAACAAAGAAAAGCGGAGCCAGACCTGTCCCTCCACATTTGTGAAAAAGAAATCTGCCTTCATTTAGTCAACAATGAAGAAGTCTCTCCTTTACAAACAGGAGAAAAGAGATGAGAAACGGAGCTAGCTGAAGATCCCCTAGCACATTCCGGACCCAGTAGCATCTGCAAAGGGAACAGACCCTGGGGGTGGCTTAGCGTTAGCTTTATTCCCCATCACCACACATTCCTAAACCGACTAGCGCCCAGAGGTTTCAGACCAGAGAGCGTGGCTTACGCAACCAGGAGTGAACAAGGTTCACAAGCCCAGAAATGCAGTCTGACAAGCAAACTCAAGCTTTCCGACAATCTAAAAAGGATGGAAGGAATTTCCCCCTGAAGTCACATCAGTCGATGGCCCCAGGGCAGGGCAGTTCGCTTATCTCGCTCACAGTACTGGGCCTAACATGAAACACGTGGTTGCCACAGGTCACAAATGACATTAAACTTGCATTTTCTGAATGGATGCTATTTCCACTTCATCAGGCCCTCAGTGAGTCCTGAAACAGTGAGGTAAGGAATTCTGGTGTTTGGGTTGGGGGGAGGTCCAGCTTGTGTGCCACCACCCATACACAGCTCAAGGAAACCTGCGTCAGTGGCCCACAATAGGTCAGGTGAGACTCCCTGACCCCCATATGTAAGCTTCCAAATCAGGTGTGCTCACTGGTCTGGTCTAGTACAGGTATAATGCTTAACCACAGTTAGAGCTGACCTTGGTGCCCTATCTGTTTTATAGTAAGCCCTGAACAGCTGGCCAAGCTCAGCTCCACTCCAGAGGGAGCATACAGGGAGATGACGACAAGACCTCTTTATCATCCGGTAAGCAGAGAGAATAGGAAACTGCTTTAAAGGTGTGGTTCAGCGGCGACTTTAAGACCAACAAAGTTTAATGCTGGGTATAAGGTTCCGTGTGTGCGCACACTTCAATGTATCTGATGAAGGATGCATGCACACTTCTGCTTACACCCAGAATTAAACTTTGTTGGTCTTAGAGGTAATACTGGACTCCAACTTTGTTCTGTCGCTTCAGGCCAACATGGCTACCCACCTGAATCTGCTTTAAAGGTGGTTTGCTTGGTGCAAATGTAAACGTTTAACCCTGGCCTGCAAAGCCATTTCAATGCACAGTTTCATTCCCTGGTCAGCAGCCAATCCTTAAAACCATGGTTTTAGAATTCTGACGCCTCACCACTGTCCCAGCAACCAGCCCTGGCTGACTATGATGCTTACATGGGATTGAAGAGACGGACTCTTGATGACTCCAGACGGTCTCTGACTCACAGGAGCAAGAGTCTGGCGTCACTGGGAGACTAGTATGTGGAAGGGAATAGGTTACAAGTAGCTTCACAGCAACTCAGACAACTGGTTCACTTAGTTCCATACTATCTGCAAGTTCACATCATTTGATTGTTTTAGCTGGAGATGCCAGAGATTGAACCAGGGACCTTCTGCATATAAAAGCGGATGCTCTGCAACTGAGCTGTGGCCCCTCCCAGCTGAAATATCCCTGTCCTTGGTACCCGCCACTTTTAACTTGGGTGCTGCCAGTATGCAAAGCTGGGCATCAACAGCCAAGTTCAGCACACAGGCACGGGAAGTTTCTCAGGAACCCAGCTCCTAAACCAATGCCGATGCAATCCCACACAGACTGACTCCAGCCTAAACCCAATGAAATCAATAGGCTTAGATGGGATGAATTCCATATAGAACTGACTGTCAGCGTTTCACTAATAACAGCATTTTGGACCAGAGCTGGAAACAAATTGGTAGCCAATGAAACGGAATCAAAATTGGCATAACTGCAGTTTCTACGGCGAGCTCCCATTCAAAGCCTGAATTTGCTCATGTTCTGCAAAGGCAACATGTCACCAAGGCAAGTAGCCAGCAGCCCTTTCTATGAACACCCATAGTTGTTTCTCAAGCAGTACAGCACACTCCCCGAGAGCACTCACACGTGGCAAACTTGACCCTTCAAGAACCAAACATCCTGCTAGGTTTAGAGCCAGTCTCCTGAAAGTCTGCACACCTTGGCTTCAGGTCCTTTCCCTCAAAATACTTTCCTCCTGTAAACAAGGTTGCCAGCCCAAGCCTAGCAACCAACAGCAGGGTTGGGGGGGGGTCTTAGGGCATGTGACATTGGAGACCATACCAACACCACCGCACCACCTCCAGGTACAACCTGATAATGACAATGGGTGGCTCTGGGAATTGCAAGAAACCATAGAGTTTCTGGCAATTCCTAAAGCCACCCAGAAGTAATCTACCAGAGCAGATGTCAGCAGTGATTTTAAATTTTTCGCTCACTGCTACTCTGAGTAGCAGCAGATAACAGAGACGACCAGTGCAAGGCCTCCCACCATAGTGTAACTAGAAAACAAAAGCCCACTATACACATTAAAATATTACAAAAACGGCAGTGTTTTAAAAATGAATAACAATTTCAAGCAGAGCAGAGGCAACTAACTGAAACTGCCCCACACACCATCACCTAAAGCAGGGGGTGGCCAAACTTGCTTAACGCAAGAGCCACATGGAATAAACGTCAGATGTCTGAGAGCCGCAAGACATGGACAAATATATTACCCACACGTCTTTATTGAAAGATATGCAAATCCACTTTTTATTAACATTCAATGAGACTGCCAAAAATAAAACCAAAAGGGGTAAAAACAGATATAACTTTAAATGCATCCTCCAAGCCCCCCCCCGACCACACACACATACACACACACACACACACACCGGCCGGCTGGCTTGGCAAAGGGATTTAAAAGACAGATGCCTTCTCCCAAGCTGGACAGCGGGGGGGGGGGGGGTTGAGAACACATTTAAAGTTAAAGTTGCTTTCTTTCTCTGCTCCCCCACACACCTCAAGCTTACCCAGGGAGGGGAACACTAGCTGGGGAAGAGGAGATCGATCGGGGAGGCATGCCTCCCCTTCGCTTCCCCAGCTGCCCTGCCGGGAGCCGCACAGTATGTGTGAAAGAGCCGCATGTGTCTCCCGAGCCAGATTTTGGCCACCCGTGACCTAAAGCCATGCTTAGCAAGAGGTTCTTTGAAACGATACTGCTATACAAGGCTTTCTGAAAAAACCCAGTCAGATGCTCTCCTGACCTCCTCAGGTAGTCCATTCCAGAGAACTGGCTGAAACAGCCCTTTGTCAGGCAGCAGGTGAGTGTGCAGTCCTGTGAGAGGGAACCGAACCACATGCCGACACAGTGGCGCGCTTTACGTCTCAGCCTCCGTTCCATACTTTCCCGGAATTTGTTTTTGAGGGCTTGGGGATGGGAACCACAACTGCACCACTGGCGAAGCTGGCTCAAGCTTCTTTAGGCAATATACAGGGAAGCCTGGGGGAAAGGTTGTGTTTTGTTTTTTTTAAAGGACATTTAAAACAAATGGATACAGGGAGAATTCCCCACCCCCACTTTGCCTTTCCTTCCTGCCCTGGTATTTACCTGGAACCTGCATCAAAAGGCGTCACGAAAATGGCGCCAAAAGCTTTAAGATACACCCAAAAGTGACAGACGGTCAGGTGTCACGCCCTTGTGTACTTTCACACAGCCCTGGAGCTGCTAACAGCTCTCTTCAAAGGGTGGCCCCGACAGAGCCAAACTGTCAGGAACTTCTGAGCTCCGACACTCGCTCTCACACACACACACAAGCGATGATGCAACTGTTCCCACTATCTACATTCTCATAAAATTAAGTCCTGAGATCACAAAGAAACCCCAAGAGAAATGGCTACATTAGCAGATATGACTTCCAGATAAGAGAATTACATTGTGTGAAGAAGAAGAGTATGTGTGTGGGGGGGAATTCTCAAAGCATGAGGCAGGCCTCCCGGAAGGGCCAAGCTAAGGGAGGAATGAGTGACTCCCCAAATTCTGGCCTAGTTCTCACTGAAATAGTTAAGCCTGTGACTGGGCTGCCCTACTCCAGGGTGTGATGGGGGTGGGGGGTGTCATTTGACACATTTCTGCACATTTTCTTTTAAAATGGTCTTTCAGCACCAAGTGGTACCGCCCAGAGATAACAGGACAAAGTTTGAGTCCAGGGGCACCTTTAAGACCAACAAAGTTTAAATCTGGGTATGAGCTTTCCCTTGGACTGCAAGGAGATCGAATCAGTCAATCCTAAAAGAAATCAACCCTGACTGTTCCCTGGAAGGCCAGATCCTGAAGTTGAAGCTCAAATACTTTGGCCACCAAATGAGAAGGGAGCACTCACTGGAGAAGACCCTGATGCTGGGAAAGATTGAAGGTCAAAGAAGAAGGGGATGGCAAAGGATGAGATGGTTAGACAGTGTCATCGATGCAACGAACATGAAATTGAGCAAACTTCAGCGGACAGCGGAAGACAGGAGGGCCTGGCGTGATCTGGTCCATGGGGTCGCGAAGAGTCGGACTCGACTGTGCAACTGAACAACAACAACTGAACAACAAATGAGCTTTCATCAGATACCTTCTTATAGTAAAAACCAGGTTAGGCTGGTTTTCCCGTATGTACCTAGTTTGGGACCCAAACCCTCCTAGATCAGTGCGCAACAAGCAACGGAAAGTCCGTGTGTGGTACTAGAGACCAGGGGGAAACTGCAAATCCCCGGTTCAGATATTACCTTCACTGCCATATTGAAGCTGTCTCCACCCACCTAGGGTTGTCAGCCTCCAGGTGGGGGCTGGAGATCTCCCAGAATTATAACTGATCTCCAGGTGACAAAATGGCCGCTTTGGATGGTAGACTCTAAGGCATCATACCCCGTTGAGGTTCTGCCCCTCCTCAAGCCCCTCCCTCCCCAAACCTCCAGGTATTTCCCAACCTAAAGTTGGCAAACCTATACCCAACCCTTTCTAATACATGAACGAGAATTCTGCCCATTCTTACGACCAGGGCTCTTTTTGTAGCAGGAACTCCTTTGCATGTTAGGCGACACACCCCTAATGTAGCCAATCCTCCAAGAGCTTACAGAGCTCTTCTTACCAGGGCTACTGTAAGCTCTTGGAGGATTGGCTACATTAGGGGTGTGTCGCCTAATATGCAAAGGAGTTCCTGCTACAAAAAGAGCCCTGCTTACGACACTGTTGTAGGGTTGCCAGTCTCCAGGTGGGGCCTGGAACACCCCCCAGAATTACAGAGGTCAGTTCCCCTGGAGAACATGGCTGCTTTGGTGGGCGTATTCTATGATCTCCCTCCCCTTCCTTAAATCATTCCTGGAGTTAGCAACTCTAGTTGGAAAGTTGGTCAAAGTACCGTTGCAATCATGCTAGTGAGGATGTTGATTTATTCCCCCTAGATTCTGATGTGCCAAGGAGAACACTGGATGACCCTGGGCCAGCCACACTCTCTTTCTCAGCCTGACTTACCACACAAGGTCATTCTGAGTGTAAAGCTCTGAGCTCACGAGAACAAGGGCAGGATATTGAGTGTGATTTATGAGAAGCATAAAAGCCTCCAAAGGCGAGATATAAACATACAGGAGACTCTGCAGTACTCCAGGTTTAAAAACCAACCACAGGGGAAGTATCTTGTCTGGGTTTCTTTATGCCACCTTTCCCTCAGGGAGTGAACATGTTTGTGAGGCGCGTTAGGCCGAGGGAGAGTGACTGGCCCGGAGTTGCCCGAGGAAGCTGCCATGGCAGAGTGAGGATTCGAATCTGGGTCTCCGAGATCCTGGTCTAACACTCAAACCAGTACACCGCCCTGGCTCTCTGGCGCCCCACCCATGTAGACCACAGAGAGAGTGCAGCCGTAGGAGGCAATGCTCTGGGATCCTTCTCTTGAGGGCTGCCTATCCCAGCAGAAAGATGAATCAACAACGCCGCGCAAGCACTGCAGTCGCTCCTCTGTAATATATTAAGAACTTCAGCAATGCAGGAAATTACCCAAGGCATTTCAACATATTTTGAGGGAGGAAATTTAAAAGAATCAAAGTTTCTATTTCTGATTGTTTTGATTCTCCACCCTGGTCGGGTCACAGTGAAGCTGCACACATTTCACAGAGTTCACCGCCAAGGCCCATCGGCATCGTTTTTGCGGGAGGCTCTCCACCCACATTTCTCCCCTTGCATAATCCTCCCGCAAGCTTCCACAGCCCAGGTGGGTTGATTACAAGGTGCTTTGAATCACCCAGAAGAAATAAACCAGTTTAAAGTAACCAAATTAAATCATGTTTCAGAGGGTGGCCATGTTGGTCAGCAGTAGAACGGGTTAGATTTGATTTCAGTGGCACCTTATAGATCAACGAGGTACTCAGGGTATGAACCTTCAAGAGTCAACACTCTCTTCACTCTCGAAAACGTATATCCTGCAAATCTTGTTGGTCTCTAAGGTGCTACTGGGCTCATATCTAAGGGACCGCCTTGTGCTCCACGGACCATCATCTACTGGTTGTCCCCGGCCTAAGGGACATTCACTTAGCCTCAACAAGGACCGGGGCTTTTTCTGCCCTGACCCGGCCTGGTGGGACATGCTTTCAATAAAGATCAGGGCCCTGGCGAGATCTACTACAGTTTCACAGGGCCTGCAAAATGGAGCTGTTCCACCAGGCCTTCGGGGGAAGCAGTGGGCATCCATTAATTGGCCTCCCTGATGCAGCTGCTGCAGTTCTGCTATTAACAGGTGGCTATTGGTAAGATCTTTGTCATTCAGCCCCAGCCCAATTGTTTCCAGCTTTAGGACTGCTGAACTTGTAATTGCTGCCGTGCCTACCTTTTAACTCTTTTAACTGTTTTTATCTTTTGATGCTCACTTTTAATTGTCTTTTGATTGTAATTTATTGTTGTAACCCGCCCTGAGTCCGCTTTCAGGAAGGGCGGGATAGAAATCGAAATAAAATAAATAAATAAATAAATAAATAATCTAACTGAATTAAATTTAAAAAATCCTATTTTGCCATTCACATATTTCCTGAACATGCTTAGTGATTGCTAGGACAATTCAAACGTGCTGGTCGGGAATCAACCCAGCAACAGAATCCAAAACCCATTTTCATGCAGGCTTCACATGGCACAGAATGATCCATGTTTAGGAAACAGAAACAGATTTCTGAATGTCTGGCTCTCTCGCTGCGCGTGCTAGAAGACCAGGCAAGATCATTTATTTGAAAGCTATGCCAGCAAACCTCTGTGTAGTTATTTCAGAACCCCACTGAATAAGATAGGACTTCTTAGTAAACATACAGAAGATTAGGCCACAGGTGTCCAGAGCTTTTCACACCCCGAACTTTTCACACTCTTGTCAGATGGAAAAAGAAATGCTCACTGGTTTGCAGATTCATAAATATTCACACTTTGAAAAGTGATTGCACCGTAGAGCCACTTAGCTGGAGGGCATGAAACAGAAATACACAAGAATCCACTGGGGCTCGGGTTTTATTTCCAGGTGATATAAAAAGATGGTATCTCCTCAACTGTAACATCATTTATGTCTTGGCAACTGCTTGGTCCAGAAGGAAACCCACATTAACAAACGCATGATAACTGGTAGTTTAAAATGTTTAACCACACATCCCACAATTTTGGGGGTTTTTGCTTTGTTGTTTTTACACAGAAAAAGAGCCCGTAGCTCAATCAGCTTGATAAACGATGTAAGCTCTGACCTTATGCAGGTATGATTTTCTGGGAACATTATATAGCTATGGAGAGGACAGGAGGCGTGGTATAGCCCAACCTTGTCAGGGTCGGCCCTGGATAGTACCTGGAAGGGAGACCACCAAGGAAGGCTCTCCAGAGGAAGGCAATGGCAAAGCACCGCTGCTTCTTTCTCGCCTTGAAAGACCCTTGCTGGGGTCGACGTGGCTTGCGACTTGACGGCACTTACGTGTGTCTACAGCTGTATTTGCCTCATCTTTTTAATTAGCATCATTTTGCTCGTGGGTTGTTTTCGTAAGCTGTGCTGGGAAAGGTGGCATATGAATATTTCAATCAATACACTGGAGAGCATTCAAGGACAATAATGTGGACTTGGAGGACGGCAGTGGGATAAAGGTTAAGAAACATTGCCCTGACCTGGATAGCCCAGGCAAGCCCGATCTCATCAGATCTCGGCAGTTAAGCAGGGCCGACCCTGGAAAGCACTTGGATGGGAGACCTCCAAGGAATACCATGGCCGGGACGCAGAGCAGGTAATATCAAGCCACCACTCTGAGACATCCTAGTCTCACTAGGGGTTGCCAGAAGTCACCATGACTTCCAGACTTGCAAGCACACACACACACAAAATTTAAAAAGGTTAAGGAGCATTGATCTATCCCGATCATCACAGACCTGGTATAGAAACAGGAGGAAAGTAAGGAACAGCTGAGCGGGATGGGGGGGGGCTGATAAGAAAGGTTCAAGGTTCAATGGAGGGACACTGGTTGATTAAATTGGTCACTTGGGGGGGACTGGGGGGATTAGGGGTGTGGAAATCAACAACTGGGAATCTGGGCAGGAAATGTGAATGTGTGTGGGGGGGGGACACAGGCAGAGCAATAGGGAAGGACACGGGGGTCAGTGGGGGGACTGTGATTTCTCCTCCCTTATTTGCGCTCCTCTGGTAGTATATGGAGTACATGGAGCAATTGACTACAGGGAAAACGGCATAGGTAAAAAGCAAGGGATTGGATGCAGGCTACATATCACTCACATAAACACCCACCCACAGGGTGTCTCCCTGCCCAGGTTTGTCAGTTTGCCTTGCTTTAAAAGAAGGGAAATGAAATTGATTTCAACACATAACTAAAGCGTGGAAATCAGAACCGCAGGATGTGGTGACTGCCACTGCAGGCTTGAAAAAACAAAGCACAGATTAGGTAACATCCATGGATGATGGGTCTTCCAACCACTGTCAGCCGCTACAGCGGAGACAGAGGACCTCTCAGTATGAGATGCTCAGATCAAAGAAGTAGGAATGGATATCTTCATCTTTTTCTGCTTGTGAACATCTATAGAACTCTAGAATGGAACCTCAAACCCCTTTGATTCTTTCACAACCTTCTGGAAGCTGCTTAGTGTGACCTTTTCTTTCAACCGTTTCCCTAAAACAATTAGCCTAAATTTGTCTTGGAATCGGTGTGTTCCACAATCATGCCCAAACTGCACAGAAATGGACTCCTAAAGCTCAGAGGGTAATACAGAACGCACACTGGGGTCTGAGCAGCGCCTGGACAGACCATAACCGCCTGGAACCTTTATGGGTTGGATTCTGTGAACTGGTTCCACCAGCAGAGGCACCTTCTTCCAACAGGAAGAGTCTTCCCAACACAAGACAAGCACTCCTTCCAAGCATCTCACATCAGGGTAAATGCTCCTTCCACCAGAGGAAGGCACCTTCTACTAAGCAGAATGAATCTGCAGGATCTAACCCAATGCATTTTATTTTTACTTCATCTATACCCTCCCTTTCTCCCCCAAGGGGACCCAGAGCAGCTTATATCATTCTCCTTCCCTTCATTTTATCCTCAACAACGCTGTGAGGCAGGTTAGGATGAGAGGGTGCGACTGGACCAAGATCACCCAGCAAAGCTTCCATGGGAAAGTGAGGATTTGAACCTGGGTCTTCCTGTCAAGGATCTGGAGCTTCTTTTTCAAAAAGGAATACTCTGCTGTGACCGAGAGTCAGCGTGGTGTAGTGGATGGTTAAGAGCGACAGACTCTAATCTGGAGAAACACGTTCAATTCCACACTCCTCCACATAAAGCCTGGGTCGGTCACAGTCCTTTCAGAGCTCTCTCAGTCTAGCTCACCACCTAGTGGTGCATGATGCTAATGAGCTGGAACTTAAGGCTGCCAGACAATCTCCAGATCTCCTGGCTATACTACACACAATGTCATATGATATTTTTTTCCCACTGCTGTGATGTTGCCCTCTCCTGTAGGCTGGCGATTGTTCAAACCAGAGAGCTCAGGTTAAAGACAGGTAGCTTAGCAGCAGTGGCATAACAAGGGCAGGGCGACAGGTGTGGTCTGCCCTGGGTGCCGGTGATAAAGGGGTGCCTATTTTAGAGTAAGGGAGTGAGGGGAACACAGCCTCAAAAAATCTCTCCTTTCCCCTGACAAGACACTGGCAAGGCTCTCTGGCACCAAAGACTTGTCTGTTTATGAAACACAAACAGTTCCTCCTCTTTCAATCTGGTTGTGCCTCTCCTTGATATTCTTTCTTTAAAGAGCACCCTTCTTCGGGGAAGCTCCATTGGTTGGACGAAGCTTGGGAGACATCTTCACTGGCTCTCTGTGCCAGGTACTTCTTCACCCCAAGAGTGATTAACACATGGAATTCACTGCCACAGGAGGTGGTGGAGGCTACAAGCGTGGACGGCTTCAAGAGGGAATTAGATAAACATATGGAACAGAGGTCCATCAGTGGCTATTAGCCACAAGGTATAGATAGGAACTCTCAGGCCTGGGCAAGTATTCTTGGTGCTTGGGAGGGGGTCAACAGTGGGAGGGCTTCTAGTGTCCTGGCCAGTGTTCCCTCTAAGCTGAGTTAGTGTGAGCTAGCTTGCAGTTTTTTAGCCTCCAGCTCACACATTTTTGTCTTGGCTCTGGAGGGATGGCCCCAGAGCAAACTAATTTATGCAGTAGCCAAATCGCTTGCTCACAACTTTAATGCCAGTAGCTCACAAAATAGAATTTTTGCTCACAAGTCTCCACAGCTTAGAGGGAGCATTGGTCCTGGCCCCACTGCTGGACCTCCTGATGGCACCTGGTGTTTTTGGTCACTGTGTGACAGAGTGCTGGACTGGATGGGCCACTGGCCTGATCCAACATTGGCTTCTCTTCTGTTCTTATGTTCTTAATGGGTCTCCCTTACCAAATCTCAAACACATCCCCTGCCTTTTAAAAAAAAATCCAATCAAAGCTTTCTCTCGTCCCCTTCCTCCTTCGACGGATGCCCCCTCCTTTCTAGCAGCTTCAGTCCTTTTTGTGTTTATTCGCAAGTAAGTCCCCCTGTGTGCCCCCCGTGCTCCGAGTGTGAAACATGCTAGGCATGCCACCGCTTAGCAACATCTCTGCATTCTGTGTGGGGAGCAACTGTAGGAAAGGAATGAAGCCCGGCACTCCAACCACTGCACCACACACAATGTTATATCAACTTGAGTTCTGTGGATGAAGGAAGGAAAAATGAGGATAGAAACATCAGTAAATGAATGTCACAATGTTCACCAATCTCGGCTTTCAATCTTATTTTAAACAAGTTTTTAAAACTCCCGTGTTTTATTTTCAGTGGCTAAGCGTAATTTGTTTGTGCTTGAATGAAGGCAGCAACCAGCGAAGGCCTGAAGGTATAGATGGGTGAAACTGCGAAACTCCTGGGGGGGGAGCGGAAGACAACCACCTAACCACCATAGCAAAAAAAAAGAAGTGCTAACTAGGCAGAGCTCTTTGCTTCTGCTGGCTAAATAAACTAAGCTGGTGCACAATTTAATTATTCTGTTATCATTTATACTGATTTCAAAACACAGCTCCTCTCCATGCAGAATTCAGGTTTCAAAAATGAACAGTAGCCAAACCCAATGTCGCTCTTCCCATAACCTTATTAAGAGAAAGGCCGTCTTGGAAGCAAGGAAGGTGCCCTTAATGAAGGAAAGCCACTAGGAAGTTTTGGATTCGCCAATCGGTTCCTGTTTCTCAGGCCCGCATCCCCGGAGGCTCTCTCCAATCACGCCTTCTGCCCTGGGAAAGGGACGGCACAAGGAGAGGGTTTCGAGGTATGCAGCTTCACATAGTTTCAAAGTCAAGGATGCGGTGCATTTCTTTCGAAAGGGGAGGCTGCCGCGACATTGGCCTCTGTGGTAGGTCGGCTGGAACTAGAGAGTTCGGGTTAAGGCAGCTAGCTCAGCAGCATCTCTGCCCTTTGCACGGGGAGAAAACGTAAGCGAGGAATGAAGTCTAGAATGGAGAAGCAGAGGCCCCCTTGGAGCATACGGTGTGCATGATACACGGGGCGGGGGGGAGCTAAACGAAACATTGACCACCTTCTGAACAAATGAGACATCTGGAGGGAGAGATGAGACATAGATAACAAACTTCTAGCTGTTCATACCCAAACAGTTTCGGATATTGGCCTGTTATTTTTAATTATTCTTATTCATGCACTCGTTTCATTTATACCCTGCCTCTTTTCCTGGTCCTGGTCCTTTAAGGCTGGGGGCATGTCACTGTGAGGTAGCTGCCTGCTGCGTTTCCTAAATAAAGAACACTGTGCTGCGACAGTTGTGGGTTCACTGGGGACACAGCGCCGAGCTCAGCTACAGCATGCAAGTCGTTACCCTCCAGATTAATTTACCTCCCCCAGATAAAGCCCACACCCATTTATTTATATGCATCTGTCAATGCCATGACCTGGATGACCCAGTCTAGATCGATCCCATCAGACTATCAGAAGATAAGCAGGGTCATCTCTGGTTGGTGCTTGGATAGAAGAACCAACACTGCTCATTTCTTCCCTCGAAAACGCTATGGGGTCACCATAAGCCGGCTGCGACTTGACGGTACTGCACACTGCACAGATCTATAAAGCACTGTCAAGTCCCAGCTTGAGTGCCATCAAGTCCCAGCTGACTTATGGTAAACTCTCACGGGGTTTCCAAGACAAGAAAGACGTTCAGAGGTAGTCTGCCATTTGCCTTTCTCTGCACAGAAACCTCGGACTTCCTTGGAGGTTTCCCATCCGAGAAATGGCTGTGGCCGACCTTGCTTAGTTTTTGAGTTCCAGCTAGTACTTGACTATTCAGGCTGGTATGCTTTAACTTTCTGGAAGGAAGGAAAAATACGTATGTATGTATGTTGGTATGGGCGGATGGATACAACATGAGGCTGCTGGAAGGCAACCTATTCAGACACTGACCAGATCCTAACCTACTTAGCTGAAGCAAATTCAGCATTCTGTGCCTTTGGCACATACTGTAATACAGAGGAAGCTGCCCTATACCAAGTCAGCCATATACAAAGTCAAGCCCTATACCAAGCCAACGGAGGCCAGTATTGAGGTCAGCTCTCTGGGACTTCAGGCAGAGGTTTTTCCCATCACGTACCATCTGATGCTTTTAACTGGAGAAGCTGGGGGTTGAACTGGAGGGCTTTTTCCCACTGAACCCCAAATCCATCCTCATTTGGCAAAAATTGTGTGTGTGTGTGTGTGTGTGTGTGGTGTCACCATAGCTTTTGCCAAGACACCTGCAACATCGCTCATGGAAGTGCTCACGTGTCCCAAAGAAAGGCCTGCTATTCTTCTCTATGAAATAAGGAGGGAACGATCAAGATCAGAGGAGAGAGACAGAGGGAGAGGTAATGGGATACAGATGAGTAATTTCCTATTGCCGAAAGTCCTTCTATGGCTGGAACTTCCTCCGAAGGGAAAGGCTCCTCTTTTTTTCCCACGGCTCCATCCCAGGCTCCTAAAATTCATTATTCCTCCCACTGCTCTCCTGTTCCAAAGGCATCCGAGTATCTCTGGCACACGGCCAGCCTCCATCTTTGCCTTGACCCCGAGTCTATTTGAAATCTCTATTCATGTCTTAATCACTTCCTGTCTGGACTGTGGATTTCTGCTTTATGGCCCTTTCTGGAAAAGTGTAACACACACAAGAAAAATCCCCCAGTGTTTTGAACATCAGGGAGTCCCTTTTGCTGTACGCTAGACTTCCTTCCTGCCAGGGAGAAGACAAAAAGGAAAACAGGCTCTCTGTTACTGTATCAATTCACCCCAACTCCAACTGAGAATGAAGTCAGTGCTTTTTGCAGTTCCTTTCTGAACAGCCTTTAGCTTGCCCACCTCCCATCCCTGAACATTCGTGTGGGTGAGGCAGACTTTTGCAGTTTGTTTTGAGCCAGTCTTGAGTGTATGCTCAGACTTCTGCTGTTTCTCTTTTGATAAGCCTGGGCTCTTTGTCAAACCATGTGCCGGAATTCTTGGGGGTCAGAGGCCTCACAAAAGGAACATAAGAAGAGCTCTGCTGGATCAAACCATTGGTCCGTCTAGCCAAGCATCCCGTCTCACACAGTAGCCAACAAGTTCCTCTGGATGGCCGAGAACAGGGCACAGAGGCCAAGGTCTTCCCCTGAGGTTGCCTCCTGGCTCTGGGATTCAGGGGTTTGGTGCCTCTGAACATGGAGGTTCCCCTCAGTCACCATGGCTAGCAGCTACTGATAGACTTATCCTCCATGAATCTATATAATCTTCTTTTAAAGCTTTTTATTCCTGTGGCCATCACTACATCCTCTAAAAGTGAATTCCACAGTTTAATTACTCTCTGCTCCAACCCCCAATCATCTTGGTTGCACCTCCTCCATACTTGTTCCAGTTCTGTGATGTCTTCTTTGAGATACGGTGACCAGAACTGTACCCAGGAGTACTATCAGACATAATTTTAAAGTACAAGGGCTTGACAAGGGACAATAGCCTACACAAGATTGTGTGTGAGAGAGAGTTCCTAATTACATCAGACCCAAGTAACAATCTCCTTAAAGATAACACTTCTGAGGAGGCCATTATATCTCGGGCCAGGCGAGCAATGTTGTCATTCCAAAGGATCCAACATAGGAAGTTTTGATTCAGGGACATATGGTCTTGCCTGATTACAGAGAACCTTAAAGACTAATAAAATATGTGGCAGGGTGTGAGCTTTACTGAGTCACTGCTCACTTCTTCAGATATTTATTGGAATATTCCTATTTATTGGAAAGTGGAGTGATTTCAGACGCCAAATGACATTAGTAGGCAAATGACAATAGCAGGCATGATCGGATTTAGTTGAGATATGCAGGGGGTAATAGGTATGGAGAAATCAGCATTGGTAATGAGACAGGAAACCTTCGTCTTGATTTGATCCAGGAAGATGCATTGTCTTGAGCAGACAGACTAACACAGCTACTCATCTTGATCTGTTTACAGAGAGCTGGACATAAGGCACATTCATATGCAGTATAATAGAGAGATGATCACTGCCCTAAAAGGACAAAACTCCCAGGAAGCTAGCCAATCAGGAGAAACAATGAAATAATCAATAACAATAGCTCTCTTGAAACCCAAGTAGGTACAATCCACACTTGGGATCAATTCATTCAAAATTACTACTCTGGATAACAAAAGCGGCCAGGCCTCAAGCTGTTGGCAGTTATTACCATGCCTTTTGATGACCAACAAAACCACCGGGGACGAAGGTTGTTAGGACCATACAATTTTAGATTAAATTATCATTGTCGGCCCCTATTCTTGCATTAAAACCACCCACTAAGAAGAATGAGCTTATTTGGAAAGTTGCTCTTAATTTTATTAAATATTTTGCCCAACGAGGCCCAGTTATCTTTTGATCCATGAAAAGTTCCGGGCGGCATATATACTGTGAATAAAATTACAGAATGGGACCTCAAGCGTTAAAACAAAATCTTGTGCCATAATCACTTCAGAATCATGGATGGGCAACTTCTACTGTTTCACCGTGCTGCCACATTCACCCAGCACACCAGAACTCCAGTTGGGGGGGGGGGCTGTCAGTGTTTGCTTGGGACAGCATAAAGATAAATCCCACAGACAGAGTTGGGTCAACATGGGAAGAACTGCAAGGGCTGCCGTATGCATAAAGCTCCAAGTGTTCTACATATATATGCCTGCAAGAGCCCTATCTGCATTGCCCAATGTTAATCAGCATTTATTCCCAGAATTCACCGGATCCTGTCCCGTGATCAACAGGGTTGTAGCATGATAGCCTTCAACATGTGAACAGAATGCAGCACATGCAGAGGAGAGCGACAAGGATGATCGGGGGCCTAGAGACCAAGCCCTACGAGGAAAGGCTGGGGGACTTTGGAATGTTTAGTATGGAGAAGAGAAGGTTGAGGGGGGACAGGATTGCTCTCTTGAAGTCTTTGAAGGGCTGTCACTTAGAGGAGGGCAGGGAGCTGTTCCTGTTGGCAGCAGAAGACAGGACTCACAAGAATGGGTTTAAATTAAGGATGAGAAGGTACCGGCTGGATCTTAGGGAAAATTTCTTGACAGTAAGAGTTGTGCAACAGTGGAATCAGCTGCCAAGGGAGGTGATGAGCTCCCCCTCACTGACAGTCTTAAGCAGCGGCTGGACAAACCCTTGCCAGGGATGCTCTAGGCTGATCCTGCACTGAGCAGGGGGTTGGACTAGATGGCCTCTGTGGCCCCTTCCAACTCTGTGATTCTACAATCTATGATTCTACCTTATGCATCAAATCCCTGCCTGTGGCTGACTGTGCTCAGTTGCTTCCTTGTGCATAGAGTATGTGTAAGCAGTTTACACCTGAGCAACTGAAAATATACATGGACTTCCAGCTGGCTACCTGTTACTTTTTTATACTGTTTGGGTTCTCAGGTTTGTTTTTTAAATCCACTGCCTGGGGGACCAACTCTTTGACCGAAGGAGGGCTTAGCAATGACACATAATAGATCAATAAATATGGACCCTCAAGCCCCATCTTCCTCTGAGCCCTCATTCAGCAACTCTTCTCAGTTCTAAGACTCTGCCTGGGGCTGAGCACACCCTCGCACAATGAAGACTAGAAGTGGATCTTAAAGCAAAAAAAGGAATTCAGCACCCAGTGCCACATTCGGCTGCAGGTTCCTATGAATCACAACATGCACATGGCCATGCAAGCCACTGTGCGTCAACACATGTACATGTGCATGTGTGTATTATTATACCTAATTCTGAACCTGACCACAGAGTGTGGATCAAAAAATGTATACAATGAGGGCAGGGACAGACGGGAATTTTTTTTAACAAAGTTTTTTCTTTTCTATAACACATACAAACACAAAAACCTAAGATAACATAAAATTGGGGGTACAATGTAAGTAAACAAGTTTTGGAGCCAATTATATATCATTGTAAGCTTATACCTAACCGTAGAAAACAATTTTGCAACCATTTGTGCATAAATTAGTACTGTTATCATCTTTACCCTCTTTTCCACTTGCTTATATAACTTGTCTTGTTAAAGACATCGTTCTCATGCCATCTGTAAAATCTTGCCCACGTTTTTTCAAAAGTCTCTTCAGTTTGGTCCTTCAAAAACAAAGTGAGTTTGTCCATCTCTGCTTCAAATGGGAATTTTGAAAGATGGGGGGGAAGCACCAAATTTGCATGAAAATAAGAAATAAATAAGAAATATATAAACAAACAAACACATAAGGGGCTAGAAAAAACACAAAACCCACACAAGCAATGTCTGCTTCTTTAAGAAAAGTGTCCCATTCAGAACTCGCAAGACTAGGTTGGGAAATATCAGTGGCCATTTTGGGGGTGGCTAAACAATCCATAACCAACATTTGCCAAGGAGTCAACACCTCTGTAGGTCTGTGTGGGCGGGAGGAGCTTAAAAAAGGTAAAAGATGGGAGGGAGGGAAGGTAAAGCTGGAAATGGAGAGGCAGAAAAGAGAAGACAGGGGTGGGAAACAGAAAAAGGTGGGCGAGGGAGAGGCTGGCAGGGGGAGAAATAGAAAATGGTGGGGAGGTGGGCGAGAAGGAAACAGGAGATACTGCAGGCACTGCTGGGGGAGGGGGGAAGCAAGAGAGCAAAGGAATGGAGAATTAGATTTCCTCCCGTGAGTCTTTTTGGGTCCCTACTTCTCTGTGTCTGTACGGTATACCTATATATCTATGGCCACAGTTCACAGACAGTGAAACAGTGCTGCACATTTGAAATGCAGAAATGAAAGCAGAAGATGCTCCATCGCCAAAGGCAGCCAAAAAGCAACCCAGTGGCCCTTTGAACTTGGCCTCAAGAGGAAAATGTCCCCTCTGTGCTCTCTCCCTTTAAGCAACCTGATTGCCACATGAACAAAAAAGATTCTTCTGCCCTTTCTTGCAACACATGAATATGGAGACTGAGACACTGGAAACAGACAAGGAAGTGCACAGAGTACCTTCCTCACCCCTCTTCTCTGTAGGCGGAGGCCTTCGTGTACACGCCACAATTAAAACGGCCATTTGCTTGAGAAATGCCACATAAAACATGCATGGAGAGGGGTTGCAATGCCCACCTTGGAACTCACATTCAAAGCCACAGAACAGCTTTCTGGATACAGAAAGGTGAGTGCTGCAGCACATGAGAAGAGGAGGAGGAGATTGGATTTATACCCCGCCCTTCACTATCTGAAGGAGTCTCAGAGTGGCTTACAATCTCCTTTCCCTTCCCCTCCCCACAGCAGACACCCTGTGTGTGAGGTAGGCGGGCCTGAGAGAGATCTTTTGAGGACTGCTCTTGAGAGATCAGCTCAGAGAGAACTTGTGAATGACCCAAGGTCACCCAGCTAGCTTCATGTGGAGGAGTGGGGAATCGAATCCAGTTCTCCCAGATTAGAGTCCGCGCTCTTAACCACTACACCAAACCAGCCACTTCCCGGTGCACAGGAAGCAGAAACTGGCCATACAGGTCTGTGGCAGCTCAGGGAACCGAGGAAGGCCCGCGAGATTGGCTCTTCCTAGTGGGCTTTCCCTGCAGAAGCAAAAGGACTCTCCCTGGGTGCCTCTGAAGCACTTCTTGCATTCAGGAGGTGGAGACAAGCCAGGTCCGGCTCTTTGCTTTTGCTTTTCAAACCTGAGGGAGAGGCTGCTGAGCCCAGAGACAGAAGGAACCTGAGATAGTCAGCTGGAAGGGGGTATTCCAAAGCTCTCTTCTTTTTCCAGAAAGCAGGCAACAGGAAACGCATTAGTGGGCGCCATGCTGGGGGTCACCAAGACAGGCAACTGAGGTTTAAGCCAGGGCCTCACTACAGGCCTCTCCATGCAGATCGCAGATCTGAGATTTGAACCCCCAGCTCCCAGGTCAAAATCCCAACATTTTTCCCTGGGTGCGTTCAGACGCGCCGTTTGAGCCGTTTTCGGCACGGCTCAGAAACGGCTTTTACCTGCGCGTTCACACGCCCAACATCTGCCTACCGTCCCCAGCCGTCGCTTTCTGGAGCAAACCCCCTTTGAAACGGAGTATTTTGACACCACTTACCCAAGTGGTGTTTTCCATGATTCTCCGTTTCAAGTCGCACTTTTCCCTGTCTGATCGCTCCATCCAGCCACTTCCGGGTGCTTCAACCCCCCTCCCCTCTGGGAAGCTGCCTCCAGCTTCCGGTTTTAGTCCGCCATTCCCCCCCCCTTAGCGGTGTGCGCTTGAGCGGAGCTCCGCTCCTAAGTTAAATGAAACAAAGCTTCACTGGTGCCTAATTTAGGCATTTAGACGAGTCCGGGATCTCGGGGAGGCCATTTCGGGGAGGAGACAATGTAAAAGGAGTCTTCATTTAAACTTTAAAGGGACCAGTTAAGATCGCTCTTCTGCGCACGCGCCAAACTTCCTGTTCGGGGAGAGGGCTGCCTGTGCGCATGCTCAAAGGAGAGGGAACCCCCACCTGCAGGAGGACGGCAGGGAGCTCCGAAGGAGGAAAGGAGGAGGTGAGTGTGATCGCGATTCTCCAGTTTTAAAAAAAACGCATCGTGCTGGAGCAGTTTAAACCGCTCCAGCACGCTGTCTAAACGCACCCCCTATGTGATTTCTGTGCGCCTTTACACTGGCACTTCTCTACCTTGCTTCCTCTCTCCCATCTTAAAAAACTCATGATAACTTCCCACCAGGCCTCCTTCATTCTGCCCTTTCCTTGGCCTTACAGCTCTTTACTGCCTCTGGACGTAAACCCAGGGCCTCCAGATGGGGCCTTCAGAGGCAGGAGTGACCAGTCAGAAACCCTTCCCATCGCACCTAGACCCAGCTCTGCTTGAGAACTCCTTCTTCTTCCTACCAATTGCCATGAATGGCAACAGCAGAGGGCCATCCTACCTTGACGTCTCTCCCTCCATCTTGCAACTGCCAGCAATGGGGCTATCAGAAGGTCGCCAGATACCTCTCCATCCCACCTGAATCCGGCTCTACCAGCATAGTGTAGAGCTAGTGTGATGTAGTGATTAAGAGCAGTGGACAATAATCTGGAGAACCCAGTTTGATTCCCCACTCCACCTCCACGTGGAGCCTGCTGGGTAACCCTGGGCCAGTCACCTTTCTCTCAGGACTCTCTCAGCCTCACCTGCCTCACAAGGTGCCCATTGTACAGAGGGGAAGGGAACGGAGATTGTAAGCCACTTTGAGACACATGAGGCCTCCTGGGTGACTCTGGGCCAGTCACAGTTCTTTCAGGACCCTCTGAGCCCCATATGCCTCACAAGATGCCTGTTGTGGGGAGAGGAAGGGAAGGCATCTTGTGAGGCCACTTTGAGACTCTTTAAAGGAGAGAAAAGTGAGGTATAAAAACCTCTTTCTTCTTCTACCAGAGGATCCTAAGGAACCTTGGCACTGAATATTAATTCCAGAGGGTAATCATTTTAGTTTATTGTAGCAAAATGGGACAGAAGTCCAGTGGTAATGTAAACAAGGAACATTTCTTTCCATACGTGCCTACTACGGTTCTCAGGTAGCCATCTGCTGGCTATCCCACCACTCAGGGCCTGAAAAGGAGAGAGGGGCCCCATCCTTGGAGATATTCAGAAGGCGCTGCCAGGACTTTTCAGGGAGATGGAATTGGCAGACATCTTTTAAGAAGGGGAGGGAGAGATTTGGGGTTTGTTATTTTATCCTGGTTTTAACTGGATTTTTAAAAATGTATCGATGCAAGCTGCCTTGAACCATGAGGAGAGGCAGGGTACAAATGCTTTCATAAATACAAACAAACAAACAGGATTTATTCCCACGTGAGCTTACTGCCCTGACTCACAAAAAGTTCATGCTGGAATTAATGTTGTTGTTCTTTAAAGATGCCACTGGACTCCTATGTTATTGAATTTCAGTGTCAACTTCCAATGGTTTCTAATTTCCCTGCACTATATGTTGGGAGGCAACTTCAACTGCAAAGCAGGGTTTACAAAAATACAACAAATAAATGTGTTTTGACTGGATATTAGGAATACCATAAATAAATGTGTTTTGGCTGGATATTTGGCTGGATCTTAGGAAAACCTTTTTGACAGTAAGAGTTGTGCAGCAGTGGAATCAGCTGCCTAGGGAGGTGGTGAGCTCCCCCTCACTGGCAGTCTTTAAGCAGCGGCTGGACAAACCTTTGTCAGGGATACTCTAAGATGATGCTGCACTGAGCAGGGGGTTGGACTAGATGGCCTCTGTGGCCCCTTCCAACTCTGTGATTCTATGACTAGTAGGCATGGGTCAACGACCAAATGTGGTCCACTGGCACACCAACTTCCCAAGCAGCCATTTTCTCTAGGGAAACAAATCTCTGTCATCTAGAAACCAGCTGTAATCCTGAGGAATCTCCAGCTACCAGCTTGAAGTTGGCAACCCTATCCAGGGGGGGGGGGGTTCCCCAGAGAATGGGCTTCTGTTGGAAACCAAGAACAGGATAGCCGACCAGGCAACGTACTTCTTAAAGGGAAAAGACCTAAAGAAACTAGTAGAATTTTTACAGAAAACATAATCTTGTGAGGTTTAGTAAAATTGTAGGGGGGAAGAGAGAGAGAGAAGGCAGAATGTTCAGTTTGAAGTTTGAAGTCAGCAATCAGTAGCTGTCAGTTGTGGTCACTCTACACAGAGTCTGAGAAGTAGTCTTCTAACTAGAATCATACAGAAGTGCTGTGAAAGGCATTAAGATTCTAAAGGAGGAAGAAAATATACTTAAGGGGGCATATTAGGAAAAATCTAATACAGTCAGAGTATTTTAAGAGTGTGAGGGGAAAAGCTGACAGAGACCTGAGTAAAAAGTGAAAGATTTTACTAAGCAACTTAACAAAACATCTTGTAACCAGTATGCTTCTTTTACCAATAAAGTGTCATCTTGTTTATTGTTAACCCAGGGTCTTATCGTCAGAGCCACATGGTCCAACGAAGGAGCCTTTAGAGCTTGAGCACAATACTGTGGGAAAGGTTAATTAAAGACTGGAGTTAAATTCCTGGTGGCAGAGACAGATACTTTGACTGAGAGAAAGAAACAAGAAATTTAAAACTACATCGCACCTAACCACACACAAAATAAAAGAGAGGTACCGTCACACAGAAATTAGTTTTCATAGTGGTGAACACCCCAGAACTCAATTTGGGGTTGGCTGGGTAATTAGGAACTTCCCTGGAAAGGGATTTGTCTGATTTCCGAGAGTTCCCTCTCACCTTACTGTGTCTGAGCATGCACACTGTATGCACTGTATAACATTGTTCTGTGGGACCTGCTATTTCTAGCACCAGCCAAAGGTATGTAAGCTAGTGGCTCAAATATTAAACCATACCTTCTCCCACAACAGCTTGTATTTAAGATCTGCACAGAGTGGTGGAGCAACTGTATAACCGAGTTGGTTATAAATTAGTCTAGCCCAATCTCATCAGATCTCAGAAAGCTAAGCAGGGTCAGCCGTGGTTAGTACTTGGAAAGGAGACGACCGAGGAAGTCCAGGGTTGCTACACAGGGGCAGGCAACGGCAAACCACCTCTGCTCATTTCTTGTCTTGAAAGTCCTATGGGGTTGCCATAAATTAGCTGCAACTTAGAGGACCTCCAGGGTCACAGAATCATAGAATGTTAGAGTTGGAAGGGACCTTGCAGGTCATCTAGTCCAACCCCCTGTACTCTGCAGGAGCATAGCCAAAAATAGCCCTACATACCTACAACATACCTGAAAGATGGTCGTCCAGCCTCCGCTTGAAAACGTCCAGCGAAGGAGCATCCACTTCCTCCCGAGGCAGACTGTTCCACTGCTCAGCCACTCTTACAGTTAGGAAGTTTCTCCTGATATCTAGCCAGTATCGACTCCCTCGTAATTTCCACCCATTATCTAGTCCTATCCCTTGCACAATGCAGGAAGTTCACAAATACCCCCCCACATCTCCAGTGACCCCTGCTCTATGCCCAGAACAGGGCAAAAAAAAGAAAAAAAGAAAAACCCTCCATGATCCCAGGCCAAAGTGGCCTGGAGAAGATTGCTTCCTGATGCCAAAGTGGTGATCAGCATTTCCCTGGGCACCTAGGCACCTCCATTTCCTGCCCTTCCTCTCACGATCTGCCTAAGTTCATAGAATCAGCATTGTTGACAGATGGCCGTCTGGCTTTTGTTTAAAAACCTCCAAAGAAGGAGGGCCCACCACCTCCCGAGGAAGCCTGTTCCACTGAGGAACCGCTCAGACTGTCAGGAAGTTCCTCCTAATGTTTAGCATAGCCAATTGGAAGCTAAGCAGGCTCAGCCCTGGTCAGCCCTGGCCAGCTTTCGGATGAGAGACCACCAAGGAAACGGAGGGATGCTAGGCAGAGGCAAGCAATGGCCAACCACCTCCGAACTTCTCTTCCCTTGAAAATCCTGTAAGGGGTCACCATAAGTTGGCTGTGACTTGAAGGGGGAGCCGCCTTGAGATCTGCAAGCTAGAAAGGCGGCTAATAAATGTTTTAAACAGATAAATACATTCCAGTTTGCATTTTGTGTGGGGAAAATAAGCTTGAGGTCAAACCACTCCGGCTATACAGGGCCCAGCGGACGTTTCAAAGCTGGAGGGGGCAGCAGACTCTTCCCCGGCCAAGAACCGAAAATCCCCAAACGTAGCTTTGATCTACAACTTCACATGAACAGCATCGTCTTTCTTTGGGCACCAGGCAGCATGACAGTAAGGCAAGAGGCCGCTTTAGCCTTCCCAGCTCTTGTTCTAGCATAAGACTTTCAGTTCTCCCTTACCGTTGTTGTTTTTTTTGTTTCGAAGGGATGGTACAATGCAATAATGCCAATACAATGTAACTCAATAACACTCTTGCCACCCAACCAAAGCGTCTTGGCGCCAGCTTCAAACGGAGGCATTAAGCCTTGGTTATTTTATCCTCTTCACTGCGAGATCCCGAAGGAAAAACAAACGGGTCTCTCCCAGAGCTTTCAGTTTCAGCCCAACTTATACGTTTTGGTTGCAGTCAGCGGAGGCAGGACAATAGGAAATGAAAGGCATTTGGAAGCAGGGTTGCCAAACTCCAGGTGGTGGCTGGAGATCTCCTGGGATTATGACCGATCTCCAGGTGACAGAGATCCATTCCCCTGGAGAAAATGGCCACTTGGGAAAGTGGACCCTATAGCATTATGCCCCACTGAAGTCCTTCCCCCTCCCCAAACCCTGCCCTCTTCAGGCTGCACACACACACCCAATCCAGATATTTCCCAACCCAGAGCTGGTAACCCTATTTGGAAAGCTGCAACTAAAGTCAGCTCTTGGACAAGTCATTCATAAGAACGTAAGAAGAGCCTTGCGGGATCAGAACAGTGGTCTACCTAGTCTAGCAGCTTCTCTGTCGCATGCAGTGGCCGACTAGTTGTTTTGGACAGCCAACAACAGGGCACAGAGACCAAGGCCTTTCCTCGATACTGGTTCCTAGCACCGGTATTCAGAGGTTCTCTGTCTCTGAACACGGAGGCTGCCTTTAGTCACCACGGGTAGCAGCCACCGATGGACCTCTCCTCCATGAATCTGTCCAATCCCCTTTAAAAGCCATCCATGCTTGGGGCCACCACTACACACACAGCAGTGAATTCCCCATTTTAACCACTCACAAAGCAGTACTTCCTTTCGTCTGTCCTCATTTCCCATAATGCCGGTCAAAAGAGTCTATAAACTTGACACTCTCTTCTGCATCACCTGGAAGCAGCACCAGCCTTGGTCCCAGCCCTTCTTAGGGTTAGGACACAGGTCAACTGGCTGGTCAACTATTGCCAGCTGAGCCCCAGTTATCTGACCATGGTCAGAGATTGTCCAATATTCCTTGTAGCCAAGAAAAACACTATGTAGGAGGCAGCTTACTCTTTTCGTTGCATGATGGCACCACTTCTTCAGTGGCAGAGTGAGGAGGCTTGCTTGCCCTCGAGCCCTGTGGCCATCCTGGGTGGGCAGACAAGTGGCCCAGCAAAGTGTCTCCAATTGGCCAACTGGTCTAATTGTGGGCATCTCCAAAGTGTCTTTTTTCAAAAATAGTTACTTTGCTTTATTCTTTCCTTTGTGCAAGGGTCTGTAACTGCCAGCATTACATAACAACCTAAGAAGAGCTCTGCTGGATTAGACAAGTGGTTAATCTAGTCTAGCATCCTGTCTCCTACAGTGACCAACCAGTTCCTCTGGAGGGCCAGCAACAGGGCATAGAGGCTGAGGCCTTCCCCTGATGTTGCCTCCTGGCTCTGGGAGTCAGAGGATGAGTGCCTCTGAATGTGCCATTTCTCCTCAGCCACCATGGCTAGTAGCCATTGATAGATTTATCCTCTATGCATCTATCTAATCCCCCTTTAAAGCTGTTTATTCCAGTGGCCATCACGACATCCTCTGGCAGCGAATTCCACATTTTAGTCATTCTCGGCATAAAGAAGTATTTCCTCTCGTCTATCCTGAACCTACTGCCCATCAGCTTCATTGGATGCCCTCGAGTTCCAGTATTTGGGGAGAGGGAGAAAATGTTCTCTTTGGCTGCGGTCACACACGCTAAGTAATCCACTTTCAATGCACTTTTGAATTGGATTTTGCCAGTTCACACAGTAAAAATCCAGCTGGGAAGTGGATTGAAAGTGGATTATTTAGTGTGTGTGACCGCAGCCTTAGTCAACTCTCTCCGCCCCATGCATAATTTTATAAAACCTCTGTGCCCCCTTACTCGTCTCTTTTCTAAGCCAAAAAGTTCCAGACTCTTCAGCCTTTCCTCATGGATTAGACACCCTAATCGTCTTGATCGCCCTTCCTCTGTACTTTTTCTAGCTGTGCAATTGATGGAAACCTTTTTTTAAAACTGTAAATTAAATTATTTCACAGTAGCAGACATTAGCAAATTATCAATGCTGCCGTTGATTAAAAATGTCTTTATACTTTTTAAAAAGGTAACATTTCAAAAATGCCTACTATTTGACAGGAAAGAGGCCAATATTGATCAAATAGATGTCGACTTGCCAAAGTTAACACTGCTTGAACTTCAAAGGTTGGGATGAGTTAGCCATGACTGACTTGCACCCCATCAATTTCAACAGTTCAGTTTTGGTGCTTCTGGAGACTGTATGCTCCGTTCATGGATACCTCTCTTCGAAAGCCGTATCTAGCAGCAGGGCTATTTTTGGGCAGGAACGCACAGGAACGGAGTTCTGGCTGGCTCCTGAGTTGGCCACGCCCAACAGGAACTCATTAGCATAATAGGCCACACCCAACAGTAGAAACTCATTAGGATTGGCTACATTAGGGGTGCGTGGCCTAACATACAAAGGAGTTCCTGCTACCAAAAAAAGCCCTGGTTTTTGACAACAAACAAGGTAAACAGAATAAGAAGCAAAAGGTGGATGTGGCTGGATGACCACACTTCTGGTAACATGGGGGTGTGGCCTAATATGCTAGTGAACTGTGCTATCAGGGTGTGGCCTAATATACTAATGAATTTCTGCTGTTGGGTGTGGCCTATTATGCTAATGAGTTCCTGCTGGGCTTTTTCTACAAAAAAAGCCCTGTCTAGCAGTAACAACATTCACACACATGGTGAGGGAACAAAACTTTCTGGAAACATCCTACAGCGAAGCTCAGAAAAGAAACAACCCAACTTTTCTGCATGTTTGGAAAAGCAGAATTATACATTCAAAAACAGAGGGCACAAAAATGTGGCCCTCATTCATCCACATACCACAGGGCAGGTCTGTCCCTAACAGGCCCTTCACAATTATGAGCAGGGCCTTCTCCCCCCAAAAATAAGAGAATGTACTACAATTGAAAGACAGGCACAAAACGAAGCGAACAACTCCATATGATAGATCAAGACGGGTAGCCGTGTTAGTCTGTCCGTAGGCAGTAGAAAACAGCACCTTAAAGACTAACAAAATTTGTGGCAGGGGATGAGCCTTCAGGAGTCACTACTCATTTCTTCCATATGACGCACATACACATGCGTGAGATGAACTGTATAACATAGGAAAGGCGGGATACTCCCCATCTCAACAGCTTAGTGGGTCAGCATTCAAATCCAAAGGAGTGCGACTGAAGAGTGAACACAGGAAGAAGAAGAAGAAAAGAGATTGGATTTATACCCTGCCCTTCACTGCCCAAAGGAGTCTCAGAGCGGCTTACAAACTCCTTTCCCTTCCCCTCCCCACAACAGACACCCTGTGAGGTAGGTGGGGCTGAGAGAACTCTTGACAGAAACTGTCCTTAAGAGAACAGCCGTGCCAGAGCTTGTGACTGACCCAAGGTCACATCAGCAGGTGCAAGTGGAGGAGTGGGGAATCAAACCCGGTTCTCCCAGATTAGAGTCTGCGCACTTCACCACTACACCAAACTGGCTCCGGAACACATGAAGCTGCCTTAGAGTGAATCAGACCATTGGTCCATCAAACTCAGTATTGCCCACTTGGACTGGCAGCTGTGGCTCAGTGGAAGAGCATCTGCTTTGCCTGCAGAAGGTCCCAGGTTCAGTCCCTGGCATCTCCAGTTAAAAGGACCGGGGTGTAGCTGAGGTGAAAGCCCTCAGGAGAGTCCAAGTTGACAATACTGACACTGATAGCCCAAGGGTCTGATTCAGTATAAGGCAACTTCATGTGTGTAAGCCTCATGTTTCATGTGTGTAAGCTCTCTGGGGTCTTTCACATCAACTACTGCCTGATCCTTTAAACTGGAAAACCAGGGGGATTGAACCGGGGACCTTTGGCATGCCAGGCAGATGCTCTACCACGGAGCCATGGCCTCTCCACAGCATTTTGCCTTGAGTGTGCTGACTCTGCCAGGAGTGCAGCCTATGAAAGGGCAGCCGTGCCCATAAGCCCTCCTGATTCTGCTCAGGTGCGAAAGGATCTTACCTGTTTCTTTCTCATGGCCAGAAAGAATAAGCTTTCATCTCTCTGTGCTGCCTTTCTTCTTGGGAGCATGAGAGCACATCAAAGTGTGTTTGGAAAAGGAACGTGTCAGGCTGATGTGACCTCCTTCTCGGCTCCAGAGGTTTAGAAAGGCCCCTCAACTATACTTTGAAAGTACGAACTATGGGTCGAATTGAGAGAAGTCCACTTTTTCCTCCCAAGTCTTCAACTCTTGACTGTTTTGTATTAGAAACACAGCACTCTCTCTTAGCCAGCAGAGTTTAGTCTGGGTTAGAAGGAAGTGTCCTGTCCTTACAGAGAACAGGAGATGTAGGCACAAAGCTATACTCTGCTTGGGTGAGTCCTATCGATTTCGACGGGGTTTAACTGGTTTAAGTAAAACTTACAGCCATGTAAGCGTGGCTACCATTAGTCCTCCAGCACAATCCTAAACAGGTTTGGTGGTGGAAAGTGCCATCAGTACTCAGTCACTTAGGGTGACCCCAGAGGGTTTTCAGGGCAAGTGCTTTGTCATTGCCTGCCTCTGCATACCGACCCTGGACTTCCTTGGTGGTCTCCCATCCAAGTACTAACCCTGGGCTGATCCTGCTTAGCTGCCAAGATCTAATGAGAGTGGGCAAGCCTGGGCCATCCAAGTCTGCTTTACTCAAAAGCAAGCCCCACAGGGATTTATTTCAAAACAAGTATGCTTAATAGTGCAGTCTCGCAGGCCTAGAATCTAGGTCCCCACCCCCATGGTCTCTCCCAGTCATTAGAAATGCTTATGGAATCCGGATTTATAAGATGCCACTCTAGAACCTCAAGTGGTCATCTTAAGCAGTACTGTTTTTTTATTGTTGTTGTTGTTTTAAATCTGCAGTGCATTTTCCCTTCTGATCCAGTTTACAGTTATTAAGTGGACCGTTCGTTAGAGATGAGACCCAAGGCATATGCTGAGACCATCATGACACTGAGCACACATTTCCAAAACCAGTGCAGGGCTAGAACATAAGAGCCCTATTGGATGAGACGATCTCTTTCAACATTCAGTTTCTCACAATGGCCATCCAGATGTTGCTGGAAGGCCTGCAAGTAGGGCACAGAATCCAAAGCCTCCCGGTATTGTCCCCCCCAAGCAACTGGCATTCAACAGCAACTCAAATGCTGTGTTCGGATGCAGCACCACATCTGTAAATAGGAATGGGGATTGCCTCATAGAGTTGTCATGATGGTAAAACAGTTTCAGGATGGCAAAGCCTAGTAAAACGCTTGGCAAAAAAAAAAAGGCACTTCCCACAGTCACAAATCATATAACGCAATACAACATGGACCAGATTTAAAGACTCTTTCCCATTATAAAACCAAGACGAATCACAGCTCAGAATGCAAAATCAACGAGTCAGTTCTGGAAAGAGCTCCCGCCGGTCAAAACATCCAGGGTATGGGATTTGTACGGCAACAAAAACAAAGAAGCAGTACATCCATGGAGGCAAAATGGTCGGAGAGCCAGTCTGGTGTGGTGGTTAAGTGCGTGGACTCTAATCTGGGAGAACCGGGTTTAATTCCCCACTCCTCCACTTGCAGCTGCTGGATGACCTTGGGCAAGCCATAGTTCTGGCAGAGCTGTTCTCTCAAGGACAGTTCTGGAAAGCCCTCTCTCAGCCCCACCTACCTCACAGGTTGTCTGTTGTGGGGAGGGGAAGGGAAAGGAGTTTGTAAGCCGCTCTGAGACTCTGAGTGAAGGATGGGGTATAAATCCAATCTCCTCTTCCTCCTCGTCCTCTTCTTCTCTGGACATTATGGTTTTCGGCAGAGATTTTTTCAGTGTGTATGGGGGGAATCGGTACCAACGCTTGTTAACAAGAAACTTTCAGATACAAAACTCCATATTCACAGATAATTAAAATGCAAAGACAAGCTAAAGAAGATAAACTCAGAAACATATCCCGCTATCACAGCCTCTCCCCAGGGGCTGCTAAGGACTTGCTCCCTGTGAAGGAGTGGCACTATGGTTGCCAACTCCAGCTTGAGGAATCCCTGGAAGTTTGGAGGTGGAGCCTGGGGAGGCCACAGTTTGAGGATGGGAGGGCACTCGGTGGGGATGTGATACCTTCAAGATCAGGACACCCTTTCCTCTCAGGAACATCTCTGCAGCCTGCAGATCAGTTGTAAACCTGGAAGAACTCCAGGCTCCACCTGAAGGTTGGCCATCCTGGGTGGCGCCATATCCCCCACCACCCACAATTCAAAGGAAATACCCCTGGTTATCTCTCAGCTGTCCCTGCTGTCTTCAAAACTGCTTCCCTGGCTGGCTAGCAAGCAAGAAATGGGAAGTCAGCATCAAAGATTTATCCTGCCCTTCCTTCAAGATCAGGGCAGCATCTCTAGCGCTAACCTCCTCCTTTTGATCTTCTTAAAAACTCTGTGAGTTATGCCAAGAAAGAGAGCGTCTGGCCCAAAGTCACCCTGCGTGCACCTGAACCGAGGCCAGATCTAGCCGCTGCACTAACAATGACCCTCTGAGCCCTCTCTGTATCCTGAGCAGATCCTCACCTGTCTTGTCGTCTGAGATAACAGAATGTCAGCAGCAAAACATATACACACGGGCACGTGCACACAGGGTAATTTTGCTCTGCCCTTGCCCAGAAGAGAAAAGCTGCTCCGAGTGGCTTCGAAATCAATCCATTTTTCCACTTCACAGTCCTGGCGTGCTTCTAATCCCCCGTGTCTTCTGCAAAGATGCTCTGTGCCCCGTCCTCTTTGAGAGCAGATAGCTTTTTTCTGGAGCAAAGTCCCCTGCATTGGCCACTTCTGTGTGAGCTGGCCTGGCCACCTCCTTCAGCTGGCATGGGACCGGCTGCCAGTTATGAGAGTACGGGCAAATATGGTACAACATCATATTGTGGTTGCTTGCCAGCCAGTTCCCAGATCAAAGAAAGCACACAATCTTACGTCCAAACCCTTTACCCTAAACTCAGCCCCTTTAAAAAAAAGTTTTGGCCTTTTGCAAGCTCAGGTATAAAACCTAATTCAAGAGGAAGAGGAAGAAGAAGAGAAGGAGGAGGAGGAATAGGAGGAGAAGCCTGGATTTATATCCCACCCTTCACTACCCAAAGGAGTCTCAGAGCGGCTTACAATCTCATTTCCCTTCCCCTCCCCACAACAGACACCCTGTGAGGTATGTGGGGCTGAGAGAGCTCTTTTGAGGACTGCTCTTGAGAGAACAGCTCTGAAAGAGCTTGTGACTGACCCAAGGTCACACCAGCAGCTGCATGTGAAGGCATGGGGAATCAAACCCGGTTCTCCCAGATTAGAGTCTGCGCTCCTAACCACTACACCAAACTGGGCCTCTAGACAGAACAGGTTGTATTAATAGGACAACACTTGACTGAATGTTTGGGCTGGAAGTGGCGAGGAAACAATATGAAATATCAGGCCTTGCCAGGAGGGAAACCTCATTTTTTAAAACCAGAATTCTTTAAAATCGGAGCCCAAATGGAACAAGCCAAAAGACCTCTTAGACCAGCTAGGACTCCTAGTCTCGAGGTGTGCAGTGGAGATCTCTCAGAACGACAACTGGTCTCCAGGTTACAGAACTCAGTAGTTCTGGAGAAAATGGCTGCTTTGGAAGGGAGACTACATGACATCACATCCTCCTGAGGTCCCTCCCCTCCCAAAACCCTGCTCCCAAAATCTCCAGGAATTCCCCAACTCAAAACTGGCAACCCTATCAGGTACCCTGTTTTGTACAATGGCCAACCAGATGCTTTCCCACCCTCCCTCCTGAAAAAACACCAGCAGGGCATGACGACATTGCTCCATTGTTTTCACCCCTGACAACTGGCAAAGGTATACTTCCTCTGAATCTGGAAGTTCCACTAACCCATTATGTCTTACATTAAATGACAAACCCATCCCAAATGCATTTGTCTAATCCCTCTTAAAAGCCATCTAAAACAGTGGCCCTCGCTACCTCTTGTGGCAGTGAGTTGCACAGTTACGTGTCATGCATAGCCTGTTCTTTTGACTGAAAGTTACATGCTGTACACAGAGATCTATTTTGCATAATTTGTGGCATTTCTGCCGGTCCCAGGAGTAAAGGCATGACACTATACATGGCTCTGCTCCCCCCCCCCGCCTACTGGGAAACACGTTCCACCCCCTCTCTTCCACCCTTGCGAAAGTTCAACAGCACCTGCCTATACATTTCCAAACTTAGCTTTACAATCATGAGAGCTAGAAACCTGAGAGGAAGGGAGGCGCTGCTCACTCGTTTGATTAATAAACTGGGGGAAGGCAGGGGGAAATACTCAACAGACCCAATTTTATATTTAGGCTACACATGCACATGGGAAGTGTCCCAAGTTGTGGAACACACAAAGATTGCTAGAGAGCATCGACGGGGACTCCGCCCCCGGCCAGCCAAGGATCGTATGCATATTGCCCTTCATAATCAGGGATTTCAATCCGTGCCTCCAGCTGTCACTCGAATGCTTTCGTCAAAAATTCTCCCAGCAACCTCCCCTTTTGGCGTTTGGCGAGGATGGAGAAAGCAGCGGCATCAACAGTCAGAGATCGCAATCCTTCTCCCCAACAGGAGCAGACGGGAAAACTTCCCACCACGTGGCTCCCCCGACTCCTTCCTCCAGCTGGGCTGGCCCAGGGAATTCCACAAAGCTGCTGACAAAAGGACTGGCTCAGGAGATCTCCGGCTGATAGAAGCCAGGAGTCCTTTAATTGCATTTAGCAACTGAGATTTGCATCCAGGGAAAGGACCGTTTTTGCAATCATCCGTAGGGAAAACAGGGTGTTGCAAGGAGGACCACGCCAAGCAGCTTTTGGTACAGAAGCCGTCAGCCACAGGCAAGGAGATGTTTCACACACACCGATGCAGAACCACGGCCCAGCTAAGATGGGAAGCAGCTGTCCAGGGTCTCGGGAAGTTTATCTTCCCCCAATTGGAGCCTGGAGACACCACTCTTCTACCAGGGAGTGCTGTCAAACAGCAGCCCAGTACCAAGCTCACAGGATCACCCTGACCAATGGCATTAGGCCTGTTGGGGGCGCCACTGCCTATAGAGATGCCTGGCCAATCTGCTCCCACCAGGACACAGGTCATGCTCCCTTCTGGCCAATGAGACCCCTGGCCCAGCAAGGTCAGCGTTGTCTACTCAGACTGGCAGTAGACCTGCAGGGTCTCGGGCTGAGGTCTTTCACATCATGTCCTACCCGACCCTCATACACAGGAAGCTGTCTGACACTGAATCAGACCATCGGTCCGTCAAGGCCAGTGTTATCTACTCCAATCGGGCAGAGCACCCCAGGGTCTCAGGCAGAGGTCTTTCACATCACCTCCTGCCTGTTCTTTTTAACTGGAGATGCCAGGGATTGAACCAGAGGCCTTCTGCAGGCCAAGCAGAGGCTCTTCCACTGAGCCACGCCCCAGAAGTCTCCATATGTGCCTCTGGAATTCCTCTTCGTCCTGCTGGCGCCAACAGGGTTAAAGGAACATGCAAGAGACACGCTCTGCTCCCTCGCCTCTGAGGGTGCATGATGTGCATGCACACGAGGCCTCGGCAGATGCGGAGAGCAGGGGTGCTTCCAAACCTCAAGCGGGCCCCATCCACCCACCACTCCTGGGAACCTGCACGCTCTGGTTCAACTCCTGATGACACCGGTCCCTTGTGCAAGGATGTCTCTGGCGCTTTTCACAGCTCTTCCTGCTCTTCCCTTCTGCTTCCTCCTCCCCATGGTTAAAAGGCCACTTGGGATTTTTGCAAGGGAGTGCCCTGAGGTGTTTCGTTTTATTTTCTAGCATCAGAGAGAGAGAGAGACAGAGAGAGCACATAGGTGCTCCTTGGAAGGGGAGGAAACCCAAAGGCAGTGGTGGAAGAATGCAAAGGAACTTGTTAGGCATAAAGGGAGCTGGCTGGCTGGCTGCTCTCGTCTGCCTTGCACTCCACCTAACAGCCATTTGCATCTGGGAAGATTAATAGCTCTGCAATGCTGGCTTTTCCTGGGGAGAAAAAAGCATTCAGCCGAGCTCTTCCTCTTGCACAGTTTTCCTGAATGTGCCACCCCCTCGTCTGCATTTACTCTGCACTGCCCCTCTCCAGTGCTCAGACTAAGCTCAGAGCTTGAATAATGGGTTCGCCACAGTTCTAATCTCACCTCTGCCATGCGCTCATCGGGAGGCTGCTGCGCCCAGCACTCCGTCTGCCACCCCGCACCTTCCCGGTCAGCAGTCGAGCGATAGCTGTGCTGACCTACCTACGTGAAAAGCGCTACGGGCTTCAAAGAGCGATGCAAATGCAAAGCATTGCCACTATCAGCAGGATGTGGCAGTTAGCATGTCAGACCAGGATCTGGTAGATGCAGGTTCGAATCCCCACTCTGCCACGCAAGCTCCCCGGGTGGCCTCGGGCCAGTCGCTCTCTCGGCCTACCACACAGGGCTGCTGTTGACGTATGGATAAGAAGGAGGAGGGGAGAATGCTGTTCTAAGATGCGTCAGATCCCCAAGGAGAAGAAAAGCTGAGCACAAGTATCTACATAAATAAAATACACAAGCAGCTGCCAAATAACAGCATCCCTGTATCTAGTTTCTGGGCAAGTGATGCTCCAAGTTCTTGGTGCTTGGGGGGGGGGACGACAGTGGGAGGGCTTCTGGAGTTCTGGCCCCACTGCTGGAACTCCTGATGACACCTGGGTTTTGGCCACTGTGTGACACAGAGTGTTGGACTGGATGGGCAATTGGCCTGGTCCAACATGGCTTCTCTTATTTTCTAGTAAAATTCAGCATGCGCAATGGGACACCACCACATTAACGTAAGAAGAGCCCTGCTGGAGCAGACCAGTAGTCCATCTAGTCCAGCATCCTGCCTCACACAGCGGCCTACCAGTTGCTCCAGAATGTCAACCAGCAGGGCACAGAGGCTGAGGTCTTCCCCTGATGATGCCCACTAGCCCATTGAAATCCCAAACTGATCACTTACCTAGCTAGAAGCAAATGCGCAAAGAGGAGATGCAGGAACAAGCATGCAGGGCCTTGTTCTCCTCACGGCTAAATGTGCTGACCCCGCTCCAGGGGATGGAACCAGCAGGGTCAAGCCAGACTAAACTTCCCATGAGCAAAATGGAACTTTCCTGCCTCTCCTTCTCACTGCAGTCCACAGATCTTGATGAAACATTGTTCCAGGGAGAAGGTAAAGGTAAAGGTTCCCTTGCTCGAAAGCCAGTCGAATCCGACTCTAGGGTTGCGGTGCTCATCTCCATTTCAAAGCCGAAGAGCCAGCGCTGTCCAAAGATGTTTCCGTGGTCATGTGGCCGGTATGACTAAACACCAAGGCACACGGAACGCTGTTACCTTCCCACCGAAGTGGTACCTATTTATCTACTTGCAATTTCTTGCTTTCGAACTGCGAAGTTGGCAGGAGCTGGAACTAGAGACGGGAGCTCACTCCGTCATGCGGCACTCTCGGGTCTCGAACTGCTAAACTACTGACCTTCCACAGCCTGCAGTTCAGCGTCTTAACTACTTGAGCCACCGCAGCTCCCCTCCAGGGAGATAAAGGACTCCAAAGTCTGGGGTCTGAAGGGAGAATCCATGGAAATTGAGAATTTGGTGTGGGTCCAACCAGGCATGTTTAGGCATGGGGGGCGGGTCAGGATGCTTGTTCCTGTACTCCCTCTGTGCCATGGCTCAATGGAAAGGGGTCATGGTGGAACATCTGTCTGGCATGCAGAAGGTCTCCAACTCAATCCCCAGCATTGGCTTGACAGCAGCACATGTGAAAGGGATCTAGGTGTTATGGTTGATCACAAGCTAAACATGAGCCTGCACTGTGATGCAGCTGTGAAGAAAGCTAATGCAATTTTAGGATGCATTAGCAGAAGCATTGTGTCCAGATCACGGGAGGTGGTAGTTCCGCTGTATTCTGCTATGGTCAGGCCCCACCTGGAGTACTGTGTCCAGTTTTGGGCACCACATTTTCAGAAGGATGTTGACAGACTCGAATGGGTCCAGAGGAGGGCGACTAGGATGGTGAGAGGGTTGGAGTCCAAGTCTTATGAGGAAAGGCTGAGGGAGTTGGGTATGTTTAGCCTGGGAAAGAGAAGGTTTAGAGAGGACATGATTGCAGTCTTCAAGTATATGAAGGGCTGTCATGTAGAAGATGGAGTAGATCTATTCTCTCTTGCTCCGGATTGCAAGACTAGATCTAATGGGTGGAAATGACAAGGGAGTCATTACCGGCTAAATATCAGGAGAAACTTCCTGACTGTAAGAGTGGTTGAGCAGTGGAACAGACTGCCTCGGGAGGTGGTGGATGCTCCTTCGCTTGACGTTTTCAAGAGGAGACTGGACAACCATCTTTTGGGTATGTTGTAGGTATGTAGGGGTTTCGGCTGTGTTCCTGCAGAGTGCAGGGGGTTGGGCTAGATGGCCTGCAAGGTCCCTTCCAACTCTGACATTCTATGATTCTATGATTCTATGATTCCAGTTAGTAGATCTCACAGCAAGGGATGTGAAAGTCCTCTACCCAGGACCCTGGAGAGCCACTGCAAGCCTGAACAGACATTACTGACCTTGACGGACCAAGGGGGCCTGATTCAATACAAGGCAGCCTCATGTCTTCATCTGTGCGCACTGTCAGCTGCTATCTAGATAGGACGTCTGTACAGGGACTGGGTTTCCCTGTCCTCCTGATCTCAGGCAATTTAGTCCGTCTAGGGCAGCGATAACAAAGAAAGCAAATGCATGCAAAAGGCCTTCAATGTGCAGGGACCGGGAAAATTGCCGAATCCAGCTTTTCTTAGTGGAGGGTTCAGGTGCATTTGTGCAGAATCCAGAAGCGACTCACTGGCGTCCACAAAAAGTACCTCTACAAAACAGGCTGGCAGCGATGCACGCACACACCCCTCCCCCCCCCGCCCAATACAGAAAGGCGAGAAAAAACACTCCTGTCCATTTGATAGCTCAGAGGTTGCCGCCAAAAGAAAAAGGTGGCTTGGAAGGGGAGGAAAAGAAATTCCCGTTGTGTCCCGTCCCCGCCGCTTTTTCCGTTGTTCAGCCCTACATCTGCTAGCAGCTTTCATTTCACGGTGTCAGATCTGATTCCAGACCCTGGCCGCAGGTCCAACCATTGTGCATGTGTACAAAAACACAAACGGACAAAACAATTCATGTTTTAAGAGCTTTAGCGGTAAGCCTTCACAAAAGCCGACACAGGTGTGTTGCAGGGTTATTATAACAAGGGGGGGGGGAGAAAGACAACATAATGCAGAATTTCTGCCAAGGGATTCGGTAGCAGGGCTAGGGCTTTGAGCCTCATAAATGGACACCCAAATTCATTTTCCTCCGAAACCGTCGCTGCATTTCAGCGCATACCCCAATCTATTGCCGAAAGCTCCCCGGTTTGCTCAGCCTTCTCGGCCTATGTAGCTGACCACGCTACAGTACGAAGAACAAATCTCACTTGAAGTACATCAGTATACCTTGTAAAATATGCTGCGGTTAACTAGAACAAACAAACCCCTTTCAGCTCAGCTGCTGCGTCACTCCTACAGGCCAGTCTACATCTTGACATCCTAACTTGGGACAAATCTCCTGGATGGGCCACGGGTAATGACTGATGTACATGTGAGGATGCGTACGATATAAGGGGGAGACTTCATCATAGCTAAGGTGGTTCCAGGAGCTCTTCTTGAAGAACAACATCTCTGAAAGAGGGTTGGGCCAGGCCTAAACCGTACCCCAGCCTACCTGTTTCCAGTGAGGCTTCATCAAATGCTGCCACAAACTTTCCTCTTAGGAAGAAGGGCAGAGAAGACCCAAGAAAGGGCCACCTAAGCCTGTGACCCAGTGGACAGAAGGAAATGTGACCGGGGGCAGGCCAAGAGCAAGTGACACTTGCAAGAAGGTGGAGAATCAGGACTGTAGGCTTCACAAAGAAGGGTCTGTTGCACAGACTGAGACCCACCTGTAGGGTTACCAACTCTAGCTTGGGAAATTCCTGGAAATTTGGGGGTGGAGCTGGGGAAGGGTGGAGTTTGGGGAAGGGAGGGACCTCGGCAGGGTATAATGCCATAGAGTCCACCCTCCAAAAGTGCCATTTCCGCCCCGGGGGAATGATCCCTGTAGTTAGAAGATCAGTTGCGATTCTGGGAAATCTCCAGGCTCTACACGGAGACTGGTAATCCTACATTTGGGTCCGATGAGGTGCCTGGTGTACAAGGTAGAGCCAGAGTGCTGCAGTGGTTCTTGTTGTCACACTAGAACTGGAGTGACCTGGGTTCAGATTCTTACCCCGCCATAAAAGCGACTGGAGAACTAGCAGTGAAACCCTAAATACAGTTAGCCAATTGACTTCAGTGGGCTTAAGAGGATGGAGCTGGGCTTCAGATTGCACGGCTAGTCATGCTCTCCCACAGCCTAGCTTAGCACACAGGGTCGCTACAAAGAGAAAAAGAGTACAAAACATGTATCCTGCCCTTAGTTCCTTAAGAGGAAGGGGAGGAAAAACAATCAGAGAACAAGGGAGTCTCCATCTTCTTCTTAGGTGAGGGGCAGCGGCTCAAGGGCAGAGCATCTGCTTGGCATGCAGAAGGTCCCAGGTCCAATCCCCGGCATCTCCAGTTAAAAGACCTGGAAGAAGGTGATGTGAAAGACCTCTGCCTGAGACCCTGGAGAGCCGCTGCCAGTCTGAGTAGACAATACTGACTCTGATGGACCAAGGTTCTGAGTCAGTATAAGGCAGTTTCATGTTTCCATGAGCTCTCAGGCTGTAATGCTCATGCATACAAATGGGAAAGAATACTCATGCATACTAAGAACTAGAAACAGGAAAGAACCACATCTGGCCAACCACTTCCGGAAGAAGTTCTACATCAATGCAAAATCCAAACACATGAACAAAACCCAAGTAATCCCAAATGACCCAAGACACGGTGCAAGTTTTTGAGCTCAGTAGAACTCTTCGTCAGGCTGGACAACGGAGACAAAAGCATTAAAAAGCAGATTGCTCAGGCCATCATATGAAGATCTAATCTCCCATGCGTCCACCATTCTGTTTTTAATTATTATTTTTTTAACATTCAGTCTGAGGTGGAAGTTCTGGTGAGCTCAAAAGCTTGCACAACACTCTCTGTCAATTTGGCTGGTCCTAATAAAAAGAAATTACATGGATTTCATTCTTGTTCTTGAGAACAGCTGGAAACAGGGAAGCTGAACTACAGGATGGAAACAGGGATGCTGAACTAGAGGGACCTCTGCTCTAACCCAGCTGGACAAGGCAGAAGGGCTCCGGACAATGCCTAGAAAAGATCCATCTTAGAGATGTGAAGGCCTGGGGGCAGGCTTGCCAAGAACTTACCGTACGCCGGAAAGGGGACGGATACGTCCTGGCAAGACCATCCCTGGGGGAAGGACAGACGCAGTGCACGATGCCGTTGCCAGGAAGCGATGCTGGGCGACGCTCTGGCAATGGGGATGGAAACTTGATGGTACCGGTGGTGCCCGGCATCACTTCCTGGCAACGGCATTGTGCAGTGTGGGTGTTGCCCGGGAGAATGTTCCGGCCAGGGACTGTGCGTCCCCCACTGAAATACGGTAAGTACTTGGGAACCCTACCGGGGGGGGGGGAGTTCTAGTGGGGGGGGGTTGTTTTTTCCCACCTGGACAATTTTTGTGACGCAAAAATCCCAACAACTCCTACAAAACATTTTCTCTTTTAGAATGAATGAAATGTGTGGTAGGCATAGACGGCTATTGAATCCAAGATGCGGCCCTGCAGGTGGGTAGCCATGATTATCAGTCTGTAGCAAAAGAAAAGAGCAAGAGTCCAGCAGCACCTTAAAGACCAACAAAATTTGTGGCAGGGGAGGAGCTTCCCTGAGTCACTGCAGTAACTCACAAAAGATCATCCCCCAATGCAAATGTTGTTGGTCTTTAAGGTGCTGCTGGGCTCTTGCTCTTTTCTCCTGCACCGGGAAGAACACTTCATCTTCACAAGGGGAGCGTGCAGAGCTCCCATTGCTCTTCAACTATCGTCCCTTTGACCTGACTTTTGGTTGACCTTGTAGTTGACCTTTTCACTTCTCCTTCAAACCAGTGTGACACATATACCCACAGACTGGGTCAAAAGTCACTTACTCTAACTTGCTAGAGCGTGGGAGTGAGGGGGAATCAGAAGTAGGTGGGGTAGAAACTGCACCAAAGCCTCAGAGGGCAACTTTGAAAGTTTCATTAACAACTGAGCTCTGATTAACCAGATAGCAAAAAGAGAAAAGAAGAATTGGATTTATAACCCACCCTTCATGACCCAAAGGAGTCTCAAAGAGCAGTTTACAATCTCCTTCCCCTTCTCCTCCTTACAACAGACACTCTGTGAGGTAGGTGGGGCTGAGAGAGCTCTTTCGAGGACTGCTCGTGAGAGAATAGCTCTGAGAGAACCTGTGACTGACCCAAGGTCACACCAGCAGCTCCACGTGGAGGAGTGGGGAATCAAACCTGGTTCTCCCAGATTAGAGTCCGTACTCCTAACCACTACACCAAATTAAGGTACATGTGCAAAGGTAGCATAGTACTGGGTATATTTGCAATTTTGCTCGTACGAAACTGAGGCATTTATACTGTTTACAGTCCATAAACATGTCATACATTGTCCTTTTATATGCTAAGTTATAAATTATGCATTTTTATGTTGCTAAAGCAGTAAAATTGGTTTGCGTTTGATAGGACAGTCCAGAAGGGTAGCCGTGGCCCCGGTCACACAGGCCAGATAACATGGGGGGGGGGAGGCGTGGAACTTTGCGCCGGCGCAATTAGACCCGCCAGAACATGATCAGACACGATGGTGGCATACCCTGGTTTCGTCAGCGCATGAGCATAAACGAGGACAGCCGGGGGAAGCCATGCGCCGACGCGATCACACTGAACAGTTCCATGGGCAGCCCATGACAAACCATTTGCTAGCACATTCGATGTGCTACTTTTTAACTGCGCAGCTTCGGCAGCTTGCCACGGGTTGGCCACGGGTGTGCTACGCCTCCCAGATGTTCTGGTGTGATCGTGCCCGGAAACTCTGCCGGACTATCGTGGCTTCCGCATGGCAAATGCTCCATGTGACCGGGGCCCGTGTTAGTTTTCCATCGCAGTAGAAAAGAGCAAGGTTCCAGCGGCACCTTAAAAGGCTTTCAAAATTAGTGGTAAGGGATGAGCTTGCCACTGGACTCTTGCTCTTTTCTACTATGACAATCAGTACTGCATATATCCCGGCTGTTCCCCACCCCGCAAAATCTGTTCTTTCCGCCCTGAAAAATTTCCAGAAATGTTGTTATGTCTAATCCCGCTTCGAGGGTCCTTGTTGCAGCAGGGGCCTCTGAAGACCAGCAGCTAGCCCACGCGTAATCCCCAAAGGACGCAGACAGGCAAGCGCCGTCCCCATCCTGCTGACTGCTCAATCCTGTGCTGCCGAATCAGCTAATTAGATGACAAAGCCATTTCTTCCAGCTCCGGCGTAGGCAGGGCCGTCGTCGCAAACACGGCTGGCCAGCGCAGGGCCGCCTAAGCTGCTGCCAGTGGAAATCCCCTGCTAAATTAATTTAATTGCACAGATGGCAGTACGGGCCACTTGGGGGGAGGGGAAATGTAAAAAAAGGAAACGCCCCCTATTAAGATGCAAACCAGCCAGCAACTGGCACTGCCTATCCGTTTAAGGGGGAAAAACCAGCTCATTGGTTTCTGGCCCCCCTTCCCAGCCCCATGACGTTTTTCTCATCACCAGAGCTTACCTGGTGGCAAGGCATTTAATTAGCTGCAAGGAAGCAAAAAAAAAATAAAAATAAAAAACGACACCGGTGAGTCAAGCAGCTAACAAGGTGCCCAGAGCCACTGACCCATTTACTCCGCAGCTAAGCCGGCGAGGCTTCTATGTCCCAACCGGCTCCTTTTAAAAGGCGACAAACATCAACAAGGCTCTTCTTGCACTAAACCCAATAGCAGGTGTGCGATATATTGCCGTAATAAAGCCCTGGAGTGCTTTCGGCAAACACCTGCACTGCTCTTGTTGGCCGTCTAGGAAGCGCACATCTACAGGTTCGATAAATTGCCACTCTGCCAAACTGCTGGGCTCTTAAAAAGCAAAAGGTTCAGACACACACAGGCTGGCATCAGGTGTTCACACAAAAAGAAGAACGTAAGTGGAGGCCTGCTGGATCAGACCAGTGGTCCTTCTAGTCTACCATCCTGTTTCACACTCTCAGTCTGGGGCAAGTGATGCTCTGTATTCTTGGTGCTGGGGGGTGGGCAACAGTGGGAGGGCTTCTAGTGTCCTGGCCCCACTGGTAGACTTCCTGATGGCACCTGGTAATTTTGGCCACTGTGTGACAGAGTGTTGGACTGAATAGGCCATTGGCCTGATCCAACATTGGCTTCTCTTATGTTCACACAGTGGCCAACCTGTGGAGGGCCGACAACAGGGCATAGAGGCCTAGGTCTTCCCCTCATAAGAACATAAGAAGAGCCCTGGCGGGTCAGCCCAGTGGCCCATCTGGTCCAGCATCTTGTCTCACACAGTGGACAACCAGTTCCTCTTAAACGTTCAGCCTGGAGAAGACAAGATCAAGGGGGAGAGACGGTCACGCTTTTGAAATTACTGAAGGCCTGTCATGTGAAAGAGGACAAAGACCTGCTCCTCACTGTTCCAGAGGGCAAGAATGCTTCTAATGGACTCGGGGTACAGAAAGGCAGTTTGACAATGAAACCAGCTGAGAACATAGCAATATAAGAATGTAAGAAGAGCCCTGCGGGATCAGGCCAGTGGTCCAGCATCGTTTTTCACATAGTGGCCAACCAGTTGCCCTGCAGAACCAATACATAAGGCATTGAGGCCAAGGCCTTCCCTTGATGACCACTTTTGGGTTAACGTAAGAAGAGCCCTGCTGGATCAGGCCAAAGGCCCACCAAATCCAGCCTTCTGCTCACACAGTGGCCAACCAGCTGCCTCAAGGAAGCCCACGAGCGGAATGACTGCAATACAGCATCCTCCCACCCATCCTCCCCAGCACCTGATATAGAGGGATAACTGCCTCTGCTACTGGGGGGAGCAGATATCCATTTTGACTAGTAGCCACTGATAACCCCATCCTCCATTAATTTGGTTATTAGTGGTATTAAATGTTAAGCCGATCTTTCTTGAAGAAAGGGACAAGAAGGGGGGGGTCTACCCCACAATAGAGGGGCGGGGCTGTAGCTCGGTGGAAGAACACCTGCTTCGTACACAGAAGGTCCGCGGTTCAACTTCTGGCACTTCCGGCTAAAAGGATCAGACAGCAGGTGACGTGGAAGAGTCGCCGAAGAGCCGGAAACAGTCAAGAGCAGACAACACAGACCATGATGAACTGACCGGGTATGCGGCAACTCTGTGTGTTCAACAAAAGAAGCAGTTCCAAATAAGCAAATGTATGCAAATGTAAACCGTGCACAGTGCACAGTGCAGGGCCAGGAAAGGGTGCAGCTTTCTGGCTGTTGGGATATTTCCAGACAGAGTGGTTGTGTCCGGCTTTAGGGAGAGCGCACATTCTGAATGTGCACTGAATGCCAGCATGTCTCTGGTGGAGATGCCCTGAAACGCTATCCTGATCCTGTTAGTAAGATGAAGTGAGTGATCAGCACAGGAGAGACTATGAGGGAAGGAGGGAGGGGAGATGTGATCGTTTACAAAATAAACACGATTGAACTTCGGCATCTCAGATATCTGTAAGTCAAGACGAGACGATTACGATTCCTGGAAGGCTTCAAGTGAGGCTCAGAAGCAACACCTGAGAGCCCAAGCAGGCCCCATTTTTATGGAAAACTGGGGACTTCCAAAGAATGAAATCCAAGCTGCCGACTCATTTTGCTCCAGAAGAGCAAGTGATTAAAGAATGTGAAAGTCTGCTGCAGAACCACATTGGGGAGGGGCACTTTGCCTCACTAACGCATATACTTGCTGTGAAAACCATACATGCACAAACACATTACACCCTACGATGCATACAAGCGCAGGAACACACATGCACGGCAGACATGCAAACTGGCAACCTGGCTGGCCCCCTGGGGTTCATAACCAGGCAGGGAAGCTTTATTCTGCGGCACAAGTAGCTAATGCAATTTGGCGGGGGCCAACCAGGCTAGCCGTTTGGGTGGTCGTATCCGCAAGGCTGTATTTACAGGGACGACTGCTGGCTTTCTGAATTTGCACACGCAGATTCCAGCGACCGAATCTGAAGCACATTCCCGCTTGCAAAATCTGGGTTTGAACTCTAGATGCCCCCGCCCTCTGCATGGAGGACTGGAATTAATTCAGGCAATGCTCCTGCGCCAGATTGTAGTCAAAGAGATGTGCAGCCCTGGCAAAGGAAACACACTGATTTCCTCATGAAGAATTTCAGGCAGTGGCTGAAACTGGCAACTGGAATTGCTCGTTTGCGCAGGGACGCGAGCATCTAAATCAATCGCTGCACATTGTTAATACACGGTTCATGTACAGGCTTAATTCCCCCCTCCTGTGTGGAATTCTTTTGCAAATGCCTACTTAAGAGGCATTAAAAAATCTACTGGGATCTCCATCGCTTTTATGTTAACAATAACTCTCACTCTATTTCTGGAAAGAGTCTCAAAATAAAACAGGGAGGAACACATCCCTTCTGGATGGCTGCCTATAAATATCTGGCAAGAAGCTGCTTCTAATGATTCAAAACAGGAGAGGTAAATAACCAAATCAACCTTGCTTTCTTTAAAGGGCAGATAGCTGAAAGGCAGAATGGCTGAGCGTCAAACTAGGACTGAAGAGGTTCGAATCCCCTGGCACTGCCATGGAACTCAATGGGTGACTTTGGACCAATTGCTTTTTCTCACCTTACACCTCCCAAGCCTGTTGTGGGAATAAAATGGGGGGGGGAAGGAAGGGCAGCATATGCTGTCACTCTGAGCTCTTTGGAGGAAAAGCCAGCGCAGTGTAATCACTACAGTGTTGGACTGACATCTGAGAGATCCAGGTTCAAATCCTTGCTCTGCAGGGCAACTTTGGGCTTGAGAAACTTACCCTTAGCCTACCCTACCTCACAGGGATATTATGAGGGTCAAATGGAGTAGAGAATGTAAGCCACTTTGGGCCCACCCTAGGAAGAAAGGTAGGGTATAAATGAAGTAAATAATAGTAATCGTAATCGTAATAATAAAAGTGGAATAAGGATACAGACTAGAAAGAAACCAAGAGATTTTCACAGTTGCAGGGAAACAGTTCCCGTCCCATCCTCTGCAGAAATGCACAGCCAACTGTAAATCTAGACAATGTAGTCTATCATGTCCTTTTTAAGCTATATTTTAAAAAAAAAAAATGAACATTGTTGTGAACAAACAGAGGGGAGACAGAGACATTGTGGTTCGGTGACCTGTCACAACGGCCGGGCACACAACAGTACGAAAAGGCAGCCGCTCCTGGAAACAGAAAGAACTGGCTTGTTTCTGGGATACTTCTAGATTGGGGGTTTGTACGTCTTCCCGAAAACAGGAGAGTGGTAGTCTATCTGGTCCCCATGCTATCCACATAAGCTCGCTTTGTGGAGAGACGGAGCAGGACTCTAAATTCTCAGAAATGGAAGACTGTCCACAGACAATCCCAAATTCTGTGTCAAGAAGAGAAAAAGAAGAGATTGGATTTATACCCCGCCCTTCACTACCCAAAGGAGTCTCAGAGCGGCTTACAAACTCCTTTCCCTTCCCCTTCCCACAACAGACACCTTGTGAGGTAGGTGGGGCTGAGAGAACTCTGACAGAAACTGCTCTTTTTCAAGAACAGCTGTGCCAGAACTACGGCTTGCCCAAGGTCATCCAGCAGGTACAAGTGGAGGAGTGTGGAATCAAACCCGGTTTTCCCAGATTAGAGTCCACGCACTTAACCACTACTTCATTTTTTGCGGCAAGAGTAAACCATGCAACTCATCCACTTTACTCTGCATAACTTATTCTGCTTAGGCTACTCACAGGGTGGGTTCAAGGAGGTATAAAAGCACCTCCCTCGCTTCTGAGATTTCAGCAAGCGTTGCCTGCACGTCTTCTCTTTCCCACCAATTCTGGCTATGCAACAAAGCTCTTAGGTTCAGATCCAGAAAAAGCACCCTCCATGGCTTGCCCTTCCCATCTCCTTGCTCTCCTGTCCTTCAAGTTCCACCAGACTCAGTCATCTTCACTCCTCAAACCTCACCAGCCTTAGTCAGCTGAAAATCCCCCTGGCCTCCTCAAACCCTAGCTAGGCTCTCCTCTTTCTGGCTCTACATCCCTGGTAGTGCCTCTCAGACCACACCCACTTTCTTCAAAACCCACCTTTCCTGCACAGCCTCTGTTGCCATTTGTCACCTTCTCCTTCCGAAACCAAGACCTATGTACACAAAAAGAATACACACCTAAGTAAGAACATAAGAAGAGCCCTGCTGGATCAAACCAGTGGTCCATCTAGCCCAGCATCCTATCTCACGCAGTGGCCAACCAGTTCCTCTGGAGGGCCCACAACAGGGCATAGAGGCTGAGGTCTTCATAAGAAGAGCCCTGCTGGAGTAGAACAATAGTCCATCTAGTGCAGCATCCTGTCTCACACAGCGGCCAACCAGTTCCTCTGGAGTGCCCAAAACTGGGCACAGAGGCTGAGGCCTTCTTGTCATAAGGACATAAGAAGAGCCCTGTTGGATCAAACCAGTGGTCCATCTAGTCCAGCATCCCGTCTCACAGAGTGGTCAACCAGTTTCTCAGGAGGGCCAACAACAGGGCATAGAGGCCAAGGCCTTCCCCTGATGTTACTTCCTGGCACTGGGATTCAGAGGCTGACTGCCTCTGAACATGGAGGTTCAAGTCTTAGAGTACTGGACTAGGAATGAGGAGACTCTAATCCAAACCCCCAACCTGCCTGAAACTGAATGGGTTTCCTTGGGCTAATTACTCTAGGCCTGATCAACCTCACAGGGTTGTTGTGAGGATACAGTGGAGGACAGGAGACCCACACATGCCAGCCTGAGCCCCGTGGAAGGAGGGCAGGGTTAGAGTGCAATAAATAAGTAAGTCCCTTGCAGCCCAAAGGCCAAGTTAGCCCATGTCATCCAGATCATTCAGTGCTGCTTTTGCTCTTGGCAACGCCTGCTGGAAAGAACAAACGGCATTACATAAGACCAAGGCCTTACTATCAGCACTAAAAGAACATTCCAGTTCCTCGGGAGACTAAAATTTCCCAAACGCTGCGGCCGGAGAGAAGAATGCAACTGACGCATCAGTAACAGCGGCTGATTCCTGAAGGGAACCCAGCAAGCCTCCTGGAAGCGACCCAGGCCGATGAGGAGATGCTTTACAGTAAGCAATTAGTAACCCTAGAACCTGCACAGCCCCCTATTTTTTTTCTCCCACACGGGGCACTACACAGAGTAACTATGAGAGACGTTTCACTGCACATTTTTATATCCACATATAGAGAGACACTCAAGCCTTACTAAGTTTGCTGATTCACAATTACAAGGGACCTTCCGACAGAGAGAGAACCCGAAAAGATCCCCTCCCTGTGACAAGCCAGGCTGGCACTGTAGATAAAGTGTTGGTCTAGGAGTGGGGAGACCTGTGTTCGAATCCCCACAGCCCCTAAGGCTTAGCAGGTGGACCTTGAGCCAGCCTAACCTACCCCACAGCACTGTTATGAAGACAAACCAGAGGAGGCGAGAACCACGGCTGCCATTCCTAAGCTGCGTGGAAGATGGCCAGGATAGATACATGAAAGACAGAACCTAAAGGCTGGCCTTCAGATTACAGGACCTGAGCAAGGCTGTGAACTATTAGATGTTCTGCAGGCCATTAGAGAGAGAGAGAGAGAGAGAGAGAGAGAGAGAGAGAGAGAGAGAGAGATGAGAAGCGCCATCAAGTTGTGGCTGACTTATGGCGACCCCATGCAAGGGGCTTTCTAGGCAACTGAGCAAGCAGAGGTGGTTGAAGAAGACCAGGAGGAGGAGGAGGAGATTGGATTTATACCCCGCCCTTCACTACCCGAAGGAGTCTCAGAGTGGCTTACAAACTCCTTTGCCTTTCCCTCCCCACAGCAGACACCCTGTGAGGTAGGTGGGGCTGAGAGAGCTCTTTCGAGGACTCCTCTTGAGAGAACAGCTCTGAGAGAACCTGTGGCTGACCCAAGGTCACATCAGCAGCTGCATGTGGAGAGGTGGGAAAACAAACACGGTTCTCCCAGATTAGAGTCCATGCTCCTCACCACTACACCAAACTGGCCTTGGCCTTCCTCTGCAGTTTTCCTGGGAAGTCTCCCATCCAAGTACTAACCAGGGCTGACCCTGCTTAACTTGCGAGATCTGACGGGATCGGGCCATACCATGCCACTTTTCCTCCCATTAATCGACAGGGTCATGTTGGAAGCGGCTCGACAGCACATAACACACACACACAAATGCTGGACATTAAAATGGGCGTACTTGAAGCATACGTATCCTGAAGTAGTTAAGGTACTTCCACAGGCTTCCTAGAAAGCAAAACGATGGTATGCCCACAAGACTCTGATAAGTTATAAGGACGGGGGCATTTATTTGAGCTCACAAACAAAACTCAGGGCATAGAGCTTTCCTTACATTAGAGGCCAGGATTCAGAAGCATGGGTCAAGCATGTCAGGGGCGTGGACAGTATGGTGCCTCTGTCGGCTTGCATTTGGGAGAAGAGTACCCAGAAGCATACACCCCTTTTTGCAAAAATCAAGTTTGATACTCCAGTTTATATCACTGTACACGTGTACACACATAGACCCTGAAATCACCCAGCAAACAATTTTTTTAAAAATCACTTGGATGCCTTTCCCTTCCTTAACACAGGCAGAACTCTGTTTTACAGCTTTCAAAATGTCTCATGTTGGCCTTTCCAAGTTTGCGTGTGCATTCAGAGCTGAGTTCCAGGACGACAGCCAAAGTCGATTAAGGCGGCTCGAAGGAGCCGGGACGGTAGAGACGAGTGAGAGAGAGCAAGCAGGCAGCTCGGAGAAGGCGTATGAGGTCTCGGCAGCCGAAAATACACAGCTAAATTTGTACCTCCAAAGTGGCACAGCTGAGAGGAGCTAAACAAACGGAGCGGCAGCAAGGGGGAGAAAGTAGAAAACATCTCTCTCTCTCTCTCACCCTCTGAAATACTGTCAAAGCTAGGTCATCCGGCTTGTTATTGAGAAACTGGGGCAAAGAGTACAAGAGCTGACGCAGGCTTGTCAAGTGTTTACCGGCAAAGGTGCTTCACTGCTTTCCCTGTAGCTGCCCTCTCCTCCTCTGGAGGAGACGCAACGGCGAGTGTGCGCAATCTCTCACACTGCAAAGATAAGCAGAAAACACGGACACGCCGGTAGCCAGGTGCTAAGCTCCTCCGGCACAGCCATCTGTCACTATGCTCCTTGATGTGTTTTTTAGGGGTGTGTGTGCGGGGGGGGCGGTGATGCACGATTAGTCAGCCCCCGTTGCGTCACGCACGCTTAATTGCCTTCTCTAAAATCCTGCCCTGTCCTCTTACCCACAGAATATTCAGCAGCACCTGCACGCTGCCAAAGAGATAAGGTCCCATCGCAGTGATGATCAAACGTCTGGCGTGCAGGAGAATTAAAGCTGGATTAAAGTCAGAGAGTTGTTTCGTACTGTGCACTTGGTTACATTCTGCTCCCCATTTAAGAACATAAGAGGAGCTCTGCTGGATCAGACCCGCGGTCCATCTAGTCCACCATCCCGTCTCACACAGTGGCCGACCAGTTCCGCTGCTGGACCAACCACAGGGCAAGAGAGGCCGAGACCTTCCCCTGATGTGACCTCCTGGCTCTGGGATTCAGAGGTTGACTGCCTCTGAACGTGGAGGTTCTGCGAGAGAGGAGAAGTGCCAGGGCAAGGACTACCTAGGCTGGCTCCCTTTGGAGGAGGGAGTCCGGAAGCGTTATGGGTTTTGCATAGCACAGTGAAAGGCTCAGAGCAGCAGACCCGCTATCCCACAGCAGTCCTTCAAAAGAGAGAACCCCACACCCCTTGAGACGCTTCAGCCAACTCACAGAAGGATCCAGCTGGCGAAGAAAGGAGAAAGTAGCCCCCTTTGGGGCATAGCCTGATTTAGGGAATCCAAAGCATTCCTACAGAGCTACCATCTGTGTATCGGCAGAGGGGCTGTGGCTCAGTGGCAGAGCATCTGCTTTGCATACCGAAGGTCCCAGGTTCGATGCTCGGCATCTCCAGTTTAAAAAAACAAAAGGAAGGATCGTGTGGTAGGGGATGGGAAGGACCTCCACCCGAGACCCTGGAGAGCTGCTGCTAGTCTGAGCAGACAATATTGACTTTGATTTAGTACAAGGCAGCATCATGTGCACATATGTAGAACAAGGGGGAAGATCAGTGATGTCCCCTTGCTTCAAGCCGTACAGGTGTGTGTTAGGTGCCATTAAGTTGCTGCCAAGTTATGGTGACCCTATGAATTACTGACCTCCATAACGTCCTATCATTAATAGCCCCACTCAGGTCTTGTAAACTGAAGGCCGTGGCTTCCTTGAAAGAGTAAATCCTTCTCAAGTCGGGCCTTCCTCTTTTCCTGCTGCCTTCAGCTTTTCCTAGTAGTACAGAAAAGTGGGTATTTCCAAAATGGTGAATGGTTCACAGTACACCGCTATCTCTCGTGTGGCTTGGCTCCCAGGTGGGATATCACCATAACTTTCTGCCCAGTGAGGAGGAGGAGGAGGAGATTGGATTTATACCCCACCCTTCACTACCCAAAGGAGTCTCAGAGCAGCTTACAATCTCCTTTTCCCTTCCCCTCCCCACAAGAGACACTCTGTGAGATAGGTGGGGCTGAGAGAGATCTCTCTCGAGGACTGCTCATGAGAGCAGCTCTAAAATAACTTGTGACTGACCTAAGGTCACACCAGCAGCTGCATGTGAAGGCGTGGGGAATCACACCCGGTTCTCCCAGATTAGAGTCTGCGTTCCTAACCACACCAAACTGGCTCTTCCCTCCATCCTTTCCCCCAAAGGATACAGAACTGCTTTCCCTTCCTGACCTCGATCTACCACATATGCAACTGGAGCACCACAACTGCAATGACCTCATTGTATTATTATACACTCGCGCATGGTAATTACATACAGCTTTCACTGCTGGGAAATACCCCATGCTTCCTGCTCCTCCACAGTGAAGTCATGTTGGAAATATGCAGATCTCCCACCTGGCAGACACGCTCCCATAGACTCCACTGCAGAAGCAGCCATGATCAAGTACTGCCTCGTCCCCAGAACCTCCTGTGCCCAAGGGTAACGCTGTGCTCGGATAAGAACCAATTCACATGAATCATACTTGAATCAGCCTGCAGAGCACAACACGGTGGATGAATCAGGAATCCGGCCCTATATACACACTTTGCTTTATGCCAAGAATGAGCTGACTTTGGGGTTACGTGGTCCGCTGATAATGTCTTAAAAGTTACAAAGCAAAAGGGCAGACTCGGAAGGCATAGCTAAACCGCGTGATCCGGGGCAGGCACTGTTGGAACGAGAACTGCCTTGCTGGTTCAGATCGGACTCCAGCTAGTCCTTTGGCAGAAGCAGGTGTCCTCCTGCGCTCCAACGAAAACTGGCCAATGGTTCGTCGGGGTTCATCTCCTGTCCACCTGGTTCTAGGACAAGCCAGCCTGTGCTTAAAGGGCCTTCCGGGCGATTTTAAGAGGAGTCAGCTGTGCTTTGGCATCTGTTCTTTCAACACTCTTTGACTCTTCCCCTTCAGGCATTCTGCTCTGCTGAAGCCAAAGGGCCAGATAAACAAGGCAATTATCGCTACATCGAAAACAAAAGGTACCAGGAACCCCTCCCGGCCAAAGCAGTTACCCCCTAGCAAAGGAACATTATCACAATTATTTGGAAGCCACTGGAAGAAGCAATTAGATGGCAAGTGGTCGGTCTTGCGAGTGAGACGGTGGCCCAAGCCCAACGTGCCATGGGAGAAATTCAGTTAAGCCATGATTAATAATTATCGTATGGCTTTGTGTGCAGTATTAGCCAGGAGATACTAAGGTTGTCTGGCAGCCAGAAGTTCTAGCTCTTTTAGCGTTATGCAGCACTAGGTGGTGAGCTAGACTTGTTTTTAAAGCAAGAGCCATTTCAGAGGTGGTTTGCCATTGCTTGCCTCTGTGTCACTGCCCTGGTGTTTCTCAGAGGTCTCCCATCCAAATACTAGCCAGGGCCAAACCTGCTTAGCTTCCGAGATCTGACGGGATTGGGCTAGCCTGGGCTATCCAGGTCAGGGCTTCAGTTAAGTAGGGGGAATCTAATGACTCAAGTCGCACTTTAAGAGAATTCAAAGGGTTAAGCTCCACAGCAGAATGGAAGATGATCAGAACAGGTCCCCAAGGAAGCCTTAAAGGGACGGGGAGAGAATGTGATTTTATTTCTATCACTGATGCACTGGAAGAGATTGCAGCGTCAGCTTTCCACTGGCTGACTCAGAGCAGACTCTAGGTGTGGTGTGACATCTGATCGGGTTGATGGGAAAATAGGTGAGCCGTGTCGCAAAAAGGGCCTATCAACTATGTTTGGCAAGAAGGCCCGTCTTCTCTTCTAAATTCAGATGACCTGGTGACATCAGTCCCTGCTACTGTGTAATCTTGAAGCCTGACTACTGTCAAGTTTACGTGGCTGCCATTGAAGACAACAGGAAAATATCCACTGGTGTAAAAAAAAAAAAAAAAGCAGCAGCTTGACTTTTGGCAGGAGCAAAATGAGAAGAGCTATCGGTTAAGGCCAGATCCTGAAGCTGAAGCTCAAATACTTTGGCCACCAAATGAGAAGGGAGCACTCACTGGAGAAGACCCTGATGCTGGGAAAGATTGAAGGTCAAAGAAGAAGGGGACGGCAAAGGATGAGATGGTTAGACAGTGTCATCGATGCAACGAACATGAAATTGAGCAAACTTCAGCGGACAGCAGAAGACAGGAGGGCCTGGCGTAATCTGGTCCATGGGGTCGCGAAGAGTCAGACTCGACTGTGCGACTAAACAACAAAATCAGTTAACAACCAATGGGAGAAGAAGTGAGGCAAGGTGAATGACATCACACCAATGGGTGTGACATCACTTCCAGCACAAAGATAGTGACATCGCCGCCTTGCTGGGATGCTCTAGAATCCCTCCAAAACTCAATACTTTAGGAGGATTCTAGAGTATCACACCGACACAGTGATATCACTTCCAGTTTTGTGCCGGACATTGTGACAACTCTCCCCCGCCCTGCAGTGATGCGGACACTGACCAGAGGGCAAGAGACCTGGTAAGCACATCCATGTTACACCAATGTTGAGACACCTCCACTTATTACCTATTACTTTTCATGCTCAACTCAATGTCCTCGTTCAGCCTTTTAAAGACCTTCACAACCTGGGACCCAAGTGTCTGAGGGACTCTCTGTCTCCCTGCATGACTCAATATGGAAGTTACATTATAGTTCTCTGTCTCTTCTCATAGCTTCTCCTTCCAGGTTCGTAAGAACAACCGCAGTTCATTAGAAGGTGTTTTCCCACTGCAGTTCCAACTCTGTGGAAAGACTTCACGCGGAGCTCAAGAGCAGTGTTCCCTCTAAGCTGAGTTAGTGTGAGCTAGCTCACAGCCTTTTAGCCTCCAGCTCACACATTTTTGTCGTAGCTCAGCAAGGATGGCTCCGGAGCAAACTAATTTATGCAGGAGCCAAATGGCTCGCTTACAACTTTAATGCCAGCAGCTCATAAAGTAGAATTTTCGCTCACCTATTTATCTACTTGCAATTTCTTGCTTTCGAACTGCTAGGTTAGCAGGAGCTGGAACTAGAGACGGGAGCTCACGCCGCCATGCAGCACCCGGGTCTCGAATTGCTGAACTACTGACCTTCTACAGCCTGCAGTTCAGCGTCTTAACCACTTGAGCCATTGAATGGCTATTGAAACTCTAATCTGTAGTGCTGTTGTCAGATGCAGAACACAAGATGGCCCCCAACTGGCGGCTTTCAGGTGGGAGTGGGTGGGTCAGAGAGAGGAAGACTTCCCAGGCATGGCCACATCCTCGGCTGCTAATCTGTCAAAAAGGGAAGGAAAACTATGCCCCAGTAGGAGCTGTGGACTGTGGTCTTTAGAGAAAGAGAGCTGACATGAGAGTAGGGTTGCCAGCCTCCAGGTGGGGCCTGGAGATCTCCTGCTTTTACAACTGATCTCCAACTGACACAGATCAGCTCCCCTGGAGAAAATGGCTGCTTTGGAGGGTGGACACTATGGCATTGTACCATGCTGAAGCCCCTCCCCTCCCCAAACCCCACCCTCTCCTGGATCCACCCAAAGTTTCCAGGTATTTTGCAACCCAGAGCTGGCAACCCTACATGAGAGACAAGGTGCCCTGAGAGAGAGGCTGTGGCCAGAGGAAGGAGAGGGGAACACCGGTACCCTTTCTCCACAGCAAGATCAGTGGTGTGGCAATTGGGAAATTTTTCCAAAACGGAGAGCCAGTCAGATCGAACTAGACAAGACTGGCCTTGACAGACCAACAGTCTGACTTGGTAGAAGAAGGCAGCTGCTTTGCGTTTTCATGCCAGCTCTCTGAATTCTGAGCACTGGAGAAGGTACTTTCTGAGCCCTGCTCTCTCACTAGTCTGAAACTTCAGAGCAACAAAGCGAGAGAGAGATGAGCCTCTTCTTTTAAGCAATTTGTCTCTGAAAGACTGGGCACTGTCTAATAATGTCAAATGAGCCCAAAGTGACGTCCAAGAGCTACAAGCTCCTGGCACTTCAAGAATGGGAGTATTAAATCTTAGCACAGAGAGGGCAGGGCGGACATTCTTCTGAAGTTTATAAAATTATTTATTTATTTTATTAAATTTCTAACCCGCCCTCCCGCCGAAGCAGCTCAAGGTGGCTTACATAGGTCTTAAAACCAGCAAACAACATAAAAATTATGTGTGGGATAGAGAAGATCGAGAAAGAAGTACTTTTCTCCCTTTCTCACAATACAAGAACTCGTGGGCACTCCATGAAATCGATGAGCAATAAGCTTAGAACAGATAAAGGGAAGTCCTTCTTCACCCAAAGAGGAACTAACATGTGGAATTCCCTGCCACATTAAGTGGTGGCAGCTGCAAGCATAGATAGTTTCAAGAGGGGGCCAGAGATGCATATGGAGCAGAGGTCCATCGGAGGCTATTAGCAGCTCCTGCCAACCTAGCAGTTCGAAAGCAAGAGATTGCAAGTAGATAAATAGGTACCACTTCGGTGGGAAGGTAACAGCGTTCCGTGCACCTTGGTGTTTAGTCATGCCGGCCACACGACCACGGAAATGTCTTCGGACAGCGCTGGCTCTTCGGCTTTGAAACGGAGATGAGCACCGCAACCCTAGAGTCGGATTCGACTGGCTTTCGAGCAAGGGAACCTTTACCTTTACCTTTACTTACAGTTGGAACACTATATCTGGGGCAGTGATGCTCTGTATTCTTGGTGACTGGTGGGGCAACAGTGGGAGGGCTTCTTGAGTTCTGGCCCCACTGGTGGACCTCCCAATGGCACCTGGGTTTTGGCCACTGTGTGACACAGAGCGTTGGACTGGATGGGCCATTGGCCTGATCCAACATGGCTTCTCTTATGTTGAGTCCTCTCTCATGACCCCTCCAAGTGTTCCTACCACCCCTGCTGGTGGAAAGTGCCATCAAGTCACAGTCAACTTACAGCGACCCTGTAGGGTTCTCAAGGCAAGAGACGTTCAGAGGTGGTTGGCCATCCCCTGTCTCTGCACAGCAACCCTGAACTTCCTTGGTACCAATCACCAGGGCGGACCCTGCTTCTGTGATCTGATGAGATTGGGCTAATCAAGTCAGGGCACCGCCGCTGCTACTACCCTACATAATGCAGGCAGGTAAGCCAGTGAAGATTTCTGTGGGTTAATAATCTGGACATTTGCAAGGCTGCACTGCCATTGTTTCTACAGCACTTTAAAAAAAAAAACATATAAAGAGCTTTGCTACAACTCTCATGACCTACCCTGTCAAGTATGATATTAATATTTCCATCTTACGCATGGCAAAGTGCGGTTGAAGGCTTGCTCAAGGCCACCGAGATCAACGTACGGCTGAGCAGGGATTATTTAAAAATCGAGTCCAAGTCCATCGCTCTCTGCCCATCACGCAGCACTGGTTCAAGCAGGACTGACAGACTCTAACCTAGAAACGAGGCCTGCATCATTAAACCAAAGCTGGCTCTGAACCTTCTATTCGGCTCCTCTGCTTACCACTGCAAACCCCCAGCTTTTAGCAAGCGGGGACGACATTTTCCTCCAAAGTACACGTGGTGGTAGAAAGTGCCATCGAGTCACAGCCGACATATGGTGACCCCCACAGGGTTTCCAAGGCAAGAAACCTTCAGAGGTGGTGTGCCCTCGCTTGCCACGGCATAGCAACTTTGGAGATCCTTGGCAGTGTCCCATTGGCATACTAAACCAGGGCCCGCCCTTCTTAGCTTCTGAGATCAGGCTAGCCTGGGACAGCCAGGTCAGGGCCCAAAGCATACAGCCGTTCCTAAAAGGGCCAGCAGAGAAAGAGGTTGGGAGGTACAGGTGCTATATGGCCTTTTATCCTCTTGGGTGTACGAAGGTACATTTCTGGCCATCACCTTAAGAGCCAGCAACCCGAGCTTCCAAGACAGATGGTGGCTCCGTTAAAAACAACTGTGTGGGTACTGCAGTTGGCCAGCAGGAGGTAAAGAAGTTTCTACATGTCCACACACACACACACTCACACCCTTACTGGATCAGAGGAAGCAAACTGGAGCCGCTGCACTTTCTCCTTGACGTCAAACTCTTCATTCCCTGCTTGTGGGGGGAGGGGGGTATAGATAGCAGCATTTTGAAACATTGCATGCCTGCATGCGCATGTTTTTTTTTTTTAACTTAGATACTGATGATAATGTCCATTTTGAAACGAGAGAGAAAGATTAGGCGGGTGATTTCAGCTGAAGAAGACTGACTTCCTGCCACCGCCGCCCAAAGAGGCAAAGCTCGGCCTCTTGTGTGTAGAAAGAGACAGGCCAGGACAGAGCGGGTCCAGCGCAAGATGGGAGGGACACAGTTTTTGTGGCGTTTCCCATAAGAAACGAAGGCCTGATAGTGCAGGTATGTGAGTTATCGTCATGATTAGAGCAGACAATTCTGGGAACTCGAACCAAAATGCCAGGGATGCTTGGAGATGACACAACTAACCTTTGCCGTCGCGCCCCCCCCCACGCCAATATTTAACGCTGAGTGGAAGCTTTACTAAAAGGAGGGGGAGGGTGAGAGGCCCTAAGGTCTCTAGTGCAAATTAAAAGAATTATGTACAAGGGCCCAGACAAGGAAAGGAGTCACCTGATCAAACTCGACAGCTTCTTGCGTCAACAGCTCAAACTTCCATGGGACACAAGAACCTCCTCCCGGGTAAGAGGCCCTCTGCAGTCACACATGCACACAGGATCAACATGCAAGAGAATGCTCGGCCCAGCTGGTAAGTCTTCCTGTTCTCCACCGCTGCCAACCAGACGTACCATAAGGCTATAAGCAGGGCTTGGAGGCTAACTGCTGCCCCAGTTGTTGCGCCCCCTCCTCCCCACAGTATTCAAAGTTATACTGCCTCTAAACATGGAGTTTTGGTTTAGCAATCGTGGCTAATACCATGGAGAGACTTATCTTCCGTATGTTTGCCTACACACACCCCCCCCCCCCAAGATATCCAGTGTAGTGACAAATGGCTCAAATTGCAGCAAGGCGTTCTGTTACACTGTGCGCTGGTGTTGAGTCTCTGGGCCCTGCCTACCTCGCAGGGTGCCTGCTGTGAGGAGGGGAGGGCGATTGTGGACTGCTTTGAGACTCCTTTGGGTAGAGAAAAGCAGGGTATAAAACCCAGCTCTTCTTCTTCTAAGGGGGTTGGGCCTTCGGTATCACAAATTAATTTGCCAGAAATGAAGGACGAATGAATCGGGGAGAAATGGTTAGAGGGTTTTATGAAACCCACGCAGAGTGTATAAGTAACGTGGATGGAGGAAGCTATTTCTCCTTCTCCGGTAATCTTAGATCTTGACTTGTGTACCACCGCATCCACGATCCAGAGATTCATTAACGTGAATGAGTACATGCTTCTTTGGCCTTCAGTCTATGACCCATTCACATCACTAGGTCCCCCCCGCACGCCCCTTTTCCTGAGAGCAAGATTTATTTTTAAAAGTCTCCTCCACCCTCTTCTTGAATCCCATGCTTAATTTTCTAAACCTGTATCCCATCAACCTTTTACGAGCACCAAACCAGCACAAGTGTTTCTGGGGTGGGAAGTGATCCAAATAAACAAGGAGACACAATTTAAAATCCAGTATTAGGGCTTTGCTGTCTGTTTGTTTGTTTGTTTCAGCAGCCAACTTAAGGTCACCCCACAGGATTTCCAAGCAATGCTCCCTCTAAGCTACCGGCATTAAAGTTGTGAGCAAGCCAGTTGGCTACTGCACCCATTAGTTTGCTCTGGAGCCACTGTTCCCGAGCCAAGACAAAAATGTGTGAGCTGGAGGCTGAAAAATGGTGAGTTAGCTTGCACTAACTCAGCCTAGAGTGAAAACACTGTTTTCAAGGCACGATACGTTCATAACATAACATAAATATTTATTACGGTCAGAGACCCATCAAGCAGCATACAGGCTCAAAATACAGACCTGGGTTACCAACATTACGGGGGAGAAATGTCGTAAGAAGAATTAAAGAGGTGCTTGCGCTTTGAAAATGCAATAAAAAGAAATTTGGCAACCTTCCTTGATATTTCGATGGATTTGTCCTCCAATAGGTATTTCAACACAAGTTCCTCGGAGTGGATTACTAGTTGTCCTTGGCACCTAAATGACCTTAATACAGGTGTAATCAAAAGAGCTCTTTCTTCGGCATAGTAAGCACAATGAAATAAAATATGAGGAAGGGTCTCAATTGACTCGGAGGGGCATGAACAAAGTCTCAAATGCCTGGCACGATACGTTCAGATGTGGTTGCCAGGGCCTATCTCTGAATAACAACCCTGGACTTCCTTCACGGCCTCTCATCCAAGGATGAACCAAGGCTGACTGTGCTTAACTTCCAAGATCTGGAGAGACCAGGCTAGCCTAGGCTACGGTCAGGGCTAAATATTAGACGGGGACGGTAAAATGTAGCAAAAAGGAAACACAAAGAGAAAATAGACTCCAACTTCCCCATAGAAGCCTTAAAGGATGCTTTCCAGAGGAAATGAGTAAGCCACTTGTTATGAAGTAATAAATCACGACACTCAGGAAGGGCCATTGTCTGCTATGTATTTTTAATCAGAGAACACCCATGTGGCTGGCACCGAGTTCCAAAGGCAGGCTGATGAGCCCAGACACTTGAGGATCCAGGGTGGGCAGAAGGCAATTTTGTCTGCAGCAGCCGGGAAGCAAAATATTACGGGCAGCACTGAAAGAGCAGGAAGAGCAAACATACCGCCTATTTAAAAAGGGGTGGGGGCATAAAACCTTTGCATAAATGTTAGAGTTATGTCTGCTATTTTTAAAAAATAAAAACACCTACTTTGTGTCTAAAAACCTTGTTTTTAAGGAGGAACTTTTTATATTCGGGATTGTCTTCCTCGGGGGGGTGAATATGGTATGGCCAAGCAGCTCCACAAAGATTAACAATATTTCACTGCTCCACAAAGCATCTTTCTCTGCCTGGATTCCCAAGGCTGGACTGCGCGTCACGGCAAAGACGGAGCGGTATCGTCTCTGGCACACCTGCTTGCATGGTGGGTTCTCTGCCCGAAAAGAACGATTCGAAGGTAAACTGCACACAAGATCAGGGGGCGGCTATCCAGAGATCACACAGAGGCTGAGCCACCACGAGGAATGCCAAAATGTTTTGTTCATATCGATTTGCTGGCTCTCTTTACACATAGAGCTGCCTCCTATGGAGTCAGAGTAGATGATAATGACCTCAATAACTCCCTGGTCTGACTGGCAATTGCACTCCAGGATCTCAGGCACTCGCTGGCTGATCTATTTTACTGGGATCTTCTGCATGCAAAGCCGATGCTCTACCACTGAGCGATGACTCCACCCTCAAGTTCTCAAGGGGAAACCCTACCTCCCCACATACACACAGAGAAATGCAGATAAACTGCAAACTTTACATGATTTATTACTGTGGAAAGGGATGATTTGCTAGGTGTCGGTAACACTCAGCCAGATTAGCAAGACCAAGGACTCCACGCCCATTCCAACTAGCTTACTGTAACTCGAGAATGGTCACTGTATTGTTCTTGATTGGAATTTAACTTTATGTAATTATGTTTCAAAGTTAAATTCCAATCAAGAACAATACAGTGACCATTCTCGAGTTACAGTAACTGGAATTTAACTTTATGTAATTATGTTTCAGGAGCTGCTGTGGCTCAAGTGGTTAAGACGCTGAACTGCAGGCTGTGGAAGGTCAGTAGTTCAGCAGTTCGAGACCCATGAGTGCCGTATGATGGGGTGAGCTCCCGTCTCTAGTTCCAGCTCCTGCCAACCTAGCAGTTCGAAAGCAAGAAATTGCAAGTAGATAAATAGGTACCACTTCAGTGGGAAGGTAACAGCGTTCTGTGCACCTTGGTGTTTAGTCATGCCAGCCACATGACCACGGAAACGTCTTCGGACAGCGCTGGCTCTTCGGCTTAGAAACGGAGATGAGCACCGCAACCCTAGAGTCGGATACGACTGGCTTTCGAGCAAGGGAACCTTTACCTTTACCTAATTATGTTTCACCCAGCACTTTTCCTCTGTGTCATGGCCCCCTTGATGCTGCTATTTGCTTAATTTTTTTTTTTTAATGCCTCCAATCCCTAGCTGACAGGGGTAGGTTGTTGGTACCTCTGACCCAGACATCCTCATCAGCTGGAAGGGGGTGTGACTCAAGAGGGCCTTGCCGAAGCAGAGGAAAGCGCTGGCCTGAACAGAACAGGTCTGCGGGACCAGATCTTAGCCCAGCGAGGGCCCTGACAGTTCTCTGCTACAGGCCCTGCCTTGCAGAGTGACGGTTCCCAGGATTTCTGGAGAAAAGAGGAAGTCTATTTAAAGCAGCTTAACCCCGTAGCAAAGATCAGGCCTTAAGACAGCCCTCAGCCAGGGAGCATCCTATTGGGCCATATTCAGTCTGTGAAATAACCTAACCCCGGAGGAGCTTAGAGAACTTTTGCGGGGGGGGGGGGGGGGGTGAAAGGGATAGCCCACCACGTTTAGCATTTCTGAGAAAAGGGCTGGGGCATGTGGGACATCCATTTCCACATATCTCTGAGCCTCTGCACTCAGGAATGTGAGAAAATCTACATCTTCAGGCCTGGGTGGGTGTGATGAGATTAGCCGTAGCACAAACACAAGCAGAGCAACTGAAGTTCTAGTTCCTTCTTGTGTAACATTCAAGCCTTTAACCCGGGGTGGAGAGGGAACTTCTGCTGATCCAACAGACAGATGGGGCAGATTCTCGGGGGGGGGGGGGGATGCTATTATACATCCGTGCTTACAGAAAGAGGCTCTGGTCTATTCTATGGCACTGCTACTTTCACTAGTAATTGACAGCCACATCTAGGGTGCTTATGAGAATACTGACTGGGGACTAACAGCAGTACATGTAACGATGTCAAGTGGTAAAATCATCATTATCAAGCCTGAATTCTCCCTAGAATCTAAAATCACTAAACGGAGGCGATCATACTTTGGTCACATTATGAGAAGAGAAGAGTCACTGGAAAAGTCAATAATGCCAGGAAAAGTTGATTTATTTATCGTATGGCAGAGTTACACACAGGAAGCACATAATAATATAAAACATGAAACCAAGTTGATACAATGGGCATGCAGACTGACTGGGCAATCCCCCTAAATACTAATATCTAGCTTTTAAATCCATTCAGTCACAGCTGGGGAGAGTTCAAAGAGCTCCGTCACATCTCCCTGGAAAGCAAGATGCTCACATTTCTGTGAGACATGGAAAATAGTTTGGCAGGCTGTACCACAATAGCATTCAGGTCCTGGTATTTTGCCCCTTTTAAACAACAGGTCTTCACAGCTGCCAAAGCTTGTTCACGTTCTATTAGCCGTCTTCCATACTTTATGGGGCAAGTCAAATCCTGAGGGCCTCTCACTGGTTTTCATCAGGTTATGGATATTGAGTGGAAGGCAGCAGGAAAAGAGGAAGAGCCAACAGGAGATGGATTGACTCAACCAAGGAAGCCATGACTATCAGTTTGCAAGACCTGAGCAAGGCAAGTCAAATCCTGAAGGTCTCTCATTGATGTTCAGGTTATGGATATTGGATGGAAGGCAGCAGGAAAAGAGGAAGAGCCAGCAGGAGATAGATTGACTCAACCAAGGAAGCCATGACTATCAGTTTGCAAGACCTGAGCAAGGCAAGTCAAATCCTGAAGATCTCTCATTGATGCTCATCAGGTTATGGATAATGGATGGAAGGGAGCAGGGAAAGAGGAAGAGCCAACAGGAGATGGATTGACTCAGCCAAGGAAGCCATGACTCTCAGTCTGCAAGACCTGAGCAAGGCGGTTAATGACAGGACATCTTGGAGAACATTAATTCATAGGGTCGCCATAAGTCGGAAGCAACTTGACGACATGTAACACACACATATGGCAAGCAAAAAGCTACCAAGCAAAGTGATTTTGGTTTGGTTCCTCAATGCCAAAAAATGGTTTAGCAACCAATCTTCTCGAGGTACTATCTTTGATACTAAAAAGATTCACTGCACAAGCTCTGACCGAGAAAGCGATAAGAGAGATTTGAAAATGGGAAGGGGAGGAGCAGAAGACAATGGTTGCCAGGTTTCCATTTGCATGACCTTGGGCGAGCCATAGTTCTGTCAGAGGTGTTCTTGAAAAGAGCAGTTTCTGTCAGAGCTCTCTCAGCCCCACCTACCTCATAGGGTGTCTGTTGTGGGGAGGGGAAGGGAAAGGAGTTTGTAAGCTGCTCTGAGACTCCGAGTGAAGGGCGGAGTAAAAATCCAATCTCCTTCTCTTCTTCTTCTTTGTAAGGCTAAGGGCCTCCCAACAGAGGTACAGCCAAGAGGTGATGAGACTGAAGAAAAATGAAGGAAACTGGGGTCACACAAGCCCAGGGGAGGCAGGAAGTGAGAGCAGGAAAGAGGACCCTGACAGACATTTCTCCCACAAGACGCTCGGAACCCGTGGGAGGATGTGGTCAGGGAACTCACTGACCCATCAGGCCTGAGGCCTCCGAGGGAGGCAGAGGGCCCCCGAATCATATGAGCCAATGTGTGCCTTTAAAAAATAAAAAGCAATAAAAATGATTCGCAACAGTCCTAAAATCCATAGTACAAAGAGAGAAAAGAGAGGATGCCAGACCCAAAACCCGGGCTCAAAAAGCAGAGGTTAACAACTGCTCGGACCCGTCTCATTTTCGGGTGACTTATTAGCTTGCAATTCAGCACCACCGCTTTGCTTTCACTGGAGAGGCTGTGGTCATCCTGTTGCTCAATCCACGCTGGCACCCTGCCCGCTTTTCAAGAGGAAATGCTTAATGTATAAGGCCAGACATAACAAATATCACAAACATACATAACTTCTTTTATTTATTTAGTTTTTTAATGTCAAGTAGAGACTGCATGGGCCTTTCGGATTCAACAGCACTGCAGAACGGGTGTCCCCCCCCTCCCCCGCTCCTTCAGGATATCTCCCCCTCCCCTCCCCTCCCAGAAGCAGCCAGCCCAGAATGTCGGCTTAATTTATCCTGCCGCATGATGCAACCGAGGCACACAGGCCGTATAAATCATGCCCCCGTAAAACACAGGCACCTCGACTTCAATGGCAGGGTTTAACCACTGGGCAGGAAAATGTCCAGGAAACCAGAGGGGCAAGCAGCACTGAAGACTAAAATACCTCTTTCCCAAAGCCAGATTTAGCCTAATGGGCCTTTGAGGTCCTGGAACGCAAGTTGCTACCGCTTGCATATGATGAGGTTCAGCTGAGGTGGAAGGCTAGCTACGCTTCTCTCCACAGGACCTTTTTTTGTGTAAGACCTTGCAGACCCTGTGATAAGACCACGCCCTGACAGACAGGAATTGCCTCCCCACCCACCCTCTCAGCCACGTATGCAAAAGTCATCTGATAAGGACATACAAACACCAAAATTTATCATACTGTGATTCCCCTCCCACCTCAACAATGGTTACTATGCGCCTCTGTCAGAGAAGAAGAAGAAGAAGAAGAGATTGGGTTTATACCCCGCCCTCCACTCAGAGTCTCAGGGTGGCTTACAAACTCCTCTCCCTTCCCCTCCCCACAACAGACACCCTGTGAGATAGGTGGGGCTGAGAGAGCTCTGACAGAAACTGCTGTTTTTCAAGAACAGCTCTGCCAGAACTATGGCTTGCCTAAAGTCATCCAGCCAGGTGCAAGTGGAGGAGTGGGGAATCAAACGCGGTTCTCCCAGAATAAGAGTCCGTGCACTTAACCACTACACCAAACAGAGGTCTCAGTGATTCAGGAGCCTGAGGAAAAGGCCAGGAGGGGGCTCAGATTACTGCTGCTGCACCCTCTACACACACGAGGGCCAAGCAAAGAGAGGGCCCTGCCCTTGGCGAGGGGGCTGGGGGTTGCCACCTCAGGAAGCCAGCTGCCTGAACCCCAGATAGGGTCAGCATGAACGGCGGCGGCAGCCTGTTGCTCTTCTCTCCCACCTCGGAAGGGACTGTGGGTAGCTGGGGACCCTCTAGGGGTTGCCACGCCTCCCCTGGCCACCACCGGGGGATGGAGGGGTAAGGTCACCAGATCCAAGCTGGGAAACTCCTGGAGATTTGGGGATGGAGCCTGGGGAGGACAGGGACCTCAGTGGGGTACAGTGCCCAAGAGTCCACCCTCCAAAGCATCCATTTTCTCCAGGGGAACTGATCTCTGTAGTCTGGAGATGATTCCCAGGTCCCACCTGGAGGCTGGCATCCCTAAGCCCCTCCCAGCGTGGGGTCCAGGGTAGCTGCCCCTGTTGTCCATTGGCTAGGCCTGCCCTAGCCTCTACGAGGATCAGAAGAGGTACAAAGTTACAGGGAGGGACTGCATGAGGAAACCGGGATTTTAGGATTTGTTACAACTTTAACGAAGGAACGATCATTGCAGCATTGGGCTGGCACTTCTGGGTCTCCCATTACACAGCTCGAAAGAAACGTATTGGCAGGTGATACGCCATGACCAGCAGGTCTCAGCACAGCTAAACCAGATGTGGCCGATGCTTCCTCCTATCGCTTTGGGAACTGTGGCTTGAGAAAGGTGCTCGGAATCTTCTCATCGCAGAACTAAAACCTCCACAGTGCTTTGCAGGGAAGCCATGACAAGCAAAAACAGCACAGATCGACAGAGCAGATGTGTACCACAAAAGGGGGGGGGGTGAGCGATTTCAGTCATTCCATTCTTGATTTCTGAAAGAAGACCAATTCGAGAACCACTGCCCTAATTTTTATATATACAACTTCATTCTTAATCATCGTTTCTCTAGATGGTATAGGAAGTGGCCACGGATGATTCAGTGAAAGGCACAGTCTGAGTCAGTCCCAAAACAGCTCACAGGCCGTTATGAAGACAAGTGTTGCTTCGATAGTGGCTTGGCTGTGCCCTGCAACTCAAACACCAGGCAGATGTGTAGTTACACACACGGAGGCATGCTAGACCGGATTCCACTGAGGATGACCACACTCGGCCCCAAACCCCACTTGCAGTTTATCTGAGCCCAAGTCAAGGGGTCCCTTCTATTCAAAAGGGCAAACCACAGTTCTCAGAGCTTGCCTTCCAAAAAACAAGACCGTTAACGCTGCTAAGAATTACTTGCAGAAACCCTCATTGTTTCGAAAAGGTTTGTGAAATGCTTCAGATTCCTGAGTTGTTAGAAAGTGGCATGCGAATAAAGGATTACTAATACCGCCCTCTTTGTAATTAACAATGGGGTGTTTTTTTTCGAAGCCATTCTCCGGAACTTTGAACAGAAGAAAGGCTCTGCCAGGTCAAACCCTCCTTCTCCCATCCAGTTCACCCTGGATCCTGTAGCTCCCAAGGAGGGGGGCGGGGAATTTGCAGTCATCACAATGTGCACGGATTGCAGACCATGATGATAATTACTGAACAAGACCACACATGCATCCAGAAAAAAAGGGGGGGGTCATCCTTGACCCACAGTATTTCTACCGTGCTGATGCCTCTTTGCAGAGAGCCACTTTCACTATTAAAGGTAAAGGTTCCCTTGCTCGAAAGCCAGTCAAATCCAACTCTGGGGTTGCAGTGCTCATTTCCGTTTCAAAGCTGAAGAGCCAGCGCTGTCCGAAGACGTTTCCGTGGTCATGTGGCCGGCATGACTAAACACCAAGGCGCACGGAACGCTGTTACCTTCCCACTGAAGTGGTACCTATTTATCTACTTGCAATTTCTTGCTTTCGAACTGCTAGGTTGGAAGGAGCTGGAACTAGAGACGGGAGCTCACTCTGTCATGCAGCACTCTCGGGTCTCGAACTGCTGAACTACTGACCTTCCACAGCCTGCAGTTCAGCGTCTTAACCACTTGAGCCACCACAGCTGATTTCACTATTACTGTCAACCAAAAGGGCCGCATTTACTTCCAACCCTGGCATGAGACCTGCACTTCTGGGAGCCCCACTGCTTGTATGTTCACCTGGGATGGCTTTTTCAAGATGAGAACCATCTGCCCACCAAAAGCCCTTCTGGGCACATTCCTAAAAACAGGCAGTTGCCCTATTGGGGAACAGTGCTCAGAAGAACCACAGGTGGCATGCCGAAGAGCCACACAGGGCTCCAGAGCCACAGAGTATGACTGCGACAAAGGTATTACTGCAAGAAGACGCAAGTTGGAGCGACCAAAGGAAGGAGGGTATGCGTGCTTTTAAAATTATCCCGACTGGAAACACCATATTCCTATTGCAAACCAAACTTGTGTATTATGTTATTAACTCTACCTTTTGGCTCCTGCTCTGGTACAAGTCTCAGCACACATACATGATGCCACGGCTGAGCACCTAGCTGCAGTGGTGTCTGCATTTGGACTCGCACTGCCTGAAGTGGGTGAAGCCACGCAGATCAGTCAGCCAGACAGAAACCGGCTCGTGAATACCACAGAAGCCTTGGCTTTCGTTGAAAAGGAGGGCTTTTCAGGCCACCTCTCTAAGGAGAAAATTACATGACTCGTACATCAAAGGCTGAAGAGAGTTCAGGAGGACATTAATTCCCACAGTGGATCCTGAACATATAGAAAGCTAATTTAAGCTTATCTATGGGGTTCCTGGCACAAGGCCGTTTGGGGTTGGTTCATCCATGATGGCTGCCACATCAGTTACTTGCATGCAAGAGAACAAAGTTTGAGTCCAGCGGCACCTTTAAGACCAACAGAGCTTAATTCTGGGTATAAGCTTTTGTGTGCATGCACACTTCTTCAGATACATTGGAACAGACATCCTCAAGCCTCACATATAGGTAGAGGGCAGGTGGTTGCCAGGAAGGGCTAGTTAAGAGTCAAAGATGCATAAGTAACTGGGCGATGGGTATAGCTAAGACTTTAATCCAGTCTTAGCTATACCTATAGCCCAGTTACATATACATCTTGACTCTAACCAGCCCTTCCTGGCAATTAACCCACACCACCCAAAGGTGTGAGGAAGTCCGTTTCAAAGTATCTAAAGTAGTGTGCATGGACACTTCTGCTTATACCCAGAATAAAACGTTGCTGGTCTTAAAGGTACCTCTGGACTCAAACTTTGTTCTGTTGCTTCAGATCAATGTGGCTACCCACCTGAATCTATTTCCATGCAAGACTGAGCCTGTACAACATGTTAATGCTTCACATTAGTTTTGATGTAATGTGTTCCAGTCGAGAAAGATGGAAGGAGGGGGGGAGATGGCACAGCAGTAGAGCCTCTGCTTGGCATGCCGGAGGTCCCAGGTTCGATCCCTGGCATCTCCAGTTAAAAGGATCAAGTAGGCGGTGATCTGAAAGACCCCTACCTGAGACCCTGGAGAGCCGCTGCCAGTCTGAGTAGAGAATACTGACCTTGATGGACCACTGCTCTGATTTGAGATAAGGCAGGTTAATGTGAAATATGCAGACTGGACCGAAGGATGTAAGAACATAAATAGAGCCCTGCTGGATCAGACCAGTGGTGCCTCTAGTCCAGTTAGGAGAGCCAGTTTGGTATAGTGGTTAGGAGTGCGGACTCTGATCTGGGAGAACCGGGCTTGATGCCTCACTTCTCCACATGCAGCTGCTGGTGTGACCTTGGGTCAGTCACAAGTTCTTTCAGAGCTGTTCTCTCAAGGACAGTTCTCGAAAGAGCTCTCTCAGCCCCACCTACCTCACAGGGTTTCTGTTGTGGGGACGGGAAGGGAAGGGGATTGTAAGCCACTCTGAGACTCCTTCGAGTAGTGAACGGCAGGGTATAAATCCAATCTCTTTCTTCTTCTCTCATCCTGTCTCACCCAGTGACCAATCCATTCCTCTGGAGGTCCCACAACTTAGAGGCTGATGCCTTCCCTTGACACTGGGATTCAGAGGTTGACTACTTCTAACTGTGGAGGTTCCCTTTAGTCTCCATGGCTGGTAACCACTGACAGACCTCTCCTCCTTACTTGAATCTCCTTTTAACTCTGTCTATGTCTGTGGCCATCACAACGTCCTCTGTTTCTACATTTTAATCACTCACGGTGTAAAGAAGTATTCCTGTTGCCCGTTCTGAATCTTGCTCAGCCCTGGCCCCAGTCTGGTGGAGCATACTTCTTATTGAGATCAGGGCCCTGCGAGACCTGTTATAGTTCCACAGGGTCTGCAAAATGGAGCCGTTCCGTCAAGCCTTTGGTTGAGGCAGCGGGCATCTACCAGCTGGCCTCCCTATCGCTGCTGCATGAGACCACGATGGCTCGGCACTGGCCCACTCATTTCCCGGCTGTAAGAACGGAAACCGAATATGCTACACTGCCCACTTTAAATGTTTTGAATGGGGTTTATTGTATTGATTTAATATCGTTATTTCTTATCTGATTGAATTATTTTAAGACTGTATTGAACTTATTGTTGTGAGCCGCCCTGGGCCCGCTTGCGGGAAGGGCGGGATATAAATCAAATAAATAAATAAATGCAGCAACCCAGGGAGGGAAGACAGACTGAATGAGCGGCTGGCCCAGGGTCACTCAGTGAGTTTCAGGACTGAGAGGGACTTTGTACCTGGCTCCAAGGCAAGTTCCTGATTTATTAGATGTTGCTGATTAAGCCACCTTGGGGGAAGTCATTAGCACGCACTCTCAAGTCCCTGTTTCCAAAACCGTTTGAGTGGGGGGGCGGATATGAACCTGGGTCTCCCCACCCCACCGTTCCACAGTCTCTGAATATCACTGTCTGCCAGCCTGACTCAACAGGAAAACCAGAACCCGAGCCTCACAAACGAGTCCGGTCGGTGCTGCTCTGTATTAAGCAGACAGCTGTACTATGGCAGCTACAGGTACAACTTTGCTCTTCTTTAAAACCCTAAGAAGCTAGAGTACCCTATATACAGGATTAAGGGTCACAAATTCTCTGGAGGGAAGACACTGTAACGCATGAATTGCTGCTGTAGCGCTGCAAGTATAACTTTGCTTCTCCCTCTCTTAGTAGTCCTTTAAAGCTACAAGATGCCCACACTGAGGCAGTCGTCCTGGGGGTTCCGGGTAACGCATCCTCTGGTGTGAAGACAGTGCACCACATGAGTAGCTGCTATAGCGCTGCAAGTATATTTCTGCTTCTCCCTCTCTTAGAATCCCTTTAAAGCTACAAGCAGCCAGCATTGAGGCAGTTAATAGTCAGGGTTAAGGGCAATGCATCCTCTGGAGCAAAGACAACAGGCCGGCCATCCAGGAGTCACTACTACAATTATGGCACACTTGTCAGCTCAGGGGAACACGTCCCAGATGAATACTTTGGTGGTTAGTTGCAATGCTGCAAAAGAGAAATGTCTCTCATCTCAAGGTGGGGAAAAGGGACATGGTATGTGGAAGATGCTGATGGAAGACATCAAATAGAATGTGACTTCTGGGTACAATCATACACCAGTGTTTGTTTGTTCCCCCCCACACACACACACATCAAGTCACTGCTAACTTACAGCAAGAGATATTCAGACGTGGTTTGCCACTGAAGAAGAGATTGGATTTATACCTTGTCCTTCACTCGGAGTCTCAGAGTGGCTTACAATCTCCTTTCCATTCCCCGCCCCACAACAGACACCCTGTGAGGTAGGTGGGGCCAAAAGAGATCTTTTGAGGAGAACAGCTCTGAAAGAACTTGTGACTGACCCAAGGTCACCCAGCTGGCTTCATGTGGAGGGAGTGAAGGAATTAAACCCGGTTCTCCCAGATTAGAGTCTGAGCTCCTAACCACTACACCAAACTGGCTCTCAATTCGTCTGCCTCTTGTGTCACAACCTTTAACTTCATTGGAGTTCTCCCATCCAAATACTAACCAGGGCTGACCCCTGCTTAGCTTCAGAGATCTGATAAGATCAAGCTAACCTGATACAAGTGCTCTCTGGTCCACAAACTGGGACGATGTACAGAAGACACACCATCATGTAACTCCTCCCCATCAGAGACGTTCTTTATAGAGGTCAACATGCCAAGTATTCTAAAATGTGTGATTTCTTTCCCCATCCCCTTTCCAATGCACTTAAACATGGTTCCAGTGCTTCAGGACAAAGAGGTCAATAGGTGAGAACCAGGGAGGACTGTGAGGGGCTCCAGAGGGATCTTTTGAGGCTGGGCAAGCGGGCATCAATGTGGCAAATGAGGTTCAATGCAGACAATTGCAAAGTAACACACATTGGAGTAAAAAATCCAAACTATAAACATATGTTTATGGGATCCGAACTGGTGGTAACTGACCAGAAGAAAGATCTTGGAGTAGAGGTATATAACTCACTGAAGATGTCAACTCAGCGTGAGACTGCAATAAAAAAGGCAAATGCTATGCTGAGAATTATTAGGAAGGGGACTGAAAATTAATCACTCAGTATCATAATCCCCCTGTATAAATCTATGGTGCAGCCTCATCTGGAATACTGTGTATATTTCTGGTCACCACACCTCAAAAAGAGATATCATAGTATTGGAAAAGGTACAGAAAAGGGCAACTAAAATGATTAAAGGGATGAAACACTTTCCCTTATGAAGAGGGGTTAAAGAGGTTAGGGCTCTTTAGCTTGGAGAAACGACAGTTGAGGGGTGATATGATAGAGGTTTACAAAATTGTGCATGGGATAGAGAAGGTAGAGAAAGAAGTACTTTTCTCCCTTTCTCACAGTACAAGAACTCCTGGTTCACTCAATGAAATTAATGAGCAGTAGGCCTAGAACAGATAAAAGGAAGTCCTTCTTCCCCCAAAATGTAATCAACACATGGAATTCACTGCTGCAGGAAGTGGTGGTGGCTACAAGCATAGAAAGCTTCAAGAAAGGATTGGATAAACATACAGAGCAGAGGTACATGAGTGACTATTAGCTGCAAGGTATAGATGGAACACTATGTCTGGGGCAGTGATGCTCTGAGTTCTTGGTGTTTGGGGGGCAACAGTAGGAGGGCTACTGGAGTTCTGGCCCTGCTGGTGGATCTCCTGATGGCAGCTGGGTTTTGGCCACTGTGTGACACAGAGTACTGGACTGGATGGGCCGTTGGCCTGATCCAACATGGCTTATCTTACGTTCTTATGCCCAGAATGACCCAATCTAGCTTTTAAATATTGGGGGGGGGTGTTTCCTGTTAAGTCACAGCTGACTTATGGTGACCCTGTAGGATTTTCAAGGCAAGAGACTTCAGAGGTGGTTTGCCATTGCCTGCCTCTGTGCTATGGCCCTGGTATCCCTTGGAGGTCTCCTATCCAAATACTAGCCAGGGTCAACCCTTCTTAGCTTCAGAGATCTGACGAGACTGGACTAGCCTGGGCTATTCAGGTCAGGGTCTTAGATGCTCTATGAGTCTTAAAAAGATAAAGAAAAAAGAAAAAAAACCCTGCATGGCTAACATCTTTGATGAGCTGAGATGCGTGTGGAGACCTTCAGGAGACCTGCCGGAAGCCGCAGGGCTCCAAGAAATAACCTACTTTCCATATTGCACAATGTCGACTATCAAAGCATACAGTGATAAGAGATACCATTAAAACACTTGAACAGAGAATGGTACCTTAGAGCACATGAAGCAATTGTCCTAGCTTAGGCGATAGGATCTAAAAGGATGAGGAACTTGCATGTGTCTGTGTGTATTTTCCTCCTTTTTCTGCTTTTACATACGCACACAAAAAGCCACATTTCTAGCTGTTATCACAGAGAAAAGAAAATCCCAAAAGTTTAAAACACAATACAGGGACGAGATAACCTGAGCAAGCAGTAATGAAATGAATAGAAATGAAAGGCCCGTTTACTTCAATGGGCCTTGTGCACAAGAACTCCCAGCTGGAAGGTGCCAGGAATTAAAAGCAAGTTCCCTAAATCTTGTAAAATCATTTTTTCCCCTCATAAAAGATACTAAAATATAAACGGTTTCTCATGCCTTTCAACTTAACCTCTTGAACTGGAGATCTGATCTGTCACCATTGAATGTGCACACAGGATATCTGGCCCAATTCAAGCTGTGCTGTAAACAACCACTTTGCTAGATATGTAAGGCCTGCCCGGGGACACTCACTGGGTTGCACAGAAAAGAAAAGAATCAAAACCTCACTTACTCCAATACCCCAATGTTTAACCATGGCACCACCCTCTGACTCTTGGAATCTGCAGCTCACTACACACCTCAAATTAAGGTGGCCAGTCTCAATCGGAACCACAGTTACCGTTTTCAAAAAAGATCTGTAAAGCTACTTATGAGTACTCCAAGCGAGTGTGATGTGATGGCCAGGGCCTGGAATACAGGCACTGCTTCACAGTGGATTGCATGGAGGGCTGGTCCTCGAAGCTGTTCAAACAAATTACAAAGATGGCCTGACTCCAATGGTAACAAGAGAAAGAAATTTTACTTGCAGAAAATAGAAGCATTATCTTACATGACATATTCAGGGAGGCACATTAACTTATTGTGAACAGATTAACTTAAAAAGGGTTAACCTGCTACAGCTCCACGCCCAGTTAAGAGAAGAAAAGAAGTCCTATATAAGATGGAAAACAGAAGGCAGGCAATGGCCAAAGAGCTTCAACATCTAACCGATGACAGGGTGGGGCCAAGTGTACCCCAGAAAGAGCGAATTCTCTTAACACTTTCCCTCCCAGAGCCTCTTGCATGCAGGTAAACAATATCAAACATGCTCAACTCTCAAAAAAGGTGCCGGTATCTACATAGGAGAGAGGGTGGAGGGTTCACTTTCATTGGGGAAATGACTACCGAAGATCTGCATCTCCACCCCAAGCCAACCGCCCCACCATCCAGTGCCGAACCTGAACACAGCCTAGCACAAACAGGTCGTGAAACTTCCATTTATTTTGTCTGCTGTGCTGGACACTTCTTAAACAGTGGGAGCTAAATATTTATAAAAGGGTAGCTGCTTGTTTAATTTCCTCTCTCTGGGCTCGCCAAGCTCAGCGGGGGAACGGTCCTGAAATGACAAGTGATTACAGCACCCAGCGGGGGATACACAACAGATGGGAGGCTGCTGCGAAACCTTCCAATTCAGGTTATTTTCTGCAATGCTGTGAGAAATTGTGTTCTACTATGCGCGTGCTCTTCCTCTTACTTTAGCCGCCCCCCGCCCTTTACTTTGCAAGGTGCTTCTGCTCGCCAGGGGAAACACGTCTATTCATTGAGGAAAACGATTTTTGTTTGTAATACCTTGCGTTTCATCCTGAATTCCCAAAGCAGAGAGATCAGAGGAGCTGAGACCGAACGCAATGACCCAACCGGGGTTGCGCTGAGCCACAGAGACTTAGACAGAAACCCCCGAAGAGTAGCACGGAAAGGAGAGGAATGTTTGCCGGGGGTCTGCTTTGTGAATTTCCAACAGTGAGACCACAAGCCTACCATGTTCCTTTCACCCAAGAAGAAAAGGTAATGCTATTGCCCATCAGAGATGGGTAGTTTACCGCTGCCCCTTAGATCCTTTTCATAAAGCGCTGGATGAACACATGAAGCTAACTCGTCCAAATCTGGTCCACTGGTACACCAAGGTCTACAATGTGTATTCTGACCAGCAACAGATTTCCAGGGTGTTGGGGCGAGTTATATTACTTACTACCGGATCCTGGTAGCCCTTCTTGCATGCAAAAAAAGGAGACAATGTATCAGTGCGGGGCCCAGGAAAGGGCCTAAGGAAAATTAACCACAGACATCAAAAGAAGGGAACAGAGTGAACAGTAAGGAGAAGTAGAACCATAGAATCACAGAGTTGGAAGGGGGCCACAAAGGCCATCTAGTCCAACCCCCTGCCCAATGCAGGATCAGCCTGGAGCATCCCTGACAAATGTTTATCCAGCTGCTGCTTAAAGACTTCCAAGGAGGGGGAGCTCACCACACCTCCCTAGGCAGCTGATTCCACGGTTGCACAACTCTGACCAGTGTTCCCTCTAAGCTGAGTTAGTGCGAGCTCACAGTTTTTTAGCCTCCGGCTCACACATTTTTGTCTTAGCTCAGGAAGGAGGGCTCCGGAGCAGACTAATTTATACAGTAGCCAAACTGCTCGCTCACAACTTTAATGTCAGTTGCTCACAAAGTAGAATCTTTACTCACAGGACTCCCCAGCTTAGAGGGAGCATTGACTCTGACAGTCAAATCCAGCCGGTCCCTTCCAGCCATTAATTTAAACCCATGATTGCATGTCCTCTCCTCTGCTGCTCCCTGCCCTCCTCCAAGTGACAGCCCTTCAAATACTTCAAGGGAGCCATCATGCCCGCCCCCCTCAGCCTCCTCTTCCCCAGACTAAACATTCCCAACACCCTCAGCCTTTCCTCGCAGGGCTCGGTCTCCAGGCCCCCGATCATCCTCATCGCTCTCCTCTGCACCCACTTCATTCTGTCCACATCCTTGGAAGTTGCCAAAGAATGAATGACAGGATCCAAAACTTCCTATTCCCCCAGTATCAGTTACCAAACAGGACAGTGGATGACTACCCCACTCTTTCTCCTCCTGTAATTCATATCGGCCCCTGTAATTCAGACAAGCTTCTCAGTCATACGCAGGGCTGGCTCTTAGAAATGTGCTCTTGGCCCCTGTAATCTGGATTCTTTTTTTTCTTTCCTTTTTTTTTTTGGCCAGCCTTGTATTGTCTGTGTGCATCCGTTTACACACAGACACACATTAGCGTGTATACTTTACACAACACACAAAAAGTCAAACGACCCCACTAAAGGAGATTAAAGGGAATGCTAAACCACATAGGATGCCTGAAATAATGACAGCAGCTTTCATCAGCCTAAACCAAAATTGGCCAAGACACACAGAGTCTCTGATCTTCCGCACAGCAAAAGCTGCTTATTAGAGAGATGCCTTAAAAAAAAAAAAAGTAAACCAACTTCAGCAGAAACAGGAGAAGCCAAAGCTTTCAAAAATTCCCTTTGCTCTCCAGGGATAAATGGGTGACGCTGTCTTATTTTTTTCCCCTTCAGAAACACATGTTCTGGCCTTCATTTTTATTTATTTTTTTAAATACCCGAAGTGCATATCTGAGCACAATGACCATCGGTCGGCAGAATGCTGAGTAATAGGCTATAACGAGAAGGAGAGTGCCCTGGCCTCGGCCTTCGGTTCAGACAGCGGCTTTGAAACCCAGCCACTGTCTGGAACAAAGCACTGCCAAAAGACAGCCTTAACCAGAAGTGTGACTGCGCAGCCCAATGACCAATTACACTTTGGGAAACCACAAGTGACCTCTTCAAACGTTACCCACCCATTTTAACTCCATATCCGGCAGCATTCCCACCAGCTGGCCAAAGGGGTGTTGAACACAGGAAGCGGCCTTATACTGAGCCAGAACACTGGTTCATCTTGCTCAATATTGGCCGTGCGGACTAGCAGTGGCTCTCTGGGGTAAAACCTAGCACCTCCTAATCCGGGGATCGAACCTGGGACTTCCTGCATGCAAAGTAGGGGCTCTAGCACTGAGCCACAGCCCTCCGTTTGTCCAACAGTTCCCGGGGGGGGGGGCGGACTTTACTGTGCTTGAAATTTTGGATGGCATTCACTTGTCATGGTGCAGGCAGGCCATGGCAAATTTTCTTTAGCTCTCGAACACAGCCCCAGATATTTAGAAGCCAGTCTCATTTCAGTCTTTGGGGTTCTGTATTGTAACACTGTTAATACTAGGTACCAGAATTAAATTCCCGGATGCCTTGGTGAACTGGTGCCTGGGATTCGTCGAGATCTTCAGAACTTGAGAGCCAGTTTGGTGTAGTGGTTAAGAGCGGTGGGCTCTAATCCGGAGAACTGGGTTTGATTCCCCATTCCGCATAAAGCCACCTGGGTGACCTTGGGCCAGCCACAGCTCTTTCAGAACTCTCTCAGCCCCACCTACCTCACAAGGTGTCTGTTGTGGGGAGAGGAAGGGAAGGCGATTGTAAGCTGCTCCGAGATGCCTTTGGGTAGTGAAGGGCAAGGTATAGACCCAATTCTTCTTCTTCCTCTTCCTCCTCCTCCAGGATTATTGCAAACCAGGAGATGGGCAGAAGGAGTGAGTAGGCAGAGAAAGTGCCAGTGTGAGCCAAATTGCTCCTGAAAGAAAGTCGGTTTTTCAGTCATTCAACCTCGCCACGTCCATGGGCGTGAATCCCAGTTCAGCACCCATCAGCAAATCCTAGTTGCCAGATGGCCCGACATTTCGATGCTACAGCTTACTGCAACCAGACAAAACTGGGGTGATGCCGGCAGGGAAAGGTGATGGTTTGGAAGAGTCTGAGACTATGGTAAAACTGAGCGTTTTCTTTATTTACTAAAATATGTATATCCTGGTTTTTGCCAAAGCCCCAAAGCAGTTATTATGGACTGAGTTGCTATGATGCCCCCACCACCACCACTGAAACACTTTAGTTAGTTATAAAGTGTTTTTGTTTGTTTGTTTTACACTGCTGTCAGTGGTACTGGGGGAATTGAAAGGTGAGATGTAAATCTTTTAGATAAATCCATGCATAATAAATATGCTTCAGATGCACATGCATCAGGATACAGCGTTTTGGTATGAATGTTGAAAGGGAACCCTATAATAAGCAACAGTTATTCCAAAAGTGAGAAGAAGTTTTAAAATATTTGAGGATTCATTAAATCGGGGGGGGGGAGTAGAAACAGCTGAGTGAACAGCTCACGATGAGTCGGCAGAGGCAAAGCTACATCAACTGTTAAAAATTCAACAACTTCCACGCAGAGGGCAAATTCCACAAGCCGGGGTGCAGGGCTCAACAATGAGAGCTAAAATTCCAGCACAGAGGAAGTGATAAAGTCGCCGCGATAAAACAGATTCCAACGGATGTACAGTAGCATCCTAACCAAGATGGAATTTCCTTCGCTAGCCCTGTAATAACAGAATCATTCGCGCTGTACAGATTACAGTCGGGGGGGGGGGAATCCTCTCTAACCTTTAAAGAAAGAGAGAATTCTTCCTCATTTTTCCCCCTATTGTGTGGGACACAGTGCCAGAACAGCTGGCTCACAACAATTTGGAATGTACCTTCTCAGAGCGGGGGGGGGGGAAGAATCAACTCAAAAGGAATGACTGTGAACATTCATCGTTTACGTTCTCACATACACGCTCTACAAAATAAAACTGAATGCAGCCGCCAAGGAGCCCAGAATTTGTGGTTCTCCGTTCCTTTGTTTTGTTTTTTCCTCTTCAAAACCATTAGTTTGGGGAGGGGGATCCCCCACTTTCTGTGGGCTTCTGCCCGCTGCCAGCCAGCTACAGGATATCCCCCTCCCCCCCCGAGCAATGTCGGGCAATGTGCCAACATCACCGGGAAGAGACGTAGGCGTGTTGGTGACGTCAGGGGGTGGGGTGGGACACTCTGGTTTTGTGCGAAACGCTGTGGTTTGAGGGCAATATTACCATAGAGTTTTGCCACAAAACCAAAGCATCGCCCCTGACGTGCCCAGATCACTTCTGGGTGACAGGATGTCGGGGGGCAACGCTTCTGGCTCCCAGAGTGTGTCCCCCCGTTGGCATCTCAAAGAGACCTGGCAACCCTAAAAACCACTCTGAGACGTGTGCCAGGCAGAGAACGTCTGCCACAAGGTCACACAGATCGCTCCATGACCGAGTGGGGATTTGAACCTAGGTACCCTGCCATCTTGCTCTGGTGCGCTGACCACAACAGCACGCCAGCCTTAATCCTGGATTTCGTAAGAGTTGCCAGGCCTCTCACCAATTGCCTCCTGTGGCCACCCCTGCTCCTTGTCACCACTGCTGTTTCCAAAGGCACAGCTCTGTACCCTCACTGCCTCTATGGTTGCCAAGCTCCAGGTGGGGCCTGGAGTTCTCCCAGAATTACAGCTGATTTCCTAACAACAGGAGAAAATGACAGTTTCCCCTAGGAGAAAATGACAGCTTCAGAGGCCAGACTCTATGGCATCCCACAGATTCCAGATGAAATCCCTACCCAAATACCCCCTCCACAGGGCTATTTTTGGGCAGGAACGCACAGGAACGGAGTTCCGGCTGGCTCCTGAGTTGGCCACACCCAGCAGGAACTAATTAGCATAATAGGCCACACCCAATAGCAGAAACTCATTAGGATTGGCTACATTTGGGGTGTGTGGCCTAACATGCTACAAAAAAAGCCCTGGGTTTTGACAACAAATAAGGTGAACAGAATAAGAACCAAAAGGTGGGTGTGGCTGGATGACTACACTCCTGGTAACATGAGGTGTGGCCTAACATGCTAATGAGCTGTGCTGTCAGGGGTGTGGCCTAATATGCTCATTAGTTTCTGCTGTTGGTGTGGCCTATTATGCTAATGAGTGCCTGCTGTGCTTTTTCTACAAAAAAAAGCCCTGCCCCTTCACAGGCACCACCCCCAAATCTCCAGGAATTTTCCAGCCTGGAGTTGGCAACTCTGGCCTCTGCCCAGCACCCACCCTCCTTATCCTTTTGTTTTCATCCAGCTGAATATCTAAGCTCAACATTGATAACTCCAAGCTCCGGATGAACTCCAGATTTCACAGAGCTATGACGACACACCCATAGCAATGAGATGAGATAGTACCAACCAGGCAGCTGAACTGCCTTGTAAAAGAACAACAATGCCACGGTTGTGGTCAGCGACTGATGAAACAACACCCACAAGCAAGATTGGGCCACAAGTCCATCACCTGTATGGAGTTTCCATTTGCTTGGTGCTAGAGATGTGAAAGCCAAGGAAAAGATCGGAAACGTTCAAAATGGGGTTTTTTTCCAATTCTTCCAACAGAAATGCACTGGAAAAATATTTTCCTTGTAAATGAGTGGAATGCTTTTAAGACAAGTCTTTTACTCATTCAAAATGTGTAATGTGACAATTTTTATGTAAAGCAATATTCACCTTACACAATGAACATTAGTGTGTGTGCATATATATTTCAATGTACAACATTTTCAAGGATATGCTTATTAACTTCCCAAAAGTACTCACATTTAATGTGTTTCGATAATAATACATTATTAAAGAGCTGAGTGTTCTCAATATGATAAAGCTCAACTTGATATTCAAATATGCTGTTTTGAGGCTGTTTCGGTGCAAATAACGTACTTTTTTTGCATCGTTAAAGTGGTAAAATGTGTTGAGGTTAGATAGTAAGCACGGCGTGTGTTTTATTTTCCCCTGAAATGTCAGGTTTTTTCCTTCCCCAAAGAAAGAAACAGAAACAAACTGAGTTTCGTCCACAGATTCAGAATCTCCAGAAATGTTACATCTCATCCGTCTGTGTGTGTGTGTGTGTGTGAGAAAAGTGCCATCAAGTTGCAGACAGCAACCCCATAGGGTTTTCAGCAAAAGAGACTAGCAGAGGTGGCTTGCCATTGCCTGACTCTGCTTACCCTCTCTGGACCTCCATGCTGGTCTCCCTTCCAAATATTAACCAAGGCCGACCTTGCTTAGTTTCCAAGATCTGATGAGCGCTGGCTAGCCTGGGCCATCCAAGTCAGGGCCTCTGGTCAAAAACAGCTGACATGAGAATAACTAGAGTTGGGGGGGGGGATCCACCCTGGCTTATTGAACACCAACACAATTTTAAGTGGATGTTTACTTGGGGCTTTTGCAAATAAGAACTAAAGACAAATGTCCAAATTGCCAACTGAGCTTTGCAATGAATCGAGGCGTTGCCTTTACTGCTGTTCGCCAGCAAAACTTGTTTACTCACAACCCAAGTTCCACCAAGTTCAGTGGGCCTTACTCCCGTGTAAGTTAGCGCGCACAGCAGAATTTGGAAGGATCAACCAACCAACCTGCCGTTTTCGTGTTCCGCTGTGCTGGGTACCAGGGGGTTTCCACCTTCACTTCAAGCAAGCTGTGGCTGTTACCCATCATCACACGAACATTTCTGCACTGAGCCAACATTTCCTGCTTCCCATCCCTCTGTGCGCCGAGGTGAAATATTGACTCTAGTGTGCATCCGGTGTCCTATACCGTTCCCCTAATCCTAAAATAAATCAAGTCAGTGGAAGTAAAAAGAGCTTGTAAGGTGTATTCATCCAGGGTACAGGGAGCTCCAGTCTGGAAGAATGCCAAACTCCTATGCAAACTTTCGAGTAAAAGCCTTTAAGCTTCCCAGTGAGCCTCCACAAGAGTAACCCGAGCCCGGTGGGGGTGGGGGTGGTGGAATGAATGATGCCACTACATGCAAACCTGCCAGTCTCAGAAGAAAACAGGGTAGCTGGAACCAGACAACAAACAGGTACACAGACAGCGTCTTAGACGGGAACGCGGAAAAGCCTGCAGGATTTTGTGGCTGCCACCAGGTTGTGCGATAGACTGGGCACTCGGATGGTGCCACTTAAATGATATCCACTAGTACCCTCAGATTTAGGGAAGTTCTTCCCTCCTATAATAGGAATCCACCAATGGCAACCATACATTCATTTCTGTTTACCAATAAGAAAAACTTATGGTACATTTATTTACTTCTGTTGTTGTTGTTGTTGTTGTTTAAATTTCTGAATCACCCAGTCCCTGAGTACACAAGGCTCTGGGTGATTTACAAAAGTTAAAAGCAATATAAAATTACACATTAAAATCAGCAATCAATTAGTCCTGATTTAACAGTCTCCAGATGGCGTCCATAATTTAATCCAAATCCTACTCTGGGCTGTCCTTCTATAACCTGCCTTTCTCCCCCACAGGAACCCCAAGGCGGCTTATATCCTTCTCATCTCCTTCATATTACCCTCACAACAACCCTGTGAGGTAGGTTAGGTTGAGAGTCTGTGAGAGCCAGTTCGGTGTAGCGGTTAGGAGTGTGGACTCCAATCTGGGAGAACCGGGTTTGAGTCCCCGCTCCTACATGCACATGTGTACTTGTTTGTAAGAAAGAGCCAACGCGCATTCAGCTGTACAAATGAAACTGGGGGCCATTACCTGACAAATCTGGGATTTGAATCACATGTTCAACTGTACACATGAATATTAGCACACGTACAAAGAAAAATCAAGTGCGCAGGGTACACAGATTGTGCATGTGTTCAATGTAACTTGTGAACCGAGCAAGAATGAGCCTCTTCCAACCTGGCACCAGGCACAGTGTCTTATTCCAGGGGGCAGACTCAATGTAACTGGGTGGGGCGAGGAGGTTGCTGTAACACACACCTAAGCGTAACACCTGCTCTTCACCTGTAAAGTCTCTCATTGCCTGATGGGTACCAAAGAGGCTTGTTTTACTCTGCTACCATGGAACATGGAGGGAGAATGCAGAGCCTCACTTGGCTACTAGAAAAAGTGACTGGCTACCAATCTACAGGCTGTTCAAGGTCTTTGGAGAGCAATCCCTCCACTCAAAAGGATGCCCACTGGTGCTGGAACAGAACACTCTTATCATTTCTCAAGCTCTGTAACATCGCCCCTTCCCAGTGTGGAGTTGCGCATCACCCTCTGTGGATACATAGTGTGACCATTCAACCTGGGGGGGTTGCATTTGTGGGACACCACCGTACTAGGGGGAATTGATGTGAGCAAAGAGGACAGCAGGAAGAGAAAATACACAGTCCCCTTGCTTGTGACCTTAACCACGGCCAAAAGATCAGGAACATTTCCTCTGTATCGAGGGGAGGGAGGCTGAACTTGCGTGAGAGACACAACCTCCCACAACCTTAACGAAACTTAAAAGCGATCTGTGTTATCTGGGAAAATCACACACATACCTGGCAAATTACCTTGAACTCTTTGGGAAAAGAACAGCAAATCTCATGTTCAGTTCTTGCAACAATTGGCGTGAATGAAACCAGGTAAGAAAACATATCCCGTAACGATGAGAAAATAATCCACCTTCAGCACCAAAAATAGTATCTCGATGTGCAGATCTTGGGGGAGGAGGAGAGTACGGGAACGGCCAAATATTTCCCCCCCCTTTCCTCCAAAGGCATTTTATCCATGTTGACATTCTTCAGAATCTTTGGGCGGCTTGTTAAATCCCACAGCCTTGGATATCCTTGAACGGAGGGAACGGAGGCTCCACGATTGAACCGGTCAAGAAATAGAGACCTTGAAGGAAGGAAGAAACAAGAGGAGGTTGTTACAAGGGACAGACATCCACGTGAAAGGAGGAGTAAAATGCAAACAGACTTCACATGCAAGACAAAACTAACTTTCCCATTTTCCCGCAGCCACTGAAGGGGGGAGGAGGGAGCTGACCTCTCTGTAGGAGGCCAAGGTGCATTTTCTATGCAGGACAGTGGGGAGACGAGAGACAAGGTAAACTCAAGAGCAAAGGTTGAAAGGGCTTCTTCATCAGTATGTCAGGTCCTTTTAAAATTACTTTGCTGCCCCGGGGACAGCCATCAAAGGGGAGGAGTGGGAGGGGGGAAATCCAATGCACATCACAAGCACATCTGGCCGGCAGTGCTTCTCCACATTTTCTGTTCCAAAGCCAGCATCCAGATATACTGCAGACAGGAATACACCAATGGAAAAGCAAGAAGTGAGTAGAAGAAGAGATTGGATGTATTCCCCACCCCTTTCCCTTTCCCTCCTTTCCCTTCCTCTCCCCACAACAGACACCCTTGTGAGATTGATGGGGCAGAGAGAGCTGTTTTGAGAACTGCTCATGAGAGAACAGCTCTGAAAGAACTTGTAACTGTCCCAAGGTCACACCAGCAGCTGCCTGTGGAGGAGTGGGGAATCAAACCCGGTTCTTCCAGATTAGAGTCCATGCTCCTAACCACTACACCAAACTGGCTCTCCACTACACCAAACTGTGCAGGCCACTTCATACAAATGTATCACATCTGCTTCTGGTGTGTATCCAAGTAAACCAACAGAAGGAAATGAACCCAAATCCATCTTTAGTTAGATAGGTTACCACATTCCAATACATTTTTATTCTGTGCTTTCATACCAGGAGATCATATAATAGCACAGATATTTATTTATTTGATTTATATACCGTCCTCCCTGCGAATGGGCTCAAGCCGGTTTACAACCATTTTTAAGGTAATAACATTAAGACAACCATTAAAAACAACTTAAAAGCAATCAATCCTTAAAACACCATGCGACAGTTAGCTCCGACATCAACCAGCTTACTTTGAAATTCAGCCGTGCCCCAATATCGGGGTCCAGGCCACTGGAGGGGAGACAGCCAGGAGGGAAGTTCAGGCTGACAACCACACTGAGAGGTGGTTTGGGCTGAGAGGGAGCAACCGGCCCTGAAGATGGGCAGCATAATGTGTCGTTTGACCATTGAGGTCTCTACTCCAGCTACGGTTGCCAACCTGCATGTGGTGGCTGGTCTCCAGATGGCAGAGATCAGTTCCGCTGAAGAAAAGGGCTGCTTTGGGAGGCTGACTCTGTGGCATTATACCCTGCTGAGGTCACTACCCTCCCCAAATCCCACCCACTCCAGGCTCCATAACTAAAACTTCCAGATATTTCCCAACCCAGAGCTGGCAACGCTAACTCCAACCTCTGCCTGAAAGACTGCACCAGAGCGGCTTCTAAATGCCGTAATTTCAGATGAGGCATGAGGTAAAAAGGAAGGAAATACCCAGCTTTTTTATTTAACTTTTTTAAAAAACAAAAACATTGGAGTACTGTTTATTTCCACAATCTCAAGAAGAGCCACAACCTCAATCCAAACTACTACCTTTTCATTAACTTTCTCGGACAGAATAAGGTTATTCTGCAAAGAGGCCTGAAACAATGCACAAGCGTAACACACAGCATTTGCTGGGCTCGTTCGGCCATAACATTTCACCTGGGCGAGAGAACAGTCAGCTGCCAAGCTTTTATTCTCGAGCAACCCCTTTAGACTTTCCACAGCATTCAAAATCCCACAGTGTAAACTCCTTCGGCGAATCCCAATTCTTCAGCCAGCCTTCCACTGAAACTGGGCTCCGAGACAGCAACGGTCACCTCCTAAAGCATTCACTGTGCTAGGCAGCCTTCTCCAAAAAAACAGGCTCTGAGACCTATAAACCCACTCTCAAAACATTTACTGTTTTAGCCAGCTTTCACCCAAAGCCAGGCTCTGAGACAGCAACCCTCAGGTCTCCCTCTCTGGATGCTCCAACCCTATTTTGACTCAAAACTGGCAGTTTAACCGATTTTCTTCTCCATTCCTCCCTCCCATCTGGCTCCTCCAGCATTCCATGGGTCCTGATTGGCTGTTTGCTGCTCTCCACATACACCTACGCACACAGCCCACAAACTGTCATACAAAGGATTGGTGACTGACACAAAGGGGCAGACCCTTTGCCCATCCGTCACAGTCACCCACCAAGTTCTATGCCTAAGCGGGTATTTGAACCTGCATCTCTCCAGAGTCTAATAGCTTCTCAGCCTTTTGGCTGGGAAAGCATTTTTTACAAATTCATCTGTTCTTATCAGTTTAAAATCATAGAATCATAGAGTTGGAAGGGACCTCCAGGGTCATCTAATCCAACTATCTAGTCCAACCACCACTACCACCCTTACACCAACCCTCGTTTTCACTCATATTCTGACATGGCAAAGGTTTACAACACATCTACCTAGGGTTGCCAAGTCCTCCCGGGGGGTGGGTAAACTCCCACCCTAGAGGCCCGTTACCCGACGTCACCAAATCGGGCCCCAGGGGGAACTCCACCCCCTTCCGGCACACGTCCCCAGCGGAGGTGACATCATCATGCTGGCCACGTCGGGGGTGGGACGCTCTATGATTTGAGGGGAAACTCTATGGTTTCCTAGTGGCCCCGCCCCCAACATGCTGATGTGATGACGTCACTTCCAGGTGGTGTCAGCGCAGTGGTGCACGCACAGGGACTCCCGGACCAGCATGGGGGTCCCCTGCTGTAAGTGATTTTCAACTGGGCAACCCTACATCTACCCTCAGGGAAACCCTTTTGTGCATTTGTTTCTTTTCTCCCAAGGGATCCCTGCATGTCTACCAAAGAGCACAAGAAACTGCCTTATGCCAGGAGAAGAAAGCAAGACTCCAGTAACACTTTAAAGACTAACAAAATTTGTGGCAGGGTGTGAGCTTTCCTGAGTCACGGCTCACAAAAGCTCATCCCCTGCCACAATTTTTTTTAGTCTTTAAGGTGCTGCTGGGACTCTTGCTCTTTTCTACGGCTGCAGACGGACTAACACGGCCCCCCGTCTTTCCTTATGCCAGGTCCGTCCACTGATCTATCAAGGTCAGTATTGTCTGCCCTGCCAGGGAATGGAGTGTCCTGGGTCTCAGGTCAAGGTTTTTCACATCACCCACTTCCTGAACCCTTTAGCAAGGACAACACAACAATTTTCGGCATGGCCAACAGGACCGTTGAAAATACAAACATTAAAACACAATGCAGCAGTTACCATTTTGATTAGCAGATTTATTTTGCCATACGGGACTAAATCTCAATGGCCACATTTTAAAAATGGAACTTTTCTTGTGATGTATACGTTCTCTCCAGCAAGAAGGGCCCCCAGCTGTCCTGCGGGTTACCTGGTACCCTAGTCAGAAGTAGAGCAATTAGATCAACCCTGATTGATAATAATTACAAGACAAGGTGGCTGCAGATGGAACAGGGGACTTTCCCGATCTCATCAGATCTTGGAAGCTTAAGCAGGGCTGACCAGGCCCATAGCCAGGATATTTTAAGTCAGGGGGCATTCAAATTTCTTAGGGGGCACTGGGTAATTGAATTAAAGGAATACCCGGCTCCTTCCCTGTACCTGCTGTCGCTCGGGACCCTGGGCTGGATGGGAAGTCAGGGGGCCTTGCCAGTAAGTCAGGGGGCCTAGCCCCGAGATGCCCCACTCTAGCTACGGGCCTGGGGCTGACCCTGGCAAGTGTTTGGATGGGAGACTTCCAAGAAATACCAGGGCCAGGATGCAGGGGTAGGCAATGGCGAGCCACCTCTCTGAACATCCAAGCCCCACCAGGGGTCAGCAGAAGTCAACCATGACTTCCAGGCATGCAAGCACATGCATGCGCACACACATACAAATACTCACACACACAAAACCAAAGTAGAAGCTCTAATACTGAATCATAGGCCCTCCCCATATTCCTTTAGCATTGAATTTCCTGCACTGGGCAGAGTTAGACCCTATCAGCCCTCTTCTAATTGTCCGATTCTATGATCATAACAAGTTCTGGTCCATCGTTATCACTCATTAATCCAATTTCAGACCACCCTTTTAAATGAGTACTAGCCAGACATTCTCTCCCCCCCCCATGTCAGTGACAATTTCCATGTCGGGTGAAACAATTTACAAATCCATTTCCTAATAGGGGGATGAAGCACAGGGCGGACAAGAAGCATTCCATAGTAAATACTGTTTATCTCTGGAAGCGGTCCAAGAAAGGGAGTGTGGTTTAGGCTGCAGTGTTTGCACAGGCAGGACAGGGGAGGGAAGGGAAAATGATTTGACGATCCCCGAATGCCGTTATCGTTCATGAAAACAACTTTCCTTTTCCAGTCATCATGCAAACCTCACCCCGTGAGATGAATCAGAATGTACTGGTGCTCTATGGGAAGAGAGAGAATTCCTCAGCTTTTGCAAAAGATGTTTCGCTTCTACCACCTGTTGTTTGACCCCACGCTGGCTGGCAGACTTATATATTCCAGCACCAGTGACTGTTCTTTTGCTCAGAAATAGCAGGGACACAATGCTGTGCTATCGGAGGCAGGGGTCACGCCCACCGGAAAAATCCGGACATTACAATTGTCAGGGGGGGGGAGGGAGGAAACGCAGTGATTGAAAGCAACAGATGACCAGATTTCCCAACTGAACTTATTCACAGACAAGCAAACGCCCATCATGTCATTCAGACCTATCACATTCTTCTCTTCCCGTTCTTCCAAAGCTTCTCTCTTCTCCCCCTCCCCCTTTTAAACTTCACAACAACCTTGTGAGAGACGCCCTTTGAGCATCACAGCTGAGCATGGATTTGAACTTGACTCTTTGCAGTTTAACATTATTACACTGAACTCCAAATGGGAAGATGAGCAGAGCAGGTTATCCATTTACATTGAAAACGTTGTTAACTTACAATAAATGCATAAGAACATAAGAGAAGCCAATGTTGAATCAGTCCAATGGCCCATCTAGTCCAACATGCTGGCTGCCCTATTTTTCTGGAGGAGGAGGAGGAGATTGGATTTATACCCTACCACTCAAGAGTCTCAGAGCAGCTTACAGACTCCTTTCCCTTCCCCTCTCCACAAGAGACACCCTGTGTGGTAGGTGGGGCTGAGAGAGCTCTGACAGAACAGCTCTGACAGAACTATGGCTTGCCCAAGGTCATCCAGCAGCTGCGAATGGAGGAGTGGGGAATCAAACCCGGTTCTCCCAGATTAGAGTCCACACACTTAACCACTACACCAAACAGGCTCTCAAAGTATGACTATGCTTTCTCTTCTTTCGACTGATTTAGAAGTTTTTTATACCCTACTTTTTACAGGGACTCAAAGTAATTCACTGTTGCAGGAAATAAAACAGAAACACCAAAAAGTTTCAAGGGTAGGAAGAAGAGCAGAGAATTCACAAGCCATTTGCAATAACTATTTATTTGATTCATTTGTCCAGCACCCTTATCCCCAGTGGGAATCCAAAGCAGCTTACAGAATTCTCCTCTATTTTATCCTCACAACAACCCTGTAGGTAGGTCAGGCGGAGAGAGAGTGATTGGCCCAAGGTCACTCAGCAAAGCTTCCATGGCACGAGTGGAGATTCGAACCTGGGTTTCCCAAATCCTAATCCAGCACTTAACAACTACACCACAGCAAGTGTGGATTCGGCAGGAACAACAACAAATCTCAGAGGGGTACATTCGCTATTCGGTTGCCGCAAAAGCAGACAAGAGTCTTGTGATAACCTTTTAGACTATTCTAGCATGCACTTCTACCTGATGCAAGGATATGGGCAACTGAAGTAGTTCAGGACTTAGCTGGTGATAAATTAAATGACTTAATCCTCTGTCACAAGCTGTGGACTTCAAAAACCCTTCAGACAAGTCCATGGAGGGTGAATAAGAACATAAGAACATAAGAGAAGCCAATGTTGAATCAGGCCAACGGCCCATCTAGTCCAACACTCTGTCACACAGCGGCCAAAATATACCAGGTGCCATCAGGAGGTCCAGCAGTGGGGCCAGGGCACTAGAAGCCCTCCCACTGCTGCCCCCTCCAGCACCAAGAATAGAGTGCATCACCTGCCCCAGACTGAGAATTCCCATCTATAATACCCTGTGGCTAATAGCCACTGATGGACTTCTGCTCCATATGTTTATCCAATTCCCTCTTGAAACTGTCCATGCTTGTAGCTGCCACTATGGTCTTTGCAGCTGTTCAAACATCTTCATTACGTTGTATGCTAATCTGCTGTTCACCGTCTGCCTATACGTATGGACTGTTACTTTCAATTTCAATGTATCTGAAGAAGTGTGCATGCACACAAAAGCTTATACCTTGAATCAAACGTTGTTGGTCTTAAAAGGTGCCACTGGACTTGAACTTTGTTCTACAAGCTACTAAAGCAGAAGTAAACAGATCCTCGGTGTTCAGAACCAGCATACCCCAGATACTAAAAAGCTATTGCCCATTCTATGTGCCTTTTGCCTATTTTGTGTGCAGACTAGAATGATCTGGGGTGGGGGAAGACTGCCAGACTGCATGGACCTTGGTCTCCCAATGAGGCAACCGGTACATCCTTATCATTTGGCCTCCTTTGAATCATTAGAAGGGAATGCAAACGCGATTGTCATCTGAAGCCCTTAAAGAAATACGTTCTGCCAGAAAACAGGTGAGGGGGGAGTTCACAGAAGAACAGAATAAAATTTGGACAGCCTTGGGGGAAGGACTGAGTGAGGGCTAATGCCCAGTTCTGGGGTAGGTAGCCCTGCAAACCGACATTGACAGATGAAAACGTAGGCATTCGGAAACTCCAGCTGATGCAGAACGCCACCGTTCGGCTATTATCAGGTGCTAGACAGGGCATGTATAATATTCCCATTCTGCAGTTGCTCCACTGCCTGCCCATCAGTTACTGGACTCAATTTAAGGTATTGGCCATCACATAGAAAGCTTTTCATGGACATGGACTGTGAGATAATCTCTCCCCCAATGCACCACCATGACAACTTTGCTCATCTGAGCAAGGTCTTCTGCAGATGCCAACTGCCCGTACACATGCTTTCTCTGCTGCGGCCCCTACCTTACGGAATGGCCTGCTTCAGAAGGTCCAGAAGGCTCCTATCCCTTCCAAGGAGAACAAAATGACTACACTACTTTGGAATAGGGGTCAAAGTGACCCCAATATTACAGCAAAAACAAGGAAACCTGATAGTTCTCCCAATCATGGCATTAGTTTAGGGATACCAGTTCCCAGGTGGGGGTTTTGCTGAATTTTAGGGGAACCCCTGCCCTAACAGTTATCTGCAGCCCCGCTTGAAAATTCGCTGCTTACAAGGCAGGCACATGCTCCTGTCTGCATGCTCCTGCCCAGCAAGAGGCAAGTTGACACTAAAACGTCTCTCTGATTGCACTTGCAAACATATGCACAGGCAGAACCCTTTCAAATCCTGCTCTTATCCATGTCCACTGGATTGTAATAGCTCTAGGAGTTAAAAAGCACTCGGTTCAAAATGGATTCCATCACGTTTTGAAAGTGTGTCGCTGAGTGGTAAAGCATCTGCTTTGCATACAGAAGGTCTCAGGTTCAATCCTGAGTATCTGCAGTTAAAAAGATCATGGAGGGGGTGATAGGAAAGAGCTTTGCCTCTTCTGGCCAGAGCAGACAACACTGAGCTTGACAGGTCAATGGTCTGATTCAAATATCAGGGCACTGGGCATACATGTGAAATCTAGGTTTAAAGTGATGGCCAACCCAAAACCTCTGTGGGTGGCTTGGGGTATGTGATCACCAGCAAACTTGCATGCTTGTTGGAAAAACAAAATGAGCATAGGGGGGGTTATATGCTGGGATCAGCGTGCCGATAAAGTATCACACGTCATCATCCCCGCACAGAGTACTTCACTGAGCAAAAGGAAAACAAAATGCCAAAATTAGACCAACAAGATAGAGGAATTTCTAAGGGCTAATAACCCTGGTGGCGGAGGAAAGTGCGGTCAAGTCGCAGGAAACTTATGGCAGCCTCAAAGCAAGAGAGGTCCAGAGGAGGTTTGCCACGGCCTGCCTCCAGATAACAGCGCTAGACTGTTCCTTGGTGGACTCCCGTGAAAGTACTAACCAGGGCTGACCCTGTTTACCTGGCGAGATCGGACCCAAGTGAGGGGTGTCAGCCTGATATGGAAATGCATACATATTTTGAGATTTCAATCTGCTGGCAACAGAATCATCCAAGAAACCAGCCCAGCTGTTTCCTTACCTAGCTCTGTCAAACGGATGCCAAACACACATATGAAGCTGCTTTGCACTGATTCAAACCACTGTCTGTCGAGGTCACATCTACTTAGACCAGTGGCACCACCCCAGGTTCTCAGGTCAAAGTGTTTCACACCGCCTACTACCTAGAATCATAGAACTGGAAGGGACCTCCAGGGTCCTCTAGTCCAACCCCCCTGCACAAGGCAGGAAATTCACAAGTACTCCCCCCTTGCATCCTTTCCACTGGAGATGCTGGGAACTGAACCCGGGACCTTCTGCATGCCAAGCACATTGCTCTGCCACTGAGCCACAGGAATGACACTGTGATCTCAAAAGGAATCGGGTGCCTTCTTCTGTCCCTTATGCAGCCAAGCAGACTTCAGCCCTGAAGAGCAAAGTGACAGAAAGGTTATTTACACAAACCGGTTCCGACATTGCAACAGGGTGAACTAAGCGGAAAACACTTCCGAGGACATTCAAGGCCTCGCCAGAGCCAGCCAATCGCCCTGTTTATTTTCACCCAAGCCTGAGTCAGCAAATTCCTTCTATGACGCTGGCAAACTAACTTCAATAAAGCTTAACCTGCCCGCACTGCAAAGAGGGCAGCTGATGAGCAGCAGTATTTTTCCTAGAAGCAAGAACACTCAGAATCGTCACCTTCCTGTTTAAACCACAGCCCTTAGAGGAGCGCTCTTCAGCTGGTACAAGAGACAAATTAGGTGTCTTCTCTAGCAGTTGTTTTAAAAATCCAGTCCTTCCATCAAGGAGCTCAGAGAAGCATACGTGAACATAAGAACATAAGAGAAGCCAATGTTGAATCAGGCCAATGGCCCATCTAGTCCAACACTCTGTGTCACACAGTGGCCAAAAATACCAGGTGCCATCAGTAGGTCCAGCAGTGGGGCCAGGACACCAGAAGCCCTCCCACTGCTGCCCCCTCCAGCATCGAGAATAGCGTGCATCACCTGCCCCAGACTGAGAATTCCCATCTATACCCTGTGGCTAATAGCCACTGATGGACTTCTATCCATGCTTGTAGCTGCCACCACCTCCTGTGGCAGTGAATTCCATATGTTAACCCGACTGCTCAGCAATTTCATGGAGTGCCCACGAGTTCTTGTATTTTGAGAAAGGGAGAAAAGTACTTCTTTCTCAACTTGCTCTATCCCATTCATAATCTTATAAACCTCGATCATGTCACCCCTCAGCCGTCGTTTCTCCAAGCTGAAGAGCCCCAAGCGTTTTAACCTTTCTTCATAGGGAAGGTGTTCCAACCCTTTTATCATTCTAGTTGCCCTTCTCTGCACTTTTTCCAATGCTATAATATCCTTTTTGAGATGTGGTGACCAGAACTGTACCAGAACTATACGTGCGTCTTCCTTCCTGCATTTGATGCTCACCAACAACCCCATGAGGCAGGTTATGCTGGGGGGGGGGGGGGAGGAACTGCCTAGCCCATGGTCACCCAGCGAGCTTCGCTACAGAAAAGGGTTCTGAACTTGGATCTCCCCAGTCTTAGTCCAGCATTCTAACCAGTACACCAAACTTGGCTCTCTAAAGTTCTCTAAAGTTTCATGATGTGGTGGGACTGAAACTGAGTGAGGAGCCAAAAGGGGTCCCTAAAAAGATGCCTTATGCAGCTCAGAGCAGGGGTGTCAAACACGTGGCCCGGGGGCCGGATGACTCCCCCGAAGGGCTTCTAAGATGCCTGCAGAGGAACTGGCTGTCTTCTGCTGGTTCTTCCAGTTCTGCTGCTGCTGCGCCACCGTAGGTTTGCAGCTTACAGATACACACCTGGACAGCACAGACATTTGGATGCAATAACGCAGAGCAAGAGGTGTCAGTTATCAGACACTGTTAAATAAACAAAAGATTGCGAGAGTGCTGATGCTTTAAGCCTGTTTTTATTTTAAGTAGGGAAAAAAACCCTTTGTGTTTGCGTCCTTTATAAAGTCTATATCTCCGCTACCTGGCATTACATTGTATGGCACACAGGGCCCAGCCCAACAAGGTCTCATTTATGTCAGATCCGGCCCTCGTAACAAATGAGTTCGACACTCCTGGCTTAGAGAGAAGCCACCAGTCAGTGGTAGAGCATCTGCTTGGCATGCAGAGGGTGCCAGCTTCTATCCCCAGAACCTCCCGTTACAAGGATCAGGAAAGAGGTGATGCGAAAGACCTCTGCCCGAGACCCTGGAAAGCCACGGCCAATCTGAGCACACAATACTGACACTGATGGACCAAGGGCAAGATTCGGTATAAGGTTCCTCAGTGGAACAGGCTTCCTCGGGAAGTGGCGGGCTCTCCCTCTTTGGAGGCTTTCAGACAGAGGCTAGAGGGCCATCTGACAGCAATGCGGATTCTGTGAACTTTGGCAGGTCATGAGAGGGAGGGCAGGAAGGGCTGGATCAGTGCTTAGCACTTGTGGCCCTTTTTTACACACCCAGGGAAATGCTGATCGCCACTTTGGAGTTAGGAAGCGATCCTGGAGGCTTCTTTGTCATCTTCTGGGCGTGGGACAGCGGTCACTGCAGGTGTGGAGGGGGAGGTATTTGTGAATTTCCTGTATTGTGCAGGGGGTTGGACTAGATGACCCTGGAGGTCCCTTCCAATTCTATGATTCTAAGGCAGCTCCACGTGTACCCGCCTTCAGTTTAGTGTAGTGCCCACCTTCAGAGCCAGTTCGGTGTGGTGGTGTCGTGGTTAAGTGCGTGGACTCTAATCTGGGAGAACCAGGCTTGATTCCCCACTCCTCCACTTGCACCTGCTGGATGGCCTTGGGCAAGCCATAGTTCTGGCACAGCTGCTCTTGAAAAAGAACAGTTTCCGTCAGAGCTCTCTCAGTCTCACCTACCTCACAGGGTGTCTGTTGTGGGGAGGGGAAGGGAAAGGGGTTTGTAAGCCACTCTGAGACTCCTCTGGGTAGTAAAGGGCGGGGTATAAATGCAGTCTCTTCTTCTCTTCTTCTTCTTGGGTCCAGCAGAACAGAATCCACTCCAAATCGAAACTTTTATCAAATGTACTACATTGTGTACTACTCATACTACATTATGATGGGTTTTGGGGACCTCCAGGCTCACAACGACGGACAGGCTTCCCCCTTGCCAACCATGAAACAGCCCAGCCGGCATTGCCTCCTCCTGGCATCTCACCCACCCTTTGCATGATGCTTTCAGAGATGACTCAGCCACTCCATCATTCTCAAGTGCCTCCAAGTGGCAATCAACTCCTGGCAGCCCCAGCGAGGCAAGTGAGAAGCAGAGGGGGGTTTCCACTGCTTTCCCTCTGCAGTCTCCCTTGGCGGTCTCTCATCCAAGCACCGACCCTGCTGCCTTCCCTCTCAAATAATCATACTGCAGATTACAAAACATATTTCGAGCAATCCACATATGTTAGCACAGCCACCCGTACAACAACGGACCTGTAAGGCAGGCTAGCGTCCTCATACTTACTACAGAGGCAGAGAGGGGGTGGGGTTACCTAAAAACCACCCCGAGAGAGCTTGCAACTCTGCTTAGAATTGTCCCGGCTGCCTCCAGAGTTACAGCTCTTAGGCCACTACAGTACAAAATAAAGGTGTTGTTTCTGGGGAGGGCTATGGCTCAGTGGTAGAGTCACCGCTTGGCACACAGAAGGTCCCAGGTTCAATCCCCAGCATCTCCAGGTTAAAAGATCAGGTAGCAGAGGATTTGAAAGACCCCCGCCTGAGACGCTGGAGAGCCACTGCCAGTCTGAGCAAGATAATGCTGACGGTTGATGGACCGATGGTCTGATTCAATATAAGGCAGCTTCCTGTCATCATGTGATTTCCCTGTACCTGTCAGGTGAGTTGAAGGCTGTGCCAGGGAATCCCAGGATGCCTCCCATCCTCCTTTGGGATGGCACTGCCCCTCAGTGTTCCCTCTGAGTTGAGTTAGTGTGAGCTAGCTCACAGTTTTTTAGCCTCCGGCTCACACATTTTTGTCTTTGCTCAGGAAGGACGGCTCCAGAGCAAACTAATTTATGCAGCAGCCAAATCGCTCGCTCACAGCTTTAATGCCAGTAGCTCACGAAGTAGAATTTTGGCTCACAAGACTCCACAGCTTAGAGGGAGCATTGCTGCCCACGTATCACAACTAAACAGGGCCTGACCTTTCAGAATGGCATAAGAGTCGTGGATGCGACCAACACGGAGGCTTCATAATTCAAGGAGTCCTTCAGCCTTTCTCACAGGGTTTGGCACAACTTCTGGGCATTCCCAGATAAAACTGAAACAATGCATGTTTGAGGCAGAGACACGCCAGCAGCCACATTAATTAAACTCAGATATTACCCTGGGAGTAGAAATTACCTCTGCCTTAGGCCCCAAACTAATTCAGTTCCCTTGAGAACTGCAAGGAAAGGTGAGAACTTTTTTAAAAACGATTTGCACTTCAAAAAACCATTCCTGCAAGCTTGGGGAGAAAAAAAATCTGGTTTCCAAATCCAAAGGGCTCCTGGGAGAGGGTCTCAAAAGCTCTTCTGAGCCTGGCCATGGTAGTTAACACAAACCCTTCCCAAACAAAAGCACATGGACTTCCAACCATCAGATGACTCAATCTGCTCCCTTTAGAAAGGGCACATTACAGTCTTGCCTGCTTTCTGATGGACAAGGGTGCCAGGACCAACTCCCCACCCCTCCAAAAAAAGCCAATTTTCAGTCACAAGAATCAAGAGATTACAGATGTGGAGCACCTTGTAGCCTTTTGAGAATCACACTGGTGTCCACCAAGTTGCAAAAGTTCTCCCAGATGCCAGATTCCATGCAAACATTTCCCAAAGGTCGAACATTCTGTGGATTTCTTAACTTGTTTTAAAAGGCTTAATTGAGTCAAGGAGGGGGGGGAACCGGAGCCACTCCCATGATAGCAAACTCCATTTACAAACAGGGAAAGGCATCTCAGTTTAGAAGTAATCTGACCGGACAAGGTTAAGGCCATCTATTGCCCCATTCAACCAACAGCCGGCCCATTCACTGCCTGCTGACCCTAATTCTTGAGAATGTAAATTGGCAGTCTTTCACTAATTCTTGAGGATGTAAATTGGCAGTCTTTCACAAGGCTTTTGAAAACAATGACAACAGGATTTAGATAAATGGGTCTTCTCCCTCCCCCATCCCCTGTCCCCCACTTAACAAGCCTCAATTTGCAAGCTATCTAGAGACATTCCAGAGATTTTCAGCTATGCAAATCAAGGCTTGTTGATGGCAAATTGAGGGGTTATCAGGGCTTTTCACCCCCAGGGATCCCTAGACAAGATCGGGAACAGATCATGCAGATTACACAGGGTGTTGTCTTTTCCTGATCACTGAATATTTTAAGATTAGTGGTATCTATGTTTGGCTCCTGGGAAACTTTCATATCCTTCCTAGCACCCTAGGAAAGCTTTTGGAGTTCTCCAGAACATTTTTGACGCATGAGATATTCAGTATAAAAGATAAAGGAGGAGGAGGAGAGAGGAAAAAATAGATGTTCCGGGCCATGAGGAGGGGACCCCAGATGTGCATCTTACAATGGAATGATGCACTGCAGACTTCGGTGGATTTGATAGTGTGCGCCGTTCCAAGATGTACCAAAAGAATCCAGCAATAAAACATGGTTATCATTACGTTAACAAGGCTGGAATGCAGAGGCAAAGTGTTTAAAAGGCCAAATCATTGATTGATTTCATTTATACCCGCATGTCCAATGCTCCCTCTCAGCTGTGGAGTCTTGTGAGCAAAAATTCTACTTTGTGAGCCACTGGCATGGAAACTGTGAGCGAGCGATTGGGCTACTGCATCCGTTTGCTCTGGAGCCCTCCTTCCCGAGCTAAGACAAAAATGTGTGAGCCGGAGGCTAAAAAACTGTGAGCTAGCTCACACTAACTCGACTCAGAGGGAGCGCCATCCGCAACCTTTTCCCCAAAGGGGACCCAAGGCAGCTCACATTGTTCTCTACTCCGTTTTATCCTCACAATAACCCTGTAGGGGAGGGGGGTTAGGGTGAGACGGTGCTTGGCCCAAGCAAGTTTCCATGGCAGAGTGAGGATTCAAACTGGAAGGTATTACCTAGGGTTAGTACTGAAACCAATGAGTTTAAACTGGAAAAACACCGCACAGGATTTGCACTGTGCATTTAACGGAGGACAGGGCTCCAGGTCTGTGAATTTATTAGCCCAGCGCCACTGAGCTTCCTAGTAAAGGTAAAGGTTCCCTTGCTCGAAAGCCAGTCGAATCCGACTCTAGGGTTGCAGTGCTCATCTCCGTTTCAAAGCTGAAGAGCCAGCACTGTCCGAAGACGTTTCCGTGGTCATGTGGCTGGCATGACTAAACACCAAGGTGCACAGAACGCTGTTACCTTCCCACCAAAGTGGTACCTATTTATCTACTTGCAGTTTCTTGCTTTCGAACTGCTAGGTTGGCAGGAGCTGAAACTAGAGATGGGAGCTCTCTTCGTCCTGCGGCACTCTCGGGTCTCGAACTGCTGAACTACTGACCTTCCACAGCCTGCAGTTCAGCGTCTTAACCACTTGAGCCACCACAGCTCCACAGCTTCCTAGTGTTTGGGCTAAAAAAGGCCAATAGGACTGGACTTCCGAATCACGAAAGTTAATCCCAGGGCAGTCCGTGTACCTACAGCGGTATTTCCAGAGAGTGGCCATATGTTGGTCTGCAGTAGAACAGTTACATTTGAGCCCAGTAGGCACCTTACAGATGAACAAGATTTTGGGGCAGATTCATGTGGGTAGCCCATGTCGGTCTGAAGCAACAGAATGAAGTTTGAGTCCGGTGGCATCTGAAGAAGCGTGCATGCGCATGAAAAGCTCATACCTTGAATAAAACTTCGTTGGTCTTCAAGGTGCCCCTGGACTCAGGCTTTGGCCGGGTATGAGCTCTTGAGAGTCAATGCTCCCTTGGTCATGAAGGGAACGTTGACTCTTGAAAGCTTATGCCCCCCAAAATCTTGTTGTTCTCTAAGGTGCTCCTAGACTGATCTGCAGTGGTATTGTGACTAAGTTATGCGTCCTAAATCCCCACCACCACCAATCTCCCATCTTTGCCACCCATTCGTTAGGCTGCCTTGGTCAATCCACTCTCTCTCTCTCAGCTGTTTGGAAATCACACTGACCTACGTCAATGGTAGATAGGGCACCTGATAAACACCAACGAGAGGCCCGCAGGATTTGACTTGCCCCATAAAGTACGGGAGATGGCTAACAGAATACAAACAGGCTTTGGCAGCTGCACAGACCTGTCCTTGCATACAAGGACCCGAATGCGATTTTGGTGCAGCCCACAAAACTATTTTCTATCTCTCACAGGAATGTGAGCGTCGTGCTTTCCTGGGAGATGTGATGGAGCTCCTTGAACCCTCCCCAGCTGCAACTGAGTGGATTGAAAAGCTAGATTTTAGTATTTAGGGGGATTGCCCAGTCGGTCTGCATACCCGTTGTGTCAGCTTGGTTATATATATTTATACTGTTATATACTTCCTGTGTGTAACTCTGCCATGGGATAATTAAATAAACAGGGCACCCTGATGGACTTTGAACAAAACAGTTTCAGAGGTCAGCTGTGGTGGCCTGCAGTAGAAGAGCTAGATTCAAGTCCAGTAGTGCCTTAGAGACCACAAGATTTTCAGGGCATCAGCTTTTCAGAGTTAAAAGTTCACTTGGACAGATATTTGACTATGAGAGCTTCAACTCTGGGAAGCTTATGACCCCCAAATCCATTGGAAAAGGTAATGTCAAGGAGGAAGAGGAGGAGAGGAAGAGGAGGAAGAGGAAGACTGGATTTATACCCAGCCCTTCACTCAGAGTCTCAGAGCAGCTTACAAACTCCTTTCCCTTCCCCTCCCCACAACAGTCACCCTGAAGGGGGCAGCAAGAAGACAATTAGATAGGGTTAGATAGGATAATGAGGTCAGCACCTTCTCTCTCCCCTTGTCTGTCTTAGGGCAATTGCTACTCTTAGGGCCATTTCCTTTTTCATCTTAGAACTGCCACACTCAGTCTCTCTCTAGAGAGAGATGTAGATAGGATCCTCTCTCTTTCTCTCCTCTTTCCTATCAAGTACGTTAGTTCCTAAAATAAACCTTTATCTGTTCTTTAATCAGGTTGTGCACTGTTGCTCTGTGTTCATTACCCTGCCAACAAAACCTTGTTGGTTTCTAAAGCATTAACTGGCCTTGAATTTAGCTCCTTGAATAAAAGTGTATTTGGGAATTATTTGTATTTGTTGTTACTGTTCCCACTGGTGGGGTAAGGCTCACGGCACTCTGATCTTCTTGGCCTGATTTTCATGCTGGTTCTAGACCTAGAAATATTCCCCCATGACCTCTGGTATTACCCAGTGCAAGATGCGAGACTATAAGGAAGCCTGTCTAACTGTGACTTTGCGCCCCCCCTCCCCGAAAAACCACTTCACCTTAAAGAGAGGCCAGCATTGCAAGGCATAAATTAAATTCCTTTCTAGAGAAGGCACGCCCCAAGCACTGCCTGTCTCATTTGAATAATGAGACACTACTTCAAAGGATATGCTCCCAAGATATGATGTGCTTTCAAGTCGGGAGGAGAGGTTTGGGCTGAAAGAAAACCTGCCAAGGGTAGAGCTATAATGCCACTCGTTCAAAGTCTGTGATCCTGGTTTAGAGAGATTGTAAAAGCAATGCAAAAGCACTCTTGGCTGCATCATATCACACAGCTCTGTAAATAACTGTGTAGGGAAACGTCTCCTGCTCCCTGATTCTGCTAGCCAGTGTATGGGCTCTTCTTTCCTTCTCCTGTGCTTTTGCCACTCTCAATGACCTTCCCACCAACCCACCCACCAATGAAGAACTAGCACAATGTTCATGACTTGGAAACGAAGCAGGGATAGTATCACATGTGCAGCTTCCATAGTGCTGCCTCATATTTAACAGGACAGCGCTAGGGAGGCTACACAAGTCTTTTGCAAAACAGTGTCTACAACAAAAATACTGGGTTGAATCCCACCACTCCATTCAGTTCGGCTCAAAGCGTTCATCCAGCAAAGGCTTCTTAAAAAAAAAAAGAGCTTTTAAAATGCACTTCCAAATTAATGAGTACCATCATGGATAAATGTTTCAAAGTTGTGATTAACTTTTTTACGACGATCCTTTATGAACCTTTTCATTCCCTCCTTCTCTCACATGCAACATTTAAGCAAGATTAAAATATGCTTTATAGAACTTGTTTTCCCCTAATCAAATATTTCAATTTCCCTAACATGGAATACTTGGGGTGGGGTGGGGGAGAATTCTGACTTATTTGTACAGCATGAAAATCTAAAACAGTATACTTCCCCACCCCATTGTACTTAGTAAGCCTATAAACCAGCCAATCAATTCAGGACACAGGAAAATTTGGAGTGGGGGGGGGGATTTTCCGGGAAATGCCTATCAGTGCCCTACAGATTCCTGAAATTAAAGCAAACAAACAAAACAGAAAAGCCAGCCACATTTGCAGCATATATATAACCCCAATGGGGACCCAATATAGTTCTTTTCTCTCCTCTATCTGAGTACTGTGACGACCTTGTAAGATACATTAGGCTGAGAGTAACTGACTCAATGTCACCCAGAAAACATCCACGCCACAGTGAGGATTCGAAACTGGGGTCCCCGGATTCCAGTCCAACAAAACAGCCCAGGCTTTCCCGATCTAGTCAGATCTCGGAAGCTAAGCTGGGTTGGCCGTGGCTAGGAACTGGAAGGGTGACCTCCAAGGAATACTAGGGCCATGATGCGGAGGCAGGCAACAGCAGACCACTTCTGAATCATCTCGTGCCTAAAAAACAAGTCTAGCTCGCCACCTAGTGGTGCATAACACTAAACAGCTAGAACTTCCGGCTGCCAGACATTCTGAAGATCTCCTGGTTCTACTACATTCAACACCATATGATAATTATAATTACTCCTACAAATATAACCACAGTGGCTGAGACTAGGGGGGCCAACTCCAGGTTGGGAAATTCCTTAAGATATTGGGGGTGGAGCCTGAGAAAAGGCAGGGGTTTGGAGAAGGGGAGGCCTCAGCAGGGTATACTGCCACAGGCAACCAGAAGGTTGACACCAGGCCTAATAACAAAATAATAATGGGTTTACGTATATTATATATGTAATCGATGTCAACCTATTATTACTTATTTTGTTATTAGGCCTGGTGTCAACCTTCCTGGTTACCTGGTTCTTCAAGGCTGAAGTCGCCGTCCCCCCTTTTAATCTTGGTTTATAATTCCATAAGAACCTAAGAGAAGCCAACGTTGGATCAGGCCAATGGCCCATCCAGTCAGAAGAAGAGGAGGAGGAGGAGATTGGATTTATATCCCACCCTTCACTCAGAGTGGCTTACAAACTCCTTACCCTCCCCACAACAGGCACCCTGTGAGGTAAATGGGGCTGAGAAAGCTCTGACAGAAACTGCTCTTTCAGGGACAGCTCTGACAAAACTATGGCTTGCCCAAGGTCAACCAGCAGGTGCAAGTGGAGGAGTGGGGAATCAAACCCGGTTCTCCCAGATTAGAGTCCGGTGCACTTAACCACTACACCAAACTCTTGTCACACAGTGGCCAAAAATACCAGGCACCATCAGGAGGTCCAGCAGCGGAATCAAGACATTAGAAGCCATTCCACTGTTCCCACCCCCACCCCAAGCACGAAGAATACAGAGCATCACTTGCCCCTGCCTGAGAGTTCCCATCTATACCCTGTGGCTTGTAGCCACTGATGGACCTCTGCTCCATATGTTTATCCAATTCCCTCTTGAAGCCGTTTATGCTTGTAGCTGCCGCCACCTCCTGTGGCAGTGAATTCCATCTGTGAATCACTCTTGGGGGTGAAGAAGGGCTTCATACAGTCCACCCTCCCAAGCAGCCATTTTCTCCACGGGAACTGACTTCTCTCATCTGGCGCTCAGTTGGCATTCCGGGAGACCTCCCGCCCCACCTGGAGCTTAGCAAGTCTAGCTCTGACTGGAGGCCTTTTAAGACAGGGTCGGCAGCACTTTGTATAGATGTGATAAACAGCAAGAACGGCTATCAGACCCAGGTCGCTTTTCACTGACTATCCATCCCATCCCCCCGAAAAAGAAATCACATCTACCCTTCCCTGCAGGAGACCATCATCACGACTTTACCCTACTCAGTACCTTAAGCAGAGCGCCATTAACTGCCCAGCAAGACTCTGCACCCCTGTCTGACACAACCCTAATCTTGCTCCATGCCAAACAGATGACTCATATTGCAAGCCACATTTGTCCCTATCAAGATTCTGCAACTTTGTGCTCAACGATTTTGCCCATCTCGGAAAGATGCTGCTGTTGACAGGGATGTTAAACTAACGAGTTGTGCTACCTATACAGACGGTGGCTACTGCACAGGAGGAAAACTGCACAACTACCAATGATACAAGAGCCTTGCCCGCCTCCCTTTCACGTCTGTCCAAAGCTCATGCGGAATCTAGACTATGCGCAGGAACGGATTACACACAAAACCATCACGGCTGAACTCCCAAGCCCTTCAGCAGAAGGTATGTCCAACTGCCCAGCCAAACGGTTGACAGCAGAGGCAAGTTGATATTCCAGGCGGCCCACGAGAGAGACACAAAGCTCAAGCATGTTTGCGGCTGACGCGCAATTAGTTGCTGCCCCTCCTTCCTGGAGGGAGGTTATCAACCACAGGTGCCTCTGACCTGCTCAGTTTTTGCATCACAACATCAAAAGAGGAGGCCTCACTGATTTCTCCCGCTCCACCCCCACCCTCCTCGTGAAGATACTTAAATGATTAGTTCAAGGGCAACCACTGCTGTGCAAAAGTATTGCCTTCCAGGCTCCACCCAAGAATCTGAAAACAAAAGGAGAAAAGGGGGGGGCGCGGAAACAGCTGATTCAGCCTCCTAGGAGTACTTGTTTCAGTATGGGAAGAGGACCCACCTTGCTTAAGTGTTGCCTTTCCTCCTGCCATGGGTACGAATCTCCACCAGATGTTGTTATTATTATTATTATTATTATTATTATTAGCGTCACTTATACCCTGCCTTTCTCCCCAATGGGAACCCAAAATGGCATACGTCGTTCTCCTCTCCTCCATTTTATCCTCACAACAACCCTGTGAGGTAGATTAGCCTGAGTCTGGATTGGCCCAAGGTTACCCAGCAAGCTTCCGCAGCAGAGTGAGAATTCCAAACCCGGGTCTCACAGAATCCAGTCCAGTGCTCTAACCACTGCACTAACACTGGCTCTCACTGGATAAGGAAAGGTTGGCCTAGGAGCAGAAGTCCATCAGCAGCTATTAACCATGAGGTATAGATAGGAACTCTTAGTCTGGGGCAAGTGATGATCTGTATTCTTGGTGCTTGGGGGGGTGTCAACAGTGGGAGGGCTTCTAGTGTCCTGGCCCCACTGCTGGACCTCCTGATGGCACCTGGTATTTTTGACCACTGTGTGACAGAGTGTTGGACTGGATGAGCCGTTGGCCTGATCCAACACTGGCTTCTCTTATGTTCTTATGTTCTAGGTTCAAGTACAGTGGTCCCTCTAAGCTGTGGGTGTGAGCAGCTGCTCATTAACACAAGAAGCCCCGCTCAGCAGCAATCTGCCCACTGCCCATTTTAAGATTACAGCAAGGTATATTCTGCTCGGGATCAGTGTTCCCTCTAAGCTGAGTTAGTGTGAGCTAGCTCACAGTTTTTTAGCCTCCGGCTCACACATTTTTGTCTGAGCTCAGGAAGGATGGCTCCAGAGCAAACTAATTTATGCAGCAACCAAATCATTCGCTCACAACTTTAATGCCAGTAGCTCACAAAGGAGAAGTTTTGCTCACAAGACTCCACCGCTTAGAGGGAGCATTGCCCACAGGGTGTGAACTGCTCCACTCAGTTTGTGTGTGTGTGTGTGTGGGGGGGAATTAGAGGGAACATTGTTCACGTCTCATAACTGCTGCAGACTCTTTCACCCTGTTCTTACAGAATATATTGCATTTAGGAGTTGTCAATTTTAATAACAGCAACCAGTTAAACGAGAGAAAATTTGATGGGTTAACCCTTAACAAGTTTGCCACCTATCTATAGCCCAGCTATATATTTTTGCACATTATTTTGATTATCGTTTTGGAAGAATTAAAGACACTAACATGGGGTGGACGGATGATGAACAGTGAGGCCAGCCATGGAAGTCACAAATTCCGCAAGCACAGGTGAGTGGGCCATGGCAGTTCTCCAAGCCTTGGAAACAGACGTAAAAGTTTATGGCAAGCTATGAACGGTAAACGAGAGCCAGTTTGGTGTAGTGGATAAGAATGGCGGATTCTAATCTGGGAGAACTGGGTTTGATTCCACACTCCTCCACATGCAGCCAGCTGGGTTACTTTGGGTCAGTCACAGTTCTCTCAGAGGGTGTTCTCTCCAGAGCAGTTCTCTCTCAGCCCCGCCTACCTCACAGGGTGTCTGTTGTGGGGAGAGGAACGGAAGGAGATTGTAAACCGCTCTGAAACTCCGAGTGAAGGGTGGGGTATAAATCCAACTCTTCTTCTTCTTCTAAATGAATCCTTATCAATTAAAATGTTTTACCATTCTTAGCTACCATCCATATATGGCTGGCACCGTTCTAAAAAAAGGGAGAGAGGTATGGGGGGAGGCAGAGGGAGAAATCAGAAGTATCATCTTTTCTTAGCTATACTAGACCTCTTCTTGCATATTTAGCTGGCTGTCTTTAAAAACCAGTACGTAACCCATCTGGGGCCGAGAGAGAAAGAACACATGCAAAACACGTGGCTGTATCTCTCAAACATTTGTCTTTCCCTGTTCTCCCAAGAAACTCAGAGCGGCATTGTATACAGTGTCCATGCCTCCCTACCAACAACAACGCTGCAAGGTAGATTAGGCTGAAAAGAAAGAAAATAGCCCAAAGCACCCACTGAGCATCATGGCAGAGTAGGGATTTGAATCGGGGTTTCCTAAATTAGGCACCCTACTCTCCGCACCGTCATTCCCCAACCTATGACTCGCAAACACCGTGATTATTTTAATTATTATACTTATTTAATTCATATCCTGCCTTTTCTCCTGAAATGGGGACCCAGATCAGCTCACATAATTTTCTTCTCTTCCATCTTATCCTCACAACAACTCTGCAAGATAGGTTTGGCTGAGACAGGGGTGACTGGCCTAAAGTCACCCAGTACGCTTCCATGGCACAAGTGGGGATTTGAACCTGGGTCTCCCAGAGACTGACAGATGACGCTGTTTTACACTGAATCAGACCACCGGTCCATCAAGCTCAGTACTGTCTACTCGGCCTGACAGTGGTTCTCCACGGTCTCAGGGAGAGGTCTTTCACATCACCTACCACTGGATCCTTTCAACTGGAACATAAGAACATAACAGAAGCCATGCTGGATCAGGCCAATGGCCCATCTAGCCCAACAGTCTGTGTCACACAGTGGCCAAAACCCAGGGACCATCAGGAGGTCCACCAGCGGAGATGCTGAGGATTGACCCTGGGACCTTCTGCATTCCAAGCAGAGAACTTACCACTAAGTCATGGCAAAGCAGAAGCTCTGCCATCAAGCCACAGTATCTTCCCAGTTGAAAAACAGTGGCGAGTGACACTCTCATAGCATTGCTGGAAGGGAACACATAAAATACCGTAAAACAAAACAGCTGTCCCGCATGTACAAATAATGCTCCCAAGTGTACCTTACCCCTCTGCTCATCCAGAGAATTTTGGCTACAGTTCTTAAAACCACATGGGAAAGGTTTTCAGCATGGCAACTCCCCTTGCCAGGGTCACATCTTCTCCAGGGACAACCTTGATGCAGAGGGGAAGGCCAACAACATGTGCCCCATGCAGTGCTCCCTCTAAGCTGGGGAATCTTGTGAGCAGAAATTCCTACTTTGTGAGCTCCTGGCATTAAAGTTGTGAGCGAGCAATTTGGCTACTGCATCAGTTTGCTCTGGAGCCATCCCCTTCCTGAGCTAAGACAAAAATGTGTGAGCCCCGGAGGCTGAAAAACTGTGAGCTAACTCACACTAACTCAGCTTAGAGGAAACGCTGGCCCCATGCGATCTTTTCACTGCATGTGTTTTAGCAGAACCCCGTAAGAAGCAGCCATGCGGGAGAGGCGACCGTGTGGCAGAAGTTGTATAGGAACGCTGCCAGCTTGTGGCAACCTGCTATCGCTCGGACCTGAGTTCCCCGTCTGCAAAACCGTACCGAGCGACACACCTCACAGGGTTCTCACAAGGGCGCGCATAACAGAGACTGTAAAGCAATTTGCAAATGCAAGGGCCGCAGAAACAGTAAATCATCATGACTGCTCCTCCTGCTCATTGTTTTTAGGGTTTATATTCTTCTCACGAACACAGTCGAGAACAGGGGCTGAAGATACGAAACGGTATTCTACTGGATCCAGACCGTCGTCCCGTCAACCCTGATGGGCATCCGTCCCTCTAAGCCTCAGTCTTTCCCCACCCTGCGACCTGAAATTCTTTAAGCCAGTGAGGCCAGGTAGAAGGTTGCCACATATTATTTCCTTCCTTCTCTGCACGCATTGAACACACGAAACTGCCTTAAACTGCCAGTTTGGTGTAGTGGTTAAGAGCGCAGACTCTAATCTGGGAGAACCAGGTCCAGTTCTCCACTCCTCCACATGCAGCTGCTGGCATAACCTAGGATCAGTCACAAGTTCTCTCAGAGCTGTTCTCTCAAGAGCAGTCCTTGAAAGAGCTCTCTCAGCCCCACCTATCTCGCAGGGTGACTGTTGTGGGGAGGGGAAGGGAAAGGAGATTGTAAGCCGCTTTGAGACTCTGAGTGAAAGGCAGGGTATAAATCCAATCTCCTCCTCCTCCTCCTCCTCCTCTTCTTGAATCATACCCTTGGTCCATCAAAGTCAGCACTGTCTCCGACTGGCAGTGGCTCTCCAGGGTCTCAGATAGAGACCTTCCCCATCACCTACTACCAGATCCTGCTAACTGGAGATGCTGGTGGTTGAACCTAGGACCTTCTGAATGCCAAGCAGATGTTTTATCACTGAGCCTTGGCCCCTCCCCGATGATTGGACTACTAAGGAGACATGCTGTCGAAGCGCCAAGAGCTGGACCCCTGGTGATTCAAGGCAGAGGTAAAATTCCTAGCCCCCTAACTAACCAAACCTAGAACAGAAATGTGTTCGGTTATCAAGCTCTAGGCCTTAACTAAAGAACGGGTTTGGAGCCCAAAAACTGAAGCATCTAGCAGGGAAAGGCTTAAATGGGATTCTTTATCAACTGGGGGTGCCAAGGATTGAACCTGGGACTTTTAACTGATCAACGTATATGATTCAAACACAAGTTACTATTCCCTCCTGGAAGTCAGCCAAAACAAATAGTCCCACACAAGACTTTGCACAAATGAGACGTGGGCTCCGAAACTTAAAAAATCATCTTGTATCACTGCAGGGTCTGTCTCCTAAATCCTGCAGTGCTTCTACAAATTTGACACCTGGAGGTCTCTGCAACTTTTAGGCTGTAGCAGATACCAGGGCCGGGAAGGACCTCTCCCTGGGACTTTAGGGGACAACTACTGGTCAAAGACAGCCAAGACCAGGCTGGATGTTTTAAAGACCTGGCTCCATACCAGACCATTTGCATGTTCATATAGCCACACACGCCCCACTTCTCCCCTTCCTCCAATCTCTTTTAAAAGGAGCTTTCAAACCACAGTCAAGAAAACTCCACCAACACAAATCAGCCAGGTCATGCTCTCTGCCCAAGGCAATCCCTACTTTGCGCCAAAGAAACTCACACCTGCACTCAAAAGAACAAAATCCGAGTCCAGTGGCACATTTTAAAACCAACAAAGTTTAATTCTGGGCAGAAGCTTTCGTGAGCACGCACATTTCTTCAGGCACACAAAAACTTCTACCCAGAACTAAACTTTGTCTTAAAGGTGCCACTGGACTCAAACTGTGTTCTGTTGCTTCGGACCAAACTGTGTTCTGTTGCACTCAAAAAGAGTTCCTTTAACAAGATTGCATCCTCCTGGCAAACAAACTGCTGCAATTTGCTAGATCTCTTCCACCTCTTTACTGTGGGGAGGCTGTTCCCTCGCCTCCGTTTTGATGTGCTAATCTAACCCAGCAGCACAGGTTCCTGGGAACGTCTGTTCGTGCCTTTTTGCACTGGGGGAAAAGAGGCTGTTCAAACAGTGCTCACAGGAGCCTGCTGGCCCCTAAAAAGAGGTTCCCCTCCCCAGTTCTAGCAGAAATTTTGTGAACTGGAGCTCACTTCAACAGATGCCGATGATGTAAGCTCTGGTATCACACACTTGGGACACACTATGAAAAGCAAGCATGCGACATAACTGCGAAAAGTTCAGAGGTAAATCAAGGATAACAGAGAGGCAATTCGTAGCCCCAGCCTCCCTGTTTTAGCTGGAGTAATGGTCTATAACAGCGGGGAATGTCTGCAAATGCAATCAGACATCTTGATGGAATCTAGATTCAGGTGGGTAGCCGTGTTGGTCTGAAGCAGCATAACAAGGCATGAGTCCCGCGTATCCGAAGCCGTGTGCTTGTTTCTGAAGCCGTGTGCCTGCACACAAAAGCTTATACCTTGAATTAAGCTTTTTTGGTCTTAAAGGGGACTCCAGCTTCATTTAGATGGAATCTAGTTCACGCTGCAGTCTCCATCTGAAGTTCTTTCCTTGGAACGGTGGCTTGTCAGGTCAATAGTACCAGCATGTCCCGGGAGAAAGGGGAAAAAACTAATCAATGGGTTTTGGTTTCTGCCCCCTGCCTTTCCCAGTTGCATGAGGCAGACATTCAACAGGTGAAGCCTCCCGTAACTGGATTCCTGCACTGAGAGGAAAGTGTGAAGCCTTGCTTGGGAGAGCAGGAAAAACATTTCACTCTGAGAGAGCCAGTTTGGTGCAGTGGTTAAGTGCGCGGACTCTAATCTGGGAGAACCAGGTTCGGTTCCCCACTCCTCCACTCGCACCTGGCTGGATGACCTTGGGCAAGCCATAGTTCTGGCACGAGCTGTTCTTGAAAAAGAGCTAGTTTCTATCAAGAGCTCTCTCAGCCCCACCTACCTCACAGGGTGTCTGTTGTGGGGAGGGGAAGGGAGAGGAGTTTGTAAGCCGCTCTGAGACACCTTTGGATAGTGAAGGGCGGGGTAGAGATCCAATCTCCTCCTCCTCCTCTATGGCTGCAGTCACACACACTCAATAACCTACTTCCAGTCCGCTTCCAATGCACTTTCCAACTGGATCTTGCCAGTTCACACCGTAAAAAAACACTTGGAAAAGTGCACTCAAAGTGGATTATTGAGTTTGTGTGACCGCAGCTGAGTGGTACTGGATTGCATATCCACAGCTCTCACCCGGGTGGCCCTGGTCAGTACTTGCATGGGAGACCACCAAGGAACGCCAAGGTCGCGATGTAGAGGCAAGGGCAAATCACCTCTTGCCTTGAAAACCCTACAGGGTCACCAGAAATCGGATGCAACTTGATAGCACTTTCCCATTTCATGTAGCTGAACTGATGGCTCTCTGCGGGGACACAGAGAGCTCTCAGATTTAAAAATGCTACACTAGGGTAAAGCAAGCCCAGATGCAAGTGGTGTGTGCATGAAATGGGGGTGCTCACTTCAAGCTCAGCTGTGCATTTTGAGGGATTAAACGAAGAGCCCTGTTGGATCAGGCTGATGATCCAGGCTTATGACGGATCGGGGAGGAGCTGCGGCACCTGCTCGACATGCCAAAGGCCCCAGATTCAATCCCTGGCATCTCCAGTTAAAGGGACCAGGTAGTAGGCGATCTGAGAGCCATCTTGGTGTACTGGTTAAGAGCTGCAGACTCTAATCTGGAGAACTGGGTTTGATTCCCCACTCTGCCACATGAAGCCTGCTGGGTGACCCTGGGTCAGTCACAGTTCTTTCAGAGCTTTGTCAGCCACACAAGGTGGCTGTTGTAGGGAGAGGAGGAGGAGGAGAAGGAAAGTTGGATTTATACCCCAGCCTTCACTACACAAAGGAGTCTCAGAGCATCTTATAATCACCTTCCCTTCCTCTCCCCACAACAGACACCCTGTGAGGTAGGTGGGGGTGTGAGAGCTCTGAGAGAACTGTGACTGGCCCAAGGTCACCCAGCTGGCTGCATGCAGTGCAGTGGGGAATAAAACCTGGTTCTCCAGATTAGAGTCTTGGAGACTCCTTAAAAGGTAGAGAAAAGCGAGTTATAAAAGCCAACTCTTCTTCTACACCAATTTGGTGTAGTGGTTAACAGAGCGGACTCTAATCTGGGAGAACTGGGTTTGATTCCCGACTCCTCCACTTGCAGCTGCTGGTGTGATGTTGGGTCAGTCACAAGTTCTCACAGAGCTGTTCTCTCAAGAGCAGTTCTCGAAAGAGCTCTCTCAGCCCCACCTACCTCACAGGATGCCTGTTGTGGGGAGGGGAAAAGCAAAGGTGATTATAAGCCACTCTGAGTAAAGGGCAGGGTATAAATCCAATCTTTTCTTCTTCTTCTTCTTCTTCTTGAAAGACCTCTGTCTGAGAACCTGGGGGGCCGCCGCCAGTCTGAGTAGACAATACTGACATTGATAGGCCCAATGGTCTGTTTTAATATAAAGCAGCCTTGTGATGGGCAGTGTTCCCTCTAAGCTTAGTTAGTGTGAGCTGGCTCACAGTTTTTTAGCCTCCAGCTCACACATTTTTGTTTTAGCTCAGGAAGGCGGGCTCCAGAGCAAACTAAATTTATGCAGCAGCCAAATCGCTCGCTCACAACTTTAATGCCAGTAGCTCACAAAGTAGAATTTCTGCTCGCAAGACTCCACAGCTTAGAGGGAGGATTGCTCATGGGAGCAGGAAAAGGAGATGTGAGAGACGCTTAATGATCAATCCAGAAAGACAGTATTGTATAGTGGTTGGAGTGTCAGACTAGGATATGGCAGCTCCGGATTCGAAACCCCTCTGTCAGGAAGAGCTCACTGGGAGACCCAAGGCCATTCACTCTCTGTCGGCTTCCCTCCAGGGTTGTTGTGAGCATAAAATGAAAGTGGTGGAAAGAGTCTCATGAGCTGCTTTAGGTCCCTCACTGAGAGAAGCATGCACGGTAAATATTAAAATGAAGAAATAAATCTAGGAGATTTACTACACTGGCCAACCAGAGGATTTAGGTTAACCAGAATCAGGGCACGGAGACCAAAGCCTTCCCTGCTGTTGCCCCTCCCGGCAGCTGACAGTTTAAGGAATACTGCTTCTGAACATGGAGGTTCCATTTAGTCATCATCTCTAATAGCCACTAACAGACCTCCATCAGATTACGGTTAATCCCATCTGACCTAGCAGCCACCACTGTGGTAGTGAGTTCCACAGGGCAACTGACCCCTTGGCCAAAACTACTGTCCCACCCCCTAACCCCAAATTTCTAGTATTCCCAAGGCAAAGTGACAACGCAAGTTGGAATAGATGGTCCGTGGGATGCGGCAGAGACAATGCCGGGACCGAGCCTTGTAGGAAAAGCGAGGGAAAGGAGGGAACGAGAGAGTAAGCTGTTATTTCCCCCCCTTGCATCAGTCCGCAGGGCACATGAGAGAGTGCAACAACGCATCAGAAAGCACAACAACACACGCTCCTTAAAATCCAGGATTATGACTCAGAGGTTTCTCTCCCGGACACACTGTATGCTTCCTCGGTGATTCACTTTTTAAAACCGGGATTCGGAAGGGCGACAGTCACAGCGGACCAATCTGGGAGGACAGAGCCTCTTTAATCGCTTCGAGCTTTCAAGCAGAGGAACGGAAAGCCGGCTTGGCTGTTTCAGGGAGTTTTTAAAAGAGGAGCCTGCCAGGAAATCAGCTCACACAAACAAGAAAGAGCCTTCATTCCCCTTCCCCGCCAGCTCGAGTCCAATCCGGTCCCTGGCCGGCCATCCGTAAACAAGCAGTCACGCAGCTGCCAGTCACCGCCGGTCCGCAAAAATACAAGGAAAACTCGTGGAATCCATGTGACTGACCTTTCGTGGCTCAGGCGTGAAAGGAAAAAAGCAAACTCATGCTCTCTCGCTCTCCACCCCCCCTCCACCCCGCCCCGCCCCCAGGGCAAATGCCCCAACCTCTCCAGCAAGTGTGAGATCATGTTCAGATGAATCAGAGGTTATTAATAGCACAGGGAGGGCTTGTAATTATTTCAGGGGGGGGAAGGTGCTGACGGAAGGAGCGGAGGAAGCCAGGAAGGGATGCTAATTTACAGGAAACAGTTTGGAATGCTTTCCAGCCCAGCTGACTGGGGTGGGTTTTTTTCAGCAGAAGACTCAAAATTCAGCAGAAGGGAGTCAAAACTCAAAACCAGACTGCCTCCGTAGAGTCTATATATTTCTATATTACCCGGATACCCCAGGCTAACCTGATCTCGTCGTTAGCTCAGGAGCTAAGCAGGGTTGGTCCTGGTTATTCACTGGATGGGAGACCTCCAATGCTGTGGAGTCTTGTGAGCAAAAATTCTACTTGGGGAGCTACTAGAATTAAAGTCGTGAGTGAGCAATTTGGCTGCTGCATCAGTTAGTCTGCTCTGGAGCCAACCTTCCTGAGCTAAGACAAATATGTGTGAGCCGGAGGCTCAAAAACTGTGAGCTAGCTCACACTAACTCAGCTTAGAGGGAACACTGGAGACCACCTGGGAAGTCCGGGGTCGCTATGCAGAGGCAGGCAATAGCAAACTACTTCTCAGCGTCTATTGCCTTGAAAGCCCTGCAGGTCACCATGAGTCGCATGAGACTGAACAGTACTCTCCTCCACCACCACTTACCTAATATGCAAAAAGAAAACAGCTCTACGTATACCAGAAGAACCCGTGCAGCACAGTAGCAAAGAAAAAGAGCTGTGATTTGGAAGAGCGGTGCAAACCGAGTCCCCACTCTGCCGTGGACGCTATCTGGGTGACCTTAGACCAGTCACGCATGCTCAGCCTAACCCACCCTCCAATGTTCCCTCTAAGCTGCGGAGTCTTGTGAACAAAAATTCTACTTCGTGAGCTACTGGCATTAAAGTTGTGAGTGAGCGATTTGGCTGCTGCCTAAATTAGTTTGCTCTGGAGCCATCCTTCCTGAGCTGAGACAAAAATGTGTGAGCTGGAGGCTAAAAAACTGTGAGCTAGCTCATAATTACTCAGCTTAGAGGGAACACTGCCCACCTCACAGGGTTGTTGTTGAGAGAATAAAATGGAGGAATAGAAAATGATGTAATGGGGAGAAATGTAGAGTACAAACGAAATAAAATAAAATAGGTGTTGATGCGAAAGACCCCTGCCTGAAACCCTGGAGAATCAACGGAAGTCAGAGTACGTATTTATTTTATTTACTTAATTGAAACCCTGGCTTTCTTTCCAACAGAGACACAAAGCAGCTTTCATCATTCCCCTCTCCTCCATTTTTTCCGCACAACAACCCTGTGAGGTAAAGCAAGATGCATCCTCCTGGACTGAATCAAGACCTAGGTTTCCTGTCTCCTTATCAATGCCGATGTCTCCATTCCTATGATTCCTCTGCATGTCACACTGAATCAAATCAAGCCTGCCATTGTCATTTACCAGCTACGGCCATTTGCCTGCTATTGTCATTCAGCATATTGAAATCACTCCACTCTCCAAGGTATAAAGACAGGTGGACTCACATTCTAGCTGTATCTGAAGAAGTGAGCAGTGACTCATGAAAGCTCACACCCTGCCACAAATCTAATTAGTCTTTAAGGTGAGCTGTGATTTATATCTGGCGTTTTGAGTATCCCAAAGTGATTTTTTCCAGAACTTATTCACAGCCGCCTTCCTCCAAAAAGGAGGACTCTGGACTCTTTGTTCTCCTCTTAGGCAGGTTAGACTAAGAGTATAACTGGTCCAAGGTCTAAACAACAGTAACCTATATAGATGAATGGACTCAATATAAGGCAATATACACTTGATGTGTTCAAGAGGGAAAGAGCAGACAGTTATAAATATCATACCTGGAAGCACATAATTTTTTTATTTATTTATTTATTATGAGATTTATACCCTGCCCTCCCCGCGAAGCAGGCTAATTCCGGTGCCCTCCCCACCCTCTCCAACACAAATCAACCAAAGGTGATTTAATTATTTGCAGCCAACACAGGAGGCACTAAAACACATCTAGTTAAGTGCGCAGACTCTAATCTGGGAGATCCAGGTTAGATTCCCCACGCCTCCACTTGCACCTGCTGGATGACCTTGGGCGAGCCATAGTTCTGGCACAGCTGTTCTCGAAAAAGAGCAGTTTCTGTCAAGAGCTCTCTCAGCCCCACCTACCTCACAGGGTGTCTGTTGTGGAGAGGAGAAGGGAAAGGAGTTTGTAAGCCGCTTTGAGACTCCTTTGGGTAGTGAAGGGTGGGGTAGAAAACCAGTCTCTTCTCTTCTTCTCTAAAAAGGGAGTATTCCATTTCTTTTTGGAGGGAGGCGACTGTGAACGAGTTCTGGAAAAAACCACTTTGGGATACTCAAAACGCCAGATATAAATCGTTAATAACGATGATCAGCAAGGGCGGCTCAATAAGGCCTGCTTGCTGTTTTAACTAATTGTTTCATTTTAGTTACTTAATTAGCCAATTAATTGATCGAGCGGCAAAGTGCCCTCCGAAGCTCAATGCAAGCTTCCTATCGGTGTGATTCATGGCTCTTACATAGGTGCTTAAATTAATCTTTGTGTTGATGTTATGATGGCTATAATATTGTTAAGTTTTCAATCTGGGTAATGGATTGTCAGACAAGATGAAACTGGACCGATTAATCTTCCACAGCCAGGGCTGAGGGCAGTTAACAAGGGAGAAAGAATCGTTAACAAAGGAGAAAGAAACCAAACCTGTTACATCCCATCCCAGGTGCGAGATCAGAGACCATCTCTAAAACTTCCAGGAGGTTTATAATGCCCCTGTATAAATTAATGGTGCAACCTCATTTGGAGTACTGTGTACAGTTCTGGTCACCACACCTCAAAAAGGATATTATAGCATTGGAAAAAAGTGCAGAGAAGGGCAACTAGAATGATAAAAGGGTTGGAACACTTTCCCTATGAAGAAAGATTGAGGCGCTTGGGGCTCTTTAGCTTGGAGAAACGACGGCTGAGGGGTGACATGATCGAGGTTTATAAGATTATGCATAGGATAGAGCAGGTAGAGAAAGAGGGACTCTCCTCCCTTGCTCACAATACAAGAACTCGTGGGCACTCAATGAAATTGCTGAGCAGTCAGGTTAGAATGGATCAAAGGACGTACTTCTTCACCCAAAGAGTGACTAACACATGGAATTCACTGCCACAGGAGGTGGTGGCAGCTACGAGCATGGACGGCTTCAAGAGGTAATTCGATAAGCATACAGAGCAGAAATCCATCAGTAGCTATTAGCCACAAGGTACAGATAGGGACTCTGGGGCAAGTGATGCTCTATATTCTTGGTGCTTGGGAGGGTCAACAGTGGGAGGGCTTCTAGTGTCCTGGCTCCACTGGTGGACTTTCTGATGGGACCTGATATTTTTTGCCACTGTGTGACACAGAGTGTTAGACTGGATGGGCCACTGGCCTGATCCGACACTGGCTTCTCTTATGTTCTTATGAGGTCCAGTGCAGCTAGCTGAGATGGAAGTTGGCAACTTCCAGGAGGTGGCTGGAGATCTCCTGGGGTTCAAGCAGCCTTCAGACAATGTAGGACAGTTCTCCTGGAGAAAAAGGCTGCTTTGCAAGTTGGTCTCTGGCATTATGCCTTGCTGAAGTCTCTCCCTGACCCAAACCATAAGAACATAAGAGAAGCCAATGGCTCACCCAGTCCAACACTTGTCACACAGTAGCCAAAGATACCAGGTGCCATCAGGAGGTCCACCAGTGGGGCCAGGACACTAGAAGCCCTCCCACTGCTGCCCCCCCCCAAACACCAAGAATACAGAGCATCACTTGCCCCAGAGTTCCTATCGATACCTTGTGGCTAATAGCCACTGGTGGACCTCTGCTTCCTCTTAAAGCCATCCATGCTTGTAGCCACCACCACCTCCCGTGGCAGTGAATTCCATGTGTTAATCACTCCTTGGGTGAAGAAGGACTTCCTTTTATCTGTTCTAACCCAACCGCTCAGCAATTTCATGGAGTGCCCACGAGTTCTTGTATTGTGAGCAAGGGAGGAGAGTACCTCTTTCTCTACCTGCTCAATCCCATTCATAATCTTATAAACCTCAATCATGGCACCCCTCAGCTGTCGTTTCTCCAAGCTAAAGAGCCCCAAGCGCCTCAACCTTTCTTCATAGGGAAAGTGTTCCAACCCTTTTATCATTATAGTTGCCCTTTTCTGAACTTTTTCCAGTGTTATAATATCCTTTTTGAGGTGTGGTGACCAGAACTGTACACAGTACTCCAAATGAGATCGCACCATTGATTTATATACAGGCATTATGATATTGGCTATGTTTTCAATACCCTTCCTAATAATCCCCGGCATAGCGTTTGCCTTTATTGTTGCAGTTGCACACTGTCTCGACATTTTCAGTAAGTTATCTACTATGACCCCAACCCTTTCCAGGCTCCGCCCCCAAGATCTCCAGAAGTCTCCCAACCCGGAGCTGGCAACCCTAAGCTATGAACCAGAAAGCCTTTGATTCAAAAGTCATTGTTCCATGAACCCACCAGGATGCCTCAGACAAGTTATTCGGTTTGGGTCACAGCCTCGTTTTACATTTACAAGTGGCTCAAGTGGTTAAGTTGCTGAACTGCAGGCTGCGGAAGATCAGTTGTTCAGCAGTTCGAGACCTGAGAGTGCCGCAGGATGGAGTGAGCTCCCGCCTCTAGTTCCAGCTCCTGCCAACCTAGCAGTTCGAAAGCAAGAAATTGCAAGTAGATAAATAGGTACTACTTTGGTGGGAAGGTAACAGAGTTCCATGCACCTTGGCGTTTAGTCATGCCGGCCACATGATCACAGAAACGTCTTTGGACAGCGCTGGCTCTTCGGCTTTGAAACGGAGATGAGCACCGCAACCCTAGAGTCGGATTCGACTGGCTTCCAAGCAAAGGGAACCTTTACCTTTTTTACTTCCAGCCCTGGAAGTGATTTTCAGCAACTCCTCCACCACCACCCCCAAAAAAACTGCAGGCTCCCAGGGTGCCCTTAGGAGGGTCAAACACGGCTGCAGAGGAAAGAAGGAAGATTAGACCGTTCCCTTCTGCGATCCCCCGCTGAGCTTGTCTGACCCAGGATCCAAGCCACTAAGTACCTCCAGAAGGCAATAAAACAGATCTTCCCATATAGGGTTAATGCAAAGATTACTGAGATAATGAACTCACAAAGCAACTGGAACACTAGAAGGCATTAAGAACCTGCTGCACTCATTCAAAAGAGGAATCCATTTCCTTATGGAGCCCATTCTGCCAGTCAACTTCCGCGCATGAACGAAACCACAAACCGTGCCAAGCTACTTGCAAAGATCGTTAGCCAACCTCACCTGGGGGGGGGGGGGATTTTTTCTCACATCTGCAAATAAGAGAATTGGTCAGATCCGAGCTGGCCATCCAGCTGTACCCAATATATTTGGTAGCTGCAGCTTCCCGGATTTAACTTCCTAAAAGCATGCCCCCCTAACCGATGAAGAAAACAACACCAAGGGCATCCTCTTACTACTGACAGTAGAAAAGAGCAAACGTTCAGTAGTACCTTGAAGACTAAATAAAAACCTGTGGCAGCGAATGAGCTTTCGTGAGTCACTGAGGTATCCCAAGAAGTGAGCCATGACTCACGAACGTTCATCCCATCACAAATTGTGTTAGTCTTGAAGGTGCTACCGGACTCTTGCTCTTTTCTTCAGCTACGGACAGACTAACATGGATGTCCATCTTGATCTATACTGATGGTACAGAGTCCTCAATCCAGAGACCGTGATCAAGTCCGGACAGCAGAAAAAAATTCTATGTTCCTGGTCACGCGTGCCAGATAACGCGCGGGGGGGGAGTGAGGCTATTTGCCCCATAGTAATTTGACGCGCCACTGCGCGACCAGACGCAATTCTTTGCTGCGTGTTTCCGGTGCGCTTCAATGAGGGGTCACTGACGCAATGGGAGAGCGCCGGTGCGATCACACGGAGACGTCTGTCTGCGGTGCATCACAAACCCGTTCGCTACTGCACTTTCCCAGGTATTTTTTTAACTCCACTTCTTCAGAGGGGCGAGACAGCTTGGCGATGGGTGCAGGATGCTTGCCAGATGTTCTCATATGATTGCGCCTGCAAAATCCACCCGGGGTTCGTCCCTCTCGCGCTGCTAATTCTGCATGTGATCGAAGCCTACGCTAGCCCTGATCTGGATAGCCCAGGAAAGCCCGATCTTGTCAGATTTCAGAAGCAAAGCAGAGTTGACTCTGGCAAGTATTTGGATGGGAGACCTACAAAGAATACCAAAGGTGGGAGGCAGGGGCAGGCTTTATTCAGCCACCTCTCTGAATATCCCTCAGGCCCCTCCCCCAATTCCAACTGGGGCCATGGCTGGTCTATAATGAAAAAGAGAAGGACTTCCCACTCAAATCAAGGCAGGTGACTTGAACAGTGATCGATAACTAGTAATATGCACGCGCGTAAAGTACAGTCAAGTCGCAGCTAACTTATGGCAACTCCACAGGGTTTTCAAGGCATTTTGTCATTTTGTGGCTGTGCCCACCACACTGTATCAGAACTCCAAAGGTACACCTGAAAGCTCGAAAAAGCTGGGGACCCCCTGCCCTAGAGAAAGTCGGAAGCGTCATCACTGGAGATCTTTCCGGAAAATAGTGAGCTTGAATTACTGGGGGGGGGAAGACTTGGAAAACTGACCTGCTGTGGTGCCAATGGCCCGAATCTATTGTTTTTTTGTTTGCTGTCTCTGGCATTAACAGTGAATCTGGAAACTGCTTTCAGCATATAAGAGGAAAGCGGTATATAAATATTTTAAACACACACCCATGCATTTTCTTCCTTTTCCTGCCAACAGTCCTTGAGCACGAGAAGCAATGGCACTCTGCATTCCGAGGCGGCAGCATACATTATTGATGCAGCTTTCAATTATTAAACCCCGGTGCACATGTATGCATGTGCATCATTTAATGGAATTATGGTATTCATGATTAATGGAAAGATGTATGTCTAGCGCAATCTTTAATTCATGCTTGTAAGTAGACTTTCGAGGATGGAAATTAGGAAAACACAATCCCCCTCCCTCCTTTTAAATCCGTACCCCTCCGCCCATGCTCTTAGCACACAGTACTAATACCAACCAGTGTACGGCAATATAACATAATTTATTTAAGGATGAGTGAAACTGGGGCGTGGGAGAGGGGCTTTCTTGTAGCTGAGCTTATGATGCAGCTGGCGCATGCAGGGATTTGGAAATTTGTCATCCTGAGATGCCGGCTTCCAGGCGGGTACCCGACGTTGTGTCCTTCAGGACTGGCCCCGTAGACACAGCACAGCAGAGCTACGTCAGGGCTGTACCACTCCAGGCTGAAAATGGGGTGAGGGGTTAATGTGATGGAATGTTCTCCCAGGTAACGAAAGCCCTCCAAACACTGGGGTGTGTTGGGGAGAAAAGCAAGGTTAGAACATTTGTGATCAACGTAAGAACATAAGAGAAGCCAAATGCTGAATCAGGCCAATGGCCCATCTAGTCCAACACTCTGTCACACAGTGGCCAAAAATACCAGGTGCCATCAGGAGGTCCAGCAGTGGGGCCAGGACACTAGAAGCCCTCCCACTGCTGCCCCCTCCAGCACCAAGAATGAACAACATGAACACTTCCTTGAGATCCAGCGTGGTGTAGTGCCTGGAGTGATGTGCCCAGATCTGAGCGACCCAGATTCAATTCCCTGTTCTGCTGGGTGACCTCGGGCCAGTCACATATTCTCAGCCTAAGCTACCTCGCAAGGATGTTGTGAGGGGGGAAATGGAGAAGAGAATAACACATGGAATTCACTGCCACAGAAGGTGGTGGCAGCTACAAGCACGGACGGCTTCAAGAGGGAATTGGAGAAACATATGGAGCAGAAGTCCATCAGTGGCTATTAGCCACAAGGTAGAGATAAGAACTCTTAGTTTGCAGCAAGTGATGCTCTGTATTCTTGGTGCTTGCGGGGGGTCAACAGTGGGAGGGCTTCTAGTGTCCTCCTGGCCCCACTGCTGGACCTCCTGATGGCACCTGGTATTTTTGGCCACTGTGTGACAGAGTGTTGGACTGGATGGGCCATTGGCCTGATCCAACATGGGCTTCTCTTATGTAAGCCACTGGGGAGAAAGGTGGGATATGAGCAAATAAATTAATTAATGAGCAAACAAATGAACAAATAAGATTTTGGAGTAGGCATCCAACCCAAGCGTCATTGGATAACCCAACATGAGATGGGCTGACTCACTAAAGGAAGCCACGGCCATCAGTTTGCAAGACCTGAGCAAGGAAGGCTGTTAATAACAGGATGTTTTGCAGGAAATTAATCCATACGGTCACGGTAAGTCGGAAATGACTTGACGGCACTTAATATGCACACGCATCCATGTCCAACCTACCTGTGGACTGCAGTGATAAAGCTGATAAAAGAGCCAGAGTCCAGCAGCACCTTGAAGACTAACAAAATTTGTGGCAGGGTTGTGAGCTTTCAGGAGTCACTGCTCACTTCTTCGGAAGCCCAGACACACCAGTGACTCAATATACCTATCATTTTTCCCCCCTTTGATAATGCAAAATAGCATACAGTTAGGATCTAAGCCCAGCACACACAACCCTTGCCACCTCTGGAAGACCCAGATTTAGATCCCCGCACATGCCATGGAAGCCTGCTGGGTAACCTTGGGCCAGTCGGTCTCCCAACCTATCTTACAGGGTTGTTGTGAGAATGAAATGAAGGAGAGGAGAATGATGTACGCCACTTTGGATCCCCACTGGGGAGAATGAATAGGATATAAATGAATTAAATAGAGGGGGAGGGAGAGGAGGAGAAGTAGGAGACTGGATTTTTACCCTACCCAGTTTGGTGTAGTGGTTAAGTGCATGGACTCTTTTCTGGGAGAACCGGGTTTGATTCCCCACTCCTCCACTTGCACCTGGCTGGATGACCTTGGGTCAGTCACAAGCTCTGGCACAGCTGTTCCTGAAAGAGCAGTTTGTGTTAAAGTTCTCTCAGCCCCACCTACCTCACAGGGTGTCTGTTGTGGGGAGGGGAAGGGAAAGGAGTTTGTAAGCCGCTCTGAGACTCCAAGTGAAGGGCGGGGTATAAATCCAATCTCCTCCCTCCTCCCCCCTCCCCTTCACTCCAGAGTCTCAGAGCAGTTTATAATCTCCTTTCCCTTTCCCTTCCCACAACAGACACCCTGTGAGGTAAGTGGGGCTGAGAAAGCTCTTTCAAGGACTGCTCTTGAGAGAGCAGCTCTAAAGAACTTGTGACTGGCCCAAGGTAACACCAGCAGCCGCCTGTGCAGGAGTGGGGATCAAACCCGGTTCTTTCAGATTAGAGTCCACGCTCCTAACCACTACACCAAATATCCACTTGGGCAACATTATTATGGGACTGACACCACCAGCCACTGCATTATTCACCCAATCAGCCTCCAACGGAATAAATGCCATCATCTGTGAGCCACTCCCCAGCTGCCGTCCTGCAACGTTACACTAAAACGTCAGTCTCTTTACACAGGAAAAAAAAACAGGTAAACAGACACAAATCAAATATTGATTAAAAACAGCAACCTTCAGGCACCAACAAAAGGAACATTTCCTCTCCCCAAGACGTTCCGCCGCTGACCTTAAAGTTCCTGCACGTCAACAAAGAAAGCCTGAAAGGGAGGGTCTGCTGTGTGACAATGCTGAATTAAAACCCATTAGCTAATTCGGAACCTGATGAACTCAGAATAAAGCGTAACTGGTTTGTTTTTAGATTACCCAACCGATCCAAAAAATAAAAATAAAAATCCTTCAGGGTATCTGACGACATAAACACCAATTCATCATTACAATCTGAAAGCACAACCCACTGAAACCCCGGCCTATTAAAAATACCAACTCAAAAAGAAGGCAACCAGGAGCAGCAACTAATTTCCCATTTAACAGCTCAATGAGGACCAAAGGAAAAACTCCCCACAAAAATCCAAACAGCCTTTCCAGCCGAAGACAGCCTCAGGGGTTAAATTGCAATAGTAGTAGCCTCAGCTCCGAGTAAACACAACATACGGAAATATCACTACTGGCCAACCTGAGTACACAGTTCCGGCTCGCTTTGTGAGCTCTGCTCCCCTTCCGAGATGCCAACCCGGATTTCTGAGCACTGTGCTGTTCTCAACAAAGCGGGGTAAGCCCTCAAAGAAATGCTGCCACACAAGTGACCGATGACGGGTCAGGCTTCATAAAGGTAGCAGCAAAGCCTTCATGGAGTACACACACTCAGGTTATCCTGGGGCATTACATACAAACCCCTGAAAACAGCCACACCATTGGACTGTGACGCTGGCGCTGCTGCCCACAGAAATTCACAGGCACAATCCAGCCGAAGCAGTAAAACAGGGGTGTCGAACTCATTTGTTAGGAGGGCTGGATCTGACATAAATGAGACCTTGTTGAGCTGGGCCCTGTGTGCCATACAATGTAATGCCAGGTAGCGGAGATATAGACTTTATAAAGGACACAAACACAAAGGGTGGTTTTTTTTACTTAAAATAAATAAAATCATGCTTAAAACGTTAGCGCTCTTGCAATATCTTTGTTTATTTAACCGTGTCTGACAACTGACACCTCTTGCTCTGAATTGTTGCATCACAATGTCTGTGCTGTTGCAATCTTGGGTATGCTGTTCAGGTGTGTCTCTGTAAGCTGCAAACCTACGATGACGCAGCAGCAGCAGATCTGGAAGAAGCAGCAGAAGACAGACAGTTCTACTACGAGCCTGATAGAAGCCCTCTGGGGGACTGATATGCCCCCCCGGGCTGCATATTTGACACCCCTGCACTAGAGGGTCCCACTGATTTCAGCTGGACAGAGAAAAGCAAGCATGCAGGGTAAACAGCCATATACTAGACACACTGGAGCTGATGATGCAAACGACCCATTAAGGCCAAGAGAAAGCACTGCAACGGTAGACCCATGTGACCAGAAACCAGAGGCCAGAAGGCCAACATGGCTGGAGACCCCAGGATAAGTGAACAACGCCTGGGGAAACCTGGTTCGGTGTCCGCCAACATCTTTCGTGGTGTCCGCCATGTGGTTTTAGAAAGTGGGTGGGGCCAGATGGGGCTTTTGCCCAGCAAGACTACTGAATGGCCATTGAAGAGTTGACTGGCTGTGCAGATTTTTAAAAAATATTGCTTTGGCAACAGCTGCCACCAGAGCAGAAGGACCTTCATGGTGTGGCTGAAGGTAAGCTACGGCAGCCATTTTTTAGCTGGCTCCTCCTCCCGCTGCCGCCATTTTGTCACACTCTGCGTCAAAATTCCAAAGGTGCCCATAGGCTCAAAAATGTTCGGGACCCTCTGACCTAGGTTTAAATCCCTGCTTGCCATGAAACGTGCTGAGTGACCTTGAGTCAGTCATTCTCTTCAAGAACACAAAAGTTATTGGAAACCACCCATGGGTGGGGGCGGGGGGGGGGTAAGAGAATGAAGTCATGCTTTACTGGAACTCCTAATGTGCGATGTTTCCACATGAATCGAGATTTTAAAAAAGGAAAACACTGACCTAACAATGAGAGGCCTGATTATCAAGGAGACCAGATTATCTTTTTCAAAAGAAATAGGCATGCTTCGTGTTCTGGGTTGACAGACACATAGTGTAAGCTTCCCGGTTAGTATACCAACTGTGTAAATAAATCAGGGTATTTTCTAATACCGACTGACATTCACTGACAATCTTTGGGCACCGATGGCCTCCAAGAAGATACAGAAAATATACACCTTTTCTGCTCACAACAACAGAGCGAGATAGGTTTGACTGAGAGAAATCAATTTCCAGCTGGGTTCTGAACTCAAGTCTCTGTGGCCTAATTCTAAAGCTACAGCCAGTAAAAACTTTCTTAATCTAACTACCGGAGCACTGAATCTAGAGGCCAGAAAACCCTATCTTACAAGGATGCTGTGAGGAGAAAATCCTTCCATGAGCTCCTTGGGGGAAGTCTGGGAAACATAATAAATGACAGGCCAACACCTAGACAGAAACATATCTTGAAATAGGTATGTGTGAGTCGAAGACCTACCTTTTTTCTTTCAAAAACTCCGGTACTTCAGACCATGTACAGAGTGCCTACAGGTGGGGCACTGTTCCTTATTGGCTCAAAGGGTACGTACATATGTGCAATATAATTCTCTCTGACAGAACAGCTTTAAAAATTGAAAATGAGAAGTGCCTTTGAACATATGCGAAGGACCCTTTCCCAATGGTATCATTCTTTAATTAAATAAAACTGTAGCTAATCACACACAAAAAATTAGTATAAAGAAAACAGTTTCTTTCTGACATATCCTCTTAGTTTTGCAGGTGGTCACAAGGACAATATTTGGGTACAGAACAAAGTTTGATTCTAGTGGCGCCTTTAAGACCACATATGCACACAAAAGCTTATACCCAGGATTAAACTTTTTGTTCTTAAAGGTGCCATTGGACTCAAGCTTTGTGATATTTAGGCATAGACAGGTCACTTCTAGCCCACCAGCAATTTTCCATGTACCCTGGAGCTTGCTTCATACAAATGTTACCAGCGTCGCACCTGCTCATAACCCCTCTTCTATTGCTGGAATACCAGAAAAACCAGAAGACGGGAACTCCGAATGGCTTCCTGTCACTTCAGGGAATGCAATACTCCTTGAAGGAGGAAAAAAAGCAAGAAATGTCTTCCCGTGCACCAAGACGTGGAACAACCCCTCCGGGAATGTCTGGCAGCCATTTTCCTTTACTTACAGGAGTGCAGCTTAAAGTCTGCCAAAACAACCTGCTGACGAATACAAGTGACAGAGACATTGATCCAAGGGAACAGCAGCAACCCTTGTTCTCCTTCTGACCAAAAAAAAATCCACATATCCTAATTCACTCAATGTGGTACAATGATTCGAGTGTCAGGCCCAGGGTTCAAATCCCCACTCTGGCCAGCCATTTCCTCTCAGCCTATCCTACTTCACGGGGGTTCTTGCGAGGAGAAAAGAAAAATGGAGGCAGAGTGATATTTAAGCTGCTTTCTGTTCCCACTGGGGGGGAAAGGAAAGCATAATTAAATAGTTTACCTTCACAGATGCAAATTTGCATATAATTACTGCATTTTAAGTAGAAATACAGCTCATCAGAGTACCAGCTCTCTTTGGGACACAGCTAACCTCCTTGACTGACTGCCTGTCAACTTGGATGTTCAATAATAACAACAACAAAACGACAGCTGACTTAAATGGACCTAAGAAGGACCTAGACATTTCAAAGAGGGCACCTGGCCACCCTATTATGAGGAGAGGGTATAGATGCTCGGGGTGGACAACTGGACACCTGCGTGCCCCCACACAAACTATTCAAAAGCTGGCTAGTCAACTAGGGGTCTAACAGTAATGGGAACCCAGAGGCCCATTTAGACGCATGCCAGGTTGTTACAAAAATGTGGGGGGGAAGAAGACGAAGAAGAAGAAGACGAAGAAGAAGAAGAAGAGGAAGAAGAAGAAGACGACGACGAAGAAGAAGAGGAAGAAGAAGAAGAGGAAGAAGAAGAGGAGGAGGAGGAGGAGATTGGATTTATACCCCGCCCTTCACTGCCCAAAGGCATCTCAGAGTGGCTTACAAACTCCCTTCCTTTCCCCTCCCCACAACAGACACCCTGTGAGGCAGGTGGGGCTGAGAGAACTTCTGACAGAAACTGTCCTTGAGAGAACAGCTGTGCCAGAGCATGTGACTGACCCAAGGTCACATCAGCAGGTGCAAGTGAAGGAGTGGGGACTCAAACCCGGTTCTCCCAGATCAGAGTCCGCACACTTAACCACTACACCAAACTGGCTCATAATCCCATGCATGCTGTCAAGGGAACTACATCCTGGGGCCCAAGTCTAGCCAAGACTATGCACTCCCAAACATTCTTTGGAGGGAACCAGGATGTACAATACCAGCCCTCCACGACTGGCTTCAGGACTTGCTGGTTCCCAACTGCATCAAGCTTGTGTATGTGTGCTTCTGGAATTTGGCAACCCCAGAGTAGGTGCCACCACAAAATAGCAGCCATGGGATGGAGGGGAATCACAGCTTAGCTGCCATGGCATGTTAGCGCTAAGCACAAAATGCTGAGAGGTTATTTTGATTTTTTTAGAGGAAGAAGAAGAGATTTGATTTATACCCCACCTTTCACTACCCAAAGGTGTCTCAGAGTGGCTTACAAACTTCTTTCCCTTCCCCTCCCCACAACAGACACCCTGTGAGGTAGGTGGGGCTGAGAGAGCTCTTGACAGAACTGTCCTTGAGAGAACAGCTCTGAGAGAACTATGGCTTGCCCAAGGTCATCCAGCAGCTGCAAATGAAGGAGTGGGGAATCAAACCCAATTCTCCCAGATTAGAGTCCGCGCACTTAACCACGACACCAAACTGGTGCACGGGAAGCATCTGTAGTTGAACGGGTGCTTTCTGGGCTCTTCTCTTCTTCTCTTTTTATTTTATTGAGTTTATTACAGCACATATACAAAACAAGAACACACCATTATCGCACAGCCTTGTGATAGGTAAGATACTGAACATATAAGATGCACAGAACGTCATACAAAAAGATTTCTCTGTTATGTTGCATTAGAGAAGTGGCCCATGACTCCGAATTTATTTATTTATTCAATTTATTATCCCGCCCTCTCCACCAAGGGAGGCTCAGGGCAGCTTAGATAAAAATTTAAAACAGCTAAAACCATAAACCAATCATAAAGTGCTAGTGTGCAATATTACAGTGATGGCGAGACGTAATTCAAATCAACCAACTACCAAACATATCATACAACTTTTTTTTAAATGTCAGATATTAAGCAAGTTCATATCAATCAAGTTTTTGGGCTCTCTGGGCTCTTCTGAACCGCCCCATGCTCCAGTGAAGAAGGGTTGGTTTTTATACCTTGGTTTTTTTGTTTTTTGTTTTTTCTTTACCCTGAAGCTGCGGTGGTTCAAGTGGTTAAGATGCTGAACTGCAGGCTGCGGAAGGTCAGTAGTTCAGCAGTTCAAGACCTGAGAGTGCCTCGTGATGGAGTGAGCTCCCGTCTCTAGTTCCAGCTCCTGCCAACCTAGCAGTTCGAAAGCAAGAAATTGCAAGTAGATAAATAGGTACCACTTTGGTGGGAAGGTAACAGCGTTCCGTGCGCCTTGGTGTTTAGTCATGCCAGCCACATGACCACGGAAACGTCTTCGGACAGCGCTGGCTCTTCGGCTTTGAAACGGAGATGAGCACCGCAACGCTAGAGTCGGATTCGACTGGCTTTCGAGCAAGGGAACCTTTACCTTTACCTTTCTTTACCCTAAGGAATCCCAAAGCGGCTTACAATCGCCTTTTCTTTCCTCTCCGCACAGCAGGCACCTTTGTGAGGCAGGTGGGGCCGAGAGAGCTCTGAGAGCAACCATGACCGGCCCAAGGTCACCCAGCAGGCCCCATGTGGACCCAGTTCTCGAGCTCAGAGTCCGCTGCTCTTAAGCACTACAACATGCTGGCTCTCAGCGGAACAGAGGAAAGCAGGATTTGCATTGGGAAGTAAGTAACTGAGCACCATGAAACCCAGTGACAGGCATGACACTGAGGGCTGCTAGGCCCTATATACCTAGCGGCCACGCTTGGTCAACAGAAAACTCCTGCCTCCTTCATTCCAGCAACTAATTAAAAATCTGCATTCACACGCATTAAATGAGGTGCTTTCAATCCACTTCCAGAGCACTTTTGCGACTGGATTGAACTGCGTGGTATGCCAAAACCCACTTGCAAATGGGTCAACTGCATTATTTAGCCCGTGTGAAAGTGCCCTAATTGGACACAACAGTGGTGAGGCAAAAGAACCTAACAATTAGACTTTGCCAGGGTTGCCAACCTCCAGGTGTGGCCTGGAAATCTCCTGGAATTACGACTGATCTCCAAAGTAAAGAGGTCAGTTTTCTAGAAGACGCGGCAGCTTCAGAAGGCGGGCTCTGTGTTATACCACAGGAAAAAGAGAAGTGCTAGAATGCTGTCACACTTGGCTAAGTTGGCCCTGCTCCCCAAACTCCTCTCTCCCCTCAGGTATGTCTCTCAGATCTCCACAACTTCCCACAGCCATAGACTTTGCAGAGGCCCTACTGCTGGCACTTAAATTGTTGCACAACGTATCCATGCAGCATCTGCGAGGGCTACACATCCCTGGCTGGCAACATAACAGCACATGTCATTGCGGCACAGTTCAAACGAACCCCCGAGCCCACGCAAAGCCGCCAAGGGAAAGCGCTTCCGCCTCGCCAGCCTGGCATTTAAATTCAGGCCTAACTGCAGGGACTCTGGTTTGGAGGACACACTCACATCCGAGGCCCAGTTCCCGGTCCAGCCAGCTCGGGGCTCCAGCCCAGCCCCGAGACAAACACTTCAATGTAGTCCAAAGGGGAGGGAAAGCACGAAATATCAGTTAGGAAACAGCCTGTTCCGAGCCCTCTCTCGCAATGGCGCTGGCCGCTCTTGTGTCAGCCACGTTTTACTGGAAAACCCAAAACACAATCCCTGAAGGGAGAACACACGCTTTTCAAACCAGAGCCAGGTTTATTAGGAAAAACATAAAATGGAGCAACAGCGTCCAACTGCAGCCCCTGGGAAGGAGATCTGTGATGTGCATTTCTGTTGCTAGGCCAAAGGGGGGGGGGAGGCGGAGGAGAAAGAAACCTCAACCGGGGCTGGATTTACACACTGTGCCATAATTATTTCGGCTCATCACAGGGCACTCTGTGCTTCTCGGCTTTTCTTTATGTTTGGAAGCTTCTCCTTTTCAAACACAGCGTGCCAAGCAAGAGATACATGATGAAGGGGGTGGAAAAAGAGGGGGGCGCGCGAAGAACCTTGTGGCAAAAGGCAGTGAATGGCAACCTAGCATGTAATTACTTCGAACAGGAAAAATAACCTCCTCTCAGTAGGTTTTCCATTTTTAAGACAGAACAGAATCGCCACAAAGGGGCGGGTGGCAGGGGGGTGAAGGCCACAAAATCCATCCGGCGGTCCTTCGACTGCACCGTGCCATCACAGTGTTTAAAGCAAGAGAGAGCCATTAAAAAAAACTCAAATACACACTGCTTATCGGTGCATGTCTGGAGTTGTGAAAAGATACCAGTGGGAAACGCAAATGGAAAAAAAAGGGGCCCTCACATTATAATCTTCCCAGACTAGGGGAGTGTAGAGGGATAATTGCTGAGATGCAGGGTTGCCAGCTCCGGGTAGGGAAATACCTAGAGATTGGGGGGGGGAGTCTGAAGAAGGTGAGGGTTTTTTTGAGGGGGGGCCTCAGCATGGCACAGTGCCATAAAACCCACCCTCCTTAACCACCATTTTTCTCCAGGGGGACTGATCTCTGTAGTCTGGAGATCAGATGTAAAAGCAGGAGATCTTCAGGCCTCCCCTGGAGATTGGCAACAGTACTGAAATGGCACCCTGGTGCCCATTTCCTTCTCCTCCAAAGCAAAGAGCCACTCCTGGCTTTCCCCCTGCCCTTCCGAAACAGCCACTTTCATCGTAGGCGGATCCTCGACTTGAAACCTCCCAACGTCCCGTGATTAGCCCCACTACCCCATGGGGGTCATTTCGTGGAAACACCCGCTATCTCTTCTCAAGATTCTAGTAACACCTTAAAGACTAACAAAATTTGTGGCAGGGTACAAGCTTTCGGGAGTCTGTATTTGAAGAAGCGTTCAGTGACTCACAAAAGCTCGTGCCCTGCCACAAAGTTTGTTGCGTCTTTAAGGTGCTACTAGAATTTTGAGGATAGTGGCTACTACAGACAGACTAACGCGGCTACACCTCTTGATCTATCTCAAAATTCTGAAAGAGCCCACAGTCTTAAAAGAAGAAGAAGAGATTGGATTTATACCCTGCCCTTCACTACCCAAAGGAGTCTCAGAGCGGCTTACAATCTCCTTTCCGTTCCCCTCCCCAGAGGGGAGTAGGTGGGGCTGAGAGAGGTCTTTCGAGAACTGCTCTTGAGAGAACAGCTCTGAGAGAACTTGTAACTGACCCAAGGTCACACCAGCAGCTGCATGTGGAAGATGGGGAATCAAATCTAGTTCTCCCAGATTACAGTCCGCACTCATAACCACTACACCAAACTGGGATCCCTGGCACAGCCACAGAAACAGAAGACTCTAGGTTCAAATCTCACCTTGGCAATAATTTCCTAGGGAGTCCCAGGCAAACTCTCAGTTTCTCCCTGCCCACCTGAAAGTCTGTGGATGCTACTGGACTGACCAAGCTGACAGGTATTTTGTGAAGCAGCATCAAGCAAACCCTTGATGCAAAGAGCACTGAATGCTGCAAAGCTAACTGCAAGCACAAAACCATTAGACAGGAGGGAGGGGGTATGGCTCGGTGGTTGAGTATCTGCTTGGCATGCGGAAGACAATAGATAGTGCAAAAGACCTCAGCTTGAGATCCTGAAGAACCACTACCAACCTGCGTAGACAATATTGACTTTGAGGGACCAAGGGTCTGATCCAGTAAAAGGCAGCTTCACGTCTGTTCACATATGTCAAGGACCCAATGCAGCATTATCATACACAGAACTTGGACGCATGATGCTGCCTTATATTGAATAAGACCAACGCTCCATCAAGGCCAGTACTGTCAATTCAGACCACCAGTTGCTCTCCAGGGTCTCAGGCAGAGGTCTTTCACATCACCTACTGCCTGGTCCTTTAAACTGGAGAGGCCAGGGATTGAACCTGGGACCTTCTGCGTGCCAAGCAGATGCTCTTCCACTGAGCCAGGGTCTCTCCCCTATCCAGATGGAAGAAGAAGATTACGTGCCTCTCCCCATCCACTCCAGAGTGTTTTTCCTCTGCTGCTGGGCCCAGGGGCACGAGACGTAATTACAAAGCACTGTTTTCTCTTGAACACTGCAGACTTCCTTTCCCTGGCACAATCAGACCCCCAGACTCCAAGTATTATAGAGGGCTGATGATTAAAAGGATTAACTTCCAAGCAGGTTTGAGACCTGATGATTCTCAAGAGCCTCCTTCCTCTAGCACGGAGATGCTTGCTTTGTATATCACCTTTAATTTTTTTAAAAAAAAGCTTAAAGAGGGTATACATACAAAGCCAGAACAGGAAGTTGCTTGATATTAACTCAGACCCTTAGTCTATCAAGATCAGCACTGTCTATTACAGAGCTCCCCAGACCTTTTGACCCTCTGGGCACCTTTGCAATTCTGACATAGCCCGGTGGGTGCAGTTCCAAAATGGCTGCTGCAGGGGGCGGAGCCAGCCAGGTCTACTCCCACTGATTTCAATGGAAAGCAGACCAGTTCTGATCTAGCCAGTTCTCCAGAGGCCAGATCTACTCCCACTGATTTCAATGGAAAGCAGACCTGTTTTCCGAAGGCGTGCCTTTAATAGCAGAATAGCATTCTACAGCGCCAGACCAACTCCCGCTGAACAGCATTCTATAGCAATAACTGTGCTAGGTATTATCCTGCTTTTACTGCATTGTCTTCTACCTTTGCAGTTACATTTTTTTTTTTGCATTATTTATAATATGCCTCAGGCAGTTTGTTGTTTGCATTGGTTTCTAATTCTGCAGTTCTAGTCCTGTTGAACAGTTCATCAAACAGTTTACGCTGCATGAGTATATTGCACTGAAACAAGTATACATTCCTGTTCCCTGCATTATTCCTGGTCCCAGTGTCTAACCTCCACCTACTAACTGTGACTGGGAAATGACATCTGAAATGGGAACACATACTTAGCAAGCCAGTCTACCCTACCTCTCAACCTGGAACAGGGGGGGCGGGGGAGAAAGCTTCAAATGAAAAGGATATTCCAAGAAATTTACAAACTCATACAGAAGACAGCTAATGCAGAACAACCTATGACTGCCAGATTCTGCTGACTGTAAGGGAACACTGTCCCTTCTTCAAGAGGAGCACAGAACAGGTCTCCCATTTCAGAACGTCTCAGTCTTATGGCAAACATGACCAGTAGCTCCGGCATTAGGATTGAAAATCCCATTTACTGACACAAATAGGAAGATGACAGTAATAGCAGCCAAAATGCCCATGCACTGGCTGCGGAAAACACATCTCTTATCTTAAAGAGCAGTAACAAGAAATACTCATTTCTGCAGGAGTATACCACATACCATGCAGTTGTGGACAAGTTTACACCGGGACCACACAGCATAGCGTTCAGACAAGAATAAAAGAACATGAAAGACACTGCAGACTTGGCCAATCTGAAAAATCAGCAGTAGCTGAACACAGCCTAACCCAAACAGGACTCAGCATTTTGTTCCAGGACACTGAAAGACTGGACGACACTTCCAATTACCATGTCAGATTAAACAGGGAAGCCACTGAAATTCACAAACATAAACACAATTTCAACAGGAAAGAAGACAGTTTAAAAATAAATAGGGCATGGTTTCCTGCCCTGAAAAACACAAAATGCTCTACAGCTGACAATACGACTACAGGTGAGATTAGAGTTTCAATAGCCATTCCACACACAAAAGAACCTCCTCAAGAAACAGGAAACCTCCTCAGGAAACAATCCATAGACAAAAGAACCTCCTCAGGAAAGCTCCTCCATTAGCATGTTCATAGCCTGGAGAACTACTACAAGATAATGACTCAGCCCTACCCCACCTTCCAGGGTAGATATAAATTACCTGCCTACCATTCTTCTGCTCACCTTGACACAGAGAGTACTCCACCTTTCTCTGTTATACCTCTGAGGATGCCAGTCACAGCTACTGGCGAAACGTCAGGTCCTACAATGCCAAGACCACGGCCATACAGCCCAAAAAATCTACAACAACTAAAGTATCAAGAAACTTTCAACAGCGAAGGTAATGAATTAGGGGAATAACAAGAGGACCACCCTTCATTTCCTCATTTAGGAAACATTTGCTGGCCCTTTGCAGGGAAAGGGTTTCAGCCGAGATTGCTTCCTTACGCCCCCTATTCCTTCAAACAGCGAGAGTGCTAAATCTCCCGCCCAGGCGGTTTAGCTGTCCAAAGCCAAAGGCCGGGCTGTGCAATTCATCTGGCATTTAACTCAAATGACCTCCGAGATTCATGGTCTGAGGCGGCAGCAGCGGGCCTCATTTCACGCCAAACATTTCTGGGAGGCAGCTGCCAAAAGCTGAGAACAGGGGCTTGGAAGGAGCGCGCTTTCCCGACATGGAAGTGTCCTCAGCGGGCACCAGAGTTTCTTGGAAGAAAGCTGTTTGGCTGGAGCGAGCCAAGAGTATAAAGCTCACCCTCTCTGTCTCGATCCCGCCCAGGCGGGGAGAGCCGGGAGGAGACGCCCACCACATAATGACACTGGAGAATCCCTCTTCAGACCTCCCCCCATTAAATGCCACGAGGTGCCAACGCCATCGAGCTTCGCAAACCAATGCGGCCGGTCCCACCTGTGGATCCCATCTGGCTCTGCGGATGTTAGCGGGCCCTCCTCCAAGTCTAAATAAAGGATGGCTTGACCTGAGGTGACTCGACAGAGATCTTCTCTGTTTCAAACGCTGGAGGTTCAGCAGGGGAACCAGCCAGTGCTAACCAGATGAGCTGCAGATCTCCGCCTTCCCAAAGATGAAGCGCCACTATCTAGCTCAGGGGTCCCCAACTTTTTTGAGCTTTTCGGGCACCTTTTGGAGTACTGACACAGCTGGGGGGGCCGGACACAAAATGGATGCCACAATGTAGCTGCCGCAAGAGGCCGAGCCAGTGATAAAATGGCTGCCACAGCTTCAGTGAAGATTCTTGTGCTGTGGTGAAAACTGGTGCCAAAGCAGGGGGTTTTTTTTAAGAAATCTGCACCACAGCCAATCAAATCTCCAATGCCCAATCGGCAGCCTAGTCCAGCATCTTGGCAAAAAAAACCCTGGCCCCACACACTTTCTAAAAGGCCACTTCGAGGGCACAGCGTTGGGGACCCCCTGATCTAGCTTGTTCCAAAATACACTGTTAGAACTCTCACAACATGGCAGGAATGTTTACAGAGATGCGAGACAAAATCAAGATCGCCTTTCTCTGACCGCACGTTAAGGAATCCCTTCTAAAAAAGTCCCTCTGGGTCAGAAAGTCTTTTCCATTCTTCCCGCCGTACAACGGGCATGTTTTGAAGGGACTTGCTTTTATTCGTTGCTTCTTTTTTGCGTGTGCATTGAGGAAATACGGTTCCAAAAAGAAACACTGATTCCGACATTCTCAAGTTCCGTGCCAGTCAACATTTCCGGCAATATTTAAACCCCCACCCCCCAATCTGTGAAGGCATCTGGCAGAGAAAGATTTTGTAAACTAGCCTACCCAATACCTATAGAGAAGGAGGAGGAGGAGATTGGATTTATACCCGAGGGAGTCTCAGAGTGCCTTACAATCCTTTTCCCTTCCCCTCCCCACAACAGACACCCTGTAAGGTAGGTGGGGCTGAGAGAGCTCTCCCGAGAACTGCCCTTGAGAGAACAGCTCTGAAAGAACGTATGGCTGACCCAAGGTCACACCAGCAGCCGCATGTGGAAGAGTGGGGAATCAAACTGGGTTCTCCCAGATTAGAGTCTGCGCTCTTAACCACTACACCAAACTGGCTCTCATACTGTACCAAGAGTATTTTAAATGCAACAGATCTCCCTATCTAGAGCAAGAGCTTAGAGCGAGCCAAACCTCCCCTTCCTCTCCACCCCGTCTGTCCTCATCAGAACCCAATGCCTCAAGACCAGCGAAAGTTATGTGATGCAACTGGGTTAAGTAAGAGCACGCTAATTGTCTTGGCACAGAACAAGCCGGCCACACTTTATCACATCGCATAATGAACACTCCTCATTTCAGGATGTGCTGCAAGCCCACAGAGCTCTGATTAAGACAGACTCCGTACTGTTCAAGTGCTCGCCTCATTTCCATTTGAAATTTTTAACACCGCCGTTCAAAGGCTGGAAGACATCCTCACCCGAGCTTGCCCAGGGACATTAAATATATATGCCACCACCTACCGGCCTAGATTCAGTCCCAGTCGAAGAGGAGACCACAGGACCAGAAGTAGGGGTTCTTCCTGTCTGCGCTGCTTTCACACACACTGAATAATGCACTTTCAATCCAGTTCCAATGCCCTTTAAGTTTGGCAGGCAAGGTTTTTAAAATGTATTTATTATTCAAGTCACTTATGCCACGCCATTTCTCCCCAAATGGGGACCGAGAGCAGCTTACATAATTTTCTGCTCTTCCATCTTATCCTCACAACAACCCTACAAGGTAGGTTTGGCCGAGATGGTGTGACCGGCTTATGGTCACCCAGTGAGCTTCCACGGCACAAGTGGGGATTCAAACTTGCGCCTCCCCGATAACCAGTCCAAAATTCGTAACCACTGTGCTGCACTGGGTTTTGGGCTTTTCACACAGTAAAATCCAGTGGCAAAGGGGACTGAAAGTGGATTATTCAGCATGCATGAAAGCCGTATGTGACACAAGTAGAACTGGGTCTCATGAGGCTGCCAAAAAACCAACAAAGCACTCCCTACCCAAATAAAGGTATCAGTAGGGCCATCACTCAATATTAAATGAAAACAAATCATATGACTCACCCAGCTCCATGGACTCCCTGGGTAAACAAGAGCAGCCTTGCTGTATCAGACCAGTGGTCCATCTTGTCCAGCATCCTGTTCCACAGGGGTCAACCAGTGGCCCTGGAGGGCCAGCAATAGGTCAGAGCAAAGGCTTATGCTGCCTTCTAGCTCAGGTATTCGGCAGTTTCCTGACTCTGAATGTGCAGGCTCCCTTTAGGCTGCTTTCACACATGTTGGAAAATGCGCTTTAGCGAAAGTTTGCAAGTGGATTTTCCTGTTTCACACCATGAAAGTGCACCAAAAGCACTCTATCCAGCATGTAGGAAAGAAGCAGTCACCACGGCTATTTGCAGGGATGCATCGGCCAAGGAGCCCCTGTACACTATGTAAATACAATTTATTATTGGATATATCACATATTCATACATTTTCAACCAACCTATATATCCATTTTTCTAATTTCCCTTCTACCCCCCAAACAAGGCTTCCCGCACTGCTCCAACCCCATTAATATCTCTCTTGTTCTGTTACAGTTACTTCTAAACTTATTTTCTCTTACTAACGGTAACAATTCAAAAATCTAATTCAATTTCATTTTCCTCTTAATAACTATCAAAGCAAATCAAACCACGTTTAATGTCCCAATTTTTCAACAAGTATTTTTGAAAGTCTTTCCAGTCTTCCCTGTTATAGCCCCTGTACACTATGGAAGGTTCTCCATCAAGTTCTAGAACACACATTCATGTTTTAGAATATAAGGAGGGGCTGCGGCTCAGTGGAAGAGCCTCTGCTTTACAAGCAAAATTGGTCCTAGGTTCAATTCCTGGCATCTCCAGTTCAATGGTTCGGGCATCAGATGATGCGAAAAACCTCTGCCTGAGATCCTGGAGAGTCGCTGCCAGTCTAAGTAGACAATACAGACTTCGATGGACCAGTGGTCTGATTCAGTATAAGGCAGCTTGAGGTGAACATAAAAACATAAGAAGTGCCCTGATGGATCAGACCAATGGTCCATCCGGCCCAGCATCCTGTCTCACACAGTGGCCAACCAGTTCTTCTAGAGGGCCAGCAACAGGGCATAGAGGCTGAGGCCTTCCGCTGATGTTTCCTCCTGGCTCTGGGATACAGAGGATTAGTGCCCCTGAATGTGGAGGTTCCCCTCAGCCACCATGGCTAGTAGCCATTGATAGACTTCCCCTCCATGCGTCTATCCAATCCCCGTTTAAAGCTGTCTGTGCCTGTGGCCATCACAACATCCCCTGGCAGCGGATTCCACATTTTAATCACTCTCTGTGTAAAGTAGTATTACGTGTGTGATCCGTGTGTACACTCAGTTCATGCAGCGTACTGACTGGCTGTACCCACTGCCGCCACGTGAGTGCACGCAATGCTCTCCTCTGGATGCACAGCGCAGGGGAAAAGAGACGTACCAGCTGTCCTCCGGGGAAGCATTTCTGCCCTTGCTGATCATCTCATGGCAGCTCCCCCGGGAAGCTTTCAAGGAACCCAGGAGCCCTCCAGAATGCAGCACAAAGGCCACAGAAGCTGCTTCCAGCACTGCTGACGTCTGCCCGCTGGTGCCACTGCCAAGAATGCACCATTGGGAAAGAGCAACAACTCTTCCTACCCAGGCCTGGTCATAAAGACACAAGAAGTTTCTGCAACAGACTACACAGCCATCCTCTGCGATATGAGCGACTCCAAGACATCCAGACTGGTTCCCAACAGCGAGTTCTGTCCAGGCTCCTCAAATGTCTCATGGGCACCGAAGAAACAGAATGATTCCCCCACCCAAGCCAAAGACCACACTGAGCAATGGGGAAAATGAAGTTCTTTCCAGGGTCCGGAGTCACAAAGAAGAAAAAGAGCGACTTACAAATCTCCTTTCCCTTCCTCTCCCCACAGCAGACACCCTGTGAGGTAGGTGGGGCTGAGAGAGCTCTAGGAGAACTGCTCCTGAATCAACAGCTCCGAGAGAACTGTAACTGACCCACGGTCATGCCGGCAACTGCATGTGGAAGTGCAGGGAATCAACCCGGTTCTCCCAGATTGGAGTCCGCGCTCCTAACCACTACACCAAAAAAATCAGCACAGCCAATCACATCTCTTGATAGTCTATCAGAAGCCTTGCCAAGCGAAAACTTTTACTGGCCCCGCCCACTTCCTGGAAACACTTGGTGGGTGCCAGAAAACATGTTGGTAGTCACCATGGAGCCCACAGGCACTATGCTGGGGACCCCTGCCCTACAGGGCTGCCGTAGGTCAGCTGTGACTTGACAACACTGTACGTACACAGGAGACGAAAGTCCTGGTTCACACAAACAGCTGCATAAAGGCGTGGGAAACCTGAATGCATTTGTCAGAACACTGAATGTGCCTATGCGGCAGTTTCCGGCATGTGGTCCAGGAACGCCTTGCAAAATAAGGCCACGGGGGCGAGCAAGAGAAATTTACCAAATACAGTTCCTGATCAAAAGCATCCTGGAGTAAGTAGACGGGTATTTTAGAGCCCAAAGACCTTACATGGAATCATAGAGGTAGAAGGGACCTCCAGGGTCATTGAGTCCAACTCCCTGTATAACACAGGAAATTCACAACTACTGTTTACCTCTCAACTCCACCAGTAATCCCTGCTCTATGCCAGAGCAAGGCAGAAAACATTCAGGGTCCCTGGGCCAAGCTGGCCTGGAGGAAAATTCCTTCCTGACCCCATAGTGGTGGTCGACATTGCCCTGGGTACGTAAGAAAGGGCCACAAGAGCTAAGCACTGAGACAACCCTTCCTGCCCTCCCTGGGTACGTAAGAAAGGGCCACAAGAGCTAAGCACTGAGACAGCCCTTCCTGCCCTCCCTCTCACGATCGGTCTAAGTTCACAGAACCAGCATTGCTGTCCGATGGCCATCTAGCCTCTGCTTCAAAACCCCCAAAGAAGGAGAGCCCACCACCTTCCGAGGAAGGCCATGCCACTGAATGAACCGCCCTGTCAGGCAATTCTTCCTAATGTTTAACCGAAATCTTTTGTAGCCACATGCACCCCTTTCTTAGGTGTAGGAAGAGGCGGCGGCTTCCCCCTCATCTTGCAAAACCAGCCTCCCTCATTCCCTCTCTCTTGTCCTTGCTCAAGGGCGCTAACTCTAGGACGCCTCTGCTCCCGAGAGCACATGTGGTGCAAGATATTGCCAGCAGCTCTGCTTTCCTCCCCCCTCCCCCCCGTGGCCTTCTCTAAACTCTCTTGGCTGGAGCAGAGCGGAGCGTTTCGTCCAGTGGTGCAGCAGAGCACAAGACCGCCCTGTTGGAAACACACCTCGGCTGGTCGGGCTTTCCAAATCTCCCCTCTGCCCCTCCAGTCGCCAGAGAAGTTCCTTAAAATAGTCCAGCGCGTTCGCAAATGTTTAACTGTTTGGCAGGCCACGGCTTTAGCCTCGCAGAGCTGGACGTTCCTGGGGTTTCTCCTCTCCTCGTTTTCGGGGCAGGCTCCCTCCTCCGCCTGGCTGCCCGAGCCAGCGCAAGCTGCAATTTGGAGGAGGCAAAATAAGGACAAGGGGGAGCGTGGCCAAGGGTTGTTGGCCCATTCCCTTGACGGAAAGGAGCATGTGAAGCCCACTGCTTGTTTTGCAATTTGGCTTGACGGGGAGGGGATGACGTTTGCCCGAAAGGCTGCTAGTTCCCGAGGGCTTGTAAAATAGCAGGCCCTCCGTTCGAGTCCCCCTTTCCCTCTCATTTGGAGTTTCTCTGCTGCTCCTATACTCTTTTTCTGCAGGAAGGTCTGAGGCCTCGATTGGGACAAAGCGGAAGTCCAGGGGCACCTTAGTAAAGGAACGTTTATTTCAGCATGAGCTGTTGTGAGTCACGGCTCGCTTCTTCAGATGGGATGCTGTGGTTGCGGCAGCGAGTGCAGTCTAGTGAAACTGAGACTGAGCCCTAGGAGGAAAGGCTGGGGGACTTGGGAATGTTCAGTCTGGAGAAGAGGAGGCTGAGGGGGGGACAGGATGGCTCTCTTGAAGTCTTTGAAGGGCTGTCGCCTAGAGGAGGGCAGGGAACTGTTCCTGTTGGCAGCAGAGGAGAGGACTCGCAATAATGGGTTTAAATTATGAGTGAAAAGATACCGGGTGGATCTCAGGGGAAACTTTTTGACAGTGAGAGTTGTGCAACAGTGGAGTCAGCTGCCTGGGGAGGTGGTGAGCTCCCCCTCCCTCACTGGCAGCGGCTGGACAAACATCTGTCAGGGATGTTCTAGGCTGATCCTGCACTCAGCGGGGGTTGGACTAGGCGGCCTCTATGGCCCCTTCCAAGTCTGTGATTCTATGATTCTATGGTGCAGGGTAACTGTGTGGGTCCACAGCAAAAGGCAAAGGCCTTGTAGCGTCTTTTTACTGAAGAAGGTCTCCTGTTGTGATGCTTGCTAGGAGGAGGAGGAGGAGGAGAAGAAGAGGAGGAGGAGGAGGAGGAGGGGGTTGGATTTATACCCCGCCCTTCATTACCCAGAGGTGTCTCAGAGCGGCTTACAAACTCCTTTCCCTTCCCCTCCCCACAACAGACACCCTGTGAGGTCGGTGGGGCTGAGAGAGCTCTTGACAGAAACTGCTCTTTTTTTCCCAAGAACAGCTCTTATCAGAACTACGGCTTGCCCAAGGTCATCCAGTCAGGTGGAGGAGTGGGGAATCAAACCCGGTTCTCCCAGATTAGAGTCCACACACTTAACCACGACACCAAACTGGCTCTCACTGCATGGTTTCTGTGATAGCAAGACAGTTGCTGCGCCTTGGGTCGTCCATCCTTGGCATCCGTGTTCTTCTCCGTCCCATTCCGGTCATCGTCTATATAGCTCTGGGGGCTAGGGATAGGTTTTCCTTGGCCATGCACAAAGCCTCACACACACACACCCCAAACCTGGTGCAACTTTTAGCTAAAAGCCTTCTTTACTTCGCTCCTGAAGTGAGCAGCAACTCACAAAAGCTCATCCCTTTCCACAAATGTTGTTTGTCTTTAAGGTGCTGCTGGACTATCTACCTTCTTGAAGGCTGCACTCAGCCGTCATGTATAAGTGCAGTCAAGGGAAAATGTGCACAAATCCAGCTTCTAACTGATTCCTTATATCTTTTGCCTCTCTTCATCTGCCAAGACTTGCAGTTAAATGCAAATTTGGTGTAGTGATTAGGAGCGCTAATCTGGGAGAACCGGGTTTGATTCCCCAGTCTTCCACATGCAGCTGGTGTGACCTTGGGTCAGTCACAAGTTCTCTCAGAGCTGTTCTCTCAAGAGAAGTCCCTGAAAGAGCTCTCTCAGCCCCACCTACCTCACAGGGTGTCTGTTGTGGGGAGGGGGAAGGGAAAGGAGACTGTAAGCCGCTCTGAGACTTTGAATGGAGGGCGGGGTATAAATCCAATCTCTTCTCCTTCGCTCTTGACTCGACTCCATTTTATCCTCACAACAACCCTGTGAGGGAGGCAGGTTAGGGTGAGAGGGCATGCATCGCCCAAGATCACCCAGCAAGTTTCCGTGGCAGAGTGGGGATTTCAAACCAGGTGGTATTACCTTGCATCGGTATTGAAGCCAATGGTTTTGGACTGGAATAACTCTGTGTAAGGTTTGCACTGCACATTTGATGAAGAAGGTGGCTCTGGGTCTTATGAATTTATTAGCCTAGCGTCACTGAGCCTTCTAGTGCAGGGGTCCCCAACTCGGTGCCCGGGGGCTCCTTGGTGCCTGCCAACACCTTTCCTGGAGCCCATCGAGTGTTTTCAGGAAGTGGGTGGGGAAAGGTAGGGCTTTTGCACAGCAAGACTTCTGACTGACTATCAAAGATTTGATTGGCTGTGCAGATTTTTTTCTTTAACATTGCTCTGGCAGTAGCTGCCACCACAACACACTGAGGTACGCTGTGTTACTGCAGTTAAGCAGTGGCTGGCTCCGCCTCTTGCAGCAGCCCTCTTGTGACTGGCTCCGCCTCCTGCACCCGCCATTCTGTGCACTCATTTTGTCGCTGCGCCCACTACGCCATGTCAGAAATCCAAATGTGCACACAGGCTCAAAAAGGTTGGGGACCTCTTGCAATGGGGTTTTCAGGGCAAGAGGCGTTCAGAAGTGGTTTGCCATTGCTTTCCCCTGCATAGTAACCCTGGTATTCCTAAGTGGTCTCCCATCCAAGTACTAACCAGGACTGACGCTGCTTAGCTTCCGAGATCTGATGAGATCAGGCTGGCCTGAGCTATCCAGGTCTGGTCCTCGCCTCTTAGTGGGACAGAACCAGTAGGGGATAACTATACACCCTAAAAGTTGCACTTAGGTCAAAGTTGATTGTTTTCCCCAGGATATGGAGTCTCTTGCACAACGGTAGGGGTTTTTTGCCTCCTTCAATGCAAATAGCCCCCGCCCATTGTTAAGCATCGCAGTATTTACATTTCTGCGTAGTAGACTTGCTATTAAACCCAGCACAGCTCTCCCTACGCATGCAATGAGTCTCATAAACAGCAATTGCCTTCACAGAGGAGCGCAGTTGGGCAAACAGTGCTGTGGTTTATTATGGCACGCAGTTCCACAGGCCTTGGACCAAAAAGGGGGGGGGGAGAAGGAGGCAGTCCATCACAAACAACTCTGCCTCCAAAGCCACTCAGCTTCTCTCAGGCCAACTCTGCGCGTGGTTAACTCGCCAGTAAGTGAGCACACGGGGGCCCAGGCCTGAAGCTATTGTGGGGCATCTTGGGGCCAGGCCCCCTGGCTTACCGCCAAGGCCCCCCAACTTCCCATCCAGCCAATTTATTTTACTTTTCACGTGTGCCACAGCCACGGCATCAACCCGCCCTGCTTCTCGCCTCTCTCTCATCACTTTTTAAAAAAGCTTTTACTCTCTTGTCACTCCTGACACAGCCTGGGTGTGTGGGGGGGTGTCCCCCAACTTATTTAAATGCACCCCCCCCCCGAAGTCAAAAATCCTGGCTACAGCCCTGCAGTGGCCTAGATCACTCCTTCCTGTCAGAGCCAACCTTCCAGTACGGCTACTCTGGTTTTCCTTTATGCACCTTCAAGACTAAATTGCAGTCATAATAATCAGCCTGGTATAGTGGCTAAGAGTATCGGACTAGTATTTGGGAGGCCCGGGTTTGAATCCCCACTCGTGCCCTAGAAGCTCACTGGGTCCCCTTGGGCCAATCCTGCACTCTCAGTCTGACCTACCTCAGAGTTGTTGTGAGGATAAAATTGAGGAGAATTTTATTCTTTTATTTTTAGGCCACCTTCCCCAATACAGGGCTCAAGGGAGGTGTACACCATGTCAATAAATACATTTATGAGTCAACTATAAGTCAAATTAAAACCATTACAATCAATTAAACAATCACAGCGTCAAAATGGAAATCAGAGAGTAAACCAACCTTAAACTCATGGTATAAGAAGTTATGGAACCTGTACATAATGGAAAAAATATTAGACATAATGAAACCAATAAAATCTGGTGGGTATAGTGAGTTCTCCAGTATACGGCTACCTATTTTATCCTATTTAATCTCTCAGGAGACGATACCAGATGTAATAGACAACCTTCACTTGTGGTAATTGTTGACAATGTGTCAAATTATTGAAGAATAGAATGTTCTTTTTAAGCGGTTAAGCATTTGTGTATTCAGCTGTGAGTAGAATGTTCTCTTGTAAGTGGTTAAGTAGATGAATACTTATCCTGTAAAATGCTGGCAATATATATTTGTAAATGTGAAAGTTTAACATCTCAGTCTTGCAGTCCCTGTGGAAGTACACCAAGTCCTGCAAGGCCCGAATGCCAGCGGGTAGAGAGTTCCACCAGGCAGGTGCCAGGACAGTCGAGGAGAGCCGGATATCTTTCGGGCCAAAGGTCACCAGAAGATGATGTGAGCCACTTTGGGTGACCACAGGGGAGAAAAGCAGGGTATAAATAAATTAATTAATAGCCGCAGCCATGTCCCGTTACCTTTCACAGCCCAGCCTCCCACTTTGAAAAACTAACTGCTTAGACCTCAGCCATAAGGAAGACGATCCCATTCCTTATCTACTTTTTTGATTCATTTATCCCCTGCCTTTCTCCCCGGTGGGAACCCAAAGCAGCTCACATCATTCTCCTCTCCTCCATTTTATCCTCACAACAACCCTGTGAGGTGAGACTCAAGCCAGATGACACAGGGTGAGTCAATACAATTGACAGGTGTGACAGTCAATAAACAATGCAGTAGGATTAGGAGGAGGAGAAGGAGGAGAAGGAGAAGAACTGAAGCAAAGCAGAAGTATTAACATGACACATTAAACGATTTGTTGTTGATTTTGCCCATTTGCAGTCTGGCACCTGTGGAGGAGGAAGAGGAGGAGATTGGATTTATACCCCGAGTCTCAGAGGGGCTTACAGTCTCCTCTCCTTTCCCCTCCCCACAACAAACACCCTGTGAGGTAGGTGGGACTGAGAGAGCTCTTTCCAGAACTGTCCTTAAGAGAATGGCTCAGAAAGAACTTATGACTGACCCAAGGTCACACCAGCAGGTGCAAGTGGAGGAGTGGGGAATCAAACTCGTTTCTCCCAGATTAGAATCCGCGCACTTAACCACTACACCAAACTGGTTCTCAAGACCCTGCTCTAATGAGCAGAACTGTCGCAGGTGAGCAAAGTGAGGGGAGAGGGGGGTCTCACAGATATTTCCATGAAGGGCTTTGTATGCGACAGCCAAGACCTTAATCTGAGCCTAGTAGTTGATGGGCAGCCAGTTCTAGATCAGGGATGTACAATGAGCATGGAGGGGGGGTCACCTACAGCCCACCAACACATAGGTTGTGGCCCGAAATATTCACTACCAATTCTGAAGGTTCAGAGGGTGTTTCTGGACTCCCTGTTCTAGCTGCCTGGGACTGCAAGGAGGGCCAGCTCAGTGCTGTCTTGGTAGCCAGGTGCCAACAAAAGAGCATCGCGGAAGATTGGCAGCAAGGCTCAGGGAAGCAGGCAAGAGGTCCAGAAGCCTGGCACGGGGGTCGAGGCAAGTCCTCTGGCTCCCAAAGAGCTCCAATTCCCCTCGGAGTCCAGGAGCTCAAATGGAGCGTGCATGGCTCACCATGGTCTCTTTCAGAGGCCGGGAAGGTGGCTGGGGGTGGAGAGGAGGGTGGCTGCAGCAGTGGCCGTCCAAAGTGGGAAAGCGGACAGACTGAAAAGGGGCCAGAGACTCCTTCGTCTTCCTTTCTTTCCAGCTCTGCTTACTGCAAAAGGTCCTGTCTAATGCCCCCCAGTTCCACAGCACCCCAAAACCAGAGGCTCCCAGCGGGGACCTATGACATCACAGGGCGGGGCCTGACAATATCATATGCTTTCACAACCCCACCACCACCACGCTTAGTTCTATTGCAAATGAATTCTGAGCCATAGAACTGCTGGAATCCCCACAGCATTACCAAAAAATAATCTAGTCCAAGGTTCCCCAACACGGTGCCCACAGGGACATGGCACCCATGGACGGCGACAGTGTTCCCTCTAAGCTGAGTTAGTGGGAGATAGCTCACAGTTTTTTAGCCTCCGGCTCACACATTTTTGTCTTAGCTCAGGAAGGATGGCTCCAGAGCAAACTAATTTTGCCGTAGCCAAATCGTTCGCTCACAACTTTAGTGCCGGTCGCTCAGAAAGTAGAATTTTTGCTCACAAGACTCCGCAGCTTAGAGGGAGCACAAGACTCCTCACTGTTTGACTGACGAGAAACTATTTTTAAACAATGTTTAAACAACGGGTTAATTTTAAAGGCATCCCGTTAAACAGAACTTCTGCCCGAAATGTCAAAGAGCTATTATTATTAGAGTTTTGTATGACCTCACTCCCTGACATTTTGTGACTGGCTCTGCCTCCCGCGGCAACCATTTTGTGACTGCACCTATCAGTTTGCGTCAGAATTCCAAAGGTGAGAAGGGTTTCCCAATCTGGCACCCATGGGCACCTGCCAACACCTTTCCTGGTACCCACCAAGTGTTTTTAGAAAGTGAGCCAAGTCAGACTTTTTGACGGTTTGATGTTTATGGCATAAGATAAACAGTGGCTTTGGGTAAAGGATTAGTTTTCCCTTTTGCATTAACAATGCTTCCTCTAAGCTGTGGGGTCTTGAGAGCAAAAGTTCTACTTTGTGAGCTACTGGCATTAAAGCTGTGAGCCAGCAATCTGGCTGCTGCATCAATTAGTTTGCTCTGGGGCCATCCTTCCTGAGGTAAGACAAAAATGTGTGAGCCGAAGGTCAAAAAACTGTGAGCTAGCTCACACTAACTCAGCTTAGAGGGAACACGGCATTAGACTTCTGCAAAGCAAAGACAGATACAGAAGACAAGGGCTCCTTAGCTAGCTCATAAGTATCCTTATTTAGTTTGTATGCCAGGAAATATTTCTGAACAATATTAATTTTAAAAGGCATCCCATTAAACAGAAAAGTTACTATTACGATTTATGCATGACGGTACTCCCTGAGAATTTGTGGTTGGCTCCATCTTGTCTGGCAGCCATTTTTAGTTCCGTCCAACATCTACCGTCAGAATCCCAAAGGTGCCCGCAATCTCAAAAAGTTTGAGAATCCCTGAGCTAATCAACGAGGGGATAAACTTATGGGCAGACTACGCCACTTCAGACTCTCAAGTAGACAATGCACAGAACTTCATATCCCTTCAAGTAGACAACGCACAGAGCTTCATATCCCTTCATTTGGGGGAGGGGACTCCATATGAGGTAAACGCCTCATACAGCAACCTCCTGCTGTCCAGAAGATTCAGGCCTACCTTTCTCCCCATCATTTCATGCTAGTTTGCAACACATGTAGAAGTACTTTTCTCTTGCGGGGTGGTACAGCCTCCACTCGGAACTGGTACAGCGCAAACAAAGGTTTACCACCTCAACCACTGCTGGGGGGGGGGTGTAAAACAACCCATGAAAAATACTGCAACGACCAACACTATTAATATTTACCGACTTAAAAAAAAAAATCTGCTGCTCTTCAAACTCAAATGGATGTCGCTTACAAATACTAAAACCCACACAAGCATCATTCATAATAAAAGAACAGAAAGTCGCTGGAGGAACGCTAATTTAGAAAATGAAACAACTAGGCCCGTCTAAATAAAAACATCATGGCTCCGCACCCTATGACCCTGATCAACAGCTATTGTTCAGGGATACAGAGAGGAAAGTTTTCCAATGCTATTATTTCTCTGTGGAAAATTTCCCATTCTGCATATGTAAATACCATCTGCTTATCTATAGCCATCAGGGCCGCTGGGTTGCAGAGCAAGCCTAAATATGGGGTATTAGGCTAAACATAGAATATGAAACAAACCCCAGTGTTTGTGCGTGATGTGCTTGCCCTCTTTCATGAACAATATTTAAATTCTGATGACATTATTTATTTAACTTAAATCTGAACTGAGGACTACACCATGGCTAGTTTGTTCGCCCTTTTGTTTCAAGGAGCCGTATTCTGAGCCCAGCAAGGCCTCAATGCCAGCTCAATCCACTACCTTTTCCCCATATAATATGAGGCACAGGCCATGGTGTCTTGACCCCGCCCACTTCCGTCACATGAACATCACCAGAGGCTTTGAAGAGAAGCCCGTCAGCTTTCGTGCCTGACCCTCAATCCTCAGGGTCGGCAGGTGCATCGCAGCAGAACGCCATCCAAGCCTCTGTTGCCGTTCGTGCTTGGGACTGAATGGTAAAAGCGGCTGCAGCTTTGGACACAGGTCTGGGATCTCCGCAGTAAGATGCCAGTCTACCAGCAGGCAACATCCTGAAGGATGACTGGAAATCTCTCGTCTCTGAAATAAAGGACTGCCAGGGCAGCCTCTTTGTGAAGTCCAGGTCGCTCTGCCGAATCCAAGGGAAACGGGGCCAATCACCTGTAGGTTGCTAAGGAACCACAGGATGCAATTTCCAACCCGCTCCAGCCTGCGCTCAATCACTCGGCAGGAAGCTGACAAGGTTATATAGCTAAATTCAGAGGCACCAGCCAGAGTACATCGGCAATGGACAAGTACGGGAGTGTTATATGTCTGTGGTGCGGCCATGTTAAATCGTAACAGCAGGAGGATCGGGACAGCTAGGGGACAAATACAACTACCGACAGCACAGCACCCCGGGGCAGGTGATCCAAGGAGGGATGCCCATAAAGTGAAATAACAGGAGGGAGTTCAGCTTCCATGCTCCCACACGGTCGGAGATCACATATTGTCACAAAATGACAGTCGGAGATCACACATCGTCACAAAAAGACATCAAAACACAGGTATCCAAACGTGCAGGGAAGTGGGACCAACGGAGTTTTGGTTGTGTGAAGTACCTTAAACCGGAAAAGGATATTCAACACAAAACAAGACAGAATTTTTGTCTTGTTCTTTCAAGGTAGAGACAGTGATTGTAAGTGGCAACAAAGCATGGGTCTGTGCCATCAGCCAAAACGTGGGGATCTGTGCGTGCAAAGTCTCAAGGAGGTCAATGAAAATGCATGCCAGGTCCACAGAGGCCTGGATTCAAATTCCGCTTAGCCGTTGGTCTCACTGGGGCGGCCTCTGAAACTTATTCTCCCCGACTGGAGCTATGTAAATTGCAAGGATGAAACAGAATTACCCACAAGTGCCCCTTTCTAAACTCCTCACTACTATCTTCTTCAGTAGGCAATGAGAACAGGGAGAAAAATCAGAACTGAAGGCTTCGGAAGAACAATCCACCATGCTCGGTAACAGACCAGGAAAAAAAAATAGTAATAATAATTGGGCCAACTGAAGAACATAATAGCTAAAACCACTTACACAGACATTCTACCCCTGTTTCAGTAAGAGGTGGAACAACTAAAAAATAAATAATAAAAAAATTACACCCTCAAACCGTGATGCCCCCCATGGACCACTATTTCGAATTCTGAATTATCAGAGCTGCATCTATTAAATATCCCAGAATTTACGAATGCAGACCCTTCAATGCTACAGGAGTTAACTGTTTCAGGAGCTCAACAGCTATGTGGACAATTTTGATAACATTTTTTTTTTATATTCAGAAGCCTTTTAAAAAGGAAAAATGACAAATCTATATAGCTGTCACCATAAATAAGAAAATATACAACCAAGCAAAAATATACAAGCAAATTGCCTACCCAGATTAATTTTACAGGGAAAAACAGTTGCATAGTTGTATATTTTTGTGGGGAGAGGAATTGTACAAATAATAATGCTAATTATTATATTACTAATAGTAATATAAACAACAACAACAACAATAAAGACACATCTGCAATTCCCAAGAACTTGGCTAGATCTTGAATTGCAGAAAACTTCTACAAGTCAAATATCTTACTGTAACAATTAATAACAGTAGTAATAATAAATTTATTGCAAAATGTATTGCTATATTATTTCTATTATCACCAGGAATTAATATTGAAAAAAATGCATGCAAACAAAAGTCACACACCAGATTTCGTATTTAAAAAAATAGCCTACATATTTTTAATCAGTTCAAAAACGGAAACAGGCTCTTCTCTCTCACTGGAGATGGGGGCTGACTAATTCTGTCCACCCGTCGACGAGGACGTGTGTAAGTGTACCAACATGTCCAAACTTGTCAAATTCACGTACAATTTGGGGAAGCACCAGTGAACACAACCTTAGCCTTCCTAGTTCCCCATCTCATCACCAGGGCCTTCCCTGCATACCATAATATTCAGCATGTCATATATGTTTCAAATAGCTAGCTGCCTGGGGAACGGGGGGCCTTGCAAGGGCAGAAAAGCAGAATACACATTTTGTAAATAAAATCATAAATACACAAATATTAAGGCTTAGGGAGACCACCTCCAGTATTGATGGAAGGAGGCATGTGGGCCTAACAGCCACAGACCCTTAGGGAAAAAAGACCAAAAGAGATGGAGAGGGTGGGCTTGCATTGGATTGGGGGGGGGGCCTTTTTGTTCGCTTGCTTCCAAAACTGCCCGTTAGATGCACCTCACTGGAGGAGGAAGGGGATGGGCTGGATGACCTTCAGGCCTAGCCCATCCCCTCCCTCCTGCAATTCTCTAACGAAAGGCAAAGCCTATATTTCCCCCCCAGTTCTGGATTCTCTGATCTTGACGATATAGAACCCTATTCGATTCGATGCAAAACGGGCGCGGGGGATGGGGGAGGCCAAGTCACAGCACTGCAGCAGATCCGAATCCACGCTTCACCCGATGCCCAAAAGCAGCACGCCAAGATCGTGGCTCATCCCGACTCTGCACTTTGAACCGGAGCACAAGCGCGTGTGCCCCCCGGACGGACCGGGGGGGGGGGGTTTCTCACAATAGAGAGAGATTGAACCGGAGAGCCACCATCAAGCCGATCCCAAAGCTCTTCCAGAGTTTCCTGCTCAGTAACGGGGGGGGGTCCGGGTCCCGGAGGGGGGAAGCCAAGTGGAAGAAGTTGCACGATTCCCGAACTCAAAAGCGGAGGGGGGCATCCGCAGCTCGCTCTCCCCCCCCCCAGGCGCTGGTGTATTTGGGGAAAACACGCGGCCAGGCCCCGCTGGGTGGGGGGATGGGCCAAGAAATCAAGGTTTGCCATTGCACTGTCCCCCGAGCCCAGGCCGGGCCCGATCGATTCCTCTCCTCGGGATGGTTCCCTGCACCGATCTGGCCCCTCTGGATTTGCTATTTTAAGCCCACCTTCGCCACAAAGCAAGCTTGAGAAGAGAGACTCCAACGGATGTCTACGTGCATAGAGAGCAACGGAGGGGGGGGAGAGATCCATCCCCGTGCACAAAGCACGCGCCACCTGCAAACTTCTCGCCAACTCGAAAGCCCGACGAGATCGCCGACCGATTCCCAACGAACGCCAAAAAATATACCAAAAAAAACCCCCGCTCACACTTCCTCCCCTTCCTCCTCTCGCATCTCCCTTTCATCCCCCCCACCCCATTCTCTTTCACTTACCCTTCTTCTTTTCTTCCCCCGGCCACGCAAATCTTTCCAACAATCCCAAAGCGATACAAAGTTACTTGCAATTTCCGGACGTTGCTTTCCTCGACCCCGATTTCCCATCCGCTGGGGGGGGGGCAAGGGGGGAGCGAAGAGGACCGTGAAGGCCTCCGCTATGCAGCGAGAAGCCTGCAAGTTTCCCATGTGCTCGCCGGAGCACGCGCTCAGCGCTCGCCTCAATGGAACGTTGTGCTGGCTGGAGGCTCTGTGACGTCACTGCCCCCAGCAGCTGATCCTGCCCTGCTTGCTCGCTGGCTGCAGCGGCAGCCCGGGGAGGGAGGGAAGCAGGCAGGCAAGCAGCGAGTTGGGTTGCCTGCGGCGGCAGCCTCCTCGGTTTCTGCTCCGCGCTGAATCGGGAGGAAAAGCACGAGCTCGGGCTGGCGTTGCCAACTTTGGGTTGGGGGGGAGGCGCTGCCGCCGTCGTGCATAAGGACAGCCTGGTGGTGCGCAAAAAGAAATGAGCAAGCCAATAAAAGCAAACCAGAAACCAAGTTCTGAAAAGCCATTTTTTTTTTTAAATAAAATGTGTATTTATTTGGAACGTTTATTAGCCGCCTGTCTTCCTTTGGGAGCTCAAGGCGGATTACGAGATAAATAACTGACACAAAATGGGAGTGCATGAAAAATACACAGAACCGAACATTTCAGTCACCCTATATTTTAATTGGGTTTATAACTCGCCCTATCCCCAAAACGGGATCAGGGCAGCTCACAACAGAATTAGATATAAACAAACATAATAAACGGATTAAAACAATTGAAAAACATTCAGGCAATCATACAATGAACATGTTTTCCCTGTTGTTAGAATCATAGAATGTTAGAGTTGGAAGGGACCTTGCAGGTCATCTAGTCCAACCCCCTGCATTCTGCAAGAGCATCGCGGAAAAATAGCCCTACAACATACCCGAAAGATGGTCGTCCAGCCTCTGCTTAAAAACCGCCCAGCGAAGGAGCATCCACCATCTCCTGAGGCAGTCTGTTCCACTGCTCAACCACTCTTACAGTCAGGAAGTTTCTCCTGATATTTAGCCGGCAACGGCTCCCTTGTAATTTCCACCCATTAGATCTAGTCTTTGCAATCTGGTCGTTGACACCGGTTGTTGTTCAGTTGCACAGTCAGGTCTGATTCTTCGCGACCCCCTGGACCACATCACACCAGGCCCTCCTCTCCTCCGCTGTCTGCTTTAACCAAACGGGATCCGAAATAAAAACCAAGATAGGTGGGCTCTGTCAGTTTGACCGCAGCAGTGGAAAAAAGCAAGAGTCCAGTAGGGTATGAGCTTTCCTGAGTCACTGCACACTTATCCTGCTACACATTTTGTTAGTCTTTAAGGTGCTACTGGACTGTTGCTCTTTTCTACTAAATAAAACTTTCTTCAGCTTCCTTCTAAAGATCCAGACTGCGGGGGGGGGGGGAGCAGGCACACCTCCCTGAGGAGGTTGTTCCATGATGGTGGGGCTGCCACTAAAAAGGCCCTTTCTAATATACCCACCAGATGCGCTTCTCTCATTGATGGGATTTCGATGGATTCAGATGCCCTCCTTTGGAGTGGGGAAGGGAAATTCAGTCAAGCTTGAGTGTCAGAATTGGATCCGGGAGACCCAGGTTCAACAGATCCACTCTGCCATGGAAACTTACTGGGTGACCTTGGGCCAGGTATACCCTCTCAGCCTCACCTATCTTACAGGGTCGTTGTGAGGATAAACATGGAGAAGAGTAGAAAGGGAGGTAAGCTGCTTTAAGTCTCCATAGGGGAGAATGGTGGGGTATAAATGAAGTAAGTATGATGTTAAAAAGGTCACAACCGAACATCCTGTTTGACATCCAATGGTGGGCAGTAGGTTCAGGACAGACAAAAGGAAATACTACTTTACATGGAAAGTGATTAAGATGTGGAATATGCTGCCAGAGTAATGGCCAAAGGAACAAACAGCTTTAAAGGGGAATTAGATAGATTCATGGAGGATAGATTCAAGTCTACCAATGGCTACTAGCCACGGTGATTGAGGGGAACCTCCACATTAAACCTCTGAACCCCAGAGACAGGAGGCAGCATCAGGGGAAGGCCCTCTTGTTGGCCCTCTAGAGGAACTGGCTGGCCACTCTATGAGACAGGATGCTGGACTAGATGGACCACTGGTCGGATCCACCAGGGCTCTTCTTATGCTCTTATCAGCGGAAGGCATCAGCCTCCATGCCCTGTTGTTGGCCCTCCAGAGGAACTGGTTAGCCGCTGTGTGATACAGGATGCTGGACTACATAGGCCACTGGTCTGGTCCAGCAAGGCTCTTCTTCTGTTCTTATCAGGGGAAGGCCTCAGCCTCCATGCCCTGTTGTTGGCTGTCCAGAGGAACTGGTTGACCACTGTGTGAGACAGGATGCTGGACTAGATGGACCACTGGTCAGATCCAGCAGGGCTCTTCTTATGTTCTTATCAGCGGAAGGCATCAGCCTCCACACCCTGTTGTTGGCCCTCCAGAGGAACTGGTTGGCCACTGTGTGAGACAGGATGCAGGACTAGATGGACCGCTGGTCTGGTCCAGCAAGGCTCTTCTTATACTCTTGTGACAGTTTCTCAAATCCTGGACTCGCTCTTTACTGCTATATGTTTTCAGAGCATGGTAGCCGATTGAAAGAGAGACCGTGCAACATAGTAGTTAGAGCGTGACACCAGGGTCTTGGGGACCCAGATTCAGATCCCCACTCTTCCACGGAAGTTTGCTGGTTAACTTTGGGCTAGTCACTCTGGGAGCAATTCTAAATAAGCCTACTCAGAAGCTAGGCCCATTTTATTCAATGGGGCTTACTCCCCAGAAAATGCTCTTAGGATTGCAGCCTCTCTCTCAGCCTGTGCTGGTACAATGGAGGAGAGGAGAATGATGGTATGAGACACCTGGGAGCGATAATCTACTCTCTGAGGTAGATCCAAAGTGCAATTTTTAAAATCCCCTTTATATTTACTTATTTGTTTCTTTAATTCATTCATTGATAGTCTGCCTTTCTCCCCAGTGTGGACCCAAAGCGGCTCACACCATTCTCCTCTCCTGAACTTTATCCTCACAACAACCCTGTGAGGTAGTAGAAAACGGCAAGAGTCCAGTAGCACCTTAAAGACTAACAAAACTTGTGGCAGCAGGGGATGAGCTTTCGTGAGTCACTGATATCTGAAGAAGTGGACAGTGACTCCCGAAAGCTCCTTTGTTGTTCAGTCGCACAGTTTATTCCGACTCTTTGCGACCCCATGGACCACATCACGCCAGGCCCTCCTGTCTTCCGTCGTGCTCTGGAGTTTGCTCAATTTCATGTTCGTTGCATCGATGACACTAACCATCTCATCCTTTGCCGTCCCCTTCTTCTTTGTCCTTCAATCTTCCCCAGCATCAGGGTCTTCTCCAGTGAGTGCTCCCTTCTCATTTGGTGGCCAAAGTATTTGAGCCTCAACTTCAAGATCTGGCCTTCCAGGGAACAGCCAGGGTTGATTTCTTTTAGGACTGGCTGATTTGATCTCTTTGCGGCCCAAGGGACTCTCAAGAGTCTTCTCCAGCACCATAACTCGAAAGCATCTATTCTTCGGTGCTCAGCCTTCCTTATAGTCCAACTCTCACAGACATACGTGACTACTGATAATACCATTGCTTTGACCATGCGGACTTTTGTTGGCAGGGTGATGTCGCCACTTTTTATTATGCTGTCTAGGTTTCCTCCCAAGGAGCAGGCGTCTTTTAAGGAGCAGGCGTCTTTTAGGAGAAAAGTACCCTATGACTGGTCAGAGGTCACCCAGGCTCTCCCAGATGTTAGGAAAACATGTTAGGTCTCCCAGATATTAGGGGAAAAAATTTCATGGCCAGAGTGGTTCAAAGGTGGAATCAGCTGCCTAGGGCAGTGGCAGCTTTCAAGAAGAGGCTGGACGAATATTTGTCAGAGATGCTCTAGGCTGGTCCTGCATTGGGCAGGGGGTTGGACTAGATGGTCTGTATGGCCCCATCCCACTCTGTGATTCTGGAACAAAACCTGTGTAATACCTTTTATTCACACCAACCCGACTGACACAAAAACATTCTGTGAATTTCAAACCCTCCAGAACTCCTCATCAGTCAGGATTGCAGCCTCGAAATTATCGAAAAGCGGGGTGGAAATTATTATTTTTTTTCCAGCCCTACTGCAGCCCATCCTTTCTAATATAAATGTTGGCGGTGTCAAAAGAGCAAGAGGGGGAGGTCCTGTCAATTTTTGCAGCCACCTCCGGTGCCGTTGCCACTGCCAGAATTATTTGAGCAAAGAAAGAAATCCACAATAGTATCCAAGCCCAGGGCCAATCTATGTATCTAACAGCAACATGTGGCCCCCGTTTGCAGATCTCTAAATCCACAGATTGGGAACACACTGACACTAAAAAGATTTTCCTGACATTGATGCAACAGACTTTCTCATCTCAGAAGGGCAATCAGAGGACACAGCTAGAGGATGTGCTCATGGGGTATCTCCACTAAATTCATTCTTTACTTGCCATTTGGGTGGCGGATTTTTCATGCAGCCCTCTGTCCTTAACCGTAAATGCTGGCAGGACAGCGTTTATCTCCCTATACCAGCAATTGACCATAGGGGTGCTACCTCCGTGTGAGGCCTTGAGATCTCATAGAATCGTAGAATCACAGAGCTGGAAGGGGCAATGCAGGCCATCTCATCCAACCCCCTGCTCAGTGCAGGATCAGCCTAGAGCATCCCTGACAAGGGTTTGTCCAGCTGCTGCTTAAAGACTGCCAGGGAGGGGGAGCTCACCACCTCCCCAGGCAACTGATTCCACTGTTGCACAACTCTCACTGTCAAAAACGTGTTCCTAAGGTCCAGCCGGTACCTTCCCACCCTTAATTTAAACCCTTGATTGCGAGTCCTATCCTCTGCTGCCAACAGGAACAGTTTTGTGTAGTGGTTAGGAGTGCGGATCCTAATCTGAGAGAACTGGGTTTCTCCACTGCTCCACTAATTATGGTTTGCTGTGGCATCTAAGCTCCCAAACCACAGTTAAGTGACTGCCACCACTCTATGCAAGCAAGCTGGACATGAAGAAATCTTACAGGGAGGATAGCCTTTCTGCAGAGATTTGGAGAGGAGACAAGAAGCAGGAAAAGAGTGTTTGGGGTGTGTGTATTTTTTACCATTTCAGATTTGTCTCCAAAGCTAGGTGTTTTTCAGCTTTGCTTTGTTCATTCAGGGCTCCAGTCTCCAGATTTAAATGGAGCTGAGAATTAGATATATCGGTAAGCGAGGGACCCCAAAGGGCTTGTGGGGGGTAGCTCATTTCCCCCTCCCTCATGATTTCCTTCTTCCCATCCCTGAGAGCCCCCACAGACCACCCTCTTTCCTGCTTCTTTCTCTCCTTCTCACCCACCGGCCAACCTACGTTTTTGCCTCCATCTTATGCTTTCCCTCATTCCCTCCCCAATAAAGGCCTCTACCAAGGAATACGATGGCCCGGTTGCACAGAGCTGGCGGCTGGACCAGTCCCAGTTGTGTGTTGGGGCTAGGGCTGCCAGGTCTGGGCTGGGAAATACGTGTAGATTATGGGGGTGAAGCATGAGGAGGGTTGGGTTTGGGGAGGGGAGGGGAGGGACTTCAGTGGGGTACAATGCCACAGAAGTGGCCATTCTCTCCAGGTGAACTGGTCTCTGTCATGAGGACATAAGAACATAAGAGAAGCCAATGTTGGATCAGGCCAATGGCCCATCTAGTCCAACACTCTGTCACACAGCGGCCAAAATATACCAGGTGCCATCAGGAGGTCCAGCAGTGGGGCCAGGACACTAGAAGCCCCCCCCACTGCTGCCCCCTCCAGCACCAAGAATAGAGCGCATCACCTGCCCCAGACTGAGAGTTCCCATCTATACCCTGTGGCTAATAGCCACTGATGGACTTCCGCTCCATATGTTTATCTAATTCCCTCTTGAAACTGCCCGTGCTTGTAGCTGCCACCATCTCCTGTCACCTGGAGATCAGTTGTAGTAGCGGGAGGTCTCCAGCCATCACCTGGAGGTTGGTAGCCCTAGTTGGGGCATGTGAAAGGATGTGGAGAGGACACGGCATTTCCCCATGTATCCCTTTCCCCACAATATTTCCTCTTTCCTTCTCTCATTCCCAACCACCAATCAAACCTACATTTGGTGTAGTGGTCCATTCTCTCCAAGAGTCAGTTTGGTATAGTGGTTAGGGGCACGGACTCTAATCTGGGAGAACCGGATTTGATCAGGAGGTCCAGCAGTGGGGACAGGACACATTGTACTCTCCATTTTATCCTCACAAAACCCTTGTGAGATAGGATTGGCTGAGAGGGAGCAACGAGCCCAAAGTCGCCCACTGAGTTTCCATGGCAGGGTGACTACCTGAACCCGGCTCTCCCAGATGCTAGACAGAAACCCGAACCACTATACCACATTGGCTTTTGTGGTGTGGCTGTTGTGAAACATCAGCAAGCAACCGGGCGTGGGTGAAACATGCAAGGAACATGGCAGGAAGTTGCCCCATGTTTGCTGCCGGGCTTGGCCACGAACCCTACTCCCAGGGGTGGATTGGCTATTATGGCTACCTGGCTGCTTCCCATTGGCCCAATAGCATCTCTCCCCCACCTGGGCTGGGCCAGCCCTGTGAACACATAAACACATGAAATTGCCTTATACTGACTCAGATCCTTGGTCCATCAAAGTCCGTATTGCCTGCTCAGACTGGCAGCAGCTCTCCAGGGTCTCAGGCGGAGGTCTTTCTCATCACGTCTTTCCCGATCCTTGTAACGGAGATACCAGGGACTGAACCTGGGACCGTCTGCAATGCCAGGCAGATGCTCTACCACTGAGACATAGAAGGGCTGCATCTGGACCCACTAGGTTCCACATGGTGTGGAGGAGGTGCCTTCTGGGCCCAGTAGGAGGCAGCGCTTGGCCTGCCTAAGCCCCACACAAGGCCAGGTAAGGCAACTCCTAACCTGCCCAACCCACCACGTGAGACAAAGTGACACCCATCCTGTCCAAGCCCCAGACATGGTGAAATGGTGCTCAGCCTGCCCAAGCCCTGTGCTAGGTAAGGGAGGCGGTGCCTGGCCAGTCTCAAACCCACATAAGGTGATGGAACACCCGGCCTACTCGAGCTTCAAACAAAGTGGCACTGTGGCACCCAGCTAATTAGAATGTCACCCAGGACAGGTAGACTCCTCTTCCTCTCTCCCTCCTTTCTTTGGGGAGGTGGGCCAGTGGTGGAACCCTTTTCCATGGCTGTTTTTTCACTACCAGTTTGTCCATGCCTCTGACTTCAAAGGACAAATTCCTTTTACTGCCCAAAACCAAGCCTTGAAGGCTGGCAATACTGTGTGGTTGCCTAGCAACAGACACTGAGGAATAAAGACTGCAAGCTTGAATTTACAGATAAACAATGGATAGAAATTTGGAATTCCTGCACGTTTACTCGTAAATCCTTAAACCTAAAATTACAACATTTTAAACTGTATGAGAGATGGTACTTCACCCCAAAACTTTTATTTAAATGTAGATATAAGCCCAACCCCCTCTGTTGGAAGGGATGTGGTAACAATGGAACACTTATTCATTGTTGGTGGGCTTGTCCTAGAATTAATACTTTAATAAGGTCGTGGAAGAAGTGAGAAGAATCACAGGCCATATTTTGCCCAGTTCTTCAGAATCTCTTTTACTACATTATTGGCTTGAGTTAACCCTGACTAAAGAGGCCTCTGAACTGTTACCATTATTACTGATGGCTGCAAAATACGTCATAGCACAAAATTGGAAATTAACTAAAATACCCACTATGACACATTGGACAGCAAAAGTATGGGATACTGCAGTCTCTGATAAGTTGGTGACTCAATTATTAGTATCTGACAACCCAACAAGTGTGAATAACTTCATGGATAAAGGGTTTACTTTCTTTGAATATGTGTCCTCAGACCAACAGCAAGAGTATAAGTTACCCCCAAAATATAGAGATTTTTGCATTTTTCTGATAAGATTGCATTATATCAAACTGTATCAGAAAGTATGGTGAGCCGGTGTATTGTTTACGGTCTTTTTTGTTCAATATTTATAGCCTACCAAGACATCTTCATGTATGATTATTCAACGTAGTGAGTCTCTTGTTGTTTGTGTTGACTTGACAGTTATTAATGTTTATACTTTTATAATCTGTTTCCTTTTGCTTGAAATAAAAAATGTTAATTGCAAAAAAAAAAACCACCCCAGACACTGGGGGTATTCATTACATAAAGCCACAGGTGCTGCCTCTATAATTTTGGAGGAGTTAGTCCCCCCACCATGCTTTTTTTCCTTAGATTTCAGATTTTTATGCAAATCTGGGGTGTATTTGAGACTTGTAGAATGGTTTGTTTTGTCTGTTCACAGCTCCGGTCTGTGGATTTAAGTATCCACAAATCTGGTCCATCTGAGACCTCTCTCTGTCTCTCATCCATCCATCCATCCATCCATCCATCCATCCATCCATCCATCCATCCATCCATCCATCCACCTATCTACCTATCTAGATGTCCAGCAAACTAGCCAACATTTATTGAACAAATCACCACAGCTTCAACAAATCAGCATTTATTGCGATACCTGCATGCAGCCATAAAGGAACATCCTGAACTTGACCTATGATTGAACTAAGATGTTCAGTGCTGGGATTGTAGCCCTGAGATAACAACCAGCACACCTCTGTAAATAACCCCCTTAAATCGGTTTTGTCTCCTTTTAGGAACCCTCCTGTCTCCTTCGCCTTAATTGTGGCTGACAAGGAGAACATATCCGGTAAACATTAGAAAAGAAAAAAAAAACGTGCCACCTAAACATCATCCCAAAATAAACTGCTGCTTCTATTCCCTTCCCCAACACACCACAGACTCACTAAAGGAAGTGTCAGTCAGGTCTTGATGACAGGCTGTAGACACCGCGTTCTGCTGTGTGATGAGAGGCACGCATCCATTATCGCTGTGTGCAATTCCCCGAAAATGAAGGAGGCTTTGAGGAGGAAATTAAAAGGAAAAGGCAAAAGGACCCAGTGGTTGGCCTCCATTTAATTTCCTATGATCAAAGAATCTGTGCCTCCCAGGCACCGATGGTGGGTGAAGCTGAGCGCACACGTACTCTGTGCAAATAATGATGAAAAATAGGTTTCGAACTCAACATTAGCCCCCCCCCCAGCCCCAAATTATGTGCTCATGTGGTTCAGCATCCCTTGGATTAATTTGCCTCACCGGTAGAGACTGCCAGTTCTCGGGGCTCGCAAAATTTGTAACATTATTATCACTGTTTGGCATTTATACAGGATGGAATGCTGATTAGGCCAGGGAGAACAGGGTTTTTCTAATCATGCCACAGGACTTTTCCACACCCTGTCCACTATTATTTATTAATTAAATTAGATTTCCAAACTGCCCTTCCCCGTGGAACAGGGCTCAGGGAGGTGTACAACAGTAAAACAGCTTCTCATATTAATTCACAATTAAAACAATAAAAACACAGTAATGGGCCTAACTTGATGACACCAAACTTCCAGTTGTATCACCGCCTCGCGGAAGGGGGGAGTCAAGGAACCAGGAGAGCCAGACAGATAGAAACTGTCGCCACCCTGAACCAAATGCCTGGCGGAACATCTCTGCCTTACAGGCCCTGCGGAATGGCATTAAGTCAAACAGGGCATTAAGTCCCGAGCAGGAAACATTGTCCCATCCCCAGAGCACAACTGGAAACTCTGAAGTTGAGCCAGTGTGGTTTAATGGGCAAAGTAGTGGACTACAAACCTGAGTGACCTGGGTTTGAATCATCACTGCTGTCATGGAATTTCTCAGGGGGACTTCGGGCCTGTTACGAACTCTCAGCCTGGCGTACTTCGCAGGGTTGTTATTTAGCCTGGAGAGGAGACGACTGAGAGGTGATATGACACCCATCATACCCATCGTCTAGTACTCGAAGGGCTGTCCTATAGAGGATGGTGCAGAGTTGTTTTCTGTTGCTCCAGAAGGTCAGACCAGAACCAACGGGTTGAAATTAAATCAGAAGACTTTTCGGCTAAACATTAGGAAGAACTTCCTGACAGAGCGGTTCCTCAGTGGAACAGGCTTCCTTGGGAGGTGGTGGGCTCTCCTTCTTTGGAGGTTTTCAAACAGAGGCTAGATGGCCATCTGATAGCAATGCGGATTCTGTGAACTTAGGCAGATCACGAGAGGGAGATCAGGAAGGGTTGCCTCAGTGCTGAGTTCTTGTGGCCCTTTCTTACACACCCAGGGAAATGCTGATCGCCACTTTGGGGTCAGGAAGCAATTTTTCTCCAGGCCTGTTTGGCTGGAGATCCTGGAGGTTTTTCGTCATCTTCTGGGCATGGAACAGCAGTCACTGGGGATATGGGGGGGGAGGTATTTGTGAATTTCCTGCCTTGGGCAGAGGGTTGGACTACATGACCCCGGAGGCCCCCTTCCAACTCTATGATTCCGTGATTCTGTGAAGAATGTCCTAAGCCACTTTGAGTCCCAACCGTGGGGAGAAATGTGGGATATAAATAAATAAATAAAAATGAGGAAAGATGGGTCTCATTTTTTGCTGAGCATTCTGGCTTCCTTCGATCCGCTTCCACACAGAGGTTTTCCTCCAGTTCAGCAGCCAAACCAGAGCGGGATATTTTGGGAACATTCACATACTTTCATCCCCTAATCACCCCTTTTGTGTTTTCCTTCTCTTTCCTGTGATTCTTCCCAATCCTGTGCTGTTCCCATACGGGGATTTTCCCCAGGAGGCACACAACACATCCCCACTTTGTTGCAAGCTTCCACACAATGCTGCGTTCTTTCCGAGCATGGCTCCCGGGCCTTTTGCTTTTAGGCCTCATTCCCCAACTCCTCTGACTTAATAGGAAACAGAGTTATTGCTACAGACAGAGACTCCCTGGGAAAATGCTGCCTACAACCAATCCTGGTGAGGGACAGAGCTTAGCATACGGTTGTCAGCTTGGTTGCCAGCTTCTGGTTGGGAAATACCTGGAGATTTGGGGGGTGGAGCCTGAGAAGGGTGGGGCTTAGGTAGGGGAGGAGCCTCAGCAAGTGTAATGCCTTAGAGGCCAACCTCTAAAGCAGAAATTTTCTCCAGCGGAACTGATCTGGGTCATCTGGAGATCAAGTCTAATAGAGGAAGATCTCTAGGTGCTACCTGGAGGTTGGCAACCGTAGCTTCGCACCACCTTCAAAATAGCTGTGCTCGGCACCGATTTTCCTCCCTCCCCCTTTCAGTTCTTTAAAGGGTCTCCCCCCCCCCACCAGAGGCAGTGGAAGCTGGAATTGTTGAGAGGTTAGGAGGGATGTAGATACTGTCCTGCCCGCCTCTAACCCACTTCATGTTGCTTCCCCTGTGGGGGTGCAATTTCACACACCCACGTGAAATCAGCTCTGTGGTTTGGTAAGAGAGTTTAGAAAAGACGGCACTGAAAGCACCTTTCTTTGCCCACTGTGTGGAAAGTGTGTATTTTTCCAGGTTGAGCGTACATCTGCACTATAATGGGACGTAACTAGTAGGATATGGTAGTATAATGTTTAAACTAGGAGTAATAGTTGGAGAAGTTGTGAGTGCCTTGCCTTGAAGGAATCATGTAGTTCGGCGATTAGTAGAATTAAATGGTAAAATTTGCTTGGATAGTAGTTAAACAATCTTAAAAGATGGTTTGAATAGAAGCACGTGCTCAATTGTGAACTGGCTTAACTATCAAGGCGCAGGAAAAATATGATGTCTCTTTTTTGTTGCTTGACGATGATATTGTGTTACTATACAGAAGATATTTCAAATTTATGTGTGTGTATGTTTATGTATATGTTGATGGTATATGTCTTCTTGTTGTTGTTCAGTCGCACAGTCGAGTCCGACTCTTTGCGACCCTACGGACCAGATTACGCCAGGCCCTCCTGTCTTCCGCTGTCCGCTGAAGTTTGCTCAATTTCATGTTGGTTGCATCGATGACACTGTCTAACCATCTCATCCTTTGCCGTCCCCTTCTTCTTTGACCTTCAATCTTTCCCATCATCAGGGTCTTCTCCAGTGAATGCTCCCTTCTCATTTGGTGGCCAAAGTATTTGAGCTTCAGCTTCAGGATCTGGCCTTCCAGGGAACAATCAGGGTTGATTTCTTTTAGGATTGACTGATTTGATCTCCTTGCAGTCCAAGGGACTCTCAAGAGTCTTCTCTAGCACCATAGTTCAAAAGAATCTATTCTTCGGTGCTCAGCCTTCCTTATAGTCCAACTCTCGCAGCCATACATTACTACGGGGAATACCATTGCTTTGACCATGCGGACTTTTGTTAGCAAGGTGATGTCTCTGCTTTTTATCATGCTGTTTAGGTTTGCCATCGCTTTCCTCCCATGGAGCAGGCGTCTTTTAATTTCATGGCTGCAGTCACCATCTGCAGTGATCTGGGATCCTAGGAATGTGAAGTCTGTCACTACTTCTACGACTTCCCCTTCTATTTGCCAAGGAGTGATGGGGCCAGATGCCATGATCTTAGTTTTTTTGATGTTGAGCTTCTAGCCCACTTTTGCGCTCTCCTCTTTCACCCTGGTATATGTCTATACTGTACTTAAAAACCTAATAAATATATGTTAAAAGAGAGAGAGAGAGTACATCTGCACTGTTTTCCTTGCATTCCCCCCCTACATTTCCCCCCTCTGCACCACCAGAGTGTTGATAGTGGGCTTCTTTTTAAAAAAGGGTAATTGTCATATCACTATGATATTATAATCTGGCATCCTTAGCTAGGGATGCTGGTCTCCAGGTGGGCCCTGGAGATCCTCTGGAATCACAGCTCATCTCCAGAATGCAGAGATCAGTTCCCTGGGAGAAATTGGATGCTTGGGAGGGGGGACTCTTGGGCATTGTACTCCATGGAAGTCCCTGTCCTCCCCAGGTTTGGGGAGGGGAAGAGAGGAGCCTCAGCATGCTACAATGCCACGGAGTCCACCCTTCAAAGCAGCCATTTTCTCCAGGGAAGCTGATCTCTGCCAGCCGGAGAGCAGTTGTAGAAGCGGGAGATCTCCAGGCCCCACCTGGAGGCTGGCAACCCTACTAGGCCTCCCTCCTACTCCTGGCGAGCCCCCCCCTCAACAGCTGCCAGGTGATATCTGGCAACCTTAAGACCCCCCGCCCCCAATTGGGGAGGAAGGTGGGTCTTAATGAAGCAAATAAGCAACTAAAATAGGCATGGTAGTTAAAACCTCACTTCCTTCTTCACAGCAAACCTGTAGGCTCCATTCAGCCATAATGTCATCGAACGTGTTTATTTGTCAGCTCGTTTAGTTTAACTGTGATTCCTTGCGGAGTCCTCACCCTCTTGTGAAGCCGACGGCTGCTTCGGGGTCTGGAAAGGGACCCAAGGCCGTCCGGAGCCGGAGCTGGGCCAGCTGCAGTTTTGCAGCCCGGCCGGTGGGAGGGCAGGAGGCCCGTTCAAGGCCATTCCGCCCGGCTTGCACAGTACGAAGCTGGCCACCCACTCTTCCCTTCAAAAGAGCAATGTGAGATTAGCCGATTGTTTCAAGGCCAAGTAGGGATGTTTGGGATTCTTGTCCAGCTGGCTCAGAGGAAGAGCTTTTACTGCCGGCTCCACATTGTTCTGGAGAACTCAAGCTTTTCAGAAGAAGAAGAAGAAGAAGAGATTGGATCTATACCCCGCCCTTCACTGCCCGAAGGTGTCTCAGAGCGGCTTACAAACTCCTTTCCCTTCCCCTCCCCACAACAGACACCCTGTGAGGTAGGTGGGGCTGAGAGAACTTCTGCCAGAAACTGTCCTTGAGAGAACAGCTGTGCCAGAGCTTGTGACTGACCCAAGGTCACATCAGCAGGTGCACGCGGAGGAGTGGGGAATCAAACCCGGTTCTCCCAGATTAGAGTCTGCACACTTAACCACTGCACCAAACTGGCTCAGTAGGCCTGATCCTTAGGACTGACCAGTTAGGTCTTTTGACCAATGCTCCCTCTCAGCTGCGGAGTCTGGTGAGCAAAAATTTCTGCTTTGTGAGCGACTGGCATTAAAGCTGTGAGTGAGCAATTTGGCATAAATTAGTTTGCTCTGGAGCCATCCTTCCTTGAGCTAAGACAAAAATGTGTGAGCTGGAGGCTAAAAAGCTATGAGCTAGCTCACACTAACTCAGCTTAGAGGGAACACTGGCCTTGACTCCGGTGCTGGAAGTGTTCCAGCCGAATAGTGAGAGCCAGTGTGGGATGCGGATGCCATCCTCCAGGTGGGACCTGGGGACCCCCCAGAATTACAGCTCAACCCCTGGAGGAAATAGATGCTCTGGAGGGTGGACCCTATGGTGTTGTACCCTGCTGAGGTCCCTGTCGTCCCCAGACTCCACCCCCCAAATGTCCACAAGTTTCCCCACCTGGATCTGCCAACCCTACCCTCCCATCCCCTACCGGTGGCCGGGGGAACCTGGTAGGGATGCCAGCCTCCAGGTGGGACCTGGGGATCCCCCAGATTTACAGTTCATCTTCAGACTACAGAAATCTCCTGGAGCTCTCCAACCTAGATCTGGCAACCCCCTCCCCCTTTTCCTGCTGTTGGCCAGGGGGGACCAGGCAACCCGAGGCCACAGAGTCTGATCTCATGGAGAAAATGGCCGCTTTGGAAGGTGGACTCCGGGGTATTAAACCACACTGAAGCCCCTCCCCTCCCCAACCCCCACTCTCCTCTCCTCAGGGTCCACACCCCGAATCACCAGGTATTTCCCAACTCAGACCTGGCAACCCCAGGCAATCCCAGCGTGGTGTAGAGATGCCATCCTCCCCCTGGGACCTGGGGATCCCCCAGAATTCCAGCTCATCTCCAGACTACAGAAATCAGTTCCCCCGGAGAAAACGGATACTTTGGAGGATGGAGTCTATGGCATGGTATCCCTCTGAGGTCCCTGTCCTCCCCAGGCTCCATCTCCAAATCTCCAGAAGTTTCCCAGCCTGGATCTGGCAACCCTAGGTGGTGTTCCCTCTAAGCTGAGTTAGTGTGAGCTAGCTCACCGTTTTTTAGCCTCCAGCCCACACATTTTCATCTTAGCTCAGGAAGGGATGGGCTCCAGAGCAAACTAATTTATGCCGTAGCCAAATCACTGGCTCACAACTTTAATGCTAGTAGCTCACAAAGTAGAATTTTAGTAGAATAAATAGTAGAATAAAAAGTAGAATAAATAGGTGAGTAACCTGTGGCATCTTGTGGGGTGGGGGTGGAAGGAGTTACTCAAGCCAGCCATTAGTAACCGACTGGATCCAGGAGGCTGGGGCAGGAACTCCCTCAGGGCTGGGCAGCAGCATCTGAAACCCAGCGCTGCCCGGCACGGGGAGACGGTGATCTGGCTCAGCTTCTCTTGCTGGCATCCTCACTGGGAAGTCCGTCAGGATACCCATGCAAAAAGGTGTCCTGGTGCCAGTGTTCCCTCTAAGCTGAGTTAGTGTGAGCTAGCGCACAGGTTTTTAGCCTCCGGCTCGCACATTTTTGCCTCAGCTCAGGAAAGGGATGGGCTCCAGAGCAAACTAATTTAGGCAGCAGCCAAATCGCTCGCTCACAACTTTAATGCCGGTAGCCCACGAAGTGGAATTGTTGCTCACAAGACTCCACGGCTCAGAGGGGGCATTGCCTGGTGCTCTATACTATTGTGCCTGCCACCGTGCCACGCATTATTTATCTTAAAGGTGCCACCGGACTCAAGCTTTATTCTATTGCTTCAGACCAACACAGCTTTTTTGTTGTTCAGTCACACAGTCGAGTCCAACTCTTTGTGACCCCAGGGACCACATAATCCCGGCCCTCCTGTCTTCCACTGTCCTCTGGAGATTGCTTAATCGCTTAATTTCTTGTTTGTTGCCTCGATGATGCTGTCTAACCATCTCATCCTTTGCCGTCCCCTTCTTCTTTGACCTTCAGTCTTTCCCAGCATCAGGGTCTTCTCCAGTGAGTGCTCCCTTCTCCTTTGGTGGCCAAAGTATTTGAGCTTCAGCTTCAGTATCTGGCCTTCCAGAGAACAGTCACGGACTTGGGGTTGATTTCTTTTAGGACTGACTGATTCGATCTCCTTGTGGTCCAAGGGGCTCTCAAGAGTCTTCTCCAGCACCATAATTCAAAAGCATCTGTTCTTCGGCACTCAGCCTTCCTGACGGTCCAACTCTCGCAGCCACGGCTCCCCACCTGTATGATCCTACTATGTAACTTCTGTATTGTTTACTTTAACATGTCATGTTAACACTTAATATTTTGAACAAAGTTTGAGTCCAGTGGTGCCCTTAAGACTAACGAAGTTTAATTCTGGGTATAAGCTTTTGTGTGCATGCACACTATTTCAGATACATTTGAGCAGGGCTCTTTTTGTAGCAGGAACTCCTTTGCCTATTAGGTGACACACCCCTAATGGAGCCAATCCTCCAAGAGCTTACAGAGCTCTTCTAACAGGGGCTACTGTAAGCTCTTGGAGGATTGGCTACATTAGGAGTGTATCGCCTAATATGCAAAGGAGTTCCTGCCACAAAAAGAGCCCTGCATTTGGGCAGACTTCCTCAAGCCTTACATATAGGTAGAGAGAGAGAGTGGGAGGGCAGGGTGTAAGTTGCCAGGAAGGGCTAGTTAGAATCAAGATGCATACGTAACGGGGTGACAAGTATGGTTGTAACTGGATTAAATCAGTAGGTAAGACCTGTGAATGGCAGCAAACTAGCATCACAAATACAAGAGTCAACAAATAGATGTGAGAACTGATTCGGGTGGGTAGCCCTGTTGGTTTGAAGCAGCAGAACAAAGTTTGAGTCTAAGGGCACCGTTAAGACCAGCAAAGTTTAATTCTGGGTATGTGCACAGCTCTTCATGCACATGAGAGCTTCTACCCAGAATTAAACTCGGTTGGTCTTGAAGGTACTCCCGGACTCAGACTTTGTTCTATAAATAAAGTAAGCTATGCCTGACTTCAAGCACGGCCCTGGTAAAACAGAATAACTGACCAGTGAAATTTGGTTGGTCCTAAAGGGCCACTGGATTCAAACTTTGTTCCTGTGAGAACTAAGTTTGGGCCCAGTTGTATTGCTTCGGATCAACATGGCTATTCACCTGAACTTAACATTTTGTTTCCGATTTCTGCAACCCTAATTCTATCACCTCGTTTATTGGATGTCCCATCCTGTTGATTGTACTGACTTATGTTGTGTAGTCCATCTTGAGTCTCATGAGAAAGGGGGACCATAATTTTATTTATTAAGTTTTTCCCCTGCCCTCCCCGCCGTGGCAGGCTCAGGGCGGCTTACAATCTGTACCAACAAATTTATACATTAAGACTCCACAACATTAAAACAGAATTTAATTAAAATTACTATATAAAAAATCATAACTACTCCAAATATAAATACAATAGAAGAAGAAGAGGAGGAGGAGATTGGATTTATACCCTGCCCTTCACTGCCCAAAGGCATCTCAGAGCGGCTTACAAACTCCTTTCCCTTCCCCTCCCCACAACAGACATCCTGTGAGGTAGAAGAAGAAGTGATTGGATTTATACCCCACCCTTCACTGCCCAAAGGCGTCTCAGAGCGGCTTACAAACTCCTTTCCCTTCCCCTCCCCACAACAGACACCCTGTGAGGTAGAAGAAGAAGAAGTGATTGGATTTATACCCCGCCCTTCACTGCCCAAAGGTGTCTCAGAGCGGCTTACAAACTCCTTTCCCCTCCCCTCCCCACAACAGACACCCTGTGAGGTCGGTGGGGCTGAGAGAACTTCTGACAGAAACTGTCCTTGAGAGAACAGCTGTGCCAGAGCTTATGACTGACCCAAGGTCACATCAGCAGGTGCAAGTGGAGGAGTGGGGAATCAAACCCAATAGAAGATGGCAGCATTCTCTCGACAATTGGATGGTCACCTACCCCTAACCGAGCACTGAGACATAAATAAATAAATCTCTAGGACAACTCCAGGCCTCACCTTGAGATAGGTAGCCCTAAGAGTAATGTGAAACCAGGGTCCAGTTTACAGACAATAATTCAAATCATATGTTGCAGTGAGGCAACACTAGGGAACCAGCCAGGAGTAAGTTGTGTTGTCCATGTTCATACATTGTGAGAAACCTTACGTACAAACTAAATCCACTTACGATGCACTTTGCAACTGGATTTTATTGTGCAAAATGGCAAAATCCACTCGCTGAAGTGGACTTAAGCTGCATTATTTAGCATATGTGAAAACACCCCAAAGTGTAATTAATAAACCAACTTCAACCCATGGGCTGGAATCCATTGGATCGTTCTGCCGCGGAATGCGATGTCCTTCCTTCCCATTTCTCACTGTGTCCTCAAATCCCCCCTCCCCACCATAGTATTCTGTGGACGAGGCAGTTTGGCTCACAGCAAGTGAGAGAAGGTGACGAAGTCACATGGCCAGTGGAAATTCTTCCGTCCGCAGAAGTGCTCTGGTGGATCCAAGGCCACGGTTTCAGATCTTGACCCTGGTATTCATTAACTGAAAGAAATGACTTGCGTTTGGATGATCGAATCATAACTAGCTGAATAAAATCGTGGTTTTGTGTGATGTCTGAACCGTGACATGCAGTTAACATTCATTCTGCTACCTAATACAGATTCCCACCCAACCCCCGGGGTAACTTTCCCTACCTGTAAATGCTTCGATAGTTACGAAAATTACAAAGTTCCGTATCTAAGACGTTCTGCCTGCAGAGATGGACTTTGCCACATTTCCCAGGCACCCTCTGGACCCTGTGATTCGTTAACAGGGGATTTGGAGGGGAAAACTTACACCTGCAGAGGAGTAGAGGGTGTTGCCCGGGAAGAAGGAATTAAAGGCCTTGCCCAAAGTGGGAGGGGGTTCACTCCCAGGGAGCAGGGCTGAGGAAAGGCTGCTGCAGGAGGAGGAGGGGTCCCTCATCCGAAAGGGGTGAGTCTGTCTGAGACCAAGTACCTAGAGAAGGCGCAACTGCGGATCAAATTCCTCCGGAGGAAATAGCCTTGTTTCCCCCGCCCCCATCTCGTGTGTGTTCCTGTCCCCTGAGGTGGTTTTGCCATTGGCTGCCTGGAATTCCTTGGTGGTCTCTCACCCAAGTACCGGTCAGGGCTGACCCTGCTTAGCTTCCCAAATCCGATGAGATCAAGCAAGACTGGGCCATCCGGGGAAGGCCTTGGAATTAGATACAAGCCAATATCTTACCTATTTCTTCCTTTCTTTTTTTTTTTAAAGAGAAGTAAAATAATATTCTCTGAGATTAATGTTCCTGTAGACCTAGAAAGCCAGACATTCCATGAGATGATTAATAAAAGTTAATATAGCTAGCATGACTTTTACTGCGATCGACTAAGCCTCTGACATCATTGTATAGTTTTGGCCACTTGAGTTCACGTTTTATCCAGGGGCTGCGCAGAATTACTGTTTCAAAAATCTTGTCTTTCTGTGCTATTTCTAGCCTCAGTACTCAGTGCAGATAGTGAGGGGAAGGAAGTTAAAATGGCTAATTAAGGGAATGCGTTGGATTTCCTCCCTTGGAACCTCTTCTTCATCCTGATAAAGCTAGTTCAATTTTCTTCCTTCTCAGAGCCTTGGGTTTTTTAAGCTGTTAATTCATAGCATCTAATTATACAACTTTCTTTTAAAAAAAGAAGACCTACAGGGAAATCAAAATGTCACATCACAGCGGCCTGGCGGCTTGCGAAGAAGATTGGACAACGTCCCCCGGGGAGTAAGCTCTCAGGTTGACACAAATAAATAGGATGCTGTTCAAAGGTTGTCAAGTGTCCAGACCAAGAAGCCAATCCTTGACTGGTGTGTGTGCTTGATTGGGGATTAATTTCCAAAAAAACATCAAGGACAATTACCCCCCCCCACATCTCCAGATTCGCGCATATAAGAACATAACATAAGATCATAAGAGAAGCCAATGTTGAATCAGGCCAATGGCCCACCTAGTCCAACACTCTGTCACACAGCGGCCAAAAATACCAGGTGCCATCAGGAGGTCCAGCAGTGGGGCCAGGGCACCAGAAGCCCTCCCACTGCTGACCCCCCCCAGCACGAAGAACAGAGTGCATCACCTGCCCCAGACTGAGATTTCCTATCTAGACTTTGTGGCTAATAGCCACTGATGGACTTATGCTCCAAATGCACATACACTCTTTGGGCTTCACTCCTCCCACAGGTCCACCCCACAGCTCTAGGTCCACTCAGACCCAAAACTTTTGATTTCAAAGGCTGGAATCTCTCCTCCAAAATGATGGGGAGCATGGGCCGAGATGAAAATAGTGATGCCTGTAACACCCGTCCTCTCCATCAATGACCACCATCTAAACGAGGGGTGTCGAACTCATTTGTTATGAGGTCAGGATCTGCCATTAATGAGACCTTGTTGGGCTGGGCCATCCGTGTCTTAAAATGTAACGCCAGATAGTGGAGATATAAACTTTATAAAAGGCACAAACACCAAGGGTGGGGTTTTTTTCCTTAAAATAAAAACATGCTTGAAACATTAGTGCTCCTGCAATATTTTGGTTCTTTAACAGCGTCTGATAACGGACACCTCTTGCTCTGAATTATTGCATCACAATGTCTGTGCTGTTGCAATCTTGGGTATTGTCAGGTTCAAAAGCAAGTAGATCCAAGCATTCTTAGGAGTAAGAAGGGCTTTATTGGAATACAGTGCTAAAACCCACAGTGTAGAGGTTATTGTCAGGAATGGCGATGCAAGCGGCATAAGCATGTTTATAGTGTGATGCAAAAAGGCGACTAGCAAATGACCTGCAAGCGCGCGCGCGGGAAACTCCCAGCGGGAGAGTTACTTAATGGGCGGGAGGCGGCTCCCTCCTCCCCTCGTCTTCACAGGACTGGAAAATTCTCATACAAAGAAGAATAGCCCAAAGCCTGCGCTCAAGGCCACCGTGATAAGACCAAGTGGCAGGGAAGAAGCTCCCACGTTACTGCTAGCATACCTACGCAAGCGCAAAAGCAGGGATGAGATAGGGAACACAGCACAATGGATACAGTGTGGAACAATACAGAATCATTACTGACAGGTATGCTGTTCAGGTGTGTATCTGTAAGCTGCAAACCTATGATGACGCAGCAGCAGCAGCAGAACTGGAAGAAAAAGCAGAAGACAGCCAGTTCCACTGCGGGCCTGATAGAAGCCCTCTGGGGGCCTGATCCGGTCCCCGGGTCACGTTTGACTTTCCTGATCTAAACTCCACCATCCGCCAGTTACAGACTACTGGTTCTCCATGCTGGCACCCCCAGCACAGCAATCCTTAAAAGAAATAACCAAAATAAATAACTTTAGTAGGGCTTCCAGTGTCTCTCACCTTCCCCCCCAGTTCCTCTCGCTTTAAAGTCCTCCCTCTTCTAGAAAATCCACTGGAGGACCCTGCATTATGTCAGAATTGCCGGTGAGCAAAATCTCTGACATTTCCCAGTTTCTCCAGGCAAAGAGAGGAGACAAGCCGGTATTCCACTGGCAGGTTCATGCCTCACGGAGTTATATTAAGCCAGCGCGAAAGTTCTCTTTGCCTTTCAGGAGAGGAAGACGGATGGAGCGTTTTGCCCGGAGCCAAAATTCCTCCCATTGTCACAGAATGACATCAGCCTATCCATTCCATCTGGAAATTAAGGGATACCAGATTTTGAAGCCTGCACTGTGTCTGTCTGATACCTTCCCTTCCCCCACCCCAACAAAACCAAAGCCGGTATTGTCTTTCACATTCCCTTTACAGCCAGCAGGCTTGGAACCAGCTGGGCCAGGCCTGGGTTGCGTGTAGAAAGGAATGAGGTGGGAGAATAGCCGGCCGGCCGTATTTCAGACTACAGGTGGTAGATGCTGGTTTCGAACACGTCTCCCATAATAAGGATCTCCCTGCAGACAGCCCGGCTTTTCGCCAGCTTTCTGTTTGCGAGGCGTTGTTATCAAGCAACGGAGGGGTTGTGGCTCAGTGGCAGAGCATCTGCTCGGCATGCAGAAGGTCCCAGATTCGATCCTTGACGTCTGCAGTAGGGACCAGGCAGTAGGTAATGAGAAAGACCGCTGCCTGAGACCTCAAAGAGCAGCTGTCTGAAGAAACAATACTGGCTTTGATGGACTGATTCGGTAGGAGACAGCTTCCTGTGTTCAGAGAGCCTCCAGGAAGGTGATTTCCCGCATGTGGTCAAACTATAGGCCATTCTGACACCTCAGTAGCCATTTCTACCTTGTTCCACCATCTTTCTAGATCAGGCCCTACTGAATGTCAGGCTAGATCTTGCAGCTTAGTCCTGAGTTAGTATGGGAATACGGTTGCATAGGCCTCTGGGGGCCCCATAGAAATCTGTACCCCTTTTCCAGGAATCCTGTAACCAAGAGGAGGAGGAGGCCCTTCACTATCCAAAGGAGTCTCAGAGAGGCTTACAAACTTCTTTCCCTTCCCCTCCCCACAACAGACACCCCACGAGCAATGCTCCCTCTAAGATGCGGAGTCCTGTGAGCAAAAATTCTACTTTGTGAGCTACTGGCGCTAAAGTTGTGAGTGAGCAATTTGGCTACTGCATCAATTAGTTTGCTCCGGAGCCGTCCTTCCTGAGCGAAGACAAAAATGTGTGAGCCAGAGGCTCAAAAAACTGTGAGCTAGCTCACACTAACAGCTTAGAGGGAACACTGCCTGTGAGGCAGGTGGGGCGGGGGGAGCTCTTTCAAGGACTGCCTTGAGAGAAGAGCTCTGAAAGAACTCACGACTGACCCAAGGTCACACCAGCAGCTGCATGTGCAGGAGTGGGGAATCAAACTTGGTTCTCCCAGATTAGAGTCCACGCTCCTAACCACTACACCGTACTGGCTCTACACCAAGCAGCCCCCATCTCGTATTGTGAGAACTTATGAACATAAGAGAAGCCATTGTTGGATCAGGCCAATGGCCCATCCAGTCCAACACTCTGTCACACAGTGGCCAAAAATACCAGGTGCCACCAGGAAGGTCCAGCAGTGGGGCCAGGTTAATGAATGTGAAAGACTAACAATACAAGATATTGATTCCAGATGGGTAGCTGTTGAGGCCTTGACCTGGATAGCCCAGGCTAGCCCAGTCTCATCAGATCTCAGACGCTAAGCAGGGTTGGCCCTTGTCACTGTTTGGAGGGGAGACCAGCAAGGAATACCAGGGTCATGATGCAGAGGGAGGCAATGGCAAACCATCCCTGAACATCTCTTGCCTTGAGAATCCTGTGGAGAACCAGAAGTCAACTCTGACTTGACAGCACTTTCCACCACCAGCTGTTTAGAGGTCCAGTGGCAATTTAAAAAGAAGAGATTGGATTCGCACCCCGCCCTTCACTCGGAGTCTCAGAGCAGCTTACAAACTCCTTTCCCTTCCCCTCTTCCTCGACAGATCCCCTGTGAGGTAGGTGGGGCTGAGAGAGCTCTTTCCGGAAAATGCTCTTTCAAGAACAGCTCTGCCAAAACTATGGCTTACCCAAGGTCATCCAGCAGCTGCAAGTGGAGGCGTGGGGAATCAAACTCGATTCTCCTAGATTAGAGTCTGCGCACTTAACCACTATACCAAACTGGCTCTTGGATGCTGATGGGGGTTTGACTTATTTGTCTTTTCATTTAGTTCATCCGTACCCTGCCCTTCTCCCCAGCGGGGACCCAAAGCAGCTTATATCGTTCTCCTCTCCTCCATTTTATCCCCACAACAACCTTGCAAGGTAGGGTAGGCTGAAAGAGAAGGACTGGAACGACTGGCATCCAGCAAGCTTCCATAGCAGAGTGGGGATTCAAAACCTGGGTCTCCAGATCCTAGTCGGACAGTCTAACCGCTGAACCCCATTGGCTTTCCTTGACTTCGTTAGACTCTACGGGGTCACGCGTGAAGCTGCCGTCTACTGAATCAGACCACTGGTCCACCACGCTCAGTACAGTTTACTCAGATTGCCAGCATCTCAGGGAGAGACCAGTTTGGTGTAGTGGTTAAGAGCGGCAGACTCTAATCTGGAGAACCGTGTTTGATTCCCCTCATCTTCACATGCAGCTAGCTGGGTGACCTTGGGCCAGTCACAAGTTCTCTCAGAGCTCTCTCAGCCCCACCCACCTGTGTCTGTTGTGGGGAGAGGAAGGGAAGGTGAATGTAAGCCGCTCCAAGGCTCCTATGAGTAGTGAAGGGCAGGGTATAAAAACAACTCTTCAATCCAGAATCAAAAAGACTCCTGTATGAAGGGCCAAGAGAAGCCCAAAAGCTGTGATTCTGATGAACATCTAATCCAGCTTAGTATAGAACACATAGTTCCATCATCAAAAGAGCATATGATCATGTCTGATGTTGAAGTTGTTCAAAGTTATATATGCCTTTGGTTGAGGCCAGCGACTGTTTCCTGCATCTGCCCAGTAACCCTCCCTCCCTCCCCCTTCCAAAAAATCTGAATGCTAGACATGCCATCTCTTCTTGGAATGTTTTAAATATGTATGTTAATATTGTAGACTTGTGGTTTTAATTGGTTTTATAATTGGCATTGAATTATCCTGTTGTAAACCACCCTGAGCTCCGTGTAAGCGGGGAAGGGCAGTCAAGAAATCTAATGAAATAAATACTGCCTGGTTCTTTTTAACTGGAGACATTGCTGGGGATTGAACCTGGTACCTTCTACTTGCCAGGCAGAGATGCTCTTCCACTAAGCCATAACCTCTCCCCTCTGGATTCTCGTTTTACTTAGCCACTATTTCTTTTCATCAGGGGCATCTTGCTACTTCCCAGCTGCCCTTTCTTCCTGTCTATAAAATGGGCACAACGGTAACCTACTTCATAAGGCTGTATCCAAGGCTGCCCTTGAACAGCTGTTACCAGAACGCGCACGGCCTAACCCTGACGCCTCCCAGCCCGCGCGGCTGTACGCAGCCAGCAGCTTCAAAGCCACACATGAATTCAATCCATGAAAATACCTTTCTTTCATTCCAGCTGACACGAAACTGATTTAGTGGGGCCGACTCAGGCAACCCTGTACTTGCCCAACAGGTTAGTTCTCCCCAAGTATTCATTTATTTGGAATTTACTGCATCTCTTGTTCAAAGAGCTTAACACATGGGAAAGCAACTATATTTAAATGGAGACAGATTCATAAAGGGGTGGGGAGGGGGGAGATAAGAAAGGAAAGGCAAGGGAGTTAAATACCAACTAGCTTCTATGAATACTTTCTCCAGACTGGCTTCACGTTGCAAGGTCTCAACTTTTTTACGTTGCTCCTTGGGGTTGGGGGAGTAAATATTGGAGTTTTATTTGCCACCTAAGGAAGAGAATTGATTGAAAGCCTGACTAGGAACGTTTTAATGAACTACAGGTGTTTTAGAGGCGGCTGCTTTGTGGAGCACTGTAGTTGAAGAAAGAGCTGGCCTTCGTTCTTTGCATCACCGGGACATCCATCACCCATTGCTTGCTAAAAGGTGACTTACGCCAAGGTACGCACCCAGGACCTTTAGTGGAATTGGACAACTAAACCAAAAGATTCAAGCAAGGCCATTAAGAGCTTTCCCCCACCCACATGCATAACCTTGTACTCATAGCTTGGAGGGTTTTTGGGGGAGATAGGAACATCCAACCATGCATCAATATAGGGATCACCAACACAGTGCCCAGGGGCACCATGGTTCCCGCCGACACCTTCCCTGGCCTCCACCAAGTGTTTTCGAAAAGTGGGTGGGCTCCGGGCTGGGTGGGCTCCTGCCCAGGCGGCCTTCTGATTGGCTGTAAAGATTAAAACAACCATTTCCGTGACAGCTGCCACTACGGTGTTGGTTTTATTCCCCCTCTGGCTCTCCTTTCCCAACGTACTTTTTAAAATTTACCCCATATCCCCTGCACGTTGGGCTTCCTAGGTAGCCATTTGGTGGTTGCGCTCATCACGTGGTTTCAGAATTCAAATACCCACAGGCCCCCCCAAAAAGGTTGGGGACCCTTGCATTGGTCAAACCTCAGGAAGAACCCAACCATACCTGGCTTCAGACACTGGAAGATGACATTCATACCAAGCCTGGAAGAGGCTGTAAGGCCCCTCCGGAGAAACCCCACCGAGGTCTCACCAAAACAGCTGTAAGGTTAAATCTGTGAACGACTTTGCATTCTAGGGTTAGATCCAGGTTAAAGGAGGCCTGTCCAACTGAATTTAAGCTGCCTGGGAACAACTTCGATTCACCTTTATAACATGGGCTTGGATCCTGCTGCTACGTTACACTAATGGAGGCACTTCCATTCCTTCTAGGGAGTCTATTACCTTTTGCAAAACTGAACGTTGAGGAAATAAGTCTTTTAAGGTGCTGCTGGATTCAGACTAACCATTTGTGGCTGTCTTTAAGGTACTACTTGACTCCTGCTTTTTTCTACTGCTACACACTAACGCAGCTACCCATCTTTAAATATTGAGAGTTGACCTCTCATCACCAGGGGTGACTCATTTAGCTACAGACAGCCTTCCTGCCCTGATCTGGTGGCCGAGGCTAGCCTAACCCGGTCAGATCTTGGAAGCTACGCAGGGTTAGAACTTGGATCGGAGATCACCAAGGAAGTCCAGGTTTGCTGCGCAGAGGCAGGCAATGGCAAACCACCTCAATTCGTGGGTTGCCTTGAAAACCCTATGGGATCACTGTAAGCTGGCTATGAATTGAAGGCACTTTTCACCACCACATTCTTACCAACTACAACCTCTGCTCAATCGCACAACACGGTTTCAGCTATCACCAGCCAACTATTCTGCAACATTGTTTGGGGAAGCAGTGAAACTCAAAGGCGAAGATACATTAATAGAGTAGTTTACACAAGATTTGTCTGTTAAGATTTAGGGCAAATATTTTATTTATCTAGAAACACAAAATAAAATCATTTATTTAAAAAAAGATGACAAAAGTATTTAAATAAAAATGAGCAGAATTTTTTTTCTTTTTATGAAATGTTATGGCACAGAAGTGTTCAAGACAGTCAGCGATCCAGTTGCCACAACCTCTTAAGCAATATTATCCATTGCGCTTTGCTTTTTTTGTTTGTTTTTTTTAAAGAATTTTTCTATAAAGATTTTTATTAAAGATATTTACATGTCATTAATATGTGTAAATATATCTACAACAGCCGATTTTGGGGAAAGAGGAATCACCTTAAGGGGAGGGGGGGAACACTTTAAATACAAAAAAAAAAGAGAGGAAAAATAAAGGGGGAAAAATGAAGTTTGCCCCCCAAAAGTGTGAAGAGATGTCTGCCGCCCATCTACCCAAAGTTTTGTTATGAGGCAGTTTGAGGTTCTGGCCGGCCACTGTCAAGGTCAAGCCAAGGTTGTGTAGTTGTAGGGCATGCAACAAACGGGTCCATGAAATCATCAAGTTCACCAGTACTTTTGTTATCGGTCTCTTTTTCTCTCGTTATGTTGGCCTTAATCCTCCAAGTCTATGCAATACCCCCCACCAATGTCTATGGGGAATGGTTTATTTTGTCCCTCTCAAACACAAGAGTTCCTCAACTGCTGCAGCTTGCTTTTCAGCTGCTCCCGCCGCCTCCGCAACTGCTCCTTTTCAGCTATCAGTCTGTGCTCGTCCGACTGGATGGACAGGACGTATTCCGTGGCTTTTTTGAGGATAACCACCTTCGGGGCCTTCTCGTTGTTGGCCACCTCGGGGATCTGGTCGCGCAAGGCGAAGAAGCTCAGCTTCAGCTCGTTCCGCCGCTGGCGCTCCAGGACGTTGTGCGTCCGCCGCTTGTCGTTCTCTTCCGAGTCTGACGTGCGCGGGCTAGAGCATTTGCGGTTGTTGCTGATCTGTTTGAGTACCCGGCCGCTGTCCAGCTTTAGCCTTTTGGCTGAGGGGTACTCGACCCTGGTGGAGGGGGGAGCAGCGTAGTTGTGCTGGTGGATGGGGACGTGACACCTCTTGAGGACTAGTGGACTGTGGGGGGGCTTACTGTGTGCACTGGACTCAGATTTCTTGGAGGCGGGCTGCCGTTTCTCCACAGTCACCACATCGATTTCCTCCTCCTCCTCTTGTTCCTCCTCTTCTTCTGTGGGGGGAAAAATTGGACACGTTAATGACCTGGTTTTGCCCTCTCCGTCCTACGGCACAGTGCCTTTTAAAATTATTACCCTTAAAATGGATGTTTATTTACAGTTACACAAAAGGGGACACGCTGACCTGAAAGCCAGATTGAAAATATTGTGTAACCTGGCTTCTGAATGCTGAACTTCTCCAAGGGGAGGAGACCGTAATGGTTATGCAACAGGACTACAGTTAAGACCGGCACTTTTTCACATTTTCTGTAAGGCTCCACAAAGGGCTGTTAAACTGACTCCCGCCTTCCTTCCAGATCTCAAGATTTTGAAACTACAAGGTTGCATAACTCCCAACAGCCATCTGCCCGAACACAGCAAGGGACAAGGGGCAGATCTAGGCCAACCAGGGAAGCGCGGTGCAGTGATTAGAAAACCCAGATGAGATCTGAGAAACTGGGGTTCAAATGCTACTCGGGGGTTGGCTCCCAATTCCAAGCCCAGTCAACCTTACAGGGTTGTTGTGATGACACAATGGAGACAGAATGGAGAATTGTCTATCCTGCACTGAACGGCTTGGGGAAAGGGTGGGATAGAAGCGTGCAAGATAAACAGATGACAACCACAGAGCATATCAGGGGCGCTATCTGGGCAACAGCTACAATGTGTGAACAGAACGAATATATTTCCTTCAAATGTACCCTCCTTTTCTCCACATTCTCCTCTCCTCCATCTTATCTTCACGACAGCTCTGTGAGGTAGGCTAGGCTGAGGGAGCATGACCAGCCCAAGGTCACCCAACAAGCTTCCATGATGCAAGTGGGGATTCGAACCCAGGTCTCTCCCAAATACTAGTCCAACACCAACCACCACACCCGCTCTCATACCAGCTGGCACGAACCGTGACTGTCAAATTCTCCATCAACACAGCTCCAGGCCAGGCCTGCAATTCACCCAGGCTCACCCTTTAGGCTTAAGTGAGCAAATCCCTGGGGGAGGGGGGGGCGCAACATGACTGCACACGTGGTTGTCTGAACCAGGTCAGACAGACATGGCTATGCAGGCGCTCAACATGCAGAAAGCACTTAAGATAGCTGAAGCAACACCCAGAAATTGCGCAATACAGGGTGTCTTCCTTTTGAGAACACCTTTAGATAAGCGCCCCCCCCCCAATGAGATTCCCAGCAGGACTTGCTCACTGCACAGAGATCGCTTGGCGAGATCTTCTACTTAGATCTGCAGAGGGCGGGCCGTTGTCGTGGGCTAAAGCTTACCTGAGAAAACATCTTGAAAAATGCACTTTCCCCCCAGGCCTTCTTTCTACCCTGTTTGCTAACCCCACCCTCTCCGAGCGCCCTGAAGTTACTGCCGCTTTCCCACTGCCTCTGCCGGCAGTCCGAAGGGGAGGCGGAAAGGAGAGGTCAGAGGGTTTAGATTTACAGCCGCTCCGACCCCTCCTCCCCCCTCGCAAAACCAGAGTGGGGTCTCTCTCCTTCCCTGAACTTCTTTTTCCAAGAAGCTGGATTCGTGGGAAGCCTGGCCTTGAGTGGCGCTAACGTGGCATTTTTATAAAAAGCGCACATATGTTAACCGGGACAGAAGCACTGAAATGTCTGGGGCGGGGGGGGAGGAGAAAAGAGACAAGTCTTTCTTCTCGGTCTTCACACCAACCGGCATGTGGTTTGAGGAACCCCACAGCATCTCCCCAACCCCCCAACCCCAAGATTCAAGACACAAATATTGAGCAATCTGTAGCTGACTTCCCTCCCCCCAGATTAAACTTTCTGATATTAATGCAAAGCAAAGACGCAAGAGATCTGAAATGTTTACAACCAGACGGAGACTAAAATACCCTTCCCTATGGGGGCGCTCTCTTACTAGAAAGCCCAGAAGAGTTAGCCGTATTAGACCGTTGCTGCAAAACTGTAAAAAGCCCAGTAGGTCCTTTAAGACTAACAACCTTTATTGTAGCAGACGTTTTAGAGAAACACAGCTCTCTTCATCAGATGCAGAGAACTGTGTTGCTTGAAAGCTTATGCTACAGTATAGTTTTGTTAGTCTTAAAGGTGTTACTGGGCTTTTTACTATTTTATTTGCAGGGACTGCCACTTTCAAAGGCCTGGACCACCTAGGGGTTTCGGCTCCCCCCTCCCCCCCAACCAGTGAAACCTTGTGAGGTTTCATGTGGCCCCGCAGAGGCAGGTTCAAGTCCCTCCTCACTTGGGAGTGGCTGTGCCGTCTCCAGCAATAATTTTGCATGGCCTCGGTCTTCCCATTGGCACAGTGGGACCATTGCAACTGGGGGAGCAGACATTGGACGGCACCATCTTCTGGTGCAGAGTGCCTTTGCCAGAGAAGTAGGGGAGCAAACAACTCCCTACCTACTTAAAAAAATGCGTCCCAGATGGGTCAAGCTGGTGACTAACCCAAGAAGCCACATCTCCCCCTTATTTTGTAAGCCAAAATTCATTAGCACTCCTGTCCTAGTACAATGTATTTGAATAACCCCCCTCTCTCACTGTCTGTTTATACTTTACATGCACCACTTACCTTAAATAAGCAAATCTCTAATATGAGGCATTTAACACGTTCCCCCCAGGGCAAGGCCTTTGAATCCCCCTCCCCCCCTCGCTGCAGAGAGGCTGACACTCACCGGAGTCGCTGCTGGTGGTGGGCGGCGTGTCTTCCCCCAGCGAGGAGGAGGCGGCTGGGCTGGCGTCGGGGGCGGTCGCGGCGACGGCTTCGACGGGCTTGGGCGACTTGTCGCCCAGCGGGTAGGGGAAGACGACCGACGGGTCGATGCACTCGGCGGCCGTGGCGCCCAGGTCTTGCAAGTAGGCGCTGCCGGGCGAGGCGGCGGCGGCGGCGACGGGCGTCTGGGGCGGCGAAGAGGGCGGCAGGCTGCCGCTGCGGGCGGAGGGGGCCGCGCCTCCTTCCCGCCGGGTGGCCTGGTAGGAGGCGAGCCGCTCGGAGACCACCTTCTGGAGCTTGTCGGCGGCCGAGCAGCCGCTCCACATGCAGTCCTGGATGATGATGGACTTGACGAAGGCCTCGTCGTCCGGCTCGCAGATGAAGCTCTGGTTGACGGCGTCGCTGCCCAGGAGCTCCGTCACCATCTCCAGCTGGTCGGCGTGCGAGGGGAAGCAGCCCGAGCGGCGGCTGGGCGAGAGCGGCGGGGTGGGCAGGAGCTCGAACTTCTTCCAGATGTCCTCCGACGGGGCGGGCGGCTGGAGCTCGCAGCCGCGGTGCTGCGCCGCCAGGTAGAAGTTCTCCTCCTCCTCCTCGAAGTAGAAGTACGGCTGCACCGAGTCATAGTCGTAATCGTAAGTCCGGCTGGGGAAGCTCGGGACCGTCAGGGGCATGGCGGCGGAGGGTGGGGCCTGAAGGCGGGGGAGAAAAGGGAGCGGGGCGCACGGATTAGTTTCCGAGGGGTCGGAGCCCTGCATTAGCTCAGGCTGGGTGCAAAGCCCCCCCCCAAACGTCCTAGCCCAAGCAACGAAACCCCCCACCACAGGACCAAAAAAAGTAGCTAACCCGAAGTAACTACCCCGCTTCGGACGCTACTGCGGATCAGACTCTCCCTTGCAGTACTAAACGCGCAGTGTCATTTCTGCCGTTTTCCCCTTATTGCTTTGACGCCCCCCTTTCCCACATGTGTTTTGCTCCCTCTGAGACTACTAGAGAGAGCAAAACAGAATTGGGGGGGGGGAACCCTGAAGCAAATAAGGACAAACGAGCGACAAAAATGACAGTGCGGAAGTGGCCTCCGCTTTTCTTCTTCGTCGAGTCGCAGCTGACTTGTAGCGACCTCGCAGATACGGGCTTGCCATTGCCGGCTTCTGCGGCTTAAACAGCATTCGGGGTAGTTGACCCGCAAGGGGCGACCCGGAGTAGGGAAAGGGAGGCCCCTTCGGCGCCGTATCGCCCACCTCCAGCGGCTTCCCAGGTCCTTCCCTCCAACGCAGTCCCGCCTCCGGCTCAAATTGCAAAGCCCGGCTCCGCCGCGCGGTAGTAATTCCCACCGAACCCAGCGCGACTCTCCGGCGAGGCGAGGTAACGCTCGGGGCGGCCGCCCTGCCTTCCAGTTCGCTGGTGCCCCGTCGGTAGGCGCCCCCCCCCCGTCGCAACCCAACCCCGATCCCCTATCGGCAAACCAGCCTCCTCTTTTCGGAGAGGGAACGCGCCGCCCCCCCCCCGGGAGGGGGACTCCAGGCATTCTCCCCCCCGCCCCGGCGGCGCACCGACCGCTGTCCTGCAAAACTCGACAACGCAAAGGACGCCTGGAACTGCGCCTCCGATATTCCCCCTCCCGCCCAACCCCTGCTGTTGCGATAAGGCGACGGCGCTCCCTCGCACTCCGGCAACCCTGTTTTTCCAGCCCGCACGACGCGGGCTTTGGGCCGCAGGAAGCCCTGCATTCGAACTCGCGGCGCCGCGGGAGCCACCCTGCAAAAACTGCCGGCTGCTGGTGCTTCTGCGACGGATTCACTCGCCGTCGCCCGCCCCCCCAGCTGACAGCCCCGGCGAGGTAGTGACTCCCGTCCTCGGTCCCCTAACCCGATCCAGGGGTGGGTGGGTGGGTGTAACCCGGCAAGGGCGCCTCCGTGGATTGCAACCAGCTTGCAAGAAAACCGACCCCGTCCTTTCCCCGCCCGGCAACCGCCTTCCCCATTTCGCTCCCCGATCCTGAGCTTCTCATTCCGCAACACCCTTATGGGAATCGTCCAATGCACAAACGAACAGTTCCCGTCCCCCCGGCCGCTATGCACAGGTTGCGGCGTCAGGGGATCCAAAACCTTCCGGTGCCTTGCCTTGCCCCGCCTGGAGGCGACTCACAAGCTCCGGCTTTCCCCCAAAGTAGCAGCAACTCGCCACGAAAATAAAGCCACGGAAAATGGAAATCCGGACAAGCGGGCGAAAAGGATCCCCTTTTTCTCGGCGCCCGCAGGAACCCCCCATTTCACCAGGCTGGCGGAGAAGGCGGCGTTAACTCCTTCGCGACCCCAGCGCAAGCCTGGCTTGCCCCCCCGCCCGCCCGCCCGCCCCGGTGCATATTCCAAGCCCGCCGCCTTTAAAAGCAGCGCGGCTCTTTCTAGGACTCGTAATGCGGTCCCCGCCGCTCCGTCCTCGGCTCCGGCGGACCCCTTCCGAGCGACGCGCCGCGGAGATACAAAGGCGGAATCCATACGGAGAGCGAGAGCGAAGGGAGGGAGGAAAGGCGCCCCGACAAGGCACGCGAGAACTTACCGGTTCCTGCCAGGTACCGGCGAGGCAATCCAGCGGGTCGGCTTGGAGGGACGAGGAGCAAAACAAAACTGATCAGGCGAGGGGGAAAAACAGTAAGGATTCCACGGGATCTCGCGCCGGAGAACAAAAACCACCACGGAAGAAGCGCCGCCCGGTCCCTCTTCTCCTCGCGCCGGGCTCCTTCGCTCCTCTCCCCTCGCAGAGCAAGAGAAATATTGTAAGTCCAAGAGGGCTCTCGACGCAGCGGCGGCCGCGCAAGGGAGTCGGGCCTCGCTCTTCGCCCCCCTTTTTTTTAAAAAAGCGCCACCGGCTTGCAAAAGAGGGCGGGCGGGTGGGAGAGAGGCGGGTGGGATCCTCTTGCCGTCGCCCCCCGGGCTCCCTGCAAAGCCGGCGGCGGCAGACCCTCCCCTCCGCTCGCCTCGCCAGCAAAAGTGATGAGGACTCCCGGCCAGGCGGCCTTTTTTATAGGCTGCTCGCGGATCGCTCCGCCCCCGCCCCCACTTTCCCGCCAACAGACTCCGGCAGAGCTTTCGCAGAGGAGCTGGGCCGCCCCGGAGCCGGAGCAGAGCCGAGCCGCCGAGCGCTCCCGACAAAATACGGCAGGCGGAGCCGGAGGAGAGCCAGCGCCGGTTTCCCCGCGCCCCCCTCCCTCCCTCCCTCCCTCCCGCCCCCGGGGGATTGGCAAGCGGCAGGCGTGGCCGCCGCTTGCAAGCCGAAGCGGGCGGCAAGCGGAGGGCTGGGGCTGGGGCTGGGGGTGGCTTGCAAAGGGGCTCGGGGAGGGGGGAGGCGCCTCCGCAGCGGGAGCCGGGAAGCGGCGCGCGGGGGGCTCTCCGCACTGCGTTAAGACCGGGAGGGGCGGCCGCGGGACGGAGGCAGTCGGCCGCGCCGGCTTTGACTACCGACGCGCGTCTACGCAGCGCCGACGGAAGTAAACAGATAGTAAAGGGGCCGGAGACGGGGAATCGAACTGGCGGCCGGTGTTGCGTGGGTCTCCTGTTTTGCAAGGAGGCGGCGGCCCTTCCAAGGCGCTTTCCCCTACTTGCTCCCGAGTAGACCACCCCTAGTGCACCGCCCCCGGCCCCCACCTATCGCGCAGAGGGCTTCGACCCCGCGCGCTACCGATTTCCTCCCCGGGTGCAAAACTCTCCCCCCACCCAGCGGCAGCGGGACTGGACCTCGGCGTAGGATCGGGTTGCGCGGCTTTTCGCCGGCCCCTGGGCGGTCACCGGCGGAACGCGTTCCCCATTATTGCAGAGGGCGTGACTGCAGCAGTTTCCCATTTTCACTATGCTCTCCGGGTCTCTGAGTCGCTTTCGAAATAATATGCCAAAAAAAAAAAAAAAGGGAAGCGATTTATTTATTTATTTTTAAAAAAGCCAAGCTAACTGGGACTTGATTCCGAGTAGACGGGGAAAGCAGGGAAAAGAAGGGGCGGGGAGGGGGGGGCGTTCGAACCTTCCCTTCTCCCCTTGCGCTGAAAACTGGCTTAAATCCCTGTCACGAGTGAGCCGCATATTGGAGCCCCTCCCGCACATACCATGTATGTGTCCTTGGAAGCAATTGCAGTGGAGTTGCAAAGTGCAGTGGGTTGCATATTGCATGGGATTGCAAACCGATTGCGTTAACCGTGTGCAAGCTTCCCCGTTCTCCAGAACTTTGCATCAGTTTAGCTATTAAAATAGGCATAAAGTTGTTGGGGGGACATGTCTGCTTAAACACCGCGACCGGACAGATGTATAATGTATCCTCCCCCCTTATTTTCAGCATCCCGCCTGCCGAATTGTTCTGTAGAACTCGGAAGGTTGCATCAAGTTTTGCGTTACTTTGGTCGCTCTTCAAGAGACTCTGGTATTTCCTGGAAGCCGCAAAGCTGCGACGCGAGTCCTAGGCTTTGCCTCAAGTACTCTGGGATCGCAGCTTCTATGAGGAGCAGAGGTTGCGGCTACAGGGGTGGGGTACTTTTAGGGTTTCTCCCGCCCCCTCCCGGCCCTGGCTCGCTGGATGCAGGCTCAGGGAGGTGTAGGTGAGCGGGTTCACGCTTAACCTACAGACGCGACTGCTGTTTCGCAAGCCGGTCTCCCGGGGAGGAAGAAGACAGCCTGGAGGCTCCGAAGTTTGACAGGCTCCGTGGCTGCCTCTTACTTCCCTGTAAAAGTGGCGCAGGATGGGACAACTCGCTTGCACGCTTCCTAAATCCCCAAACCTTCCAACTGGCGTAGCAACAACTGATACGTTTTTTAAAAAAATAAAATAAAATATTTGCACGCAGTAGGATTGGGAGGCGTGGGTTCTGTCCCTTCCCCTTTGGACCACCCGACTCCGATTACCCTTGCAACAAGCGCCGGTTCGGGGAACCCAACAAGGAGCTGCGTTCGAACCGCCTTCCCGGCGCTCAGCCGTACTGAAAGGGAGAAATGCCGCGACAAATTGATCCCAAGTCAGTCCTTCCTGCAGACGCCGGGCTGCTAAGCCTTTCGAAGCAAGCAGGACCCAGGCGGTGTGTTGCAAATTGATTCACTCCGGTTTAAGCTCCCTCCCCTCCCCCTCTGGAGAAATGCTGTTGACTCGGCTTAGATCCGCCACTTTAAAAGAAGGGCGGGAAAGGAGTTTAAAAAGGGGCTACTCCGGTTGATTGAATCGGATTCCGTGTAAACGCGGCCGTTGCTGAGGGCTCCGGCTTTTGCGTTTTCGCCTCTGCCCCGCGCCTTCTGCAGTTTGCAGACTGCAAACCACCCTTCCCAAATGAGCTCAGGTTCATTCGCTGCAGAGTTAATTATGGGACCCCCTCCAACCCACCCCCTTTCAGCCGGCGAGCCCAAGATCAGCTGGGGCGCCTTTTAAAACTATTCAGAGCCATGACATCAAAAGCCCGGGTGAAACCGCTTCAGCTGAAGAGGATTCAGTTGCGCAACGGAGCAGTAGCCACCTTGCAAAATGCAATTTTAAACTTGCACAGATTTTTCAAGCCTTGCCCTCGGAAAGGCACCTACTCGCGAGTCGGTTGCCCCGCCTTTGCAATCAGCGCGACTTTGCTACACGGGCATATTTGAAATCGCTTCTCTTGCTCCTGAAGACCAGCATCTTTTCCCAGATTTGACCGCTATTTCTCTACAGAGTTCCCAAAACTGGGCTAGAACTTGGGGGAGGATTTAATGTAGGTATCAATTCCAAGAGGTTGTTCTTTACAAGCAAATGAGGCAACCGACAGCCTGGCGAGCTCGCTTGCTTGCATGGAAACGCGCCGCGCCTTCCGCAGGAGGAAGATGCGCCCCTTTCCCCTGCTGCGCGCGCACCATCCAATTGGGTCGGGAGAGCCCAAATATTTAGGTCGACCCTCCTCACTTCCTCCCAGCGCCCTGCCCGCCAAGTCGGTCCGCCGCCGGCTAAAGTGAACTAATTGCGCCCTCTAGTGTCTCCCGAAGAAGGCCAACCGGAAGGGAGGGGCGGCGCGTAGGAGAAAGTGCTTGACTCACCTGCTTGGTACAGATCGGTCTCCTTTGATAGTGAGGCGCGGGATCTTTATGACTCTTCGACCCGGCTTTATTGCTTGCAACCGCAGAGGGGGAAAAAAAAGAAAAGAAAACTGCCTGGCTGGGAATTTTGGCTGGGCCGTTTTGACTCATACAGTACCTTGAACAGTTGCGATGGCATCTTGCATTTCCACTCCACTTAAGACTCCTTTTTTCCTGATTTCACTGGTTTGGTATTTGCATGCATCTCTAAAGAGGGTTAACAGCTGGCCCGGGAGAGTGGGTGGGCGGGGGCAGTGCGGGGGAGAGCCCTCTCTTCGGCCTCCTAGCCTGTGGAAATCAGCCAGGGAAGCTTTTCATGCTGGCTGGCCCTCCGAAGTTGCAGATGGTGCCTAACTGGAGCAGGTGCAGAGGTGATAAAAGGAGTTGGCAACCGTACACTTTAGGTTTGTTACCTTTTCAAACTGGTAGTGCTCCCTTCTGGGTAGTGACATGCAGAAATGAATCAGAGGAAATATCTGTCTCTGTTTTTTAATCTCCTGCCAGGAAAAGATACTGGTGCTTAACTTTACTGCCCCCAAATGTGATGAGATGACTCTCTCTTTTCTGAATTTGGGGGTGGGGTGGGAGAGATGATGAGTGCCTAAATGGAACTGAAAGCAAAACTCCGATGGTGCCATCAAGACTAACAACATTAATTTAATAAATAAACAAATTAGTGTATTGCTCTCAGCATCCCACAATTAAGAAGGGTACCTCTCCCCATCAATCTCCGATTGTGATCCTTCACTGTGTCCCCCACCCAGAATTAAACCCAAACAAACGGTGACCATATAAACCAATCCTGCTGTCCAGTTTGTTATTCTAGCATCTGTCAAGAAACTTTAATATGCTGTATGTTAATTTGCGGCTCATCTTCTACCTGTCTCTGAAGAAGCGTGCAAACACACAAAGCTCACACCTTGAATAAAACCTTGTTGGTCTTAAAAGTGCCATTGGACTCAAATTTTGTTCTAAACAAATAAATAAATGTTAGTCATTATTAACTTTGTACTGTCTCTTTCTCCCCAGCGGGGACCCAAAGTGGCTTACCTTGTTCTCCTCAACTCCGCTTGATCTTCCCTACAACCCTGTGAGGTAGGTTAGGCTAAGAGAGTGCAGGCCATAGCCAGGATTCTTTTTGTTCAGGGGGCATTTACATTTTTAAGGGGGCAGTTAAATTACAGTTACATTAATCTGAATGCCTGTCTTTAAAGGGGGAGGCTCTGAGCCTGTTTCTAGCCCTTCCTTTCAAGGGACAAGGAAGCGAGCATGTCGGTCCCTAGGAAAAACAGCTCAGGGGGCATTTAATTCCCTTCAGAAGACATTGAAACGCCTTCTGAGTTTCCTTCCAAAGGGCAAGAAAGCTTAGAAGGCCACCCAAGAGTGGCACCTTCAATACATCCCCATCAATTCCCCTTTCTGCTAGCCCAGTCCTGCTGTAGACCACCTAGGTTGTGGTGAGTCTTTCAGAAGCAATCCCATGAGCCTTTGGGAAACACACAAAAATAGGATTTCTGGCATGGCTATTTGTGGGGCAGGGCTTTTAATTAAGGGGGCCGGCCCCGAAATGCCCCACTGTAGCTATGGGCCTGAGAGTGTGTGACTGGCTCAAGGTCACCCAGCGAGCTTCCCAGGCAGAGTGGGGATTCAAACTGACGTCTCCTAGGTTCTGTTCCCGATGCTCTAACCACTACACCACAGTGGAGTTTTATTTTGCTAATGCACACTAACAGAACTTCCCTGTGTCTTTGAATAATAATTGTGGGGAGGGAATCACTAATGGAGGGGGAAATCTATCACTTTTATTTATTTCATTTGTACCCTGCCTTTCTCCCCAGCGATCACATGTAGCGGCTTACATCATTCTCTTCTTCATAGTTTTGTCAGAGCTGTTCTCTCAAGAGCAGTCCTTGAAAGAGCTCTCTCAGCCCCACCTACCTCACAGGGTGTCTGTTGTGGGGAAGGGGAAGCCGCTCTGAGACTCTGAGTGAAGGGCAGGGTCAATGCTGTGGAGTCTTGTGAGCAAAAATTCTACTTTGTGAGCCACTGGCATTAAAGTTGTGAGCGAGCGATTTGGCCACTGCATAAATTAGTTTGCTCTGGAGCCACCCTGCCTGAGCTAAGACAAAAATGTGTGAGCCGGAGGCTAAAAAACTGTGAGCTGGCTCACACTAACTCATCTTAGAGGGAACATTGGGCGGGGTATAAATCCAATCTCTTCTTCTTTATCCTCACAATAACCTTCTGAGGTAGGTTAGGTTGAAAGTGGGTGACTGGCCCAAGATCACCCAGCAGGCTTCCAAGGCAGAGTGTGGATTTGAACTGGGGCCTCCCAGATCCTACTCTGACACTTTAACCATTACACACCACCCTGACTGTCTTTTGGAATCTTTGGGGCTTCTGGGATGCATCAGCCAGCTAGTCATCGCTGGAAAGAGGGTGCTGGATCAGACAGGACCTGGGCTCTTTCAGCTGGTAATAATTATTAATTATCGTATGGCATTGTGTGTAGTAGAACCAGGAGATCACAAGATTGTCTGGCAACCACAAGTTCTAGTTCTAACTCTTTTAGCGTTGTGCACCACTAGGTGGTGGGCTGAGGGAGTTCTGAGGAGAACTGTGACTGGCCCATGGTCACCCAGCAGGCTTCATGTGGAAGAGTGGGGAATCAAACCCGCTTCTCCAGGTTAGAGTTTGCCGCTGTTAACCACTGCACCGCGGTGGCTCTCTTCCACCTGGTCTTTTCTGATGTTCTGTGGCAAGTAGATGTTAAAGGCACCAGAGCATCATCAGTGACCCTTTGTAGCCATCTCAGCACCAGGCGTCTTTCGTCATATGCAGGTGCTACTGATTTCAATGGGACTTCCTCACAAGTAAGTGTATGTGGGATTTAAGCCTTATTTGCATTTGGCATCCCTGTCTTTTAGTCCCAGTTTGATCATCAAGGTGATTTATGAAGTGACTTTTTTTATATACATCACTTATATGCAGACTTTCTTCCCCTTGGGGATTCAGAGTGGCTTACTTTGTTCTCTTCTCCATTTTATCCTCACAACAACCCTGCAAAGTTGGTTAGGCTGAGAGTGTGGGACTGGCCTAAGGTCTCCCAGAAAGCTTCCATGGCAGAGCGGAACAACAACCCTGTGATGTGGGTCAGGCTGAGAGTTTAATTTAAAAAATTATTTAAAAACTTAAATTACAATACTGAAGTGACAATTAACAATCACAGAACAGAAAATCACAATGACCAATCATTTAAACTGTGTTGCATGGAGGGAATTACATCTTTGACACATAGAAATTCTCAGACTGGTTTCCATATTTTGTCATATTCAAATGAAGGAACTACTGTAAGTAAGTCCCAGAAAACAGATTACGCATAATCCTACCCATCAGGAATTGTTCCCAGATTTTCTGGAACCTTTTTGGAACAGTGCCTTCCTGCCCACAGGATCTCCAACATAGTGGGCTCAGACTTGTTCATCAGGTTTAATTTGTGTGGTGTTAAATGTTGTCGTTCAGTCACACAGTCAAGTCCGACTCTTCGCGACCCCATGGACCAGATCACGCCAGGCCCTCCTGTCTTCCGTTGTGCTCCGGAGTTTGCTTAATTTCATGTTCGTTGCATCGATAACACTAACCATCTCATCCTTTGCCGTCCCCTTCTTCTTTGACCTTCAATCTTTCCCAGCATGCATCAGGGTCTTCTCCGGTGAGTGCTCCTTCTCATTTGGTGGCCAAAGTATTTGAGCTTCAACTTCAGGATCTGGCCTTCTAGGGAACAGTCAGGATTGATTTCTTTTAGGATTGACTAATTTGATCTCCTTGCAGTCCAAGGGACTCTCAAGAGTCTTCTCCAGCACCATAATTCAAAATAATCTATTCTTTGGCAAGTAGATAACAACTTGTAAAACTGGAGTTTAATATCCCAACAACAGGATGTGTTGGTGGGGGAATTCTAAATCTGTTTCTAGTTGGATTCTGAAAAGACCAATTTCAGAGAATCAGACCATTTTTTTTTTTAGTATGATAAAGGGTCTTTATATATTGCCGTTAGTAATAATTTATAAAGGGCAGAAATCTTACCTTGTTTACCATCATTCCCATTTCAGATTAGAGAGATGTTGTGCGGATCTGTATTACTGTCATTCCTATGGTCCTCCGGGAAGTGATTGGTGGTGAATGTCTACAGAGAGACTGAGTTGAAAAAGATATTCGAAACTGCTTCCTACTCCGGAAGAGCATGTCCTCTCTTTATCTTTTACATTCCTTGGATTCTTATATATTTTTCACATGTATCGTTCTTTTCCATGTCATTGGAGTTCTGTGTGTTGGCCAACAGGCTTTCCAGTCCCTTTTTTCTTCACAGTTCCATCAAGACGCCTTAAAGTGATAACGTCACAAAAAGAATCGAGGAACGTAGAGCCAGGACTGTGTTTTATAAATTTTGTATTGGTACCATTTTCTATGGTCTTTGACTGCAGACCGATATTGATTTACTTATTCTCATGAAATGTATTTTATACAATGAATGTTGCTTATGATAGATATTTGCGATATAAAAAGTGTAACGGAGGATGCTAGAATGAACAGAATAGTAGTTTCCCTTCGGTGAGTTTCATTTTTCTCTCAACATTTACACCGAAGCCTGTTGGTTTTTATATAGTCTTCAGCAGGTGGCTTGAGATCTCCTGGGATTACAATTTATCTCCAGGCAAAAGAAATCAGTTCACCTGGGGGAAATGACCCCTTTGGAAGGTGGACTCTGGCACTATACCCCATTGAAGTCCCTCCCCTCCCTAAACCCCGCCCTCCTGAGACTCCACCCCCAAATCTCCAGGGATTTCCCAATCCAGAGGTGGCAACCCTACTTAGTCCTCACACTGCATCTTGTATGAGTTGTGCAAAGCAACTATGTGACACACTTAGTTCCTCTGAACAGGTAACATTGGGTTGCCAGCCTCCAGGTAGCACCTGGAGATTTCCCACTATTACCGTTGATCTCCAGATGACCAAAATCGATTCCCCTGGAGAAAATTGCTGCTTTGGAGGGTGGACTCTCCCACAGTATACTCTGCTGAGGTCTCTCGTCTCCTGAGTTTGGTGTAGGGGTTAGGAGTGCGGACTCTAATCTGGGAGAACCGGGTTTGATTCCCCACTTGTCCACATGCAGCTGCTGGTGTGACCTTGGGTCAGTCACAAGTTCTCTCATAGCTATTCTCTCATAGCTGTTCTCTCATAAGCAGTTCTCTCAGTGCACTCTCTGCCCCACCTACCTCACAGGGTGTCTATTGTGGGGAGGGGAAGGGAAAGGGATTGTAAGCTGCTCTGAGACTCTTTCGGGTAGTGAAGGGCGGGGCATAAATCCCATCTCCTCCTCTTCCTCTTCTTCTTCTTCCCATCTCCCAGGCTCCACCCCCAAATCTCCACATATTTCCCATCCCAGAGCCAGCAACCCTACGTAACAGCCCAGGTTAAATGCGATGCCGTGTGAACACAAAGGTTCCTGGGCAGATGCTTTTGCCTTCACACATTCGTTCATGCTTAAGCGAAGCCTCAGTTTGACGTGCCAAAAAGCTTTAAGAGCCTACGGACTCCGCATTCATATCTGGCATCGTTTTGGGGACTTCCAGCGTTGATTCCGTCTCCAGCCAATCAGTCAGAATCTAAAGTTCAGCGGAATCTCGACCAGAGCTGTTGTCTCAGCCAGATTTGCTGTATTCTAAAACAAGTGGGAAGAAGGGAAAAAGTATATAGATGGGTGAAAATTTCCTGCTGCTTTCGATGTAAACACAATGGCATGCTGCTACAACAGAACTGTATTTTCTGCCCTGTTCCGTTTGTTGCTAAGAATGGCAGAGTTTGCTTGTCCCCTCATCATCAGATAAGGGATTTTTCGCCCCATGCCAGCCTTAGAAAGGAACGTGTTCACGTCATAGGTGTCCGTAACAAAAAAACCCTCATCTTCCTCTTTTGTGGTTAGTGAAACCTGGCGTTCAGTGGAAACCAGGCGCATCGTGTCAAATAGCCTTCCCCACTTTAAGGAGACCGCTGTGTGACTCAAACCCTTGCATACGCCTACAGCAAGCTCCACTGCCACCAGGCGTCTCTTACGTAGTGCTTTTGAAGCTGCAAAACAGTCGATGGTCTTTTCGGTTCTTCTCCACAACAACCCTGCAAGGTGTGTGTGTGTGGGGGGTCTCCCTTACAACAAGCAGGTAACTGAGACCGTGGGACAGTTGAAGACAATTCAGTGGCTGCTTTGGGGTGCCTTGTGGCCGAGAAAGTGGTTAAAGGTAAAGGTTCCCTTGCTTGAAAGCCAGTCGAATCCGACTCTAGGGTTGCGGTGCTCATCTCCGTTTCAAAGCCAAAGAGCCAGCGCTGTCCGAAGACATTTCCGTGGTCATGTGGCCGGCATGACTAAACACCAAGGTGCACGGAACGCTGTTATCTTCCCACCAAAGTGGTACCTATTTATCTACTTGCAATTTCTTGCTTTCGAACTGCTAGGTTGGCAGGAGCTGGAACTAGAGACGGGAGCTCACTCCGTCATGCGGCACTCTCGGGTCTTGAACTGCTGAACTACTGACTTTCCACAGCCTGCAGTTCAGCGTCTTAACCACTTGAGCCACCGCAGCTCCTTGAGAAGGTGGTTAGAAAGGATTTAAATCAGTTAAAAGCAATCAACCCATCACTAGCCTCAGTCCCAAACTGGGCAGAATGTAGGATCGCCAGGTTTCCCGTGGCTGCCAGCGGGGGTGGGGGAGGGTTGCCTGATCGAGGTTGGAAAACTCCTGGAGGTTTGGGAGTGGAGCTTGGGGAGGACAGGAACCTCATTGGGGTACAATACTATAGAACCTGCCCTCCAAATTATCCATTTTCTCCAGGGGAACTGATCTCTGTACTTTGGAGACAGGATCTCTCTCTTTAAGTCTTTGAAGGGCTGTCACTTGGAGGAGGGCAGGGAGCTGTTCCGGTTGGCAGCAGAGGAGAGGACTTGCAAGAATGGATTTATATTATGGGTGGGAGCAGGGCTTTTTTTTGTAGAAAAAGCCCAGCAGGAACTCGTTAGCATAATATGCCACACCCAACAGTGGAAGCTCATTAGCATATTAGGCCACACTCCCATGTTACCAGAAGTGTGGTCATCCAGCCACAACTACCTTTTGCATCTTATTCTGTTTACCTTGTTTGTTGTCAAAACCCAGGGCTTTTTTTTTGTAGCAGGAACTCCTTTGCATGTTAGGCCACCCCCCCCCCTAATGTAGCCAATCCTAATGAGTTCCTGCTGTTGGGTGTGGCCTGTTATGCTAATGAGTTCCTGCTGGGCGTGGCCAACTCGGGAGCCAGCCGGAACTCCGTTCCTGTGCGTTCCTGCCCAAAAATAGCCCTGGGTGGGAGGGTACCAGCTGGATATTAGGATTTATTTTTTTTTACAGTAAGAGTAGTTCAGCAGTGGAATCAGCTGCTTAAGGAGGTGGTGAGCTCCCCCTCCATGGCAGTCTTCAAACAATGGTTGCACAAAACCTTGTCAGGGATGATCTAGGCCAGGGGTGTCGAACTCGTTTGTTAGGATCTGACATAAATGAGACCTTGTTGGGCCGGGCCATAAGTGTCATAAAATGTAATGCCAGGTAGCGGAGATATAGACTTTATGAAGGACACAGACAAGCACAGTTGAAGAATTTTTAAAACTTTGATTAAAACGTGCTTAAAACATTAGCGCTCTTGCAATATTTTGTTTATTTAACAGTGTCTGATAACTGACACCTCTTGCTCTGAATTATTGCATCAAAATGCCTGTGCCGTTGCAGTCTTGAGTAGGCTGTTCAGGTGTGTATCTGCGAGCTGCAAACCTACTTTTGATTTACTGACATTCACCACAGAAATCTCATGTTCAGAGTTCCGAGTCTAGGTCCCAGATTAAAACATGAAATGGCTGAGTGATTAAGAGAGTCTGGCAAAGCAAGCTATGATGCAGCAGCAGCAGAACTGGAAGCAGGAGACGGCCAGTTCCACTGTGGGCCAGATAGAAGCCCTCCGGGGGCCTGATCTGCCCCCCCAGCCACATGTTTGACACCCCTGCTCTAGGCTGATCCTGCATTGATCAGGGGGTTGGGCTAGATAGCCTCTTTGGCCCCTTCCAACTCTATGATTCTATGAAACTTACAATCTTCTACATCCATTGGCTTCAGTGGCTGCAGAGGGGTGTAACTTTTTAAAAAACTAAACACTTAATCAATGGCTTTACAAATTACTACTGAATGGAACTGATGAGTAAATTAAGCCCTACCCTTAAGTAAATTAAGCCTTACACCCCCTGTGGTGTAAAAGAAGAAGTGACTCACGGAACCTGAAAACCCCCAAATATATAACCTAGGTAGGAAGGCAGTTGGCTTTTCTTTTGGTTTTGCCTAAATGTTTTCTGGAGTTATTTTCTGCTACCACAGAAAGTAGAAGTAATGCTACAGCTCCCACCCATGCGTGGATGGACTCTATGTGCTTTCGAGAGAGGCAGAAACTCCGCCGGTGAAGCTGTTCCCGTCACTGTAGCCAGGAAAGAGCTTGACTTGGGTCTGTCAGGAAGGCATTTGCAGTAGAGACTCTGTCTATGGTAGGGATGCCGGCCTCCAAGTGGGACCTGATGATCCCCAGGAACTCCAGCTCTTCTCCAGACTACGGGAGATCAGTTCCGCTGGAGAAAGTGGCTGCTTTGGAGGGTGGACTCTTATGGCATCGTAACTCACTGAGGTCCCTGTCCTCCCCAAGCTCCATTCCCAAATCTCCAGAAGTTTCCCAATCTAGAGTGGGTAACCCTAACAGTTGTGCAAACCGAGGTGTAGAGTCGGCAAAGCTTCTTGTCTGTTTTGGGAAAATAGTGCCTAAGAACTGGCCTCCATTCAAAAAGTATATTTTAGAATGTGAGCCCAGCTTGCAGATTGACAATCTAAAAACAAGGAACAGCCACTTTGTGTTGAGTCAGAAGAAGAAGAAGAAGAAGAAGAGATTGGATTTATACCCCGCCCTTCACTTGGAGCCTCAGAACGGTTTACAGTCTCCTTCCCTTCCTCTCCCCACACCAGACACCCTGTGAGGCAGGTGGGGCTGAGAGAGCTCTGAATCTGATAGAAACTGCTCATGAGAGAACAGCTTCGAGAGAACTGTGACTGACCCAAGGTCACCTGGCTAGCTGCACATGGATGCATGGGGAATCAAACCTGGTTCTCCAGATTAAAGCCCACTGCTCTTAACCACTACACCAGACTGGCTCCCTTCCGCAAAACGGCTCCCTTCAGTCCGGAGTTCTACGCTTACTATACTTTTTTGGACCTGCTCACAAAGGTACTCCACACCACTTTCATCTGCCCCAACACAAAACGCAGGAATCTCACGTCAGTTCACACTTGACAAATATGTATCTTCTTTTCTGCAGGGACAGAACTGGCCATTGAGCCTTTTCTCCCAGTTCTCATTGTTCCCCCTCCCCTAAGGCTGCCACTTTCAAGACAGGAGATTCCTAGCAATTGGGGGGTGGAGCCTTGGGAGGGTGGAGCTTGAAGAGGGGAGGGAGCTCAGCCGGGGCGTGATGCCCTGGAGTCCACCCTCCGAAGATGCCATTTTCTTCCAGGGGAACCCACCTCTGCAGTCTGGAGTTCCCTTGTAATTCCAGGAGCGCTCCTGCCCCCACCTGGAGGTTGGCAACCCTATTCATGGCCCACCTGGGTAAAAACCCTGACTCACCATATAAGAACCACTGGTTTAACCCTTCCTCCCCTGCCATATTCCTGCTTTAAATCACCAGCATGAGATTTGCATCCACGTTTAAATGTCCATGGGAGGAAACACGCCTTGCAGCAGGGGGTGATTTGGAACAGGGAAATGATAGGCAGGAAAAGGGTTGTGTGCCTCCTCCCCCAACTTCCTGTCTTCTCTTACACATGTTTTTATGACACTTGTAGCTGAGGGTCTCCACAGTTCATCGCCTATTTTCCCCCTTGATAGAAGAAGAACAGGAGGAGGAGGAAGAAGAGTTGGTTTTTATATCCCGCCATTCACTACCTGAAAGAGTCTCGGAGCAGCTTCCCTTCCTCTCCCCACAACAGGCACCCTGTGAGGTAGGTGGGGCTGAGAGAGCTCTGAGAGAACTGTGACTGGCCCCAGGTCACCCAGCTGGCTTCATGTGGAAGAGTAGGGAATCAAACCCATATCTCCAGATTAGAGTCTGCTGCTCTTAACCACTACACCAAACTGGCATTATTTAAGACATTGGAACCCTGCTGGAGGAGGAGGAGGAGATTGGATTTATACCCTGCTCTTCACTACCCAAAGGAGTCTCAGAGTGGCTTACAATCTTCTTTCCCTTCCCTTCCCCACAACAGACATCCCATGAGGTAGGTGGGGCTGAGAGAGCTCTCCCCAGAAATGCTCTTGAGAGAACAGTTCTGAAAGAAATTATGACTGACCCAAGATCACATCAGTGGCTGCATGTGGCGGAGTGGGGAATCAAACCCGGTTCTCCCAGAGAAGAGTCCATCATTCTCAACCACTACACCAAACTGGCATCATTCAAAGCATTGGAACCCTGCTGGAGGAGGAGGAGGAGATTGGATTTATACCCTGCTCTTCACTACCCAAAGGAGTCTCAGAGTGGCTTACAATCTTCTTTCCCTTCCCTTCCCCACAACAGACACCCCATGAGGTAGGTGAGGCCGAGAGAGCTCCAGAAAAGCTCCTGAGCGGAGTGGGTGAATCAAACCCGGTTCTCCCAGATAAGAGTCCATCACTCTTAACCACGACACCAAACTGGCATCATTCAAGGCATCGGAACCCCGCTAGAGAAAAAGTTGGCAACCCTTTCTGCAGAACAGGTTTTAATGTGTAAGCTTTACCACCTCTGACCGAGCTTGCCAACTGCCAGGTGGGGCCTGGAGCTGGAGTTCTCCTTGAATTATAACTGATCTACAGACCACAGAGACAACTTTGGAGGGTGGACTCCATGGCATCATATCCTCACACGGCTCCCTCTCCAAACTCTGCCCTCCCAAAGTACCCCTCCCCAAATCTCCAGGAATTCTCCAAGCTGGAGTTGACAAGCTTTTCCTTGACCTCCAACTGGATCCGCTGCACTTTCTCTGCGTGGGCCACACCACCATCGTTGCCAGAGTTCAGAATGCATCTCTGCAGTCCTTTGTGAAACCACCACGCCAAGACCTTATCATAGTGCCTGCAAAGCAAGACGCAGAGATAAGGGAATCGTGGGAAAATGGGCTAGCTGGACGGAGGATGAGGGAATGATAAGAGAGGACCTTATCTTCTAATTTCCAAACATTTACAAAGGGCTATCGCGGACTAGCAAAGAGTGCATCAGCTGGAGGGCTGGGGGTGATTTCAGCTTTAAGAGACAGCGAGAGGGCGAAAATGTGCATCAGCGGCGTCTGCGACAGAGAGGATATAAAAGCATCAGAAGAAACAAGCATCTCTATCCTAGTATTGCCACAATTTGGTTCATACTGACTCTTTAGTTAGTGCTTCAGCTATAGTTATTTTCCAGTATTATTGATATAGCCGGAGGGAAGGCGGAATGGCATAGCCCAATCTTGTCAAATCATGGAAGCTAAGTAGAGTCAGTACTTGGAAGGGAGGCCACCAAGGAAGACTCTGCAGAGGAAGGCAATGGCCAACCACTTCTGCTTCTTCCTTGCCTTGAAAGCCCCTTGCTGGGGTCGCCGTAAGTCAAGTCATGACTTGACGGCACGTGCCTACATGGACTACTACATTTCCCCTTCGTTCTCAGGGTTCTAAGGGGTCTGGCTATTGGAACCTGAGACCTTTGATCTGTGGCTGGTCATGCTATTATCGACTCGATGGCTTCCTTTTCGGCTTCTCCTCAGCACGCCGGGGGGGTGCAATCTGATACCAGCTAGCTGTGTCCTGTGTCAATTGAAATCAGCTTCCCTGATCTCACCAGATCTCGGAAGCTAATCAGGGTCAGCCCTGGTGACTCCTGGGATGGGAGACCACCAAGAGAGTCCACCGTTGCTATGCAGAGGCTGGCAGCGGCAAACCACCTCTCAATATCTCTTGCCTTGAAAACCCTGCGAGGTCCCTATAAGATGACTGTGGATTTGACGGCCTAAACAAACAAACAAACAAATACAATTTTTTAAAAAAATCCTGCACGATGAATGAAGACAAAGAGGCCGTAAAGTCATGATTTGAAAGAGGTGTTTTTTCTCTGCCCCTGTTCTGTTTGTTATGTACTCGGACCGCCACTGGGGGTCCGCGGTTACTGTAAGGGAACCCTGGATCCTCGTCCATCTAGTGTCCACCAATGGTACCTTGGCGGGAAATTCAAACCCTCCAATGGGAACGTGGGTGTGCCCGGTGGTGTGTCTATAGTTGGCCTTGCAGGGCCGTTGAGCTAGTTCTTGTGTGAAGTACAATAAACGCATCTGAATGCATGTCATAGTCTGAGTCCTCCATGAGGCGAACCCAGTACTTTACACTGTTTTTGTTTTAACATCCGGTCTGATGAAGATTTCTGGAGGACTCGAATTGGGGGAATAGCAAGGCTGAAGCCTCCTTTCCTTACATGGTGTTCCCATCTTCCAGATGGGGCCTAGAGATCGCCCAGAATTATAACCGATTGCCACACAAGGGATCGACCCCCCTGGAGAAAATGGCTGCTTTGGAGGCTGAACTCCGTGGTATTATTAGGGTTGCCAGCTCTGGATTGGGGAATACCTGGAGATTTTGGGATTGGAGCCAGGGGAGGACAGGGTCAGGGAGGGACCTCAGCAGGGTATAATGCCATAGAGTCCATCCTCCAGAGCAGCCCATTTCACCAGGGGAATGGGTCTCTGTTGCCTGGAGATCAATTATAATAGCGGGAGATCTCCAGGGATCACCTGGAGATTGGCAACCATAGGCACTGCAAACTGCTGAGGTCCCACCCCTCCCCAAATCCTGCCTCCCACAGGCTCCATCCACAAAATCTGCAGGAATTTCCCAACCTGGAGTTGGCAACCCTACCTACATGTTATGATCTTTACCCAAATTTAGCTTAAGAATTAAGTTTTGACACAGAACTCTGAGTGCACATCTGGTTCAACAGGACATGGAATGGACTGGTGAACTTTGTAACCTGTCACCCTTATAATATGCAGACCCCCTAGTTCTCATTCAAAGTGAAATTAAGCCTTAGTATGTATAATTACACTGGGTCATGGTAATCTCTTGTCATTCTTCCCTCTCGCTTCTCTTCTTGCTCTGCCTAAATCAGCGTAACCAACCTCACAGGGTTGTTGTGAGGGTAGAAGGGAGGGAAGACAAGAACGATGGAAAGCTTTTTTAGGGAGGAAGGCAGGATATAAACTAAGGAAATTAATAAATTATACGGTAAGCTCCTTGACGCAAAGCCTGATTGTTTTTCCTTAGAGTATTCCATAAAGAACCATGTTACGTGTGTGGCATAACCTAAGTAGCAGGAGTACCGGCAAGAATGGAAACTGTTGTTTCCTCTCCTTTATTTATTTAAAATATTTATAGAATGCTTCTCTCCTAATGGAATCCATGGCTAGGTAACAGTGACTAAAAAATAAATAAAAAATACATAAAATTGCCATGTTCAATTTAAAACTGGGGAAAAAAAGAAGTAAAACAGCAGGTAGAACAAAGTTAACTGCAAGTAGCATATAAAATCAATCAAATGGGTAAAGATGAAATAAAAGCTGTTTGGCACAGAATGAAGCAGCAAGGAAAGGAATTGGCAGGGATTGGCCAATTCACATTCCTCTCCCCTGAATTTCTCAAAACTCTTTTCAAACACCAATTTTTCAAGCGGTTGTCGCAACTTCTCATGGCAAGGAATTCCACAGGTTCCACATGTGCTGTAGGAGCGCTGACTTCTTTCTCTGTCAGCTGCCGTCTGCCGTTGCCTAACAATAAGGCGCGGGAGCCCAAGTGGTGACATTTTTTACCTCACGTTCTGCTCCCTGTTATCAGTTTCCCGTGTGCCCCCACATTTCTGTCAAAGAGCCGCCAAGAAGAGCCGAAAAGGAACCCAGCCCTGTGAAGCTGACTGAAATGGGCTAGTGAGGAGAAGAATCATTCCTTTCTTTCTTCTGTGCCGGACTCGTATAACCCAATCCCACGCGGTAACAGAAATTGCCTCATCTTATCCAACCTCCCCACTTCAGTCATATAAAGAGCTATAAAGAAAGACAAGGGCAGAATAACCTCTAAATAAAAGATGAGGTAATTTTGAAGGCACATTAGATTTTTATGTGTATTATGGCTTCACAGTGTGTGTGTGTGTGTGTATATATATATATATATATATATATATATATATATATATATATATATATATATATATATATATATATATATATATGTCTGAGGAGAGCTGTGGTGTCTCCAGCCCAGGAGTTGTTACCCGGCGTTTTCTAGTGACTCTCATAAAATGTGAGCATTTGAGATGCAAATAGTGAGGGATGCAGCCAAGCTAACAGTCCAAGATGTAGTAATAAAGGTGTTAGGGAAGTGAATGGGTTATTCATTGGATGGTTTTGATCCTTGCCAGGACAGTGTCCTTATGGTTCTGGGAAAACCCGAAACAAAACACAGCCTGTGTAAAGATGGGTGAGGAGAGGGAATCCAATCTTTTTAATTTTAGGAGAAACGTACCACGTAGAAGCAATAAGATACTGCGTTGGACCTGGTAAGAGAAGTGATGTAAGCCTCTTGTTAAAAATAAAGCTGAAGGTGGGCAGGGGTTTTAGTTTTTGAGGGTGGAAGGGGTTATACCATGAGCCATCCTTGTTTCTGGTTCGGTCGTTCGTTCGTTCGTTCGTTCGTTCGTTCGTTCGTTCGTTCCTTCCTTCCTTCCTTCCTTCCTTCCTTCCTTCCTTCCTTCCTTCCTTCCTTCCTTCCTTCCTTCCTTCCCTCTCTCTCTCTCTCTCTCAATAATAATGTCTGATGAAACAGATTTTGTAGAAAAGTGATTACAAACACCTGCAGAATCTGTTTGATCATAGAATACAACTGGAAAGGAAGAATGAAGCTTGGACAAATGTTGATTTATTTTAAAATGTTTTAAGTCCTCCTTTCTCCTGACAGTGCAAGACTCAGGCTTAGTAACAACCAGACAGCAAAATACAACAAATATCAAAACACATTAAAAGAGCCAATATAGGCACAGGCAGAAAACATTTTCCTTCCTTCCTTCCTTCCTTCCTTCCTTCCTTCCTTCCTTCCTTCCTTCCTTCCTTCCTTCCTTCCTTCCTTCCTTCCTTCCTTCCTTCCTTCCTCCTCCCTCCCTCCCTCCCTCCCTCCCTCCCTCCCTCCCTCCCTCCCTCCCTCCTCCTCCTTCCTTCCTTCCTTCCTTCCTTCCTTCCAACAGCCCCAAAAGAAGTGAAAAAGTGAGCAGTGTCTCACGAAGGCTCATACCTCTGCCACATATTTTGTTAGTCTTAAAGGTGCTACTGGACTCTTGCTCTTTTCTACAACCCCAAAAGCTGTACAAAAGACTCCATTTTACAGCCTTGCTGAAAAGCCAGATGGATCTATCAAATGCTGCGTGGAAAGATGATGTCAACTTTTATCTGTTTCCAATGTGAGCTTCCAAGACTTTGTGTTACTGGGTAAAATCCCATTCTCTGTAGGTGGGTTCCAGACAATATTTGTTCTCCACCTTGCAGATTCTATCTGATTCACGTGGGCCAAGTCTGGGGTCCGCAGGGGGGCGGGATGTTGCCCAACTTGGCAACCCTAAAGGCTAGTGTAGCTTCAACCAATAAGTGGTCCGTAAGCCATTTATGGCCCACAAAGCACACTGTCATGGGCCCAACAGTTTTAACCAATTTGTTGATCACTTGGTTAAATGGAAAATACAATTGGTTTCAAAAGCTGTGTGTGAGGAAAAGATTCCATGCTTTAATCTTGCGTCTCTGTTTGGGGTAATGTGGAATGGTATGGTTTGGTGTAGCCCAGGGGTGGCCAAACGGTGGGCAGGGCAGCTGGGGAAGCGAAGGGGAGGCATGGCTCCCCGATCGGTCTTCCCTTCCCCTGACAGTGTTCCCCTTCCTGGGTAGGCTTGAGGCAATGGGGAGCAGAGAAAGAAAGCAGCTTTAACTTTCAATGCATTCTCAAAGCCCCTCCCCCAGCCTACAAATATCATCGGACAAATAAATATCATTATCAGAGTCGGTTTTTACCCCTTTTGTTTTTATTTTTGGCAGTCTCATTTAATGTTAATAAAAAGCAAATTTGCATATTTTTCAATTAAAAACATGTCTGTAATATTTGTTCATGTCATGTGGCTCTCGAACATCTGACGTTTATTCTATGTGGCTCTTACGTGAAGGAAGTTTGGCCAGGCCTGGTATAGCCCAATCTTGTCAGATCTCAGAAGCTAAGCAGGGCTGGTGCTTGGAAGGGAGACCACCAAGGAAGACCCTGCAGAGGAAGGCAATGGCAAACCATCTCTGCTTCTCCCTTGCTTTGAAAACCCTATAGCATTGCCATAAGTTGCCTGCAATTTGACAACACTTTACATACAGAGAGAGACAGCGACAGAGAGAGAGTTTGGGATTAGTATCTAATGTCCTTCCTGGTAGCTATTCCAGTACTCTCTCATAGAGGTGCCCAACATGGAGGAAGAGTAGAAAAATACTTTGGACCCCTTGTCTACTCTCTAGACCAGAGGTCTCCTATCTTTTTGAGCCCATTGGAACTTTTGGAATTTTGGGAACAATTGGTGGGAGCCACCCCAAAATGTCTTCTGGGGGGTGGGCCTGCCAGCTACAGAATGGCTGCCAAGAAGTTCAGGCCACTCACAAAACATTTGGGGGCTCCAAGCCAAACATCCTCCTATGACGGATCCAGCTATTTCTGCAGGGGTGTTCCCCGAACACCCAGAGAGGATATCTCTTGAGCATTACTGAAACATCTGCTTCAGTGGGATAAAGGAAAGCCAGGATCTGCTTGTTGCTTTGGGGAAGAGATGCTTTGGGGGGAAAAGCAAGTGGGGACTAGGGAAAAACAATGGTGGGCACTATGGTGCCCTTGGGCACCATGTTGGGGAATCACTGGACTAGGTGCTGGAGAGACTTCTCCAAGAGTAAAAAAAAATGGGCTATCCCTGATCCAAAGACAGAACTGCAATGTGAATCCGTATTGAATTACTCATTAGACTATCCCAGCATATCATAATGTTCTGGAAAAGGTGTGTTGACCTCACTGCTTACTCAATGATGGCTGTCAGTTTGGCTTCACCACTGGTTCCAGTAAACAAATTGATTTCTGTTGAAGCTCTGGCCATGCCGCTCAGATCCTTGCCCATCAGCTAGAAACTGGTGACTTCTGCTTGCTTGATCAATGTGCTTCTGAGCCCTGGCTGATTGACTCTGGCTCTTGTTTGGGCTTTCTTCATTCTTGCTCTTCAACGACTGCTATGATGCAGATTCTGTTTTAAATAGGAGGTTCTCATTAAAGAAAAACAGCTGCTGGAAAGGATGAAAGATGAATAAACTGGTTCCCAGCAATCAATCAATTTCTCTCTCTCTCGCTGACATTTAGTGATGGAACAATATGCAGCAAATATTCTTCCTTCCTTCCTTCCTTCCTTCCTTCCTTCCTTCCTTCCTTCCTTCTTCCTTCCTTCCTTCCTTCCTTCCTTCCTTCCTTCCTTCCTTCCTTCCTTCCTTCCTTTCATGCCAGGTACAAATATATCTGCCTGAGTTCAAATCTTCCCTCCTCCTATAATGCTCATCGGGTGACTTTGGGCCAGCCACTCTCTCTCTCAGCCTTCCTCGCAGGATTGTTGTCATGATAAAATGAGATGACCCATATGTAGTACTCATTAGCCCCCTTGGCTAGGTACCCTGAGATGCTGGAGAGAAAAGGCCTATGATACGTTGTGTTGGGACCCTCTACACGGACTACTTTTCCTAACCATTTTTGGGGAGTAGTTGAGGATCATATTGGGGAAGGACAGCCCATGACTGGTGCCCCAGCAAGATGAGTGAAATCTACTGGACTGTCCCGTGCTTGACAACCATCCTGTCAAATATGCTGAACTCCTGATGGGGCATCACACCATCCTTGGCTTGTGGGTTGCAATATCTTGCCGTGGGCCACCGATTGAGCGAGTTTGGATTAGGATTCAATTTCAGTAAAATAAGTTCAAAAAGACTCTTATGGAATTGCTAGTACTGCACAATTGGGGCTCGCTGCTGTTCTGAAAAATAAAGGGCTGTTCGTTTTTCAGTACAGCAATACAGCAGCAATCCCCAAATTGTGCAGCATTGACAATTAAAAAAAAAAGTTTACAAACCTTTCAACAACCATTTTCAAAGGAGATAGTTCTAAATGGTCAGCCGTGTCCGTCTGAAGCAGTAGAACAAATTTAGAGACCGGTGGCATCTTTAGGACCAACAAAGGTTTATTCAAGGTATAAGCTTCTGTGTGCATGCACACATTTTCAAAAAGTGTGCACGCACATGGAAGCTCATACTCTGAATAAACCTTCATTGGTCTTAAAGGTGCATTCAGACTCTAAATCTTCAAAGAAGGTTTCAGTGGTGCACCTGCATGAGCCTTGCTTCTATCCAGACTGCCTTTTCTGAGGATAGGTCGTTTTACTACATTTCTTTCTTAGACACAGATTGGATTGTTTGGTTGGTCCCACTGAAGAGTCGCAGCAGAAACTAGCAAGATACAGAGGAGCCAACTTGTGATGTCTCTGAATGAGTTACCGGTCTGGGCTAAGACCAATGACTTATGCAGAAACATAAGCTGTGGGCTCCTCTGAGACTAATTACTATTGTTGTTGTTATTTTGCATTCTCAGAATTAGTCTTTTCGGATTGTCAAGCTCTGCGTCCATCCTGGGGGGGTGGGGCGACCTTGGCTAGGACCCAGTCAGCCGAAGGAACGTCCAGAGAGGTATAGCCAGGAACCTCAGATATAGGAGAGGGCCCAGGGTTGCGTCACCACTGGCTGCCTACTCTCCACCAGGAGCACACACACCGGGAGGCCCCCAAGTCTCTCTCAGCCGGCAGGCAACTCCCTCCAGTCTCCTTTCCTCTCCTCCTTGGTTTGGGCTTCCGTCCCTCTTTTATTCCCTTCCACCAACACCTGGCCCATCCCTCCAACCCTTTCCTGATCCCCATAGGCTTCCTTGGCTGCTTGTCTCCCTGGGCTCTGGGCTCCATTGGCTGGGGGCTTCCTTCCTTTAAGCTCAGGTTGGAAGCCCCGCCTCCCCTGGCTCTCAGGAGCTGGCGTCAGCATCTTTGCAGGGCTTGTAGGGCTCGGTTCCCATCTCCCCTTCTGTTGCTCTTCGATCCTCCTGGAGCGAGGTTCCCGCTGGGTTCCCATGCTGAGGATTGTCGGGGCCTGGGACGCTTTCCTCGGGGTTGCCAACAGGTGTGTCCGGGCAGCGCCTTCCTCAGCCCATACCCTCCTGAGTGCTACGTGAGAATATAAGAGAGGCCAATGTTGGATCAGGCCAATGGCCCATCTAGTCCAACACTCTTGTCATACGGCGGCCAAAATATACCAGGTGCCATCAGGAGGTCCAGCAGTGGGGCCAGGACACTAGAAGCCCTCCCACTGCTGCCCCCTCCAGCACCAAGAATAGAGTGCATCACCTGCCCCAGACTGAGAGTTCCCATCTATACCCTGTGGCTAATAGCCACTGATGGACTTCTGCTCCATATGCTTATCTAATTCCCTCTTGAAACTGTCCATGCTTGTAGCTGCCACCACCTCCTGTGGCAGTGAATTCCATATGTTAATCACTCTTTGGGTGAAGAAGTATTTCCTTTTATCTGTTCTAACCCGACTGCTCAGCAAGACGGGTATGGGACGCCCCTGCATCTCCGCCGCCTCTGGCGCTTCCGTCTGGCCCTCCGGCCACCAGGCCCATTCCCACCTCCGAGGCTCTGGCGCCGGAGCTGTTGGAGGTGGGCTGTTCCTTGGCAGTGGGGTGGACGGGGTGACCCAGCCCGCCACTCCCCATGGCTCCGTGTCATGGCGGCTTGCTCAGACCCCATCTCTCAGCCCGGCTCCTGTCGGTCTGGGGGCCGAACCGGGTGGGCGGCCGTCAGGGCCGTTGGGCTCTGGATGTGTGGAGCCGGAGCCGCTGGGGCTGTTGCCGGTGCCATGCGGGGGTGGTGAGGTGCCGCTGCTTCCCACGGCTACCCCCCTCTCTCTCGTCCCGCTGGTCGGGGCCTGGTCGGGGCCTGGGGTCAGCTGGCGACGGAGCTGTGGCAGCTCGCAGTGGGACACCGATATAAGACTGACAAGTGCCTCCAGTTTTAATTCATATCGTGTCCCAGTTATCCAAAATCTGGGAAGTAAACAGCAAGTGAAAAGAGTGACTGTATTTGCAAAGTCTTGTTCCATTGCGGGTTACACACCACCTCTGGAACTCTGCAGTTCATTTTTTTTCCCTTCATAGGTTATCACTCCAGTCAAATTACTCACAGAGAAGCAATGCAATTAATAATGGTAAATGTAACCGAGAAAGCACTGATGTTTACGTACTTAGCAACATGGTTCATTGATCTTATCAGCGGGAGTCTGCATTGGGGGAGATAAAAGAGGACAAAAGGAAATGGTAAGCACTGTTTATAAACTTGCAAGTAGCATTAATGCGAGAGATAATTATAATGACAGGATGCTATTTTCGGAGACAAAAATCAGTCTGTGTGACAACTAGGATTATGGATCTTCAACGCCGATAGACAATGGGCCGTTCTTTGCATTGACTGGCCCCGCTGGTGGGCCTCCTGATGGCACCTGGGTTTTGGCCACTGTGTGGCACAGAGTGTTGGACTGGATGGGCCGTTGGCCTGATCCAACATGGCTTCTCTTATGCTCTAAGGGGTTTATAAGGCAGACTTCCTGATCCCACAAGAGCTTCTGGCTGAATCCACCCAGACCACATCAAAGTCCATCAGGCTCCATGTTGGTGAACTTCCCACCAGCTCAGGTCCAATTGCACATCTGGAGAAAAAAAGTAGACATAAGACATGTAACAGTGACCAGTAATGTAAGTAGGGCAAGAAGGGATATCTGAAGGGTAATTACTGACCACCCTTGTTGGAAGTGAAGGACTTTGTGCTGTCTCTGAGCCTCAGACTTCAGAGGGGGACTATAGAGAGTCAGAGAGATAGATAGGCCAGGACCCTGATCTTCCTTCTCTTTATACTGTCTGATGATGTGTAGGTTGCTACTCTCAGGGAATCTTCCTTCCTTCCAGTCTGACAGCTTCTCTCCACACTATGCTGGCCTTCTCCATCTTGGCACTATGAGAGCAGGACATGCTTTCTGCATCTCTATCCATCCTAGCTAGTTAGACTAGACTAAAATCCTATCTCTCCTTTATCCTGTCTAGAATGGAGGTCCTTACAATAAAGGGCACATATTAGCTTTTGCAAAGATAACGAGGCTCCATGTGTAACTTTACTTCTTGTCAACACACCCTAACCAGATAGACTCTGCCGCGTTATGTGCCTTGAGCACTCTGCTAAACCAAATAATCTTTCAGCCCTGACCTGGATGGCCCAGGCCAGCCTGATCTCATCAGATCTCAGAAGCAAAGCTTGGTTAGTGCTTTGACAGGAGAACACCAAGAAAATCCAGGGTTGCTATGCAGTGGCAACCCACTTCTGAATGTCTCTTGCCCTGAAAACCCTACGGGATCTCGTTGAGTCGGCTGTGACTTGATGGCACTTTCCACCACCAGTTACTGACTCTTGGGGCCATAAGAGGCCCCAAAATTGACAGTCAGATTCTGCATGGAAGCAAACTCTTCATGCAAGACAGCGGGGGACTTGGTCTCTGTTTATATCTTTCTCGATGCGATGTAAAGCGTGTGCCCAAGACATCCGTCAATTGCTCCACACCAGTCCCAGTGACTTCTTTGACTTCTACCCATGTAGTTAGGACCAAATACTTGGATATAAAGCATGCTAGTGACAAGCCTACCCAGCTGTGTTCTACCCCATTTGTGTGGATGGAATTTGCTGATATTACTGGGACTGGCATAGGAGAAGCTATGAGATGGCAACAGCAGCTGTAACACTCTGGTCCTACATGGAAAGGTGGGCCAAGCTCCCTTTTGATTCTGTTGTGCTTGTGCAGAACTGGAGTTTATTGAGAAAATTCAGTGGTCACCAGTTTGGTGTTGTGGTCAGGAGCGTGGACTCTAATCTGGGACAATTGAGTTTGATTCCTCACTCCTCCACATGCAGCTGCTGGTGTGACCTTGGGTCAGTTACAAGTTTTTTCAGAGCTGTTCTCTCACAAGCAGTCCTTGAAAGAGCTCTCTCAGCCCCACCTACCTCACAGGCAGTGTTCCCTCTAAGCTGAGTTAGCGTGAGCTAACTCACAGTTTCTTAGCCTCCAGCGCACAGATTTTTGTCTCGGCTCAGGAAGGATGGCTCCAGAGCAAACTAATTTATGCAGTAACCAAATCATTTGCTCACAGCTTTAATGCCAGTAGCTCACAAAGCGGAACTTTTGCTCACAAGACTCCACAGCTTAGAGGGAACATTGCTCACAGGGTGTCTGTTGTGGGGAGGGGAAAGGAGATTGTAAGCCGCTCTGAGTCTCCTTTGGGTAGTGAAGGGCGGGGGATAAATGCAATCTCCTCCTCCTCCATAAAATAGGCATTGAAGGCTTATGTAGCCTCACTTTGCCTCAGGTCAATGCAGGGGAAGGAAAAGCTGCTTAACCCTTCAGGCTCCATCCTGTTTCACTATTTGAAACTCAGCTCCCCGCTTGGTTGTTAGCATTTTAAACTCCCCCCCCCAAAAAATGTGTTTTTAAAAGACAGATCTTCCTCCTTTAAAATTCTGATTAGGATGCCGGTTTTTAAACAGCAAAACCGAATGGAGGCATCAAGGGTCAAAATGCTTCCCCTTCCCCACACAGCCCCAATGCGAACTGTGGCTTCATGGACGGAAGAAGACGTGTGGTCATTGTCTCATTTGTCTGAGCTCTTGGTAAGGGATGGTGGAGTCCATCTGTGATCAATGTCTGGCACTTGTCCTACGTGGTATGTCTGCAAGAGTATCAGAACCACGGATGAGTCATCGACAGCTTGGGTATCTGGCTGCCAAGCATAACAGTTTGCTCGGTGCCCCAGAATTCTGGTTCGACTAAGTGTGATCATTATCAGCTTGTGGCAGACAGTTAGCAAGGAGTAAACAAATCCTTTCCCCTCCCAGTCTGAATAGGACAAGGGGGGAATGTAACCCAGCATTGGCTCAGTAGGCGCTTTGTAGTTGCTAGGAGACTGGCGCTGCAGAAATGGAAACCCAAACACAGCCAACTGTTGAAAAAAAATGTGAGTCTGTCTACTGTGAAACAAAATCATCCCTCTGTTCGAAAAATGCATCGGTCCCAGGAATTGTATTTCATTAGGAGGATAACATTCAAAACTCCTTGACCTGGATGGCCCAGGCTAGTCAGATCCCGCTGTATCTCAGAAGCTAAGCAGGGCCGGCCCTGGTTAGGACTTGGATGGGAGACCACCAACGAAGACGGGGGTTGCTACACAGAGGGAGACAATGTCAAATTGCTGTGTGACAGAGTGTCGGACTAGATGGGCCATTGGCCTGATTCAACATTGGCTTCTCTTATGTTCTTATGTTCAAACCACCTCTGTATATCTCTCGCCTTGAAAGACCTATGGGGTCACCCCCAGTGTTCCCTCTAAGCTGAGTTAGTGTGAGCTAACTCAGTTTTTTAGCCTCCGGCTCACACATTTTTGTCTTAGCCCAGGAAGGAGGGCTCTAGAGCAAACTAATTGATGCAGTAGCCAAATCGTTCGCTCACGACTTTCATGCCAGTAGCTCACAAAGGAGAATTTTTGCTCACAAGTTGCCAGTCTGGTGTAGTGGTTAAGTGCACGGACTCTAATCTGGGAGAACCGGGTTTGATTCCCCACTCCTCCACTTGCACCTGGCTGGATGATCTTGGGCAAGCCATAGTTCTTACAAGAGCTGTCCTTGAAAAAGAGCAGTTTCTGTCAAGAGCTCTCTCAGCCCCACCGACCTCACAGGGTGTCTGTTGTGGGGAGGGGAAGGGAAGGGAGTTTGTAAGCCGCTCTGAGACTCCTTTGGGTAGGGAAGGGCGGGGTATAAATCCAATCTCCTCTTCTTCTTCACAAGGCTCCACAGCTTGGAGGGAGCACTGGTTACCACCCTGACCTGGATGGTCCAGGCTAGCTTGATCTCATCAGACTGCAGAAGCTAAGCAGGATTGGCCTTGGTTAGCATTTGGATGGGAGACCACCAAGGAAGACTGGGATTGCTACACAGAGGCAGCTGATGTCAAACCGCCTCAGAACGTCTCTTGCCTTGAAAACCCTATTTGGTAGCCATTGAGTTGGCTGCGACTTGGTGGCATTTCCCACTGTCAATGTCCAGAGCATTTCTGTAGCACATCTCTTAGGTGGCCAAGGAAAGAAGTGCATTTGGGTTAGCTGTGTAACTTTTCAAGCACTGTTGTTGTTATGTATTGGGACTGGAACATTCCAGGACTGTTCTACCAGAGACTGGCTGAGCTTGAAGCTGTAGAACAATAGCCCACCAGGACTCTGGAGGTGGCCAATGAGGAATTAATGGTTCTGACAATGGCCTATCGGTAGCTGTTTGGGGAAGTGGGTGGAGTTTGCATGCTATTTAAAGAGGGCAGTTGCCCTGGCTTTTTGCTTGTTGCTCTTGCTGAATCACTAATAAAGGAGAGCTGATTACTAGGCTTGGGGTCAGACCATCCATGGAACCCCAGTACTTAACAGTTGTTATACCTATAATATGGGGGGGGGGAGTGGAGACCAAGAGATGGCGGTTTGCCTGAGGCACCCCAAGTCCACAGACTGGCATTTTGCAGGAGCCAAATGTGTGAACTGTTAAGCTGGGAAGTACCTGGTTCAAATGTCACCTGAGCCATGACCTTGGTAGGTGAGCCCGTGCTGTTATTCTCTTGGCTTCATGCATGCTGTTCTGCAACAGGGGAATATGACCCGAAGTGTACCTGATTTAGGGAATCCATCATCAGATTTCCAAGCTGGTTCTCCATTTGGAATCTGCTCAGCTGCGTAACAATCACTCTGATTACAAAACAACCTATTTAAAATGATCACCATAAGAACATAAGAGAAGCCAATGTTGGATCAGGCCAATGGACCATCTAGTCCAACACCCTGTCATACAATGGCCAAAAACACCAGGTGCCATCAGGAGGTCCACCAGTGGGGCCAGGACACTAGAAGCCCTCCCATTGCTGCCCTCCCCAGCACCAAGAATACAGAGCATCACCTGCCCCAAACCCAGAGTTCCTATCTATACCTTGTGGCTAATATCCACTGATAGGTAAAGGTAAAGGTTCCCTTGCTTGAAAGCCAGTCGAATCCGACTCTAGGGTTGCGGTGCTCATCTCCGTTTCAAAGCCGAAGAGCCAGCGCTGTCCGAAGATGTTTCCATGGTCATGTGGCCAGCATGACTAAACACCAAGGTACACGGAACACTGTTACTTTCCCACCGAAGTGGTACCTATTTATCTACTTACAATTTCTTGCTTTCGAACTGCTAGGTTGGCAGGAGCTGGAACTAGAGACAGGAGCTCACCCCGTCATGCGGCGCCCGGGTCTCGAACTGCTGAACTACTGACCTTCCACAGCCTGCAGTTCAGCATCTTAACCATTTGAGCCACCGCAGCTCCTATATCCACTGATAGACTTCTGTTAATCCATACATTGCAATAGTCCAGGAAAACTATTTCTGCAGCCCTCTTGAAGACCAGGAAAGAGGTCATTTGTATCTCCAGGAGAGTTCGTTCCATAGTTGTGGGTTAGCAACACAGGAGGAACAGTTTGTGACTACCCATGGCTACACCCAGAAGAGGCACATTCATCAAGCATTGATCTGTGGAGCACAATCGACATGCTGGTTCGTAAGAAGAGAGATGGTTCTTCAGATTTCTGGGTCCCAGCAGGCCATGCAAGCACCAGCAACCCAGAAGGAAACAGGAAGCCATTGAAGTTGTTTTAAATGGCAACATCACATGATGGGAACAATTAGATCATGTTGATAAACGGGCAGCTGCATTTTGAATGAGCTGCTGCTTCCAGTCTGTCATCAAGGGCAGCCCCATGTAGAGTGTATTGCAGTAGTCCAGCTTAAAAAGATACAGAAGCGCAGACCAGCAAATTTCATGGAAGACACAGGGGCTTTGGAGGACAAAGGTGAATATTACACAGGGCATAGAACCAGGAGACACTGTGCACTTTTTCGGGGTGGTGGTGAATTATGAAGAAAGATGAAGGTCATACAGCGATAATAAAACAACTAGCCTAATTTTGAATTGCTGTTCTTTAATGTAATCCAAATGCACAGATGGTTTGGATTATGTGACAGGTTTTGTTTTTGTTTTTAAATATGTTGTCTTCACTTAGATACTGTGAAGTGGGGCACCCACAGAAAGGTTAAGCAGCTTAGATTGATGACGACTGGAGATCTCTCACTGAAGGAGCACATTCCCAAACATGTCATGCTTTGTTCTGATGCTCAGCAGCGAAACCTGCTTGGACTGGGGCAAGCAGGTGATTGAGTGGGCCCCGATGCCCCCCACAGTTGCATAAATCTCTCTATATGAAGCAGATGTTTAACCAGCCAATTGGGCAACCTCAAGACACATCTGGAAGCTTGTCAGACAACCGCATAACTGAGTGTCTTCTCCCTCCCTTGATGAATTTACATCCATCTCCTCTCCTCTGCATACCACACCGAGCGGGAGGCCTTTTCTGCCGCAGAAGAACATTTCACCTTCTGTTTTAGAAGCTCATCGATTCTGTCGTCTCCTTCTGGGCTCAGAGAATCTAGTCAGAATCACAAGCTGCCTTGCATGAGCTGCAAAGCCCTAGGACAGGGGGGGTCCTCCTAACTCTTTCTTGAGTCTGCAGGTACCTGTGGAATTCTGACACAGTGTGGAGGGCCACGGCTACAAAATGGCGGCCACACAACGGATGCTGCAGGAGGCGGAGCCAGCCACAAAATAATCACTGCGGCTGAACTTCAGTCACACAGTGAAGATCCTTTTGCCATGGTGGCAGTTGCTACCAAGGCAACATTTTTTAAAAATCTGCACAGCCAATCAAATCTCCGATAGCCAATCAGAAGTCTTGCAAAAGGCCCACCTGGCCCCATGCACTTTCTAGAAACTCTTGGCAGGTGCCAGAAAAGCGGCTGGTGGACACCATGTTGGGGCCCCCTGCCTTAGAATCAGACCGGGACACCAACATGACTCCAACTCAACAGCCACCCATGCAGGGATGCCAGCTTCCAGGTGGGAAGAAGAAGAAGAAGAGGAGGAGATTGGATTTATACCCCGCCCTTCACTACCCAAAGATGTCTCAGAGCAACTTACAATCTCCCTTCCCTTCCCCTCCCCACAACAGACACCCTGTGAGGTAGATGGGCTGAGAGACCTCTGACAGAAACTGCTCTTTTTTAAGAGCAGCTCTTATCAGAACTATGGCTTGCCCAAGGTCATCCAGCAGGTGCAAGTGGAGGAGTGGGGAATCAAACCTGGTTCTCCCAGATTAGAGTCCGTGCACTTAACCACTACACCAAACTGGCTCTGGGGATCCCCAGAAATTACAGCTCATTTCCAGACTACAGAGATCAGTTCCCCTGGAAAAATAACAGATGTTTTGGAAGATGGGCTCTATCGCCTCGTACCCCACTGAGGTCCCTGTCCTCTCCAGGCTCCATCCCCAAATCTCCAGGAATTTCCCAGCCTGCATCTGGCAGCCCTACCCCTCCATCCCTCGCCGGTGGCCGGGGGGACCTGGCAACCCCACACCCATGGTGGCCTGCCTGGTACTTGACAGCCCCTGAGATTTTGCATTCCTAAGCTGGCAACAAAACCAGGATGTTTGTCCAGCCACATTTATCAGATCGGCTACATTTGGTTTTGTGTCACAAGCGGGGCTGGGCTTCACCTAACAGCTTCGTTCTCGTGTGGGTTCCGCTGAGTCTGGTTGAATTTTCCCATCGGTGTGCTCTGTGGGAGAAGGCTTCAGGCCACGTGTGCTGATTCCAAGCTGCTTTATATAACAGTTTCGCAGCACACTGCTTTCCTTCAGGCACTAGCCAGTTGCTGTGTCCAGGTAAAGGACACAGGAAGAGCTAGGCCTCAGTGAGAAGCTGGGAAAAAGAGAAGATTTCTTATCACTCCTGTTGCTGAAAGATTTGCACCTGCCGCGTGTTGGTTTCTAGGCACAATTCAAAGTGCTGGTTCTTACCTCTAAGGCCTTAAAACAACACGGGACTGTGGTAGTTGAAGGACTGCCTCTTCCCCTGCAAAAGTTGCCGACTCTGGGTTGGGAAATTCCTGGCGATTTGGGAGTGGAGCGTGAGGAGGACAAGGCTTGGGGAAGGGAGGGACCTCGGCGGGGTATAATGACATAGAGTCTACCTTTCAAAACAATCGTTTCCTCCAGGGGAACTGATCTCTGTTGTCTAGAGATTTGTTGTAATTCCAGGAGATCTCCAGGTCCCATCAGGAGGGTGGCAACCCTATCTCATACTGTCCAGCCTCCTCAGACCCTGCTGCTATATCACCACATACAGATGGAGGGATGGTGGCTCAGTGGCAGAGCCTCTGATTTGCACGTGGAAGGTCCAAGTTTCAGTCCTCACAATATCCAGTTAGAGGGATCAGGTCATAGGTGATACGAAAGACCTCGGCCTGAGACCCTGCAGAGCTGCTGCCAGTCTGAGTCGACAATACTCACCCTGATGGACCCATCAAGGCAGTTTCATGGAGATGAGGAAGGAGGTGGCCATCGGGGAAGGCCTCGGCCTCTATGCCCAGTTGTTGGCCCTCCAGAGGAACCGGTTGGCCACTGTGTGAGACAGGATGCTGGACTAGTTGGACCATTGGTCTGATCCAACAGGGCTTTTCTGATGTTATTATTAAGGCTTCCAAGTCCCTCCTGGTAACCATTTGGGATGGGGAGGGACTTACCGGGAACAGGAGGGAGGCCCAACCAGCATGCCGCGACGCACCTACATCACTGCCCACATGACCCAGAAGTGACATCATCACGTCAGGGACATCGGGGCAACGCTCTGGTATTTGGGCAAAAACTCTATGGTAAATTTGGCTTCTATCATAGAGTCTTAGCCCAAATACCAGAGCTTCACCCCAACATGATGATGTCACTATTGGGTCATTTGGGCAGTGATGTAGACATGTCGCCTGGATCTCCCCCATTTTGGGGGTAAGCTTCCCTTACTGGCCAGCTGATTGGGGACAGGGTGCCGGGGCCTGGCAGCAGGGGACCTCCGCCTCCATCAGGGGGTCTGGCAACCTTAGTTCTCGTGATGGCCTTTTAGTGGTGGCCCCTCACCTTTAGAATGCTTTCCCCCTCCGTTTAGCACCCACCTTACTTTCCTTTAGGCACCAGGCCAAAACATTTCTCCCTGCCCAGGCTTTTAAATAAAGGCTTCTGTCCTTTTGTTTTAGGACTTTTATGCTCAACTTCTAGCTCGAGGACTATTTTTTAAATATCGTTTCAGGCTGCTTTATTGTTCACTTTATGCTGTCTTAATACCCTGGCTTGTTCTTAATGGCTTGCATTTAATCATCTCATTTGATTTGTTGGCATTGTTTAAGTCATGAACTGCCTCCAGCAAGTCTCTGGAGAGGCAGCATTATACATCTTCTAAATAAACACACAAGTGTTTTGTTGTTTGGTTGCGTCGGACGAAATTCTCCCCTGGATCTTCCACATTAACAACTGCTAGTTCAGCACTGAATTCCCGTGGTCTCTCCAGCCCGAGAAACTCTGCCAACATCTCTTCACTGGTCCTTTCCAGTAAAGGAGGCTTTTAAGAAGCAGGAGTCGATCTCACCCAGCCCCCCTTGCTGCCCTGGCTTTAGCCTTCCTTCTTTCTCATCCTTCTCTGTTCTCCCTCCTAGCCTGGACATGCTGAACTAACACAAAGAAAACTCCTTCTTGGTCTTGCTTCCTGTTCCCCACCCTTTGCCAGATGACGGACATGGTCACCTCTGGCGGAACACATCAGCTGCTACAGGGGGTTTCAGTTCCCAGGTATTCAGTACAGGTGAGCCTAGCAGAATGGAGCCAGTGACTTATGTGTTTGGCAGGAGCAGCACATACTGATCAGGGGAGCATAAACTTTGAGCTTGCGCACATGGGCTTAAGATGCTGCTTTTTAGTGGTCTGAGCTGCTGGTTCATCTAGCCTGGTAGTATCTCCTTTGAAGAAGAAGAGAAGAAGAGATTGGATGTATACCCTGCCCTTCACTACTGGAAGGAGTCTCAAAGCAGTTTACAATATCCTTCTCCTTCCCCTCCGCACAACAGACACCCTGTGAGGTAGGTGGGGCTGAGACTCTTGAGAGAACAGCTCTGAAAGAACTTGTAACTGACCCAAGGTCACACCAGCAGCTGCATTTGGAGGAGTGGGGAATCAAACCCGGTTCTCCCACATTAGAGTCTGTGCTCCTAACCACTGCACCGAACTGGTGTTTGAATAGTGGCAGCTCTCTGCTTGGTTTCTCCCAAGCCTGTCCCCTTCTTGGGTGCACACCTTAACGTGGTGAGGGGGTTTATGCGTATCAGTGAAGCTGAAAGCAATACCATGAGGATTTTAGAATCTGCCAAGAAGAAGAAGAAGAAGAAGAAGAAGAAGAAGAAGAAGAAGAAGAAGAAGAAGAAGAAGAAGAAGAAGAAGAAGAAGAAGAAGAAGAAGAAGAAGAAGAAGAGGAGGAGATTGGATTTATACCCCACCCTTCACTACCGAAAGGAGTCTCAGAGCGGTTTACAAACTCCTCTCCCTTCCCCTCCCCATAACAGACACCCTGTGAGGTAGGTGGGGCTGAGAGAGCTCTTGACAGAAACTGCTCTTTTCCAAGAACAGCTGTGCCAGAACTATGGCTTGCTCAAGGTTATCCAGCAAGTGCAAGTGAAGGAGTGGGGAATCAAACCCAGTTCTCCCAGATTAGAGTCCGTGCACTTAACCACTACACCAAGAATGAGTTGTCGACAACCCATTACTATCGCTGAGTGTGAAAGGTGGACAATGAAGTAGGCGGTCCGAAAGAAACTTGATTCATTTGAAAGATGGTGTTGGAGGAGAGTTTTATGGCTACCGCAGACTGCCAAAAAGACAAATAAGTGGGTTTTAGATCAAATCATAAGGACACAAGAGAAGCCATGTTGGATCGGGTCAATGGCCCATCCAGTCCAACTGTCAGGCTCTTCAGAAAGTCAGTCAAACACCAGGCTTCATAGAGAAGATAGCGTTTATTGAAAGCAGTTCTAAAGGCACGTTAACATCTCATTGTCAGGGATGACTAAATCTAAAGAGGCACCCACAGTTATACCCGCTCGAAGTGCCCCCCCTCCATCTACCAATAGCCACTAAGCCCACGCGTGGGAAGAGGTGCGAAAGTACTAAAGCAGTAAATAACCAAACTGCCCCAAAGCTGTCTCAGACAGAGGAAACAAGAACTGTGAGACTAAGGACATTTGGTGAGATAACAGAGTGCCCATGTCATGGAATCCTGAATCTCCTAGGCAACCTGCACACCTCCCTACATTCCAAGCATGAAAAGTTGCAGACCATCCCTCCCTCCTTCCCTTCCATCCATCTCATGGCAGGATTACCTGACACCAACACTCTGTGTCACCCAGTGGCCACAAACCAGGCACAAATGACTCAACTGAGGCTACTGCACTACGGTCATATTATGAGAAGACCCTGAGAAAGACAATAATGCTAAGAAAAGTCGAAGGCAGTGGGGAAAGAGGAAGACCCAGCATGAGATGGATTGACACAATCGAGGAAGCCACGGCCCTCAGTTTGTGCGACCAGAGCAAGGCCGTTAATAATAGGACAATTTGGGGGTCATTTATTCATAGGGTCTCCTTGAGTCAGAAGCAACTTGACAGTACTTCACACCTCCATACACAAACACACCCTAATGCTCCCTCTAAGCTGTGGAGTCCTGTGAGGAAAAATTCTACCGTGTGAGCTGCTGGCATTAAAGTTGCAAGCGAGCGATTTGGCTACTGCATAAATCAGTTTGCTCTGGAGCCCTCCTTCCTGAGCTGAGACAAAAGTGTGAGCCAGAGGCTAAAGAACTGTGAGCTAGCTCACACTAACTCAGCTTAGAGGGAACACCGCCTGTGACTAGAAACTCTTCGAATGGAAAAGCTGGAGAACTGCAGCTGGGGCCTTCCATATGCAACACACACACAACCGTTGAGCTAGGACACTATCCCACATCTTGGACCCCTGATAGGTAAAGGTAAAGGTTTCCCTTGCTCAAAAGCCAGTCGAATCCGACTCTAGGGGGCGGTGCCCATCTTCGTTTCCAAACCGAAGAGCCAGCGCTGTTTAAAGACTTCTCCGTGGTCATGTGGCTGGCATGACTAAGCACCGAGGCACACGGAACGCTGTTACCTTCCCACCGAATCGGTACTCTATTTCTTGCTTTCGAACTGCTAGGTTGGCAGGAGCTGGAGCCAGAGACGGGAGCTCACTCTGTCATGCAGCACACACAGGTCTCGGACTGCCAAACTACAGACCTTCCAGTATGCAGCTCAGTGTCTTAACCTCTGAGCCACTGTGGACCCCTGATATAGAGTGATAAATTTACAACTCAAGAAAAACCAGAAATATCAGAATTGTTTGGAATTGGAAAGCAGTTATTTCCTGTGTCGGAGAGTGAGTGTGTGTCCTGTGCTCTGATGGTAACTCTACGGCCTTGTCGTCTGGTCTTGCTTTCCCCAAGAGCAGGAAATAGCCAGGGCGGGGGCAGCAGGGTGAACGAGCCAGCAAAGGTCAATATGTGTACGGCAGGGCCATCAGGAACAGTAAGGTTCAAGGTGGCATTTTTATGCTCAGCATTTTCATTTTCTGCCAGCGAGTGGATTGTCCCACCGGCTTTGGGAGATCTTTCAGATCTATGGAGGCACATCCTGTTTGCCGGAGTAAGTCCATTACATTTTGCTTGCTCACACTGTAAGAAAGGGCATGGAGGAGGATATGATGCTGTCCTGATGTTAGGCAGGGAAGGCCAGTCTGCATGCTCGACAAAAGGACAGAAGGGAACAGTTTGCTTGTAGTAGCTGGCAGGCCGTCAAGGCATATGGGTAGGTGAATAGAGGCACCGTCACTTATAGCTTGTTTCCCCACCCCAAAATAGATAGGCAGCCTGCATGACTCCCAAGAGACAGAGGGAAATGTTTTGCTTGAACTAGCTGGTGGGCAGGCAGACTGGCATTGAAATTAAGCCAAAAGAGTTTTTGGCTAAACCTTAGGAAAAACTTCCTGACAGTTAGAGCGGTTCCTCAGTGGAACAGGCTTCCTCGGGAGGTGGTGGGCTTTCCTCCTTTGGAGGTTTTCAAACAGAGGCTAGATGGCCACCTGACAGCAATACTGGTTCTGTGAACAACTTAGATAGATCATGAGAGGGAGGGCCGGAAGGGTTGCCTCAGTGCTTGGTTCTTGTGGCCCTTTCTTACACACCCAGGGAAATGCTGATCGCCACTTGGGTTTAGGAAGCAATTTTTCTCCATGCCAATTTGGCCAGAGATCCTGGAGGGGTTTTTTTTTGGCCATCTTCCGGGCATGGAGCAGGGGTCACTGGGTGTGTGTGGGGGTAGGTATTTGTGAATTTCCTGCATTGTGCAGGGGGTTGGACTAGATGACCCTGGAGGTGCCTTCCAACTCTATGAGACCACCAAGGTAGGTTCTGCAGAGGAAGACAATGACAAACCACCTCTGCTTCTCACTTGCCTGGAAAACCCCTTGCTGGGCTATCCATACGTTGGTTGCAACTTGACAGCACACAGGCTTCCTCCCAGGTGGCAAAGTTAGACCCAGAACCGTGTTTCTCATTGAAATCAAGTCAAAGAGCCAGGGTACAAATAGGTTTATCTAATATTTCCAAATATTAATATCTCCTCTAATGTTTCCAATATCCTCTAATATTTCCGATATCCAAGCTTTATTTCCAACATTCGATCAAATGACCGATTAAACATGACATGCAATGTGCTTCTGAATATGACATTTTTGGGGGAGCAACGCACCCAATGCACGTGGAGAACCGTGGGATGAGGGCTGGATTCTTACCCTCACGCTACCGTAAAGCAAAGCACACGTACCCACCCTCCAAAGACGGTCATAATCACACAGGGAAGCTACAAGGGGATGAAAAAAAGAAAACCGGCTCTTTTGAGGTTTGTTTGCCAGCAAACATAGGTGTGAGGTACAATAATAAAGGTGGCCTTGGAGCCAAAGTCGACTCCCATTGACGGCTCTCGGGTTCCTCTCGTCATTTGTCCAAAGGGTTACGAGGGTGGTGGCCTCCAGTTAATCTGTTATGTTTTAAATGTAACGACACAGAAGGGAGGGAGGCAATTAAGGCCCGGGGTAATGATCAACCCCAGGAAACGATTGGCGTGGATTGTGGAGAATTTAAAGGGCAATTGCTTTGAAACCAGCCACATAACTTTGGATGCTAAACACAGGGAAGGCTTTGAAATCGGTTTGAATGTATCACACTGGGGGAGGGGGAAGATGAATATATACAGAGATGCAAATATGCGTGCAATGTGTCTGTTGTCAAAGGCTTTCACGGCCGGAGTTCATTAGCCGTTGTAGGTTTTCTGGGCTGTATGGCCATGGTCTTGGCATTGTAGGATCTGATGTTTTGGCAGTAGCTATGACTGGCATCCTCAGAGGTATAACACAGAAAGATGGAGTACTCTTTGTGTCAAGGTGAGAAGAAAAATGGTAGGCAGGTAATTTATATCTACTCAGGAAGGTGGGGGTAGGGCTGAGTCATTATCTTGTAGGAGTTCCCCAGGCTGTGACATGCTAAGAACATAAGAACATAAGAGAAGCCAACGTTGAATCAGGCCAATGGCCCATCTAGTCCAACACTCTGTCACACAGTGGCCAAAAATACCAGGTGCCATCAGGAGGTCCAGCAATGGGGCCAGGACACTAATGGAGGTTCTTTCCTGAGGAGGTTCTTTTGTCTATGGATTGGCTGTTTCCTGAGGAGATTCTTTGGCATATGGATTGTTTCCTGAGGTCAGGTCCTACAATGCCAAGACCACGGCCATACAACCTGGAAAATCTACAACAGCCAATGTGTCTGTGTTTGTATGTTTGCGCATGCACATGTAAGTATATATGTATTGCATGTATGCCCTGAATAGCCCAGGCTAGCTCGATTTCATCAGATCTCGGAAGCTAAGCAGGGTTGGCCTTGGCTAGTAAATGGATGGGAGACCTCCAGGGAGTACCAGGATTGTGAAAGGTTAAAATGCTTGCGGCTCTTCAGCTTGGAGAAACGACGGCTGAGGGGTGACATGATCGAGGTTTATAAGATTATGAATGGGATTGAGCAGGTTGAGAAAGAAGTACTTTTCTCCCTTTCTCACAATACAAGAACTCGTGGGCACTCAGTGAAATTGCTGAGCAGTCGGGTTAGAACAGATAAAAGGAAATACTTCTTCACCCAAAGAGTGATTAACATATGGAATTCACTGCCACAGGAGGTGGTGGCAGCCACAAGCATGGACAGTTTCAAGAGGGAATTAGATAAACATATGGAGCAGAAGTCCATCAGTGGCTATTAGCCACAAGGTATAGATGGGAACTCTCAGTCTGGGGCAGGTGATGCTCTGTATTCTTGGTGCTGGAGGGGGCAGCAGTGGGAGGGCTTCTGGTGTCCTGGCCCCACTGCTGGACCTCCTGATGGCACCTGGTATATTTTGGCCGCTGTGTGACAGAGTGTTGGACTAGATGGGCCATTAGCCTGATTCAACATGGGCTTCTCTTATGTTCTTATGTGATGTGAAGGCAGGCAAAGGCAAACCACCTCCGCATGTCTCTTGCCTTGGAAACCCCATGGGGTGGCCACAAGGCAGCTGTGACACGGTGGCACTTTCTACCACCGTTACATGTATATATATGCTACATATATGTATGACATAGGTGGCGGTCACATGTGTGAGATAATGCGGGGGGGGAGGAAGTGAGGCTATTTCCTCCCGAGGAATTTGACCCGCAGTTGCGTGATCACACAGTCCTTTGAAGCTGCGGGCACAGCCTGCCACCGTGTGATCAGACGCAATCGTGGGTGAGTCGTCGGGTTTTTGTTTTTTTTTGCCATTTGTTCCCGATGTGCTTAAACAGGGGAATCGATGAATCACATCTCAGCACTGAGGACTCCCTATGGAGGGTACGATGATGCGCATACTGGGAAGGGGGAAAAAAACAACAGCATGGAGTCAGGATGGTCTGATCAGACCATCCCGATGCCATGAGAGCGCACTGGAGTGATCAGACAGGGGAAAGTCCATCTGTGGCCTGTAGCAACCCATTTGCTACTGGACTTTCCCTGGTGTCTTTTTACTCCACTTCCGTGGTGGAGCAAAATGGGTTGCCGATAGGTGCGGGGCACTTCCCAGACGTTTGTGTCTGAGCGTGCTTTAAATCTGCCCGGCATTCGCGCCTATGGTGCGGCTAATTGTGTGTGTGATCGCAACCATTAGTGTAGCATACATATTACTCCTTGAGAATATTATATTTCTTTCTCAGCCAAGTTAACACCCTTCAGAAACGATCCCGTGCTCTTTTCTTGAAACCTCAGGTTCTGTCGATCATTCCTTATCTCTTAGGCTTCTTCCGGTAGTCATGGTAATAAAAAGCTACACGCAGCTCGCCAGGGTGAAAATTTACTTATTGCCGCTCATAAGAGGTGCGTAGTGTAGACAGAGAAGGGAGAGGCTCTTCTCGGAAATGTTCTCGCACACCAACCTTTGCAGTTCTTTTTTTAAAAAAACAAACATGAAAACACAGCAGATGCGGTACAACACCAAGCCGAGCGCACATGAAAGCCCTGCCGATTTCTTTGGACTGAATCTAAGCTGTGCAAAATTTGCCAAGGAAAGCAAAGTTCAGATTTGGGGCAGTTCCTGACATTGGCAGAGCGCCGGGGATGCTGTCTTGGCACTGACGCAGCATTGCTCCATCCGAGGAGGTCCGATTCTTCATTCATGCCAAGTGGCAAGAACAGACGCCACCGCTTCTTCTTTTTTGGCAATTGTGGCAAAAGTAAATCGTAGGCAGGGTGAACTGATGTTCCTGCGCAGGGATCGCATGACATCGCTTCCCGGCTTGGCTGGTGGCTAGTTTGGTCCTCTTTTTGGATACAAAAATCTTTCATGTAGAAGAGACAATTCATTTGTGCTGGGTTGTCTCTTCCGTAGACAGTTTGGTGTAGTGGTTAAGAGTGCATGGACTCTAATCTGGGAGAACCAGGTTTGATTCCCCACTCTTCCACATGCAGCTACTGGTGTGACCTTGAGTTGGTCACAAGTTCTTTCACAGCTACTCTCTCACGAGCAGTTCTTGAGAGAGCTCTCTCAGCCCTACCTACCTCTGTTGGGGGAAGGGGAAGGGAAAGGGAAAGGGGATTGTAAGCCGCTCTGAGACTCCTTCATGTAGTGAAGGGTGGGGAATAAATCTAATCTCCTCCTCCTCCTCCTCCTCCTCCTCCTCCTCCTCCTCCTCAGTGTCTGTGCTAACTGTATCGCATGCTAATACAGGGATAGTAGAAAAGAGCAAGAGTCCAGTAGCCAGGGCCGGCTTGCTCACTAGGCAAACTAGGCGTTCGCCCAGAGTACGCCAGCCCTTAGGGGTGCCAAAAGCCCCCCCCCCCCGCCAAAAGCCCCCCCAAAAAAACCCCACCCCTTCCCTGGCTTGTAGCTCGCCTGCCCTCCCCCTCCCCCCTCAGGGGGGGAGGAGGCGGGGGTGGCACACAAGAACTCCGCAGGACTTCCATCACCCACATACAGAAACTTCCACTGTCAGTACAAGACTGAGGACTGTTTCGGATGTGTCTTCCATTGCACTGGTGCAGCAGAGCTTCCATCTTAGTTGTAAGCATAAAGCACTGACGTTCCCGTGCGCACATCAGAGCCATCGATGCGCAGTCCTGTGGAGACGGTGGTGTTGGACTGAGGGCGGGCGAGCTACAAGCCGGTGCTGGGATGGAAGGAGCGGGGGTTTAAACCCCGCCCCTTCCCTGGCTTGTAGCTCGCCCGCCCTCCCCCTCCCCCCTCGGGGGGAGGAGAGATGGCGGGGGTGGCATGGCGGGTCTCCAGGCCCCACCGGGAGGTTGGCATCTGTGCCCCACCTAGGGCGCAGAAACACCTCCAGCCGGCCTTGCCAGTAGCACCTTAAAGACTAACAAAATTTGTGACAGGGTATCTGCAGAAGGGATACAGTGACGTACAACAGCTCCTCCCCGGCCACAAATTTTCTTGGTCTTTGAGGTGCTGCCGGACTCTTGCTCTTTCCTCCTGCTACAGGCAGGCTAACACGGCTTCCCTGTATTGCGGTAGCAGCTGCTGCCAAAGTAACTTTTTAAAAACCTGCACAGCCAATCAGTTCTTCGACAGCCAATCAGAAGCCTCACTGGGCAAAAGCAACACCTGGCCCAACCCACTGCCTTAACACGCTTGGTGGGTACCAGGAAAGGTGTCAGCGGGCACCATGGCACCAGTTTGGTATAGTGGTTTAGAAGCACAGACTCATCTGGGAGAACCGGGTTTGATTCCCCACTCCTCCACATGCAGCTGCTGGTGTGACCTTGGGCCAGTCGTAAGCTCTTTCAGAGCTGTTCCCTCAAGGGCAGTTCTTGGGAGAGAGCTCTCAGCCCCACCTGCCTCACAGGGTGTCTGTTGTGGGGAGGGGAAGGGAAAGGGAAAGGGATTGTAAGCTGCTCTGAGACTCCTTTGGGTAGTGAAGGGTGGGGTATAAGTCCAATCTCTTCTTCTTCTTCTGTTGTGAATAAAGTTTTCAACAGTGTGCACTGAAAACCAAAATGTTAGAAATATGACCCCAAGGGCCTCTGAAGAGCATTGGCATCTACTGTGTTTAAAACGTACAGCTATGACCCTCTAAGCTGAGTCAGTGTGAGCTAGCAGTTTTTTAGCCTCCGGCTCACACGCTTTTCTCTTCACTCAGGAAGGATGGCTCCAGAGTGAACTAATCTATGCAGCAGCCAAATCGCTGGCTCACAACTTTGATGCCAGCAGCTCACAAAGTAGAATTTTTGCTCACGGGACTCCCCAGCTTAGAGGAAGCATTGGTCCCCACTTGGTTTGGATAGAGACTGTTGTGATTTGTGTGTGTGTGTGTGTGTATAGACTCTGCCTGTGTACTTGTGTCTGTCGTCCCTCATCAAACTTGCTCAATGAGTACACTTATAAATAAAGAGATGGAAAGCAGAATTCTCCAATGCTCCCTTCTCCAGAGTACCTCACGCTATCCAGGGGCTGCTTTGGACTTTCTTCTAGTTGACAAAGGAAGAGTATAGGTATTTTTGCATTCTGTAGATATTCCTAGCATTTTAATAACCAAGATTCCACTCATATTTTGAAATCCCTGGGAGCCTGAGCAGAGAGGGAACTGATATCCCTCTACGAGTATGAAAGATTTCTGGAATTCTGAGGTTCTTTGCGTCTAACACCATCCTATCTCACATATTTTGTGGAGGGACATAAGGAATTCAGGTGTGAATCCCCAATACACTAGGGATGCCAGCCTCCAGGTGGGACCTGGGATCCCCCGGAATTACAGCTCATTGCCAGACTACAGAGGTCAGTTCCTAGGGTTGCCAGCTCTGTGCTGGGAAATAACTGGAGATTTGGGGGTGGAGTGGAGCCTGGGGAGAAACCTCAGCAGGGTATAAGGCCATAGAATCCACTCTCCAAACCCGCCATTTTCTTCAGGGGAACTGATCTTGGTTGTGTGGAGGTCAGTTGTAATAGTGTTAGATCTCCAGGTGCCACCTGGAGGTTGGTAGCCATATCAGTTCCCCTGGAGAAAATGGATGCTTTGGAGGGTGGACTCCAGGGCATTGTATCCACCTAAGCTTCCTGTCCTCCCCAGGCTCCACCCCCAAATCTGTAGGAGTTTCCCGACCTGGAGCAGGCAACCGTACCCACCCTCCACTGGCAGCCGGGGGAACCTGGCAAACCTACAATACATACAGGACTGGGACTGGGTCAGATTGTTTCTCGACAATGGTTGCAGTTGCATGCGCCAGTTGGTGCGGAGGGGAAGTGCCCCTATTTCCTCCGGAGGAATTTGACTTGCTGTTGCGAGATCACACATCCCTTTGGGCTGCCTGTCACAGCACGATCAGACACCACGGTGGGTGCATCGTGGTTTTTTTTGCCTTTTGTTTCCATGTGCATAAATGAAGAATCGCACCTCCGCACTGAGGGTTCCCCATGGAGTATGTGGTTGTGCATATACTGCTCAGCGAGGGGGGGGAAATGGTGCCAAGTCGGGATGGAATGAGCAGACCATGCCAACGGCATGAGAGCACGCTTGAGCGATCAGAAAGGGGAAAGTCTGTCCGTGGCCCATTGGAACCAGTTAGAGCTGGACTTTCCCCGGTGTCTTTTAACTCTGCTTCTGTAGCGGAGCGTTATGTGTTGCCGATGACTGTGGGACCTTTCCCAGATGCGGCTGTCTGATCATGCCCTTTAGATCTGTCAGGCATTCGCAGCTACGTCAGATCTAAAGGCTTGTACAATCGCAGCCGATGCTTCTCTTTTCAGCCATTGCTGGTGATGACAGAGAAATACCCTTCCGCTGGTGTATTATTTCAGCCTCAGAGGCCTAACTACCTTCCCCTTCCCCTAGGAATGTCCTTGGATCAGTTAGAGAAAAGGGAGGGGCTGTGATTCAGCAGAAGAGCGTCTGCTTTGCATGCAGAAGGTCCCCCCGGTCCAATTTCCGGCATCTCCAGTTGCAAAGGACCAGGCAGTAGGTGATGTGAAAGGCCTCTTTACCAACGTAATAAGAACCATGGTTGCCAGGTTCCCCCTGGGCATCAGGGTTGCCAGATCCAAGTTGGGAAACTCCTGGAGTTTTGGGGGTAGAGCCTGGGGAGGACAGAGACCTCAGTGGGGTATAGTGTCCAACAGGGCTTTTTTTGTAGAGTTCCAGCAGGAACTCATTAGCATAATAGGACACACCCCCTGACAGTGCAGCTCATTAGCATAGTAGGCCACACACCCATGCCTTCCCTTGGCTTGCCTGGGTGCCAGGCCAGGGAAGGCACGGGGAAGCCCACCAGCCTCACAGTCACTGGGGGGGGGGTCAGTCTCCAGGCCTTCCCTCTGTAGCCACGCAAGCAGAGGTTTTGGCTGTAGTGGGTGTGCAGTGGATGTGGCCAACTCTGAAGCCAGCTTTTCCTGCCCAAAAATAGCCCTGGTGTCCAGTGTTCCCTCTAAGCTCTAAGTTCCCTCTAAGAGCCAGTTTGATGTAGTGGTTAAGTGTGCAGACTCTAATCTGGAAGAACCGGGTTTGATTCCCCACTCCTCCACTTGCACCTGCTGATGTGACCTTGGGTCAGTCACAAGCTCTGGCACAGCTGTTCTCTCAAGGACAGTTTCTGTCAGGAGTTCTCTCAGCCCCACCTACCTCACAGGGTGTCTGTTGTGGGGAGGGGAAGGGACAGGAGTTTGTAAGCCGCTCTGAGACTCCAAGTGAAGGGCGGGGTATAAATCCAATCTCTTCTTCTTCTTCTAAACGGAGTTAGTGTGAGCTAGCTCACAGGTTTTAAAAGACTTTTTAGCCTCCGGCTCACACATTTTTGTCTTAGCTCAGGAAGGAGGGCTCCAGAGCAAACTAATTTATGCAGTAGCCAAATTGCTCACTCACAACTTGTTAAATACGGGGTCCTGGATGCATTGCAGTAAAACAGTTCTACTTTATTAAGTGATTTCAGGAACACTACATGAGAAACGCCAGGGCAGCTGCCCTGTTTTAAAGCATGCAGTCGCCACACTCCAAACACACCCCACTCCCAATGATAGGCTGTTTACATGACACTGTTTCTCTATTGGTCTCCTCCAGGATCCTAGTAAGCTATTGTTCGGGGGGAAACAAGCTCAACCAGATCCGGGTACTAGTTCAGGGATGGCTCTGGCTCAATACACAACACAACTTTAATGCCAGTAGCTCACAAAGCAGAATTTTTGCTCACAAGACTCCACAGCTTAGAAGGAGCATTGATGGCGCTGTTGAGTCCACCCTCCAAAGCATCCATTTTCTCCAGGGGAACCGATCTCTGTAGTCTGGAGATGAGCTGTAATTCCAGGGGATCCCCATGTCTGAACTGGAGGCTGGCATTTCTGCCCTGGAGAGCCGCGGTCGCTCTGAGTAGACAATAATGACCTTGATGGACCAGTGGTCTGATTCGGTATGAGGCAGCTTCATCTGGGAGGTGTGGACAGGTGCCCTCTAAAGTCCTGCCCTTTGCAGGCCGGTGTGAGCCAGTTTTGGACTGGGACCATGGCATGAAGGGCTTAGGTATTCCCACAAGTCTCTTTTTCTAACCTGAAATGGTCCGAGGGGGGGTGCTATTTCCCCCACTGGAGGCAGTATGTGTACTGATGAGAACCACCCTAAGGCCCAGAAAGCCTCCCTCCCCTGTCCTCATGGTCTTCAGAAGGAGAAGGTAAGGGACACCAGCCCTTTGCTCGCCAATCCTGGCAGTTGTCAGGGGGGGCGCATGGCCTGGGGGGTGGAGTGTCATGGAGACTGAGTCACTGAAACCATTGCCGTGTTTTTCTAGCTCCCCTCTAAATTTGGGTGTGATCTTGGATGCCTCCCTAACGATGGAGGCCCATGTCACTCATATTGCTAGGCTGGCATTTTTCATCTCCATCAGGCTGGGCAACTGGCCCCTTTCTTGTTGTGCACGCTGACCTAGCCACGGTAATCCACGCGACGGTCACCTCCAGGCTGGATTACTGCAACTCGCTCTACACTGGCCTGCCTTTGAGGCTGACCTGGAAGCTTCGGCTGATCCAGAATGCGGCCGTCTGGGTCTTGACGGGAACGTCACAGACGGCACACGTATAACCTGTACTGCGCCAGCTGCAGGGCTTCCAGTAGAATTCCGAGATCCAAGATTTTGGTGTTGACCTTTAAGGCCTTGAGTGGTCAGGGACCAACATATCTGCAGGACTGTCTCCTTTGGTATGCCCCTGGGAAAACATTACGTGGTCTCTGGATAGCAATCTCCTAATGGTCCCCGGCCCCAAAGATATCCTGCTGTCCTCGACCAGGGCCAGAGCCTTCTCAGTCCTGGCCCCAACCTGGTGGAACTCTGTGCCAAACATCACCAGGGCCCTGAGGGCTCTTATGCAATTCCGCAGGGCCAGTACAATAGAGATGTTCTGCTAGGCCAGGGGTGGCCAAACTGTGGCTCAGGAGCCACATGTGGCTCTTTCACACATATTCTGTGGCTCCTGGCAGGGCAGCTGGAGAAGTGAAGGGGAGGCATACTTTTTCTCCTTCCCACCCGCCCTCTCTTCCTTCTTTCCTTCTTTCCTTCTTTCCTTCTTTCCTTCTTTCCTTCTTTCCTTCTTTCCTTCTTTCCTTCCTTCCTTAGTTCCTTTCCTTCCCCCTCCTTCCCTCCGATTTGCTTTCTTTTTTTCTCTTGCCCCCTTTCTCTTTCTTTCCACTTCTTTCATTCTTTCTTTCCATCTCTCTCTTTCTCTTTCTCTCTCTCTTATATAAATCAATATTACTAGCAAACAAATAAATATCATTACCAGTATCTGTTTTTACCCCTTTTGTTTTTATTTTTGGCAGTCTCATTTTAATGTTAATCAAAATCAAATTTGCACATTTAAAAAAATAAAAACGTGTGTGTGATATTTGTTCCTGTCTTGTGGCTCTCGAACATCTGACGTTTATTCTATGGGGCTCTTACACTGAGCAAGTTGGGCCACCCCTGCGCTAGGCTTTTTCTTTTTTAAAATATATATTTTTATTTCAGTTTTTTATAGGGGACAGGTGGCTCAAGTGGTTAAGACGCTGAACTGCAGGCTGTGGAAGGTCAGTAGTTCAGCAGTTCAAGATCCGAGAGTGCCGCATGACGGAGTGAGCTCCCATCTCTAGTTCCAGCTCCTGCCAGCCTAGCAGTTCAAAAGCAAGAAATTGCAAGTAGATAAATAGGTACCACTTCGGCGGGAAGGTAACAGCATTCCGTGCGCCTTGGTGTTTAGTCATGCTGGCCACATGCACATGGAAATGTCTTCGGACAGTGCTGGCTCTTCAGCTTTGAAATGGAAATGAGCACCGCAACCCTAGAGTCGGATTCGACTGGCTTTCGAGCAAGGGAACCTTTACCTTTACCTTTAGGGGGAAAAAAGGGTATGAAGGGAAAAAAAAGAATAAAGGTGAGGTACTTTTTTTTTTTTTACAAAGATTGAAGACAATATTTAAAAAATGGATTAATAAATCTAAGCAAATCATTATAAGATTATAACATTACCAATAATACTATTCCTCTCCCTGTAATACGTTTCCATAATTCCCAATCTAAAAACAGAAACTACAAGGACGAATATACAAACAAATTCTCTCAATACTTTATGTAAATTTGAAATAACCACATAGCCATTTAAAATAATTTGTGGCAAAGGGGAAATAACACCATTCTATATCACAGTTGAGAATCATCATGCATTCACCGTTTAACTACATCATTGTGAAAAATTGATAACTATCAGTTAACTGAAAATCAAAGGATAATAACCTTCTGCTGGGGTTTTGGTTGAGGAAAACAACGGTTTCCACTCTAGCGGGCACCATTTAATGGACTCCAGATCATTTGGTCCCTCTTCCTCCTCTGCCCACGAGGTGGCCGGGCAGTCCGGAACAGGAGGGGGATTTTAATTCATCACCTGGAGTTTTAATTTATCTACTGGTATTTATGTATTTTATTTTTTATAGTGATGTTTTATTCATTGTTGTACATAGCCCGGAGCCCTTAATTAATAATAAATTAACAATAAAACGATTATTATTAATACTAATACTACTAATAATGGTAATAAATGCCCTCCTCTATTACTCAGTCTTATATAGGCCCACCTGTGCTGGGGCCAGTTCCCATCATAAGAGCATAGGAACATAAGAGAAGCCAATGCTGAATCAGGCCAATGGCCCATCTAGTCCAACACTCTGTCACACAGCGGCCAAAATATACCAGGTGCCATCAGGAGGTCCAGCAGTGGGGCCAGGACACCAGAAGCCCTCCCACTGCTGCCCCCTCCAGCACCAAGAATAGAGTGCATCACCTGCCCCAGACTGGGAGTTCCTATCTATACCCTGTGGCTAATAGCCACTGATGGACTTCTGCTCCATATGTTTATCTAATTCCCTCTTGAAACTGTCCATGCTTGCAGCTGCCACCACCTCCTGTGGCAGTGAATTCCATGTGTTGTTCACTCTTTGGGTGAAGGAGGACTTCCTTTTATCTGTTCTAACCCGACTGCTCAGCAATTTCATGAAGTGCCCACGAGTTCTTGTATTGTGAGAAAGGGAGAAAAGTACTTCTTTCTCAACCTGCTCAATCCCATTCATAATCTTATAAACCTCGATCATGTCACCTCTCAGCCGTTGTTTCTCCAAGCTAAAGAGCCCCAAGCATTTTAACCTTTCTTCATAGGGAAAGTGTTCCAACCCTTTTATCATTCTAGTTGCCCTTCTCTGTACTTTTTCCAATGCTATAATATCCTTTTTGATATCCTTTTTTTATAATATCCTTTTTTCCCCAATGCTATAATATCCTCGCCCTCCATCATCTGCCTCTGATCAAATTTGCTATGGGAGAAAAAAAAAAGAGAGAGTGGAGACCATGTTATGAATGGCCCAGAAGTCGGTTTGCCAGCTTGTAGCTGCTATCAGCAGGAGACTTCGGGGGCGGGAATAAGGGGGCACTACTGTGCCAGAGGCATGACATCATTTCCAGGGTAAACCCGGAAATGATGACTTACTGCCAACACGACACTTTACCATTGACTAGAGTTTCTGGCAAATGCTAAAGCATCATGTTGACGGTATGATGTTGCATCTGGGTTCACTCTGGAAATGACGTCACACCGTGGATGTGATGGAGATTGTTGGCTCATCCCCACCACCACTACCCTAACCAAGTGGTGGTTCAGGTCAGGGGTTGCCACCAGGGGTGGCACATTCCCTGACACTCTCTGAGATGAACCCCAGTCTCTATGGTAGTGACCACCGTGGGAGGGCAAACGGTAAGCCTGACAGAGGAGGGCGTTCTGAGATAGTTAGGGACAATTTGGCATGGGTTGAATGTCTTTAGATAAGAGTGGGGCCGCCGTTAAGTAGCAGAGCATCTATTTTGCACACAGAAGGTCCCAGATTTGATCCATGGTCTGTATTTAGAAGGATCAGGCGGTAGATACCTAGGGTTGCCAACCTCCAGGTAGTGGCTGGAGATCTCCTGCTGTTACAACAGACCTCCAGGCAACATTGATCAGTTCACCTGGAGAAAACGGCCACTTTGGAAGATGGACTCTATGGCATTATACCACATTGAAGTCCCTCCCCTCTCCACCCCAAAGCCCACCTCCTCAGGCTCCACCCTCTGAGGAGGTGGTATTTCCCAGCCCTGAGCTGGCAACCCTGTGACGTGAAAGACCTTGGCTGGAGACCGTGGAGAGCCACCTAGAAAGACCAGTGTTCTGAACCAGCGTAAGGTGGATTTATGCATGACATAACCTTGCTGATGTTTTTGAAATCCTGGAGGTTAGCTGCTTTCCTTCCCCTGGGGATTTGAAATAAATAATAAACAAATAGGTTCAGTACCCGGTCATCAAATGTTTTGCTCTGTTTGGAAAGGACGGCTCTGTCTGTGGACTGGTAGTCCTCTGCTTGCTGTACAGCCGATAGTAATTGGTTATTGGTGGCCTATTTGTATGCTAATGTTGCTCAATAAAACAGCAAAGGTGTAATTAATGCTCTTGCTTCACCTAAACATAAGTAAAGCTGGGAAAGGTCAATGGTTTTCATACGATAAATTATTAAATAATGGGAAACACAGGCCCGGCCTTCCGTAGCGGCATATTTTTACTCTCTCTTTATTCACTATTGCTTACTTACAAACTGGTGGATTTACTGTACAGCCTTCACGGCTCTGTGTCATGTGACTGCAGGTTCCCATAACTTGCAGTTTTCTTTTCTGGCATAACGTACCCAATCTTATCACATTTCAACTGTCGTTGGCTTAAAGGATTAGCCTTTCTAGACTGCAGTCATTCAAAGATTTGGCTACTTAGTCGGAATTATGGCGTGAAACTCAGCCTTCCCGCTTCCCCACTTCCCTCACTTCTTGGCATCCTTCCCGTCAATAGCACACAACCCATAACCGGCCCAAAACCTTGTTTGAGGTTTTTCCTGGCTCTGCTTTACCTTTGACCGCCTCGCATCCAGTCGGACGCCTCCTCCACTCATTGGTCCTAGAGGTCTCTGCTTCTGAGCCCCCTACGGATTCTGTTTCCTTCTCATCATTCCTAGTTTGGATCCTCTAGAGATTTCTGGCCTCTAAACATGACTGGTATGACAGCTGAATCACTACATGTGGAGGTTGCCAACGGCCAGCTGGTGGCTGGAGAGCTCACATTACAATTGATCTCTAGGTGACAATCAGTTCTAGGCTTACTGATCCTCCAGGGGTTTTAGGGCCCCTGATCTGCCAGCCCGGATCCAGATGGTGGGGGAAGCCCGCCCCCAAAGTCTTGGGATCACGCCAATGTGCTCAGCGCGATGACGTCACCTCCCGGTGATGTCATTGCACCGGGCACATTGCCAAGGGGATGCTCTAGCACTTGGCCAAAAAAACTCTCTATGGTACTTAGCACGATGATGTCACTTCCGGGTGCACCAGAAGATCCCAAGGAGGTGCCAGGAGTCCCCCACTGGCAGAAGGTAGGGACCTGGCAACCCTAATCAGTTCCCCTGGAGAAAATGGCTGCTTTGGAGGATGGACTCCGGGGCATTATACCCTCTCGAGGTCCCTCCTCTCCACAGACCCTACCATCCTCAGGTGCCACCCTCAAATCTCCAGGAATTTCCCAACCCAGAGCTGGCAGTCCTATCAGTCCCCACATGCTGATGGTATGGATGGCATGTTTGTGGACATACTTCCACGCATGCTAAATAATGCCATTTCAATCCACTTCAGTGACCATTGGCAAGTGGATGTTGCTATTTCACACAGTAAAATTTATTTATTTATCTTATTTATTTTTATTCATTCATTTGATTTGTAACCCACCTTTTCAAAGTGCATTGAAAGTGGAATGAAACTGTTATTTAATGTGAAGAAGAAGAAGAGATTGGATTTATACCCCGCCCTTCACTCAGAGTCTCAGAGCGGCTTACAAACTCCTTTCTCTTCCCCTCCCCACAACAGACACCCTGTGAGGTAGGTGGGGCTAAGAAAGCTGTTTCGAGAACTGCCCTTTCAAGGACAGCTCTGTCAGAACTATGGCTTGCCCAAGGTCATCCAGCAGCTGCAAGTGGAGAAGTGGGGAATCAAACCCGGTTCTCCCAGATTAGAGTCCGCGCACTTAAACACAACACCAAACTGGCTCTCACACCAAACTGTGTGTGAAAGCACCCATAGTATAGCTTGCTCCACAAAATGGTTGCCTTCATCAGAAGCTATTTTAATACCTCTGTCCTTCAGTACTTTTGTACACCATTCTTCTTCGAACTATTTGTGTGCGCGCTCATGCAGATTTGTGTCAACCTTTGATTTAGCCTCTCGGGCTCGTTTGTGTACTAATGTACATCCCCAAGTAATGATTCTTGAAAATGAAGCCCATCTCTGATGCTCTGACAGGGCATTTTGCAATAGGGAGAAAACAAAAACAAACATCCCCCCCTCCAACTCAGGGCAGTGAAGACAAATTTTGCACTCGGTCAATTTTCTCAGCATGCTACGTGCAGACAGACTATGAAGCATGTCGTCTGGGCTTGATTGATTTAGACTTGCGTTTCCTGGAATTCCCAAAGATTGGCAGCTGAACAATAGAACGACGGCAAAGTCCATAAAGCACAGAGACCTGGCTAGCCACTACCTCTACCGGAGGACCACTTTGACAAATGAGAGGGAGACAGCAGGATAGGCAGCCCCTGTGCAATCAGGAGAATGTCCGTATTTGGCATAATTTAGCCTTCTTCGGGAGCCCCACAGAGCATGAAAGCTCCATCCCAGATCATTACAAATTGTATGAAGACCTCTTCTGAAAATTGCAGGATCTTGTACAGAGTGAGGAATTTGACACCCAAAGCTGCTTGCTCTTTCTTTCTTTCTTTCTTTCTTTCTTTCTTTCTTTCTTTCTTTCTTTCTTTCTTTCTTTCTTTCTTTCTTTCTTTCTTTCTTTCTTTCTTTCTTTCTTTCTCCTCCCTCCCTCCCTCCCTCCCTCCCTCCCTCCCCTCCCCCTCCCCCTCCCTCCCTGTGTCTAGGTCCCTGGAGGAGCGATAGGGGACCAGTCGCCTGACCAGCTGGAGGTGATAAAGAGCTGATCCAGCAACATTCATGACGTGGGCCTCCACTGACCGTGAGGCATCTGGGATCACTCCTAAGCTCCTCACCACTGGCGTCAGTGTCAATGGCACCCCACCAAAGGTTGGATCCCCAATTCCTCCCACCCCCATGGCTCAGGCACGGGACCTCCGTCTTCAATGGATTTAGCTTCCGCTGACTCCGCTGTAACCAGTTGATAAATCCCAGTTTAGAAACTGGATTTATGACTTTGATGCTCGGCTAGACCGCTCCTTGATATTAAAATCAAAAGCAGCACCATGGTACAAATTAATTAAATCGTACCACACTAGAACTCCACACTTAGTTAATATCTCTTATCTTAGAGCGTCCTTTACCTCTCTACGGTTTCAATCAATGCCAACAGCAATCCATTGGCCCATTGTCTATGTATTTGTGGTACCCACAAACTTGAGGATTTTCCTCACTATATTCTCTTTTGCCCACTGTATTCTAGTCCGAGGGCTAAATTTTTAGCACGTATTTTATTTGGCCTTGCTTACCCAGTTGAGGAAAAAAATTCATTTTTGTAATCTGACGTTGAAGCGTATGTCTCTTATAAAGTTTCATTATTTGCCCATGCTGGAAAGGATATACGTTCCAAGGTGGCATCAGGAAGGGGCATTCTTTAGGCTATTGTATTAAATTATTCACATTTTGTTACTGATCTTTGATATTTTGGTATATTCTGACTCTAACCTACAGCTTGCTCACAATTTGTCTTTTGTAGTTTTGTAACGGCCAATGGCTAATTACAATAAACTAAACTGGACTTAGTTTCAGCTGACTCTGCTGTAACCAACCCAGCCACATCCTCCAAAGCCCTGCCCCAAATATCTGGGGCAGAGTCCTGGTGGCTGCCCAGCAACAGATACAGCTGGGTGTCATCAGCGTACTGGTGACAACCCAGCTGCTGGGATTTTTGCCTTTAACATAAGGCTGGGGCAAAGCAAGAGGCATACGCCGTGTGTTAGATTTAAAAAGTTACTTTACTAAAAAGATAAAAAGCGGGTCGGAAACATTTGGACAAAAGAAATGTAAACAGTGCATCCTAGCATCTAACGAATGCTAACAGTCACACTGCTAGAGAGAAAAAGGAAAATGGCTACTCTTCTCCTTCTCCTTGCTCAGCGACAAAGACAGGAAATTCAGCAATAAAGATTGTGAATACATGCATACGAGATCAAAGCACTGTCTGCAAACAAGATGCTAACTGACCAATAGAAAGGTTACAGGTCAAAACACCTCCCACAAAGTGTTCCCCCGGGCAGAGTAAAGACTACTTCTAAGTGGATACAGGCTACATAATGTCCTGTCCTGTTTACTAACAACTAACAGTATCAGTTAACCCCATAATGACTGAAATGTAAGCGACTTGTAACTCCAACAGCAGCAAACCCCCCCCCATCAGCTGGGCAAGGAGGTGCATATAGATGTTAAATAGCATCAGGGAGAGGATCACCCCCCCAGGGACGTCACATACCAGAGGGTATGAGAATAATATGCATGCTCCGTCTTGCTCCTGCTAACAGTCGAGTTGCGAAATTCTGGACCAGCTGGAGTTTCCAAATTGATTCTGGGGGGGAGATCAGTGTACAGTGCATTAAAGGTAAAGTAAAGGTAAAGGTTTCCCTTGCTCGAAAGCTAGTTGAATCCGACTCTAGGGGTCGGTGCTCATCTCCGCTTCCAAGCCAAAGAGCCAGCGCTGTCTGAAGACGTTTCCCAGGTCATGTGGCCGGCATGACTAAACGCCGAGGTGCACGGAACACTCTTACCTTCCCACTGCAGCGGTACCTATTTATCTACTTGAAATTTCTTGCTTTCAAACTGTTAGGTTGGCAGGAGCTGGGGCCAGAGATGGGAGCTCACTCCATCGTGCGGCACTAGGGCCTCGAACTGCTGAACTACTGACCTTCCGGTCTGCAGCTTAGTGTCTTAACCTCTGAGCCACCACGGCCCACAGTGCATTACAGGAGCCTAGAAACGGCCCTAGCATGTATTGCATTGTAGATGCTGAATGCTACAATAATACAAACCCAGGTCTGCATCCATCCTGTGATCCTGAGAACTGCATCGGCTTTCCCCTGGAGTTCACTGTGAGTGACAGCGTGTGCAAACACCGGGAAGGCTTGCCTGAAACAATTGACTTTGCATAAAACTGACTGCAATTCATCTGCGCAACCAAACCCTGAACGGGGGCATTTATCCTACTAAGCTTCTCATTCATTCCTAGAGTATGCCCACTCATCAGTCATGCCGTCCACGTGTGTGCTACATGTAGATGAATATTTATTACACATGATCTCCTTTTGACAGTGTGATACGTTCAGCTGAATTTATTTATTTAGTTAAAAATATTGCAAGGTTCCATAGCGGGATGCAGGGGTGGGCTTAATGATCCTGGGGATCTGGGCAAAAGTCAGGGATGGGACCCCAACTATTACTGGGTGAAGCAGACGAGGCGTCATTCAGAGCAATGTCCCCTGACCACCATACGGCTGATTGCTGGAGGCTGTGTGTCTCCAGCACCTATGTGACTCCACAAGCAATGACAGTGAGGGACTGAAAGGTTGTATGGCCATTGAGGAGCAGTGGGGTCAGGCCCATAGCTATAGTGGGGCTTTGGGGGGCTCCCTTTCTTGAAGGCACAGCCCCACAAGAATTTCTCCTGTAAATGCTTTTTTTCAACCATTTTAAAACATTTTTTTTTAAAGGCATGTGCTGCTTTAAGCAGAGTGGGGTGCTGGGGTTGACTAATTCCTGCACCGAGCAAGGGGGTTGGAGTAGGTGACCTCTAGGGTCTCTTCTAACTCTGTTTCAAGAAACTGGTCTCCTTTAAGAGAGTTTTTCTGCCCGGGTGTCACCTTTTTTGACTATAGAAGTCATCATCCCCACCTGTGGGCTTGTTATCAGAATTGTTGCTTAGGCTGGCTGGAGTGATTAAGCTGCAGCAGCTGAGAACTGTTGTCTGGCTTTTCTTTTTGCACTGAGAACTTCAGCCCCACCAGAAAAAAATGTTCCCCACAAGCCACAAAATCCTGATTACTGGCCTGAGTGGGGTCCCAGCCAATGCTCCCTCTAAGCTGTGGAGTCCTGTGAGCAAAAATTCTACTTTGTGAGCTGCTGGCGTTAAAGTTGTGAGCGAGCGATTGGGCTGCCGCATAAATTAGTTTGCTCTGGAGCCCTCCTTCCTGAACTAAGACAAAAAGGGGTGGGCAGGAGGCTAAAAAACTGTGAGCTAGCGCACACTAACTCAGCTTAGAGGAAACACATGGGGCCCAGGGTTGCTGCCCCAGTTGTCTCACAGTTAAGGCCACGTATGGCAGGATGCCTGTTTTGATCATTAAAAGGTAAAGGTAAAGGTTCCCTTGCTCGAAAGCCAGTCGAATCCGACTCTAGGGTTGCGGTGCTCATCTCCGTTTCAAAGCTGAAGAGCCAGCGCTGTCCGAAGACGTTTCTGTGGTCATGTGGCCAGCATGACTAAACACCAAGGTGCACAGAACGCTGTTACCTTCCCACCGAAGTGGTACCTATTTATCTACTTGCAATTTCTTGCTTTCGAACTGCTAGGTTGGCAGGAGCTGGAACTAGAGATGGGAGCTCACTCCATCATGTGGCCACCCAGATCTCGAACTGCTGAACTACTGACCTTCCACAGCCTGCAGTTCAGCATCTTAACCACTTGAGCACCATTAGTGCTGACTAAATCCCATTTTATAATGGCAACATTCTCCAAGAACAATCAGAATTAATGATACAGACAGTCGGAACTTCCTTATAAGGTGTCAAGCCGCTAGTTCATCCTTGTCAAAACCCCCCCCCCAACAGCAACTCTTTAGGGTAAGACCCTATTAATTTCCTGCAACTTTCCTGCATGCATCACACATAATTTTACCCACTGAGCCATTGCCCTGAAAAAGATAACATTATTAAGAACATAAGAGAAGCTAATGTTGGATCAGGCCAACGGCCCATGCAGTCCAACACTGTGTCACAGAGTGGCCAGAAATACCAGGTGCCATCAGGAGGTCCAGCAGTGGGGCCAGGACACTAGAAGCCCTCCCACTGTTGCCACCCCCCCAAAGCACCAAGAATACAGAGCATCACTCGCCCCAGACTGAGAGTTCCTATCTATACCTTGTGGCTAACAGCCACCGATGGACCTCTGCTCCATATATTTATCTAATTCCCTCTTGAAGCTGTCCATGCTTGTAGCCGCCACCACCTCCTATGGCAGTGAATTCCATGTGTTAATCACTCTTTGGGTGAAGAAGGACTTCCTTTTATCCGTTCTTACCGGCTGCTCAGCAATTTCATGGAGTGCCCACGAGTTCTTGTATTGTGAGAAAGGGAGAAAAGTACTTCTTTCTCTACCTGCTCTATCCCATGCATAACCTTATAAGCCTTGATCATGTCACCCCTCAGCTGTTGTTTCTCCAAGCTGAAGACCCCCTCTTTGGTATTCAATAGGCCTTACATTGTGGGATATGCATGTGTGTCTGTAGAACATTATGCCAAATTCTTGGGCGGCAATGAGAATCAGTTATGGATAGATGGGGCAATGAGTAATGTACCCTGGAAGAACTTGAAACGTATTAAGACCACGGGTTGCCAGGTCCTCCAGGCCACCAGTGGGGAATGGGGAGGGTAGGGTTTCCAGCTCCAGGCTGGGAAACTCTGGGAGATTTGGGGATGGAGCCTGGGGAGGACAGGGACCTCAGTGGGGTACAGTGCCCTAGAGTCCACCCTTCAAAGCAGCCAATCTCTCCAGGGGAACTGATCTTTGTAGTCTGGAGATGAGCTGTAATTCCAGGGGATCCCCAGATCCTGCCTGGAGGTTGACATCCCTAATAAGAACTCATGACTTGGGTTTGCTGTTTGGAGAAACCTTTTGGGTTAGAGATTAAGTGAAACTCTGTGCAAACAACCTTTCAGATTTTGTATGTGACAATGGATCGGCTCAGACGCCACATAAAACCGTGTTTTAATTTAATTAATTAACATGCCTAATTCATTTATACTCCACTCTTCCCCAAGTGTTAGGGTTGCCAGATCAAGGTTGGGAAATACCTGGAGATTTGGGGGGGGTGGAGCCTGGAGAGGGTGGGGTTTGGGGAGGGGAGGGACTTCGATGGGGTGTAATGCCATAGAGTCCGCCTTCCAAAGCAGCCATTTTCCCCAGGGGAACTGATCTCTGTCGGCTGGAGATCAGTTGTCGTGCCAGGAGATCTCCAGCCACCTCCTAGAGTTTAGACACTGCGTAGCCCTAAAGTGCTCTAAAATAGAAACTTTATTAACAATATTATCAAATGTCTCAAAGACAATAAATTTAACAATCAATGTAGCAACACAAACACACAGCAAAAGAATCATAAATGGAACCTGGCTCATAACACTGAAGGAGCCATAGAGTACAAATCGACGTATAAACGATTATAGAGACATTGTGAACGTCTTCATAAGCAGCGTGGCTCCAGACTCTGTATACAGCCGTGGAATCAATGATACACATTAGTCATGAGACAAGGATTCCGGATGTGAACTTGTTTCGGAATCTTTTTCAGTCGTGTCTGTTGTGTCAGGCAATGTATCATGTCACAAAAAGGGCAATTTCACATGATTATCAAGGACCCAAAGGGTTCACAGTCTGGTATATAACGATCCACGTAGATGGGGTCCCAACTAGATAATATTAACATAGGTGATAACTCAAATGTAACTACTGTAGCTGGAGAATGTATTGATTTATTGTCTTTTAAGACATTTGATAATATTGTTAATAAAGTTTCTATTTTAGAGCAGTTTAGGGCTACGCAGCATTTATACTCCCTTCTACCACCTAGAGTTTAGCAACCCTATCCAATGTGGACCCCAAAGTGACTTAGAACATTTTCCTGTCTTATTCTCAACACACACACCCCACAACGTAGGTTAGGCTGAGAGTGTGTGATTAGCCCACGGTCACCCAGTGAGTTTCCATGGCAGAATGGCGATTTGAACTTAAATCTTCCAGGTCCTAATCCAATATTCTATTTTTAAAGGAGATTTCTATGCCATCTCTCCAGAGTCCTGCTCGAGGCATTTTCCAATTCAAATTGTGAGTTATCAATGCAAAAACAACAAGGCCACTAAAATCACTCCACTACATTAGCTCTCTCAGTTAGTACAATTGTCTGAATGCAGGTTAATTCCGATGATTCTGATTAGTTAGAGTCCATCGAGCCACGATTTGAAACTATGGCGTGAAGTTGTTTCCATAACCTTGGTATGAATTATTTTATTTATTTACTCATTAGATTTTTTTTTCAGCTGCCACACACCCAGAGGTTCCTGCAGTAACTTATGGCACTTAAATAAGATCATAATAAAGAAGTTAAAAACCAGTGTAGCCCCTGTTTCTCCCACCAGTCCCAGGTGAGGGTAGAAATTATGGGACCTGGGTTTGTTAATGTGGGGGAGGGAGGGAAAGAGAGAGAGAGAGAGAGAGAGAGAGAGAGAGAGAGAGAGAGAGAGAGAGAGAGAGAGAGAGAGAGAGAGAGAGAGAGAAAGAAAGAAAGAAAGAAAGAAAGAAAGAAAGAAAGAAAGAAAGAAAGAAAGAAAGAAAGAAAGAAAGAGAAAGAAAGAAAGAAAGAAAGAAGGTGCCTCTGACCCACTGGCCTCCACTTCCTAACAGGAGAGATGGCCCACAATCAAAAAAAGAAAGAAAGAGAAAGAAGGAAAGAAGGAAAGAAGGGAAGGAAGGGAAGGGAAGGAAGGGAAGGGAAGGGAAGGAAGGAAGGGAAGGGAAGGGAAGGAAGGAAGGAAGGAAGGAAGGAAGGAAGGAAGGAAGGAAGGAAGGAAGGAAGGAAGGAAGAAAGAAAGACATTCAAACACAATTCCCAGACCCTTCAATCTACCTATAATCAAACACAAGTAGAACTTAAAATATAAGTAGGGCTTAATTCAACAAAGAAGGATGGGGAATCAAAGCAAGACACACAGATACAAACTTAGACTTAGACAACACGGCTTAAAGCTGGAACCAAAGAGGTGATAAGAATCACATGAACACATGAAACTGCCTTATACTGAATCAGATTCTTGGTCCATCAAAGTCAGTTTTGTGTACTCAGACTGGCAGTGGCTCTCCGAGGTCTCAGGTAGAAGTCTTTCACTACACTAGTTTGGTGTAGTGGTTAAGTGTGCGGACTCTAATCTGGGAGAACCGGGTTTGATTCCCCACTCCTCAACTTGTAGCTGCTGGATGATCTTGGGCAAGTCATAGTTCTGGCAGAGCTGTCCTTGAAAGGGCAGTTTCTGTCAGAGTTCTCTCAGCCCCACGAACCTCACAGGGTGTCTGTTGTGGGGAGGGGAAGGGAGAGGAGTTTGTAAGCCGCTCTGAGACTCAGAGTGAAGGGCAGGATATAAATCCAATCTCCTCCTCCTCCTCCTCCTCCTCCTCCTCCTCCTCCTTCTTCCTCTTCTTCTTCTTCTTCTTCTTCTTCTTCTTCTTCTTCTTCTTCTTCTTCTTCTTCTTCTTCTTCTTCTTCTTCTTCTTCTTCTTCTTCTTCTTCTTCACCTACTACCTGATCCTTTCAGCTAGAGATGCCTGGGATTGAACCTGAGACCTCTTGCATGCCAAGCAGATGCTGAGCCATAGCCCTTGTGCTGTCTTTTACTGTCTCTCTGAGGCTTTCAGAAAATCCCTCACACTCTGCCTGCAGTGGCTTGGATGGCTGTGGTGGTGCTGCTGAGGTTCTTCAGGCCTTTTTTGGGGGTTGCTGCAGACTGGCAGTTTTCTTGAGACCCCTTCTCAGGTCACTCTGTTCTCTGCCCTCGGGCCCAGATGGCTTCTGCCTCCTTTTCTCTCCTCAGGAAGCTCTTTTCCTCAGAACTCTTCCCCTCCCTTCGAGACTGTCCTTTCTCTTAGGACACAACTCCTTTCCCATCCAAACTCCAATACAGGGCCAAACCCAGAGGGTTACGGCAACAAAAACCAAATAATACACAAAAAATACTAAGATATATGACTCAGCGCCATACTGCTGTCAAATCAGCCCAGAGTATCCCGTTAACCTCCAGAGGCCAACCTGAACGATTCCGTCTCACAAGCCCCGCAGAAAATAAGCAAGTCCCGCAGAGTGCAGATGTAATCAGAGAGTGCATTCCGCAGGGTAGGGGCCATAACCGAGAAAGCCCTTCCCCTGGTAACAGCTAACTGAACCATCCTAGGGCCGGGCACCTCGAAGAGGCCCTGAGAGGGTGACCAAACTACGGTTTCACTTCATGTATAAGGCCATCCTGGCTTAATCCTGGCTCTCTCCTTTGCATTGTCCTCATAGTAATGCAGGCTGAGATAGCACTCGGGTCTTTGCCCAAGAGGTGGAGGGAAAGAGCAGAGCTTTTAATGCTGGATTTCCAATCTACCATTAGACTTTACACCAGCACTCCAACAGAGGCATAACATCCAGACCACAAGATGTCAGTCCAGTTGTACACTGCATTGGTCGGCCGCACCTGGAGTACTGTGTGCAGTTCAGGAGGCCTCACTTCCAAAAGGATGTGGACAGAATGGAGCGGGTGCAGAGGAGAGCATCGGGGATGATGGGGGGCCTGGAGACCAAGCCCTGTGAGGAAAGGCCAAGGGACTTGTTGATGTCCAGTCTGGAGAAGAGGAGGTTGAAGGGGGACACGATTGCTCTCTTTAAGTATTGGAAGGGAATCGTGAGGGAACCATACTGGTGACAGGCAGGGCCGGCCCAAGGTGTTCCTGCGCCCTAGGCGATGCCAGCTTCTGGCGCCCCCAGGGGATGCCAACCTCCCGGCGGGGCCTGGAGACCTTCCAGAAACACACCAGGTGCCACAAGCTAGCCTCACCCCCTCTGGCTGCTGGGCTTCCCGCACACCCACCCCTTCTATGGAGGGGCTCCCCGCACGCCCTCCCTCCCTCCCCTGGCCCAGGGGGCGCCTGGCTTACCGTCGAGGCGGAGGTCGAGCAGCAGCAGCGGGGTCTCCAAGAGGAAGAGAAGGAGGCTGGGGCATGGCCGCCGGGGGCGGGAAGGGCAGCGTGCCTCGGGTATGTGTGTGTGTATGGGCAGGGGTGGGGCGGGGCTTGGGAAGTACCCTGGACGGCGCTCAGACTGGCGGCGGGAGAGTCCCCGCTGGCTGGCTGCCGCCATGCCGCCCCACCTCTCCCCCTCCCCGGCTACTGAAGCGCCCCGGACGGGCATTCAGACTGGCGGGAGCGGGATGGCGGGGAGAGTCAGGGGCGCCCATTTAGGGCAGTGGGGGGCTTTTCGGGGGCACCGGTTTGGCGCCCCTGTGGGCCAGCGCTCTAGACAAGCGCCTAGCTCACCTAGTGAGTGAGCCGGCCCTGGTGACAGGGCTCACAAGCGAACATGCGAAATAGCGTAGCTTGGAGCGCATCACAATAGAAGGCTTGGATCCTAGAATGAGCCAATAGATAGATCGAGATCCTAGTAGTAGCCAATTGTTAACAATACTCTGTAAAGAGCCTATTGCGGGATGTGGGGTGTGTGTTGGGTGTGGGGTGTTTCATGAATATAAGCAGGGCTCTGACCCTGCAAGTTTGTCTTCGTTTTGGAGCTGAAACCACTTAATAAACATGAGCTAATCACTCTCCGTGTCTGAACCCGGTATATTACAGGCTGTCACTTGGAGGAGGAGGGCAGGGAGCTGTTCCCGCTGGCAGCAGAGGGGAGGGCCCATGCTCCCTCTAAGCGGTGGCGTCTTGTGAGCAAAGATTCTGTTTTGTGAGCTGCTGGCATTAAAGCTGTGGGTGAGCAATTTGGCTACTGCATAAAGTAGTTTGCCCTGGAGCCATCCTTCCTGAGCTCAGGCAAAAAATGTGTGAGCTGGAGGCTAAAAACTGTGAGCTAGCTCACACTAACTCAGGTTAGAGGGGACACGGGATAGGACTTGCAAGAGTGGGTTTAAATTAAGGGTGGGAAGGTACCGGCTGGATATTAGGATTTATTTATTTTTTTACAGCCAGAGTAGTTCAGTAGTGGAGTCGGCTGCCTCGGGAGGTGGTGAGCTCCCCCATTGGCAGTCTTCAAGCAGCGGCTGGACAAACCCTTGTCAGGGACGCTCTAGGGCTGATCCAGCATTGAGCAGGGGGCTGGACTAGGTGGCCTGTCTGGCCCCTTCCAACTCTATGATTCTATGATTCTGTGATTCATGCCTGCCTGGATCGTCTCTCTTCTACAGTTGACTTCCCCAGTGGACCAATAGCAGCTCTATGATTCTTCTTTCTGTCTGGGCTGTTTCGACTCACTCTCCCCTTGACTTATCATTTTTTAATTCTAATTTTATCTTTCTCCTCACCCCCAGTGCAATGAGGATGAAATACTTTCATAGTCCAGTCATTTTCCTCAGGCTATCAAACTAGACACAACGCCACGGAAAGCAAACCGGACGCTTTAACAAGTAAAGATTGGCTTAACACAGACAATGAAGTCAGCAATATTCTGTACAAGATTGACTGATTATCTGCATAAACCTCATTATCTTCCAGCTAAATGGCTTTATATCTAATTTATTATCTCAGGAAAAGACGGAGTGAAAAGCTACCCAATTCTCTCTCTCTCTCTTTCTGTCTCTCCATTTCTTGTAAGCTGCACATTACCTGCAAATTGATTTCCATTTTTTTTCAAAGCCTTTCAGTTATGATACAGGTTTTTTGGGTTTGTTTTTTTTGGCAGGGTTGTCCCATAATGGCTACAATCACGGCTACTTTTGGGCAGGAATGCAGAGGAACAGAGTTCCGGCTGGCTCTCGAGTTGGCCACGCCCAGCAGGAACTCATTAGCATAACAGGCCGCACCCAACAGCAGAAACTCATTAAGATTGGCTACATTAGGGCTGTGTGGCCTAACATGCAAAGGAGCTCCTGCTACAAAAAAAAAGCCCTGAGTTTTGACAACAAACAAGGTAAACAAAATAAGAAGCAAAAGGTGGGTGTGGCTGGATGCCCACACCTCTGGTAACATGGGGGTGTGGCCTAATATGCTAATGAGTTTCTGCTGGTGGGTGTGGCCTATTATGCTGATGAGTTCCTGCTGGGCTTTTTCTACAAAAAAAGCCCTGGCTACAATTATGGTTTCATTTTGGCCAAATTGGTCAACACCCTGTTGACTTTTTTCATGTCTTGTTCAGGGAAACGGGAAATTATTCCACACGGAACTCATGGATGGCTTTAAAAGGGGATGAGGCAGATTCATGGAGGTTAGGTCCATCTATGGCAACTAACCATGGAGACTAAAGGGAAACCCTCATTCAGAAGCAGTAAAATTCTGAATGCCAGTGCTAGGAGACAAGATCGGGGTTAGTTTTGGCCCTGTTCATTGACCCTCCAGGGTAATTGGTTGGTTGGTTGCAGTGTGAAAAGCATGCTAGACAAGACTGACCACTGGTCAGATCTAGCAGGGCTCTTCTGTAGGGGCAGGCGGTGCTGCCAGAAGCCACGTAGGCAAGCCAAGTGTGCGGCTGCGCACCCTGCGGCCTCTCTCCTCCCATCCGCTTACTCCACGTCCCCGTCCTTAGCAGTGCGCATGCCTGGCACTGCGGCAATCTTCCTCCAATCCCTGAGTGCCACACCAGATCTTTATGTAACCAGTGTGTATAAATAAAGCAGCGCTCCGCATTCTGGAGGTCCGCTTTCACCATACCGCGTCCTGTCGTGTTGCTGACTCCCACACTCTTCTTATGTTTTTAATAGAGGTTCCCCTTATTTTGGAGTAATTGTAGAATATGACAGTAAAAGCCTCCAACTGAAAGGTTTGTTCTACCTGTAAGGTTGGAAACAGTTTACACGTATATCTAATTGTGAAGCGTGGGCACATCTGTGGATACTTAAATCTGCAGATCGGGCCCATTTGCCTAGAAGGAATTTTCTATAATATTGGGAACCTTCCAGTTTTGCAGAAAAATCTGAAAACTGGGGGGAAAGTGGAGGAGGGCGTAACCTCCCCCCAAGCAGAGAAGCATTTGCACATGTGCAGATTACACAGCGGGGATAGAGAGGACTGGGGAGGAGCTGCCAATGTTGATGTGGCAAGGCTGGGGGTGGGGGAACCACCACAGCAAACCTGGAGTCGGGCAAGTTGGGGGGTAGCCTCCCCTGTGATTCTTGTGGATCCCCACTTGTATGTCCTACATCAGAACGAACATACATGTCTTCTCCAGCATGTCCCACATTTACAGGAGTCATACCTGTAAATCATGTACATGGTTTTATGAAATGCTTATAATGTTCTGCTTTTAATTGTTGGCCACTTCAGTGGTCCTGATTGGGGCAGAAAGGCAGAATAAAAATTTTGTAACCATGAGAATAAATAATATTTGGTGCCAGGGCTCTTTTTGTAGAAAAAGCCCAGCAGGAACTCATTAGCATAATAGGCCACACCCCTGACAGGACAGCTCATTAGCATATTAGGCCACACCCCATTTTACCAGAAGTGTGGTCATCCAGCCACACCCACCTTTTGCTTCTTATTCTGTTTACCTTGTTTGTTGTCAAAACCCAGAGCTTTTTTTGGATCAGGAACTCCTTTGCATGTTAGGCCACACACCCCTCATGTAGCCAATCTTAATGAGTTTCTGCTGTTGGGCGCGCCTGTTATGCTAACGAGTTCCTGCTGGGCATGGCCAACTTGGAGCCAGCTGGAACTCCGTTCCTGTGCATTCCTGACCAAAAATAGCCCTGCCTGGTGCAAGAAAACAGAGACAGTTTGAGGTAGCGGTTAATTCTGCGGACTCAAATCTGGGAGAACTGGGTTTGATTTGCCACTCCTCCACTTGCAGCTGCTGGATGACCTTGGGCAAGCCAGAGTTCTGTCAGAGCTGTTCTCTCAAGGGCAGTTCTCAGGAGGGCTCTCTCAGCCCCACCTACCTCACAGGGTGTCTGTTGTGGGGAGAGGAAGGGAAAGGAGATTGTAAGCTTGCCTATTTTTGCCAGGAGATCAACAGCTTTGCCTTGGAGTTCCTCAAGAATTCTGGAGTGCATGCTTTCCAGATGCAATGGTTTGTTAGGTTCCACATGGGCAGATTTGCCTTAAGAGGTACATATACATTTATAGTTTCAGAGGGAAGCCATGATGTCCTGAAGTAGAGAAGTAGAGCACCTGGGTTGTGGTCACATGTGCCAGAAAAAATAGGTGTGTGTGTGTGTGCTGAGGCTATTTCCTCTGGAGGCATTTGACCCGCAGTTGCATGATCACACCTCCCTTTGAAGCTGCGGGCTCAGTCCGTCAGCGTGTGATCAGATGCAACTGCGGGTGAGTCTTTTTTTTGGTGCCATTTTTTCCGCATGCGTTTAAACGGGGGATTGATGAATCACACCTCTGCACCAAGGGCTCCCTATGGAGTTTGCGATGATATGTATACTGAGAACGGGAAAAAAACAACGGCACGGAGTCAGGATGGCCTGATCAGACCATCCCGATGCCATGAGAGTGCACTGGAGTGATCAGACAGGGGAAAGTCCGTCTGTGGCCCATCACAACCCGTTTGCTACCAGATTTCCCCCCGATGTCTTTTAACTTCGCTTCTGTGGTGGAGTAGAACGGGTTGCCGACCGCTGAGGGGATGTGTCCCAGATGTTATTGTCTGATCGCACCCTTTAAATCTGCCGGGCATTTGCACCTATGTTGGGTCTAATTGTGTGTATGATAGATTTGGGTCCAGTAGTGGCCTAGAGGCCAGCAAGTGTCAAGGTATAAGCTTTCAAGAGTCAATGCTCCCTTCACCCTGACCTGGGTAGCCCAGGCAAGTCCGATCCTGTCAGACCTCAGAAGCTGAGCAGGGCCAACCCTGGCAAGTATTTGGATGGGAGTTGGTCCGCTGAACATTAAGAATGTAAAAGATGCTGTGTATGATTCCACAATATTGTGACTGGGTGGTTTCGGTGTTCCACTTTTGAGGAAGCGTCGCGATACGGCAACTGGAAGCTGGCAGGGCCGTCAAGGGGATACACAAGCAGCGAGGAGAGTTTTGTGAACAGGAATTATAAATACTGAAGTCTGGCCTTTTCCCTGTTTGAGAAATTTGTCTTGGACTATTTCTAAAGGTTATTTACGTATTTGGACTGCGTATACCGCTATTTTGTATTTTTGAGTTACTGATCTGCCTAGTATACGTTATATATTTTTTGATAAACTACTTATATAAGCCCACATCATTATATTGTTTGTTGACTGTTTTTCGGGGGTTTTTGCACGGGTTTTGTTTTTCGTTTAATTTACTCCCTGCCGTGCTTCTCTGCTGTTTGGGTTTCTTATCACTAGAGTTACGGCTCATGGTGAGACTCCATTTGGTGGCTGGAGATCTCACAGAATTACAACTGGTCTCTGGGTAAAAGAGATCACTTCCCCTGGAGAAAATGGTTGCCTTGGAAGGTAGACTCTATGGCATTATACCCACAGAGGTCTCTCTCCTCCCCAATTCCTGCCCTCCCCAAGCTTCACCCTCCCACTGCCGAAATCTCCAGGAGTTTCAGAACTCAGAGCTGGGCACCATAACTGGCTGTTCTTAAGATCTGCAGCGTAGCTCATCTTTCTCATTCCTCAGTCCCTGACAGAGAAACACATTTTTAGGGCTCTTTCGAGCCATCTCTGTCATTTAAAAAAACATTATGTCTGACTTCACGCTCTTCTCGCCATTTTACGGATAACGTGATTTAACTTTCCACAGTCTGTTCCCTTTTAACTTGCCTTACGCGGGGAGAGTCACAGACTAGAAGGATTTTTATTTTATTTTTTGATTAAGAACGCTTTACGGCATTGTTTCCAATGCACAGTCTTATTTCCCACAATGACTATTGCAAATCTCCGGCTTGGCGTGAACGGCAATATTTCCCACCGCTTCCCTGACGCCACATTCAATTACCTCAGTTCTACTTACTGCAGGGAAAAAAAGGGGGGGGGCGGTCTTTGCTTTTTCTTTAAGAAATAGACTAAAACAGACCCAAAGCTCATATACTTTGGAGTTCTGTTACTGTTTTGCTCCTGAAGGATCAGTTTAGTCATTACAGTTATCCATGCGATTGAACTAGCAGATGGACATGATGTATCAGGGGACTGTTTGCTTGTGTGTTTAGGTTTGGGAAATTCCATGAACTGTACACAGAACTGAAGAAAAAAGATAACGCTGTTTCTCACTGTCAGAGCAAGTCCATATAAAGTCAAATACAGTTGGAATATCAAAAGGATGATCCAAGAGCCTTCATAGCCAGCATGGTTATAGTGGTTAAGAGTGACAGACTCTCATCTGGAGAACCGGGTTTGATTCCCCATCCGTTTCCACGTGAAGCCTGCTAGGTGATTGTGGGCCAGTCACAGTTCTCTCGGAACTCCCTCAGCCCCACCTACCTCACAGTGTCTGTTGTGCGGAGAGGGAGGGGAAAGGAGATTGTAAGCCACCTTGATACACATAAGGCCTGTTGTGAGTGACCGTGGGCCAGTCACAGTTCTCTCAGAACTCTCTCGGCCCCACCTACCTCATAAAAGTGCCTGTGGCGGAAAGAGGAAGGGAAGGCAATTAATCGTAAGCCACTTTGAGACTCCTGTGTTTTTAAATAACTGTGTTTTAAGCTGTATTTATGTCGTTGGAAGCTGCCCTGAGCCTGCTTGTGGGGAGGGCGGGGTATAAATTTGATAATAAATAGATTAATTAAGGTGGAGAAAAATGGGGTATGAAAACCTTCTTCTTCACAGGATGACAGAAGATGGCTAGTTTCTGAATGCTTAGCTATCTATTATTATTTTATGACTGCTCCCATTTTGTCTGTACCCATCACCCAAGAAACGATACTCAGTTTTATCTCCAAAAAAGTCCCATGAAGTAGGTAATGGATGGTATCCACATACTGAAGGTTGCCAAGTCTGGCCTGGGACATTCCTGGAGACTGGGGGGATGGTACCTGGAAAGGACAGAGTTTAGGGCAAGGAAGGAGCTTGGTGGTGATGTGATGCCTTAGAGTCTGCCATCCAAAGCTGCCATTTTCTTCAGGGGAACTGTAGTCTAGGGCTAATAAGTTTCTGGTGGCAGCAGGAGATCCCCTGCCCTCAGATCCTGTTGCCTGCTGCAGCTTCTTGCATTTAACAGAAACTCTTACTGGGAAGTGACAAAGGGTATCTCTAGGAATCAATGGGAACTTTATAGCAAAATCATAGAGTTCCTGGAGATTCCTAGCGCTACCCTTTGCCACTTCAGGTAAGAACTTCTGGTAGGCACGCAAGGCTTCATTTAAAAAAAAAATTCCTCCCATGACTCTGTGTCTACCTATAACCCTCCTGCCTGACAATCCTACTGTACTCTGGACATCAGTTGTAAATCCGGGAGCACTCAAGGCCCACCCTGAGGTTGCTAACCCTACAAAGGCTTAAGGACTCTTAAGTTTTGGGAAGAGGTACTGGCAATCTCCACTGGTTTTCTTTTCTGGTGCAGACTACCACATTGCCCCACATAGTGTTCCTGGGGGCGTCTACTGACCTCTAGGAAAAACAGGTCAGGGCGGGCCTGTAGATTTTGTGGCTTGTGGGGCAGATTTTTTTTCTGGTGGGGCTGCCATTATTTGCCATAATGAAGGGGGTAGTGGTACGGGCCCCTCTCCCTCCCTCCCGCAAGATGTAAAGGGCTCTCCGGCTGATGGATGGGCCACGTGCTCTCTGCAGATCAGCTGAAGGGCCCTTTAAGTCTTGCAGGAGGGGAGGGAGAGGGGTGCGTGTCACCCCCCACTTCTTCTCAAAAGCATTTAAAGGATCCCTTTAAATGCTTTTGGGAAGAAGTGGGGGGTCTTTAAGGAAGGGGGCAGAGCCCCCAATAGCCCCACCATAGCCACAGGCCAGGGTCAGGGGGAGGGCTATGGGTTGCACTGGGAGGGCAAATGAGAGGTTGCTGGTTCCCCTTTTCTGAAAACTCAAGAGCCCTTCAGTCTGTAGGACTGCATGGTCGGATATGGCCCACTGGCTGCGGCAAGAACTCCCAGCACTGACCTGCATAGCAAATTTTCTCCCTGCTCCCTTCCAGTGCTGGAAACAAGCGAGGCTTTGGAGCAAAGTGCCTGAAGTGTGTGGAATTGGGGGAGGGCTCCCCTCCTTCCCCTCAACCCGGCACCCTGTTTGAAATTAAAATGAGATCACGTTGGCACGTCAAGAAGTCCCAAGCTGGAATCTTATCTCTGCCGCAAACCCATTAGGTGGCCCTGGGCAATCTATGTCCTCTCCTCCTTCATGGAACAGGGGTCAGAGTGCCAGATTACGATCTGGGAGACCCAGGTTCGAATCCACCCCCCCTTTCTGTGGAAGGTTGCTGGGTGGCCTAGGGCCACTCACTCACTCTCAGCCTAACCTACCGCACAGGGTTGTTGTGAGGATAAAGTGGAGGAGAGGAGAATGATGGAAGCTGCTTTGGGTCCCCACTGGGGAGTAAGGTGGGAAGAAGAAGAGGAGGAGGAGGAGGAGGAGGAGGAGGAGGAGGAGGAGGAGGAAGAGATTAGATTTATATCCTGCCCTTCACTGGGAGTCTCAGAGCAGCTTACAATTTCCTTTCCCTTCCCCTCCCCACAACAGACACCCTGTGAGGTCAGTGGGGCTGAGAGAGCTCTTGACAGAAATGCTCTTGAGAGAACAGCTTCTTCACTTCTTCACCCCAAGAGTGATTAACACATGGAATTCACTGCCACAGGAGGTGGTGGCAGCTACAAGTACGGACAGTTTCAAGAGGGAATTAGATAAACATATGGAGCAGAAGTCCACCAGTGGCTATTAGCCACAAGGTATAGATGGGAACTCTCAGTCTGGGGGAGGTGATGCACTCTATTCTTGGTGCTTGGGGGGGCAGCAGTGGGAGGGCTTCTGGTGCCCTGGCCCCACTGCTGGACCTCCTGATGGCACCTGGTATATTTTGGCCGCTGTGTGACAGAGTGTTGGACTAGATGGACCATTGGCTTGATTCAACATTGGCTTCTCATGTTCTTATGTCTTAACAGCTCTGAGAGAACTTGTGACTGGCCCAAGGCCACACCAACAGCTGCACGTGGAGGAGCAGGGAATCAAACCCGTATAGTCTGTGTTCCTAACCACTACACCAAACTGGAGTTGCAGCCTCTGGCCTGGGAAATTCCTGAAGATTTGGGAGTGAAGCCTTGGGAAGGCAAGGTTTGTGGAGAGGAGGGGCCTCATCGGGGTACAATGCCATAAAGTCCACCCTTCCAAAACAGCAGTTTTATTTAGAGGAACTGATCTGTCTGTAGTCTGGAGACATGCTGTAAGCCCAGGAGACACCCAGGCTCCACCCGGAGGCTGGCGACCCAATGGGATATCAACAAAATAAGCAAAACAATCAATAAATCCTCACTATCGGATCCGTTATATGGAGAAAACTATATACTAGGGTTGTCGTGGGGATGGCAACAGGTTGTGTAGGTTTTGGGCACTTGAAAAATACTCTGCACCTAGGGCAGGCATGAGAATAGACAATAATGGCCCGCTAACATGTCTAATCAGTTGCAGGGTGACTTGGCCACATTTCATACCGGAGTGATGGCACCCTCAAATGATGACCTGTGGCACGTGGAAAACCTGTCACAGACGTCCCAGGCAGCTCTTATGTCATCACCTCACCCCGAATGCAGTGCTTCTTTGACGGAAGCAATCGAATCCCACCGGACACTGGGATATCCATTGGTAGGCGATCCTTTATAATTCAGCTCCCAGGTCACAGACACTGTCCAGAGCAACTCTAAAGCATACAACACAGATCCTTCAGGACTTATAGGGTTGCCAACTTCTGGGTGGGGCCTGGAGATCTCCTGCTGTTACAGTTGACCTCCAGGCAATAGAGACCCGTCCCCCTGGGGAAAACAGATGCTGTGGAGGGTGGACTCTATGGCCTCGCACCTGCCTGAAGTGCCTCTCCTCTCCTCTCCAAACCCCACCCTCCCTGGGCTCCACCCACAACATCTCCAGGTGTTTCTCCACCCAGAGCCCGTAACCCCAGGGACCATGTTTGTCTTCCTTACTGTCATCTGAAGTACTGGTGTGTGTGAGAGAGAGAGAGATAGAGAGAGACAGAGAGAGAGGGAGGGAGGGAGCGAGGGAGAGGGAGAGAGAATACTGCCTAAAACAATATGCTGCCTGCAGGAAGCCATAAACTCATTCAATGGTCCCCAACCTTGTACTAACTAGATAAGAGCCACTTGCAGTGGACTACTTCATGTACCTCTGAATCGTCAGTGATGGAGGAAATGGGGGGGGAGTGCGGAAAGGAAGAGACGTTTTATCTACCCGGCACCTTCCTTGACTTTATCTGCCCGAGAGACACCACTAATCCTTCAAAAGCAAACAAAAGCTACTGGCTCACTTTTAACCCCCCCCCCCAAATGTTCTCTGCAGAATTGCATAACTGAGATCACAGTTGAAGATAACAAACCGCCGGGCTTGGTTTTCCTTTCATTTACAGTATTCTGGTCTGTTATCATGGAGTTAATGGAGGATCTCAGAAACCCAGGCAATAATGATCTTTAAAATGTTGGAAGCAAGAGTCCAGGTTATACAGAGTCCTGCTTCGGATGATAGTATTGTTGGAGTGAGCGATTCAGCATGCCCGGACATTGGGGGGTGCTATGTCACTCTAAGGGTGTATAGGTGCTAGCTCTTTGAATGAGATGCCTCTCTTTGTCTTAACCTGGGAGCTGCCCTTTGACCCCTCCTCTCTCTCGTTTTGTCTTCTCACTTGCTTTACATGGCCTTCCATGGAGACGTATGTCTCTGCAGGTGTCTCCTGTAGATACAATGCCTCATCTTCCCACAAACATGATGCCGGACAAGCTGGCCATTTGTGATAGGGAAAGGACACTTTAGATTAGGCTTTTCTCTGTCCTTTCGACCGCAACCAGAATGTGAACTGGATCAACTTGAATAAATGGAAGTTTACCTTTTTTGCAGTGTACTTCTTGGGAGATTTATTTCTTGCGCTCAGGATCATGCTTCTATGACTGGGCCAAATTCTGCTATATTAACCAAACATCCCAATAATTATTTGGCACAAAGTTATTTTATTATACGGACTGTACATCCCGCCTTTCTACCCTTACAAGGGCCACAAGGCGGCTAACAAATTAAAACATACACAATGAAATCACATTTTAAAACCATTGACTGGCCTTGTGTCTGGCACCTTTGGGACACACTTTTGTGTCTGGAAACACATGACAAAGATGCACTGCACAAAAAGGGAGCACTTTGCACAAACATTACCAGGAAAGAGAACACTTTCCCTATGAAGAAAGGGAGCTTGGGGCTCTTTAGCTTGGAGAAATGACAGATGAGGGGTGACATGATCGAGGTTTACAAGATTATGCATGGGACAGAGCAGGTTGAGAAAGAAGTACTTTTCTCCCTTTCTCACAATACAAGTCAGTTAGTTAGTTTATTACGATCTGAGATCAGAAAAATCTCAGTAAACAAATAAACATTCCAATGGTTACATTACATTAATTACATTAGTTAAAATTAGATACATATTGTAACTGTAAACATAAACTATTATGCTAGTTAAAATTTGTTAAAATGTACCCCATTTTTCTGACTAATTCGGCGAGCCTGAGCAAAAACCTCCTACTTCTCAGGCCTTTTTGGCAAGTGTAGTATCACAATACAAGAACTTGTGTGCACTCAATGAATAGCTGGTTTGCTCAAAAACCGGTCAAATCCGACTCTAAGGAGCGGGGCTCATCTCTGTTTCCAAGCCGAAGAGCCAGAGCTGTCTGAAGACTTTCCCGTGGTCATGTGGCCAGCATGACTAAACGCCAAGGCACATGGAATGCTGTTACCTTCCCACCAAAGCAGTAATTGCAATTTCTTGCTTTCACACTGCTAGGTTGGCAGGAGCTTGAGGGCCTTTTAAATCTAGCATGAGGGAGGGAGAGGGGTGGTAGCAGGCTGCATGCTCCTCTTGCAAAAAGACCCTTTAAAGCACCCCCCCAATCCCCCCGCTGGAGCGAGGAGGGGACCTGGCAACCCTACCTTCAACCTTCTGATGGTAGAGGCAAGGTCAATGGACCTCATGTGGGTAAGCGAGGGAGGGGGATTCCCTGTCCCAAGCTGCAACTGCTACAATGCTCTCCCTATGCCCGTCATAGATACCTGCTCTGTGTATTGCCTCAACAGCCCTCCCTCCACATTTGTTTGCAATAAGCAGGGGTCATTTGGAGCAGGAACACACAGGAGCGGAGCTCCGGCAGTTAGAAGCACAGGCAGCAGCAAGCCCCACCCCCTGCTCCCAGCAAAAGTTCAAAGCAGCATGTGTAGCATTCCTCCTGGGCCCAGATAGGCTACTCTGGGACTGGAATGACAGCCCCCAGGGTGGAAAGACAGCCCCTAAGGGTGGAGCCTGAGTGGCGGGTGTTGCCTTCTGCCACACTTCCAGTGATGTCAGGGGGTGTGGCATATGCAAATAAATTATGCTAATGAGTTATGTTAATGAGCTCCTGAACCTCTTTTTCTATGAAATGACCCCTGGCAATAAGTATACACCGTGCAGAACAAGACTTCTCCCTTGCATACATACTAACTGACATGCTGCCAGTGTGCAGTTAGGTTGAGCCAATGCCAGGGAAGTGGGTCGATGTGGGTGTATTCTGGTGGGCTGGTTCCATATATGGCTGACATGGAGGCATCCTCCGCATGTTGCTCTGTGGTTGATGGGCTGTAGGTGGGGTTGCTGCGGCCTTTGATGCAATTGCTGTGCTCTCAGCTCCTTAGAACTGAGTCTTTTCTGGTGCGTATTTCCCCACTGCTGGGTAAACACAGGAGCGGTCTCAGTAAGGCACTAGCATCTGGGTCTTACGTTTGGTCTGCAAGTGACTTAGTGTGCAGTTATTAATGCTGCATCTGTATGACTCAAGGTGTAATTTTATGAGGATCTTTGCTTATGTCCTGTATGCATGTTCCTGCTCTGACCTGGATAGCCTTGGCTAGACTGATCTTGTCAGATCATCAGATCTTAGTATTTGGACGGAAGAGCACCAAAGAAATCCCAGGGTTGCTCCGCAGAGGCAGGCATGGCAAACCACCTTTTGTGTGTTTGTGTGGTGGTATTTTTTGTGTGCGTGAATGTGTGTGCTTGCATGCCTGGAAGTCATGGTGACTTCTGGCGACCCCTAGTGGGGTTTGGACATTTCAGAGAGGTGGCTTGATAGCCTGCCTCTGTGACCAGGGCCCTGGGATTCCTTCAGGGTTGCCATTCCCCCAGTGGGGTCAGGGGATCCCCCAGTTTCAGGGCTCCTATCTGCTGTGGCCCAGCTGGCTGGTGGGGGAAGCTGCATCCCCGAGAAGCCCCCTCCCAGCAGCAGCGGTGTGATGATGTCACCTGGGAGTTACATCATAGTGTCTCCAACATCGGAGGTGACACTCTAGCTCAGGGGTGTCAAACATGAGGCCCAGGGGCTGGATCAGGCCCCCGGAGGGCTCCCACCAGGCCCGTGGTGGAACTGGCTGTCTTCTGCTTCTTCTTCCAGTTCTGCTGCTGCTGCGTCATCGTAGGTTTGCAGCTTACAGATAGACACCTGAACAGCACACTCAAGGTTGTAACAGCACAGACATTTTGATGGAATAATTCAGAGCAAGAGGTGTCCGTTATCAGACACGGTTAAATAAACAAACTATTGCAAGAGTGCTGATGTTTTAAGCATGATTTTATTTTAAGTAAAAAACCCCACCCTTTTTGTGTTTGTGTCCTTTATAAAGTTTATATCTCCGCTACCTGGCATTACATTTTATGACACACGTGGCCCGGCCCAACAAGGTCTCATTTATGCCAGATCTGGCCCTCATGACAAATGAGTTCGACACCCCTGCTCTAGGTTTTGGGCAAAACTCTATGGTTTTGAGGCCAAAAAAACCATAGAGTTTTGCCTGAAACCTAGAGCATCGCCCCCAATGGTGGAAATGCGATGACATCACTTCCGGTGGGCGCACCAGAAGAACTCTAGGAAGGATCCAGCGTCCCCCTGCCAGCAGCCATGTAGGACTTGGCAACCCTATATTCCTTGGAGGTCTCCCTTCAAATTACTTGCCAGGGTCGTCCCTGCTTAGCTTCCAAGATTGGGCTTGCCTTCGAACATCTCTGGCCTTGGAAACACTACAGGGGTCGCAATAACTTGGCTGCGACTTGATGGCCAAGAAAAAAAAGTTCTTCGGTGAGGTTTGGAAGAAGTAATTTTTTCTTTTTTTTGCTTCTGGGGGAAAAAATTGCCCTGTGTGCAGTCAGAAGTCTGACTGTTATTTTTGATATCAGCAGCTGCTACCGCCAAAGAGGCAAGCCATTTTTAAAAACTGAACAATGGCTTGTCTTTTCGACAGCGGAGACTCCAACACCAACATGGAGGATCAAAGTCTTGGAAGGAAAGAATGTGAAGCGCCGACTTTGTGCGCTCCCTTCTCGTAGGTCAGGGCTCCTCCAGCCTTGTGGAATATGGTATTTTGAGAACAGGTGGTGGGAGATACCAAAAAATGGCTGCCATAAGGGGCGGGACCAACATGGCTACTATGGGGCTTCAGGTCAATCAAAAAAAGCTAGGAGGTTCCAGAAAATGTTAGCCAAGCATCCTTCTGTGAAGGAGAAAGCTGTTTCCAAATGGATGCTGTCTGCAGATCTCCTGGGCTCTGCCTACTGCAGTGAAGAGGAGGAAAACCGGGACTGGCTCTTCGCTTTGGGGAAGAAGAAAATGGGAAAATGCCAGGAAACATATTGGCAGGTGCTGTGGCATTCCCTGGCACTACATTAACAGCCACTGCTCTAGGGATGGACATCCCTTCTCTCGATCACAGTCTTTACACCCCCAAGAACACATTTCCATTCCTTCTCCAGCTCCTTTACCTCTCAGCAGTGAGGTCAGTGAGATCACATGAAGTTCTACCACTCCTTCCCTCTTTTCAAGTTTCTGGGCAAATAATAATCAAAGGTTGAAGGGGGGGAAACCTGTGATGAAGTGAACTGAAACCTGATTCTCTTGAACAAATAGTTTAAGACCAGAAATAGCCATTGTTATATATAATGGAGTGCATAATCCTGCTACTTTCTCACTGGGAGGCAAAACACAGAATTAACTAAGTCTTGTGAGATATCTGTTTTTAGGACTGGGGGCTGTAGGGTATGTTCCCAGTCCGTGGGAAATAACAAGAGTGGCCCAATGGGCTGGGTTAGCTCCACACATGAATAGAGTGTGCATCCTAGAACAGGTACCACGAGAGTTCTTTGACAGAGATGGTGTAGTGGTTAAGAGCGATGGACTCTAATTTGGAGAACCAGGTTCAATTCTGCACTCCTCCACATGAAGCCAGCTGGATGACCCTGGGTCAATCACAGTTCTTTCAGAGCTCTCTCAGCCCCTAAAAACAAGTCTAGCTCACACCACCTAGCGGTGCATGATGCTAATGAGCTAGAACGTGAGTCTGCCAGACAGCCTTAGGATCTCCAGGCTATACTACACATAATGCCATACGATAATTAATGAATTACTGAAGGCAGAAGGTCGAGACATTATAAACTTCTTAAGATGAAGCATCTATGTAATTCTGGGCCAAGATACAATATCAGTGACATCCAGTCGTGATCATATTATGTCTTCTAGATGCAGTTGGTTATCCAGAGGACAATATTTCTGCATCCCACCATTATTTACAATCCTGAGCTGCGTCCTACAGTCTGGATCAAAAAAATCCGTACAATGGGACCAGGAACAGAGAGGGAGTTTTCTACAGGAACGATTCAAGTTTGTGAAAAAAACAAAAAAACAAAAAACAACCCCCCCCAAAAAAAACCCTGGGGGTTGTTAAAATCCCCCAAATAATAGAAACAACATATATATCTTTAAGACATGAATTCCCACGGAGACCTCATAAATCTACCTTCTGAGATCACCGTGGCCACAACCAGGGCTATTTTTGGGCAGGAACACACAGGAACGGAGTTCTGGCTGGCTCCCGAGTTGGCCACGCCCAGCAGGAACTCATTAGCATAATAGGCCATACCCAACAGCAGAAAAAAAACTCATTAGGATTGGCTACATTAGGGGTGTGTGGCCTAACATGCAAAGGAGTTCCTGCTCCGAAAAAAGCCCTGGGTTTTGACAACAGACAAGGTAAACAGCATAAGAAGCGAAAGGTGGGTGTGGCTGGATGACCACACTTCTGGTAACATGGGGGTGTGGCCTAATATGCTGAACTGTGCTATCAGGGGTGTGGCCTAATGCTAATTAGTTTCTGCTGTTGGTGTGGCCTAATATGCTAATGAGTTCCTGCTGGGCTTTTTCTACAAAAATAGCCCTGGCCACAACAATATTACTGAGCTTTCCAAGCCTCAGATCCCATCATTCAAAGGTAGGGTAGGGTGGGGAAGACTGAAAAGGTTAAAATTAAAAAGAGAGGGAAGTAAGTAAGAAAAGGAGGAAAAAGGAAGTTGGATGAGTGGGAGATGAAAAAGAGGGGGAAAGGATGCCCAAGAAAGAGGGAAATGGAAGATGGGGAGGGAGGGAGGGAGGGAGGAGAGATAATGGCGTGATGGTAGGCTGGTTGGTTGGTGGGAGGGAGAGAAGGAAACACAGACAGGGGCAAGGAAGGGTATATAGTTTAGGGAGAGAGATATAGAGGGGATATGGAAGTTTTTCTATGTCTCTCATTTGTATATGCTGGAGTGCCCGGCTCCAAAATAACTGAAGCAAGGTATTGGAAATCCGAGACTGGATCTGCCCTCTCCTTGCACTTATTTTAAAAGCTGCTGGGGAGTGGAAAGAGGACCGGATCAAGATTGTGATGCTTGGGCATTACTGAGCCGTTGTCTGGATGTGAACTGCGCCCCTCCCAAGTAGCTTCCTTAAAGAGAAGGGAGAGCTACAGCACAATGTGGAACAGAGTTCCACCCTCCTAAACCCGTCATGGGTTTACGAGGATGCAATCCTGTGCAGAACTGCACTCCTCATCTCCAAATTACCCTCTAGTCTTGCTCACACATTTGAAAGGCAGTTATTACACAACCCAGTTATGGGGTTATTATGCAACTCAAGGGACAGTTCCCTTAAACCTCTTTTATTGCCTTTGTTGTATTTTGCAAATTGCCCAGTGTGCACCATGTACCCGAAACACTTGGTAATTGTGTTCGAGAAACAGAGGCAGCTGTTTTCTTATCAAGAGTGCTGTTGATTGCTGTTTGCGTTTAATATGGCCGCCGGCAAAGATCAAAGCAAATGGCTCTGTCACCCCTCTTCATTCAAGAGCTTCACCAAAAATGAAACCAAGATAAAATGCAAAAGGCTGCAGAAACGAGAGTTAAAAAGGACAGGGAACAAGGTCCCCCCTGCCCTACCCTGGGAGGGGGGAAAGATGTTCTTAGGTTTGGCTAACCTGTGCATAATTTTTATGGCGCACTCATATTTCAGAACAGCTAAATTCGAAACCTTAGAGACCGACAAGGTTTTCGAGATCTAAATTTTCGAGAGTCAAAGCTCGCTCTCTTAGATATCCAGAAAATCTTGTTGGTTCTTTGGTGCTACTGGGCTCAAATCTCTCTCTGTGTTAAGAGCTGTCAAGTTGGTTCTGACTTACAGAGAACCTATGAATTAACATCCTCCAAAACATCCTATCGCTAACGGCCTTCCAAGGTCTTGCAAACTTTCCCTATGAAGAAAGGTTAAAGAGCTTGGGGCTCTTTAGCTTGGAGAAACGATGACTGAGGGGTGACATGATCAAGGTTTATAAGGTTATGCATGGGATAGAAAGAAGTACTTTTCTCCCTTTCTCACGATACAAGAACTTGTGGGCACTCAATGAAATTGCTGAGCAGTCGGGTTAGAATGGATAAAAGGAAGTACTTCTTCACCCAAAGGGTGACTAACACATGGAATTCACTGCCACAGGAGGTGGTGGCGGCTACAAGCATGGACGGCTTCAAGAGGAAATTGGAGAAACATGGAGCAGAGGTCCATCAGTGGCTATGAGCCACAAGGAATAGATAGGAACTCTCAGTCTGGGACAAGTGATGCTTCGTATTCTTGGTGCTTGGGGTGGGGGGGTCAACAGTGGGAGGGCTTCTAGTGTCCTGGCCCCACTGCTGGACCTCCTGATGGCACCTGGTATTTTTTGGCCACTGTGTGACAGAGTGTTGGACTGGATGGGCCGTTGGGCTGACCCAACACTGGCTTCTCTTATGTTCTTATGTTAAACTGAGGCCATGGCTTCCTTGATAGCAGTAATCCATCTCATGTTGGACCTTCCTCTTTTCTTGCTGCCATCAACTTTTCCTAGCGTTATTGTCTTCCCAATGACTCCTGTCTTCTCATAATGTGACCAAAAGTACAGTAGTCTCAGTTTCATCGTTTCAGCTGAGCATTCAGGCTTGATTTGATCTATAACTCACTTATTTGTCTTTTTGGCAGTCCACGGTATCTGTAAAACTCTCCTCCAGCACCACATTTCAAATGAATTTTTAAATGATTTTCTCTTAAGAGGGTGGGATAAAAAGATAAAGGTAAAGGTTCCCTTGCTGAAAAGCCAGTTGAATCCGACTCTAGGGTTGCGGTGCTCATCTCCGTTTCAAAGCTGAAGAGCCAGCGCTGTCCGAAGACGTTTCTGTGGTCATGTGGTCGGCATGACTAAACACCAAGGTGCACAGAATGCTGTTACCTTCCCACCAAAGTGATACCTCTTTATCTACTTGCAATTTCTTGCTTTCGAACTGCTAGGTTGGCAGGAGCTGGAACTAGAGACGGGAGCTCACTCCATCATGCGGCACTCTCAGGTCTCGAACTGCTGAACTACTGACCTTCCATAGCCTGCAGTTCAGCATCTTAATAGGCAGAAAAAAAGGGTTAGGGGAGAAATATAGATCCATCAAATTTGTAAAGTATTATGAATTGTTACATACAAGTAAAATCAGACGTATTACCAAATGTATTATATATTTCAAATATAAGAGCAAACAATAAAACTCAAATATTACAGAAGTACAGAATTTGGGATAGATTCGCTCTTTAAAGAATAGACAAGAACTTTCCTAAGGTTATCGATAATCTATTAACGACAGAGGAATTTATATCCTTAACAACGGAACAGACTACTATACTAAAATTAAATCACTGTAAAAACGTTGATATTGCTTTACTTGTTTATCTAAATCTAAACCACATTTCAAATGAATCAGCTTTATTCCTGTCAGCTTTCTTCATTCACTCAAATCTGGCTGTTCGAAAATATGAGGGGTCCATAAAAAAAACTATGCCTGGGTTAGCTGTTTTATTGCTGATCAGCATGGCTACCCACGAAAACGATCTCCCGTATTTTAGAAGCTTTATTCATGATAGTTGGAACGCTGTCCTTTGTCTGGGGGAGCCAAGGAGAACCTGCCATTCATATGCGACTGTGTTTGTCTGACACAAGGTGGGAATCCCAGACACCCCCCCCAGCCCCCCAATTCTAGCGGGGATTCTAGGAATCGGATTTTTGAATTTTGAAGAAACCATTGAGGGCTTCTTACTGCATGCCCCTGGGATTAAGTGCTTGCAGGGATTGTCAACTTAAAAGGGTGCTTTTCGTTAATTTACCGGACAGTCAGTGAAGTGTAGCAGTTAGAATTTCGGAGTAGGGTTAGGGTTGCCAGATCCCCGGTCCAGATAGGGGATCCCCCGGTTTTGGGGGCTCCAATTTGGCGCTGGCCAGCTGGCTGGTGGGAGATGACCCACCCCCAAACAGGAACATTGCTGCGTGATGTCCTTGTCGCAATGACGTCACCCAGAAGTGATGTCACAGAAGTGATGTCATCATGTTGCCGACCTTATGGAGGTGACATTCTAATTTTGGGGCAAACTCTATGGTTTTGAGGTATGCCAGAAGATCCTGACCGGCAGCCTGGAGCCCCCATGCCAGGAGCAAGGTAGAATCTGGTAGGCCTAAGTAGGATTAGGGAGAAGTGAGTTTGAATCTTTACTCAGTGGTAAAACTATTTTAAGGGTCTCAGATGTTGTGCTGTTTATCTCCTAACGATAATATGGAATTGATCACCCAAACTGGCTTCCCTACTGGAGGTTCAGGGAGGGAAGGTGTCAGATCTTAGAAGCTAAGCAAGGTCGGTGGGAGACCACCAAGGAAGACTCTGCAGAGGAAGGCAATGGCAAACCCCCTCTGCTTCTTGCTTGCCTTGAAAGCCTGTTGCTGTAAGTCAGTTGCAACTTGATGGCCCTTACATATGTATATACTGGAGGTTTGGAAGCTGGGACTGCCACTTCCCAGGGGGTGACTGGAGATTCCCAGATATAACAATTACAGATTACAGAGAGTAGTTCTCCAAACAGAAAACTGGTTCCTTTGGAGAGAGATAGGCCCTTGAAGGTTAATACCAAAACCTTGAACCAGATCCGGTACTCAATTGGCAGGCAAGTGCAATTGGCACAGCACCGGCTGAATGCACGCCCGTGCGGACATCGCAGTCAACAGGCAAGCCGCCGCATGTTGCACTAGCTGCAGTTTCTGGGTCAGATTCAAGGGTTGGCTCCACATAGAGCGAGTTACAGTAATCCAGCCTGGAAGCGGCTGTTGCGTGGATCACTGGCTAAGTCCCGGGAAGAGAGAGAGGGAACTAGCTTCCTGACCAGCCGAAGATGGTAAAAGGCTGATCTGGCAACGGTGGTGACCTGGGCCTCCATGGAAAGTGAGGTATCCAGAATCACCCCAGGCTTTTCACCCTCAGCACTGGTGTCGACAGCGCCCCACCCAGGTTTGGAAGTCGGATTCCCGATCCCATCCATCCCCCCATGGCTCAGGTACAGGACCTCCATCTTTGCTGGATTTAATTTAATGGACGACCATCTTTTGGGTATGTTGTAGGTATATAGGGCCATTTTTTGGCTATGCTCCTGCAGAGTGCAGGGGGCTGGAATAGATGACCTGCAAGGTCCCTTCCAACTCTAACATTCCATGATACTATGATTTCATCGTGATCACTTGTTTAAAGTAGTCAGAACATATGTCCTCTTTTTTGCTTTTCAAAATATGGTAACCCTAATGTAGTTCCATGTTAAGCATGGGCTGTGTGTGTGTCTTCTCCTCTCTGACTGGGCCTGCTGTTCCCATAACTCCGCAATACCTATAGCAGGAATGTTCCTTGCAAGGAAAGTTTCTGGAATCCTCACCCATGAACACTCACAAAGCTGCCTTAAACTGAATCAGACCCTCGGTCGATCACCATCAATACTGTCTACTCAGACTGGCAGCTGTTCTTCAAGGTCTTTCACATCACCTACTACCTGAACCCTTTACCTGAAGATGCCGGGGATTGAAACTGGGGACTTTCTGCATGCCATATGACCTGTGAGTAACTAGTGCATTAACACACTGTGCAAATGTTTAGGCTGCAGTTCAACATAGGGGTTTCGCGTGCTCCACCTCATTCCTTCCAGTGTCTTCAGTGCACTTAATTCTGGGTTGGATTGTGGCCATTGTCTGGAAAGCCTCTTAGCAGCATTTCTAATTGTCAAGCAGCAGTGCGATTAAATGCCCTGACTTTCTGTTCTCTGCTGTTTCTGATCTCCAACTGATGTATTTTTCCCCCCCTTGGAGAACTGAGCTGAGACAGATTGCCTAATATGGTTATTGCTGAAGACCCCTCTACAAACTCCGTGGGCATACACCCTCTCGTTCGTTTCCTTTGGAAGAGATCCTTGGCCCTAGAGGAAGCTCATAAAGGCAGTCGGAGCTGAGATTTTGCAAATAAAACCTTCCAGAAGAAAACCAGCCCCCTGTCCTTTCACGATATCAGGCCTGAGACAAGAACACACAAAAACACGCAATGAGGAGACTTTACTTCCAGAATGTGAAGCAGCGGTCAGGTTCACAGGTGGGTTGGGGGCTCCAGATCCAGAGAAAGCCATGATGAGGGAGAGAGCTGACAAAGAGAAATTGTTCTCCCTCTCCCAAAATACTAGAACTCGCAGGCATCCAATGAAGCTGACAGGCAGTAGGTTCGGGATGGACAAAAGGAAATACTACTTTACAGATAGAGCGATTAAAATGTGGGATTTGCTGCCAGAGGATGTTGTGATGGCCACAGGAATAAACAGCTGTAAAAGGGCCTTACATAGATTCATGGAAGGTGTGTCCACAACTGGCTACTAGCCATAGTGACTGAGGGAAACCTCCACATTCAGAGGCACTAAACCTCTGGATCTCAGAGCCAGGAGGCAACATCAGGGGAAGGCCTCAGCCTCTCTGACCTGTTGCTGGCTGTCCAGAAGAACTGGTTGGCCACTGTGTGAGACAGGATGTTGGACTAGATGGACCACTGGTCTGATCCCGCAGGGCTCTTCATGTGTTCTTAAGAAGGCCTCGGCCTCTATGCCCTGTTGTTGGCCCTCCAGAGGAACTGGTTGGCCACTGTGTGAGGCAGGATGCTGGACTAGATGGACCACTGGTCTGATCCAGCAGGGCTCTTCATGTGCGATTATGAGGGCCTTGGCCTCTATGCCCTGTTGTTGGCCCTCCAAAGGAACTGGTTGGCCACTGTGTGAGGCAGGATGCTGGACTAGATGGCCCATTGGTGTGATCCAGCAGGGCTCTTCTTATGTTCTTATGAAGGCCTCGTCCTCTATGCCCTGTTGTTGGCTTTCCAGAGGAACTGGTTGGCCACTGTGTGAGGCAGGATGCTGGACTAGATGGACCACTGGTCTGATCCAGCAGGGCTCTTCTTATGAAGGCCTCGTCCTCTATGCCCTGTTGTTGGCTTTCCAGAGGAACTGGTTGGCCACAGTGTGAGACAGGATACTGGAATAGATGGAACACTGGTCTGATCCAGCAGAGCTCTTCTTATGTTCTTATGACTATAGGGAATCTTCTACATCCCAGGGCATCTATGAACACCAGCAACAGGAGGCAGCACCAGGGGAAGGTCTTGGCCTCTATGCCCTATTTGTTGACCCTCTAGGGCAGAGGTCCCCTGTGTGGTACCTACGGGTGCCCTGGCACCTGCAGATACTGTTCTAGGTGCCTGCCAAGTATTTTTATGAAGTGGGTGGGGCCAGGTGGGGCTTTGCCCAGCAAGGCTTCTGATTGGCCATTGGAGATTTGATTGACAGTGCAGAGGTTTTTTTAAAAAAATGTTGCTTCAACAGCAACCACCACCACCACAGCACAGCACATGGATCTTCACACTGTGTGACTGTAGGTAAGCTATGGTAGCTGTTTTGTGGTTGGCTCCACCCCCTGAAGCAGCCATTTTGTAGCTGTGCCCGCCATGCTGTACAGAATTCGAAATGTGCCTGCAGGCTCCAAAAGGCTCAGAGTTGCATGGAATCTGCCCTGAGCCCGGCATGTGGGGAGGGCGGGATACAAATTTAATATGAACAAACAAATTAATAAAGGTTAGGTAGTCCTGCTCTAGAGCAAACTGTTGACTGTCCCGCCTCTGTCCCTTGAACTCCAGGGGGATCTGGGATCTCTATAGAAGAATTGAGACAGCATGGTAGGAAAAGGCAAAGGTACCATTGGTAACACCCTGACCTGAATGGCCCCAGCTAGCCTCTTCTCATCAGACCTTGGAAGCTGAGCGGGTTCAGCCCTGGTTAGTACTCGGATGGAAGACCACTAAGGAAGTCCAGGGATGTTACACAGGAGCTACGATCACACGTACTTTTAGATCTGACATAGCTGCGAATGCCTGACAGATCTAAAGGGAGCAAACAGACAGCAACATCTGGGAAGTGTCCCGCAGTTGTTGGCAACTTGTGCTGCTCCACTGCAGCAGTGGAGGTAAAGGACACCGGGGAAAGTCCATTAGTAAATGGGTTCCAATGGGCCCTGGATGGACTTTCCCCCCTCTAATTGCTCAAGCCCGCTCTCAAGCCATCAGGATAGTCTGATCAGGCCATCCTGGTTTGGTGCCATTCCCACCTCCTTTGCAGCATGCGCCTCATCGCATACTCCATAGGGGGCCCTCAGAGCAGAGGTTTGATTCCTCGTTTATACACATGGGAAACAAATGGCCAAAAAAAAACCCTGACTCACCCACAGTTGCGTCTGATCACACAGCGAAAGGCTGCATGCACAGCTACCGAGGGAGGTGTGATCTTGCAACTGCATGTCAAATTCCTCTGCAGGGAATAACCTCGCCAGTTTGGTGTAGTGGTTAAGTGTGTGGACTCTAATTTGGGAGAACCAGGTTTGATTCCCCACTCCTCCACTTGTACCTGCTGATGTGACCATGGGTCAGTCACAAGCTCTGGCACAGCTGTTCCTGAAAGAGCAGTTTGTGTTAGAGCTCTCTCAGCCCCACCTACCTCACAGGGTGTCTGTTGTGGGGAGGGGAAGGGAAAGGAGTTTGTAAGCCACTCTGAGACTCAAAAATGAAGGGCAGGGTATGAATCCAATCTCCTCCTCCTCCTCCTCTTCTTCTTCTTCCTCCTCCTCTTCTTCCTCTTCTTCTTCTTCCCCTCCGCTGCAACTGGCGCTTGTCACAGAGGCCAGAGGCAGGCAATGGTAAACCAGCTCTTTTCATCTCTTGCCTTGAAAACCTTACAAGGTCGCTGTGAGTTGGGTGCAACTTGACAGTGCTTTCCACCGCTTCCACAGTTGGGAACAGAGACAGAGAGCTGCCCGTGGAGGTAGTTTCTTAACAGGTGCACAGTTTCCCGACTAGGAGTGGAAGTTAATCAGGGAAGGTGAGAGACCAGTCACTGTGGGGAAGGCCAGCTGTGGAGCAGTTAAAGCGATGTGGGCCTCCTGAAGGCGAATGGTGTTCCAAAGAGAGACAGCTGCCACAGTCCTGGATGAGGGGGCAGCAATGGGAGGGCTTCTAGTGTCCTGGCCCCACTGGTGGACCTCCTGCTGGCACCTGGTATTTTTGGCCGCTGTGTGAAAGAGTGTTGGACTAGATGGGCCATTGGCCTGATTCCACATTGGCTTCTCTTATGTTCTTATGTTCTCTTATGTTCTTATGTTCTTATGAGCTGTGGAAGGAACCTTGCTTATGGAGAGTGTGGTGCAGTGGTGAGTGTGTTGGAGAGAGATTCTGGCTCAAAGTCTCCTGCCATGGAAGCTTGCTGGGGGACGGGGGTTGCCAGGTCTCCTCATTCCTCCAGCAGGGAGGGATTTGGGGGGTGTTCTGGGGGTGGGCGGGGATGTTACATGACATCCCCAATGAGACCACGCCACCTGGAAGTGGCATCATTGCATCAGGGATGTTGCATGAGGACACTCTGCTGTTTGGTGTCGTGGTTAAGAGCGCGGACTCTAATCTGGGAGAAGCGGGTTTGATTCCCCACTCTTCCACTTGCACCTGCTGGATGACCATAGTTCTGTCAGAGGTGTCCTTGAAAAAGAGCAGTTTCTGTCGGAGCTCTCTCAGCCCCACCGACCTCACAGGGTGTCTGTTGTGGGGAGGGGAAGGAAAAGGAGTTTGTAAGCCACTCTGAGATTCCTTTGGGTAGTGAAGGGCGGGGTATAAATCCAATTTCTTCTCTCGTCTTCTCCCTGGGTGAAACTCTATGGTTTTCCCACCTTCAAAGCCATAAAGTTTGCCCAAATACCAGAGTGTCCCCATGCAGTGCCCTCAATGCAATGATGTCACTTCCGGGTGACCTCATTGCATTGGGGATGTCGCACAGCCATGTCCCTGTTTAGGGGAGGGTTTCCCCCACACCTGCCAGCTGGTCTACAGTGGAGGGAAGCCCCCGAAGCTGGGGGATCCCCTGCCCGGACCTGGGGGCTGGCAACCCTATGGGTGACCTTGGACCAGTCACGCACTCTCAGCTTTACCTACTGCACAGAGAGGTAGTTGTGAAGATAAAATGGAGGCTGGGAGAATGACACTGTAAGCTGCTTTTGGTCCCCATTGAGGAGAAAAGTGGCGTATAAATAAATAAATAAATAAATAACACCCAGGTATCCACGTCAGTACCCATAAGGTTCCCCAACAGCAGGGTCCCAGGTTCAATCCCCAGCGTCTTCAGCAAGGATCCGGTGATAGGGGGTGTGAAAGACCATGGAGAGGAGCTGCCCGTCTGAGAAGACAATGCTGACCTAGGAGGAGCGATGGTCTGATTTCAGAAGAAGGCAGCTTCTTGAGTAGATTTCGCTTGGGAAATCTGTGGCTCAGTGGGAAGGCCCCAGCTTTGCATGGGGAAAAAAAAGTCCCAGGTTCCATTCCCAGCATCTCCCCCGTCCAAAATAAAATAAACGGATCGGGAAGTAGATAATGGGGAAGGAACTCCTTTGGAGATTCTGGAGAGCTGTTGCCAGTCCGAGGATGGCTTTTGGGCCCGATCTGCATCTAGCATTTGCTCTGCTGTCTTACCAAACCCACACTGGAACGGAAATTCCCATCTACATTGCATGCCACTTTCACTGTGACCGAGTGTCGCATTTTTTCGCAGTGTCCAGACTGCATGCTGCTTTCACTTTGTTTGATCTCTGGTTTAATGGTGGCTGTCCGCATGGATTTATGGCTGTTTTATGGCCATTCGGGGGTGGCTCTGCAGTCAACACAGTGTTGGGCTGGGATAGTTGAATGTGGTTTTGAACTGCATCTTTTTCTGTTCCGGTGTGGGTTTGGTAAAAATGCTAAATGCAGATTGGCCCTTGGTAGACTAACAGTTCGGTTCAGTATAAAGCGCCTTCACGTGTTTAGCTCTGTGGGCTAAGATTAGGGAATCACGTTTTCAGCAGAAGGCTGGAAGAGTCTGCAGAGAATCCCTTTTCTTACTTTGCCCTCTCCAGGCAGGTCCAAAGGAGATTTATTTTTGTCGGGGACTCGCTCTCCCGCTTTACAACCTGTGCCGCTTTCCGAACGCAACCCTCAGCAGGTTATTAACCCCGAGCCTCAAGAGGCAGTGGCTGAACAGGGAGCAGACGTGTTAATTAATCAGCTGAAACAGGCATGCTTGCCTCGGACTCCAAATTGGACCGAGTGACGCGCATTTTGATTTCCCTTTAATCCCCCAAGGAGATAAAGCCGCAGTTGGCGGCAATGCAAGCCTTTGCCAAGCGGTCGGAGAGCTTGAGATGCGACGGGACTGGAACAGTTAAGCTGGTATTATGAGGCTCTCTGCAGAAAGACGGAGAGAAGACTCTTACCATTTAATGTCCGTTCGCTGCCAGCAACGCATTCGACACAGCGTAGCAGTAAATGGCCTGGTTGGGGCTAGAATAATCTAAACAGTACCTGGACAGGAATCACCAGAAATCACCCCAGAGACCTTCTGAGGCCGGAGCAGAGGATGGGGTTGCCAAGTTCCCCCTCTTCTCCTCGTTACTGATGGATTTATTATTGATTAAAGTTGTTACTATTTTTTTTTTTAATTCCTGCCCTTCTGACGGTAAAATGGGCCCTCATCAGAGGTTAGGAAGAGTTCAAGCATCGTGTTGCATTTCCCCACACTGTGTGATTGTCTGCTGCTTGGGTCACGTTGGGCAACAATGAGCTGATGCTAGACTGTATGTTTCCTTAGCTATGGTGGCCAGGGCCGGCTCACCCACTAGGCAAGCTAGGCGCTTACCTAGGGCGCCGGGCCCACAGGGGCACCAAACTGCCCCCCACCCCCCCGTGAAAAGCCCCCCCGCCACTGCCGCCTCCCCACCACCGCCGCCAGCAAAGAGTGCCCCAGAGGGGCTCAGGAGGTAGCAGCAGAGCTTGCCTGCCCTCCCCCTCCTCCCTGGGGGGGGAGAGAAGGCGGGGCAGCTCCGCCAGTGAAGGGGCGCTTGGCTCAAAGAGAAGAGGCAGGTGTTTACCCTGCCTCTTCCCTGGCTTTCCTGGGTGCCCCGCAGCTACTCCGAGGGAAGCCAGCACTCCGAGGGGCGGGTGATGCAGAGTGAGGAGAGAGCCAATGAACAAGGCAGCAGGGAGGACTCTGGGAGGGCCACCCAGGGCAGGATTACTCCCGAGGAGCCCCACCGAGGCCCAAAGGCCTCGCTGGAGGGAGCCTGGCTGGAGCCTGGTCCGTCTGCCTGGGTTTGGGAGCAGGGAAGAGGAGGAGGGAGTGCTTTGATTCGTGTCCGGCACTCTCTTCCGCCTGGATGCGGGGTGGGGGAGAGGAGAAGTTTCTGAGCACCCGAAGAGAGGAGGAGCTCCAGATGTGCAGCAGCCAGGAAAAGCCTCGCAGCCGGATCCGGGGAAGGTTTACTCATGAGTAAGTTGTGCCCCCCCCCCGGGAATAAGACCTTGGAAGAGAGGAATGCGGCCGCCACAGCATCGGTTTCTCTCCGCTCTGTAAATGAGGGGTTTTTTCGGGGGGGGGGGGCGGGCGTATAATCATTGTCTTTAAGTCTAAGAAAGTTCAGTGGATGAAATGGACGTTCAGTTGCTGGTTGTTTTAATTCTGCAAAAAGAGAGATGCTGCTGCTGCTGCTATCGAGTCGGAGGGTCCTCCAGTCCGCGATGGCAAAATCCTGGACGATTGGGGTGGGGGTGGGGTTGGAGCCTGGGGGAGTTCAGTGGGGTCTAATACCGCAGAGCCTCCCCTCCAAAGCAGGCAAATTTTGCACACACACCCTCCCCACTCAATCGGGCTGGACTTCCTTCTCTCCAGGCCCCACCTGGAGGTTGGCAACCCCATAATTGGTGGGCGTGTGCGTGGGGGGCACCAGAAGGTAGCCTCGCCTAGAGTACAAAATACCCTGGAGCCGGCCTTTATGGTGGCTGGTGAGGCAGTTTGAGCTTCAAGGGCAGCTGCTGCTGAGAAGGTGGGAAAGGGAACCGAACCATACTGGGAAGGCCAGTGGCTCAGTGGTAAGGCATTTGCCTTGTGTGCCCAAGGTCTCAGGTTCAATCCCCGGCATCTCCCGTTGAAAGGATCAAGTAGCAAGTGATGACAAAGACCCCCCACTTGAGACTTTAGAGAGCAGCTGCTAGTCAGAATAGGCAATACTGACCTTGCTAGATCAAGGGGCCAACTTCAGTAACAGAGAGCATCTGCTTGGCATGCAGAAGGTCCCAGGTTCAACCCCTGGCTTCTCCAGGTAAAAAGGATCAAGTCACAGGTGATGAGAAAGACCCCCACCTGAGACCTTGGAGAAGAGAGAAGAGATTGGATTTATACCCCGCCCTTCACTACCCAGAGGTGTCTCACAGCGGCTTACAAACTCCTTTCCCTTCCCCACAATAGACACCCTGTGAGGTAGGTGGGGCTGAGAGAGCTTTTGACAGAAACTGCTCTTTTTCAAGAACAGCTCTTATCAGAACTACGGCTCGCCCAAGGTCATCCAGCAGGTGCAAGTGGAGGAGTGGGGAATCAAACACGGTTCTCCCAGATTAGAGTCCGCGCACTTAACCACTACACCAAACTGGCTCTCCTGCCAGTCAGAGCAGACAGTGCTGAACTTGACCGATTCATGGTCAGACTCAGTTGAAGGCAGCCCCATGTGTTCATTCCTGTGCGTGCGTGTTCATGGGTTGCAAGATGGCATAGACACACACACATGCAGACATAAAGCTGTCTTATATTGAATCAGACCCTTGGTCCACCAGCGTCACTATAGTCCACTTGGACTGGCAGTGGCTCTCCAGGGTCTCAGGTTGAGGTCTTTCCCATCGCCTGCTACCTGATCCTTAACTGGAGATGCCAGGGATTGAAGCTGGGACCTTCTGCATGCCAAGCAGGAGCTCTACCACTGAGCCATGGCTCTTTCCCAAGGGGTAGAGGGGTCTGAGGGTTGTGGAAACTGCCTGGTGCAGGGGTGGAACAGCTGAGCAGGAAGCCCTGCGGTGCCCAGTGTGGGTTCTGACATCAGCTGTCTGCTTTGAGAAGCTTCTAGCCATTCAGCTGCCATATAAATACTCAAGGCCTAAGTAGCTGTGTCCATGCATCAGCTGTCACTGTTGGACACCCTCTGGTAAAAGCGTTGGAACTCCTTGCCACGTGATTGCCCCTCAGTGATGTATCTTCAGTAAATCATCTTCCACACCATTGCTGAATACGTTTTAGGTGAATGAAGGAGGGTATTTTTGACAGCGGTGTTGTGATCACAATCATGTTGACATCCTGGCTTGGGCCTCCTCATGAAATCTGGAGGAAGTTGCACCAAGTTGCATACTTTGGGGCGGGTGGGTTTGCAGTGAAGGCCTGGCTTAAATGGCGGGCTGCTGAGATGGCAGGATGCCCTCGTGGGACTCTGCATGAGCCCAGCCTCTCATGTAAACCACCTTTCACCCCCGTAGTAGCACACCAGAGTGTCACCTTCTTGGGCTGCAGATTTCTGGTATCTGCTAACTAGCTCTGACCTGGATGGCCCAGGCCAGCCCAATCTTGTTAAAACTTAGAAGCTAAGCAAGGTTGGCCCTGGTTAGTATTTAGATGGAAGAACACCAGTGTTCCCTCTAAGCTGAGTTAGTGTGAGCTAGCGTACAGTGTTTTTAGCCTCCGGCGCAGACAGCTTTTTAGCTTCTAGAGCAAGCTAAGTTACGCAGTAGCCCAAACACTTGCTCACAACTTTAATGCCAGTAACTCACAAAGTAGAATATTTGTTTACAAGACTCCATAGCTTAGAGGGAGCATTGGAGACCACCAAGGAAGTCCAGGGTTGCTATGCAGAGGCAGGCAATGGCAAACCACCTCTGAACGTCTCTAGCCTTGAAAACCCTGTGAGGTTGCCGTAAGTTAGCTGCGACTTGATGGCACTTTTCACCATCTGCTAAGACAGCACAGATGCTTTGCATTAGTAACAGCTCAGCTGGAACAAGACCCAGAGCCTGTGTAAAGTCACAGATTCATTAGCCTTACCAGGGAGGGGCTGTGGCTTAAGGGAAGAGCCTCTTCTCAGCATGCAGAAGGTCCCAGGTTCAATCCTGGGCAGCATCTCCAGTTAAAAGGACCAGGCAGTGGGTGATGTGAAAGATCTCTGCTTGAGATGCTGGAGAGTGGCTTCCGGTCTGAATAGCAGAAGAGAAGAAGAAGAGATTGGATTTATACCCCGCCCTTCACTGCCCAAAGGTGTCTCAGAGCGGCTTACAAGAGAAGAAGAGGAGGAGGAGGAGGAGATTGGATTCATACCCCACCCTTCACTTGGAGTCTCAGAGCGGCTTACAAACTCCTTTCCCTTCCCCTCCTCATAACAGACACCCTGTGAGGTAGGTGGGGCTGAGACCTCTGAGAGAACTGCCCTTGAGAGAACAGCTCTGACAGAACTATGGCTTGCCCAAGGTCATCCAGCTGCTGCAAGTGGAGGCGTGGGGAATCAAACCTGGTTCTCCCAGATTAGAGTCCACGCACTTAACCACTACACCAAACTGGCTCTTGATGGTCTCTGATTCAGTACAAGGCAGTTTCGTATACACTGTGGTCAGGCAGGAGGTGATGTGAAAGCTCCCCCCCTCCCTGGAGAGCGGCTGCCAGTCTGATTAGACAACACTGACCTTGATGACCAGATGGTCTGATTTAGTAGAAGGTAGCTTCATATGTGAGCATGCGAGCATCCCATTTAAATTAGGGGTAAAGATGCACCAGGCAACATAGCACCAGTGCTGTAATGTGCCCAAACTGAATTCTACTCATATTCAAACTTCAGCTCCAAACTCAGATTTAGCTCCTGGACTCTTACAGTTTTTCACTTTTACTGAAATTAAACTGTGGCAGATACTTAAAAATGACACGGTGATGCTGGGTTGCCAACTGTCTGGAAAGAGAAAATGTCTCGTCCTTTTAATAGAGGCTTATTGGGATTCTCTTTGCCAGGTGATGCTATTGAGTTTCATACTGTGGGAAAGTTCCAATCACCCATTTCCATGCATTAAGCCTCTATAAAAGTCTCACGTTTTCTCCAGGCCTGGCCTGTAGCTACAGTGGGGCTATTGCGAGCTCTGCCTGCTTCCTTAAAGGGCCAGCCCTCTTCCTTAAAGCCCCTCGCTTCTTAAAGCCCCCCCCACTTCTTCCCAAAAGCATTTAAAGGGATCCTTTAAATGCTTTTGAGAAGAAGCGGGGGTGGCATGCACCCCTCTCCCTCCTCTCCTGCAAGATTTAAAGGGCCTCCAGCTGCAGAAGAAGAAGAAGAAGAGATTAGATTTATACTCCGCCCTTCACTACCCAAAGGTGTCTCAGAGCGGCTTACAAACTCCCTTCCCTTCCCCTCCCCACAACAGACACCCTGTGAGGTCGGTGGGGCTGAGAGAGCTCTGACAGAAACTGCTCTTTTTCAAGAACAGCTCTTATCAGGACTACAGCTTGCCCAGGATCATCCAGCCAGGTGCGAGTGGAGGAGTGGGGAATCAAACCCTCTTCTCCCAGATTAGAGTCCGCACACTTAGCCACCAGCTGACCAAATTTTGCCCCACCAGCCACAAAATCCTGGCTACGGGCTTGCATGATGTTATTTCAGGCAATAACATCATGCACCAAATGGCTAAATTCAAATAGCGGAGCTTTTGCCTACCCTCGGTGCCTCTTGAGAAAAAAAAAACACCAGCGTTGAAAATAGCAATTAAAAAACCCTGAGATAATCCGTTTATATTATTGCAAGCCGGTTCAAACTTTCCTTGAGAATCCTCGCCCCAGCCCCCATTCCTCTGCGTGCTGCCAAGTGCTCCGGGAAGTGGGAAATCTGCCCCGAGTGATAAAGACTAAACAAAACCGATTGGAAGCCTGTTGTGGAAAGAGCTGTGATTTGAAAGCACCTGTTATTGCACTTGGAACTCATTCACCTGAAGGCCTAATCTGCGTGATTTTTGACCCCATTTTACCATACAGGAGATATTGCTTCGTTTACACTGGAGAAAGGCTCATATCTTTCAGATTCAAAGCGATGGGTGAAAAAAAAAAGCCGCCGGGGAAGAGTCCCGGCCCCGAACGGAGACCCACCTTTGACAAAGATTCCAAGCTTGACAGGTGGACGTGGGTGCCTTATCAAGTGCCAACGCCCGCCGCCCCCTCTCCCTCCCCGGCGTTTTCTGTCATAACCTCGTACAACAAAGGAAGTTTATATCTTTGACAAGGCTCGGTGTTGCGAAACCCACAGCCAATATCTTTAGAACAGCTTGTTTAAGGCTTTGGCAAAGCAAAGTTAGAGAGATACGGCGAGTAGGGAAAGCTAAAAAGAAAAAGAAAAAAGAAAATTACTGCCAGCAGGATTATGGGCCCACAAGATGATTGTAACCTGACTGCCTTGAACAAAACACAGCCGGGTTTTGTTTAAGGTAAATAAAGAGTCCACGGGCAGGTGTGATGCTGCTAATGCAGCCTTGAGGAGAAAGAAAAAGAACCTTCGAACAATGCAATGGTGGGGAAGGTCTTGTGGTGATAGAGTTTGTAAGTTACAGACTTTGTTTATTTATGTAGCCCACCCTACCCTGGACAACAGGGCTCAGGGCGGGTACTGACAGTATTCATAAATTAAAACTATTTAAACTTTGCCACTTTAGGGTCAGGAAGCAATCCTGGAGGGCTTTTTTGGTCATCTCCTGGGTGTGGAACAGCGGTCACTGCGGGTGTGGAGGGGGAGGTATTTGTGAATTTCCTTCATTGCTCAGGGGGTTGGACTAGATGACCCTGGAGGGCCCTTCCAACTCTATGATGCTATGAAAACAATTCTTACAATAATGATGGCACCAAGAAGATGGCATGTCAGTGGGAAGCACAACGTTCCCCCCCTTCTCTGTGGGGGAATAGATATCATAGAGTTTGACAGGAGAGGGGAAAGGAAGGGAAGGAAGTCAGCCCACATAGAAACCATTGTTGTCCTTGAACATAGGCTGGGAGGACCATCTCTCTCTTACAGGCCCTTCAAAATTGCATCAAATCCCGCAGAGCCCAGGTTTCACTTGACAGGGAGTTCCACTGGGCCAGAGACAGGGCCAAAAAAGCTCTGTTTCTAGTTCAGGAAAGCTGAATACTCTTTACTACCTCTACTCTATCTAATATGATTGAGATTTATAAGATTATGCTTGGGGTAGAGCAGGTCAAGAAAGAAGTACTTTTCTCCCTTTCTCACAATACAAGAACTCGTGGGCACTCCATGAAATTGCTGAGCAGTGGAGTTGGAACAGACAAAAGTAAGTACTTCTTCACCCAAAGAGTGATTAACACATGGAATTCACTGCTGCAGGAAGTGGTGGTGGCTATAAGCATGGATGGCTTCAAGAGGGAATGAGATAAGCATATGGAGCACAGGTCCATCGGTGGCTATTAGCCACAAGGTAAAGATAGGAACTCTCAGTCTGGGGCACGTGATGCTCTGTATTCTTGGTGCTTGGGGGAGGCAACAGTGGGAGGGCTTCTAGTGTCCTGGCCCACTGCTGGACCTCCTGATGGCACCTGGTATTTTTGGCCACTGTGTGACAGAGTGTTGGACTAGATGGGCTATTGGCCTGATCCAACACTGACTTCTCTTATGCTTTTATGTTCTTATTTTACTCTAATATTATTTTATTTTCAATAATGTTAAGGAACTGGGAATTAGGGTTGCCAGCTCTGGGATGGGAAATTGCTGGAAAGCTTGGGGTGGAGTTTGGGGAGGGAAATGACCTCAGAAGGGCAAAATGCCTTGGAGTCCAAAGCAGCCAGTTTCTCCAGAGGAACTGATCTCTATTGTCCGGAGATCAGTTGTAAATCTGGGAGATCTCCAGGCCCCACATGGAGGTTGGCGACCATATTTGTGGACTTGGCCTACAGTCACATGACCTTAGTTAGTTCTTGAACACAACTTACAGACTGCACAAGATCTTTAAACTGCTGTACTTATTGAAGTTTTTAAAAGCTGTTCTGCAAGAGAGCCAGTGTGGGGTAGTGGTTAAGAGTGTTGGACTCGAATCTGGCAAACCCGGGTTCAAATCATGCCATGGAAGCTCCCTGGGTGACCTTGGGCCAGATACACTCTCCCAGTGTAACACACCTCACGGGGTTGTTTTGAAGATAAAATGAAGGAGGGGAGAACGATGTAAAGCTAGCTTGGCTCCCCATTGGGAGAAAGGTAAAGGTAAAGATTCCCTTGCTTGAAAGCCAGTTGAATCTGACTCTAGGGTTGTGGTGCTCATCTCTGTTTCAAAGCCGAAGAGCCAGCGCTGTCCGAAGACATTTCCGTGGTCATGTGGCCGGCATGACTAAACACCAAGGCGCACAGAATGCTGTTACCTTCCCACTGAAATGGTACCTATTTATCTCCTTGCAATTTCATGTTTTCGAACTGCTAGGTTGGCAGGAGCTGGAACCAGGGATGGGAGCTCACTCCGTCATGCGGCCACTTGGGTCTCGAACTGCTGAACTACTGACCTTCCGCAGCCTGCAGTTCAGCGTCTTAACCACTTGAGCCACCGCAGCTCCTATTGGGGAGAAAAGCAGAGTATAAATGAAATAATGAATAAATCATCTTTACCCGTGGACAGCACAGGCATATTACGAAACAGTTTTCAACAGGGATGTAATCCGGCACCCTGAATGGAATAAGGATTGAATGGAGGGTGGTCTGCGGGAGAAGGTTACAAGTCACCGGTGCTGTACCCACATGTTGGGGGATATTGGGTGGCAGCATTCCTTCCCTCCCTGATGCAGGGTTAAGAAAAATTGTTCGTTCTGAGCAACTCCTCTATTGGCCGATGTTCAGACTCCCAGTTTCCACCCATGCCCTTATTTGCTGCCACACCATACCCTTAGTCATACCCTGAATATCCTTGTGTTGTGCTGGCAGCTGCCACCAAAGCAAGTTTTTTTTAAAAAAAACCCTGCATAGCCCATCAACTCTCCAATGTCCAGTAGTCCCACCTGCCCCCCCCCAGTTTCTAAAAACACGTTTTCGGCACCAAGATAGGTGTCATCAGGCTCCATGGTGCCCGCGGGCACCGTGTTGAGGATCCCAGCCCTGTATTGTTGGAATGTCATTGTGCTAAGGACAACTTAAGGCCTGCTTGACCCTCCCTAAGCCTTTTGCTGACTTTTTCTGCTTGGCTTAATTTGATCCATCCGTCAAAAAAGGACAGGGAACCGCCCCCCCCTCCTCTCAAATGTGATCCCAATTCTGATCTGAACATCTCTTCGAGGAAGTGCCAATTCTCTTGATTCTGAAATGCAACCTCTTAAAAGTCGGGAGAACTGACAAGGCGGCCTTTATATGCTGGGAAACGCACCATAAGCAAAACCGTAGATCAAGACACAGAACCAGCTTATGACTATTATTTCCTCCCCAAGTTTTTCTTGGATATTACTTCGGCATGTTTTAATAACAGGGCAATATTTCTTTTATAGGGCGCATAACTCAATTAAACGCATTAATGAAGACAGTCGACAGTCAGCGTAAACATATTAGTCAGAGCCAGTGTCAGAAAAGAAAACGTTTCGCTTTGCAGATGACATCTGATATGAATTAGCTGGGAGGTTGACTGTTATGGCTTGCCTGTCCTAACATTAATATTACCGGAGTTGGTGTCGGAGAATAGAACTCGGGTCTCCAAACCTCACCAAGTATAAAGATTGGCTCATCGCTGCTTGATGTTATTTGGCGAGCCTTCCCTTTCAATCTTCTACAGCAGGGGGTCCCCCCCAATTTTTAATTCTTTGTTTTTTGGCTCAAGAGCTTTTTTGGTATTTTTAATATGTGTGTGCATGTGTGTGCGTCTGTGTGCACCTGGAAATCATGGTGACCTCTGGTCCATCAGTTAAGCGAGTTTGGCCACCTCTGGCTTATACTTTGAATAAAACTTTGTCAGTCTTAAAAATGTCACTGGACTCAAATTCTGTTCTCTCTCTCTCTTCTTGTAATATATGTTTATAGACAAGTATTCAAATTGAATATGTAGGCAGACACTAAGAACATAAGAACATAAGAGAAGCCAATGTCGAATCAGGCCAATGGCCCATCTAGTCCAACACTCTGTCACACAGTGGCCAAAAATACCAGGCTGATTTCCCACTACAGCTGCCTCAGGGTTGCGCCGCCGTTTGCCCCGATACTATTCGTCAATTTCACACCCGAAGCCACAGGGCTGCATTTTGACCCGCGGCTTTGCCCGATTTTCCCCGCAGTTTTGTGATCCTTCGGGTGTGATCCTTCGGGTGTGAAATTGACAAATAGTATCGGGGCAAGCGACGGCACAACCCCGAGGCAGCTGTAATGGGAAATCAGCCCAGGTGCCATCAGGAGGTCCAGCAGTGGGGCCAGGACACTAGAAGCCCTCCCACTGCTGCCCCCTCCAGTATCAAGAATAGAGTGCATCACCTGCCCCAGACTGTGAGTCCCTATCTATACCTTGTGGCTAATAGCCACTAATGGACTTCTGCTCCATATGTTTATCTAACTCCCTCTTGAAACCGTCCATGCTTGTAGCTGCCACCACCTCCTGTGGCAGTGAATTCCATGTGTTAATCACTCTTTGGGTGAAGAAGGACTTCCTTTTATCTGTTCTAACCCGACTGCTCAGCAATTTCATGGCGTGCCCACGAGTTCTTGTATTGTGAGAAAGGAAGAAAAGTACTTCTTTCTCAACCTGCTCTATCCCATGCGTAATCTTATAAACCTCGATCATGTCACCCCTCAGCCGTCGTTTCTCCAAGCTAAAGAGCCCCAAGCGTTTTAACCTTTCTTCATAGGAAAAGTCTTCCAACCCTTTTATCATTCTAGTTGCCCTTCTCTGCACTTTTTCCATTGTGTTGGATCCTGCAGCCTACTTATTCAAGGATCACAGATCTGTCCCACTTCCCCTTCTACCCAGCCATCTCTTCACACACCATCCCTTTTATCATCTGCAGCAGGTCAGGCAGCTTGTTCCTTATCTCTCTTCCCAGGAGTTAGCTACAGTGGTCCATGCAACAGTCACTTCCAGGCTGGACTACTGTAATTTGCTCTATACGGGGCTGCCCTTGAACTGACTTGGAAACTCCAGCTGGTGCAGAATGTGGCGGCGTGCTTGTTGACGGTGTCATTTGTGTGGGCACGCAGTCAGCCAGTGCTACACCAACTGCACTGGCTACCAGTTGCGTACCGGATTCACTTTAAGGTTATGATGTTGACCTTTAAAGCCCTACATGGCCTGGGACCAGCATACCTTCAGGACTGGCTCTCCCCATGTATGACCCAGAGAGCCTTGAGATAAACAGAACAACAACTACTGGAAGTCTCTGGCCTGAAAGGCATCTGCTTAGCCGCAACCAGGGCCAGGGCCTTCTCTGCCCTGGCCCCTGCCTGGTGGAACACATTGTCAATTGAGATCAGGGCCCTCCAGGACTTGCTACAATTCTGCAGGACCTCCAAAATGGAACTGTTCTGCCAGGCCTTTGGTTGAGGGGATGGATGCTTCCACCATCTCAGCCTCCCCTGCCCATATTAGACCTATTTAACTGTTTTTTAATTATATATTCATTGCATTTTATTTCTGTTGTGAGCTGCCCTGAGCCCATCATGGGATAGGGTGGGATATAAGTGCAATAAATAAATAAATAGACTGGAGATGCTGGGGATTGAACCTGGGACCTCCTGCATGCCAAGCAGATGCTCTGCCAGTGAGCCACAGCCCCTCCCGAACCACTCAGCTTAACTTCCGAGATCTGATGAGATGAGGCTATACTCAGTCTCTTAGAACACTGTACTAGCAGTTCTTCATCGCCCTTTGGCAATCGTAGCTAACCGGTCAACCCCCATTTGGAAACACGGTAAATGCTCTGAACCCAAACCAGATTATTTCTGACATTTAGGAACAGTTAGAAACCTTAGCTTGTAATCCTGATGCCTTGCTGTCAGGTTTCTTGTGTTTACTAGATCTGTATCCCACCTTTCTTCCTTTACAGAATTCTAATGGCAAAATAGGGGTTCCAGGAGGGCTGCTTAGCTTCTCTAGACCCAGATCGGCTTAGCTTCTGTAAGACAATTGCCTTCTGTGACTTCACACTGTACCCCAGTTTTGCTTTTCTGGGCAGCAGAAGTGAGGAAAGAGAGTGACGCTGTAGACAAGTACCTGACAGGGTATTATCCAACCAGAACTGTTAGCCAGCTTTTCTGTCGAACAGGATAATCCTGGTTGGTATATATCTGTACAGGATTTCCACTTGCTGCCAGACATGGTACAATGGAATAGTCTTGTTGGGGTTTAAGAGTTATCCTACATATCAGACAGAGCATTATTTATTAATTTATTAGGCTTTTGTTAAAATCCAGATCACCTCCCAAGGAGCTCAGGGTGACCTAGAGGATCTCCTCCCTCTACGTTGTCCCAGCAATAACTCTATCAGAGAGGTCAGGCTGAGTGAATGGCTCCACATCACTCACTGAGCTTCCTGCCAGGGTCAGGTTTACAAAACAGAGTCTCCCCAGCTGTAGTCAGATGCACTAACCAGGAAAACTGAGAAGACAGAATTTTGGCTTGTCCAGATTTCAAGTGGTATCATACTTTTGAACGCTGTCCCACATAAGAAGAGCCCACTGCATGACGTAAAGGTGTATTTCGGAGAGAAGGTGCCACATGAAACCTTCCTGATGCCTTACTCAGGGCTTTTTTTGTAGAAAAAGCCCAGCAGGAACTCATTAGCATAATAGGCCACACCCATCAGCAGAAACTCATGAGCATATTAAGCCACACCCCTGACAGCACAGATCATTACCATATTAGGCCACACCCCCATGTTACCAGAAGTGTGGTCATCCAGCCACACCCACCTTTTGCTTCTTATTCTGTTTACCTTGTTGTCAAAACCCAGGACTTTTTTTTATAGCGGGAACTCCTTTGCATGTTAGGCCACACACTTCTAATGTAGCCAATCCTAATGGGTTTCTGCTGTTGGGTGTGGCCTATTATGCTAATGAGTTCCTGCTGGGTGTGGCCAACTCGGGAGCCAGCCAGAACTCCGTTCCTGTGTGTTCCTGCCCAAAAATAGCCATGGCGTTACTTTTGTTTTCTTTCTTGCCATCGAGTCACAGCTGACTTATGGCTACCCTGTGGGGATTTCAAGGCAAGGGGCTGACAGCGGTGGCTTGCCGTTGCCTGCCTCTGCATCACAACCCCGGTATTCTTTGGAGGTCTCCCATCCAAATACTACCCAGTGCTGACCCTTCTTAGTTTCCAGGATCTGACGAGACGTGGCTAGCCTGGGCTATCCAGGACGGGGCGTTACTTTCCTACACATATGCAGACTTCCCCCCCCTACGTGAAGGAGCATTTAAAAATATTCCTTACGGAGCTGGAAGAGGCACAGCTTGGAATGCTGCAGCCCAATTCTGCACCGCGCCCCCCCCCCAAATGCTTTTTGATTCCATCCTGACCGTCCAACGCGATGTTTCTGCAGCTTCACGTGTGATTCTCCACAGTCTGCGGAACATCCCGGCTCTCCCTCCCAACCCAGGACGGGAGGTTTCGCTCCAGGCATGCATTGCCGACCACAGAAGGTCCTTGTTTAGTAATGAATAAAGGGACAGTACTATTGCTTTTCCGCGGCCAGATTTTTAAACCATAATTAGATCTTGTAGGGCTGCCAAGAGAGAGGCAGAGGGCCTCCGCGGGGAAGCCTGACTCTGCAAGTGAACTGAAACTAAATATAGTTCTCAGGCAGCTCTTGTGATTTTTTTTTTTTTAAAAGCGCACACATCAAAGTATCCTCACGGCTGGTCCCCATCTCTGTCTGTTGTGAGGGAATCCAACGAGAATGTGGCTTTGCCTCCCCCCCCCACCACTGCAAGGTTACCAGGCCCTGGGCGGACTGAGTGGCAGCTCTTCTCGGGTGCGGCCAAGGATTGGATTCTTTCTTTTAAACTGGTAAAACTGTGCTTAGTATTGAGGTTCCCCCCTGCTGGTTGGCATTCTGTATGAATCACATTTCTGTGCAGGAAGGAGGGTGCTAGAAATACCCCTCGCCCGACTGTGCTCTGTCATAACAGTCCGACACGCAAAAAGTGACCTGGTGAACTTGGCCGAGCCCCTTGCAGACGGCAGAACAGTTTGCTGAAAACTGAGTTCCTTGATTCCAGCTGGCAAACAAAATGTGAGCCGAACCAGTGAGCATTCAAGCACACCTAGTTTAGAGGGGGCGGCAGAAGCAATAGCAGGGGCTGGGCTGGGTCAAAAGTGGGTGGGAAGATCCTAGAATGGCAGAGAGAGGTGCAAACAGGACACGTGTCCCAAGTTCAGCCCAAGCCCAGTCTGAGAGGGAAGTACTCCTAGACTCCAGTAAAGAAAAGAACTCAATGCCAACTACAGATATTGCCTTGGGTCCACTAGTCTGCATGCAAAGTTTGAACCCACATAAGATGTCCCTGTGAAGCCTACCTGAGATGGTGGGAGATAGAGTTTGCTGAGCCACCCAGCCTTCTATGGTGAGTTGCAGTTATGGTGAGTTGCAGGAGATAAGATCTCAGATGAGCTTTGCGCCCTGTTGGAGCAACTTCTCTTCTGCCTGGGAGCTGTCCTTGGTCCTGAGGATCCTGTTTTTGATTTGGACTGTACTTTTGCATCCTGCTGTGTTGCCCCCAAGTGACTTTGTTTTGATATGGCTGCCCATCTATTTTTTCCCAGTAACCACTTCCCAAGCCTGGCTACTTCCTTAATTCCAGCCAAGCTCATCAGACTTATGCTACTCGGACTATGTGATCCACTGGATCAAGACACTGACTTCCATCACGAGGCCTCTTGCCTTAAAAATCTCTTCCTTTAACACTTGACACTCTGGAATCTGTTTCTCTTACTTGAGTTCAGCTTTTCATTCTCTAAATTCTATTGATGAAGATATAGGGTGGTTTTCAGTTTTAAAAATTTACACAATTGGTTACAACGCATGAGTGACAAGATCTCGAACTGTCTCACAGATGATGTATTCCCAGTTCTTCTGGAATCTTCTGGAAATGTACTGCTTGGATACTGCTTCATTTGAGATGCACACTTGAATACACATTAGGCTGCCTTATCCCAACTCAGACCCTTGGTCCATCAAGGTCAGTATTGTCTACTCAGGCTGGCAGCTGTTCTCCAGGGTCTCACACAGAGGACTTTTACATCACCTACTCCCTGGTCCTTTGAATAGGAGATGCTGGGGATTGAACTTGGGACCTTCTGCATGCAAAACAGAGGCTCTTCCACTGAGCCACGGCCCCTCCCCTGAAATAGTAGCAAACGGAGACTCAACAGGGGTTTGGAACACACATGAACACAAGAAGCTGCCTTATACTAAATCAGACCACTGGTCCATCAAAGTCAGTATTGTCTACTCAGACTGGCAAGTGGCTCTCCAGGGTCTCAGGATGAGGCCTTTCACATCGCCTATTGTCTGGTCCTTTTAACTGGCGATCCTGGGGATTGAACCTAGGACCTTCTGCATGCCGAGCAGATGCTCTGCCACTGAGCCACGGCTGCTTAATGACACCACAATAAATTATTTGCGTTCTTTCTGCTACTCCTGTATTTAAATGACTCTGAGTGTATGAAAAATGTATTATTTATATTGTACACAGAAATAAGTAAGAAGATAAAAGCATAAGAAGAGCCAGGCTGGATCAGACCAAAGGCCCATCAAGTCCAGCATTTTGTTCACACAAGCAGCCAATCAGCTGCCTCTCAGAAGCCCACCAGCAGCCCTCTAGGAGGGAGCAGATAACCATCATGACTGGCTGCTATTGATACCTCCATCCTCCATGAAGTTGTCCACTCCCCTTTTAAAGCCTTCCAAGTCAGTGGCCGCTCATGTTTGTGTAAGAATCTTTTGTAGAAAATACACAAATGCGTGGAGCCAAATTAAAGAAGAAGAAGAAGAGACTGGATTTATATCCTATCCTTCAGTACCCAGAGGAGAGCAGCTTACAATCTCCTTTCCTTTCCTCTCCCCACAACAGACACCCTATGAGGTAGGTTGGGCTGAGAGAGCTCTTTCGAGAATTGTTCCTGAGAGAAGAAGAAGAAGAAGAAGAGTTTGGATTTATACCCCGCCCTTCACTGCCCAAAGGCGTCTCAGAGCGGCTTACAAACTCCTTTCCCTTCCCCTCCCCACAACAGACACCCTGTGAGGTAGGTGGGGCTGAGAGAACTCTAACACAAACTGTCCTTGAGAGAACAGCTCTGAAAGAACTTGTGACTGACCCAAGGCCATCCAGCTGGCTGCATGTGGTTGAGTGGGGAAATCAAACCCGGTTCTCCCAGATTAGAGTCTGCACTCCTAGCCACTACCCCAAACTGGCTCTGATCCACCAAACCACTGATCCGCTTGGCGTACAGTACGTTGGCTGGGAAAGGGGCTTCAGGATTCTAGATTGAGAGAGGCTTTTCCTAGCACACTTTTAACAAGAGTTGACGGGGGCTGAACCGGGAATCTTCTTCACATCAAATCTGGGCTCTGTCCATGAGCCAGAGACCCACTAATAAGTAAAACAGAAATTGGATGGAAAAGAGAGAGAAGGGCGGGGTGGGGTGAATGTGGGCAAATGGAGTTACATGTACTTTAAAGACAATATTTAGCGAAGTAATCCCTCCTAAGCATTCCTGTGGAATCCCCCTTCCTAAGAAAGAACTGAGCCCGGCTGGGAACCAAACAGGGCACCAGGCAGACCCTCCTGGGGTTCCTTCCAGGCCTTCTGGAATGAGGATTGCTAAAGAGTGAGCTATCGGAGAGCGAGCGGCAGAGCATCCATGAAGGCAAGCCAGACCAGGAGTGTCTGCGGTGTAGGATTAGATCAGTCCCGCGTCGTAAAAAAAGAAAGCCTCTCTCCGCCAGGCTCTCAATTGCCCAGCGGGGCTTTAAAAAGTAATTGCTCTTTTGAAAAAGCGCCCCGATGCCTGCTCTCCGGCTGAATGTCTCATTTATCGCCGAAACTTTAGCTGAGAGACAGTGTGGTCCTGGCTGAGATTTTACAGGACTGCTTTGGGTGTGGCGGGCGAGAGCGAGGTGTCATGTCGAAAAGCTTGGTTAATGCTCCCAGAGGGCTTTCCCATGTAACCACAGAAGGCACAGAAGTTGGGTATTACTGCCTCTTGGGCCAGGCAAAAAGGTAGTAGGGGTACTGTTTAGGGAGAGCAATGCAGGGTAGCTCTTTATTTCCTTTCCTCTCCCTGGAGCCAAGTGCATATCTGTCTGTCTGTCTGTCTGTCTGTCTGTCTGTCTGTCCATCCATCCATCCATCCCAGTTTGGTGTAGTGGTTAGGAGTGCAGACTCTAATCTGGGTTATTTGGTTTTGATTCCCCACCCTTCTACATGCAGCTGTTGGTGTGACTTTGGGTCAGCCAATAAGTTCTTTCAGAGCTGTTCTCTCAAGGGCAGTTCTCAAGAGAGCTCTCTCAGCCCCACCTCCCTCGCAGGCAGTGCTCCCTCTAAGCGATGGAGCCTTGTGAGCAAAAAAACCCTACTTTGTGAGCTCCTGGCATTAAAGTTGTGAGCGAGCGATTTGGCTCCTGCATAAATTAGTCTGCTCTGGAGCCCTCCTTCCTGAGCTAAGACAAAAACGTGTGAGCCGGAGGCTAAAATACTGTGAGCTAGCTCACACTAACTCAGCTTAGAGGGAACACTGCTCACAGGGTGTCTGTTATGGAGAGGGGGAGGGGAAAGGAGATTGTAAGCCGCTCTGAGACTCCTTCGGGTAGTGAAGGGTGGGGTATAAATCCAATCTCTTCTAATTCTTCTGTCTGTCTATCTGCCTGTCATCTGTCCATCCATCCATCCATCCGTCTGTCCATCCGTCTCTTTCTCTCGCACATTTCTATTTAATTTAATTTATTTATACACTGCCTTTCCCCCCAATGCAGACCCCAAACAGCTTACATCGTTCTCCTCTCCTTTTTTTCATCCTCACAACCTTCCCCCCCAAAACCTGGAACCAACCTTGCTCTCCTCTCCCCACCCCCTCCACATTTCAGTCCACACAGAGGGATGCTTGAACAGGACTTGAACCCCCTGCATTCAAAACAGGTGCTTTACCGCTGAGTGATGTCCTCATATCCTGTTCACTGGTTGTGAACAGAGAACTGATTTTTCACCCTATGGGGGTAACCTGAAGTTGGCTACAACTTACATAAGAACATAAGAGAAGCCAGTGTTGGATCAGGCCAATGGCCCATCTAGTCCAATGCTCTGTCACACAGCGGCCAAAAATACCAGGTGCCATCAGGAGGTCCAGCAGTGGGGCCAGGACACTAGAAGCCCACCCCCACAGTTACCTGCTCCAGCACCAAGGGACTTGAAGGGACTTCCCAGCACTGAGACCCCCTAGCTTTCATTTTCTGAGTGTATGTTCTGGCAATTTCCAAGATAGCATTACAGATAACGGCAGGATGAGCCTGGAGGTGAAAAGACTGCTGTTCTGGTTGTTATCGCTTCCGAGGAGCAGACGTAGGCTTAGCACGCAATATGTGTGGAATTGGTCTGCTCCAGGGCTTTTTTGTAGAAAAAGCCCATCAGGAACTCATTAGCACAATAGGCCACACCCAACAGCAGTATCTCATTAGCATATTAGACCACACCCCTGACAGCAGAGCATATTAGCATATTAGGTCACACCCCACATGCCTTCCCTTGGCTTGCCTGGGCGCTCCCTGGTTGCAGGGAGCCCGGGCAAGCCGGCCCTTGGACAGGCCAGGGAAGGCATGGGGAGGCATTTAAATGCCACCTTGATCCTTACAGGACCCCCCTGGCCCACCCGCCTCAGAGTTGCCGGGGGGGGGTCGCTCTCCAGGCCTTCCCTCTGTAGCCATGCATCAAGAGGTTTCGGCTGTAGTGGGCGTGGCCACTTCTGAAGCCAGCCGGAACACCGTTCCTGTGCATTCCTGCCCCAAAATAGCTCTGGTCTGCTCTTGAATTCAGCTTTGATTGAATCTGCCATTGTTGTCTGGCTCATTTTGAGATAATGGCTGTTTCGAAGATAGAGGTTTGGGTGGAAGTTCCAGAGGGGGATCTCCCTTCATTCCCATAAGGTCAATAAATTCCAAAATCAGGTACTCATGTCTCATGTGTAAAAGCAGAAATGGAAACAAGCAGAGACCATCCAGCGTGAAGGGATGACAGGTAACAGGAGGCTTTCATGATGGTTTAGCACTGTGTTGTCCAGGAGTAACAATGCAATCCTACATGGTTACACCCTTCAAAATCACACCCATTGGCTTCAATGATTCTGCTTTGAATTACACTGTAAGGTACTCGCTGGCCATGTCAACAGCTGTCTGGCTGCACCTTCCCCTACTAGGGATGCCATCCTCCAGGTGGGGCCTGGGGATCCCCAGGAATTACTGCTTATCTCCAGACTACAGGAATCGTTGCAGGACAGTTGTATCCATGGGCCAGATGTGCTAAATTCAGATGCTTCCAGCCCTGCTGACCTTGACCAACAAAACACACGACGCTTGAGTTCTGTGCTTGGAGTTCCCAAGATCTGCCACAATTCAGATCAGGGCTGTGGCATGGAAGGAAAGCAGTTAACCTTTTCCTTGGCACCCTTCTCCTGACTTAAAATGGCCCTGTTGGGGTAAATACAGCAGCACTCTGAACGCCGCCTGCATTTTTACCCCAACAAGTCAAATAGGAGTTCCATGGAGCAATGCCAGGTTTGGAAAATGGTGTAAGGTTGGGCTTGGGTCCTAGTCCAAAGCACGGATGCTATCAGAAAAGAACAGGAGCTGTCAACATCACCTGTAGTTGAGTCTAAGGGGTTTGCAGAAGCTCCTCAAGTACAGGCTGGAAAGAAGCAAAAATTTAGTTCTGCATCCCAAAACGAATCCTTAGAGACAACTTATGGGACTCTGAAACATTTTGCATCATCCCTACTCCACAGCAACACTTGCACAACGTTGCCCCTTATTTCTACTCTATATTCCACAAGAATTCCAAATGGTGTGTAGATCCAGCGCCTGCATCATCTTCAGTTACAAAATTCCCAGGCCAGGCCAAGATTCCATTTTAGAAAAAAAGGAGGAAAGTTTCATCAGAAATTCCTACGGAGGCTTGGAATGATTGCAAAATTGCTTGAGAACTGCACATCTGCCAATGGTTTTTGGAATTTACACAGTCTGTTGTGGCTGTGATCCTGTGTGTACTTAGGCAGTTTAAATCCCATTGGACCCACTGGGATTTCAGCAGCCTGACTCTGTGCAGGATGGAGGCCTTTAGGGATGAAATGAATAGACTTTAAAAATCTGAGAGCAATTTCCTCTGTTTGGCCCTCTCTCTCCCGAAGCAAAAGAAAATGACTTCATGCATGGGGTTGCTGGTTGCCAGGTGGCAGAGGGCAATGCCTGCTACCACATCAATTCACCTGCTGCCAATCAATGGGCAGCAGGAGGGGAAGAAATGCTATGATGCAATTTTTGAGTGAATTCCAGGAAGTGATGTCACAGGCTACTGTGATGCTCTATGAGTCCCACTTAACTCTGCTGTCTTTAACATAGAGATCTATGGGATTCCTAGAACATTGAGGGGCTGGGGCTCAGTGTTCCCTCTAAGCTAAGTTAGTGTGCGCTAGTTCCCAGTTTTTTAGCCTCTGGCTCACACATTTTTATCTTAGCTCAGGAAGGATGGCTCCAGAGTCAACTGATTTATGCAGTAGCCAAATCGCTCGCTCACAACGTTAATGCCAGTAGCTCACAAAGTAGAATTTCTGCTCACAAGACTCCACCGCTTAGAGGGAGCATTGGTGGGGCTGATGTGGTTTCTGGGGTTTCACCTAGAAGTGATATCACAATGTTGGCAATGCCATTTTCCAGGGCTCTGCCTCTGGAAATCTCCCAGGTGTGGCTTCATACATACTTGGACATATGTGTACCCAGGGCTATTTTTGGGCAGGAAGGCACAGGAACGGAGTTCCGGCTGGCTCCCGAGTTGGCCACACCCAGCGGGAACTCATTAGCATAATAGGCCACACCCAACAGCAGAAACTCATTAGGATTGGCTACATTAGGGATGTGTGGCCTAGCATGCAAAGCAGTTCCTGCTACAAAAAAAAAGCCCTGGGTTTTGACAACAAACAAGGTAAACAGAAAAAGAAGCAAAAGGTAGGTGTGGCTGGATGACCCCACTTCTGGTAACATGGGGGTGTTACCTAATATGCTAATGAGCTGTGCTGTCATAGGTGTGGCCTAATATGCTAATGAGTTTCTGCTGATGGGTGTGGCCTATTATGCTAATGAGTTCCTGCTAGGCTTTTTCTACAAAAAAAGCCTTGTGTGTACACACACACACACACGAAGGGATATGTACAAATACTGAACAATTAGTGAGTCTGACCATGTGATTTTTCAAATGTCATGGCTGTAACTCAAGGGCCTTTCTCCATCTCTGGACCAGGAACCATGGGTGTAAATTTGCCACTGCTTTTCTTTCAATGGGATGTACATCGAAATGTATATCTGGATGCAATGCCCCATTCATATAATAGCGCCCAGGCATGCAGCTTTCACTCCTGATGTGGCTCAATTAGTCATGCACATGACGAGGTTCAGATCAGTCCAAGACTGTAGCACTGTGTAGCACCTGTGCATCACAAACACAGAAGAGGGGGACAGAGTCACACTTTCCGGCCTGGCTCTTCCATGTGCCTTACAGAATCTTGGGCTGTATCAACAGAGACATCACATCCAAATTGCTAGGTGTCATAGTCCCACTGGACACTGTATTGGTTAGGCTGCGGTCTGAAGTATCACGTGCAGTTCAGGAGGCCTCACTTCCAAATGGATGTGGACAGACTGGAGCGGGCACAGAGGAGAGCAACGAGGATGATCCGGGGCCTGGAGACCGAGCCCTGTCAGGAAAGGCGGAGGGACTTGGGGAATGTTCAGTCTGGAGAAGAGAAGGTTGAGGGGGGACAGGATGGCTCTCTTGAAGTATTTGAAGGGCTGTCACCTAGAGGAGGGCAGGGAGCTGTTCCTGTTGGCAGCAGAGGAGAGGACTCACAATAATGGGTTTAAATTAAGGGCAGGAAGGTATTGGCTGGATCTTAAGGAAAACTTTTTGACAGTAAGAGTTGCACAAAAGTGGAATCAGCTGCCTGGGGAGGAGGTGAGCTCCCCCTCCCTGGCAGTCTTCAAGCAGCGGCTGTACAAACCCTTGTCAGGGATGCTTTAGGCTGATCCCACATTAAACAGGGAGTGGGACTAGATGTCCTGTATGGCCCCTTCCAACTCTGTGAGTCTGTGACCTTGCAATGCCATCCTAAGCACACTTTTGCCCTTCTATGCCCTTTGACTCCAGTGGACCTAGAAGGGTGTAATTCTGCTTAGGACGGCACCGTTAGATCCAGGTTTGCCATCACTGGCTTGGGAAATTCCTGCAGATTTGGAGGCAGAGTCTGGGGAAGGCAGAATTTGGGGAGAGGAGGGAACTCAGGAGGGATATAATGCCGCAGAGTCCGCCTTCCAAAGCCACCATTTCCTCCAGGGAACCTGGACTCTGTTGCCTGGAGATCGGTTGTAATTCTGGGGGATCTCCAGCCACCACCTGGAAGTTGGCAACCCTTTGACTTAAACTTCTTCCAAGGCATCTTGGGAAACTGTGTGTGGACTTCGAGATCTCCCAGGGGATTCTCAGTGCAATTCCCAGGATTTTGGGGGGACAGGTTGTGACAGTGAAACTGATATGACGTCAAGGTTAGAGATCTTTGACTTCCCTTCCCTTGTCTGAGGAAGAGTTTATTCTTTTGATCTTAGTATTTTATGGAGCATTGATGTTTCGTCGTGTTTGCAAGCTCCCTCAGGCCAATGGGAAGCTGAGTTAAAATTAGTAAATCCAGAAAATGCCTTGGCTGCTACACTTGAACTGGCTGGATGCCCATGGCATCCGTAACCCTCATGTTGGCCAACCTTTCCTCTAGCCATCCAGTCCAAAAGATTCTGTTCACAGAGATGGTATCTGGCCTCATGCCCCCATTTCCAGCACCAGTGCATAAAAGGAAGCCTCCCAAAGTGGAAGGAAGTCAGAAGAAAGAGATTTTTTTTGTCCCCAAGCAGGGGCCAAATGGACTGACTTTCCCTATCCCATACTGGAGGCCATTGACAGTTTGCTACCATCAAAGAAGTCATCAATCCAGCTGAATTGCTTGGAGCCATCAGTGGTCCCAATTTGCAGCAGAAATGGGGAAGGCGTTTCCCCCGAATCTAACCCGATTTATACCATTTTCAAAGTAGCAAACCACTTCGTAGCCCATGGCCACCCCCCAAAACCCTGTCACCAGGGGGATGCAGGCAGGTGACTGCCTCCTGGGCCCGAGGAGGAGGACTGCCCACCTGCAGCAACAATGTCTACGATGAGGAGGCGGGCAGTACTCGCCCATGCCAGCCAACCCAGAGAGCACTTTCCTGTGGGCACCTGCTCTGGCCCCCCACAGCCAATCCTCACCAAACTTGGAGGGCAGATAGACGGGCATCCTGGAGAGTGCAGGTCTGATGCCTCTAGCCTGCAGGGGGTCTATTCAACACAAGTCTGAACCTGTGGCTATGATTTCCCCAGAGAGCACTTTCCTGGGGGTACCTTCTTTGAAAGGCTGTAACTTGGCCCCCTAAATCCAATCCTTACCAGACCTGGAGGGTAGGTAGAGGAGAAATTCACCACGAGTTTGGCATCTCTAGCCTGCAGGGGGGCTGTTCTACCATACCACGAACCTCACAAAATGAACTGGTTTGGTAAAGAGGAAGGTTTGTGAAGGTTCATGGTTCGTGAGATCCCATGAACCAGGGCAAACCTCCCTTTTCTCTGTTCCTGCCCATCCGTATTTGCCAATTGCCTTAATCCAAACTTCTCTAATTGGCCCTTCCTGGCAACATCCTCCTCACCGACTACCTACACGTAATGGCTGAGGAAGTCTTATTTCAGTGTATCTGAAGAAGCGTGCATGCACACGGAAGCTTATACCCAGAATAAAACCTGGTTGGTCTTAAAGGTGCCCCTGGACGCAAACTTTGTTCTAGTAATGGACATGTACGGTAAAATCCATAAGGATTTTTGCAGCCGAAATTCTAGTGGCTAAGAGTCCTTTATTAGAATGTGGCTCAAACAACGGTCTCACAATATGCAATAAATATACACTAGTGCACCCTGTGCAGTTGTTTTAGTGCATGAGCATATATTTGGGCATGGCTTGCACTTGGATTATTGGCAAAAGGTTCACCTCTACCATTTTTCCTTAGCCTCTTAATATCTTTGCCAGCCAGTCAGCTCCTCGTTATTCTAACAATCCACCTACCCAGGGCTGCCAAGCCCCCAGTCAGGGCAGGGATCCCCCCACTCCCATCGCCCACCAATATTTTAAAAAATCCATCATAATGGCAACTGTGGCATTGCATCACTTCCAGTACCCCCGGGAAGTGACATAGAGTAGCTCTAGGAATTGCTGGAAACTCTATGATTTTATCATAGAGTTTCTGCTGATTCCTAGAACAACCAATATCACTTCTGGTTTTGTTTTTGTTTTTGTTTTACTAGAAGTGATGTGACACCGCAGCTGGTGTCGCAGCCCCCCCCCCCAATATCCCTACCCACAGCCCTCCAACCCTTCATTTTTCCCACTCGAGTTTCCAGGTCCCTCCTGGCCAGGTGGTGGGGGATGGGGGGGTAGGCTTGCCACATCCAAGCTGGGAAACTCCTGGAGATTTGGGGATAGAACCTGGGGAGCACAGGCATTGCACCTCCAGGTTATAGTGCCATAACCACCCTCCAAAGCACCCATTTCCTGTAGGGGAATTGATCTCTGTAGTCAGTTTGGTATAGTAGTTAAGAGTAGCAGCCTCTAATCTGGGAGAACCGGGTTTGATTCCCCACACCTCCACTTGCAGCTGCTGGTGTGACCTTGGGTCAGTCATAAATTCTTTCAGAGCTGTTCTCTCATGAGCAGTCCTTAAAAGATCTCTCTCAGCCCCACCTACCTCCCAGGGTGTCGGTTGTGGGGAGGGGAAAGGGAAGGAGTTTGTAAGCCACTCTGAGACTCCTTTGCGTAGTGAAGGGCGGGGTATAAATCCAATCTCTTCTCTTCTTCTTCTCTAGTCTGGAGATGAGCTGTCATTCTGGGGGATCCCTAAGCCCCACCCGGAGGCTGGCATCCACATACCTTTCCAACACATCTTAATTGAAGGAAAGAGCTAGAGTCCGGCAGCACCTAAAAGACTAACAAACTTTGTGGTGGGAGATGAGCTTTCAAGAGTCACTGCTCCCTTCTTCATATAAGCCCTGCCACAAATTTCGTTAGCCTTTAAGGTGCTGCTGGACTCTCGCCCTTTTCTGCGGCTACAGACAGCCTAACACGGCTACTCGTCTTGATCTACCTTAACTTAAAGTTTTCATTTTCTCTTGCGAAAAAGCCCCACTGTATTCTACGTTGAGCAATGTCTGGCTTCGGGCCTGCTCTGGCCTGGCTATGTGGCGCTCAGTGTTCTTTCTCCCATCGCTCCGTGAAACGTTCACGCTGACGGTCCATCTCCCTTCAGTTTCTTCTTGCACTCTGAACGTGCTTTTGGGCACAGCACAACTCTGGCTCTGTGAAACCCTTCCCATCCACCCCCCCCCTTGGGCCTTTCGGAGCTGTCTCGCATTCATCAGTGTCTTTCCATGGAAAGCGGCCGCCAAAACCAAGTTCAGCGCTCCGACGGAGGCCTTAAAGCAGAGCCAAGCGAAGCCAGAAGAACGGCCCTTCTTGTTTTACACATGACACCCTCCTTGTTTACTTAATCAAGTACGGTCTCTTGGAAAAGGCCAAAGAAGTAGACGTGAAGAGCTTGGCCAGAGGTCAGCAACAATGGGGAGAAATGTCTAGAAAGGTTCTGGAAAGGATGAATGTCGAGGTGGGAGAAGAATTATGTCACTGGATGGGGAGGGGGGAAGCGAATTGTAACTGAATGGAATGGAAACAGAGGGGGGGAACGCGCAGGAAAATTATCATAAGAGCGTAGGCCGTGGAAAGATTCAACTCTCCGGGGGCCAAGGGAATACGGTAGACAAAGCAAGCCAGGACTGTAGGAGGAGGTGGGGCAGACGGAAGGGAGTTCGAGGCCTTTAAAGATTATTGCCGTTTCTCCGCACTTGGGAAGCTGGAGGCCCCCCTTCCCTAAAAACATACTGGGGTCAGTTCAGACGTAATGCAAAATTTAAGCGAACCATGGTTAGTGGATAATTTGAACCTATAACAGCACAGTAACTGTGCTTTCCAGGCCATGGTATGAAGGTGTGGTATAGGGTTGCTAATCTCCTGGGGGCAGCTGGAGATCTCCTGGGTTTAGAGGAGATCTCCAGGCGACAGAGATCAGTTCACCTGGGGAAAATGGCTGCTTTGGGTCTCAAATACTATCTTCTTATGAAGCCTGGTGTTTGACTGACTATCTGGGGAACTTGACAGGTGGCCTCTATGGCATTACACCCTACTGAGGTCCCTCCGCTCAACACACCCCGCCCTCCAAAAACTCCAGCCCCCAGATCTCCAGGTATTTCACAACCCAGAGCTGGTAACCTTATTTATGAACCATGGCCTTAACTATGGTTTGGTATTATGTACAACCATGGTTAATCCTGGTTTGTTTCTCCACCAATACTCTGTACTTATTCCTCCTACAGAGTCACTGGGCTCCCAAATGAAATGGCTTTTCTCATCATAGGATCATAGAGTTGGAAGGGACCTCCTGGGTCATCTAGTCCAACCCCCTGCACAGTGCAGGAAATCCACAAATACCTCCCCCATACACCCCCGTGACCCCTGCTCCATGCCCAGAAGATGGCAAAAAACCCTCCAGGACCCCCAGACAAACTGGCCTGGGGAAAAATTGCTTCCTAACCCCAAAGTGGTGATCAGTATTTCCCTGGGCATGGAAGAAAGGGCCATGAGAACTAAGCACTGATGCAGCCCTTCCTGCCCTCCCTTCTCGTGATCTGCCTAAGTTCACAGGATCAGCATTGCCGTCAGATGGCCATCGAGCCTCTGTTTGAAAACCTCCAAAGAAGGAGAGCCCACCACCTCCCAAGGAAGCCTGTTCCACTGAGGAACCGCTCTGTCAGGAAACGTTTAGTTGAAAAGACTTCTGATTTAATTTCAACCCGTTTGTTCTGGTCTGACCTTCTGGGGCAACAGAAAACAACTCTGCACCATCCTCTCCATGACAGCCCTTCAAGTACTTGGAGGTGGTTATCACATCACCTTTCAGTTGTCTCCTCTCCAAGATCAGAAGTGTTTTCAAATTCTGTTCCTCTGGGCCTGATTCATGGCCTGTGGGGGTCGGGTCCTTGTGCTTTCTCCTTACATCATTTTCCTGACCTGACACAGCCACAGGGGGACTGCTATTTGCCCCATTGTGGACTTCACGGGGTCAATAGCACCCTTGGAGCATACCAGGAAAACAGCACGGGGGAAGGTAGAAGCATCTGTCTTTGTGTGTCATGTGTAGGAATTAAGTTTCCAGCACAGGATTCACACTGAATCGGATCCAGCACAGATCCAGGGAGGACCTCAGGAAAGCACAACTTCTAGATAGGCCCCAAGAAACATGGAGACGCTGCAAGATGGTCCCATGCATCCCTGAGGGAAGAGAATAACATCTGTGGAGTCACATGAGCTCATGAAGCTGTCTTATGTTGAATTGGTCCATCAAGGTCAGCAATACCTACTCAGACTCTCAACGGCCCTCCAGCGTCTCAGGTAGAGGTCTTTGACTTCATCTACTGCTTGCTCCTTTTTTAACTGGAGATGCTGTCAGGGATTGAACCTGGGACCTTCTCCATGCCAGCCAGAGGCTCTTGTGCTGAGCCACAGACCCCCTCTGAGGACAAGGGGATTGGCTGTATGTGCTGCTTCCCACTGAGTCAGACCATGGGATTAGCAAAGCCAGTATTGTCTACTCAGACTGGTAGCAGCTCTCTAGGGTCTCCAGCAGAGGTTTTTCTCATTACCTACTGCCTGATCCTTTCAACTGGAGATGCCCAGGATTGAACCTGGAACCTTCTGCATGCCAAGCAGATAGTCCACCATAGAGACACAAACCCCTTCTCTCCTGGGGGCACCATCTTTGAATTTATTAAACAAGATAATGGATGGGGGGCACTTAGTGAAGGCCAAGCCAACTCCCTATGCTAATTTTTCTTGCAGTTTGGTGTAGTGGTTAAGTGTGCAGGTTCTAATCTGGGAGAACTGGGATTGATTCCCTACTCCTCTACACACAGCTGCTGGATGACCTTGGGTAAACCATAGTTCTGTCAGAGCTGTTCTTGAAAGAGCAGGTTCTGTCAGAGCTCTCTCAGCCCCACCTACCTCACAGGGTGTCTGTTGTGGGGAGGGGAATGGAAAGGAGATTGTAAGCCGCTCTGAGATGCCGAGTGAAGGGTGGGGTATAAATCCAATCTCCCCCCTCCCCCTCCCCCCTCCTCCTCCTCCTTCTTCTATCTAATTAGCCACAGTAGATGCTGCTTTTTCTGCCTGCCCAGAGTGCATGGTGCAAACAGGGGTGCCAACCTCCAGGTGAGGCCTGGAGATCTCCCAGAATGACAGGTGATTTCCAGACTACAGTTTCCCTGGAGAGAATAGTTGCTTGGAGGGTGGACTCTCTGGCGTTATCCCCTGCTGAGGTCCTTCCATTCCCCTACCCCTTCCGTTCCCCCCAAATCTCCAGGAATTTCCTAGCCTGGATCTGGCAACCACAAATGCCATTCACCTTTGTGTTTACTGTGTGGGTTGCATCAGGCCAAACTGTCAATTTCCACAGATTTTCTTTTCTGGCTGCAGACCTCCCTCATGTTATTCCTTAGGGTCCCCTATCCCTCAGGAGGACAGTTCAGGGCAGTCCAAGGGCTACCGTAGGAGGCTGGCATGCAAGGAAGTGCTGTTCCTGTAATGGAAAATGTAGTCTGGAACCATCCCTGGCAGCAGAAAAAAGGGGCGGGAGTGCATGCTCTTCAGGGGGCTTTTGTAGGGTTTGTGCTTGTGAAAGCCAGTTTGGTTTAGTGGTTAGGAGTGTGGACTCTAGTCTGGGAGAAGCGGGTTTGATTCCCCACTCCTCCACATGCAGTTGCTGGTGTGACCTTGAGTCAGTTACAAGTTCTCTCAGAGCTGTTCTCTCAAGAGCAGTTCTTGAAAGAGCTCTCCCAGCCCCACCTACCTCACGGGGTGTCTGTTGTGGGAAGGGGGAGGGAAAGGAGATTGCGAGCCTCTCTGAGACTTCTTCAGGTAGTGACAGGCAGGGTATAAATCCAAGGTCCTCCTCCTCCTTCTGAACACCCTAGGAATCTGGCAGGTAGGTGGTCCTCCCTTGGAGACGGGAACATGCCAGAGCCCAGGAGTAGAACATGCAGTCTCTGTGGCAAGTGTCTTGGAGAAGAGATGGGCTACTTGGGTGGGAAGGGGCTGCGCCTCAGTGGAAGAGCATCTGCTTGGTGTACAGAATGTCCTAGTTTCAATTCCCGGCGTCTCCAGTTAGTGAATGGGGTGGTAGATCATGTGAAAGACCTTGACCAGAGGCCTCAGAGAACTGCTGCCAGTCAGCATAAATGATACCGAGGGAAGGGAATGTGGCTCAGTGGAAGAGCATCTGCTCGGCATGCAGAAGGCCTCAAGTTCAGTCCCTGGGTTCGAGCCTTTAATGCAAAAGATCCTGAGACCCGGGAGAGCGGCTGTCAGTCTGTGCAGATAACGCTGACCTTGATGGACCAAGGGCCTGATTCAGGATAAGGCAGCTTCATGTGAGTTCGTATGGATCCGGTGGTGTTTCGATGCAGGGGTTGTGCTAAATCCAGCAGCGGGCGTTCATTAGCCAGAGCCTGCGGAGAAGAAAGAGTTGCTGCAAAAGCCTTGCGACTTCATTGGCCAGCCCCCAAGGAGGGAGGCGAGGCTGGGAGTCCAATTGCTATTCTGCAAGCAGATGAAGTTTCCCAAGAGAAGCTTCCCTGGCTTTGCACTGCTGGCCGTCAATAGAAAGGAAGTCGGTGGTGCAACGAGACGTTGCCATTGGTCAGGCACTGCAAGGCAGGCTGGGAAAACAGCCAGGTCTCTGGGAGGCAGGCAGGGGAAAGAGCAGGATTTGCTGAGAAAACCCAGATTCACTGACAGTCTCTAGGCTGAATCCTGGTTTCACTGTTAAAATCAGCCGAGGCTTTGTGTTCCCCCTGACCTGACCCACAGTGGCTTTGTTCAGGCATCATGGAAGACCTCTGGGCTTATTTTATCAACTGTTAGTTCATGGAGCCAACATTCAGTTTACAGATGATCACTCAAAGAGAGCCAGTTTGGTGTAGTGGTTAAGAGTGCAGACTGTTCTGGGAGAACCAGGTTTGATTGCCGACTCCTCCACATGCAGCTGCTGGTGTGACCTTGGGTCAGTCACAAGTTCTCTCAGAGCTGTTCTCTCAAGGGCAGTTCTTGAAAGAGCTCTCTCAGCCCCACCTACTTCACAGGGTGTCTGTTGTGGGGAGGGGAAGGGAAAGGAGATTGTAAGCCACTCTGAGACTCCTTTGGGTAGTGAAGGGCAGGGTATAAATCCAGTCTCCTCCTCTTCCTCCTCCTCTTCTTCTCCTTCGTCTCCTCATTCTCGTCCTCCTCCTCCTCCTGGTTTGCCTTTAAAAAGTGATGGCTTCATCACCTTTATTCTGTAGCCAGGGAAGGAGGTGCTGGAAAAGAAGCCGAGATGTGTGTGTGTGTTCATACATCCAACAAACTAAGTTCAGACCCTGGTTTCCAATCCTGATTTGATGGACCCTGACTAGAGTTGCCAGGTCTCTCTTGGTAACCAATGAGGGATGGGGTGGGGAGGACTTACCTGTAGAAAGAAGGCCTAGGCCATGTCACAGGTGTCACACTGGAAGTGATGTCTTCACGCCAGCAACTTCCGGGCGACATTCTAATATTTGGGAAAAACCTCTATTGTAAAACTGGCTTCTACAATAGAGTTTTGCCCAAATGCCAGAGCATTGCCCGGAAGTTGCTGGCATGATGACATCATGTGGCCTGGGCCTTCTTCTTTATACTGGTACATAGGGATGGGTATGAACCAGCTGATGAACTAAAGTTCGTCATGAATTTTGGGTTCCCGAAACGATGCTTGCGAACTGAAGAAACGCCACGAACTTCCACTTTTGATGGTGGTTCGTGAAGAGCTGAGCTCCCTGCCTTTCAGCTGCTTGGAAACCCCTGCTTTCTGCTCCCTGTGAAAAGCCGTGGGGAGAAGAAAGCAGGGGTTTAAACTTTAAATGGCTCATGAACTGATTTGGTTCACAAACTTGCATATTGGTTCATGGTTTGGTTTGTGGTTCAGCCACGAACTGACCCACAAAAATGCTGTTCATGCTCATCCCTACTAGCGAGTCCCTCTGCCTGTGGCTGGGGGGCAGGGCCTGGCAGCGGGGAACTTCCACCTCCACCAAGGGGTGTCTGGCAACCCTAACTCCTGCCACAGATGACCCAGGCTGCTCTCATCAGATCTTGGAAGCTAAGCAGGGTCATCCCTGGTTAGTATTTCAGTGGGAGACCACCAAAGAATACCAGGGTCGCAGTGCAGAGGCAGGCAATGGCAAACCGCCTCTGCTCATCAAACAGTGCTGGTATATTTCAGGATGAGTTTGTTTCCCCCTTTTTTCGTCCTCTGAAATTCCAGCTTTGCCATGACCAATGCTCCTTCTAAGCTATGGAGTCTTGTGAGCAAAAATTCTGCTTTGTGAGCTACCGGCATCAAAGTTGTGAGCGAGCGTTTGGCTACTGCATAGATTAGTTTGCTCTGGAACCATCCTTCCTGAGCAAAGACAAAAGTGTGTGAGCCGGAGGCTAATAACCTGTGAGCTAGCTCACACTAACTCAGCTTAGAGGGAACACTGGCCATGACAACTTTCTGGGTGATGTCAGGCCAGTTACGCACTCTCAGCCTAGCCTACCTCGCAGGGCTGTTGTGAGGGTAATACAGAGAAAAGGAGAACAATGTAAGCTGTTCTGGGTCCCTACTGTGGAGAAAGGCAGGGTATAAAGGAAGTATAACATACATATATTAGTGCTGCCAAGTTGTGGTTGACATGGCGACCCCGGCAAAGGGGCTTTTAAGGCAAGAGAGAAGCAGAGGGGGTTTGCCATTGTCAGCCTCTGCAGAGATTTCCTTGGTGTTCTCCCATTCAAGTACTGACCCTGCTTAATACCTGAGATCTGACCAGATTGTGCTTCCTGATCTCCCATTCCACCCCCCCCCCCATCTCCTCCCCCATAATAAGAGTTTCTAACTTCCTGGTAGCACCTGGAGACCTCCCGCTACTACAACTGATCTCCAGACCGCAGAGGTCAGTTCCATTGGAGAAAATGGCTGCTTTGCAGGGTGGACTCTACAGCATTATGCCCTGCTGAGGTCCCTCTCCACTCCCCAAATCCCAGCCTTCCCAAAATCTCCAGGTATTTCCCAACCCTGAGCTGGCAACCCTAACCGTAAATGAAGCCCAGAAGAAAATTAATAGAAGAAGAAGAAGAAGAGGAAGAGATTGGATTTATACCCCACCCTTCGCTACTCCAAGGAGTCTCAGAGCGGCTTACAATCTCCTTTCCCTCCCTCTCCCCACAACAGACACCCTGTGAGGTAGGTGGGGCTGAGAGAGCTCTCTCGAGAACTGCTCTTGAGAGAGCATCTCTGAGAGAACTTGTAACTGACCCAAAGTCACACCAGTGGCTGCATGTGGAGGAGCGGGGAATCAAACCCGGTTTTCCCAGATTAGAGCTCGTGCTCCTAACCACTACAGCAGACTGGCTCTTTACACCAAACTGGAACTTCACCTTTCCTCTCCCCTCCTCTTCTCCTGTATTGCTTTTCCCGCTGCCTTGGGGATTAGAGCTCTGCAAGGGTAAACAACAGCAGGAGGGGGGGGTTCAGGGGTAAAGAGATGGACAGATACGTCTCCAACAGTGCTCTGCCACGGAGGAAGGCCCTCCGTGAGTTAGTCAAAGGCTGCCGCAGAGCAGCTCCCTGCAGGCCCTTGCTGTCGGGCATCCAGCCTTCCATCTGTTACCCTGCCCCATAATTCAGCAGGATTGCATTACTACTGCAGGTCTTGGCTCCAGCACACCCTGGAGGTTCACGAGAGCGCTCCGTCTTAAAAATAGCTGCGGCAACAGAATTGCAAAATTGTAAGCTGGGCGGTAGTCAGGCCCCGACGCTGGGTATGAATTATTGCGACGTGTCAAACGCCAATGGGGAGCCATTATTGCTCCAGACGTTGCCTCCCACCGAGTGCTGGCTGGCTGGCTGGCTGGCTGGCTGGCTGGCTGCAGATTCTACTTACAGGAGGAGAGAAGTTCGTGGCCCGTGCACAGAACGTGGCTCGCCGTGGAAGAGAAATGCTTTCCCAGCTTGGATCCTTACTCCTGACTTGGATCTCCATAGCAACTGCGAAAGCTGCAGTGCTGGATTCAAAGGGATGGGGGGGTCTCTGAGTGGAAACCCAATCTTAGCTGTTCGATGGGGAGGGGGAGTGGGGAGGGCACGAGGGAGCGGATGGCAGGGGGAAGACAAGGGTGATTTGGGAGCGGGGCAAACAGCGTAGCCCCTCAAGTGCCGGCGCCGCCGCAACGGCTGAGACCTGGGCCCAGGGTCGGTCCCAGGTTTTGAGGGGCTCCGGGCAAAGTTCTCAGGAGAGCGCTCTCCTCTTACTCCCCACCAACCCCTCCACAGGCCCTCCTGACTTCCCCCACCTTCGGGTTGCCAACTTCCAGGTGGTACCTGGAGATCTCCCGCTAAATTGATCTGCAGGCAACAGGGATCAGCTCCTCTAGAGAAAATGGCAGCTTTGGAGGGTAGCCCCTAAAGCATTATACCCCACTGAGGTCCCCCCCCTCCCCAAACCCTGCCCTCTTTGGGCTCCATCCCCCAAATCTCCAGGTAGTTCCCAACCCAGAGCTGGCAGCCCTAAATTCTTACCTAATGTACCTGGGAGGACCATAGAATGCTAGCAAATAAGTGTCTGTGAGCCCTGCCAGACAGTGTTGCCAACCTCCAGGTGGTGGCTGGAGACCTCCTGTACTTACAACAACTGGACTCCAGATGAAAGAGATCAGTTCCCCAGGAGAAAAAGGCTGCTTTGGAGGGTGGACTGCATGGCATTATGCCCTGCAGATGAGGGATGCCGGCCTCCAGGTGGGACCTGGGGACCCCCTGGGATTACAGCTCATCTCCAGGCAACAGACACCAGTTCCCCTGGAGAAAATGGATGAGAAGAAGAAGAGGAGAAGGAGGAGGAGACTGGATTTATACCCCACCCTTCACTTAAAGTCTCAAAGCAGCTTAGTCTTCTTCCCTTCCTCTCTCTACAGCAGACACCCTGTGAGGTAGGTGGGGCTGAGAGAGCTCTCTCGAGAACTGCTCTGAGAGAACTGTGACTCACTCAAGGTCACCCAGCTGGCTGCATGTGGAGAAGTGGGGTATCAAACCCAATTCTCCAGATAAGAGTCTGCCATTCTTAACCACTATACCAAACTGGCTCTGGAGGGTGGACTCTCCGGCATTGTACCCCACTGTCCTCCCCTGGCTTCACCTCCAAATCTCCAGGAGTTTCCCAAACTGGATTGGGCAACCCTACGCCCTGCCAGTGGCCAGGAGAGACCTGGCAACCCTACTGCTGAGGCCGCTCCCCTCTCCAAACCCCACCCTCCCCAGTCTCCACCCCCCAAATCTCCAGGCATTTCCCAACCCAGAGTTGGGAACCCTAAAGACCTTGGCTTTGGGAGCTGCCCAACCACAGCATATGCTGATGCGCAGCCTTGGGTGGACCACAATGACAGTGACCATTGGCCCATGCCTACTCCTGCACTGCAGACCTCTGGCTCAGGGATGGCCAATCACAGCATGGAAAAAGCGGCAGGCAAGCCCGTCACCACCACTCCTGGACTGGTCCGAGCTAAGCAACTCCTGCAGCACCGGCAGTGCCCCCGGGATTTGGCGAGGCTCACTCGGGGCTACAGACAGCCTTCCGGGGCAAGGGTCAGCCGTAGGGTTGCCCACCTCCATTTGGCGGCTGGAGATCTCCCGCTATTACAACTGATCTCTGAGCAATAGAGAGCTGTTCCCCTGGAGAAAATGGCTGCTTTGGAGGGTGGACTCTTTGGTGTTATCATAGAAGAAGAAGAAGAAGAAGAAGAAGAAGAAGAAGAAGAAGAAGAAGAAGAAGAAGAAGAAGAAGAAGAAGAAGAAGAAGAAGAAGAAGAAGAAGAAGAAGAAGAAGAAGAAGAGGAGGAGGAGGAGCAGGAGCAGGAGCAGGAGGAGGAGCAGGAGGAGCAGGAGGAGAAGAAGAGGAGGAGAAGGAGAAGGAGGAGGAGGAACAGGACGAGGAGGAGCAGGAGGAGGAGATTGGATTTATACCCCACCCTTCACTTGGAGTCTCAGAGTGCCTTACAATCTCCTTTCCCTTCCCCTCCCCACAACAGACACCCTGTGAGGTAGGCGGGGCTGAGAGAGCTCTTTCCAGAACTTGTCCTTGAGAGAACAGCTCTGAGAGAACTTGTAAATGACCCAAGGTCACACCAGCAGCTGCATGTGGAGGAGTGGGGAATCACACCCGGTTCTCCCAGATTAGAGTCCACGCCAATTGGAAGGCCCCACGCAGGCCATCCAGTCCAACCCCCTGCTCAATGCAGGCTCAGCCTAGAGCATCCCTGACAAGTGTTTGTCCAGCCTCTGCTTAAAGACTGCCAGTGAGGCAGAACTCACCGCCTCCCCAGGGAGCTGATTCCACTGTTGCACAGCTCTTCCTGTCAAAAAGTTTTCCCTCAGATCCAGTCGGTACTCTCCCGCCATTAATTTAAGTCCATTATTCCTACAGGGGAACGGATCTCTGTGGCCTGGAGATACTTCTAGGAAAATACCAGGTCCCTCCTTGAAGTGGGGCAGCCCCTAATCACCCCCATTCCTGGCCGCTGAACAACAGGCCTCTGGAGAGGAATGGGGGGGGGCGTGCCTTACAACACCTGCTCTCTCTGAGCCCAGCTGCGTCCCCCCCCCCCTTGAGTCAGCAAGCGAGAGCCAGCCACCAGCCCGAAAGGTGCATGTCGCTTTGCACCAGAACTTCCCGGACGGCTCACCCGCACTGCTGCCGCTTGAAAAAAAGAATTAAGTGCAGCGAAAATGAAACTGCCTTGTCAGGTACTTCACTGGGAAAGAATTTCTAGGCATGCAGCCTGGATGACACATGGGGCTCTGTATTCTTAGAAAGCAATAGATCTATTTGGAGATGGCTGTTATCGGCTCGGAATTTACTGTACCAAAAAACCCACAGAGTTTCTGGCCATGCTGCCTGCAACTGGGAAGTTTTCAGAGGCGTATGATTAGGTCCAGCAACACTTTGTTACGATCTGCTTCCCGTTAGGCTCACGCTCCCCACGACTCACTCCCAGATGCCTCTGAAATTTCAGGAGGATAACGTCAACATCTAGTTACTTTTATCTCATAGAATCATAAAGTTGGAAGGGACCTCCAGGGTCATCTAGTCCAACCCCCTGCACAATGCAGGAAATTCACAAATACCTTCCCCTCTACACCCACAATGACCCCTGTTCCATGCCCAGAAGATGACAAAAAAACCTCCAGGATTGCTTCCTGACCCCTAAGTGGCAATCAGCAGCTCCCTGGGTGTGTAAGAAAGGGCCACAAGAACTAAGCACTGAGGCAATCCATCCTGCCCTCCCTCCCATGATCTGCCTAAGTTCACAGAAACAGCGTTGCTGTCAGGTGGCCATCCAGCCTCTGTTTGAAAAGAAGGAGAGCCCACCATCTCCTGAGGAAGCCTGTTTCACTGAGGAACCGCTCCAACTGTCAGGAAGTTCTTCCTAATGTTTAGCTGAAAACTCCTCTGATTTAATTTCAACCCGCTGGTTCTGGTCCGACTTATGTCCTGCCTTCCTCCCGAATGGGGACCCAAAGCAGCTTACATCATTCTCTTCTCCTCTGTTTTATCCTCGCAACAACCCTGTGAGGTGGGTGAGGCTGAGAGTGTGTGAGTGGCCCAGCAGTGTTCCCTCTAAGCTGTGCACGTGAGCGGCCGCCCAATAACAGAGGAAGCCCCGCCCAACAGCAATCCGTAGCCACGCAGGGTCTTGCACTGCCCATTGCCTGTTTTAAGATTACAGCGGTTATATTCGGCTCAGGATGCGAACTGCTCTGCTCAGTAAGGAGAAAAAGGAGAGGAAAGATTGGGCCCAAGGTCAACCAGCAAGCTTCCATGGCACAAGTGGGGATTCGAACCTGGATTTCCCAGCTGCTTGTCTGGCACTTTAACCACTACACCTCCACTGGCTCTCAGCAAGGGGAGGGTCTCCTGGGGCTCTCTTCATGTTTCTCTGATATCTCAATAATGGTGGGCCATTTCAGGGCAGCAGTGGGCACAGTTGGGGTTGCCAGCCTCCAGGTGAGGCCTGGAGATCTCCCAGAATTGCAATGGTTTGTGTGTGGCCCATTTCAGCTGTTTATTTCAGCTGTAGTGGTTAAGTGTGCAGACTCTAATCTAATGAAGGCTGGAGGGTGTACGTGTGTATTAAGTGCTGTCAAATCTCTTTCAAATTAAGGTGACCCTATGGGTTAATGTCACCCAAATGTCCTAGCCTTAACAGCCTTGCTCAGGTCTTGCAACGGAGGGTCGTGACTTCCTTGCTTGAGTCAGTCCGTCTCACGTTGGGTCTCATGTCCATCTCGTGTTGGGCCAGTTTAGTGTAGTGTTTAAATTCACAGACTCTAATCTGGGAGAACCGGGTTTGATTTCCCATTCCTCTGCTTGCAGCTGCTGGATGACCTTGGACAAGCCATAGTTCTGTCAGAGCTGTTCTCTCAAGAGCTCTCTTACCCCTCTCACAGAGTGTCCGTTGTGGGGAGGGGAAGGGAAAGGAGTTTGGAAGCCGCTCTGAGACTCCGAGTGAAGGGCGCGGTATAAATCCAATCTCTTCTCCTCTTCCTTTGAGCTACTTTATTGTTAGGTATGCAGTAACACTTCTAGCTCTGGTGTTCGTGCCTTCATCTCAGTGATATTCTGTTTTGTATCGATTGCTGGCACCTCACCGCCAGTAGCGATTGACACACCAGGGATGCCAAGAACCGTATTGGCCAGGAGCAAGTTTAATTTCCACACACACATAAGCACCCCCCCCCCATGTATTTTTCGAAAGAACGGTAAAGCTCTCGTAAAACCTAGTAGTAAATCAATTGCTAGTGGTAGCTGCATTTGTGTGGTTTTTTTTAAAAAAGACAATCTTTAATGGATATAGAAGAGATCATGAACACTGAGGAAACATCTATGTGGAGTTTTTATGGTGGTGAAAAGCACCGTCAAGTCATTGCTGACGTATGGCGACCCCATAGGATTTTCAAGGTGTTATGTATTGGGGCTAGAACATTCCAGGCCTGTTTCTACCAGAGACTGGCTGAGCTCGGAGCTCTAGAACAGTAGCCCACCAGGACTCTGGAGGTGACCAAGGAAGAATTAATGGTTCTGACAATGGCCTATCCGTTGGTAGTTGTTTGGGAAGTGGGCGGAGTTTGCGTGCTATTTAAACAGGGCTGTTGCCCTGGGCCTTTGTCTTGTTCTTGCTGAATCACTAATAAAGCAGAGCTGATCACTAGGCTTGAGGTCAGACCATCCACGGAACCCCAGTATTTAACACAAGGCAAGAAACGTTCGGAGGTGGTTTCCCATGGCCTGCCTCTGCGTAGCAATTCTGCGCTCCCTCGGTGGGCTTCCGTCCACTAACAGGAGTGACCCTGTTTAGCTTCCAGGATCTGATGAGATTGGGCTAGTCTGGGCCCTCCAGGTCCGGGCAGTGTTTTTATGCAGAGGATAAAATGATCACATAAAGCATTGTGGGGGGATATTAAAGATATGAGAGGGGGAGAAGAAGAAGAAGAAGAGAAGAGGTGGGATTTATACCCTGCCCTTCACTTGGAGTCTCAGAGCGGCTTACGAATTCCTTTCCCTTTCCCTCCCCACAACAGACACCCTGTGAGGAAGGAGAGGGTGAGAGAGCTCTAACACAAACTGCTCTTTTTCAAGGACAGCTGTGCCAGAGCTTGTGACTGACCCAAGGTCACACCAGCAGCTGCATGTGAAGGCATGGGGAATCAAACCCGGTTCTCCCAGATTAGAGTCTGCACACTTAACCACTACACCAAACTGGCTATCAAAGGCAGACAAAACCATCCTTATGACAAATGCCTTGTTTGCATTGGGGATTTTTTAAAAAATGAGGCTTCCACGTTCAGAAGAGTGAGAAAAATACAGAATCGATTAATTTTATACTTTTGCATAGTATTCTAGTGCAAAAAACTGAGTGGATTTTTTAAAAAACATTTGGGCATCTTTTCCATCCTGCCCTTCCATGAAAGAGCTCAGGGCAGCATACGTGGCTTCCCAGACTAGGGTTGCCACGTTCCCCCAGCCACCAGTGGGGGATGGGGGAATAGGGTTGCCAGATCCAGGTTGGGAACGTCCTGGAGATTTGAAGGTGGAGCCTGGGGAGGACAAGTGGTCCCACCTGGAGGCTGGCATCCCAACTTCCCACTCCTCAATTTTTAATCTCACAACAGTCCTGTGAGGTAGGTTAGGCTGGGAGACAATGGCTGGCCCAAACCCACCCAGTGAGCGCGGAGAGTGGGGGATATGAATTTGGATCCCCCAGATTCTAGACGCAACATTCTACCTCAGTGATTCCCAGCCATCATGGGCACCATGTTGCCCAGTAAATGGTTTCCTAGTGATCATTTGTTTCTTGACAAAGCTTCACTTCCCCAAAACTAAAGAGCCAGTCCTGGCTTTCCAATTTTGAAGGGAGGTTCCAAGGAATGATTGATTCTCCATTGGGTAAGAGTTATTGGGTGACCATTATTGGAATATTCTATATACTGAATTTTGCTTACAATATTGTGGGTGCAGTTACGTGTATGTTTATGTTATCATGTTATTGTATTTATGAAGGAATCACTGAGGACTGCTGTACCTGAATATACTTTATGGGTGTCTACATGTATCTTTAAAATGTTGAATCCAGCATGATTCTTGAAAAAAATTATTGAAACGGATTTAGAACCGGGGGTCCATTGAGTCAGCTGTCAGAGACACTACGACATCCTTACAGTTCAAGGACTTTTTTTGAATTTATTATTACAAATTGTTTTTGGAAAAAACTCTACCTGTGAATTTCTACCCATGATTAACTTTACCTATGAATTTCTACCTGTTCATTTATTGTGTCATAGGGAAATTTGTTCTGAGTACTATACATGTCATATCTATATAATTTATTAAATCATTGATTTTTGGTGTTTAAATTTGGGCACACGCGTTTTTTTTCTTGTTTCCAATACCTTCAGCAGAAGCTTTTGTCAGGAGCCGCCATTCAGAAACAGCTGCCTCCACTATAGAAAGACGCCTGGCTTGCAACCATCTGAGGTTATGAGATCAACCTCAGGACCTGATGGCAGCCATTTTGTGTTTGCGCCATGGGGTAGCCATTTTTTTGGTGGCACCCACACTCCATCCTCACCCACACTCCGAGTGAAGCAGTGGGAGGGCTTCTAGTGTCCTGGCCCCACTTCTGGACCTCCTGATGTCACCTGCTATTCTTGGCCGCTGTGTGACAGAGTGTTGGACTCGATGGGCCATTGGTCTGATTCAGCATTGGCTTCTCTTAGGTTCTTATGTTCTCAAAATCCCAGCAGTTTCCACAGGCTCAACAAGACTGGGATCTGTAGAAAAGGGTAAGAGTCCAGTAGCACATTGAAGGCTAACAAAATTTGTGGTAAGGCTTGCTCTTCAGAAAGTGAGCAGTGAAAGCTCATCCCCTGCCACAAATTTTGTTCATCTTTAAGGTGCTGCTGGACTCTTTACTCTTTTCTACTGCTGCAGACAGATAGACGTGGCTACTCAGCTTGATCTAAGACTGAGATCTAACCACTACCCCTTGCTTTTTTGGGGGTTGTTTTTTTGCATTTTTTGTGTGTGCATGTGTGTGTGTGTGCCCATGCCTGGAAGCCATGGTGACCTCTGGGGCATGGAAGATCTTCAGAGAAGTGGCTTGATAGCCTGCCTCTGCCTCCCGGCCCTGGTATTCTTTGGAGGTCTCCCATCCTTGCTAGGGTTGGCCCTGCTTAGCTTCTGAGGTCTCACGAGATTGGCATTGCCTGGGCTAGCCAGGTCAGGGCACCACGACCAGGGCTATTTTTGGGCAGGAACACACTGGAATGGAGTTCCGGCCGGCTCCCTAGTTGGCCACGCCCAGCAGGAACTCATTAGCATAACAAGCCACACCAAACAGCAGAAATGCATTAGGATTGGCTACATGAGGGGCGTGTGGCCTAACATGCAAAGGAGCTCCCACTACAAAAAAAGCCCTGTGTTTTGACAACAAGCAAGGTAAACAGAATAAGAAGCAAAAGGTGGGTGTGGCTGGATGACCACACTTCTGGTAACATGGGGTGTGTGGTCTAATATGCTAATGAGCTATGATTTTAGGGGTGTGGCCTAATATGCTAATGAGTTCCTGTTGTTGGGTGTGGCCTATTATGCTAATGAGTTCCTGCTGGGCTTTTTCTACCAGAAAAGCCCTGATCAGGACCCCTTGCTTTGAAGCTGCCTTCTACCAAATCAGGGCACTGGTCCATCCTGTTCATGAAATGGCTGCTATGGAGGGTGGCTTCTATGGCGTTGTACCCTGCCGAGGTCTCTCTCCATCCCAAACTCTGCCCTCCCCAGGCTCCACCCCAAACCTCTAGGGATTTCCCAACCTGGATTTGGCAATCCTATCTTTTAGCCACACAAGCTCTTCTTTTGTACTGCTCTTTCTCCATTTCCCTTTTCTGTGTTCCCTCTAAGCAGAGTTAGTGTGAGCTAGCTCACAGTTTTTTAAGCCTCTGGCTCACACGTTTTTGCCTTAGCTCGGGAAGGATGGCTCTGGAGCAAGCTCGTTTATGCAGCAGCTAAATTGCTCACCCACAACTTTAATGCCAGGAGCTCACAAAGTAGTATTTTTGCTCACAAGACTCCACAGTTTAAAGGGAGCACTGCTTGGCATTCTTATTTATCTTGCTCTATTGATTCGGACGAACTTTGTGCTTCTGATGCACATGGACGTAAGTGGGAAGCATAACAGTGGTGTGCTGCTTTTCTTTGTTTTTTTACTGGCTTAATGAACTTGGATTCATGAAGCCTAACTGGGTTGAATGTAGGGTTAAGCGTCTCTTTGAAGAGGTCTGGGAATCTGTGATCGATTAACCTCTTGGGAGTTTAATCTGTGTCGACTGTCAGAGGCAGATGGCGGGTTTTCTTTCACGTTCCCAAACCCTTGCATCAGGTCTGCTGCAACCCATATTTGTATGAATTGTTGTATTCTTCCTGTTTCATAGTCATAGGGCTCGAAGATCATGCTGCAAAGCGCTTCTGCCTACAGCATGTCACGGATTTATGGAATTCAGCAACAGACGGTGTATAGGCAGCCACTGACTTAGACAGCATTAAAAATAATGGATAGCATTAAAAATTTATGGGGATCTCTGTCCTGCAACAGCTAAATGGAACCTCCATGTACCAGTGCAGTTTGCCTCCAAATGCCAGTTTTTAAATTATTTCTTTTTTTCTCTCTCAAATATTTTATTAGTATAAGAATCAGAGCTACAATGAATGCTGAACAATATAACATAATATGAAATAAGAGCGTCAGTGAGGACATAATATACTGCAGCGCAACGACAAAAGGCACACTTTCGGGTACATACAATTGATCAATGAGACTTCAATACTAAAGAGTGAGAATAAGAGTAAAAATATACAGTTATACTTCATAAGCCAACTGGAAGCATTAAACCTGTGTACTAAAGGCACCAAAAGGAAATGACATGATCGAGGTTTATAAGATTATGCATGGGATTGAGCAGGTTGAGAAACAAGTACTTTTCTCCCTTTCTCACAATACAAGAACTCGTGGGCACTCCATGAAATTGCTGAGCAGTCGGGTTAGAACAGATAAAAGGAAGTACTTCTTTACCCAAAGAGTGATTAACACGTGGAATTCACTGCCACAGGAGGTGGTGGCAGCTACAAGCATGGACAGTTTCAAGAGGGAATTGGATAAACATAGGAAGCAGAAGTCCATCAGTGGCTATTAGCCACAAGGTATAGATGGGAACTCTCAGTCTGGGGCAGGTGATGCACTCTGTTCTTGGTGCTGGAGGGGGCAGCAGTGGGAGGGCTTCTAGTATCCTGGCCCCACTGCTGGACCTCCTGATGGCTCCTGGTATTTTTGGCCGCTGTGTGACAGAGTGTTGGACTGGATGGGCCATTGGCCTGATTCAACATTGGTTTCTCTTATGCTCTTATGCTCTTATGCTCTTATGTTAAATGTAGCCCCATATACCCGAGATCCCAGACAGTCCACTACTGCTAAGATAAGGAGCAATACTTTTAAAAAGGCAAGTCCATTAAACCTAGAAAGTGAGGAATAAAGAATAATAAACGTGAAGCCTAACTAGAAGTAAAGCAGATTATGATAATATCTATTTTTTGGAAGAATATCTTGTTTGGTACCAGGAAATTTTAATTTTTTCCTCTAGAGCTTTCTATAATATTGTTTGGAGCCAGTTTGGTGTAGTGGTTAAGTGTGTGGACTCTAACCTGGGAGAACCGGGTTTGATTCCTCACTCCTCCACTTACAGCTGCTGGATGACCTTGGGCAAGCCATAGTTCTGTCAGAGCTGTTCTCTTAAGGACAGTTTGGGGAAGAGCTCTCTCAGCCCCACCTGCCTCACAGGGTGTTTGTTGTGGGGAGGGGGAGGGAAAGGAGTTTGTAAGCCGCTCTGAGACTCTGAGTGAAGGGCAGGGTATAAATCCGATCTCCTCCTCCTCCTCCCTTCTTCTTCTTCTTCCTCTTCTTCTTCTAGGAGACCTTACTTAGCAGGAAGTAATCCCAGAGTCAGGTCCTCCAGGAGTGTATTGAAGGCAGAACTTGATCTAGTTTTTTTAGAAGAAACCACAGGGTCGTACTGATGTCTTCATGCCTGGCGTGCAGGTTTTTATTCCTGTTATTTATTTACTTCATTTGTACCCTATTATTCCCTCCAGTGGAGACCCAGAGCAGTTGACGTCATTCTCCTCTGCTCCATTTTGTCCTCACAACAACCCTGCGGAGTCATTTGGCAGGGCATATGTGACTGGTCCAAGGTCACCCAATAGAGTTGCCAGCTCTGGGTTGGGGAATTCTGGGAGATTTGGGGGGCGGAGCCTGGGGGGGTGGGGCTTGGGGAAGGGAGGGACTTTGTAAGGGTATATTTCTAGATATTTGGAGACCCGGGAGGGGGAAATGGTTATTAGTAGCAGAGAAAAAAGTGTGTACTTACACATGTGCAGGCATGGATGAACTTATGTGTGTATGGCAGTAGATCATTTGCAGTAACGTTCATGATCAGGACAAATCCTTCCCCTCTCCCTCCATCTTGTTCTTCTTTCTTTATCAGGCTTTTATGCATTTTTAACAGCAGATGGAAATTGGGTTAAGAGTCATACCCTCATTCCAAGGGACCCTGTATGCCAGAGGCCCCAAATGCTTTCAACCCTGTGGGCACCTTTGGGATTCTAACACAGCTTGGTGGGTGCAGCCGCAAAACACCTGCTGTAAAATGGTTGCTGCAGGAGGTAGTGCTAGCTTGGCGTAGTGGTTAGGAGCACGGACTCTAATCTGGGAGAACCGGGTTTGATTCCCCACTCCTCCACTTGCAGCTGCTGGGTGACCTTGGGCAAGCCATTGTTCTGTCAGAGCTGCCCTTGAAAGGGCAGTTCTCAACAGAGCTCTCTCAGCCCCACCTACCTCACAGGGTATCTGTTGTGGGGAGGGGAAGGGAAAGGAGTTTGTAAGCCGCTCTGAGACTCCGAGTGAAGGGTGGGATATAAATCCAATCTCCTCCTCCTCCTCCTCTTCTTCTTCTACAAAATGGTTGCCCCCAGCTTACCTTTAGCCACACAGTGAAAATCCTTGTGCTGTGATGGCAGCTGCTGCCAAAGCAATGTTCTTAAAAATCTGCACAGCCAATCTATCAAATCCCCAGTGGCCAATCTGGCCCGCCCCCCTTTCTAAAAACACTTGGAGTGCAGCAGAAAAGGTGACATCGAGTACTCCTGCTGTAAACTGTAGTTACGTGGGTGAAACTCGGGCTCTCCATCAGAATTCTGTGTGCTGTCATCACATGGCAATTCTCAGGATTCTTTGAAAAATAACATAACCACAAAACTGACATACTTTCAGACGGTTGATATTTCAATTGCCAAATCTTGGAGACACACCATGATTTTAACTCTTACTGAATGGCTGTTCAAGGTGTGTGAGTTTTGTTTAATGGAGAAACTTTCTGACTCTGTCCTGTCGAGGCAAAAAGATTCTTTGCATTCAGGTTTTACTTCAACATGGTTTCCTTTCTTGGAATACTTATCTAATCATACTGAATATTGGTCTCTTTGGAACACATTAAACTTGATTTATTGATACATGCTATGTATTGATTGTTATTATGTCGACTTTTCACAATGTTTTGTTATTGTACTGATATTTGTATTATTCAACTGCTCTCACATGTTTTGAATTTGTACTGACTATTGTTGTATCTGCACTTATTTATCAACAGCAAAGTTTAAATGTTTCCAAAAAAAGATACGTCCTTTGAGATTTTTTGTTTCCATTGTTTGTTCGATTGATTTTTATTTTAAAGTATTTGTAGCTTATAAAAACTCATGAGACATCAAACAGAGAACTTTGAATCCTTCCCCTAATTAAAAATGAATTAAAGGACTAGTCAGTCAGTCAGAGAGTTTATTGTGCATAGCCATAGGCCATTACAAGTTGAGAGGCCGCAAAATATAGTGATAAAATTAAAGTACTACAAAAACCAAACGACCAAGTAAACATAAAAACACAACAAAGCAATCTGAAAGCAACTAACAAAATAAAGAAAGGTGAGAAACCAGACCAAGGACAGAAGATATAGAGGAGAGGACTTGCAATAATAGGTTTAAATTAAGGGCAGGAGGGTACTGGCTGGATCTTAGGAAAACCTTTTTGACAGGAAGAGTTGTTCAACAGTGGAATCAGCTGCCTAGGGAGGAGGTGAGCTCCCCCTCGCTTGGCAGTCTTTAAGCAGCAGCTGGACAAACACTTTGTTAGGGATGCTCTAGGCTGATCCTGCATTGAGCAGGGGGTTGAACTAGATGGCCCGTATGCCCCCCTTCCAACACTGTGATTCTATGATTCTATGAAGACAATCATTGTTTTTGCTTCATCTTGTCTGGACTGAACATAATTCATTTAGAAGAAGAAGAAGAGATTGGATTTATACCCTGCCCTTCACTCGGAGTCTCGCAGCAGCTTACAAACTCCTTTCCCTTCTACTCCCCACAACAAAAGCCCTGTGAGGTGGGTGGGGCTGAGCGAGCTCTGACAGAAACTGCTCTTTCAAGAACAGCTCTGACAGAACTATGGTTTGCCCAAGGTCATCCAGCAGCTGTGAGTGGAGGAGTGGGGAATCAAACCCAGTTCTTCCAGATTAGATTCCGTGCACTTAACCACTACACCAAACTGGCTCTCAATTTATTCAGTTTTAATGGAGAGTTCAGACAATACTGTCACCATACTTCATTCTGTTGTTTTCCTGTTATACAGCTTTCTTTTTTCATATCTGGTTGTTGGTGGTACAGTTTTAAACTTAAAATGTAACTGTATTGTTATCCTGTTCAATGTCTAAACACTACTGATGTATCTCAAGAGTACTGTACCTTTAATTTCCCCCCCATTCCCTCTGTTTTTTCCTTGTTTCTTGCTTAATGAATTACTTCCAGAGTACTGGAGGAAACGGTAACTTTCCAGAACAAATTGTTAACTATCAGTCCAGGAGAGAGTGCATAACTATTGCTTTTCTCATTGCACTCATTTTCTAAATTTTTATTTTCATATACAATTACACAAAAATTGTAATTTACATAATTGCAAAGTAAAAACAAAAACAGGCAAGCATTTTGGCTGCAATGGGAATAGAAGTAAATAAGTCCTCCCACCCCTGTTGAACAAGAGCTGCTAAGTAGTGATTGATTCAGAACTGCTGAGAACACCAGAAGTTAATAGGAAATGACTAATTATGCTGTAAAACAAATTACAAGGAGAAGTAGGACTTACTTCCAAGGCAAGATGCAGTGGGATCTTACCTGTGGGTAATGGAAGGTCCTCATCTAATTGTGTGTATATCCATATATTTTACAGGCTTTAGTAAAAGAAGTCTTTTTTCCAAGAGTTCCTTTCTAATTTTCTGGTATTTTTGCATGCTTGTTGATCAGTTACTTTCACCAAGATGAAAAAAACAGCCCAGCTGAACACACAAGAAAGAAGTCCCATATGTACTTGAAAGAGTAAAGAATATCCAAAGCTCAAAAAGGCTGATAGACAAAAACATTGCAGGATCACATATTGAAGGGGAAAAAAATTAAGGCTGTAATAGAGGTTTGCGTTGAGCTTGGGAACTGCTCAATGGATGTGCACCCAGAGTCAATTAACAGCTTCATTGCTCTAACAGTTTTTAAACATTGACTTTTAATGTATTACTTCCAAATCCATTATTAAGTGGCAATTCAAATCCCTCATTTCCAAGCATACTGGGGATTAGAATTTGGCAAAGGAAATAATGAAGAGATCTGTTTCAAAATGATTGATTTGCATGGGGCTCCAAGCCTGACCTTTCCCCCGCTGAACAGATTCGCACTTGATTCATGGCTGCAATGTTTAGAACTTGATGTGTTTGTTGTGATTTTGGACCCCACTCTGCAGCCAAAAATTGGGTCCCGATTTGACATACATCAGGATAAGACACCATATTTATAAAGTGGTCTTCAAAACGGCTGAGTTAGAAAACAGGTTTTTCTTTTGGGTATGTGTTCAACAAAAGAAAATTATGATTGAGTAAATAGAGTAATAAGGTACACGTTGTAAAACCTTATCTATTTAAAGAAAGCAAAAATGAATTATGAATTATTATTTGCAATAAGTGAATGCATTAAAAATAGACGTAAATGCTTGAAATGGATCATTTTACTAGTCTGATATAAACGAAGACTTGTCAGTTACTCAGATTGTCGAACAAGTTCAATTTGGATATGTTACTGTGTTGACTGTGTTTTGTGATCTATGATGAACTCTATTGTTTGTTTGTCTGTTTATTTGAAAATCAATAAATATATTTAAAAAGGATAAGATACATGAAATGAAAGGAAAAGACACAATGAAAATATAACAAAATAGTGTTTGGGGAAGGGGGTTCTTGGCACACGGTAGAAAGATGCTTGTATGATCCCGTTTCTACCTTTTTGGTCTTAGGGGTGCCAATCTCCAGGTGAGGCCTGCCTGGAGATCTTCCAGAATTACAACTCATCTCCGGACAACAGAGATAAGTTCCCTGGAGAAAACAGCTGCTTTGGTGGGTGGACTCTATGACATTATATATTATACACCACTGAGGTCCCTCCTCTGTTGAAGTCTCATCCTCTCCAGGCTCCACCCTCAAATCTCCAGGAATTTGATTGGCTGTACAGGTGAAAATAATGCTTTATCAGTGGCAGTTGCCACCACAGTGCTGGTTTTGTTCCCTCACTCTTTCCCAGTGTATTTTTTTTAAAATTACCCTCTTTCTTCAATGTGGCCAAGTGCAAAGTGATGCACATTGGAGCCAAAAATCCTAAATATAAATACACGTTGATGGGGTCTGAACTGGCAGAGACGGACCAAGAGAGAGATCTTGGAGTCGTAGTGGATAACTCAATGAAAATGTCTAGACAGTGTGTAGCTGCAATAAAGAAGGCCAACGCTATGCTGGGGATTATTAGGAAGGGAATTGAAAACAAATCAGCCAGTATCATCATGCCCCTGTATAAATCATTGGTGCGACCTCACTTGGAATACTGTGTACAGTTCCGGTCACCACATCTCAAAAAGGATATTATAGCATTGGAAAAAGTGCAGAGAAGGGCAACTAGAATGATAAAAGGGTTGGAACACCTTCCCTATGAAGAAAGGTTAAAACGCTTGGGGCTCTTTAGCTTGGAGAAACGACAGCTGAGGGGTGACATGATCGAGGTTTATAAGATTATGAATGGGATTGAGCAGGTTGAGAAAGAAGTACTTTTCTCCCTTTCTCACAATACAAGAACTCGTGGGCACTCCATGAAATTGCTGAGCAGTTGGGTTAGAACAGATAAAAGGAAATACTTCTTCACCCAAAGAGTGATTAACATATGGAATTCACTGCCACAGGAGGTGGTGGCAGCTACAAGCATGGACAGTTTCAAGAGGGAATTAGATAAACATATGGAGCAGAAGCCCATCAGTGGCTATTAGCCACAGGGTATAGATGGGAACTCTCAGTCTGGGGCAGGTGATGCACTCTATTCTTGGTGCTGGGGGGGGCAGCAGTGGGAGGGCTTCTAGTGTCCTGGCCCCACTGCTGGACCTCCTGATGGCACCTGGTATATTTTGGCCGCAGTGTGACAGAGTGTTGGACTAGATGGGCCATTGGCCTGATTCAACATTGGTTTCTCTTATGTTCTTATGTTCTTCACTGGATTTGGGCTTCCTCTGTGTTTCTCCGTGTGGCTCGACCTCCCATTCTAAGGATGGCACCACCTCCTATAGCCACCATATTGTGGTTGGGCCCATCACCCTGTGTCAGAATTCCAAAGGTGCTCACAGGCTCAAAAAAGGTTGGGGACTCCTGGAGTAGTGGTGAGAGCGTTAGGCTAGAAAAGGGGCCCAAATACCTATTCGTCTGTGAAGCTCATTGGTTGACTTTGGGCAAGTTAATCTCTTTCTTCGCTGAACCTCCTTCACAGGGGTGTTGCAAAGGTAAAATACTGATGCTTAACGTTAAAGTTGCTCTTAATTTTATTATTTATTGCATTTGTCTTCTGATGTAAGCCGCCGTGAGCCCTGCTTACGGGGAAAGGGAGGCCTGATAAATCGAATTTAATAAATAAATAAAAATGAGGAGGAGTGAGTTGTGTACACCATGTTGAGTTCTTGAAGGAAGCGCAAGATAAAAAAAGTAATCAACAGATCTTTTGTAGAACAAGCTAGTATACCAGATAGGGTAACATCCTGGAGTCTTACCTCTCCGCGTTGGGGGAGGGGCATATTTCTGAATGGCTGTCCGGAAAAAAGACCCCTGCATAGAAGAAAGCTAGAGCATCAGGTAACGGGTGTCGTTTCTCCCTGAATTGCTAGTTATCTGCATAGAGGGACTTGTTCTGTGGGAGAATATTTACAAACTATAACCCACTGCCTCTTTATTTGGCAGTGCCACTGTCTGGAATTCTGCCCCCTCGTTCTATGAGCGATGTCGAACGGCTCATTTTCCGCACGGCGTCACAGGGACACTGGTGACAATGGTGAGGCTTAGCTTCCTACTTCCTTTCGAGTGCTCAGTACTTAGTGACAGCCGACGGAGGGATGGAAGAGTTAAAAAGAGGCTATTGTAGTGTTTGACATCCTTGACTGCCACCACCTCCTCCTCTTCTGAAGAAACAAAATCTCTCTCTGAGTGCTTGACAGAGGAAAACAACTGTCTTCCCAGAGAGAGAGAGACAGAAAGCTGTCTTTGACAGCTCTTTAAGCTACTTGAGGGCATTAGCAGCTGTTATTTGTTAGGAAAATCAGGTGCTCAGAACTGCTGTGCGTCTCAAGAGGGTTTCTGAACAAGGGGGGGGGGAGCAAGAAAACACACACACACATATGAATCACAGGGGTGTGAGACAAAACCCTCCCTCTCGCCCTGACCCAACCCACAGGGTCATTGTGCAGGGAAAAAAAGATAATCCCTTGTAAACCAAACATCAGGTGGAATTAGCGGTTACACTCAACGGGAGGCTTCTGCCCAAAAGGGAATCCTCTTGTCTAATTTTCTTCCTTTCACCTTTTAGCATTTGAGCCCATTGACTCACGTTGTTTCCTTGCCCCTGCCAGGGGAATAAAGTAGGGCTGTAGAGACGGCAGATGTGTTTAGGTCACAATATGGGTCAACGGGCCAAAGTGTTACAGAAGGAAGAGGAGAGAATTCAACCCAGGGCTGCCGTTTTCAGCGGCAGCTCCGTGCCAAGGGTACTGTCTAGTTCCCTACCCCACATACTGCCTTCATCTCCCTGAAGGAGGAGCAGGACGGAAGATTGATTAAACGATATTACTTTGCCCAACCGGAATTGCTTGTTGGCTTGTCCTGCAGGGTTTGCTTAGCCATCGGCACCCAGGGCAATTGCCCAAACAAATGAAAGGGTAATCTTGGCCAGAACAAGGGAAGACTTGGCAGTCGTGCGACTGGATTTTATCGTTGCCAAACTTACATAGTACATGGGATGCAAGATGCCTTTTTGCTAGCGCTCCAAATTAGACCCCTTCATTTCCCTGAACTGCTCCATATTTCTCAGCACTGTTTGTCATTTGTTGACTGACTGGTGCGTGTGGATTAGTCACTCTGGGTTAACCAGCAGGTGTTCATATTACCCGAAGTCCACTCAAACTCTGTTCTTGCCAGTAGAGACATCTCATACATTGGACGGAGAATTTCCAGGCAGAGCCACTTCACACATGCATATTCACCATTACTTTATTCTATAACTGATATTGCAGGGGATGTACCTTTTTTAACCACCCTGAGCATGAGTCTTTCAATGGAGTCAGTCCTCACATTTCACTGCCCATCACCAAGAACATAGTAACTGTGCAGAGGTATCAAAGGAGGCAAGATCAAATCATGTATACGCACATAGAGCTTTCGCGGATTCAGGACACTTCACGTGCATTATTTCATCATCCTTACAACGACCTTGTGAAGAAGGAGACTATTATAACTGCTACGTTGCAGGGTGAGGCAGCAAGGCTGGTTTGCTTAAGGACCCTCCAGAGTGCATGGCAGAAGCATGATTCGAACCCGGGACTCCCTGGCGTATCTTAGGGCCAAAATACATCAGAGGCTTTAGTTCCCTTGGGCTGGGAGGGGGTGCAAAGGAAAACCCACATGGGGCGGGCTGGAGAGTCAGTTGTGCAGCCCTGGGCAGATGCTCCCACACTGCTTGACTGCTGCTGCAGATGAGGTTGTTCCGCCATGCTGAAGCCTCAATCAGAGTGCCCCCCGCCCCGAGCAGTGTCCTGTTCCCTCCCTTGCACCAGCCACATAAGAGCCCTGGATGGGCCAGTTTCAGCTCCCAGGCCTTATGTTGACTCCTAGTGGGGCTAGTTTTGACAGTTCCACAATCACCAAGGTTTACTGTTAAATATGACACTTAACAAGGTAGTGATTTCAACAAGTGACTTCAGCTTTATTTAACAGCAAACAGACGATCAGACAACACACACAAAACAGTGGGGCACAGCTCCCTTTTTAAATAATCCGGGCTGTCAAAGCCACGCCCATACTTCAGTTAACAACCAATGATAAACTAGGGATAACGACCAATGAGGTCTGTTCCCTCCATAAAAGTATATACAGTTCTTATTGGCTATGTACAAAGGTTTCACGGAAACAGCCAATGGGAATGTCGACTCTTACAATCCATTCTCTGACTCGAGCTTAACATAAGAAAAGATAGGACTGATTCATGAGTCAGAACATGACATTTACACACAAAAAGACGGGGAAGTGAGGATAATAAGATTTCCCTTTCCCTGTGACATTACCCCCTTCTTTGTCCGTGGGTAATGAGGAAATAGCTTTTGATGACAGAGTGTTATGCATTTTATCATGCCTGCATCTATTGTTTCTTTGTGGTACCATTTGCCTTGGGACCCGTTGTTAGAGAAACTTTCCGTCATCACCTGAGAGGACTTAATGAGAAAACCGTTTCGAAAGACGCAAAAGGTATATCGACTGGGTTCAATTTGTTCTCAGAGATAATGGCCACCGATTGCAGAAGGAAATTTTAAATGGAACAGACAACTTTCCAGCCACAAGACTGCAAGTTATAAGCACACGAGGTTGTGCAGCTCCCATCTTCTAAAGCTTCTTAAATAACAGGTTGGGTAAACATCTGTCAGGGATAGTCTGAAACGTATACTTAATTCTGCTTCAACGAAGACAAAGGAACTATCATTAAGCCTTCATACAGGACTTATGATTGCAGAGTATGCTGCTGTCTTCCTCTAATTCTTCTCCACAACCATCTATGGAGCAGGTCATTAATAGTCCCATTTTACATAGGGGGAACTGAGGCTTTGAGAAACGGATTTTCTTGCAACTGTGTTTGTGAGCCCACACCTTCCCCAGGCAAACCCAGCATTCCGAGTACGGTATCATCCATGCATGCATTTAATTGGCATGTAGCACATCCCACCCAATGACTGTAGGTGGGCAGCAGTATGCTGATCACCTTGGGTTGGATCCTGCAGATACAGAGGGAAACCGTTCTGCTAACATCAGTGCACATTTCCTCCAGTGCAAGAAGCTTTGGCTGACATAAGTGGGAAAGCCTTCCATAATCTTTGCACTGGAGGAAAGCGTTGTCATTAGTGGAACAGACCTACGAGATCCAAATGAATGTCAATCCATCTTGGCCATCATCCTTAGCAAAAGCAAGTCTGATGCATGGACTCAGGACTCTGGCAAGTCTTCCGAGTTATCTACCAAGGTTCCAAAAGTTTAGGGGGCAGCTACTGAGAATGTGCCTCCATTGCATTCTTCCTTTTTGTGTGTATTTGTGTGTGTGCTGGTGTGCCTAGGGGTCATGGTGGCTTCTGGCAACCCCTAGTGGGGCTAGGACGTTTCAGAGAGGTGGCTCGATACTGCCTGCTTCTGTGTCCTGGCCCTGGTATTTCTTGGAGGTCTCCCTCCCAAGTACTTGCCAGGGTCCGCCCTGTTTAGCTTCCAAGATCTGATGAGATCGGGTTTGCCTGGTCTATCCTGGTCAGGGCCACCCCCATTGCGTTCTTCAGTTGGCACATCAATGGTATACTTAAGAAAGTATCACTGGCCTGTTTCACAGATTGTGGTTGAATACAGCACTAAGGCAAATGCTTTAGATATTCTGGGCTCAGACAATTTGTAACCATAAGCCTGATTTCATCAGATCTTGGAAGCTAAGCAGGTTCAGCCGGCCGAGGAAGCCCAGAGTTGCTCAGCAGAGGCAGGCAGTGGCCAACCGCCTCTGAGTGTTCCTCGCCTTGAAAACCCCGCGGGGTCACTGTAAATTGGCTGTGGCTTGAGAGCACTTCACACACACACACACACACACCACACACACAAACACACAGACAGCATTGTGAATGGAGCCCAAAAGACAATAGGAAGCTGATTCAGATATGGGAGCAGGACTATTTTGTGGGGAGGAATGCACAGGAACGGAGTTCTGGTTGGCTCCCGAGTAGGCCACGCCCAGCAGGAACTCATTAGCATAATAGGCCACACCCAACAGCAGAAACTCATTAGGATTGGCTACATTAGGGGTGTGTGGCCTAACATGCAAAGGAGTTCCTGCTCCAAAAAAAGCCGTGGGTTTTGACAACAAACAAGGTAAACAGAATAAGAAGCAAAAGGTGGGTGTGGCTGGATGACCACACTTCTGGTAACATGGGGGTATGGCCTAATATGCCAATGAGCCGCACTGCCAGGGGCGTGGCCTAATATGCTAATGAGTTTCTGCTGTTGGGTGTGGCCTATATACTAATGAGCCCTGTATGGGAGCACAGATGTCATGAATCACAGAATCACAGAGTTGGGAGGGGCCGGACAGGCCACCTAGTCCAGCCCCCTGGCTCACTGCAGGATCAGCCTAGAGCCAGGCCCGTAGCCAGGATTTTGTGATTTGAATAAGTCGGGGGGGGGGGAGGCACTGATATCACAAAAATAAATTAAAAATAACATTCTAAAAAACCCACACTCCCCAGTTTGAGCGGGCAGGAGCACTCGGAGCAGGCAGCCACTTGTCCATGGAGGCTTCCCAAGTGGGGGCTGGAGGGAACGCAGTCGCCAAGCTCCGGCAGGGTGAGGGGCTCCGGTAGTAACAGGGCAAGGGAGGGAACGGGCGAGCAAGCGCCAATGCGCCTTGGAACCCGAGCACCATGGAGCTGGCCTCTGCCGGCGCGCTGGCTGGGCACAGGAAGAGGCAGAAGAGGAGGAGGAGGAAGAGGCGTCCCAGTTCAACTCATAGTGCGCAACTGCCCCAGCCCCGCCGAAAGTTTCTGAGCTGCACTGGGCAAGGGAGGGGGGTACTGGTTGAAGTCTGCTACCCCCACCTTGCCTCCTGAGTCCTAACCCACCCGCCTGGCTGCCTCACGCTGCTTCCTGCGGCAGCCATGCTCAGGAAGGGGCGATGGCGGGAAGGGGCAGCGATGGGGGAAAGGAAAAAACCACAAGACTCCTGACACTTTTGTGGCGGAAGGCCTTCTGGGCTGCTGCAGGGCTCTGGATTTCCCCACCCCTCCCCTTGAAGCTGAAACACAGTGTTTCTTAATTCTAGGGGGAGCCCTTTCCACGTGACTAGATAGAGCGTGCCAGGGCTGCACGAGGGAAACTGACCAGCAGCTTGGGGAAGGGACAGAGGCGGCGGCAGTAGGGAAGCAAGCCATGCTGTGGCAAGAGGTGGCCATGTTGGCAGTGGGCCTGGGGTAGATGGAAGTCGGGGGTCTTGGTAGAAAGTTGGGGGGCAGCAGGGCCAGCCCCAGGTGTTTTTGCACACTAGGCAAGGACACCTTCTGGCGCCCCCCCCTCGCTCTTTCCTTGGCAAGGGTCAAGGAAGGGAAGGCGATTTAACCCCCCCTTCCCTTCCATCTGAGCACCAGCTTGCCGGGTGCCCCGCAGCTTCAGGGTGTGCCGGCAAGCCAGGGAAGAGGCGGAGTTTAAACCCCCGTCTCTTCCATCTGAGTGCCGGCTTGCCTGCATGCCCCACAGCTACAGGGTGTGCTGGCAAGCCAGGGAAGAGGCGGGGGGTTAAACCCCACAGCTGGCAAGCCAGAGAAGAGGTGGGTTTTTTTGGCGGAGGCAGGGGGCTTTTGGCACTCGTAAGAGCTGGTGCACTGTGACATTTATCATCTGCCAGATTTTGAAGGTGTCATCCAGGGCAGCCCAGCTCTGTTATGAAGGTATCGTTTTTGGTTGCTAAACCTCCATCTGCGAGTTCCATAATGCAGAGATAGCCAGCCGTGGCGAGTGCTTTGGTGGTAGCAGTGGTTTTAGAGTCCAGTCAAAACTTCCCAGGAGAGGTAGGTTTAATACTTGCCACTACGATGAGTGCTAAGACCACCCAGTGGGCACATTTTTAGGAATATTCAGTCAACTGACTGTGAACCTGATCACCCAAATAAGCTCATTTTAGAATTAGTCTAAATGAGATCGTTTTCAGTATTCTCACTGGTGAGATGACATCTAACAAGAATATTTGCTACTTGTGTAAATTGCTCCAATTTCTGTGTTGTTTTTTTTAAAAAAGAAAAGACTTTCCCTGGAGTTCTGGAGGTCTTTTGCCAAAAGTCACTGCAAGTTTTCTAAAGGAAGTTGTAGAAGCCAGTCTGTTGAAGACTGAAGCGTAGACACAGATAGCTCGATGGCCCCATTCTTCCAGGTGGTTTGGAGTCAGAACAGTATAGCTGGCTGATCCTGAAAGCTTCCTTCCCTGGGAGTATAACACCAACGTTTTAATCAGTGGTGGAAAGTGCCATCAAGTCACAGATGACTTATGGCGACCCTGAGGGGTTTTCAAGGCAAGAGACCTTCAGAGATGGTTTGCCATTGCCTACCTTTTAGGAGCAACCCTGAACTTTCTTGGTGGCCTCCCATCCAAGTGTTAACCAGGGCCAATCCTGCTTAGCTTCTGAGATCTGACCAAATCAAGCTAGCCTGGGCCATCCCGGTCAGGGCAATATTTTTTAATTGCTGTGAGTTAAAATAATTACGGTAAACCACCACCGAATCGTTGCAGAGGGTTTCTGAGGTGACAAATGCCCATAGTAAGTCTTTGAAAGGAACAAATATATACAATAGAAATAGATATTCTAATAAATAAAATAAATATGTCATGCAAAAAAACAAGCTCGTCCCCATGATGCCCACATGGTCTAGACTGAGCTTTAAACAAATGCCAGAGAGAGAGAGAGAGAGAGAGAGAGAGAGAGAGAGAGAGAGAGAGAGAGAGAGAGAGAGAGAGAGAGAGAGAGAGAGAGACCGTGCACATGTTTTATAGACTGTCACCCATTACCAGACTCCATATGGCAAGATGATGAATTTGGGACTCATCACTAACATGATCTCATTGTTCTCTGAGAACACTGGATGCTGATGTCCATTGGTTTCACCCATTAATCTAGAACTGAACGTTACTCATCCCCTTAGTTTGCTCTAGCCGCCTATTATGACCACACTGGTGAGTCAGGAATGACCACTAAGGTATCATAGCCCTAAAAGACTGGATTCTGGCCTGCAGGTTCAAGCCTTAGAAAGCTATAAGTAGAGACAAGCAAATAGCTAAATCCTAATATCAAGGACTCCCTCATGGATCACTGCCTTGTCGTGGCGAGGGGGCTTGCGTGGTTCGATGAGGCTGTGGGCTATGCCGTGGAGGGCCACCCAGGACGGACAGGCCACAGCAGAGAACTCAGACAAAGCGTGATCCCCTGGAGAAGGAAATGGCAACCCACTCCAGTATCTTTGCCAAGAAAACCCCATGGACAGTAACAAAAGGCTAAAAGATATGACGCCGGAAGATGAGCCCCTCAGGTCGGAAGGTGTCCAATATGCTACTGAGGAAGAGCAGAGGGGCAAGTACGAGTAACCCCAGAAAGAGTGAAGCGGCTGGGCCAAAGCCGAAAGGACGCTCAGTTGTGGATGTGTCTGACGGTGTGGTGAAAGGAAAGTTCGATGCTGCAAAGAACAATACTGCATAGGAACCTGGAATGTAAGATCTATGAATCAAGGTAAGCTTGACGTGGTCAAAAATGAGATGGCAAGAATGAACATCGACATCTTGGGAATCAGTGAACTAAAGTGGACAGGAATGGGCGAATTTAACTCAGAAGACCATTATATCTACTACTGTGGCCAGGAATCCCGTAGAAAAAATGGTGTGGCCTTTATAGTCAACAAGAGAGTGAGAAAGGCAGTATTGGGATACAATCTCAAAAATGACAGAATGATCTCGGTCCGAATCCAAGGCAAACCATTCAACATCACAGTAATCCAAGTCTATGCCCCAACCACTGCTGCAGAAGAGGCTGAAGTGGACCAGTTCTACGAAGACCTACAACAGCTCGTAGAACTAACACCAAAAAATGATGTCCTCATCATCATAGGGGACTGGAATGCTAAAGTAGGAAATCAAAAGGTAACCGGAATAACAGAAAAGTTTGGCCTTGGAGAACAAAATGAAGCACAAAGTGGCAGGGAAGGCTAACAGAGTTTTGTCAAGAGAACACGCTGGTCATAGCAAACACCCTTTTCCAACAACCTAAGAGGCATCTCTACACATGGACATCACCAGATGGGCAACACCGAAATCAGATTGACTATATAATTTGCAGTCAAAGATGGAGAAGCTCTATCCAGTCAGTAAAAACAAGACCTGGAGCTGACTGTGGCTCAGATCATGAGCTACTCATTGCAAAATTCAGACTTAAATTGAAGAAAGTTGGGAAAACCACTCGGCCATTCAGATTTGACCTAGATCGCATCCCCGATGAATATACAGTAGAGGTGAAGAATAGGTTTAAGGGACTAGATCTGATAGACAGAGTGCCTGAAGAACTATGGACAGAGGTCCGTGACATTGTAAAGGAGGCAGCACTCACCGCCATCCCAAAGAAAAAGAAATGCAAAAAGAAAAGTGGCTGTCTGATGAGGCTTTACACATAGCAGAGGAAAGAAGGAAAGCTAAAGGCAATGGGGAAAAGGAAAGATTTGCCCAACTGAATGCAGATTTCCAGAGAGATACAGCAAGGAGAGATAAGGAGGCTTTCCTGAATGAACAATGCAAAGTAATAGAGGAAAACAATAGATTGGGAAGGACTAGAGATCTCTTCAAGAAAATTGGAGAAATCAAGGGAACGTTCCATGCAAAGCTGGCCATGATAAAGGACAAAAACGGTAGGGATCTAACAGAAGCAGAAGAGATTAGGAAAAGATGGCAAGAATACACAGAAGAACTATACAAGAAGGACCTCGATGTCCTTGACAACCACGATGGTATAATCACTGACCTTGAGCCAGACATCCTGGAAAGCGAAGTTAAATGGGCCTTAGAAAGCATTACTAACAACAAAGCTAGTGGAGGTGATGGTATCCCAGCTGAGTTATTCAAAGTCTTAAAAGAAGATGCTGTTAAAGTGCTGCACTCAATTTGCCAACAAATTTGGAAAACACAACAGTGGCCACAGGATTGGAAAAGGTCAGTTTACATTCCAATCCCAAAGAAGGGCAACGTCAAGGAATGTTCAAACTATCGCACAATTGCACTCATTTCACCCATTTCACACGCTAGCAAGGTCATGCTCAAAATCCTACAAGCTAGGCTCCAACAGTACGTGGATAGAGAACTGCCAGAAGTACAAGCTGGGTTTAGAAGAGGTAGAGGAACTAGAGATCAAATTGCCAACATTCGCTGGATTATGGAGAAAGCAAGAGAATACCAGAAAAACATCTACTTCTGCTTCATTGACTATGCTAAAGCCTTTGATTGTGTGGATCACAATAAATTATGGCAGGTTCTTAAAGAGATGGGAGTACCAGACCACCTCATATGTCTCCTGAGAAACCTGTATAAGGGTTAAGAAGCAACAGTTAGAACCGGATATGGAACAACTGATTGGTTTAGCATAGGAAAAGGAGTACGACAAGGATGTATACTGTCACCTTGCTTATTTAATTTATATGCAGAGTACATCATGCAAAATGCTGGCCTGGATGAATCACAAGCTGGAGTTAAGATTGCTGGGGAAAAGATCAATAACCTCAGATATGCAGACGATACCACTCTGATGGCAGAAAGTGAAGAGGATAAAGAGGCAAAGGCTCTTGCTCAGGGTGAAAGAGGAGAGTGCAAAAGTGGGCTTGAAGCTCAACATCAAAAAAACTAAGATCATGGCATCTGGCCCCATCACTCCTTGGCAAATAGAAGGGGAAGTCGTAGAAGTAGTGACAGACTTCACGTTCCTAGGATCCCAGATCACTGCAGATGGTGACTGCAGCCATGAAATTAAAAGACGCCTGCTCCTTGGGAGGAAAGCGATGGCAAACCTAAACAGCATGATAAAAAGCAGAGACATCACCTTGCCAACAAAAGTCCGCATGGTCAAAGCAATGGTATTCCCCGTAGTAATGTATGGCTGTGAGAGTTGGACTATAAGGAAGGCCGAGCGCCGAAGAATAGATTCTTTTGAACTATGGTGCTGGAGAAGACTCTTGAGAGTCCCTTGGACTGCAAGGAGATCAAATCAGTCAATCCTAAAAGAAATCAACCCTGACTGTTCCCTGGAAGGCCAGATCCTGAAGCTGAAGCTCAAATACTTTGGCCACCAAATGAGAAGGGAGCATTCACTGGAGGAGAGACCCTGATGCTGGGGAATATTGAAGGTCAAAGAAGAAGGGGACGGCAAAGGATGAGATGGTTAGACAGTGTCATCGATGCAACGAACATGAAATTGAGCAAACTTCAGCGGACAGCGGAAGACAGGAGGGCCTGGCGTAATCTGGTCCATGGGGTCGCGAAGAGTCGGACTCGACTGTGCGACTGAACAACAACAACAATATCAAGGAAAAACTGACATAGTGGATGGGGGTGGGGTTAAGGAAGTTGGAGGACCTCTAAGGCTGGGTGAGATTCTAAAGACATGCATGAAAGCCAAACTGATTTGTCATTTGTACACAGAGTATAAAGTCCAGGACAGTTAAATATCACAAAAGCAGAACTATAGTGATGTCACTGCACCATTTACAGACCTTTACAGACCTTGTGAATACGGTTGTCAGTCTTGGATTTGGAACTTCCTGGTGATTTGAGGTTGGAGCCTGGGGAGGGCAGGGTTAGGGGGGCCTGGCTGGATAAAATGCCATAGAGTCGAGCCTCCAAAATAACCTCAGTATTCCAGGAAGCTGATTTTTGTAGTCCGGAGATCTGTTGCGATTCTGTGAATACCCTGCTTTCCTTTCCTCAATGGGGACCCAAAGAAGCTCACAACTTTCCCCCTATTATCCTTCATTTTGTCTCCCAGTATCCATGGTAACAGCTTTCTAGTTTTGTAACTCTGGTGAAGGGTACAGGGTGAACCCTGTAATCCATGCATAGTCTCACTAACAAACATCAACTGTTGTTAAAAGGAAAAAGATGTGTTCATCATTAGCCTGTCTTTTTCTTAAAAAAACCCCAACCTACAATGGAAGAGAACCCTCTTTTTTAATTTCTTAAAACATGTGGATGAAATTAAGCTTTAAAAGATGCTGATCTGATTATAGAGCTTGCAAGGTTTCGTCTCTTTTGAACCTTAACCAAGCCACCTAAATGTAGCGAATACAGAAAAGCTTTAAATGAACAAGTGCCTTGCCATGGGACCCGAGAATATGTGTTGCATTATTGTATTAAAGAGATTTTCTTTTGTATTTTGACCATATTTTTGTATTTTAATAATTTTCTCTCCCCTTCCATGCCATTCTGAATTTTGTGGACCATTGGCACAATCCTTTTTTTAAAAAAAACAACCAAAAAACAAATGTCTCCTGAATGCTTTAACATTTCCTCACAGAGAAGGTGATTTAATAACCTGATGTTTTTAGTTTCAGGCGGGTGGCCATGTTAATCTTCAGCAGAAAAGCAAGATCCTAGTCCAGTAGCATCTTAAAAGACCAACAAAATTTCCAGGATATAAGCTTTCAATAGCCAGAACTCCCTTTGTCAGAAAAGAATGTCAGAGTCTGATGAAGAGACCTTTGACTCAGGAAGAAGAAGAAGATGATGATGAAGAAAAAGAGGAGGAGGAGGAGATTGGATTTATACCCAGCTCTTCACTACCCAAAGGAGTCTCAGAGCAGCTTACAGTCTTATCATAGAATCATAGAATGTTAGAGTTGGAAGGGACCTTGCTGGCCATCTAGTCCAACCCCCTGCACTCTGCAGGAACACAGCCAAAACCCCTACATACCTACAACATGCCCAAAACATGGTTGTCCAGTCTCCTCTTGAAAACGTCCAGCGAAGGAGCATCCACCACCTCCCGAGGCAGTCTGTTCCACTGCTCAACCACTCTTACAGTCAGGAAGTTTCTCCTGATATTAAGCCGGTAACGACTCCCTTGTAATTTCCACCCATTAGATCTAGTCTTGCAATCCGGAGCAAGAGAGAATAGATCCACTCCATCTTCTACATGACAGCCCTTCAAATACTTGAAGACTGCAATCATGTCCCCTCTAAACCTTCTCTTTCCTAGGCTAAACATACCCAACTCCCTCAGCCTTTCCTCATAAGACTTGGACTCCAACCCTCTCACCATCCTGGTCGCCCTCCTCTGGACCCGCTCGAGTTTGTCAACATCCTTCCGAAAATGTGGTGCCCAAAACTGGACACAGTACTCCAGGTGGGGCCTGACCATAGCAGAATACAGCGGAACTCCCACCTCCCGTGATCTGGACACAATGCTTCTGCTAATGCATCCTAAGATTGCATTAGCTTTCTTCACAACCGCATCACACTGCAGGCTCATGTTTAGCTTGTGATCAACCATAACACCTAGATCCCTTTCACATGTGCTGCTGTCAAGCCAAGTCCCTCCCATTCTATATCTGTGCCTTTGATTTTTTGTACCTAAGTGTAGGACTTTGCACTTATCTCTATTGAAATTCATTTTATTTGTCTCAGCCCACTGTTCCAGCCTATCAAGATCCTTCTGAATCCTGACTCTGTCTTTTTCAGAATTAGCAATCCCACCCAGCTTCGTGTCATCTGCAAATTTGATAAGCATCCCCTCTATGAAAAGAGGGGATTGTTTCCCTTCCTCTTATGCTCTGGCAATCTTGTTGATCTTCAAGGTGTTACTGAACTCAAACCTTGCTCTGATAATTTTAGTTGGCTTTTTAAGGATCTTTCCCAACATTATGATACCTTGTTGGGACAGGGAGACCAGAACTGAACACAGTGGGCAATATCCTACCATCCATGTGTGGAAGGCACACAACATTTCCCCACAGTTCTGTTGGAAGCTCCAGATGCGATGTCCCCTGTCTCAGAACTCCAGACTGAGTGGCAAAAGAGGCTAGATAGCTAGAGAGGCACACTGACCTTTCTTCCTGTCTTTATTTTTCTGCCACTGTCCCCTTTGAAATGCAGATTGTGTTCTCAGGGACCATTTCCTCTTCCTTCCATTCTCTCACTCACATACAGATGAAGACCAGCTCTCTTCCTGTATGTACCAAGAGAGAGACATGCAGTCCTCTCTTGGCACCATGAGGCACATGGACCTCTGGCCATCTGCTTCCATCCTTTAGCTAGTAAGTTAGCACTCTGTCATGTCCCTACTGTTTCCTATCCAAAGTGTACTTCTCAAATAAAGAGAGAAGTATTTCTCTTCTAAGCTTGCAACGTGACTCTGTGTAACTTTGTAAGCTGACAAACCTGGTAAAGTGACACTCCTGCACGTGTAGCTTTATTCAGAGCTTTTTTTGTAGAAAAAGCCCAGCAGGAACTCATTAGCACAATAGGCCACACCCACCAGCAGAAACTCATTAGCATATTAAGCCACACCCCAACAGCACAGCTCATTACCATATTAGGCCACACCCCCATGTTACCAGAAGTGTGGTCATCCAGCCACACCCACCTTTTGCTTCTTATTCTGTTTACCTTGTTTGTTGTCAAAAACCAGGGCTTTTTTTGTAGCGGGAACTCTTTTGCATGTTAGGCCACACAGCCCTAATGTAGCTAATCCTAATGAGTTTCTGCGGTTGGGTGCGGCCTGTTATGCTAATGAGTTCCTGCTGGGTGTGGCCAACTCAGGAGCCAGCCAGAACTCCGTTCCTGTGTGTTCCTGCCCAAAAATAGCCCTGGCTTTATTTAAGCACTTTGCTAACTAATGGTGACTGGACTAACCGCACCAGTTATCCTCAAAAGTTTCCATCCACTGTGGCAATGTCCTTTGAGTCCCTGAAAAGATGCAGAGGAACAGCCATAAGCAGGGCCAACCCTGGCAAGTAGAAAAGGAAGAGAAGAAGAAGAGATTGGATTTATACCCTTCACTCGGAGTCTCAGAGCGGCTTACAAACTCCTTTCCCTTCCCCTCCCCATAACAGACACCCTGTAAGGTAGGTGAGGCTGAGAGAGCTCTGACAGAAACTGCTCTTTTTCAAGGACAGTTCTGCCAGAACTATGGCTTGCCCAAGGTCATCCAGCAGCTGCGAGTGGAGGAGTGAGGAATCAAACCCGGTTCTCCCAGATTAGAGTCCGCACACTTAACCACTGCACCAAACTCATCCCCTGCTACAAATTTGGTTAGTTTTGGACTCTTGCTGTTTTCTACTGTCACAGTACAGATTTCCCCAGGACCCTAAAGAATGGGGTCATAAGTTCTTCACTTATATGATACCATAAATGCATGACTTCATGCAAGTTACTTACAAAGCCAGAAGCATGACCACCATGCAAAATACCTTGAACTTCATTTTAAGCAGGGCTCTTTTCGTAGCAGGAACTCCTTTGCATATTAAGCGACACACCCCTAATGTAGCCAATCCTCCAAGAGCTGACACTAGCCCCTGTAAGAAGAGCTCTGTAAACTCTCGGAGGATTGGCTACATTAGGGGTCTGTCGCCTAATATGCAAAGGAGTTCCTGCTACAAAAAGAGCCCTGATTTTAAGACCACCGGGTATGAAATTTATTCAACTAGCCAGAACGTGTGTGTGTGCATGTGTGCGTGTTTGAGGAGAAATGGGCAGAGAAAGAAACCTGTTTCATTTCAACAGGTGCATGAAGTTCCCAGACAAATGCTTCATTAGACTCCAAGGAACAATCTCCAGGTGTATGAACTGCAGAACTGCAAGTGTTAAAGTGTTTTTTTTTCATGGCCTAGACAATTATCTGATTTTTTTTTAAAAAAAAACCCATCATCCCGATATAGATGCTAAAGGGGCACCGTGACAATAGTTCTCTTCTTGGCTTGCACCCAATAATTATTCAGCACTTTTCCCAGGGATTTATTGAGTCCTACGATGCTCTTGTCAACCCGCAGAAGGCGAGGCGTTTTGGCAGGGTATCCTCAGCATTGCAGTAAAATACAGGTGGCACACAGGCAAAGCCGGCCACATCACCCTCGATATTGCTGAGATGGGTCAGCTGAGCTCGTTTCTCCTTTGATATAGAGTCCTGCTTTGTTTGGGATATAAATAGGACTCGTATATTTCCTGCAGCACCGGAGAGGTTGACTTTCTATTTTGTCAACAGTATAGTACCTTATGTGTAGCTGGGCGAGGGCTGTGGCTCAGCCGTGTAGCACCCGTGCTGAGCATTGTGTGTACGAGGCAAAGGAACAGGGCGGCATAGAGCCCAGACCTGGATAGTTCAGGCTAGCCCAATCGCATCAGATCTTGGAAGCTAAGCAGGGTCAGCCCTGGCTAGTATACGGAAGGGCCACCTCCAAGGAATACCAGGGCTGCAACGCAAAGGTAGGCAATGGCAAACCACCTCTGAATGTCTGTTGCCTTAAAAACAAGTCCAGCTCGCCACCTAGTGGTGCATAACGTTAAAGAGCTAGAACATGCAGCTGCCAGGCAATCTCTGGATCTGCTGGCTATTCCGCACACAAAGCCACACAATAATTAATTAATTAATTACAGCACAGAATTTTGCTAGGGTTGCCAGCTCTGGGTTGGGAAATATCTGAAGATTTTGGGGGTGGCTTACAAACTCCTTTCCTTTCCCTTTCCCTCCCCACAACAGACACCCTGTGTGAGGTAGGTGGGGCTGAGAGAGCTCTTGACAGAAACTGCTCTTTTTTCAAGAACAGCTGTGCCAGAACTATGGCTTGCCTAAGGTCATCCAGGAGGTGCAAGTGGAGGAGTGGGGAATCAAACCCGGTTCTCCCAGATTAGAGTCTGTGAATTTAAACACTACACTAAACTGGCCCAACATGAGATGGACATGAGACCCAACGTGAGACGGACTGACTCAAGCAAGGAAGTCACGACCCTCCGTTTGCAAGACCTGAGCAAGGCTGTTAAGGCTAGGACATTTTGGGTGACATTAACCCATAGGGTCGCCTTAATTTGAAAGAGATTTGACAGCACTTAATACACACATACACCCTCCAGCCTTCAGTTCCCCACTGGGGAGAAAGTTGGGTATAACTATTTAAATAGATCAAAAATGCAATGAAGCAGTTTTCAAGAGAAGTTCTAGTGTGAAGCTTCTGAACTGGAATCCTTTAGTAAATTTGATGTTCTTGGATGGGGGCTCTGGATAGACGCCTACCATGGCTTCCCCAGTGCCCGGAGCTCCTTTTCTCCGTCCTGTCCACCAGGTCCCCCTGGTTCCTCATGTACCAATGGTACGGCCTGCTCATCAGCTGCCTCCAGGATTAGTCCAGAGGATGCTGGCACAAGGTGTTCATCCACAGCATCTTCCGCCTCTTCTGCAAGCAGGTGTGATCCCTCCTGGAGTAGACTTGACTCACCTACAAGGAGTATCTGCCCCTATCCTTGGTCAGGCTTGCTATCAACTGCCAACAACTGGCCATCCTCTTCTGAACCCACGTTCTGGGACACCCCTGCAGCTGGCAATGATGCAACAACAGCTACAGAGATCAGGCTCAAGCACACAGGGATCTGCTATGGGTGTGCAGACAACTCCTCAGAATGTGCCATCTCGGACTGGACTGTCTCACATACACTCACAGCTTGACCATCGTGCTAGCCAGCGAGGTGGCTCCCCTGTTGGCCTTGCAAAATGGTTTGGCTCGGATGTCTTCCAGCAGCCTCTTCCTTCTATGCCATCCAAAGTAATCAGTGTGGATGAACTGGAATATCAGCAATGAATAGCCACAGGGGAGAGCAGGTACCTGTGCTGCTTTCGACTGGACGCTAACTTTCGAAAATAGTGTTTTGTTGTTGTCGTTACTGTTCTCTGCTTTGCTAATTCATCACCACGTGGGAGAAGCTGTCATCCCCATTCTTATTGCAGCGTTTACGCTTTTAGCTGGACCTTGTGCATACTAACCTCCAGCAATGTTGGTCCTTTGGGACTCATCACATGCCACCAGCCTTCACCTCCTTTTCTCTCTCCAGACACACTGCAGACCTACTCACTGTTTTGGTCTGCCAGCGTGGGAGCATGAAAGCTTATTCTCCAATACATGTGTTAGCTCTTAAGCTGCCGCAAGCCGTCCTTGTCGTTTTTAGTGCAACAGGCTAACACAGGTGCACCTTTAGAATAGTGAGGGTGGACTGTCTGTCAACAATTCAGACTGCACTGCAACACAAAGTATCTCAGATGGATCAGCCATGTCTGTTTCGAAAGCTCTATAGGGTCAGATGGAACTCTATTGGTTCCTTGCGTCACCTGACCCTTGATGAGCTGGAACCTGCAGTACCAACCTCTCGCCATCTGTAATGGTGGTGCTGAAATGCAGCACAGCATGTCCAGTTTGGTGCAGTGGTTAAGAGCGGCGGACTCTAATCTGTAGAACTGGGTTTGATTCCCCACTCCTCCAAATGCAGCTGCTGGTGTAACCTTGGGTCAGTCACAGTTCTCTCAGAGCTGTTCTCAAAAGAGCAGTTCTCGAAAGAGCTCTCTCAGCCCCACCTACCTCACAGGGTGTCTGTTGTAGGGAGATGAAGGGAAGGAGATTGTAAGCCACTCTGAGCCTGTCGGGGAAACTAAGATCATAGGGAGAGGTCCTCTTGCCTGTTCCATCAACCAAAGAAGCTCTTCTTCTTCTTCTTCCCTTTACTGGTAGACCACCTTGTGATGCTGCCTAAAGTATGTGCCCAGGGTAATGCTGATTGCCACTTTGGAGTCAGGAAGGAATTTTCTTCCAGGCCAGACTGGCCCAGGATCCTGGAGGTTTTTTGTTTTCCTCTGGGCATGCAACAGGGGTCATTGCTGGAGTCTGGGGAGGAGGTAGCTATGAATTTCCTGCATGGTCCAGGGGTTGGACGAGATGACCTTTGGGGGTATCTTCCAGCTCAGTGTCTGTGTATCTTCCAGTGCTATGTTTCAATGCCATCAGAGTAAAGCAGCTTAAGATCAAATCTGGTCGAGACCTCCAGCATCTTACAGGGATCTTCCGAAAAGGTGGTGACAGGCAGGATCCCCATGACTCCACAGCTGAAATGGGGTATTGTCCCTTCCAAAGTAGGCCTTTGACATTAATTCCTGATTCCTGCCCTGCTTCTGTTTAGGAGAAAAAGGACCTGCTCCTAACGGTAGTAACTTGGGTTTGGGGAAGCAGTGAGACCAGGGCTCCCCAACCTTTTTGAGTCTATGGGCAGCTTTGGAATTTTGACACAAGGTGGTAGGCACAAACACAAAATGGCTGCCTCAGGAGGTGGAGCCAATGACAAAATGGCGGCTGCAGGAGGTGGAGCCCCACACACAGAGAAAGCCCAAGTGAAGGGGAAAAGAGTGGGGTGCAATTTTTAAAATATGCTAGGTAAGAGGAGTGAGAGAGAATGCAACCAACGCCGTGGTGGCAGCTGCTAGTGAAGGAACATAATTTTATTCTTCCCAGCCAACTGGATCTCTGGTGACCAATCCAAAGCCCTGCTGGACAAGTGCCTGACCTGGCCCCACTTTCTACGAACCCATGTGGGCCATGTGAAAGGTGTTGAAGGGTACCCCGGTGCCCACAGGCCCCACATTGGGGACCCCTAAGCAGTGTTCCCTCTAAGCTGAGTTAGTGTGAGCAAGCTCACAGTTTTTTAGCCTCCGGCTCACACATTTTTGCCTTCGCTCAGGAAGGATGGCGCCAAAGCAAACTAATTTCTGCAGTAGCCAAATGGCTCACTCACAACTTTAATGCCAGTAGCTCACAAAAGTAGAATTTTTGCTCACAAGACTCCACAGCTTAGAGGGAGTTAGACCAACGAATGGACCTGTGGCATATGGGGCTCACTCATCTACAATTATTTCAGTTGCTTTTAAAAACAAGGGAAATCTGTTTCTAATAAAGGCATTAAGTGGGTACTAATAGACTGGCCTGATTGCAAAGAGCAAACGGTACAGTCACCATCCCACATCAGAGCCGAGAGCTGTTGTGGTGGAGTGCTAATTGTTACATATTTTGAGGTCTAGTTGTCTGGCTTCGCTGCAACGCTGTATTTTTAGCACTTTTCACTGTTTTTTTTTTTTTTTGTATTTAAAAATAGCCTGAGTTACAACCAGCCGCTGCTGGGCTGGAATGAATGATGGGCCGTTGAAGCAACGGCTTATTCCGCCTTGTCCCGTGGTGTTATGTGAAGCCAGACAATAAAAGGAGGAAATATGAGTGGCATTAACCTTTTGAAGTAGAGGGGGAAAGAGCTTTAATGAAATAGATCAAATCAGGCAATTAAGGTGCAGCTCTTTGTTAGCGGGTGGAATAAAAAAAGGGGGGGAGAGAGAGAGGCGAAAAGGGAAGGGAGGGGAGGGGGTAGGAAGGAAGGAGAGAAAGAATGAAAGAACAAGAGAGAGAGAGAGAGAGAGAGAGAAAGAAAGAAAGAAAGAAAGAGAGAGAGAGAGAGAGAGAGAGAGAAAGAAAGAAAGAAAGAAAGAAAGAAAGAAAGAAAGAAAGAAAGAAAGAAAGAAAGAAAGAAAGAAAGAAAGAAAGAAAGAAAGAAAGAAAGAAAGAAAGAAAGAAAGAAAGAAAGAAAGAAAGACTTCTTAACCCAAAGAGTGATTAACACATGGAATTCACTGCCACAGGAGGTGGTGGCGGCTACAAGCCTGGACAGCTCGAAGAGGGAATTAGATAAGCATATGGAGCAGAAGTCCATCAGTGGCTCTTAGCCACAAGATAAGAACATAAGAACATAAGAGAAGCCAATGTTAAATCAGGCCAATGGCCCATCTGGTCCAACACTCTGTCACACAGTGGCCAAAAATACCAGGTGCCATCAGGAGGTCCAGCAGTGGGGCCAGGGCATTAGAAGCCCTCCCACTGCTGCCCCGCCCCCAAGCACCAAGAATAGAGTGCATCACCTGCCCCAGACTGAGAGTTCCTACCTATACCTTGTGGCTAATAGCCACTGATGGACTTCTGCTCCATATGTTTATCTAATTCCCTCTTGAAACTGTCCATGCTTGTAGCTGCCACCACCTCCTGTGGCAGTGAATTCCATGTGTTAATCACTCTTTGGGTGAAGAAGTCCTTCCTTTCATCCGTTCTAACCCGACTGCTCAGCAATTTCATTGAGTGCCCACAAGTGTGAGAAAGGGAGAAAAGTACTTCTTTCTCTACCTAGGGACTCTCGTTCTGGGGAAAGTGAGGCTCTGTATTCTTGGTGCTGGGGGGGGGCAACAGTGGGAGGGCTTCTAGTGTCTTGGCCCCACTGCTGGACCGCCTGATGGCACCTGGTATTTTTGGCCACTGTGTGACACAGAGTGTTGGACTGGATGGGCCATTGGCCTGATCCAACATGGGCTTCTTTTATGTTCTTATGTTATGGAAAGAAGGAAGGAAGGAAGGAAGGAAGGAAGGAAGGAAGGAAGGAAGGAAGGAAGGAAGGAAGGAAGGAAAGAAGGAAGGAAGGAAGGAAGGGAGGGAGGGAGGAAGGAAGGAAGGAAGGAAGGAAGGAAGGAAGGAAGGGAAGAAGGGAGGAAGGAAGGGAGGAAGGGAGGGAGGAAGGGAGGAAGGGAGGAAGGGAGGAAGGGAGGAAGGGAGGAAGGGAGGAAGGGAGGAAGGGAGGAAGGAAGGAAGGAAGGAAGGAAGGAAGGAAGGAAATTGCATTCTATTCTTTTCTTCTGGATACTGGAAAACGAATACCCATGAACCAAGTTAGCTTTGTGTGTAAAGTGCTGTCAGGTTGTGGCCGACTTATGGTGAACCCACAGGGTTCTCAAGATGAGTGATTGCCTGCCTCCTCAAAGTCTTCCTTGGTGTCTCCCATCCAAGTACTGACCCTGCTTGGCTTCTGATATCTGATGAGATTGGCTGTACCATATCACTGCACATCCCCAAGTTAGCTTTGGGAGAAGATTTGGGAGAAGATTATCAAATGGGACTTTGCTGGGATGGTGTGTGGCAGAGTGTTGGACCTGGACGGAGAAGACCTGGCTTCAGATCTTTCCTCAGCCGCAAAGCTCAGTAGCTGCCCAGACACTCCTTGGTGGTGGCTGTCCCTGGTGGCACCAATGCCCAGTATGAGAACATCAACTTTTTCTCCTTCCCTTCAGTATTTTACATAATAGGCTGTCTCATAAAACTCAATGGGGACCAATGCTCCCTCTAAGCAGCGGAGTCTCGTGAGCAAAAATTCTACTTTGTGAGCGACTGGCGTTAAAGTTGTGAGCGAGCGACTTGGCTACTGGATCAATTACTTTGCTCTGGAGCCCTCCTTCCTGAGCTAAGACAAAAATGTGTGAGCCGGAGGCTAAAAAGCTATGAGCTAGCTCACACGAACTCAGCTTAGAGGGAACACTGGTGGGGACCATTGAGAACTGGGGCAACCCCTTATTTGCATAACCCCACCCCTTACCTGAATAACCACACACCCTCATCTGCATGTCCCCAGTCTGGGTTTGGTATGTGGCTGTAACACTGTGATGGAATCCTAGAAATTTCATTTTTATATGGGGACAAGAGTGGGGCAGGTGAGTATCTGGGGGAGAGAAAATCCCATCCCCTGTTGGTCCCTGCTGCCTTCCTTACTGAACAGCCCTGTCACCCCTCCCATTACATGTCCCCCCAGTCTCCTCTTGCACATTTCCTCCCCTTCCTCAGCCCTCCCCTATTGCATGTCTCTCCCCTCACCTTAGCGAATCTTTACTTTTTTTAAAAAAAATGCCTCTGAAAGTCTTCTTTTGGGTTAGATCAAGATGGGTAGCCATGTTATTCTGTCTGAAGCAGTAGAAAAGTGTAAGAGTCCAGTAGCGCCTTAAAGACAATTTGTGGCAGGGGATGCGCTTTCGTGAGTCACTGCTCACTGCTTCAGATGCAGCTAGAATGTGAATCCATTTATCCTGTCTATTGGAAAGCGGAGTGATTTCAGATGCCGGATGATATTAGCTGGCAAATGATAATAGCAGGTATGACTGGATTAGGTGTGATATACAGAGAGGTAGGAGGCGTGGAGAAATCAGCATTGGTAATAAGACAGGAAACCTAGGTCTTGATTCAGTCCAGGTTGATGCATTGTTTTGAACTTTGTCATCAGTTGCAGTTCAGCAGTCTCTCTTTCCAATCTCCCCTTGAAATTCTTTTGTAAGATAATTGTTTTTAGGTGAGCAACTGAATGTCCTGGAAAGTTAAAATGTCTCCCCACTGGTTTTTGAATGTTGTGGTTTCTGCTGTCAGACTTATGTCCATTAATTCTTTGTCAAAGGGACAGGCCACATAAGTCCTGACTCAATACCAATGCTGATTTCTCCACAGCTACTACCTCTATGCATATCAAACCTAATCCAGTTGTGCCTGTCGTTCAACATCTGAAATCACTTCACTTTCCAATAGATAAAACAGGTGGACTCACATTCTAGCTGTGTCTGAAGAAGTGAGCAATGACTCCTGAAAACTCATACCTGGCCACAAATGTTGTTAGTCTTTAAGGTGCTACTGGTCTCTTTCTTTTGGATGGCTAGACCAGCCATAATGCCTACCAAGACATTGTAACATAGTGTTGTGAGAAACCAGGTTTTTATTTTTTAAATTGTGATGTCTGTGTGCTAACATGGCTTCTCCATTTTGGTTTTTAAAACTTCCCTTAACTTTTTTTTTTTAAATAGGATTTTTCTGCAAGCATGAAGTTCCCCCAGTTTTGCAGAAAAATCTCCCTGAGTTTCCACACAATATATATTATTTTTTGATCCGTTCCTGGAAGCCAAGTTCAGAATTAGATGTATGATTTCTTATTTATTCATATTTATGTATGTATGCATTTAATGCAGTACATGTACACGCAAGTTCATATTGTTGACTCTTTCAGAGGTTGCAAGACTGGCTAAAATTAAACCTATTCAAAACATTAAAATGCTGGAAACTTGAACAGAGTTACAATAATAGCAATATTTTATTTTTTAAAAAAAGCAAAAACAAAGGCGGCGCTGTTTCTCCAAAATGACTCTCACAATTTGGGTCCATCTCCCCAAAAGACTGAAGGGAAATGCAGCGAAGTTTTGGCACTGAAGCTTCCTGTTACTTTTCGTAGGGATGCCAGCCTCCAGGTGGGACCTGGGGATTCTCTGGATTTACAGCTCATCTCCAGACCACAGAGATCAGTTCCCCTGAAGAAAGTGGATGCTTTGGAGGGAGGACTCCATAGTACTGTTCCCCACTGAGGTCCCCGTCCTTCCCCAGACTCCATCCCCAAATCCCCAGGAGTTTCCCAACCTGTATCTAGTAATTCTACCCCTCCATCCCTTGCTGGTGGCCTGGGTGGACCTGGCAACCCTATATACCAAGTGGCCACAACAATCCAATCTCTGCTTTGGTTCGGCCTTGTTAGATCACTTCCAGGTCACACCAGAAGTTGTGTCCTTGTGCTGGGGGTGATGCTCTAGCATTCTCCCCCAAACTCTAGCATTGGACGAATGCTGGTATGCTGCCCCCCCATGCAATGATGTCACCGCTGGGTCACAGTGGAAGGGGCATAATTACACGGGGATGACGATCTCACCATCCAATAAGCTCCTGCCTCCTCCCATCTGCTGCTGGCTGCCAGGCCACACAACCCTAAGCAGTGCTCCCTCTAAGCTGTGGAGTCTTGTGAGCAAAAATTCTACTTTGTGAGCTCCTGGTGTCAAAGTGGTGAGCAAGCGATTTGGCTACTGCATAAATTAGTTTGCTCTGGAGCCGTCCTTCCTGAGCCAAGACAAAAAGGTGTGAGCCGGAAGCTAAAAAAACCTGTGAGCTTGCTCACACTCACTCAGCTTAGAGGGAACACTGACCCTAAGTGTGGTCTAGCAGTTACCGTGTCGTACAAGGACTGTAGACTCTTGGGTCTGAACACACATCAAGCTGCCTTATCTCAACTCAAGCGCCTGGTCCGTCAAGGTCAGTATTGTCTATTCAGACTGGTAGCCGCTCTCCAGGGTTCTCAGGCAGAGGTCCGGCCCCGATTTCCTCAGAGGAAGGGTGAGACGCAGGGCTCTTTTTGTAGCAGGAACTCCTTTGCATTTTAGGCGACACACCCCTAATTTAGCCAATCCTCCAAGAGCTTCTAGTAGCCCCTGTAAGAAGATCTCTGTAAGCTCTTGTAGGATTGGCTATATTAGGGGTGTGTCGCCTAATATGCAAAGGAGTTCCTGCTACAAAAAGAGCCCTGGCCTGGGACGAATAGGTGATAGATGGAGATACGAGGGACAAAAAGAACCTATCAGAGGCCGTTGCCAACCACTTGTGAATCAGTGCATGGGAAGCAGTTTGTTGGCTGTCTAAGCAATAAAGCAAAGAAATGGGCGGTCATAACCTTTCGTTTGTGTTTTGATTATACAACCAAAGGCTCAGGGGACCATTTTAGCATCTCCTTATAGAGGTGCATAAAAGTGCCAGCTCTAATTATGCACATCAGGGTAGCCGGATGGAGGAGAGTTAATTGGTTTGCTGAATATCTCAAGCGGGACATGCGGCCAAGGACTTGGAGACTCAGCTGCAAACGGTGCCGGTGAGTTGTCTGTGTGGCAGAGTAAACTCTTGTGGCGTGGGGCTACAGCACCTTTTATGGAGCAATTAAAAAAGAGAGAGAGGGGAGTCAAAAGCTGTTTGTAACACCGCTGTAACCGAAAATATACTTTACCAGCTCGATTTTGCTTGAGGAGCACCATAATATGGGGATTTGACCTTAACAGAGAAATTGTGTGTGAAGCTGAAGGGGTCAGGTTGGAAAGGAGCTGTTAAGGCGGGAAGGAGTTGAAGAGCATTAAGGATTGTCTAAACTGGGACAGGGAGGGAACGCGGCATGGTATAGCTCAACTGCATCAGCTCTCAGAAGCTAAGCAGGATTTGGGATTTGGATGGGAGACCACCAAGGAAGACCCTGCAGAGGAAGGCAATGGCCAACCCACTCCGCTTCTCACTTGCCTTAAAAGGCCCTTGCTCGGATCACCATAAGACTTGGATGGGAGACCACCAAGGAAGACCCTGCAGAGGAAGGCAATGGCCAACCCCCTCTGCTTCTCACTTGCCTTGAAAGGCCCTTGCTCGGATCACCATAAGACTTGGATTGGAGACCACCAAGGAAGACTCTTCAGAGGAAGGCAATGGCCAACCCGCTCCGCTTCTCACTTGCCTTGAAAGGCCCTTGCTCGGATCACCATAAGACTTGGATTGGAGACCACCAAGGAAGACTCTTCAGAGGAAGGCAATGGCCAACCCGCTCCGCTTCTCACTTGCCTTAAAAGGCCCTTGCTCGGATCACCATAAGACTTGGATTGGAGACCACCAAGGAAGACCCTGCAGAGGAAGACAATGGCCAACCCCCTCCGCTTCTCACTTGCCTTAAAAGGCCCTTGCTCGGATCACCATAAGACTTGGATTGGAGACCACCAAGGAAGATCCTGCAGAGGAAGGCAATGGCCAACCCCCTCTGCTTCTCACTTGCCTTGAAAGGCCCTTGCTCGGATCACCATAAGACTTGGATTGGAGACCACCAAGGAAGACTCTGCAGAGGAAGGCAATGGCCAACCCGCTCCGCTTCTCACTTGCCTTGAAAGGCCCTTGCTCGGATCACCATAAGACTTGGATTGGAGACCACCAAGGAAGACCCTGCAGAGGAAGGCAATGGCCAACCCCCTCCGCTTCTCACTTGCCTTAAAAGGCCCTTGCTCGGATCACCATAAGACTTGGATTGGAGACCACCAAGGAAGACTCTGCAGAGGAAGGCAATGGCCAACCCCCTCCGCTTCTCACTTGCCTTGAAAGGCCCTTGCTCGGATCACCATAAGACTTGGATTGGAGACCACCAAGGAAGACCCTGCAGAGTAAGGCAACGGCCAACCCCCTCCGCTTCTCGCTTGCCTTGAAAGGCCCTTGCTTGGATCACCATAAGACTTGGATTGGAGACCACCAAGGAAGACCCTGCAGAGGAAGGCAATGGCCAACCCACTCCACTTCTCGCTTGCCTTGAAAGGCCCTTGCTCGGATCACCATAAGACTTGGATTGGAGACCACCAAGGAAGACTCTGCAGAGGAAGGCAATGGCCAACCCCCTCTGCTTCTCACTTGCCTTGAAAGGCCCTTGCTCGGATCACCATAAGACTTGGATTGGAGACCACCAAGGAAGACTCTGCAGAGGAAGGCAATGGCCAACCCCCTCCGCTTCTTGCTTGCCTTGAAAGGCCCTTGCTCGGATCACCATAAGACTTGGATTGGAGACCACCAAGGAAGACCCTGCAGAAGAAGGCAATGGCCAATCCCCCTCTGCTTCTCGCTTGCCTTGAAAGGCCCTTGCTTGGATCACCATAAGACTTGGATTGGAGACCACCAAGGAAGACCCTGCAGAGGAAGGCAATGGCCATCCCCCTCTGCTTCTCACTTGCCTTGAAAGCTCTTTAATGGGGTTGCCATGTTGGTTGCAACTTGACAGCATTTACGTATATCAACTGATATCTTTGGGCTGGTCCATAGATGGATGGACAGATTAAACAGCTTTATGCTGCTGGTGGCTATGTTTGTCTGTATGCTGTCCTGTAATAGTGTTAGACATTTGTGTGTGTGTGTGTAGTGCCATCAAGTTGCAGCTGATATAAGGTGACCCTGCAGGGTTTTCAAGGCAAGAGACGTTTAGAAGTGGTTTGCCAGGTAACAACACTGGACTTCCTTGGCGGTTTCCCATCCAGGTACTAACCAGGGCCAACCATGCTTAGCTTTCAAGATCTGGTGAGATCAAGCTATCCTGAGCCATCCAGGTCAGGGCAGGTTTAGAAGAACAGTAGGTTATTATACCCCGCTTTACTCTACCGTAAGGAGTCTCAAAGCAGCTTACAATTGCATTCCCTTCCTCTCCCCACTACAGGAATCTTGTGAGGCAGGCAGGGCTGAGAGAGTTCTGAAAGAACCGTGACTGGCCCATGGTTACCCAGTAGGCTTCATGAGGTGGAAGAGGAGTGGGGAATCAAACCCGGTTCTCCAGATTAGAGTCCACTGCTCTTAACCACTACACCGTGCCAGTTCTTTAGACTTACAGGTATTGCAAAACTTGCAAAATACTGGGACTGTCTGTTTCTAATCAATTTGATTTTGACTTAAAGAGAAATTAGAAGAGAAGAGGGAAAGGAATTGAGGCTCTGCAAACTTTCAGACTTCCACTCTGTAGATGCTAGAGATGCCAGCCTTCTCAGGTTCCATCCCTAAATCTCCAGGAGTTTCCTAATCTGGATCTGGCAATCTTACCCACCATCCTCAGGGTGGACCTGGCAACCCTGGTAGATACCCAGAGGCAGGAAATGACTTCTCAAACTAGGGCTGCCAGGTCCCCCAGGGGGGCGGGGTTTTGCCCGCTCTAGAGGCCCCCAACCCACTAGCCCGGATCCAGCCGCGGGGGGTGTGGGGGTTGAACCCTGCCCCCAAAGTACCAGAATTGGGCTGATGTGCCTGGCTCGATGACATCACCCAGAGGTGACATCATCGCACCAGACACGTCATCAGGGGATGCTCTAGCATTTGGCATTAAAACTCTATGGTACCATAGAGTTCCGGACCCGGAGCTTTGGACCCTGCTGGATGCCAGATAGGGACCTGGCAACCCTGTCTCAATCCTTCCTATCCTCCTCCCGGAGCACCATCCTGCCAAGGGTGCAAGGCCTGTCGTTACAGAAGGGGACGCATCTCTTCAAAGACAAACGAAAGAGAAGTCAGAGAGAGATCCTTCCTTTAATAGAGAATAAGAGGGATCAAGGGCTATGTCTAAAAAAGTGAATTTCAGAAAAAAAGAAGAGATTCCCCCTCCCCAAAGCAACGCTGCTTGCATCCCTCTACCAGATGAGCAAGTTGGTTTGTTGGCCTGAAAGTTGTCACTGGACTCAGACGTAGTTCAGGTGAGCGAGTGTTCGTGACGGGCTGGGGCCCTCCCGCACATTCAGAAAGGCCTTTATAAGAGCCCATCATCCGAAGATGTGAAATCAATAAACAAGTAAATAAATGAAAACAGCCACTGAGAAAGAGACTGCTGCTCATCTGTCTTTATCGGCGGAAAGGAAACCCCAAAGCGGCAGCATCCCAGTGATTCTACCTGTGGTCAATTAACAGTCTTAGGAAATGTTTCGCTTGTTTCTTGAAATAATGCTGTTTAGTCAACTTCTGCTTACTAGATTTAGGTTCAAGGTGTACCTGCAGGGTTGCCTCTCCCCCTTTATGTTTGGAGTGGTCAAGTGGTCCTTTTGGGTGATCAGATTGATGGAGAGGTGTATATTTCTCTACTTCAGTCATCAGCACGTTTTTTTTCCCTCCTCAGTCTGGCTAGACCTTTCTAGAGATCCCCCTCCCCACTTGAGACTCCCTCCCCATCTTGAGTTGAAATGATATATGCAAAAGGGCCAAGCTAACAGAGTGGAAGAGGGGGATCTGTGGCAACCATTCCTAAGACATGATTATATATATATGTATGTATGTATTAGGGATGGGCACAAACCAGGAAATCCTGGTTTGGTTCGGGACTTGCAAGCCAGGTGGCCCCAGACCAAACCTTGGACCGAATCTCCAAGCCCCAAACCTTGCCCGAACTGGTTTGGGTGGCATCAGGCCCTGCCCTGATATGCCCGTGTTACCCAAAAGCAATGCATGCCCGCCACTTCCAGGTGGCGTTGGGCCCCACCCCTGGTGTGCCCACATTTCCCAGAAGTGATGCAAGAACATTGTTGATGCACTTGCATCTCTTCTGGGTAATGCGGACATGCCGTGGCAGGACCCAATGCCACCTGGAAGTGGTGGGCACGCATCAGGCCAAAGATATTCAGAGTGAGTGTCTGGGGAAGGTGCTTTCCCTGGACCTCAGCTCACGAGCCCTGAACTGGGCAAAGTCCAGGCTGAACTTTGACTCGGCGTTCAGGTCTGTGCCTGAACCCCTGTATGTGTGTGTGTGATTATATATTTATATTTATTTATTTATTTATTATGAGATTTATACCCTGCCCTCCCTGCATTTATTTATTATGAGATTTATACCCCGCATTTAAATGGCAAGGAAGGAAGGGAGGGAGGGAGGGAGGGAGGGAGGGGAAAAAGAAAATGTTAAAGAAGGAAAGAAAAAGAAAGGAAAAAAATTGGCATGCCACTGAACGGAATAAGAGAAATGCACCTTGCAGCTCCAAAGCTGAATGCACGCAGAAGGCAGAAGGAGACACATGAATACGAGAACAGGATGACATGACATCGTATTACGGCATCTGACGATCGAGAAGCTCGGTTCAACCTCAAAAGCTACTGAGTAAGAAGAAAATGTCGCTTTAACAGTATTAGGGGACAATTCATTATGTGTATCCTTCGAGTGCGGCACAATGTCACTGCGGGCCCTGGTGCATTTGCATTATTTCCAGACAATGGCAGCAGCAGAAAAGGGACACTGATTTATTTCAGCGCAGGCTCAGGTGATTTTTATGTCTGCCGGGGACTGAGCCAGATAGCGCTTAACCCGTTCCAGCCTCTCCTGCTTCCAAGAAGAGGCGTCGTCGGTAACTATGCTTATCTTCCCACTCAGGTTTCGTTGGAACTGTCGGGTAGGAAGATGGAGGGCTTTCGAGGGGGTGGGGTGGGGGGTTTCTTTGGCTGGTTTTTGCCAGCATGGGCTCAATAAGTTGTCTGATGCAGAGGGAGGAAGCAGCCACGCCTTCCAATTCTTGAGCAAAAAAAAAATAAAATAAAGTCTGCTGCCACTGACTGTTTTGAGCCAGTTGGAGTTGGAAATGTGTTCAGTGGTTCACTGCGCATGGTAAACTTGGAAGTGAATTAGATCTCAGTATCACTGGCTAGCACTATGTACAGTCATGGTTAATGCCTGTGTGCTATAGAAACCCGTGAACATAGGAAGCTGGTTTCTACTGAATCTGACCAGTGGTCCATCAAAGTCAGTATTAGGGCTGCCAGACTCCAGGTGGGTCCTGGAGATCTCCTGTTTCTACAACTGATCTCCGGCTGACAGAAATTTGCTCCCGTGGAGAAAATGGCTGCTTTGAAGGGTGGACTCCATGGCATTGTACCATGCTGAGGTCTCCCCCTCCCCAAACCCCACCCTCTCCTGGAACCACCTCCAAAGTCTCCAGGTATCTTCCAACCCAGGTCTGGTAACCCTAGTCAATATTGTCTACTTGGACCGGCAGCTGCTTTCCAGGATCTCAGGCGGAGGCCTTTCACATCACCTACTCTCTGGTCCTTTTAACTGGAGATGCTGGGGATTGAACCTGGGTCCTTCCGCATCTTAAGCAGATGCTCTACTATTGAGCCACGGCCCCTTCCCCTTAGAAGTGTGGAATTGGAAGAGGTCTTGTAGGCCATCCAGTACAACCTCTTGCTCAGCATGTGAGACTCACATGCTGTCAGAAGACCACTGAACCTCTCCTCAAAAACCTGCATAGAAGAAGAGCCCACCCCTTAATTCAAGGGTTGCCAAACTTCTTGAGCCTGTGGGCACCTTTGGAATTCTGACACAGTGACAAAATGGCTGCCACGGGAGGTGGAGCCAACTACAAAATGGCTGCTGCAGGAGGTGGTACCAGCCACAAAATGTGGACATGCCGTGGCAGGGCCCAATGCCACCTGGAAGTGGTGGGCATGCATCAGGCCAAACATGAAGTTATGTGTAACTTTTATAGTAACTCTTCAACATTTCAGGCAGAAGTTGTTTAACAGGTAGGGCTGTGAAACTCCCAGTCCAGCTGGAGGTTCTCCCAATTTTGGGGGCTTCAATCTGCCACTGGCGAGCTGGCTGGTGGGGAAGCCCCACCCCTGAACAGAGACTTTGCTGCATGATGTCCCTATCAAAATGACGTCACCCGGAAGTGACATCATTGTGTTGCCAATGTCAGGGGGTTCCCCTCTAGTTTTTGGGGCGAACTCTATGGTTTTTAGGGCAAAATAGCCATGTAGTTTTGCCCCCAAAACTAGAGTGGAACCTCCCAATGTCAGCAACACAATGACATGATTCCAGTTAACGTCACTGTGGCATGCACGCTTTTCACGTGTGCAATAACATTGCGGACAGCAGCCAGGAGCCCCCGGCCACCAGCGAGGTAGGACCTGGCAACCCTATTAACAGGGTGCCTTTTGATCTGGACAGCCAATGAGATCCAGAAGCCAACCAGAAGCTTTGCTACACTGAAGCAGCACCTGACCCACTTTTTAAAAAATATCTGATGGGCACCAGGAAAAGTGTCGATGACTGCCATGTTGGAAACCCTTGCCTTGCTTGATTGGCTCAGTTTTTCAGCCTTCTCTGGTGGGCAAAGTGTTGGACTTGCAGGAGGGAGTCCCAGGTTCGAATCTCTTCCTAGTCACAGTGGGCGCCCTTGAGCCAGTCTCTGTCTTTATGCCCAACTTAAGGATGTCTCTAGTTCCAGCTCCTGCCAACCTAGCAGTTCGAAAGCAAGAAATTGCAAATAGATAAATAGGTACCACTTTGGTGGGAAGGTAACAGCGTTCCGTGCGCCTTGGTGTTTAGTCATGCCGGCCACATGACCACGGAAACGTCTTCGGACAGCGCTGGCTCTTCGGCTTGGAAACGGAGATGAGCACCGCAACCCTAGAGTCGGATTCGACTGGCTTTCGAGCAAGGGAACCTTTACTTTACCTTTATAGGAAACAAAAAGTGTGTGTCTGGACACTGCCATAAAATGTGACTCTCAATCAAAGTGGAAGTGGCATGCAATGTAGATGGGAATTTCTGTTGCAGTGTAGGATTGGTAAAACAGCAGAGCAAATGCTAGATACAGATCGGGCCTAAGTGACAGCCCTTTAAATACTTCAAGAGAGCAGTCATGCCCCCCCGTCAACCTCCTCTTCTCCAGACTGAACATCCCCAAGTCCCTCAGCCTTTCCTCCTAGGGCTTGGTCTCCAGGCCCCCGATCATCCTCATCGCTCTCCTCTGCACCTGCTCCATTCTGTCCACATTCTTTTTGGACATCCTTTGAGGCTTATCATCTCTGTAATCCATCATTTATTTACAAATGTACAGTCTGGGCAGAAATTAGGCTGGTTCAGAAGCAAGCACACTTCTGGACTGTATGCCCTTGAGTTTGCTGGTATTCAGTTTCCTCAAACACTTACATGTCTAGGTAAAAACCAGAAGGCATGTGTCATAATTCAGCTGCTTGGAACAGTCAACTGCCCGCCAGTGGTCTTTGGCCCCCCATCAATAACACCAAGGTCATCCTGAATCCTAAAAGGATGACTACTTTCCATAACGGGAAGTCACAATGAAATTACCAGTGACAACACATGATATCCATGCTGAGGTCATGGACGAGCTGTGTCATGCTTTTAAATTAGCTGGTAATGTAAGACATCTTCAGCCATCACCGTTATGGGAACCAGGAGGCCAGCCACAGCACAGAGATCTCCCGATAACATGGTGTCTGAAATGGGTTCGGCTTTGGCACATGAAAACCAGAACTCTGAAAAAGCAAAGGACAGCCACAGAACTTCTAATGCCCTCTCTTCACATTCCTGATAGTTCCGAGAGTGCTGGTTCATGAGACCAGATGAAGAAAGTGATATCACACAGATACTCGCACAAGTCTATGCATTTCTCATGGAAGAGGACTGAAAATAAGAAGCATGGGGACAAACGAGGCAACTGGCTCTCACAGTTTATTTATTTCACATATACCCCACCTGTCTCCCCCCCGCCCCCGGAAACCAAAGCAGCTTATACTATTCTCCACTCCTCCATTTTAGCCTCAGGTTAGGCTGAGAGAGTGTGACTGGCCCAAGGTCACCCGGCGAGCTTCTATGGCAGAGTGGGGATTTGAACCTGGGTCTCCCAGAATCTAGTCTGATGAGCCAATTTGGTGTAGTGGTTAAGAGCAGCGGACTCTAACCTGGAGAACCGGGTTTGATTCCCTACTCGTCCACATGCAGCCAGTTCTCTCAGAGCTGTTCTCTCAAGAGCAGTTCTCAAAGAGCTCTCTCAGGCCCACCTACCTCACAGGGTGTCTGTTGTGGGGAGAGGAAAGGAAGGGGATTGTAAGCCACTCTGAGACTCCGAGTGAAGGGTGGGGTATAGATCCAACCGTTGTTGTTGTTGTTGTTGTTGTTGTTGTTGTTGTTGTTGTTCTTCTTCTTCTTCTTCTTCTTCTTCTTCTTCTTCTTCTTCTTCTTCTTCTTCTTCTTCTTCTTCTTCTTCTTCTTCTTCTTCTTCCCACTACACCAACTGGCTCTCACAAGCAGCACTAAGAAATATGTGACTGAACACTCCTTGGAAAGTGGTGTGCAAAATATTGGTTTCTGCTCATCGTGACCCATTAGGGCAGAAATTTATGACAAGCACAGTTGCATCTTATAGAGGGGCTGGATAGTGAAGTATCTGATCTTAAGCAACGTGTCTTTATAAATCCATCCAGTGACACTGATTTGTTTCCATAGGAGATACTCTCCTTGTGTCTTGTCTGGTGTACTTCCCCCCACTCTGTTATTATTGGATTTCCCTAAAATATACTGGGCTGTTGAGTGGCCAAGAATGTTTCCTGCTGTCCCACATCTCTGTCCTTGAATTGCCCCTTATTTATGAAATGCTCAGCCTGTGGTGTATCCTTCATCCTTAAAAGTCTATACGATTTTCTGAAGAACGTCTTAAGATGAGCGTATTTTTTAATGTTCCTTTCCCCTTGGTGGGTAGAACCACACATTATGGAAGCTACCAGATCTGGCATCCCTGTGTCAAGTTGTCCCCCTTTCCCTTCAATGCGGAATACCTTCACCCATGCTGGGACATCATCACACTGTGCATTCCCCACCTCTCTTCCAGGTAGGTCTGCCAGCCTTGATGTGGGGGCCCATGGTTTCCCTGGAATTACAACTGATCTCCAGACTACAAAGATCCAGGGCTATTTGTGGGCAGGAACACACAGGAAGGAGTTCCGGCTGGCTCCCAAGTTACCCACGCCCAGCAAGAACTCATTAGCATAACAAGCCACACCCAACAGCAGAAACTCATTAGGACTGGCTACATGAGGGGTGTGTGGCCTAACATGAAAAGAAGTTCCTGCTACAAAAAAAAGCCCTGGGTTTTGACAACAAACAAGGTAAACAGAATAGGAAGCAAAAGGTGGGTGTGGCTGGATGACCACACTTCTGGCAACATGGGGGTGTGGCTTAATATGCTAATGAGCTGCCCTGTCAGGAGTGTGGCCTAATATGCTAATGAGTTCCTGCTGGGTTTTTTCTACAAAAAAAAGCCCTGCAGAGGTCAGTCCCCTGGAGAAAATGGCGGCTTCCGAGGGCAAAGTCTATGGTATACCATAGGTTCTAGGTGAAATCGCTCTGCAAATTCTCCCCTCCACAGGCTCCTCCCCAAATCTCCAGGAATTTCCCTAGCTGGAGTTGGCAACCCTAGCTCCAGGCAATGGTCTGTCACCTGCAAGGGGCGGGGGATCCATACATTTTGATATCAGGACATGAAATAATTTATTAATTCATGAGAAAACACAACATGGGAGGGATGGTGTTTGAGGCAAGCGCTCCACAGTTCTTGTCACTTGCCTGTATGGGAAATGCTGTCTTGAGAGAAAAATACAATCAGCCAGCCTGCCAATCTCTCCTGCAGTTATTATAGTTCTGCAGACGTTCTGGCTTTGTACGGCTTGCCTCCCCCTTCTCCCCCCCCCGCCCTTCTCTTCTCCGCTCATTTTGAACCTGTTTAGATTATAAACTCGTGGGTGGAGTCAGTTGAGTTCATTCTTTGTTTACACTGCCTGAGTTCTCAGGTACTTCATAATAAATGCTTTTAACATTGTGTCATGTTACGTACGTGTACCAGAGTACGATATTTGAAGAAGTAGAGATGAGGTGAAGTCACGTGCCCATAAACTTGTATGTCTGTTGCACTGTAGTCTATATGACTTACTGGTTTGTAACTGGAGGGGAGGGATGATGTCTCAGGGGTAGAGCATTTGCCCGGTATGCATAAGGTCCCAGGTTCGATCCTGGGCATCTCCCCTGAAGAAGATCATGTTGTGGGTGATGTGAAGGACTTCTGCCTGAGACCCCCAGAGAACCACTACCAGTCTAAGTAGACAAGAGGCTTGTCTACTTAGACTGGTAGTGGTTCTCTGGGGGTCTCAGGCAGAGGTCCTTCACAAGACTAATCTTGATGGACCAATGGTCTGATTCAATATAAGGTGGCTTCATATGGAGCCACATCCTAAAAGTGCATCTGGGAGAGACACATGGATTGCACCGAAATATCCCCTATAGAGACTCAACAAGAAGAAAACAATCAAGCTGGAGGAAGTAACAGATAACAATTGCTCCAAAACCCACTGAAGTTTAAAAACATTGCATTTTTTTAAAGAGATGGGTTGTCAGGAACACACTGATCAAGACCTGACCATAACAGTAAATACAAATATGAAATGCTCAGAATCTGTACAAAATATGTCTGACTTATGGAACCAAGCACAAATCTGCCAGTCAGACAGTTTATTGTACCTTTGCACTGACTGGTTTCATTTTCCAAGGCAGTGGTAGGCGAGAGAAAGCAGTGAAGAAAGGACACTCGGCGGCAGTAGATGCGTGAGTGACCGGGATACAAACCAACTAGAGGAGTCCCTGCCAGATGGAATTATACCCATCTTTGTGCTCACCATTTACACTTTCAAAGAATGGGCCATTTCACTGGCTTGGGACGGGCTCTTCCCATCCGAGATAACCACAAGTCCTGGTTGCCTGAGCTATTCCATTTTCTGGGGTCCCTTTTGCTAGGCACGCCAGGGAATGGTTTTGGTTGTATCTGCTGGAAGACAGGCAGGGCACATGAGTGGGGGGAGAGGCTTGTCTTCTCCTCTGTAATTGCTATACAGCATTGCACCTAGAATCATAGAGTTGGAAGGGACCTCGAGGGCCATCTAATCCAATCCCCTGCACAATGCAGGAAATTCACAAATACCTCCCCCCTCCACACACACTCCCAGTGACCCAGAAGATGGCAAAAAACCCTCCAGGAACACTGGCCAAACTGGCCTGGAGAAAAATTGCTTCCTGATCCCAAAGTGGCAATCAGCATTTTCCTGGCAGTGTAGGAAAGGACCACAAGAACTCAGCACGGATGCAACCCTTCCTGCCCTCCCTCTCCTGATCTGCCTAAGTTCACAGGATCAGCATTGCTGTCAGATGGCCCTCTAGCCTCCATTTGAAAACCTCCAAAGGAGGAGAGCCCACCACCTCCCGAGGAAGCCTGTTCCACTGAGGAACCGCTTGAACTGTCAGGAAGTTCTTCCCAATGTTTAGCTGAAAACTCTTCTGATTGAATTCTAACCCGCTGGTTCTGGCCCAGCTTTCTGGGGCAACAGAAAACTAACTCCGCACCATCCTCTATATGACAGCCCTTTAAGTGCTCTGTGGAACTGCACAGGGACTGAAGGAAATGCTTCGCTTCTATCCCCTGGCTGTGGAGATCTGCAAAGATTAGCTTTCTTCCTGCCCCACAGACAGACAGGAAGGGTAATTTAATTGATTGATTGGGTGTTTGAATGTGTTTACATATCACATGCTTGATGGTGGCCCCAAGGCAGCTAGGGGTGTAGAGAGGCAGAGGTGTGGTTTCGCCGCCACCACTCCAGACAGTAGACACACGCAAAAGCAGAATAGACACCAAAGATGAAGACCCAAGGTGTTCTCAACATTAGAGAGAGCTTCGCTCCTCCACTTGCAGCTGCTGGATGACCTTGGGCAAGCCATAGTTTTGTCAGAGCTGTTCTCTCAAGGACAGTTCTGGAAAGGGCTCTCTCAGTCCCACCTACCTCACAGGGTGTCTGTTATAGGTAGGGGAAGGGAAAGGAGATTGTAAACCACTCTGAGACACCTTCAGGTAGTGAAGTGTGGGGTATAAATCCAATCTCCTCCTCCTCCTTCAGATTTAGTATGTCAGTGGGTTGGATCCAGCCAGCCTTTTCACTCAGTCCCACCTAATTCCCCTCCTTACTAAACCCTTTGTCCCACATGGCTTTTGTCATTGCAGGTCCCATCATAGGGGGTGTTTTTGGTGGTGGCCAAAGGGGACCCCCTTCTCTTGTTCTCCCTCATGAAGCTGCCTTCTACTGAATCAGACCATTGTCCTATCAGTGTTGTCTACCACGACTGGCAGCAGCTCTCCAGGGTCTCAGGCAGAGAGGTCTTTCACATCTCCTCCTACCTGATCCCTTTAAACTGAAGATGCCAAGGATTGAACTTGGGACCGTCTGCATGCCAAGAAGATGCTCTACCAATGAGCCGCAGCCCTGTGTCCAAACTAGAGGAAAAACCAATCACTGCTCCCTCTAAGCTGTGGAGTCTTGTGAGCAAAAATTCTACTTTGTGAGCTACTGGCGTTAAAGTTGTGAGTGAGTAATCTGGCTACTGCATAAATCAGTTTGCTCTGGAGCCATCCTTCCTGAGCTAAGACAAAAATGTGTGAGCCGAAGGCTAAAAAAAAAAAAAGTTCAGAGGGAACACTGGATCCAACCCAGCGTCTAGAACTTCCAGGGGAAACAGCAGGCTTCCATGATTTTTCAGGGATCCCCCTCTGCTGTTAGGGGAAGAAGACAGGCAACCATTTGCACAAAAAGGAAGCAGGGAGGGGATCATTGCTGCATCCTCTCTCCCATCCAGGCTGTGCTATGGGAAGTCAGCCATGCTGGGAAAGAAATGCTGAAAGGTAAGGCAGGCTGGGGGGGAAGCTCTATTTTTGGTGCCATTTTTATGAAAGAAAAGATTTAATTGTCTTTAGAACACCTTGACCTGGATAGCCCAGGCTAGTCCAATCTTGTCAGCTCTTGGAAGCTAAGCAGGGTCGGCCTGGGCCAGTATTTGGATGGGCGACCTCCAAGGAATACCAGGGTTGTGAGGTGGAGGCAAGCAAAGGCACCGAACATCTCCTCCCTTGGAATCCCTACGAGGTGACCATAAGTCAGCTGTGATTTGACGGCACTTTCCACCACGTAGAATGGGGATGTTTGCTTTTACCTGCCTAACAGGTAAGTCCCTGTGACTACTGCCCATCTTAGCTTCCCCTAACTGAAGCAGACCAATAGAATTAAAGCAGAAACTGGAATTTGCTCGCACTTTAACACCACGTTGATTTTAACATTGTTTTTATTTTAGAAACTGTATTAATGAAATGAATAGTGTTTTATGTATTATGAGAACTTTTATTCTGTTGTAAGCTGCCCTGAGCCAGTCTAGGCCGGATGGGCGGGATAGAAATCAGTAAAATAAAATAATTAAAAAAAAACATCTGGGAGGGAAGCTCTCTTGGCTGAGAGGTGCAATTCCCTGAATATTTCATCCTAATTGCTTCATAGCCCTGACATGGCTAGCCCATGTCAGATCTCAGAAACTAAGCAGGGTCGGCCCCGGCCAGTATTTGGATGGGAGACCTCTGTTCTTCTCTCGCCTTAAAAACCCTACAGTCATCTGGAACTTGATGGAACACCAAAAATTTGCTTGACTGGGGGCAACGTTACACCTGGAACCGTGTTTTCAATCGCAACAGATGAAAAGAATTTCAGACTGAGTTCCCAATACAACTCTGTTTGTAATCTTATACTTGCACCACTCGGAATACAGCAAAGGATATCTTTTAGAAGAAGAAGAGGAGGAGGAGGAGGAGGAGGAGGAGATTGGATTTATACCCCGCCCTTCACTACCCAAGGGAGTCTCAGGGCGGTTTACAAACTTCTTTCCCTTCCCCTCCCCACAACAGACACCCTGTGAGGTAGGTGGGGTGGAGAGAGCTCTGACAGAAATTGCTCTTTTTCAAGAACAGCTGTGCCAGAACTATGGCTTGCCCAAGTTCATCCCGCAGCTGCAAGTGGAGGAGTGGGGAATCAAACCTGGTTCTCCCAGATTACAGTCCTCACACTTAACCACTACACCAAACTGACTCTCTGTTACCTTTCTTGCATCATGGCATTGGTTTCCTTTTCTTTACAGGCATGAATAAGAATTCTCAGCCACCTGCTGAAAGACACAAAACAATATAAATGGTAACAGCCCAGGACAACTACTAAACCAGAAAACAGGCTGACACTCAGCACTTTCATCTTAAAGCGCTGAATGTCAGCCTGTTACCTGCTGAAAGACAGCCAGGACAAGTATGGATACTGATGTATGGGGAGGTTATATGTGGGCGGGGGTACTACACGGACACTATTCACCATTTTTTGGGTACCGGAGGCACTCTGAGAGAAGGCAGGAAGGGTTGCCTCAGTGCTTAGTTGCCTCAGTGCTTGTGGTCCTTTTTTACATGCCCAGGGAAATGCTGATTGCCACTTTGGGGTCAGGAAGCAATCCTGGAAGTTTTTTCTCGTCTTCTGGGCATGGAACAGCAATCACTGTGGGTGTGAGGGGGAGGTATTTGTGAATTTCTTGCATTGTGCAGGGGGTTGGACAAGATTACTCTGGAGGTCCCTTCCAACTCTATGATTCTATGATTCTTGTAAAGGTAAAGGTAAAGGGTTCCCTTGCCTGAAAGCCAGTCAAATCCGACTCTACGGATATGGTGCTCATCTCTGTTTCCACTCCAAAGAGCCAGCGCTGTCCAAAGACATTTCCATGGTCATGTGGCCGGCATGACTAGATGCCGAGGCGCATGGAATGCTGTTACCTTCTCACCAAAGCAGTACCTATTTATCTACTTGCAATTTCTTGCTTTCGAACTGCTAGATTGGCAGGAGCTGGGACCAGAGATGGGAGCTCACTCTGTCACGTGGCACTCGGGTCTCGAACTGCTGAACTACCAGCCTTCCAGTCTGCAGTTCAGCGTCTTAACCACTTGAGCCAAAACAGATTTCCCTGTCATAAGTTGCTAAAATTAAATAAAAAATATTATTTTTTTAAAAAAAGATTTCCCTGTCCCAGCAAAGGCTGGCTGAAAGAACACTTTCAGAGACACAGCGTGTGGATAGTTTGGAAATGAGTAGTCAGAGTAAAGACCCTTCCAACTCAGAGAGCAAGAGAATAAGAATTACCTGCTTTCTGTGTTTAGGCATGCTTCTGATCAGAAAGAGGCAAGTTTAGAACAGCAACTCATGCAGAGATGCATTGGGCACCCTCCTCTGCCCGTGTGTGCTTCCGCTGTTCATTTTTCCTACCTGATAACATTGCTCTGGTAGTACTCAAAAAAACCTACAACACCCATTAGACCACAGACTATAGCAGGGCAGAGAAAGGCACCCATATATGATGATAACTCTATAATAGTGCCTTTGAGTTTCAGCAACAATAACACCTTTCAATGGACTTTGTCGGAATAATTTAAGTGGAATGCACTTTCATTCATTCATCCTGTCATTCATTCACCCGCTCACTGTATTTTCTCTCTTGCTGTCATTCTGATGGAATACTTGAACTTTTAAAAGACATTTACAAGAGGCAAGAGATTTCCAGCTGTTGTACTCTATAAAGACCTCCGGGAGAAGAAGAACTCAATTATTCTGCGAATGTAGACAGAACCCCACCCCGACAATACCCACACACATGGCAAAGAAGTATTGCTTCTCGGAAGAGCCTGGGTGCGCTGTTACATATCTCAAAGGCAATTGGGGCTCTTATGAGAGCAGATGATGGTGGTTATATAATGCACTTCCCCTGTCATTCAAGGCTGCGTGCTTGTGCAAGGTGTGGAGCTCCCTATTAGAAGGCAACCACTTACCCGGGAGCAAAAGATCCTATGCCTGTTCCAAAGACGACAGCAATTTGTGCATAGAAATATGCCCACACGCCAGGCTTTCAAGCATTTGCCCTCTCTTGTGTGCTTCTGTTCCAGAGGGGACTCCCAGAGGCAGTGTGTCGGACCTCAGTCACTTTGGCCACCCTCAGTTCACAATGCTACCTGGAATCTTTGCCATGGTATCACGGCTGTGAAGCCACACCAGTGCATCAGCTTGGAAGGGGAACTCAGAGAGGGGCGTTTCAGAAGAGGAGAGAGACAGACAGAGGGAGACTTGGTTTAGGTGCAGGCCAATCCAACGCCTGTCCAGATGAAAACCCCCATTGTGAATAACTATGCACAGGTTGATGACCTTGTTTCACCACGTGCTTTCTCTGGGGACAATATTGTGCTGCATCCTGTCCACTCTATCAGTCTCTCTGGTCCTCAGTTGACTGCTCCTGCCTTTGCAAAGAAGCTCTTCATTGATTGCTCCAGCCGCCGCTGCTCTTGGTGACAGAGCAAATGACAAGCTGCTGAGGACTGGGTGAGGGCCTGGGAAGGCACAGCCGTGGCTTTCTCCTCTTTTCCTCTCCCGCCAGAGGCCATGAGGAAGGCAAAGGTAGTGAAGGGTGGGGTATCAATCCAATCTCTTCTTCTTCTACTACACTACCTGAAGAAGTCTCAGAGTAGCTTACAAGCTCCTTTCCCCTTCCCCTCCCCACAACAGACACCCTGTGAGGAAGGTGGGGCTGAATGAGTTCTCTCAAGCACTGCTTGTGACAGAACAGCTCTGAAAAAGCTTGTGACTGACCCGAGGTTTCTTCGGCAGCTGCATTGGAGGAGCGGGGAATCAAACACGGTTCTCCCAGATTAGAGTTCACGTCTCTAACCACTACACCAAACTGGCTCAAGAGGGCTGCGTCTCAGTGGAAGAGCCTCTGCTTGGCGTGCTGAAGGCCCCGGGTTCAATCCCCAGCATCGCCAGTTAAAAGGATCAGGTAGCAGGTGATGCGAAAGACCTCCGCCTGAGACCCTGGAGAGCCACTGCCAGTCTGAGTAGATTATACTGACCTTGATGAACCAAGGGTCTGACTCAATATTAAGGCAGCATTATGTGTATATGAGAGGCCTCAGGATTGGGAGCCGAAAGGATTTTGGCTCCCACCCACAGTAGAATGGCTTTGGGAAAGTGTTTGTCTTATGTACATCTGGAATCATAGAATCATAGAGTTGGAATAAGAGAAGGGAAGGGAAGGGAAGGGAGGAGAGGAGAGGAGAGGAGAGGAGAGGAGAGAGAAGAGAAGAGAAGAGAAGAGAAGAGAAGAGAAGAGAAGAGAAGAGAAGAGAAGAGAGAGAGAAGAGAAGAGAAGAGAAGAGAAGAGAAGAGAAGAGAAGAGAAGAGAAGAGAAGAGAAGATTGGATTTATACCTCACCCTTCACTACCCAAAGGTGTCTCAGAGCGGCTTACAAACTCCTTTCCCTTCCCCTCCCCACAACAGACACCCTGTGAGGTAGGCGGGGCTGAGAGAGCTCTTGACAGAAACTGCTCTTTTTCAAGAACAGCTCTTATCAGAACTACAGCTTGCCCAAGGTCATCCAGCCAGGTGCAAGTGGAGGAGTGGGGAATCAAACCCAGTTCTCCCAGATTAGAGTCCGTGCACTTAACCACTACACCAAACTGGCTCCCATGCTCTCTGATTGGAAGGGGCCTCCAGGGTCATCTAGTCCAACCCCCTGCACAATGCAGGGAATTCACAAACACCTCCCCCTCCACACTCGTAGTGACTGCTTTTCCATGCCAGAAGATGACAAAAAAAAAAAAAACCCTCTAGGATTGCTTCCTGACCCCAAAGTGGCAACCAGCATTTCCCTGGGCATGTAAAACAGGGCCACGAGCCCTAAGCACTGAGACAACCTGTCCTGCCTTCCCTCTCATGATCTGCCTAAGTTCACAGAATCCGCATTGTTGTCAGATGGCCATCCAGCTTCTGTTTGAAAACCTTTGAAGGCTGAGGTGATCTGAAACAGAGACTGAGAATGAAATGTGAAAAGGGCTTCTGAAGATCAGAAGTCTGAAAACCACTGTGCTGGGGGATGGCTGTTCCTGCCAGGGAAGGGGGCTGTTCAACAATTAGTGCTGCAGCAAACAGGAGAATAAATTCTGCTTTGTTTTTTGGGAAGAGGCACAGACTTTCCTCGGGCAGCCTCTTTCATGGGAGTCGTCGCATTCGCTTCCGAGGAACGTTTCAGGAACTCCGTTTTGCTGGCGCGGCTAGAGATGGAAAAAGGGTGTCAAGGAAACACACACGACACTGTTGGAAGGCCAGCAAGCTGAAAGGCTCCAGCAAAGGCGGAACCCAACCTCATCCAATCAGAGACCATGAAATATGCCATGTGAGACATGTGGCCCAATCGCAGAACCGAAATAAAGTCTCTGAACTTTGTCCACCGGTGTTCCAAATGACTCCTGCTTCTTCCCGGTCCTATGGAAATGTTTTTAGCAGGACTATTTTCCAAGTCATCATTTTGTCCCTTTTAGATGGGTCTTATCCACTCAGAACAAAATGGTTGCATGAATGCACAAACAAAAGGAAAGCAAAAACAGGAAGGGTTCCCGTTGGATGTGAAGTATATTCCAAGGCTTCAGGCCTTACCTGTGAGTTTTCACCCATTAATCTTGAAAGAGACATTTAGTGTTATGATGGTTGAGGACTGCATAAAGCCCGGATCAACTGCTGGGTCTACGGGAGAGCCACGTTGAGCAGGGATACAAAAAGGTGGTGTGCCAATGGGGTCTTGCCTTGTCTCTTGCCCCTGGCAAGTCCCATGGCCAACTTACTCCCGATCCCTTTCTTGGCATTGGAATGGTAATGCCGGGGTCAGGGGTTGGACTTGGCCCTAGGGAGGGGCAGTTCTTGTTACTAGAAATTCCTTGTTCGAAGGAATTCAGAAAGAAGCCTCCAGTTTACATATTTCAGGTCTGAACTCATATCCTGTGCCCGGTCATGCTATGCCACAGAGATCAGAATTCCGTAGCTTGGGTCCATCTCAATTAAAAAAACAACAACACTGTTCTTTTTGGGGGACTGGTAGTTGGCAAGCCTCAACTTCCTTGTGGCAAGGTGACTAGAACTCAAGCAAAGAGCTTCCCAGATCCCAGTCATTCTGGAAGCAAAAGCTTCCTCTGGCGAATGTTCAAACCTCTACAGTCCAGACACTCCCCTTCCATGAGTTACGGCATTCTGGTAAGATGTTCTTGGCAGATTCCCAGGTGGCAGATCTTCAAGTTCAGGAAAGGTCTGGGTGGACTTGTGTCTCTAAGAAGCTTGCTTACTCTAACAATGTCTGTTGTGTGAGTAAGAGGAAGCGACTCTCAAGACCTTTTATACTGTGCTGGGTACATTTGAGTCACTTTTAATGCCTCTGGCTCCACTGGATGGGATGCTGCCAGTCCGGGCAAGGACTGCAGGGTAGATGGCAAGGAAGGCTGCCAGCCTTTCAATTATTGACAGATCCTTGGTGTCAGTGGAGCAAAGACAGGAGGACGTCAAGGATTTTCTTGAGACCACAGGATAAATGATAAGCTATTCATGATGATGGTGGTGATGCAGAACTTTGGAGCTTCAGGAAAAGAGGATTTCGATTCGGGGAAGGAAGGCAGAGATCTGGTGGAGGGGGGAAATGTGGGGCAGAGGTCATTGAGGAAGGAGAAGAGGTATGTATGTCAGTGCCCTCAAGTGGCAAGCAACTTATGGTGACCCCAACAAGGAGTTCTAAAGGCAAGTGAGAAGCAGAGATGGTTGGCCATTGCCTGCTTCTGCAGAGTCTTCCACGGTAGTCTCCTGTTCAAGTACCCACCCTGCTTAGTTTCCAAGATCAGATGAGATCAGGCTGCACCTTCTGTTCCAGAAAAAAACAGGGGCATCTCCAACAGAGCTCTTAAGAACATAATAACATAAGAGAAGCCAATGTTGAATCAGGCCAATGGCCCATCTAGGCCAACACTCTGTCACACAGCGGCCAAAAATACCAGGTGCCATCAGGAGGTCCAGCAGTGGGGCCAGGACACTAGAAGCCCTCCCACTGCTGCCCCCTCCAGCACCAAGAATAAAGTGCATCACCAGCCCCAGACTGAGAGTTCCTATCTATACCTTGTGGCTAATAGCCACTGATGGACTTCTGCTCCATATCTTTATCTAATTGTTCGGGGTCATGGATTCAAAGCTGGTTTAGGTGGTTCCATTTCAGTTCATTGCATTTATTTATTTACTCTATGTGGTGTAGTGGTTAAGTGTGCGGACTCTAATCTGGGAGAACTGGGTCTGATTCCCCACTTCTCCACATGCAGCTGCTGGAGTGACCTTGGGTCAGTCACAGTTGTCTCAGAGCTGTTCTCTCAAGAGCAGTTCTCAAAAGAGCTCTCTCAGCCCCACCTACCTCACAGGGCTTCTGTTGTAGGAAGGGGAAGGGAAAGGAGATTGTAAGCTGCTCTGAGACTCCTTTGGGTAGTGAAGGGCAGAGTATAAATCCGATCTCCTCCTCCTCTTCTTCTTCACCTTCACCTTCTCCTCCTCCTCTTTATAGTCTGCCAAGACTTCATGCACAGGATTTATATGAATATATTCAAAGAAGCAGTGGCTTTCTCTCAGTCTACTCCTTGCAGTGTTGTTTGCGGGTGTATCCAGTTAAAGAATCTCTGTTAAAAAGGCTGTGGATTTGATCTAAGTTTTTGGAGAGCTGCTGCTTCCCAGACTAGACAGTGCTGGGCTAGATGGACCAGAAGGACTGATTCAGCACAAAGCAGCTTTATATGCCTGGATGTGGTGTGATGGTGTAATCGGCTGTGAAGCTGCACATTGAACGAACACCTCCTGCTGAGTCAGGCATCTGTTCTCTGCTGTCAGCTGGAACATGATAGCCATTTCCAGAAGAAGAGGAGGAGGAGGAGGAGGAGGAGGAGATTGGATTTATACCCCACCCTTCACTTGACGTCTCAGAGCAGCTTATAATCTCCTTTCCATTCCCCTCCCCACAACAGACACCCTGTGAGGTAGGTGGGGCTGAGAGAGCTCTCTTGAGAACTGCTCTTGAGAGAACAGCTCTGAGAGAACTTGTGACTGACCCAAGGTCACACCAGCAGCTGCATGTGGAGGAGCAAGGAATTGAATCAGGTTCTCCCACACTAGAGTCCGCACTCTTAACCACTACACCAAACTGGCTCTCTATGTGATACAGTTCTATGTGACAAGCCCTCCAAGAGGGACCATTGCTTGATAGGAGATCCCATGCCTTGCTTGTATAAGTCCCCAGGGTCAACCCCTTGTAACTCCAATGAGACTGAAAAAGACGTGTACAAGATACCCTAGGGTTTACATACTTCCACTTGGTATACATTACTGGGATTGGTTGACCAAAGGAGAGAGTTGGTGTAAGGCAGCTTCATGAGCTCCTCCGTAGGAATTTACCCTCGGCTCCATCAGCACAAAGTATAGGGAACTAATGGCGATGAAAAGTGCTGTTAACTCACAAATTACTTATGACAACCCCATAGGATTTTCAGCACAAGAGACATTCAGAGGTGGTTTGCCATTGTGTGTCTCTGCATAGCAACTCTGGATTCCTTGGTGGTCTCCCATCCAACTGCTAACCAGGGCTGAGCCTGCTTAGCTTCTGAGCTCTGATGAGATAGGACTAGACTGGACCAGGGCTATTTTTGGGCAGGAACACTCAGGAACAGAGTTCCGGCTGGCTCCCGAGTTGGCCATGCCCAGCAGGAACTCATTAGCATAACAGGCCACACCCAACAGCAGAAACTCATTAGGATTGACCACATTAGGGGTGTGTGGCCTAACATGCAAAGGAGTTCCTGCTACAAAAAAAGCCCTGGGTTTTGACAACAAACAAGGTAAACAGAATAAGAAGCAAAAGGTGGGTGAGGCTGGATGACCACACTTCTGGTAACATGGGATGTGTGGTCTAATATGCTAATGTGCTGTGCGGTCAGGGGTGTGGCCTAATATGCTCATGAGTTTCAGCTGATGGGTATGGACTGTTATGCTAATGAGTTCTGGGCTTTTTCTACAAAAAGAGCCCCGGTCTGGACCATCCAGGTCAGGTCACAGAAAACCAACACTGATAGCTGAATGTTACATGCATTTATACATGAAACTGTAAGTGACAACCAGTGCCCCAAAGATGGATTTAATATCTACATACTTCATTGTCAATTGCCAGTATCACTCCTCTGTCTTGGGACCTGCCATCGCCATTCGTAGGGGTTGTCTGTGCCAGGAAGATGGTCTCCAGACAAGTTTCAAGGGCAGCCTACATGGTTTCTTCCCCTTCCCCCTGGAGGATGTGCGGCTCCCTTCATTAAAGGAATACTGTTGAACTAAACCACATGGACAACCCTTCACACAAATAGCTAGCCATGCACCTAGGCACCCATGTAATTAACAGTGCAAGCTCTGACAGTTACTTCAGTCTAACTCCATGCAAATCAATGGGAGAAGAAGAGGAAGAGGAAAAGAAGAAGAAGAGGAGATGGTTTTATACCTTGCCCTTCACTACCTGAAGGAGTCTCAGAGCAGCTTGCAATCACCTTCTCTTCCTTTCCCCACAACAGACACCCTGTGAGGTAGCTGGGGCTGAGAAAGCTCTGAGAACTGTGACTGATCCAAGATCACCCAGTTGGCTTCATGTGGTAGAGTGGGGAATCAAACCCGGTTCTCCAGATTAGAGTCCTGCCACTCTTAGCCACTACACCAATCTGCCTAGGCGTGCACAGCTAACTCCTCAGAAGTAACCACACAATGAGGAAATAAAGAGCCAACAATAGGGGATTTTGGAAGAACACACTTAGCTGATGGGGAATAAGTAATCTCTAGGGCATCCTCTAGAAATTCACCACAGCAGGGATCCCCATTTGGCCACCATTTTGCTCTGGAGACCACTTAGCATTTCAATGGATCTGGCCCTGAACACCATAATGGCCTCACAGGACACCCTGCTATTTAACCTTGCGAGCTTAGAGTCAGTTCCAAGCTTCAGGTATGTAAGCAGTACCTGCCCAAAGGAGTACTAAAACATGCACAGTCATGAGCCAGCTAATTTGGCAACGACATGATGGATCTGGATGCTGGTTTAATTAATCGCTTGGTGCTCATCCTTCTCCGCCAGAGTTTTAATCTCTTGCATGGTACATTTTTTGCGTGCCGTCATTGCAACAGAGAGATTGTACCCATAGAGCTCAAGAATGAGTGGGCATCGTTGTAGGTATGAGGCCAGGGAGAGCTTGCCTTTCATGGCTAATTGTTTTGTTGAAGCATAACAGAACACAGTTGAATGAATGGATGGTCTTTTGGAAAGTTCTTGAGAATCATCGACATGTAGCTGGCAATGCAACAGGTCTCAGAGAGTCTGTTGAAGGTCTACTTGGTTTCTTTTCAGGGTTCTCTACATTATGGGCTGATTACACATCCACAATGTTTCACAGTGCAAGGATATCTGGGACTCTATGGGCTGCTGTGAATTGCAGTGCCTCCTGAGCCAGTCTGGGTGAAGCAGTGCCAAGTTAGAATTTAAAGAAAGGAACTGGGAATGGTGGCAGTTTTGAGCAAGAGGAGGTCGGGAAGCAAGAGGGAGTCAGTAGGGAAGCATCATACAACAGCAAATCAGGCAAGAGGGTCCAGACTAGGGATTGGCATGAACTGAACCACAAAGCAAAATTCGTCACACATTTTGTCCTGTTCGTGATGGGTCTACCATCATGAACTTTCACAAACTTTTAAAGCAGTTTGTGGCAGTTCATGGTGGTTTGTGGATAGATCAGAAAGCAGGGGTTCAAAGGGACTCCGTTTCCCTTTAAACCTCTGCTTTCTGTTCCCTGTGAATGCTGCAAAAACAACTCAGCAGCAGGGGGGTGTTCCCTGCCACTCAGCTGTTTTTCAGACTGTCTTGTGCAGTCCCTTTAAAGTTTAAAGTTTAAAGGGACTGCACAAGACAGCCCAAAATAGCTGAGCAGTGGTGAGAAAGCTGCACCCCATCATTCAGCTGTTTTTCGGGCTTTCTGAAAACCCTGTTTAAAGGGACTGAGGTGCCTTTCAACAGGGTTTGCGGGGCCACAAACACATTTGGCTGATGAATTTGGTTTGCAAACAGACCTTCTGGTTCAGTTTGATCTGTGGTTCAGTTCATGGTTCAGCCATGGACCACAAACTGAACCACATCTTCCCGGTTTGTGCCAATCCCTAGTCCAGACAGCAGGCTATGTAGGACTGGGGAGAGCTCCCTGGGAGCCCAATTCAACCTTGCAGTAATAGAGCAAACCCGAACCCTAGTCCTCACTGAGAGAGTGTCGAACCTTTTCTGGAAACCCTATATATTCACAATAAAGGGAATGGCCAGTTGCTTGTGGGCTGGATAAGAGCCCTGGACGGGCTGATTCCATCCTACGGCCACTTATTTGACACCCTTGATAAAGCCTGATCTGATCAGATCTCAGAAGCCAAGCAGGGTTGGTACTCAGATGGGAGACCACCAAGGAGGACTCTCCAGATAAAGGCACCTCCGCATTGACTTATTTTGAAAGCCCCTTGTGGGGGGTTTGCCATAAGTTGGTCACCGCTTAACAGTACTTACGTACATACAAAGGGATGGTCTGATATGGCCACATTTGTTTCTTTTTGGTTTTGTAGATTGTCCCTGCCTTTGGTTTTGGTTTGCTCCCTTTATGTTACTGTCACTGATGATTCTTTTGTGCTGGTTGTTTGCCATTTTACTCCATCTGTGCACTGTATTCCATGGGTACACTGTTCATATGCAGGGGGCGAAAAAGATTAAAAATGCATTCATTTTCCTGGGACAACTCAGCATGAGAAAAGAGAAGCTGGTAGGAAAAATCGAGAATCACTGATTCATTTCGCACACAGGAAATAAAATCGAAACTGGGATATTCAGATTGAATGAGATGGCAGTGGCTCATTGGCAGAACACCTGCTTGGCACGCAGAAGTTCCCAGGTTCAATCCCCAGCATCTCCAGTCAAAAGGACCGGGCAGTAGGTGATGTGAAAGACCTCAGCCTGAGACCCCGGAGAGCAGCTGCCAGTCTGAGTAGACAATACCGACCTTGATGGACCCAGGGTCTGATTCAGTACAAGGCAGCTTCATGTATGCTAATGTATGTATGATATTCAATCTCATCCCTATCTGAAGCTTTTTCCTGGATCTTGGTTTCTGTTCTGCTGGACAGCTCCCCTGCCTTGGGGACATTTGAGCTGTACAACTCCACAGCTGCATTGTTGGTGGGAATGGGTCAGAGGTCATGGCTGGTTGCTGTGTTGGGAACCTGCTGGACTTGAGTCCTTCTTCACAGGCTTCAAGCCACCATCAGAAAGTTAGATGTCAAATATTTTTCTGTTAGGCCCAGCCTTTTTCTTAGGGTAGGCCTTGGATGCTTGAAAACATGCATGAGGTTGGCTTATACTGAATCAGACCATCAAGGTCAGTATTGTTTACGCTCCAGTAGACGCCTTTCACGTAATCTGATTCTTTTACTTGGAGACAAGGACAAGGCAGATATAGGGGTATCCCCTATAGGGATAGAACCTGCAATTGCCTCTATGGTGAACCTGATTCAGTTGCTCATATCCTTCTGCGCTGTCCCCAATACTCTACCATGCACAGCTATTTGATCAGCCCCCATTTACCTCCCACAAGGAATTCGACTGATGACAATCTCAAAATTTTATTGTCTGATAAGTTCTCGTCAATTACTCTGTCTGTTGCTAAATTCTTAGCCTATGTCTGGAAGCTAAGGGTAAGGGTTTACTAGTCTTAATTTCCCTTGTGTTCAATTGGATTGTTATATATATACAAGTGGAGACCCGCAAGAAACTTGCGGGATGGTCATCCCATTCCTCACACCTTTGCTTCCTCCCCTCTACCCTTACCTATCTCACACTCCTTCTCCCTTCTGGGGGTGGAGCCATGGACTCAACCCTCCAAAGCACCCATTTTATCCAGGGGAACTGATTTCTGTCACCTGGACAACAGTTGTAATTCTGGGTGATCTCCAGCCCTCACCCAGAGGCTGGCAATGGTAGTTCTCATGGAGGAAATGGCTGGTTTGGAGGGTGGAGTCTGTGGCATTATACTGGTCTGAAGTTCCTCCCCTTCTCAAACCCCACCATCCCCAGGATCCACCCCTTAAATGTCCAGGAGTTTCCCAATCCAGAGTTGGCAACCCTATTTCCTTCCCACCCAACAGCCAACTTAACCTTTATCTGCCTTTGTCTGTCTTCAGCTTTTTGTCTCCACCCCCTCCCCCACAGCTTCTACCAAGGAAAATTACAGTCTTTCTCCACAGTGGGGACCAAAGCAGCTTACATTATTCTCACCTCCTTTTTATCTGCACAACAACCCTGTGAGGTTGGTTAGGCTGAAAGTATGTGACTGGTCCAAAATCACCCAGTCAGCTTCCACCGCAATATGGGGATCTGAAGCTGGGTCTTGCAGACCCTACTCTGAGGCTCTAACTGCTGCATCACTGCTGGCTTTCATAGGGTGGCTGCTGAACAGCAGCAAGCAGCCAGGCCAAGTTGAGTCATGCAAATTAGGTGGCATCAACTCACCCAGAGGGTGCTGCCTAGGGATGCCAGCCTCCAGGTGGGATCTGGGGATCCCCTGGAATTACTGCTCAGCTCCAGACTACTGAGATAACTTCCCCTGGAGAAAATGGATGCTTTGGAGGGTGGACTCTAGGGCATTGTACCCCACTGAGGTCCCTGTCCTCCCCAGGCTCCATCCCCAAATCTCCAGGAGTTTCCAGACCTGGAGCTGGCAGTCCCACTACCCCATCCCCTGCCAGTGCCCGTGGGGGGACCTGGCAACCCTGCCAGGCCTAGGGTTGGCAACCTTCAAGTGGGGCCTGCTGGAGAGTGAACTCCAGAGATCTGTGAACAACAGAGATCTGTCTCCCTGGAGAAAATGGCTGCGTTGGAGGGTGGATTCTGTGGCATGGTACCCAGCTGAGGCCTCTCCCTTCCCCAAATCCTGCCCTCCTTGCACTCCACCCCAAAACCTCTAGGAATCCCCCAGCCTGGCCCCAAGGCTCCCTCCCTCCCCCTCCCTCCAAGGCCGAAAGAGGCCTGGAAAGAAAGGGCCCTTCCCCCCACCCTTGACTGACAGAGCCAGTCAGAAGCCTCTCCTCCCCCCCCCCAATGTTCTAATCTCTCACCGTTGCTGCCTGGAGTCAGGTCCCTGCAGAGGCCATTTCAAAAGGCTTTTGGGGGGAATTCAACTGTCCCTGAAGGGATTTCCTTACTTTTCGGATTTTTCTACAAACCCAGGAAGTCTACTGACTATGTAGGAAAAGCTGTTGGGGGACAGTGAGGCCCCTGTTGGAGGGAATAGGTATCCGCACAGAAAAAAAAAAGTCTGGGATTAGAATATAAGATATATATATATATATATATATATATATATATATATATATATATTTCTCTTTTAACTGTGTTCACTACTTCTGAGAAGTTTAAAAATGACCCCTTGTTGGTGTAACTTGGTATAGTCAGTTATGACCTATTAATTTGTTCTAATAGTCTATTTGTTCCATTGCCTTCTCTACTGCTACTGTGTTATGCCAATAAAGGTTATGTATGTATGTATGACAAGGACAAGGAGTCTGAACCTGGAACCTTCTGCATGCCAAACAGATGCTCTGCCACTGAACTTGGTTTGGGGAATATAGACCATTGGTGGCAGGGTCCTTCTGACCCAGCATTTCCCACCATGTCCACTCAGGTACTCCCGAAAACTCACAATCAGAATATACTTGTCTCCCTTCCCATAAGGCCTCTTGTCCAATCATTTTCCTCGATGAAGCTTACATATTTATGACAGCATCCATTAGCTTTTGTTCTTATTTTCTTTTATCCCCGCCATCTTTGTTTTGCTTGTTATCCTTGGTTATTCCTCTCATGCCCTTGCTTGGGCATCTCATTTCCCCTTCCCTTGAAACTGAGATTGCAGGTTCCTTGGGTAGGCAGGACCCTGTCTTTATTGCTTCTCTGTTCTGTGGAAGGCCCAGGCTAGCCAAATCTCATCAGATCTTGAGAGGTGAGCAGGCTCATCCCCAGTTGGTACTTGGACGATGGCAAATTCCAAGGAAGTCCAGGACTGCTACACAGAGGCAGACAATGGCAAACCACTTCTGAATGTGTCATGCCATGAAAGCCCTGTGGGGACAGCAGAAGTTAGCAGTGATTTGACGGCACTTTCTGCCACCATTTTGAGAAGAAGAGAGAAGAAGAGATTGGATTTATACCCCGCCCTTCATTCGGAGTCTCAGAGCAGCTTACAAACTCCTTTCCCTTCCATTCCTCACAACAGACACCCTGTGAGGTCAGTGGTGCTGAGAGAGCTCTTTCCAGTACTGTCCTTGAGAGAACAGCTCTGATAAAACTATGGCTTGCCCAAGGTCATCCAGCAGCTGCAAGTGGAGGCGTGGGGAATCAAACCCAGTTCTCCCAGATTAGAGTCCGTGCATTTAACCACTACACCAAACTGGCTCTTTTGTGAAGCCGCATGAACAGTGATGGTGTCTCCTCAATAATTATAGCTATGAGTGATGTCCAACTCCCATTGTATCCCTTGATACAAAAGTTTAGGGTCAGAGACTGAAAAATAATGGAAAAGCATAACCTGAATTTATTAGGTTGGGGAGCTCATCCAGTTCTCAACTGTAATCTTTCGGTCTGACTTTCTGGGGGCAAACCTGCACAGTAGAGATAATAGTTTCATATTCCATCTTTGCAGGTAGCCCCAGGGGCTGTATTTTGGGCGGAGGTGGTGTTGAGACCTCTAGCAGAGACTTCTTAGTACATGCAGTCCCCAAGGTTTTTAAGGGGAAGCCCGTGACAATTGAACTTGTACAGACAGGCTTCACATCAAGTCTCTCTTTGTCCCAACTCCTCCCTCTCCCCCCCTTTTATAATTTTCCCTGTAAAAATTCCTTAAATGATTCTCTCCTCTGTAATGGTTTTCTCATCACAGTATGCTGAAACCAATGTTGTTAGTCTTTAAGTGGCCACTGGACTTCTGCTCAGTCTTGTGGTTAGATCTTACAATTCTAGTCTGTAAGAACTGAGTCTCACGTCAGAGTGAATGTGACCCATCCATATAATTTTATTTATTTATTTATTTATTTATTGCATTTATAGCCCGCCCTCCCCGCAAGGCGGGCTCAGGGTGGCTCACATTGCTTGGCACAGCGTGCCAATGTTCATATACACGTTTAAACAATTTAAAGCATTAAAACATTTAAGACAATCAACAATTTCCATTAAAGTGATTATTAAACAAGATGGGGTGCCATATAATGCAGGTTCAAAGCAAATACAGGCTCCTGTTCTTCAGGCGGTTTGGCTCGATCTCAACTGCAGCCAGCCTACACCACAGATATTGATAGTGGTTGCTGATGGTAGTGTGGGCGGCTCCTAACTAAAGGCCTGATGGAAGAGCTCCATCTTGCAGGCCCTGTGGAACTGCACAAGATTCCACAGGGCCCTGATCTCCTCTGGGAGCTCATTCCACCAATAAGGAGCTGCCACTGAAAAGGCCCTGACTCTAGTAGCCGCGAGCTTGGCCTCCCTGGGACCTGGAATAACCAGTCAGTGTTGCGCCACCGACCATAGTACTCTCTGGGGTATATACAGGGAAAGGTGGTCCCGCAGGTATGTTGGACCCTGGTCATATAGGGCTTTAAAGGTAAGTACCAGCACCTTGAAGCGGATTCAGTATGCTATTGGCAGCCAGTGCAGCATCTTCAGCACTGGCCGGATGTGCTCCCATCTAGGGAGACACGTCAGTAGCCTGGCTGCGGCATTCTGCACTAGCTGCAGCCTCTGGATCTGCACCAAGGGCAGCCCCATGTAGAGAGCATTACAATAGTCTAGCCCTGAGGTGACCATCGCGTGGATCACTGTAGCCAGGTCGTCGCAATCGAGGAAGGGAGCCAACTGCCGAACTAGCCACAGATGGTAAAAGGCCGACTTAGCAGTGGCTGCTACCTGGGCCTCCATTGCCAAGGAGGGTTCCAGGAGCACTCCCAGACTCCTCACCACCGACGCAGGCACCAATGGCGCCCCATCAAAGACTGGGAGTAGGAGCCCCAGCCCCGAACCGCCCCAACTCAGGCACAGCACCTCTGTCTTCACCGGGTTTCGCTTCAGCCAACTCAGTCTGAGCCAACCAGCCACGGCATGAAATGCCTGGTCCAGATCTTCCAGTCTGGAGTCCGACTGACCGCCCAACATCAGATAGATCTGAGTGTCATCAGCATACTGGTGACATCTCATCTCAAACCTCCGGATAATCTGGGCAAGGGGGTGCATCGGGGGAAGCACCGCCCCCTGGGGCACTCCACACTCAAGCAGGTGCCTCCGGGACTGCTGTTCCCCTAGCGTCACCCTTTGTCTCCAACCTTGGAGAAAGGAAACAAGCCACTGCAAGGAAAGCACGTTGGCAAGGTGGTGGGTTAGTAGTTGGTGGTCGACCATATCAAATGCGGCCGACAGATCTAGCAACAGCAACACTGTCGAACCACCCCAATCCAGATGCCTCCGGAGGTCGTCAGTAAGGTGACCAGTGCTGTCTCTGTCCTGTGTCCCGGACTGGAAGGGATCTAATATGGATTCTAGTACTGGAGGAAGGCTACGTTATTAGTGGAACTAACCCACAATACTCTCACCCTCTCCCCTTCTTATGTGTCTATTTTTCTTTTAAAGCAAAATCTGTGATGCCTCTCATTTGCCTCACGGGTCACAGCCGGCCCCAACCGATTAGGGGAAGGCCTATTCCCTTGCATAACAAAGAAAGAGAGCCAGTTTGGTGTAGTGGTTACGAGTGGCAAACTCTAATCTGGAGAACGGGGTTTGCTTCCCCACTTCTTCACAGGAAGCCAGCTGGGTGATCTTGGGCCGGTCACAAGTCTTTCAGAGCTCTCTCAGTCCCTAAAAACTAGTCTAGCTCACCACTAGCATAACCCTAAGAGCTAGAACTTGCAACGGCCAGACAATCTTTGGATCTCCTGGCTATTCTACACACAATGCAATATGATAATTTAATGTAATTTTACAAAAATAAGAGAGAGAGAGTGGTATGTAGAAGAAGGCTGAAATCTTAACTGCTGGAGTCATCACGAACTGGGCAAATTAGACACCATCATAATTACATCCTTGAATATACTTCTTTAATTTCTTCCACAGAACTGGGAATAGACCACAGCATAGTGGTAGAGCATCTGCTTTGCATGCAGAAGGTCCCAAGTTCAGCCCCCCAGGATCTTCAACAAAGGATCTGGTAGAACGTAATGTTAAATACTTTATTCACTTGAAGCCCTGGAGGGTCATTGCCAATCAAGTAACTAGCCAAGTGAATTCTGTGAACTTAGGCAGATAATGAGAGGGAGGGCAGGAAGGGTTGCATCAGTGCTTAATTCTCATGGCCCTTTCTTACATGCCCAGGGAAATGCTGATCACCACTTTGGAGTCAGGGAACAATTTTTCTCCAGGCCAATTTGGCCGGGGAACCTGAAGGTTTTTTGTCATCTTTTGGGCATGGAACAGAGGTCCCTGGAGGTATGGGGGGAGGTATTTGTGAATTTCCTGCATTGTGTAGGGAGTTGGACTAGATGATCCTGGAGGTTCCTTCCAGCTGTATGATTCTATGATACTGATTGGGATAGACCTATGCTTTGACTCAACATAAGGGACCTTCATGTGTTCAGGGTAATGGCTGCCATTAGTTCTGTGGGTGAAAGTGAAGTTCTTGGGGACAAATGTTACTGTGGAAGAAATGCTTCCCACTGTCCTTAATGTTGGCTTGACCCAGGCAAATACTGTCTCTCCTCCACCCAACTTATATCTGGGTGGAGGACTTCCTGTACCTGATGGAATGCTGGGCAGAGATGCAGTTGTCAAAACAGGCAAAGGTATTAACGGTGATGGAGTCCGTTTGTGGTAAGTGCAATTGGGGCCGATAGGAGGGGAAGAGACTCAGTCTCCCCACCCCCTTTCCCATCCAGCATGCATCAGATCTGGCAGGTCTTTAGCAGCTTATTTATATGAAGAAGCTCGCGGGCAAGGCAGATTAGACTTGGAAGTCTTTTAAACGATATTGCTCATAATTTATGACTATGACAGATGCAGAGTTAATGGGCACTGCAGGGAAAGTCGGCTCATTGTTAACACTTGACTCATGTTGCCACCGTCCTAGACATCTGCCTGGCCACAAATGAAGGCCTAGGCCTCACAGCTCTGGGTCAGTTAACCAATTAAGCAAATGGAGTATCCCTTTCCTCGAATTACGGCTTGATTTAGGAAAGCAACGAGCATCTGTTGACTGGGTTTGGGCTTCAGAGCTCTTCAGGCACTTCCTCCGACCCATCGTTCTTTCCCTCTGACACTCACAGCAGCCTTGTGAGTTAGGTTAGGTCGAGAGCCAGCGATTGGCCCATAGTCACCTGACGAGTTCCAGTGCTAAGCAAGGATTTGAACCCAGAGCCTTTCGAGTTAGGGTTGCCAGGTCCTCCATGGCCACTGGCGGGGGGTAGGGCATTAGGGTTGCCTGATCCAGTTTGGGAAACTCTTGGAGATTTGGGGATGGGGCCTGGGAGGACAGGGGCTTTAGTGGGATACAATGCCATAGAGTTCACCTTCCAAAGCATCCATTTTCTCCAGGGGAATTTATCTCTGTGGTCTGGAGATCAGCTGTAATTCTGGGGGGTCCCCCAGGCTTCACCTGGATGCTGGCAACCAGACTTTCCATCCAAAGCACTGTCTTTCAAAGAGGATCACTCATTCTAGCCGCTTGAATACCTTTCACACAGACTAAATTAATATCTTTCTCTCTTTTGGGGTATTTTTTAATATGTGTGTGTATGTGAGTGTGTGTGCACCTGGAAGTCATGGCGACCTCTGATGACTGACCTCTACTGGGGGATATTCAGAGAGACGGCTGAATAAAGCCTGCCCTCGCCTCCCGCCTCTGGTATTCCAAGGAGGTCTCCCATCCAAATACATGCCAGAGTCAACCCTGCTTAGCTTCTGAGATCTGACCAGATTGGACTTGCCTGGGCTATCCATAGCTTACAAAGGCGGTTCTTCTAAGGAATTTTCAGGTTTTTTCTGTTGACTCTTGTACCTCCATTCCCCACTAAATTAGGCAACTTGGCTACTTTAGAGATCAGTCAGTGGTGGAAAGGATTCTTTTTTGATGTAGTGGTTAAGTGTACAGATTCTAATCTGGGAGAACCGGGTTTGATTCCCCACTCCTCCACTTGCAGCTGCTGGATGACCTTGGCCAAGCCATAGTTCTGGCACAGCTGTTCTTGAAAAAGAGCCGTTTCTGTCAGAGCTCTCTCAGCCCCACCTACCTCATCGGGTGTGGGGAGGGGAAGGGAAAGTGTTATGTATTGGAATGTGAATCTGGGCTATACATTCCTATGTTAAGCTTGATTTCAAATGTGGCTCTTCAGCTGTGGCATTACTATTGGCTGGTTTCTAAGAAACCTCTGTACAGAACCAATCATCTTGTAAATATGTTGCAAAGAGGGAACAGTCCTGATTGGCCTTTATCCCTGTGTTATGATTGGCCTTTGTGTTGTGATTGGCCTTTATCCCTGTGTTATGATTGGCCTTTATCTCTGTGTTGTGATTGGCCTTTAGCTAACTGGGGGTGTGGCTTTGACAGCCCGGGAGAGTTTAAAAAGGGAGCTGTGCTCCACTTGTTTGTTGTGTGTTCCTGAGTTGAAGTCTTGCTGTTAAATAAAGCTGAAATTACTTTTTGCTGAATCCTGTTGTTGAGTCTCATACTTAACAGAAAGGAATTTGTAAGCCGCTCTGAGACTCCGAGTGAAGAGTGGGGTATAAATCTAATCTCTTCTTCTTCTTCTTCTTCTTCTTTTTAGCACAGGCAGATTCAGTGGCTCTTCTTCCTCCTGCCTTATGATGACTATAACACAAGGTGACCTCCTGGCATGTGGCTGCAACTTAGTGGATCTCTTGCTGCCGCCTGGGGTTAGTCTGGGGTATGGAAAGGCTGAAGACCACTGCTAAGGAACGAAGGCCCTTCCTGTACTCTCCTTTTAATCCATGTTCACCGCAGTGTCTTCCAAGCAATTCTGCACTAAAATCTAATTCAGTCTTCTTTTTAAATCCAGTTTTCTCCCCCCCCTTTCTGCACTAAAGTAGAGTTCAACCTTCTTTTTATGCTGGGTCCCCCCATTCTGCATCACATTCCCTCCTTTCAGTGGCCAGGCCAGTTTCAGCCTGCTGTTGCCCCACATTGTTTGGATGCTGTTTTGCCATGGACTTACATTGCCTCGACTCGAACACTGAGAAAATCCGGAGTGGCGGGCAAATGCGGAAAGGACCAAAGAGTGAAAGTCTTTTGTCATTTGAGCATACTTCTTTGCTACTTGATTCTCATTTAGAGTCTACACTTGCAAAAAAGTACCAGTTATTTGTAAGTGCTCGCCAACTGCCATAAGGGCAGTTCTGAGAGGTCAATTTAGAATGGAGTTTGTTCTTCTGGTTTTTACACCTCTCACTCAAATAGGCATTGTGTTCATATACCCCTCACTGTAGCATAATGGATTTGCACAAGGGATAAGGCTGATTTCGAACTTTTCATGAGCGGTACAGTGGCCAGAGTGCTGAATAACTAGGATCTTAAAGACATGCATTGAAATCTCCACACTACTAAGAATTTTGCTAGGTGACCATGCACCAATCATATTCTCTCAGCCGAACCTACCTCCCAGGGCTGGGAAAGGGCAACTCTTGTATGCTGTGGAGGAAAGGTAGGATTACTATATTCAAATTGTGTCCCTCCCATATCCATTTTAATTTTGTCTCTTCCCTGTACAAACTGAACCCATTTAAAATTGTGCCATTTTCTGTTTCCTTTCCCTGAATTTTGCCTATGAAATGTATGTGGGTTTTCAGTGCAATGTGTGTACAATCAACAAATTACCATTATAGGATACAGATAAATGCAGTGTTCCGGCAACTGGCATGTCGAGACAAGGGGACTATTATAATAAACAGTATAAAGAGAACAACAACAACAACAAAAGGAAGAACAGAAGACCTGTTCCATAAGATCCAAAGATCAAGGGGAAATTTAAAGCAAGGTTAGGCATGCTTAAAGATCAGAGAGAAAAAAGGAACGAGGTGCATGATTGAGAGTTTGATTAGATCTTCTAGATCCCTACACATTTTGCTAATTGCTTTGTCAGGGGATCATGTATAAAATTTCTCAGCTCCCACTATGAACAATTGGGCAATCCAGTTGTTCAAGGTGGAAGCCAAGAAGTTTTTATACAAAATCCCCCGATGAACAAATTAGCAAAATGTATAAGGGTCTAGAAGATCTAATAAAACTCGCAACCTTGTACCTTGTTCCCTTTTTCTCCAACCCACTAGTGAGGCTAGGGCCTTTTCAGTGGCAGCTCCACACTGGTGGAATGAGCTTCTGGAAGTCCTCAGGGCCCTGTGGGACCTTCTAGAGTTCCACAGGGCCTGTAAAATGGAGCTCTTCCACCAGGCCTTCAATTAGGAGCTGCCACTGATGAAAGAGGTATCAAAATGGAACATCTTATGGCCCTGGTCACAACGTTGGACATTGCCGACTGTATGACACTGGGAATATAGCATAGGAATCACTTTCTGTTCTCACTAGCACTTTATGTAAATTATTGTTTAAGTGAATTTTATTGTATGTATTGTATTGTTTTATGGCATTTTAACCATTGTACACCGCCTTGAGCCAGTTTCCTGGTTAGGTGGGATATAAATTGAAATAAATAAATAAATATCGTATTCCTGTATGCTAAAAGATCAACATGGAAGTAAATTAATTGAGCAGGACAAAATACATGGAAGAACTATATAGAAGAGATGAAAGGATGACAGATTCCTTCAAAGAAGAACCTTTAAAAGAAGAACCTACCATTTTAGAAAGTGAAGTGAAAGCTGCAGTGAGAGCAATTGGGAGAAACAAACAAATCACCAGGAGTAAATCAATAGATCAGGAGTAGATCAGTACAGCTATTCTAAACCACAGAAATGGAAACCATAAAAATTGTATCAAGAAAAGGTCAACGATAATGGAAAACAAAACAATGGGTCACAGACTGGAAACAATCTACATTCCAGTTTCAAAAAAAGGAGATGTCAAAGACTGCAGCAACTATTGGACCACCACATTAATTTCTCACGCAAGTGAAGTGATGCTCGAAATCTTACAACAAAGACTGTTATCATATATGTAAAGAAAAATGCCAGAGGTTCAAGCTGGATTCAGAAAAAGAAGAGGCATTAGAGACCATATTGCAACTTTACATTGGTTACTGGAGCATATGAGAAAATTTCAGAAGAAAATCAGCTTGTGTTTCACTGATTACAGCAAAGCTTTTGACTATGTGGGTCATGAAAAGTTATGGCTGGTTTTAAAAGAAATGGGTGTGCCACATCATCTGATTGTTTTGATGAGTAACTTGTACTCTAGACAAGAGTTACTGTTAGGACAGAATATGGAAAAACAGAATGGTTTACAACTGGGAAAGGTGTCAGACAAGGATGTGTTTTATCTTCCTATCTCTTTCATGTGTATGCAGAACATATCATAAGGAAAGTGAGATTAGATTTAGATGAAAGTGGATTGAAAATTGGAGGAAGGAACATTAACTATTTAAGATATGCAGATGACTCCACGTTATTGGCAAAACATTAGTGAAGACTTGGAAAGACTCCTTATGAAAGTTAAAGCAGAAAGTGCCAAAGTGGGATTACAGCTGAACATCAAAAAGACAAAAGTAATGGGGAATTACACAACTTCAAAGATGACAATGAAGAAACTGAAATTGTTCAAGATTTGCTATTCTTTGGCTCTGTCATTAATCAAATGGGAGAATGCAACCAAGAAATCAAAAGACCGAGACTGGGAGGGGCAGCTGGTGGCAGCAGTAACAGTGGCAGCATGGAGTCCAGTGTGGGTGTCCCGCATGTTGATGGCAGGGAAGATAGTTAGGGAAGAGGAAGTGAGCAGACCTCTGGGAGATATGCTGGGAGGGGTTGCAGGGGTTGCAGGGAAAGCAGAGCAGGGGAGTGGGGGAAGGGGCAGGAACCCTTCACTGGGCCAGTCAAGCAAGCCCATCTTCCCAGAAAGGGAGGTGAGTCTGAGGAAGTCCTGCCCACAGGAGGATCTTGAAAAGGGGGGAAGGAGGTGAGCCAAGGAGGAGCATGTTCCAGAGGATGATGATGATGATGATGATGATGATTACTACTACTACTACTATTACTATTACTATTATTATTCCTTATGGATCACCCAGTCCCTGCTGTTGCAGAGATCTAGGCAATATACAATCATGATAAAACATCATACACAAAATAAGATATTTAACTAATATTGAAACAACAAAAGGTTCAGACGGTGAATTCCAATTATTTCCAATTTTCAGACTGTCCAACCACTTTGTGGGTGGGAGAGGAAGGACAGGGTGAGTACAGAGAACAGAAGCGGGTGCCAGCCAAGATGGTAACTGTTGCTGTCCTCAAACATCAAAAGCCTGCCGGAACATCTCCACCTTATAGGCCCTGCAGAATTGCATGAAATCCCACAGGGCCCTGATGGAATTCGGCCGAGAGTTCCACCAGGATGGGGCCTGGGTTGAAAAGACCCTGGCCCTGGTCAAGGACAGCCAGTTGTCTTTCGGGCCAGGGGCCACCAGCAGATTGCTGTCCAAGGAGCGTGATGCTCTCCTGGGGAGATAATGAAGGAGACGGTCCCATAGATATGTCGGTCCCTAACGGCTCAAGGCCTTAAAGGTCAATGTCAAAACCTTGAACTTGACTCGGTACTCCACTGGAAGGTCAATGGAGAGTGGCCTGGAGTTAGAAGAGAAGAGGGAACTGGGCGAGACCTAACTCACCTCTGCCTTTGGCTTCTGTAGCCCTGTCCAGAGAAAAAGGAACCCTGGAGGATTCACCCTGTTGGACTTGCTCCTGGAATCCCCAGAAGTGGACATCTCCCTAGAAGCTAAAATGGCTAAACTGAGGCTATCATATTTTGGCCACATTATGAGAAGACAAGAGTCAGTGGAAAAGACAATAATGCTAAGAAAAGTTAAAGGCAGTATGAAAAGAGGAAGACCCAACATGAGATGCATGAACTAAATCAAGGAAGCCACGGACCTCAGTTTGTGAGGCCTGAGCAAGGTTGTTAATGATAGGGCATTTTGGAGGTCTTTAATGCATAGGATCACCAGTCAGAAATGATTTGATGGCACCACATACACACACACACACACACACACACACACACACACACACACACACACACACATAAATGATTGCTATTGTATGCATAAGTACTGTATAAGCTACACATAAAAACTATCCAACATATGCATACTGACCAAAGGAATTCAGAAAATTAACTGCAACAAAGCGGAGAATCAAAACTGTTGAAAAACATATATAAAATGCATATAAAATGAAACAAAATAGGAAACATTTGCTTACTTTGAGCATGAAGGTAGGCAGATGACACAGGTGCAAATTCAGATGCCCATTCATAGCACGGTAACTCATTTAACCTCCCTTTAAATGGTTGGACACCTTTCGTTTTTTTGTGAAGATAAGGATATTCATCTCTATTTGAAACCATGAGCTAGACTGTGGGTCATGGTACAACAAAATAACAAGACTGGCTTTCCAGAGCGGTGAAAGGAATATTCATAAATATTCAAACTTCACAAAATTTTAGATAAAGATTCAAGTTTGCATTTTCAATATAAAATAATACTTCTAAATCTGGGTGCTTTAGACTAATTTGCCAGAACAACCAAGAGATGCTAACGTGACATATGAAACCCAATATTCGGCCAGCCGTGAAATACTAAATCCTGTTGCATGTCAGTGCTACATACCACTGCATGTCAGAAACTAAAATATTATGTGATATCAGTACAGATTGAGAATATATGGCAAATATTCATCAAATCTTCGGGCATTCAGAGGACTCCCCAACTGGGGAGTATTTGGTGCCAAAAATCTGCACAGGACAATTTTTAGAAGAAAATAATCCCTGTTCCAATTTCCCCCCCAGCCACTTCAGATGCCGGAGTCAATCTAAGCCTTCATTTAGCCAGTTTTCCCCAGCCTCTGACAACAGCTAGACGTAGATGCTCCAGAGGTTTATAACCACAGGTGATACTAATAAAACACTCCTCCCTTGACAAAGTTTTTACACGTCTTCATTAAAATCCCAGGCTTTTGGCTGCACCAAGCATCCCCCCCCTCCACCAAGGACTCTTCTCTAGCCTTGCCCTGTGCTTCTCTGATAACTTTATTTGCAGCAATTGTGTCACACACTCATTATTATATGCAATTAAAGTTGTATTAATGATCAGGCTGGGAGGTGTCGGCCCTACAGGAGCTGCACAGTCTCTTTGGAAAAAAAAAATTCCACCTTTCATCTGGTGGAAAAGGATCTGACACAAGCTTGTTGCGGTGGGAAAGGCTGACACTCCGCTGGAGTCACCTTAGGTAACCCCGGTCATGTAACCTGCATTAAACCTGACGACTTGGGGAAGGGCTGGGGCTTGGTGGCAGAGCGTCTGCTTTGCATGCAGAAGGCTCCCAGTTCATTCCCTGGAAGTGCCTCTTCAAGGATCCCAGGCGGCAAGTTTGGGGAGAGACCCGTCTCTGCCTGAGACCGTGAAGTGCCAGTGGACCGGTGAATGCACATGTCTGGAGTCAGACCTCCCGCCCCCACACTTACCTCCAAGGAGACAGAGGCCTCCAGACCGTGCTGAGGGAACCGTCCAGGGGGGACTGCAGAAGGCCAATGTGATGTTGCAGGAGCAGCTTCCCAGCTCATCATGACACCCAGAGATACTGGGCGGGGGTCAGCAGCAGAGGCACGAGGCAACAGGGCTGGCAGAGGAGAAGCGGAACCCACCGCAAGTGATGGCCTGCTCCTCATCTGTTGCAGGAGCCAGGAAGGCTTCTTTGGAAGGGCAAGGCAGGAAACAGGCAGGGGACAGAGGAGAAACCCTATGAGGCTTCCCAGGGGGAGAGGGAGGAGAAATGGGATCCCATTGAGCCTAGGACCTGCCACTCCTGTAGTCTCATCCCGAAGGTAGGGGGTGAGGCTGGAGTTGTCCTACCTCCAGGCAGCCCTTTAAAAGATATGCCCTCGGAAAGCCAGTGAGGAAGGGCTAGACCTCAGCTAAGGCAACCAGGGAGAGGTTACTGGCAGGAATGGGAGAAGTAATTGGGGTATAACTCACCTTCGTTCTTTCATGAGGTTCTTTCCCCAGAGCAAGTCCTACTAAAGTAGGGTTGCCAGCCCCCAGGTCCCAGCAGGGGATCCCATGGTTTGGGGGGTTTCTCCCCACTGTGGACCAGGTAGCTGGTGGGGAAAACCCTGCCCCTGGAATTGATGTCATTGTATCGGGGGACATTGCACAGGGGACACTCTGGTTTTTGTGCAGACTCTATGGTAAACCATAGAGTTTGCCCCAAAACTAGAGTGTTCCCGCATCCCTGTCCATCCCTGGAACATCCCCCCAATCCCCCCACTGGATCAGCAAGGGGACTTGGCAATCCTGTACTGAAGGAACCCTGCAGAAGGAGACAGCCCTGGACTCCAGCCCAACACTGGAGTCTGACAACACATGAAGATGCCTTCTACTGATCCATCAAGGTCAGTAACTGTCTACTCAGCCTGGCAGAGGCTCTCCGGGGTATCAGGCTTAGGTCTTTCACATCACCTACTACCTGCTCTTTTAACTGGAGATGCCCAGGATTGAACCTGGGACTTTGTGCATGCCGAACAGATGCTCTACCACTGAGCCATGGCCCTTCTCAGCATGAGTTAAAATGGGAATGGGCCATCCCTCAGTGGTCAAACTTGTGTTTTGCATACAGAAGTTCCCCAGGTCAGTCCTTAATATTTCACATTTAAAAGATCTCAGGTAGTGTGTTAGAGAAAGCCCTCTTTCTGCCTGAGATGCTAGGCTGCTACTATAACACAATCATGAGCTAGATGGACCAATGATCTGAGTCAGTGTGAGGCAGCTTTATATATTCATTCGGCTTCAGTAGCATCACCTGGAGATCTGGATTCTATAGAGAGGTCACCATTTCCTTTAGGAAAGCATCTCAGCTAAAAGACACCCTCTAGACTAGATGAACACATTAAGCTGACTTATACTGAATCAGACCACTGGTCCATCAAGGTCAGCATTGGCAGCATCTCGCCAGGGTCTCAGGTTTCACTTCCTACTGCCTGATACCTTCAAGAGAGCCAGTTTGCTGTAGTGGTGAGGAGTGCAGACTCTAATCTGGGAGAACCATGTTTGAGTCCCCACGCCTCCACATGCAGCTTCTGGTGTGACCTTGGGTCAGTTACAAGTTCTTTCAGAGGTGTTCTCTCAAGAGCAGTTCTGGAAAGAGCTCTCTCAGCCCCACCTACCTCACAGGGTGTCTGTTGTGGAGAGGGGAAGGGGACAGAGATTGTAAACTGCTCTGAGACTTCTTTGGGTAGTGAAGGGTGTGGTATAAATCCAATCTCCTCCTCCTCCTCCTCCTCCTCCTCCTCCTCCAGCTGGAGATGCCAGTAATTAAACCTAGGATCTTCTGTATGCAAAGCAGATGCTTTGCCACCAAGCCATGGCCCTTCCCTTTATGTAGGGGTAGATAAGCACACCATTCCCCTTCCAATCTTACATCCCTGTACCAATGCGGTCACTGCCTTTCCAAAGTCCAGTCCCATGCTGCGGATTGTATAGTGAGGGCCATTTGTGTAGATTATTTTAAAAGGGGCTTAGACAGATCCGTGGTGGAGAGGTCCATCAAAAACTACTAGCCATGATGAGTTAAGGGATGAATTAAGGGATCCTGAATACTAGTACTGGGAGGCAGCATCAGGAAATGCTTTGGCCTCCTTTGACCTGTTCATTGTCCCTCCAGGGCAACTGGTTGGCTGCTGTGTGACTAGATGGTCCACAGGTCTGATCTAGCAGGGCTTTTCTGATGTTCTTATGCTGCAGCAGGGCCCTCCTCTTCCCTTTAACATCCCATCTTTCTATCAGCGGTGAACACTACATAATGTAACCTAATGTAACCTTTCCCCTTGCTTCCACTGGTGTATAATTTGCTGAGCTCATGGGGAAGGGTAATATAGGTATTTTCTTCCACACTTTCAGAGGTGGAACCATCATTAGAAGGTTAATCTAAAATCCCATTAAAGTCTACAGAAACCAGCTCATTCGGCTTTAATAGGCTGTGAATTAAGCAGGGAGGGGCCATGCCTGACTTACTGCCTGTTGCACTGGTGAAGACAGAAGATGAAAGGTACCTCTTCCTGTATGCTTTTGTACGGACTGCGGTCAGGCACACTATCTGGGCATCTCTACACTACAAGCTCATATTAGTTTTAGCCCCGTTTAACCATCAGGGCTCCTGCTTAAAGAATCATGGGCTTTGTAGTTTGGTGCAATCTTTGGGATGTTCGGTTGGTGACCTCATAGCTGTCCATCATGAAACTGCAACTTACAAGGTGCCCGGAGGGATGGGACAAGACTAGTGAAACAGGTTAAAGTCTCAGATGTTGATATTCTCTTTGAAAATCCGTGCACTTTTTTCTTTGTGCCCTGACATGGATGATCCAGGCTAGATGTAGCAACACCTCCTAGGAGAGCTAGTGGTGCATAGTGGTTAAAAGTGCTGAACTAAGATCTGGGAGACCTGGTTTCGAATACCCACTCTGAGTGACCTAGTGCCAGTCACACTCAGGGATGGGCATGAACCGCATTTGTGCAGTTCAGTTCAGTTTGTGGTTTGTGGCTGAACCATGAACCAAAACATGAGCAGATATGATGGCTTATATTGGTTCATGAGCTATTTAACCCCCCTGCTGCCCTGACTTGGAGAGCCCAGGCTAGCCCAATCCTGTCAGATCTCAGAAGCTAGGCAGGGTCGGCCATGGCTAGTATTTGGATGGGTGACCTCGAATGAATACCAGCATTGTGATGCAGAGGCAGGCAATGGCAAACCACCTCTGAAACATCTCTTGCCTTAAAAAAGAACTCTAGCTCACCACCTAGTGGTGCATAATGCTGAAAGAGCTAGAAATTCTGGCTGCCAGACAATCTTAGGATCTCCTATACTACACACACTGTCACGTGATGATGATGATAATGATGAAGATAACAACAACAACAACAATAGCCCCTGCTTTTTGCTTGCATGGTGAGCAGAAAGCAGGGGTGAGATGGCCAAGACATTTAAACCAAACAGCTGAGCACTGCAGTGTGGATCTTCCTGCTGTTCATTTGTTTTTCATGAAGAACAGAAAGCAGGGGCTTAAATGGCTCAGAGCCATTTACCCCCTGCTTTCTGCTTTCCACAAACATCCACAAATAGCATTGAAATTCGTGGAAGTTCGTGGCTTCTCTTTAGTTTGCTTGTCAGCCACAAACTGGCCAATATTTCTGATGAACTTTAGTTCGGCAGCCGGTTTGTGCCCTTCCCTAGTCACACTCTCTTAGCCTAATCTATCTCACAGGTTTACTATGAGAATAAAACAGGGGAGAGAAGAATAACGTGAGCTGCTTTGGGCCCCCATTGGGCAGAAGAGCAAGGTATAAATGAAGTAAACCATGAGTGGACCTTGCTTGGGACAATGAAATACCTTTAACCAGCACTCTATGTCTGTACTGATATTGCTCGATTCTCAGTGGCTCCCATACCACACCTGCAATTTGAACTTCTGTTGCCAGAGGGAAAGACCATTCCCCTGAAACTGGGGTTAGCAGGGTTAGGGTTGCCAATCTCCAGGTGGGGCCTGAAGTTTCCCCAGAATCACAACTGATCTCCAGATTACAGAGATCAGCTCGCCTGGAGAAAATGGCTGGTTTGGATGGTTGACTCTATGGCGTTATATTCCACTGGGGCCTTTCCCCAAACACCACCTGCCCCAGGCTCCACCTTCAAGATCTCCAGGGATTCCCCAACCCAGAGTTGGCAACCTTATTTACCCCACCCCTAAAAGTGATCCTAAGTAACTTCTTTATTTCCTCTGACTTTGATGGACCAAGGATCTGATTCAGCATGAGGCAGCTTCATGTGTTCAAGTCGTCTGGCAGTTACTGGGGGTCCTCTCCACTCTGGCACAGTATACATATTTGATGAAGAAACTATATGTTAAGTATGCAACTCAACACGATTGATTTCAGCAAAAGTGATTTCAGCTTTATTGTAACAGCAAACTCAACTCAACAACACACACACACGATAGTGGAGCGCAGCTCCCTTTTTAAATGATCCGGGCTGTCAAAGCCACACCCATAAATAAGTTAACAACCAATAAGGAAACAAGGATAAAGACCAATGAGGTCTGTTCCCTCTAAAATGCTATGTACAGTTACGATTGGCTATTTGCAAGGTTTCACAGAAACCGACCAATGAGAATGCAACAGATTACAATCCCTCTTTATGTCTGAAGCTTAACATGTAAAAAGACAGGACACATTCTAGCTTCAGGACATAACACTATATCTCCATATCTCTATCTCTCATTAGGTCATGTTTGTATGAAGTCCATCCTGAATACCCCCGTTTACTTCCCCCTTCCTGTAATATCAGCTTTTTTTTCTTCTTATGTTCAGTCTTTGTTCTCCTCCTTGGTACTAAGGGCTCAAAAATGCCCAAGGCAGGGGAGAGCGTACCTCAGGAACCCCGTCACGGTTTCCCTCAGGGATGGCTAGCAGAAAAATATAGCCAACCACTGGTAGGCCAGTAAATAAATATTTCTCTAGCTGTTTTCATAGCTTTGCTTGGTGATAAGATGGGGAAGTTTGGTGTGGGCAGCACTCCCAATTAATCCCAGAGTCAATACATGCTGCCATTGTGAGGACGGTGGCTCTGGACTGAGGGGGAGGGGTTCCCGCCAAAAAAATATCTTCCTGCCTGCCGCCGCCATCACAAAGATGCTAAGGCCAAATACTTTCCCTTGTTATCTCCCGGCAACCGGAATTGAGGGCTACACTTCCTCTGATTGAGGTGGTTAATGGTTAAATGGCAGACATCATTCACCTGTCTTGCCCGGATTTGCCCGATCCCTTTTTAAAGCCATCGATGCAAGCGGCTGTCCTTGCGTCTTCCAACCAGTTCATTATGCATTGTGTGAGAGTGTACATAATTAATAGTTGAGTTAATCAAGGCTTGGCTGAGAAGACAGACGGCTTCCAGATAAGGAGATTTGCATATTACCAGGAAGAGGTGTCTGCAGACCCATGAAACACTTGTACGTCGTCTTCTTTGTTGTTGTTGTTGTTTTTCCTCTATAATATGCAAAGGGAAACGTATATCCAGACAGAGAGAGAATGTGAGTTCTGGAAGCATTTAGAGTTTCTCCATGTCTCCAAGCAGGAAAATGCCAGTGTTCTCACTTTGCACATTACATGAGAAGTGTTTCTTAGTGATATGCCAGTGTTATCCTGTGTTGATAAGGATACCGTGAACTTTCACATCAAACAGCTTCAGCATATGAATGTATCATGTCAAAGCTGTGCTTCTTCCCTCGTGAGCCAAGCCTTGGATGTCCTTGTCTCATAGGGATGCCAGGCCTGTTGCTAAAGTGGGAGAATTCCTGGCGTTGAGACCTGTTGCCCGCTGTTGCCTCGGGTGCCAGCAGGAGGAAATGGGGGTGGGGAAGGAGCCTGCATCAGCAATGCGCCAGTTTGCTTATGTCACTTCCGGCAAAAATCAGAAGATATATGGGGATGGTCTAGTATCTTACAAAAGCTCTCTGGTAAAACTCTATGGTAAAAACCATAGACTCTTTGTAATGCAGAGTGCCTAAAGAAGTAACTTTCATTTTGTACTGGAAGTGATGTCAGCATGCTGGTGCGATGCTGACACACCAGGCCTCAGCCCCAGTTTCTCCTGGCAGTTGTTGGCTGTGGCCTGGAAACCCTGTCTCCTCATGGTCATCCACCTCAAGCAATTGCTGAACACCTTTGCAGCTGCGCAGGAGCTGTGGTGTTTCAATTTCTTTCCCTTCTGCTTTGCAAGCTGCTTTTGCATAGGTGCGGTGGGTGAAATCGATTCACGATAAATCAATGATGCAGGGGTGAGGTACCATGACTATTATGAGGCTGTATGAACATGCAGATGTGCAAAATAATCTTCATGACAAAACAGACTCAAATGAACATTGAGCGATATGACTCCTTTTTAAAAATACAGTTTTTATTTATAGTAACTGGGTGACTAATTAATTTGCCACTGTGTAAAAGATTGTCTGCCAATTGGTGAGCAGTGGCAACCCATCTGTAGGGGAAGGGGAAACAGAGGAGTACTAGCAGATGTGTGAGAACCCATCTGCGTAAAATCCTGCTAACTGCACCGCACTGTGCTATATTGTACTGACTGAATATATGAAAAGAAACCCACTCAAACTGCTGGTGAACAGCCAAGCAGCCTAACAATAAAATTGACACCCTGATTGCAACAGGCATCAGAATGTGAGCCAAACTACCAGGTGCTCAAGCATCACTAGCATCTATTTTATGAAATATTCCTAATGGGTCAGAGCATGAGGCAGGGTTAGAAGCCATGGGAAAGACAGTGCCCAATTCAGAGGGGACCATGCCAACTAGTAATGCTCAAATGCCCACCAGTTCAGGTTGCATCCTGTTTGCCAGTGGTGAACAGGGAGTCCATTTTTTGGTGGACTGTCCATCTGTCTGTTGACCTGTTCATACGTGTTTGGCAGTTTGCTTCATGGCAGTACAATGAAGTTTCATGCAACCATGCCCCCCATTTTCCTCAATGTGTCGCCGGAGGGTTTTTCCCCTAGATTTTTTTAAAGTGGTAATTGATATTGCTCTGTTGTACACTAATGCTCCAGCAATCTATTACCATGTTCTCTGAAGTCCAAAAAAGTCTACTTATAAGGAGAAACCTTAGTAACGAAAAGAACTGGAGACATGTGTGTATGTGTTAAATCCTGTCAAGGTGCTGGTTCTCACCTTTAAAGCCCTTTACGGTCAGAGGCTGACATACCTGAGGGACTGCCTTTTCCCATATGTACCCCAACGAGCCCTGTGTTCAGGGTCCCAAAACTGACTGACCCTCCCAGGCCCCAAAGATGCCAGATACAACCAGAGCAAGGGCTTTTTGGTGGCAGCTCCGTACTGGTGGAACAAGCTGCCAGAAGAGATCAGGGCCCTGTGGGACCTTCTACAATTCCACAGGGCCTGCAAGACAGAGCTCTTCCACCAAGCTTTTGGTTAAGGAGCCGCCACCAACACCAACAACAACATCATCAACAACAGCTGATAAATACAGAGCCCTGTTCCCTGGCTCCACCATTTACAGTCTCTGCCTGCTGCATATATATATGATAGAGATCAAGGAGCTGACGAGCAAGGCAGACCATATAACATATTAACATGAATACTGCCACCATCCCTAAGTATTTATTTTACATCTAGCTAGCACTTTACGATATTGGATTATTTTTAGATGATTTTTATGTATGCATTCCGTGCACCTCAGCGTCTAATCATGCCAGCCACATGACCACAGAAACGTCTTTGGACAGCGCTGGCTCTTCGGCTTGGAAACGGAAGTGAGCACCACATCCCTAGAGTCAGATTCAACTGGCTTCCAAACAAGAGAAACCTTTACCTTTACCTATGTATGTTATAATTGCTTACTTATGTTTTATCCTTTTGTAAGCTGCCGTGAGTCTGCTCTGGTGGGGAAGGCGGGGTATAAATTGAATGAATGAATGAATGAATATATAAAATGACTTCAGACTCATTCATTCATTCATTCATTCATTCATTCATTCATTCATTCATTCATTCAGTTTATATCTCACCCTTCCCCCTGCAAGCGGGTTCTGAGAGGCTCACAACGCATAATAAAATAATACCAGAGCATCACCCCCAAGATCCCAGAAGTGATGGCATCACTTCCAGGTCATGTGGCCTGTGACGTGAGCATGTGGCTGTACGTAAGCAGAGTCTCCCTCCTGCTACCAGTCAGTCTTCCCCCAGTCCCCCTCCAGTTGCCAGGAGGGACCTGGCAACCTTTTGCATTAATGACCTCCAAAATGTTCTATCACTAACAGCCTTGCTCAGGTCTTGCAAACAGAGGGCCAATGTCTCCCTTGATCAAGTAAATCCATCTCATTTTGGGCCTTCAGGGCTCTTTTTGTAGCAGGGACTCCTTTGCATATTAGGCCACACACCCCTAATGTAGCCAATCCTCCAAGAGCTTACAGAGCTCTTCTTGCAGGGGTTACTGTAAGCTCTTGGAGGATTGGCTGCATCAGGGGTGCGTGGCCTAATATGCAAAGGAGTTCCTGCTACAAAAAGAGCCCCGAGTGTTAAGTATGCAACTTAACACAATTTGATTTCAGCAAAAGTGATTCAGCTTTATTATAACAGCAAACTTCAATTCAGGAACACACCACAAAACAGTGGAGCGCAGCTCCCTTTTTAAATCGTCCGGGCTGTCAAAGCCACACCCATAAATAAGTTAACATCCAATCAAAAACTCAGGATAAAGACCAATGAGGTCTGTTCCCTCCAAGATACATATGTACATTGTGATTGGTTATTTACACAGGTTTCACAGAAACCAGCCAATAGTAATGCGACAGATTACAATTCTCTTTATGCCTGAAGCTTAACATGTAAAAGAATAGGATGGATTCAGCTTCAGGACATAACACTGGGCCTTCCTCTTTTCCTGCAGCCTTCAATTTTCCTTTGTATTATTGTCATTTCCAGTGACTCTTGTCTTCTCATATGACCAAAGTACAATAGCCTCTGTTTGGTCATTTTAGCTTCTAGGGAGAGTCCAGGATTGATTTGATCTGGAACCCACTGATTTTGTCTTGTTAGCAGTCCACAGTATTCATAAAACTCTCCCCCAACACCACATTTCAAATGAATCGACTTTCTTGATGGCGGCTTAAGAAAAAGCAAGCAAGCTGGGACCTCAGAAATCACAGCAATAGCGTGTTGAAACTTTGGAGCATGATAGCGCTACAACAATTAATGGTTTTTAAAAACCTCACCCAAAGTCCTTGAGTGGAACAGCAGGGGGAAACCACAAGGGAAGTGGTGGCTCACGGTGTAGATGCAGCCAAAGACAGTTAATTCAGTCACCAATCCTATAAATCAGTCATCAGTAAGTGTTATGATAAAAAAAAAAAATCCTAACCTTTGATGTTTGTCTAAATCATCCTTAGATTATAGCTGACAATCTGTTTGGATCAGCAGAATTCAGAAAAGTGCTGTATTTGGGGGGGCAAGGGAGGTACAAACATGTTCTTCAGGCATATGAGTCATTTCATGCCAACCAAACAGAGCATGGATCGGCTCACGCTGGATTGCAGTATTCAAATGTATTAAGTTCAGCTGGTGCCCTTGTAGGGTCCTTTGTGCCGTGTGCCCTTCAGACGTGTGTTTCCCTGCTCACCCTTCTGTTCATGTCATAACTCTCCATCCCTTGCCACCTCATGTTCTTGGTACAGAAATCCACTAGCACCATCAGTGCCCACTTCTTCACTTCTTCAGACTCACGAAAACTCATACCTCTGCCACAAATTTTGTCAGTCTTTAAGGTGCCACTGGACTCCTGTTCTTTTCTTCTGCTGCGGACAAGACGATCACGGCTACCCACCTTGATCTATCTCAGTATAGATAACGTCAGCCTCTGTGACTTTTTGCCTGATCTGAAGAAGGGAGCAGTGAAGACTCACGGAAGCTCATCCCCTGCCACAAATTTTGGTAGTCTTTAAGGAGCTGCGGTGGCTCAAGTGGTTAAGACGCTGAACTGCAGGCTGTGGAAGGTCAGTAGTTCAGCAGTTCGAGACCAGGGTGCCGCATGATGGGGTGAGCTCCCGTCTCTAGTTCCAGCTCCTGCCAACCTAGCAGTTCGAAAGCAAGAAATTGCACGTAGATAAATAGGTACCACTTTGGTGGGAAGGTAGCAGCGTTCTGTGCGCCTTGGTGTTTAGTCATGCCAGCCACATGACCACGGAAACGTCTTCGGACAGCGCTGGCTCTTCGGCTTGGAAACGGAGATGAGCACCACAACCCTAGAGTCGGATTCGACTGGCTTTCGAGCAAGGGAACCTTTACCTTTACTTAAGGTGCTGCTGGACTCTGGCTCTTTTCTGCTGCTACAGACAGACTAACATGCGGCTACCCATCTTGATCTGTCTCTGTATGGATAATGTCAGCCTCTGTGACTTTTTGCCTGATCTGAAGAAGTAAGCAGTGGCTCACGAAAGCTCACCCCCTGCCACAAATGTTGTTAGTCTTTAAGGTGCTGCTGGACTCTGGCTCTTTTCTGCTGCTACAGACCGACTAACATGCAGCTACCCATCTTGAACTATCTCCGTATGGATAATGCCAGCCTCTGTGACTTTTTGCCTGATCTGAAGTAGGAAGCAGTGACTCACAAAAGATCATCCCCTGCCGCAAATTTTGCTAGTCTTCAGTGTGCTACTGGACTCTTCCTCTTTTCCACTGCTACGGACAGATGAACACGGCTACCCGTCTTGACCTATCTCCACAGAAAGCCATTGTGAGGCAGGGAAGGGAGCTTATCTGAAGGTTTTCTCCAAGACAACGGCTATCAAGAGGACAATGGGAATGATGAATGCAGAGGAAATCCATCCCAGAGGAGCAAAAATCGACTGCCTTTTGTCTTGTTCTGTTGTAGAAAGCAATATTTTTTCGAACTGTAAATCCTTAGTGGCTCAGTGTCGGAAATCAACAGCCAAAGGAGAAAGAGTCATCTCCTGATCTCTAAACTATTGATGAGAGTTTCAGGGTCGACCCCACAGTACAAGCAGTTTGAATCCATTCAATCCATATGCTTTGCATGGCCTGCTGGGTACTTCTCTAGAGAAAGCCCATCCAAATAGTTGCACAAGGTTTCCCCAGTGATGCTCTGCCGCTACCACTCCTTTCAACAATCACTGGCAAAGTTTTCCAAGTACAGATGTACATATGAAGGACCCTTGGTCTCTCAAGGTCAGTCAGTGTGGTGTAGCGGTTAAGAGCGGTGGATTCTAATCTGGAAAACCAAGTTTGATTCCCCACTCTTCCACATGCAGTCAGCTGGGTGACCTCAGGCCAGTCACGGTTCTCTCAGAGCTCTCTCAGCCCCACCTACCTCACAGGGTGTCTGATGTGAGGAGAGGAAGTTAAGGTGATTGTAATCCTAAAAGAAATCAACCCTGACTGTTCCCTGGAAGGCCAGATACTGAAGCTGAAGCTCAGATACTTTGGCCACCAAATGAGAAGGGAGCACTCACTGGAGAAGACCCTGATGCTGGGAAAGATCAAAGGGGACAACAAAGGATGAGATGGTTAGACAATGTTATCGATGCAACGAACATGAAATTAAGCGGACTCCGGAGGATGATGGGAGGGCCTGGCGTGATGTGGTCCGTGGGGAAGAGTCAGACTTGACTGTGCAACTGCACAACATCAACAAGCCACTCAGAGTGAAGGGGAGGGTATAAATTCAAGTTGTCATCTTCTTCTTCTTCTTCTTCTTCTTCTTCTTCTTCTTCTTCTTCTTCTTCTTCTTCTTCTTCTTCTTCTTCTTCTTCTTCTTCTTCTTCTTCTTCTCCTCCTCCTCCTCCTCCTCCTCCTCCTCCTCCTCCTCCTCCTCCTCCTCCTCCCCCAGTCACAGCCAACTAATGGCAACCCCATAGAGTTCAGAAGATGCCATAATTTGAAGCTGGGTGTTTCGGCAAGCAAAACATTCATTCTACCACTGAGAAGGCATGAGGACTGGAACTACCTATGGTACCATGGTAGAAGATCCTTGCTAGACAGGGGAATATTGACCTTCTTGTTCTTCTGGCCCTCTCAGCGGCATTTGATACCAGAGGCCAACAGAGCTATTTTGCATCGTCTGAGATGAACAGGAGTCAGAGATAGTGACTCTGTTCCTAATTGACAGATTCCATGGAGGCTAGCATTAGGGGACTGTGGCTGTCCCACACAGCCTTTGACTTACAGGTTTCTGCAAAGACCCCTCTTGTTGCCAGGGCTCCTCAGCATCTCTGTGCAACCACCGGAAGAGGTTGTTTTGCTAGTTGGTGGTGCAGCATTGTTAACCACGTGCCATGAAACCCCAGAGCAACAGTTCAGTTCCAGCATGAATGCTGGAACACAGTTATGGGCAGGATGACAACAAACAAGTTGAGACTTAAATCTACAAAAGGCAGGGATGATGATGGTAGGTCAATCTAGGGCTACTGGGACATCAGGGCTCCTTGCTGAGATAGTTACACTCCTATAAAGGTGCACAGAGTACTACGGAAATAAGTGATGCTGCTAGCAGCAGGATTCAGTTATATGTGTCACTACTTAGGCATCTGAACCTCCTGAGAACCAGTTGCAACCATTTTTTTCTCAGGCAAGGGTTTGCCCTCCATCTTTGGTAAGCATTTGGAGACAGTTCAGAAGCTTCAGAGAATGCAGAACATCTCTTAGCAAGGACAAATGAGTGTGAAGGCTTCCTCAGATCCTGAGGTTAAGGTCCAGAGACTTGGAGACCAGAACATGGAAGTTCAAAGATGGTGCCTCACAGATTAGGGGTCAGGCACTGAGAGCAGGTCAACAGCTGGAGGTCAGGAGAAGAATCTGACTGTACGTGGTGCCCCCAGATGGAACCTGATGGGCAAAGTCAACAATTCTCAACCCATCCCAGCATTTCTCAACCCAAGTGAAAAAAACAAACCACACCGCTATATTCTTGACTTGGGCCTTGAGATTTCATTGTCTTGAGGATGAAACCTTGAAACTTCAGGCCAGACCCTGAGATGTCACCCAGGAAGCAGGTTATTCCAATCCTAGCTAGGGAAGTTCAGTTGTGGTGGTCACACATGATCTGAGCACCTGGTCTGTTTGGTTTAGCCCAAACGACTCAAATGTCCACGGAACAGGTTTGCATCAGATTTTTCCAAAGCTGCACATGTGCGAAAACACTGCAGATCTGAATATGGCCAGCCGTTAGTATTGCTAAGGACCAGATGAACACTGAATGGCAGGAACTTTTAGGGAAACACAGAGCTCAGAAGCTAAGGAGGGATGGCCTTGGCTAGGACTTGGATGGGAGACCACCGAGGAAACCCAGGGTTGCAATGCAGAGGCAGGCAATGGCAAACCACCTCTGAACGTCTCTTGCCTTGAAAACCCTATGGGATTCCCATAAGTCAACTGCGACTTGATGGCATTTTCCACCATCATATGATTTCTGAATGATTTAATTGTCTATTCAGACAATGGCCGACCAAGCAGAGCAGAGCTGCAGCCAGTATGGGAATGGGAGTAGAACACCACTGAGGTGTGTGAGAACACACAGTATACAAAAAAGCCCATTGCATGGTCCTGTGCTGCTAGGAAGAAATGTTGTGAAGTGACCGGCCAAGCAATTATGAGCAAGTCAACAAGAAGGCCATAAAAAAACCCGTTTCCATCTTCGCAACTGGAGCACGTGACATGAACTGATCTGTCAGGTGTTTGAGCTTCTCTAATTTGAATATCTGTCATGATATTATCCCATCCATCCTCCAAGGAGCGAAGGATGGCAAACGTGGCTTGCTTCTCCCCATGATCTCCTCATGAGACCTTGTGAGTTCAGTTGGTGGTGGAAAATGCCATCAAGTTGCAGCAAACTTATGGTGACCTCGTAGGGCTTTCAAGGCAAGAAATGAGCAGAGATGGTTGCCGTTGCCTAACTCTGTGGAGCATCCCGGGACTGAGACCCAGTTTGGGGTAGCGGTTAAGAGTGTGGACTCTGAATCTGGAAGAACTGGGTTTGATTCCCCACTCCTCCACATGCAGCTGCTGGTGTGACCTTGGGTCAGTCACAAGTTCTCTTGGAGCTGTTCTCTCATGAGCAGTTCTCGAAAGAGCTCTCTCTGCCCCACCTAACTCACCAGGTGTCTGTTGTGGGGAGGGAAGGGAAAGGAGATTGTAAGGTGCTCTGAGATTCTGAGTGATGGGCAGGGTATAAATCCAACCTCTGCCGCCTCCTCCTCCTCCTCCTCCTCTTCCTCTCCTTCTCCTTCTCCTTCTCCTTCTTCCCTGTTGGTCTCCTGTTTAAGCACTAATGGAAGGCTGACTGAGCTATCTTTGGCCATCCGGGTCAGAGTATGAGCTAGGTTGGGCTGAGATCTGTGTTCCCTCTAAGGTGAGTCAGTGTGAGCTAGCTCACAGTTTTTGGGCCTCTGGCTCACACATTTTTGTCTTAGCTCAGGAAGGATGGCTCCAGAGCAAACTAATTTATGCAGCAGCCAAATCGCTCACTCACAACTTTAACGCTTAACTGCAGGCTGTGGAGGGTCAGTAGTTCAGCAGTTCAAGACCCGAGTGGCCACATGATGGAGTGAGCTCCCGTCTCTAGTTCCAGCTCCTGCCAACCTAGCAGTTCAAAAGCAAGAAATTGCAAGGAGATAAATGCATACCACTTCAGTGGGAAGGTAACAGCGTTCCGCACACCTTGGTGTTTAGCCATGCTGGCCACATGACCACAGAATCGTCTTCGGACAGTGCTGGCTCTTCGGCTTTGAAACGGAGATGAGCACCACAACCCTAGAGTCGGATTCGACTGGCTTTCGAGCAAGGGAAACCTTTACTTTTACTTAGCACACAAAGTGGAATTGTTCTACAGCTTAGAGGGAGCACTGGCTGAGACTGAGCTTTCTTTGGCCATCCAGGTCACAGCATGAGCTAGATTAGGCTGAGGAAAGTGACTGGCCCCAAGTCACCCAGACGACATCATAGCAGAGTGGGTGCAAAGTCAGGAGCCCCCCCATCCAAGACATGAGCCTCCGCAGCACACCTGGTCTCTGCTTGGCTGCACCAGTTTCCTATTAGTCATCATGGATGGATCATGAGTGATGATTGTTGGCTTCCTATTAGGGCTGGTGATGACCTTTAGAGCCCCGCATAGTTGGCATACTTTAGGAAGAACCTCCTCTCCAAGGAAGCAGCCTTTCCCCCTCAGAGCTGTGGGGGAGGCCCGGCTCCTGTAACATCTAGTTCCCGCTTCAGGTCAATCCTGGTTGTGTGCTCTAGTTCTCCCCAGAAATTCCTACGTTCACGTTCAGGCTGTCAGAAATCACACCCGTGTGCCTTTAAAAGGCAAGGAGAGACCTTCAGGGGCCTCTTTGGAAAAAAAAAAATAATGCACCTGGGAAAAGTCAATGGTATAAACTATAAACAAAACAGCTCAAGGCATCATTGATAACCGAAGGACGAGCCCTCGAATCCCGCGGCAGTCGGGAAATGGAGATCATTCCCAGAAGTGACATTTTGCATATTTAAACAAGATTGGGAAGCACGGGAGTGCTATGAAGGGTTCTTGTCGGGACTTGATTGCAGACTTTGCACATGGCAAAGGCATGCCAAGCCCTTCTCTTATTAAGTGTTCGACTCCCCCCCCCCCCGCAGGCCCGTACATATATCCCGTGCGGTTGCAAAACAGGAATGGTTGCAGGACAAAGAACGCATTGTTGAACCAAAACAATTTCACACGGCCGGAGAGGCTGTGGTATGCTGGGAAAGGAAGCCTAGCTGGGCACTTCCAAGGTATGTACATAAAGCACAGAGAACAGTCAACCTCCTCGGACTTCCGGCTTCTGATACGGAGGAAGCAAAGCCGTGACTGATTTCAAATTAATTCCCCCCCCACACACACACACAGAGCGACAAATGTGTTAAAACATAATCAAACAATGAGCAATCTTTTCAATTGTTAAAAAAATAGTACATAGGGTTGGCAACCTCCAGGTGGGTCCTGGAGTTCTCCCAGAATTTCAACTGACCTCCAGACTAGAGAGATCAATTCCCCGGGGGGAAAAATGGCTCATTTGGAAGGTGGACTCTGTGGCATTGCACCCCACTGGACCCCTCCCCAAGCTCTGCCCTCCCAAAGCTCCACCCCCCACAAATCTCCAGGAATTTTCCAACCCAGAGTTGGCAACCCTAAGATGCACACTCTTTTTTACTGAGTCAGTATTTGTATCTCACTTTTCCAAAGTGGCTTACAAGTGTGAAATACAGTTCAGAAAGATGCAATTTAAATAAGCAAACAAAAAAAAGAATACAGCAGGTAACATCCTGGGCTGATGTGCTGGCCCAGCTCGGTTCAGATCTCAGGCTGTGAGCCACGTGTGAAGGTCCAGGAACACGATGGCTCTTGCTGTTCAGCTCAGACATGTGGCCACGTCCCCAGAGGCTAAACATTTGCAAGTGGAGGAAGAATGGGAACCCAGTCCAGACCTTATTTGGCTGCTGCAGAGATGTCCCCCTGCCTTCTAGAGGTGCTCCCTTCCATGTTAGAAATGCCTCTGGCCACACCCAAGCTTCAATACTTTAAAACAAATGAATAGACAAACAAATGAATAGGGAGGGGCCGTGGCTCAGTGCTAGAGCATCTGCTTGGCATGCAGAAGGTCCCAGGTTCAATGCCCTAGCAGAGAGCCAATTTGGTGTAGAGGATAAGTACATGGACTCTAATCTGGGAGAACTGGGTTTGATTCCCCATGCCTCCACCTGCTGCTGCTGGATGACCTTGGGCAAGCCATAGTTCTGTCAGAGCAGTTCTCTCAAGGACAATTCTGGAAAGAGCTCTCTCAGCCCCACCTACCTCACAGGGTGTCTGTTGTGGGGAGGGGGAAGGGAAAGGAGTTTGTAAGCCGCTCTGAGACTCTGAGTGAAGGGTGGGATACAAAACCAATCTCTTCCCTTCTTCTTCTCTCCAGCTAAAAGGACCAGGCAGTAGGTGATGTGGAAGACCTCTGCCCGAGACCCTGGAGAGCAGCTGTCAGTCTGAGTAGACAATATTGACTTTGATGGACCCGTGGTCTTATTCAGACTGTGGCAGATTCATGAATTCACATAGAGATTGATAGATTCAGTGTGGTGCAGTGGCAGGTTCAGAGCAAAGAAGTGTGGGCATGATGGTGTATGGGCATCAGGTTGCGGGAACACAAAAGACTGGGCTCTGCCAGTGGTCTGAATCATTGCACCTTAGGCAAGATGCTTTTTTTTTTCTCTCCCCGAGAAGAAAAGGTAGGAAAGAAATAAGAGTGGCAAGTCTGATAGCCCATAACCCAGGAGCACGTGGCCTCCTTGAGAAGTCACAGCTGTTGGGGCAGCATTAACCAGATGCCTCCAGACAGCAATGAGCATTCTAACGAAACAGTAAAGATGCAGTCAGCACACCACATGTCCACCTCCTTGTTTTGCATGCAGAGACCAGGACTCTTACTATGGTACAGGTGAGACCTAATCCATGCCAGTTTGGTGTAGTGGTTAAGTACGCGGACTCTAATCTGGGAGAACCAGGTTTGATTCCCCACTCCTCCACTTGCAGCTGCTGGATGACCTTGGGCAAGCCATAGTTCTGGCACAGCTGCTCTTGAAAAAGACCAGTTTCTGTCAGTGCTCTCTCAGCCCTGCCTACCTCACAGGGTGTCTGTTGTGGGGAGGGGAACGGAAAGGAGTTTGTAAGCTGCTCTGAGACTCCTTTGGGTAGTGAAAGGCGGGCTATAAATGTTGGCTGCATCCCTACATAACTTCTGGGGAAACCCCAAAAGTAGGGTTGCCATGTCCCTCAGACCTGTCAGCAGGGGACAGGGTGGTGGTGTGAATTTACCAGGAGCGGGGAGGAACACTGAAAATAAACGCACTGTGCCTACATGATTCAAAAGTGATATAGGCACATTGAGGGTGTCGGTGGGCAACACTCTGGTTTTGGGCAAAACTCTATGGTGGAATTAGCTTCAAAGACAAGAGCATCAGGGGCCCTGAAATCACTTCTGGGTCATGTAGGCATGTTGTATTTATTTCCAGCTTCTTTTCTGTTTGGGGGAGGATTGGAGGGCAGAGGGGAGTGCTCCAAACCAAAGGACCCCCACCCACACTGGGAGGTCTAGCATCCCTACCCAAAAGTGATGTAGGGTCACTCTAGGAATCACTGGAAACTATGGTTTTACCATAGAGTTTCCAGTAATTCCTGGCTCTACCCTACATGTCTTCCAGGTTTGCCCCAGAAGTAACATAGGGATGCAGCCAATATTACAATTTTTTAAAAAAGTATTTTGTTCTCACTGCCCCTCAAAGTGCTGACGGGCAGCTAGGGCGGTTGGCGGGAGGTCTCCCACCATAGCAGGAAACCCTGCAGCCCTCAATGTTGTCAGCACAGGTGCTTAGAGGCCTAGCGAAGCTTTCGCCATCAGACCCCTATTTTCAATATCAAAACTACCAATTTGGACATTTGAAATACTGATCTGGATATAATCTCAACTGATTTGGCAGGTCGCCAACCGGGGGATGGACAGAAGGGCTGCTTTCGTAGGCTGGCATCTCTGTCCACTTGGATAATAAGAACACTGACTGACTGAGGTTCCTTGGCTAGGAGACCTCTTTGGTAAGCCCCAGAGTTCTGCTTCAGCTCCTTTTGAGCCCTGCCTTTGGAGAACTGTGCCTAGAATATGGGCTAGGTCATCAGCTGCCAGCAGGTCATCAAGATGGCCACCTGTACAGCCATGTAACTGTAATTAATATATATATATATACATCTGTAATGGAACACTATGTCTGGGGCAGTGATGCTCTGTAATCTTGGTGCTTGGGTGGCAATAGTGGGAGGGCTTCTGGAGTTTTGGCCCCACTGGTGGACTTCCTGATGGCCCCTGGGTTTTGGCCACTGTGTGACATGGAGTGTTGGACTGGATGGGCCATTGTCCTGATCCAACATTGGCTTCTCTTATGTTCTTGTGTGTGGGGCAGTGATGCTCTGTGTTCTTGGTGCCTGGGAGGTCTTCTGGAGTTGTGATTGCTAGCTTCTTCAGAAGTTCTGAAGAAGTGAGCCGTGACTCACGAAAGCTCATCCCCTGCCGCAAATTTTGTTAGTCTTTCAGGTGCCACTGGACTCTTACTCTTTTTGACTGCTACAGACAGGCTAACATGGCTACCCATCTCGATCTGATTCCGAATATGTTTTCTAATTTATCACCCCATTTCCAGGCATCACGTTGTGCACAAATGGCTTTGGGGAGTTCTGCAAGGGAAGCCATGCTGGGTCTGGGTCTCTATGCAGACGTCAGCAGAGAAAAATGTAAATCTTGAACAGACCCAGTATTGGGCAGCATTTTTTTCTCTTCCACAAAAATACCCATGGGCTGGTCCCCGTCTTTTCCTCCTGCATATTTTTCTTGCTTGAGCCTCCATTGACACATGTGCACACCGTTCATCAATGATAACAATTATGCATGCTTATTGGGTACTTAGGGAATCAGTGCCTGAAGCTTTCAAATGAGACGCTTCCAGCATATGTGCTGGCACACAACCCTCAGGAAAGGAGGCAGGCCCAAGGAACAGAAGGAACAGTGGGGCGTGCTTCTCGGTGGCTTGCCAATGTCGCTTTTTCCAAGGTGTTGATCCATAAGGGTGCACAGACTGGAATTTCTCCATCTGCTGTGCATATGGGCAAGATACCTGATATTCATTGATGTGTAGGGCTGTGGCTCCATGGCAGAGTGCATGCTCATCATGTTGGAAGTCCCAGGTTCAATCCCTGCCATTTCCAGGTGAAAGATCTCAGATAGCAGGAACTGGGGGGAAATAACCCTTCTGTGCAAGAGAGCTGCAGTCAGTCAGAATACTGAGCAAGACAGGCCAATGGTCCGACTTGGTAGCTTCAAATGTTCAAAACATTTAGATCCCACTATTTTCTGCAAATAGGCAGCTCAAGGCAGCTTACAGATACCAATGGGCAGAAAGACAGGGTATAAAAACCACCTATGGCTGATTAGGCAGTTGAACTGCAGGCTGTGGGAGGTCAGTAGTTCAGTAGTTCAAGACCCGTGAGTGCCGCATGACAGGGTGAGCTCCCATCTCTAGTTGCAGCTCCTGCCAACCTAGCAGTTCGAAAGCAAGAAATTGCAAGTAGATAAATAGGTACCACTTCAGTGGGAAGGTAACAGCGTTCCGTGCGCCTTGGTGTTTAGTCATGCCGGCCACATGACCACGGAAATGTCTTTGGACAGCGCTGGCTCTTCGGCTTTGAAACGGAGATGAGCACTGCAACCCTAGAGTCGGATTCGACTGGCTTTCAAGCAAGGGAACCTTTACCTTTACTTTACCTTCCTTCCTCGAACGCAATGACCTAGCAACAGTGATCCATGCAATGCTCACTTTGAGGTTAGGCTACTGCAACAGTCTCTACATGGGGCTGCCCTTGTCTCAGATCTGGAAGCTGCAGCTAGTGCAGAATGCCGTGGCCAGGCTGTTGATGGGTCTCTCTACACGGGACGATATCCAGCCTGTGCTGAGGACACTGCACTGGCTGCCCATAGTGTACTGGGTTCGGTTCAAGGTGCTGGTTCTAACCTTTAAAGCCTTATATGGTCAGGGGCCTGACTACTTGAGGGACCGCCTTTCCCCATATGTGCCCCAGAGAGCACTGAGGTCAGGGTCACAACATCGCCTGACTCTCCCTGGACCAAAAGAAGTCAGACTGGCTACCACCAGAACCAGGGCTTTCTCAGTGGTGGCTCCACACTGGTGGAACGAGGACATCAGGGCCCTGTGGGACCTTTTACAGTTCCGCAGGGCCTGTAAAATGGAGCTCTTCCAACAGGCTTTCAATTAGGAGCCGCCACTGATGAATGTGCCCTAGAACATCTTCTGGCCTGGGACCCTGCTGGATGCTATTTCTACCACTGGGTTGATCTGGAACACCGTTATCATTGGACTCTGTTGGATGCTGTCTCTACCATTGGGTTGATTTGGAATACCACCATCATTTGCTTGTTTCTATCTGTAAACTGATGTTGTTTAACTCTGTATTGTATTGTTAACTGTTTTAACTCTGGATTGTTTTATGATATTTTAATCTTGTTAGCTGCCTTGTGCCAGTGTGTCCGGCAAGGCAGGATACAAATAGAAACAATAGTAGTAGTAATAGTAGAAGTAGCAGTAGTAGTAGTTTTAGTAGTAGTAGTAATAATAATAATAATAATATGGACAACATACTAAAACATTGATAGAACAAACAACAGGAATTAGAGAAGACCCTTCTAACAAGCTAGCAACAGAGGAAGAAGATGACGAAGAAGAAGAATAGATTGGATTTATATCGCACCCTTCACTCGGAGCCTCAGAGCAGCTTACAATCTCCTTTCCCTTCCCCTCCCCGCAACAGATACACTGTGAGGTAGGTGAGGCTGAGAGAGCTCTTTCCAGAACTACTATTGAGAAGACAGCTCTGACAGAACTATGGCTTGCCCAAGGTCATCCAGCAGCTGCATGTGGAGGAGTGGGGAATCAAAGCCGGTTCTCTCAGATTAGAGTCCATGTACTTAACCACGACTCTAAACTGGCTCAGTTCCGGGCTGAGTTTGTTTTTCTCCTCACCTCACTGGTACTTAAGCCTGTTGTGGCCAGAGGTGTGAGCCGGAGGGCAAGGGGCAACGAGCAGGAGCCGAAAAGGCCCAGAAGCTCTTGGCTCACAGCCTGGGACCTTTGTTAGCCAGCTCAGTGGATCTGGGGCCACCCAAGATGGGCTTGTTTTGTTCTTGGTTTGTTGATTTAAACTGTGTTGTTTAAACAGGTTATCTTGTATTTTAGACATTTCCCTAACCTGCGTTAGGGAGAAAAGTGGCATAGAAATGTTGTAATAAACAAACAATTCAGTAGATAAAACCCTGTTCAGGTACCCATCCTTGCCAAGCAAAAAAACCAACAATGCATAAGGAAATACAAGTCACCTGCTCAGTCCAAACAGCAGAAAAGCCCTCTAGAAGAAGCGCTTGTCAGTGCCTACCAAATATCAGATGAGAAGGTACCCAACACATCTCTTCTTGAAGTCCATTCTAGAGGGAAAGTCATGGTAGTGGGGAAGTCACAGGAGAAGTTTGAGGGTGGAGACAAACTTGTCAGAATCATGCTGATGTTTGAAGTCTCTTCCAGCTCCAAATGGGAAGTGACACTGTCACATTGGTGCAGTACTTTAGAATTCACATGAAACTCTATGGTTAAAGAATTCTAAATCATAGAGCTTTGGGAAATCCTAGAGCATCACCCTCATGTAATGGCATCACTTTTGGTTTTGGACCAGATATGAAATAGCACTGAACCTGGGACTTCCAGCACAGTGTTTCCTACTGGAAGCTGTGAATGCACAGTTCTGTTCCTTGTAGTGCTGGAAAGTGCTGTCAAGTCTGACTTATGGAAATTCCATAGAGTTTTCAAGGCAAGAGACAAACAGGTGTTTTGCCATTGCCTGTGTCTGAGTAGCAACCCTGGACTTTGTTGGTGGTCTCCCATCCAAGTATGAACCAGCACTGGCCTGCTTAGCTTCTGGGATCTGACGACATCAGGATAGCCTGTGGTATTCAGGTCCATTTCAGTTCTTCTTAAAGTGAACAGGATCTTTGTGGAAGGAAGCTAAGCAGGTCTAGATGTGGTCAGTGTCTAGATGGTAGACCTATCCACACACCCCTCCCTGGAACTACCCTGTGTATGGTGTGAAGGCAGACTAGAAATGTAGAGAAGAAGAAGATACTGGATTTATGCCCCACCCTTCACTTGGAGTCTCAGAGCAGCTTACAATCTCCTTTCCCTTCCCCGCTCCACAACAGACACCCTGTGAGGTAGGTGGGGCTGAGAGAGCTCTTTCAAAGACTGCTCTTGAGAGAACAGCTCTGAGAGAACTGTGACTGACCCAAGGTCACTCCAGCAGCTGCATGTGGAGGAGTGGGGGAATCAAACCAGATTATAGACTGTGCTCCTAACGACTACACAAAACTGGCTCTCTAGTAAATCAGAAGTTGCTGCAAGATTTGAGGAAATAAATGTGCTTAGGCACGGCACAAATAAATACATCCTGGTATGCAAATATATTCTTTTATATGACAGGGATTACATCATACATGCAAATTGTGAATCCAGTCACATTATGGAAGGATGCTATGTGTAGGCATGCTATTTGCCCACCAACAGCAAATCCCTCACCCTTCAGAAACTGAGGAGTGGGAGGAAAAATGGCCAGAAAATGGACTCTGTAGTGCCGCTCTAGGAACTTCCCTGTGTCTCTATGATCTTTACACCGCATCCTTCTCTAATCCAGTCTTCACAGGCACCACCCTCAAAATATTCTAGCATTTGACAAGGCTGTACTGGCAATCCCAGTTATCTGGCCGTTTGGTGAAACAGACAAGTATGCAAGTGGATTTCCCTAGTTAACCAAGTGGCATCTACTGAGACCATTTCTGGTCAGGAAGTTCAAGGGGGAAAGGCTGAAACCCCTTCTACATGTATGCTAGAGCTGTATTCCAAACTGGGCACCAAACACTCGAGGAATCGAGGAGAACCTGCGCTTCATGTGTAACCATTACACAGGGCACCGAGTGGGGCCCCCAGACCCAACTTCTGTATTTTGTAATATGACAGGGAGTCCAAATCTATACTCCACTATTCCTATTTGTATTCCTTTTTGTGATTAACACATGGAATTCACTGCCACAGGAGGTGATGGCAGCTGCAAGCATGGACAGTTTCAAGAGGGAATTAGATAAACATATGGAGTAGAAGTCCATTAGTGGCTATCAGCCACAAGATATAGATAGGAACTATCTCAGGCTGGGGCAGGTGATGCTCTGTATTCTTGGTGCTTGAGGGGGGCAGCAGTGGGAGGGCTTCTAGTGTCCTGGCCCCACTGGTGGACCTCCTGATGGCACCTGATATATTTTGGCCACAGTGTGACAGAGTGTTGGACTAGATGGGCCATTGGCCTGATTCATCATTGGCTTCTCTTATGTTCTTATGTCTGATGAAGACAGCTTTGACTCTTGAAAGCTCATACATTGAAAACATGTTGGTCTCTTAAGACGCTTTTATAAAAACAAAAAAAATCAAGTCACAGCCAATTTATGATGACCTTGTAGGGTTGTCAAGGCAAGGGACGTTCAGAGGTGGTTTGCCATTGCCTGCCTCTGCAAGAGTGACCCTGGTCTTCCTTGGTGGTCTCCCATCCAAATACTAACCAAGGCCGACCCTGCTTAGCTTTTGAGATCTGACAAGTTCAGGGTAGGATCAAAACGCTACAGCTCGATTAAAAATGGTGCACTGTGCATTTGCAGAAGAGGATCAGGCAGATGCTAGATGACAGATGGGTCTTCCGAAGGAGCACCGCCAAAGTCCCTCCGCCCTCCCGGCTCCTCTTGTGTACAAAATCCTGAGCAAAGCCTGGCCGTCGGAACATGCCTCCCAACCCTTGCACCTTATTTCCCGGGTCGCCTTTCCTCTGACCATTACATAACTCTCTTCTAGTTACACAACCGTCCCCGGGAAAGCACCGTTGCAGTAACCGCGCGCTGTCACTGCAGAGCTCCTCTCCTGCTGTTTCCACTTAAAGAGAAAGGCAGTAAAACCCGCGCATGTGATCCCAACATGTCAGGGCTACGTCCTGAAATAACAGGGTACAGAGAACCTGGCAGGCAGCGAGATGACCCGGGAGTGTTGATCATTAGCCGGTGGCTCCGACGGGTTGCAGAATAAGAGGCTGCAAAGAGGGGGCGGTTGGTCGGGTTGCCAGCTCTGGGTTGGGAAATGCCTGGAGATTTTGGGGGTGGAACCTGAGGAGGGTGTGGGTTGATGAGGGGAGGGTCTTCAGCGGGGTACAATGCCATAGAATCCACTTCCCAAAGCAGCCGTTTTCTCCAGGGGAACTCATCTCTGTTCCCAGGGCCGACAAAAACTGCACCCAGCCATGATACCTGGAAGAACAGCGGGCAAAGAGCAGAGAATAATTCCCTTTCTCCAGCCTTTTACATGCATGTTGCTGGCAATGCAAGGGATTACTAGCACTCCTGAATTGGTGTGGCAAGGTGGGATATAAATCGAAATAAATAAACAAGCAAACAAATAAATAAATATGGATGCACAAGAGGAAGGGAATGGACTTTGCCTCACAGTGAGGCTCTTAAGAACTTAAGAACATAAGAGAAGCCCATGTTGCATCAGGCCAATGGCCCACCCAGTCCAACACTCTGTCACACAGTGGCCAAAAATACCAGGTGCCATCAGGAGGTCCAGCAGTGGGGCCAGGACACTAGAAGCCCTCCCACTGTTGCCCCCCAAGCACCATGAATACAGAGCCTCACTTGCCCCAGACTGAGAGTTCCTATCTATACCTTGTGGCTAATAGGCTCTTGATTCTTATACGCATACAGGACACAATCCTATTTCCAGGTCAGGTGTGATTTGATCTTAATCTATCACAGTATAAACAATACAAACTTTTGACCACAAATATATGGCAGTCTTGAAGCAGTGGCTGGACAAACACTTTATCCTCCCTGCAAACACCATCAATATGTAGAGCTTCCTCTTCAGCCAGATGGAACGCCATGCCACCCGCCATTCTATATGGCAGATTCAATACGACGGCATAGGCAGCTAGACATTGCCCCTGTAAATCCAGATGTGTCGAGACGATCTTGCATTTTTGTTGTTGTGCTGTCATCTTTATGCAAGTATAGGCTCTAAAGATCTAAACTCTATATTGGCCAACATGATGGGTTTTTCAGATTGCCACAAAGTTTGCAAACTTTGGAATGATTCCTCTGTCAAAGTAACTGAGAAGGTGGCTAAGGTCCTTCAATCTGCCATGCTGCTATGCCAAGAAAAAGTACAGTTGTAACCTATGATTTTACTTAATGTATTTGTAATACAGTGTCTCTCTACTTGTACATTTTGTAAAATGATTTCGATTTACTGATATATGCCAATAAAGGCTGACTTGACTTGACTTGTCAGGGGTGCTCAGTTTAGGCTGATCCTGCATTGAGCAGGAGGTTGGACTAGAGGGCCTGTATGGCCCCTTTCAACTCTGTGATTCTATGGTTATCATAGAATCATAGAATGTTAGAGTTGGAAGGGACCTTCCAGGTCATCTAGTCCAACCCCTGCACTCTGCAGGAGCAGAGCCGAACGATAACCCTACAACATACCCGAAAGATGGTCGTCCAGCCTTCACTTGAAAACGTCCAGCGAAGGAGCATCCACCACCTCCGGAGGCAGTCTGTTCTACTGCTCAACCACTCTTACAGTTAGGACGTTTGTCTTGATATTTAGCCGGTAACAACTCCCTTGTAATTGCCACCCGTTAGATCTAGTCTTGTAATCCGGAGCAAGAGAGAATAGATCCGCTCCATCTTCTACATGACAGCCCTTCAAATACTTGAAGACTGCAATCATGTCCCCTCTAAGGCTTCTCTTTCCCAGGCTAAACATACCCAACTCTTTCAGCCTTTTCTTGTAAGACTTGGATTCCAACCCTCTCACCATCCTGGTTGCCCTCTTCTGGACACGCTCGAGCTTATCAACATCCTTCCTAAAATGTGGTGCCCAAAACTGGACACAGTACTCTAGGTGAGGCCTGACCGTAGCAGAATAGAGCGGAACTCCCACCTCCCGTGATCTGGACACAATGCTTCTGTTAATGCATCCCAAGATTGCATTAGCTTTCTTCACAGCCACATTTTATTATTCTGTTTAGTTGCCTTATACCAGATCAAAACATCAGTCCATCAAGGTCAGCAGGGCTATTTTTGGGCAGGAACGCACAGGAACGGAGTTCCGGCTGGCTCCCGAGTTGGCCATGCCCGGCAGGAACTCATTAGCATAATAGGCCACACCCAACAGCAGAAACTCATTACTATTTGCTACATGAGGGCTGTGTGACCTAACATGCAAAGGAGTCCCTGCTACCAAAAAAGTTCTGGGTTTTGTCAACAAAGAAGGTAAACAGAATAAGAAGCAAAAGGTGGGTGTGGCTGGATGACCACACTTCTGGTAACATGGGGTGTGTGGCCTAATATGCTAATGAGCTGTACTGTCAGGGCTGTGGTCTAATATGCTAATGAGTTTCTGCTGCTGGGTGTGGCCTATTATGCTAATGAGTTCCTGCTGGGCTTTTTCTACAAAAAAACCCCTGAAGGTCAGTATTGTCTGCTCAGACTGGCAGCAGTTCTCCTGGGTCTCAGGCGGAGATATTTCACATCCCCTATTGCCTGGTCCTTTTTCCTGGAGATGCCAGGGATTGAATCTTGGATTTTCTGCATGCCAAGCAGGTGCTGTACCACTGCGCCATGGCCCTTCTTGCAACACTTCCAAGATGACCCAGTTTTCTTTTGGCTACTAGAGCCCTGACCTGGATAGGCCAGACTAGCCCAATCTTTGTCAGATCTCAGAAGCTAAGCAGACACGCACAAAGATGGGAGCTCCAGCACATGAACACCAGGAAAACATCACTTTTGCTAGTCTTCAAAGTGCTATCCGATTCTTTGTCGTCAGAAGGAGGATGACTTTTGACCCACTTTCTTCAGTGCCTTGCCTTCCAAGGCCTGTGCATGCTTGTATGCGCATGGGCCCACATCAATACAAAGCCAAAGAGCTTGCCATCCTTTAAAAAGGGGATTTGTTCAGATGACACACCAAACAAAAGCCCAGGAGGGAAGAACAGATTGGCGCAAAAGGTGTCGAAAGCTTGTACACAATTTGGTTATGCAAACACCAGCCGCGAAGGGCAAAGAACAAAGGCCTGGCAAACATTCCTCAGGGATAGGAACACTGGCGCTTTCCTCTTTATAATGATTATAACACGGAGGAATGTTTGCACTTTTCCTCACTGACTTTGCCTTTGCTGCGTGAATCAGCAGTGAGTAAGTGGATGTTCAGCGGGAAACTGCTTCCTCAAGCACATGCTTGTATTGCCGACACGGGCATGAAGAGCTGAAATGTGAACGAGGGCACAGCTTCTCTCCGGGTTTTGGGAGCGTTTTAAATATCAGGGCCTCCACGCAAAGCCCTTTTGGCAACAAGCCTGGCATCCTCCCAAAATTAGCATTCCCAAAGTTTAGAAGATCTTTTTTTTTTTTTTTTTTTTTGCAGTTAAGAAAAAGCTGCCAGAGGGGCCACGGCTCAGTGGTAGAGCATCTGCTTGGCATGCAGAAGGTCCCAGGTTCAGTCCCTGGCATCTCGAGTTAAAAGGAACAGGCGGTAGATGATGTGAAAGACCTCTGCCTGAGATCCCGGAGAGCTGCTGCCAGTCTGAGACCTTGGCTATGGGTAGATGGGGCAGAGGTTTACAAAATTGTGTATGGAGAAAGTGGGTGGAGAGAACTTTCCCCTTCCTATAGTACTAAAACCCAGGATATACAGTTACCAAGCTGTAGGAAGGACCTGGAGATCTCTTGGAATTACGACTGATTTCCAGACAGCAGAGATCAGTTCCCCTGGAGGAAATGGCACCTTTGGAAGGTGGATTCTGGAGCCTTATACTCTGCTAAAGAACCTGCCCCATCCCCAAATCTCCAGGAATTTCCAATCCAGAGTTGGCAACCATACCAAGGAACACTGAATGAAGTGGATGGGCCATTGATTCAGGGCAGACCAAAGAAAGTCCTGGAATCCTGACAAGGCAAGAGAGAGAGAAGAAGAGGAGATTGGATTTATACCCCGCCCTTCACTACCCAAAGGAGTCTCAGAGCAGCTTACAATGTCCTTTCCCTTCTCCTCGCCACAACTGACACCCTGTGAGATAGGTGGGGCTGAGAGAGCTCTTTCAAGAACTGCTTGTGAGAGAACAGCTCTGAGAGAACTTGTAACTGACCCAAGGGCACACCAGCAGCTGCATGTGGAGGAGTGGGGAATCAAACCCAGTTCTTCCAGATTAGAGTCTGTGCTTTTAACCACTACACCAAACTGGCTTTCAAGAGATTTTGCTTGGGAAGGCTGAGATCTTATAGGGGCTGTTCCAGTTTTTTTTTTTGGGGGGGGGGGCCCTGGGCAGAAAGTGACCAAGACCCCCTTCCTCTCCCCTGTGACCAAGGCCCCTTTCCCCCTATGGTATAGTGGTTAGGACCATGGACTCTAATGTAACCCCTCCTAAGGCCCACTCATACGTCACATCCACTCCACCTAGCTCCAGCATCTTTACCCCCCTTTCACTTGGGAAATATATGATCCCATTATCTACTCAGCAAGCTGGCACCAGAAGTTTCAAGGACATTCCTCTGGGAATGAGAGGAAGGCTTCTTTGGAAGAGTTGCGCTTCTAAGATAGTGCAGTCACACACTCCACACTCATACCCCCCACCTAAGGAATTCCCCGGCCCCCAACATCTACGGCAAACTGAGCGGAGCAAAGTTTGATAGAAGCCCTCAAAACCAGGGGAACCCCTGCCAGGGCCTGGGGACTGGTAACCTTACTCCCACGCTTCTATCACTGCATAAAATGTGTGTAAAACAGGATTGTTTACAGGGGCCCTTTTATAAATCAAATAGCGTTGGCAGTTAATGAATATGAAGCTTTAGGCAGTTGTTATTGATTTATTCATTGTATAGATTATACTGTTGTTAGTGATAGCATTGTTCTCTAATTTTGGGATCCGCTTTTGCCGCATTGTTTGTTGTATATATTATACTGTTTTATTGTCTATATTATGCTATTTCTAGTGTGTTTGTGTTCTAAATCTGCAATCTGGCCTTATTGCGCTGTTGACATTACTTTTATTCTTTTAATTGTATAACCCACTTTGAGTTGCAGAAAGGAAGGCAGCCTTTAAATGTCGTAACTAACTAACTAAATAATTTCACTCGGCAGGCAATTAACTTAAGGATTTCACTGCCATAAAGTGCAGTAATTACTTCTGTAATATTTCTGTATCCATAGATAAAGACCAACAGAATGAGGAATGGCTTAAAACAACAACTTAAAACAACTAACTAAACCAACAACTAACAGGCGTTATACAGCAGACTTTTAAGGCTTGTTCTAGAACTAGCTAATGTCACGTGATTTTGGGGGAAATCCACAAATTGCCAGTTGCTTAAGACTGAAAAGTATAAGGAAATATCTCCAAGTTGTGGATTCTATCACTCTAACCACTAGCTTGTGTGCATGTATTTAGTTATTTATTTCATTTTATTTCAAAAAATTAAATTGAAAATCAAAAGGCACTCTAGTTTTATTGGCAAAACTCCATGGTAGAAGCTAACCCTACCATAGAGTTTCCCCCCAAATCAGAGTGTCATCCCCCCCAACTTGCTTACATCACTTCCAGGTCACGTTTATAGTCCCTGTGCTACATGAGAAGTTTGCCACGGTCTCCAGTTTCTCACACAGCTTGTTCTCTGTGAGTTCATCCTCCTTTGCCATATTTATTTATCTATTTGAAACGTTTTTTTATGCCACATTCCTACCTGATCAGGGTCCCCAAGGCAGTGCATTTAAAAACACTAAATCATTCAGGCAATTAAGACAACCACTAAGATTGTAAAATTCTTCACTAAATTATCAGCAAATACTCTGAGCCAAAGTCTGAGATTTCCCCACCGAGATGGAAAAATGTGCATGCTATTGCTGTTCGTTATTTCACTTACACTTGTCAACACTCAAAGGATTCTGGGCCACAGTCGCATTTGTACAACGGTCCTGTGAGGCAGAAGAGAGTGCCGGCCACCAAGGAAGACTCATGGCAAAACAGGCACTTGAGCCAGGGACACCCAAGCCCAGACTCAGCATTCAGCCTGTTGCAGCGCATTGACGTCAGTATGACTTTGCTCACCACCTACCCTCGGGGCTATGAAGGAGGTGGCTCAGCGGTAGAGCATCTGCTCGGCACGCAGAAGATCCCAGGTTCAATCTCTGGCACAGGGCCGGTGCAAGCCATTCGGCAGCCCCAAGGGGGGCATCTCCTATGCCACCCCAGTGAGGCTCAGGGCGATGGCATGGGTGGATCGGTGGAGCATCTCATACTTACAGCTGCTGGGAGCTCTGAGATGGATGTAATTCAGGGGGCCTTTAAATAAGTCGGGGGGGCACTGATGTCACAAAATAAAAATGAAATTTTAAAAACTCACTTTTGCAGCATTCGCACTCTGCTTGCCTACATGGGGAAGCGAGCCACACTTGGGGAAGGGACAGTGGTGGGAAGTCCTCCAGGTGGCCCAGAGAGTTGGGAGTCCCCTGGGTGGCCCAGAGAGCCGGGGGACCTAGGGGCTGGATGGAAGTGTGTGTGGGGGGCTTGGCAGGAAGTCATGGGGCCAGGCCACGAAACGCCCTACTGTAGCTATGGGCCTGTACTAGGACCTTACCAGTGGTAGGATGGACAGGCAAGGGAATCACCATCCTCTGGACCAGGGTTCCCTCTAAGCTGAGTGAGTGTGAGCTAGCTCACATTTTTTTTAACCTCCGGCTCACACATTTTTGTCTTCGCTCAGGAAGGAGGGCTCCAGAGCAAACTGATTTATGCAGTAGCCAAATGGCTGGCTCACCGCTTTAATGCCAGCAGCTCGCAAAGTATAATTTTTGCTCACAAGACTCCACCGCTTAGAGGGAGCATTGCTCTGGGCCCCAGGGGGGTGGGAGTGGCAGCCAGGACAGGCGAGGAAGCCCCCTCTGGGTCACCAGTACTCGGGTCCAGCACAGGCTCGAAGCAAATAATTGGGATTTTTAAAAAGCTTTTATCCCATAGCCTGCTCTCATCCATCCCCCCCGCCCTTCTCTCTGCATCTCTCCAGCCCTGGTCAGCTATCTTTGGGAAGAGCCAGTTTGGTGTAGTGGTTAGGAGCGTGGACTCTAATCTGGGAGAACTGGGTTCGATTCCCCACTTCTCCACATGTAGCTGCTGGTGTGACCTTGGGTCAGTTGTAAATTCTTTCCGAGCTGTTCTCTCAGGAGCAGTCCTCGAAAGAGCTCTCTCAGCCCCGCCTACCTCACAGGGTGTCTGTTGTTGGGTGGGGAAGGGAAAGGAGATTGTAAGCCACTCTGAGATACCTTCAAGTAGTGAAGGGCAGGGTATAAATCCAATCTCTTCTTCTTCTTCAAGAGCTTCCCCCAATAATCAGGATGGTGTGGAGCCTTCTGAACATAGCAGTCATTCCCTGGTTATAATTTGGGATGGCAGTGAATAAGAGCAGCCGTTGAGTAGTAATCAGTCTGAGAGGTGGAATGTGGATAAAGTGCTGGGCTTCAGTCGGGAAGACCCTGGGTTCGAGTCCCCACTAGGCCATGAAGTCCACTGGGTGACCTTCGGCCAATCACTCTCTCTCCGCTTAGCCCATCTCACAGGATTGTTATGAGGGTAAAATGGAGGAAGAGAGAATGACGTGTACTGCCCTGAGGGAGGGTGGAAATGTGACCAGAGAGGGGGATTTGGACAGTGTCCTGAAGTACCACCCAGTCCTGAACAATCAGGCTGGTTTCAGAAGACTACCAAGTCCCTCTTCAATTAAAGCCCAAGAAAGTGAGAATGGCCAGACCACCAAACAGGATGGTGGGAGGCCTCCTGCTGGCAGCCCACTGAAGTAGGTAGCTAGGAATCACAGGAAACTCAAGGTTTACCATAGATGTTTCCAGTAATTCCTAGAGATACCCTATGTCGCTTCTGCATTTCCCCCAGAAGTGAAGTAGGGTAGCTGTAGGAATCTCCAGTACTCTATGGTTTACCATAGAGTTTCCAGTGATTTCTAGAGCTTCTGCATTTTCCCTGGAAGTAATGCAGTGGTGCAGCTGATGTCATACTCCCCCAATCCCACCCTCAGCCCTCCTGCTGGTTGCCCGGCAACCCTACTGAGAAACCAGGTGGCCATTGGGATGAGACCACTGCCCCTCACCGTGGTACTCTGAGTAGCCCCTTTTGCTGCTTGGCCACAATGGTTCTGTGGGATGTTGGGAAAGTCCACTCTCCACTGGAGTGCTGTTCCTATCAGAGTAGACAATCATGAATTGAGCTGTAAGGATGACCTGGCAGAAGGCAGCTTCATAGACAGGCTTCTCTGACTCAGTAGGTGTCTTCTCCCCAAAGGCACTGCGGCTCCGCTTCCTTCACACACTGCGTTCCAACACCTTTGCATTTAGCAACAGGAAAATCCGTCTCGCCTGCCTCGGTTCCATTCTGATCGTCTGGAGGGCAGTCATCGCCTAATGAGGCAGGCCTGATGCTCTGCTGAGCAGGGAGATATTCTTATCGGCTCCCATTACCGTGGAGGCTTCATTTGCAAGGAGAAAAAAAGCTCTTTTTATCATGCTTTATCCTGACTTCCATTAAAGGATGAAGCCAAACACAAAACATCCAGGCCCTGCAGGCTTTCATCAGGTAGATACGATCTCGGACTCCCGCAGTCCTCCTTAACTTAAGTCGGCGCATTGTGCTTTATTAGCAGGAGAGTCTCCCCCCCCCCCATCCTCTCTCACTCCATCTCTATTACAAGGAATCTCTCAGATATCTATCAAGCCATTAACAAGAATTTTCTCTGCCAACTCAGCGTCTTAGGCTTTATAATAAGCCTCACGCCTTCCAGCCCGGCAGAGAATCTTCTTCTTCTTCTTCCTTTTTGCTCCTGCACAGCCACAACACTGTGGCACACGGAACCCCACCCAGGAACAATATGTGGCTGTCTTCTCAAAGGATGTGCCTAAAATATTTGCCATCGTGGGGCACTCGGGAAAGCTGATTGTGTTATTGTCTGAGTTCCACCCACCCCGTTGCCAGCTCAAGGTATTTTGTTGCCTGGGATAGAGCACAAAATGGCATCCATCCCTGCCCAATCCCCAATTATTTATTTATTTGGATTTATATCCGTTCCACCCCACATGCGGGCTCAGGGCGGGTTCCGACAGTGCAGAATACAATTCAGTTAAAACCAGGTTAAAAACAACAGTATAATAGCATAGCTCCTAGGTACCGTGTCATGGTTTAACCCTAATAGAAACCAGGTCAACACTAGTGGGAACCAGATATCTCAGTGGGTAAGCTGGCATTAGGATTTTAAGGATTTTAAGGGTCCAGGCTGCTGATGGGGCTGGCCAAAATGGGGAGGGGACATCCGCTGCCTCAACCAAAAGCCTGGTGGAAGAGCTCCATCTTACAGGCCCTGCGGAATTGTAATAGATCCCGCAGGGCCCTGATCTCATATGGGAGCTCATTCCACTAGGTGGGGGCCAGGACTGAAAAGACCCTCACCCTGGTTGAGGCAAGTCGGACGTCCCTGGGGTTGGGGACTACCAAAAGATGTTGCTTAGTCTTAGCCAATTTGGTGTAGTGGTTAAGTGCACGGACTCTAATCTGGGAGAACTGGGTTTGATTCCCCACTCCTCCACCTGCAGCTGCTAGATGACCTTCAGCAAGCCATAGTTCTGTCAGAGCTGTCCTTGATAGAACAGTCCTCGAAAGAGCTCTCTCAGCCCCACCTACCTCACATGGTGTCTGTTGTGGGAGGGGGAGGGAAGGGAGTTTGTAAGCTGCTCTGAGACTCCAAGTGAAGGGCAGGGTATAAATCCGATCTCCTGCTCCTGCTCCTGCTCCTGCTCCTGCTGCTGCTCCTGCTCCTGCTCCTCCTCCTCCTCCTCCTCCTCCTCCTCCTCCTCCTCTTCTTCTTCTTCTTCTTCTTCTTCTTCTTCTTCTTCTTCTTCTTCTTCTTCTTCTTCTTCTTCTTCTTCTTCTTCTTCTTCTTCTTCTTCTTCTTCTTCTTCTTCTTCTTCTTCTTCAACCTTAGTGCTCTACAGGACTCATATGGGGTCATAGTGACTGCTGTTCCTGCCCTGAAGTGTTTTGGATACCAACTGCACACGTGCTAACTGCCTTAACTTCCCACCTCCACCCAGGAGACTGAGCAGGAAGCCCTTTCCTTCTCTTCCCCAAACAGTAAAGCAAGCCACACATTCCCCCGTAGGGCTCCCTAAATCCTTACAAGTTGCCCTGACAGCCTTGCCAATTACCATGACTGCTCAGGTTTCCCGAACGATACAGGAACTCTAGTGAGAGGAAGGAAGGAATTCCGCGAGAGGCATCCTAGAAGGCATGTAAGACTTGTTCTGCCATTTTTAAAAACAAGGCTAGGGGAAAGACAACAAGAATGATTATTTGTGGAGGAGATGGAAACAGAAACTAGGGTCGCCAGCTCCAGGTTGAGAAATATCTGGAGATGTTGGGGGTGGAGCCTGGGGAGGGCGGGGCTTGGGGAGGGACTTCAATGGGGTTTGATGCCATCAAGTCCGCCTTCCAAAGTGGCCATTTCCTCCCACTGAATTCTTCTCTGTTGCCTGGAGATCAGTGGTAATCCCAGGAGATCTCCAGCTACCACCTGGTGGTTGGCACCCATGGATGAAACAGTGGGCAGTAGTATTGCCAACTTCCAGGTGAAGCCCGGAGATCTCCAGGAATTATAACTGGTGTCTGGATGGCAGAGATTAGTCGTCCTGGAGAAAACAGCTGCTCGGGGGGGTGGGGCGGACTTTGTGCCATTATACCCTGCTGACCTCCCTCCCCTCCCCAAACCCCTCTCTCCCCAGGCTCCACCCCCAAATCTCCAGGAATTTCCTCACCTGAAATTGGCAACTCTACCACCAAGCTGGCAGGAGGGGATCCTGGGTGCCACTCCGCCTAAAGAACACCACCTGAGGCACGTTGCCTCAGTTCTCCTCATGTTCAAGCCAGTCCTGACCCCCTAACTGAACCCCGTTGCTCCTAGGCTAGACCATACAGGTTCTGTGGAAGTCCAAGCCCTGCTTTAACGTTGATTCCGAATGACAGGCTATACCATTTTTAAAGGCAACAGCAAAGCACTGATCTCAAGAAACTTTTATGCCAAAATTATTTAGCGGACCGCCGGGTGGATTTCATAGCCTGGTGCTAGAAGCCCACAGTGTGCCCAGCTTCCTGAAGTCCATTGAGCTGAACGGTCTTCACGGCACTGACTTCTGCTCGGTGAGGGGTTTTGTGCTTCTGCATCAAGACTTCTCTGGAATTTTCCATTTTGCTCATGCAGATTTTTGCAGATTTTGAATTGAGATTTAAGTCGTTCCGAATGTGTCCAAAGTTCCATTTGGGCCCCGGAAAGGAATGCTGAATTGGAATGATGACTTATGCTATGTGTTGTCCTGATGTGTTTAAGAGGATATTCCCAAGCTGTGAACTGACTCCTGCATTCGTGACAAATTGTACAAACCACACCAACTGAGCCCCTTTGAAACCGCTCCTGCCAGACCTGCCCTCCTCCCCTAATTCTCTCCTCCTTGACCTCTCGCCTCCTCGATCTCTTACTGTCCGTCCAGCTTTCCCCTCTTTCTTCTCGCTGTTGGCTATCTCTCCTTGGTTGCCCAAATCTGTACAGAGACATGGAGGCATTTTAACAAACGGAGAAGAAAAGAAAGTTATAGGACACTTGCCCTGTCAGTACCCAGTTCTGCATTTGATGCACAATTATCTGGTGTAGGATGTGTAAAACAAACACCGAACACTTAACGTTACGCAACACAAGACAGGACCGTTTGTTTACACACTCCACTTTGAGCATGCATTTTGAGCTCTTTTTTTTCTGTCGTAGACAGGTTTTCATTTGGAAGGGGCATTTGCATCGGGATGGAGTGTTACAGGGCCTGGTATTTGTCTGCATTCCATTCAGTGTGGGAGTTCCCCAGACAGAATTATCTGTGGACTGGCCACCCTTGAGGTTGCTCTGTGCCTTCCTCCTTTTATTATGTGTAGACTTGAAGAGACCGAGGAGGCTGGCAAAAGTGCCCATTTCCCACTGCACAGAGGCAGCCTGAGCTACCCATTAGGACCACACCAGATGTAAATGTGCAGTTGGCACCCAAAACGGTGCCTGTGCATCTGACTCATTTCTCCCCTTCTGTAACATGGGGTGATTCTGCATTGGCTTTTCCCTCCGTTGTTATACCAAACCCACATTGGAACGGAAATTCCCCTTTGCATGGCATGCCGCTGTCGCTTTCTTTGATCGTCGGATTTTATGGTAGCCTCCATCGATGTTCCCTCTAAGCTGTGGAGTCTTGTGAGCAAAAATTCTACTTTGTGAGCTACTGGCATGAAAGGTGTGAGCAAACAGTTCGGCTGCGGCACAAATTAGTTTGCTCTGGAGCCATCCTTCCTGAGCTGAGAGAAAGAGAAGAGGAGGAAGAGAAGAGATTGGATTTATACCCCCCCCCCTTCACTCGGAGTCTCAGAGCGGCTTACAAACTCCTTTCCCTTCCCCTCCCCACAACAGACACCCTGTGAGGTAGGTGGGGCTGAGAGAACTTCTGACAGAAACTGCTCTTTTTCAAGGACAGCTGTGCCAGAGCTTGTGACTGACCCAAGGTCACATCAGCAGGTGCAAGTGGAGGAGTGGGGAACCAAACCCGGTTCTCCCAGATTAGAGTCCGTGCACTTAACCACTACACCAAACTGGCTGTGTGAGCTGGAGGCTAAAAAACGGTGAGCTAGCTCACACTAATTCAGCTTAGAGGGAACACTGGCCTCCACACCACTTGACGCTTTCACTTCCTTTGATCATTGGGTTTTCTGGTACCTTCTGCATAGATTTATGACCATTCAGGGGTGACTTTGCAGTCAGCACAGGGGTATTTGAATGTGTTTTTGAGCTGTACCTTTTCTGTTCCAACATGTGTTTGGTAAAACAATGGCGGGAAAAGCCAATACAGAATCAGCCATGGAGTAGAACCTCTTTCGTAGCTTTATGTTACAACCTTCCTTTTTACTCACCGTGGTGGGCATAACTGGCTACTGAAGGTGGGACAGGAAAACACACAGTGTCAGGGTACCAAGAAACGATGCCAATTCTCATAGAATCATAGAATCATAGAATGTTAGAGTTGGAAGGGACCTTGCAGGCCATCTAGTCCAACCCCCTGCACTCTGCAGGAACACAGCCGAAACCCCTACATACCTACAACATACCCAAAAGATGGTTGTCCAGTCTCCTCTTGAAACATTCAGCGAAGGAGCATCCACCACCTCCCGAGGCAGTCTGTTCCACTGCTCAACCACTCTTACAGTCAGGAAGTTTCTCCTGATATTAAGCCGGTAACGACTCCCTTGTCATTTCCACCCATTAGATCTAGTCTTGCAATCCGGAGCAAGAGAGAATAGATCCACTCCATCTTCTACATGACAGCCCTTCAAATACTTGAAGACTGCAATCATGTCCCCTCTAAACCTTCTCTTTCCCAGGCTAAACATACCCAACTCCCTCAGCCTTTCCTCATAAGACTTGGACTCCAACCCTCTCACCATCCTGGTCGCCCTCCTCTGGACCTGCTCGAGTTTGTCAACATCCTTCCGAAAATGTGGTGCCCAAAACTGGACACAGTACTCCAGGTGGGGCCTGACCATAGCAGAATACAGCGGAACTACCACCTCCTAGGAGTAATGGTGGGGAAACAGGAAACCAGACACAGCTGCCATTTTCAGCGGCAGCCACGTGCCTACTGTTAACGTTTACTCCGGCTATTAAAGTATGCCCCTGATCGTATTTTTCTAAATATCTTTTGAGCAGCCTACATCTCATCCGGTCTCCTTTCCTATTTAATATCTTTATTTTTTTCCTGTTGCGAAAGTGCCTTATGCACTCATGTGTACTCAATTTGCTGCAATCTCCTTTGCTCTGATTTAATAAAAAGCACCATTTCAGATCCTTTCTCCTGTCCCTCTGCTATCCTATTCTCTTTTCATACACAACTGCCATACACTATTATCTATCAATAAACACTCAAGGCCGGAATCCCAGGCTCTGCATCGGTTCCTGAAAGGCCCTGTTCATCCAATACCATTGATTTTAGTTCCTTGAACAGCTGTCCCCGGTGACAGATCACAAACTGCTTTTGAAATTCTGATCGGCTTCAGAAGTCGTTTGCAATGGGACTTTCGGTTCTGCTGTTCCAAAAAAAAGTGGGGGTGGAGCAAGTCTGAGGCGTATTTGGGATCACGAGTACCATGGTTCTTTTGGATCAGGGAACTTTAATCTCTTTCTTGCACGTGTGTGCTTGCGCTTGCCGGTTCTGACCCTGCAAAGCCCTCAATGGCTGCTTTGCATGCTACGAAACCCACCCCTACTTTTCTGCACTTGCCAACAATGTCGTTGATATTTATGGGGTTGTTGAATGAATTCTCTTTGCGCATATCCAGCGATGTTTTCATTTGATACAGTTAGAGCGGTTCCTCAGTGGAACAGGCTTCCTCGGGAGGTGGTGGGCTCTCCTTCTTTGGAGGTATTCAAACGGAGGCTCAATGGCCATCTGACAGCAATGCTGATCCTGTGAATTTAGGCAGATCAGGAGAGGGAGGGCAGGAAGGGTTGCCTCAGTGCTTCCTTCTCATGACCCTTTCTTACACACCCAGGGAAATACTGATTGCCGCTTTGGGGTCAGGAAGCAATTTTTCTCCAGGCCAGTTTGGCTGGAGATCCTGGAGGGTTTTTTTGTCATCTTCTGGGCATGGAACAGCGGTCACTGGGGGTCTGGAGCGGGAAGTATTTGTGAATTTCCTGCATTGCGCAAGGGGTTTGACTAGATGACCCTGGAGATCCCTTCCAGTTCTATGATTCTATAAAACTCTGTAACCTCTTAGTCAAAGAAGTGCATTATGTACTGGAAATGTGCAGAGACGCTCATGCAACACAGCAGTGCAGAAACACTGGGAAGTCTCATTCTAGAGATTACATGTGATCCCTCGACTCCCTGGGTGGCCACGCAGTGTCTGGAAGTCAGTGATAACAGTATCAGCCCACAGGGCTGCTGTTAAGTCTTGATGAGATAAAGTATGTGAAGCATTCAAAGCATTTGGGGAAAGTGCTCCATAGGTATAAATACGTTGCATTTATATAGCACTTTATTATTGTATCTAATAGATAAGGAGCTGGGCCTTGTTCCAAGCCACCCACAGACATGAAAAGGGGGTTCTACACGGGGGATTTCCCAGATATGCAGAAAAAAAGGACTTGGCCCTGATGAGGACCGAGTATGCTTCAGGAGGCAGGGAATATTGAGAGCAGCTGAGAATTAGTTAAAGGGGGAAGAGGCAAGAAGCCTGTCCAAACTAATGATGGTTGTCGACGGCAAATTTTAGGGACTGGTGTGGGATTTCTCTTTCTCACCTTCCCCCATATCACCACAGTATCTCTCAGGTCCTCAGCTTGTTGATTATATTCTTATTCTGCCTTTTGGACAAAATTGGCTCCCAAAGTAATGCTCAGGATTTTTTACAAAATGCAAATGAGGCGAATGTTCCACTCTCTCTGTAGGGGAGGGATTCTCGGGCACAGCAGAAGGATGGCCGGCCACTTCTTGCTTTCCTTCCGAAATCCTCATCAATATTAGTCAGAAGAGGAGACGGGGTTTTCATCTGGGGATTGGTCCACCATAGGAAGAGGTGCTGCTTCACAGACTATGATATCTGTCTAAGCTATGGTTTCCAGGACCCGGGAGGGGGGACTTACCGGGAGCAGCATGGAGGCTCTTCTGATGTTCAGTGACATGCCTATGTCACTGCCCACATGACCCGGAAGTGAAGGCATCACTTCTGGGGTGTCAGGGTGGTATTTGGGTAAAAACTCTATGGTAAATTTGGCTTCTACTATAACGTTTTTGCCCAAAATGCCAGAGTGTCGCCCCCACATCCCGGAAATGAAGACATCGCTTCTGGCTCCCTCTTTTTCAGGGTTAGTTTGCTCACCAGCCAGTTGATCAGCAGCTGGGTGGTGGGGTCTGTCAGTGGGGACCCCCGTTCCAACCAAGGGGGTCTGGCAACCCTAGTACAAGCTGGCTGTGTGTCTGTGTGTGAAGAACTGTGGGTGAAGGAATCCTTTTTGAACCCCCATACCTCAAATCTCCTATTTAACCATTCCCTCTGAAGTTTGCGTGGGCTAATTCCTCCTCGGCCCCATTGTGTTTCATTAACTGAAGGCCAAACCATACAGGCCATATTTTAAAAATAAGAACATAAGAGAAGCCAATATTGGATCAGGCCAGTGGCCCATCTAGTCCAACACTCTGTCACACAGCGGCCAAAATATACCAGGTGCCATCCGGAGGTCCAGCAGTGGGGACAGGACACTAGAAGCCCTCCCACTGTTCCCGCCCCCAGTTGAGTCCAGGTTCTTGGGACCTCACTCGCCTTCCTTGTTGCCAATCAGCAGTTGTAGGAAATGTAATTTTTAAAGCCTGTAGGGACCTGATTCAACTTGGGACCAAGGTGTGGTAGGAGGAGCCGCTACTGCCTTCCTCCCATCGGGCTGTTTTCCTGAGCCAAACCAGCCCAAGATAGAAGTAGTTTGTGTGGTTTTGGAGTGGCACATACTGAGAATGCAAATATGCAAACAACTCCCAACCCGGGCAGTTTTTGGCTCAGAAAAATGTGATGCTGGGAAGGCAGGAACCCCTTCTGGAAAACTGCCAGGCCCTGGGTTGGGGTGGAGGATCTTTCCTGTTCCCATTGCCCACCACTCTAAGTTGTGTGGGGCATATAAAAATGATGTTGATTGTGGCGTCATATTACTTCCAGTAAAACAGGGAAGTGACATAGGTAGCTCCAGGAATCACCAGAAACTCTATGGTCGATCAAAGCTGATCTTCTATAGGAACAGGCGTTCCCTGCATCAAGGTGCTTCTCCACTACTTATAGGGAACTGGCAGGGAAGGGGCTAAGAAAATAAGAACATAAGAGAAGCCAGTGTTGGATCAGGAGGTAGGCTTGGGCATGCACATGCGAATGCATGCAAGTGTGACCACAAGCATTCCATTAAAGGCTCACAAATGCCCGTCAAACATTTTTTAACCATTCAGCACAGTTTCTTGCAAACGTTTGAATGGTTTCAGATTGACCTTATGAATGTGCAGCCCTCTTCTACCTGTATGGGCATCACTGGGGAAACCGCCCTCTGGAAAAGCCCTGATCTTCAATTTGAGACTGAACGGGGAGAAGTTGTTCCTTGTGATTTATCTTGCCGTCACCAGTTTCCAAGGGGAGATCTTTAACAGCGATTCTGACACTGCGGGAAAGGGCTGCGAGCTGCTTAACGTATGCTGATTCCGTAGAGATTTCAATGTAAATCCATATTTTCTTTAGAACGAAGTGTGGTAGGCCTTGGAAGCGGCACGGCCCAATATTACCAACCCTAATTTATAACTCACATATCTTAGGCAAGACTGGAGAGCCCTCTGGGTTTTCCTTCTTTATTTATAACAGCATTTAAATACATCATTTTTCAAAAGCATAAACTTCAGGCCTGGCATATCAGCCAGAGTCATATATCATGGCGATTTCATTTACAAACGGTGAAGAACACGGAAGGCTCAAAGTATTTAATTTCTCCAAATCACCCTGGGTAGTTTATCATTGTGGAGAAAGGCCTTTCGTTGGCCTGCAAAGCAGACTCTCCAGCCTCTTCGAGACTTGCTCTATGTTTGAGGTCACAAATGTAAATATTCATGAGGAGGGAACATCAGCCCCACTAATTTATGTGGAATTTCCCAAAACAAGCATTTGTGGGCCATTCTAGAAGAAGAAGAGAAGAGATTGGATTTATACCCTGCCCTTCACTACCCAAAGAAGTCCCAGAGCAGCTTACAAACCCCATGCCCTTCCCCTCCCCACAACAGGCACCCTGTGAGGTAGGTGGGGCTGAGAGAGCTCTGACCGAAACTGCTCTTTTTCAAGAACAGCTCTGACAGAACTATGGCTTGCCCAAGGTCATCCAGTAGGTGCAGGTGGAGGAGTGGGGAATCAAACCCGGTTCTCCCAAATTGGAGTCTGTGCACTTAACCGCTACACCAAACTGGCTCTAGAGGTATGGGGGTAGCTGTGTTTGTGTCTGTGTCACTGAGATATAAATTGGAGGTAGGGTTATGTATTTTGTATTATTATATGCTACCTGTGTGTAACTTTGCCATAATGATGATGATGATGATGATGATGATGGAGGTTGGGTGAATGGACCTGACTTGGAGGGCCCTGACCATGAGCCCTGAACAGAAGACAACATCAGGAGAAGGCCTCAGCCTTTATGCCCAGTTGTTGGACCTCCAGAGGAACTGGTTGGGGGATGTGTGAGACAGGGTGCTGGACTAGATTGACCACTGATCAAATCCAGCAGAGCTCTTTTTATGTTCTTATGGATGCCCCAGGCTAGTCCAAGCTTGTCAGATCTCAGAAGCTAAGCAGCATCAGCCCTAGTTAGTACATGGATGGGAGGCCACCAAGAAAGTCAGGGGCGCTATGCAGAGGTAGACTATGGCAACCACTTCTGTTTGTCTCTTGCCTTGAAAACCCAATTGAGTCAACTGTAAGTTAGCTGCAACTTGACAGTACTTTCCGCCATCAGGGTGAATGGACACTCTTCTTCCAGGATGGCATGCTCTGTTCCTGTCATGGGAGAAGCAGCAGAGGTGATGATCGGGTCCGCTTCTTTATCAGCTTTGGGAAAACCAGGCTGTGACCCAAATGAGCAAAGTGCTACTGCTGTTAGAGCAGAGGGCTAGATTAGCTGTGGGTGTGAATGCAGCAGGTGTCAGAATGAGAGATATCTCCTTTGAGGGGACAAGGTAGCTGAATGTAGCAAGAAGGCTCTCCAGCTGTGGATGCCAGTACTAGCTGCTAGCTACTGCAGGTTGTGGGAGGCTTTGACTCAACATATTTCTTTACTTGGGGCACGATCCAACTAAATTTAGCTAACCATGAAGACTTATGGAGCACTGCGGTGGCTAAAAGATGGAATCAACAACTGTCAGGTCACATCTTGTTTCTGAGGTGACTAGTGCTGGCTTTTGGCAAGTCACCGTCTGTCATATTCAACTCTCTACTTTCACTATGGGAACAATGATGCCAGTGAGGCTTATGTAAGGATGCTAGAGATAATGTATGTGGAACATCTGAGCATTCCAAGGATTGATCATCATAACATGTTTTCGAGAAGGTACAAGCAGCACGCACATGGCATTTTTGTGGCGTCTTCCCACACCAGTATTGACTATTGCCCTACAGCAACAGGATTTTTAAAAATATATATATGTATGTACATTTTGATGTTTTATTCATCAGTACAAATCAGTAAACATGATCACACGTACGATATGGCAATTAGTCATCAAGATCTTATACAAATGGTGTCGTCCTATCATTCTGCAGTCTTCTTTATGTTTTTTTTGCCCGTTGTTGATGATGAGCTTGGTGTTTTCCAAATGCCGCACACTCATATTTTCACAATGGCGTATTGCTTCAACCTACCCTAATTGGTCAAGCCTGAGCTCTCCCTAGAAGCTAAAATGATGGAACTGAGAGACTATCATACTTTGGTCTCATTATGAGAAGACAAGAATTACTGGAAAAGACAAGAATGCTAGGAAAAGTTGAAGGTAACAGGAAAAGAGAAAGACTAAACATGAGATGGGCAGACTCCATCAAGAAAGAGGAGGAGGAGGAGGAGGTGGAGGAGAAGGAGAAGAAGAAGAGGAGGAGGAGGAAGAGGAGGAGGAGATTGGATTTATACCCCACCCAAAAGAGTCTCTGAGCAGTTTACAATCCGCTTTCCCTTCCCCTCACCACAGCAGACACCTTGTGAGGTAGGTGGGGCTGAGAGAGCTCTTTCGAGGACTGCTTGTGAGAGAACTGCTGTGAAAAAACTTGTAACTGGCCCAAGGTCACATCAGCACCTGCATGTGGAGGAGTGGGGAATCAAATCCAGTTCGCCCAGATTAGAGTCCGCAGTCCTAGCCACTACACCAAACTGGAAACCACAGCCCTCAGTTTCCAGACCTGAGCAAGGCTGTTAATGGGAGGGTGCTTTGGACGTCAGAAATGCATATGGTTGTCATAAGTGAAAAGCAGCTTGACGGCACTTAACACACACAGTCCAATATTTCAGAAAGGACTGACATAGATAAGGGAGGGGGAGTACTCAACCACAAGAAATTAGTAGCTGGGTCAATATGGCACCTCCAAGACTATAGTCAGCTAGGCCTCTGTGTAGTCCTGGCTGCCATAGGAGTGGGATGACTCTAGAATATTAAGGTTCATTTCTGCTGTGTCTTCTCTGTTTCTATTATCTCGGCTTGACCTTCAGTGCCTGGTGTAGTATTTCTCCTGGGAACTGAAGCCCGTTCTTTTGGCAGGCTTCTACCTGGCCCCTCATTGGCCCTGGGCCATCAGGGGGGTCTCTTTGAGTAATGTATAACTGCTCACTTTGCACACTTTTATTCAGTTCTAACATGAAATGGTTAAGATACCTGCATACTTTCAATTGTCTCAATAAGCTTTACTTCTTTGAAAGAAAGTCGTTGGAAACTGATTGCTGCAGGAGTCTGACAACTATCCTACTGTCCCGGCCCGGGGCGGGCCGAGCCCCACCCCCGAGCGGGGACGGCGCTGGAGCGGCCGCCCCCCCCCACGAGCCCCCGAAACGCACCTGGAGCCCCGGCCTGGGGCGAAGAGGGAGAGGCCGGGAGGCTGGCGGAGAAGGCCCCGGCGGAGACGGGCGCAGCAGCGACGGGAGAAGGAGAGAGACGACCGGGGAGAGCTCGGACGAGCCCGCGCAGCCCACGAGCAGCGGGGGCGGGGTCCGGAAGCGGGAAGGAGAGCCGGGGGCCGACAGGACAGGCGGGCCAAGGCGGGGCCGCAGGAGGACGGGCGGGAGGCACAGGGGCGGTCTTGGCATCCTGGGTTTTAGGTGGGGGCGGAGCCAGAGGGCAGACGGAGTCCGGAGGTTGGCGGGGGTAATAAAAGGAAGGTGAAGGACAGCAACCGGGGAGGAAGAAATCTGGACTGGCTGGGGAAAGGAGGGAGTGCTGAGAGAGAGAGAGAGAGAAAAAAACTCCCCCCTGAAGCCCTACAGGTGTGCTGGAGGCCAGGTGCCAGAGTGGGCCGTGGGGAAGTGAGGGAACTTGCCCACCGGACCCATCATCTGAGGTTGCTTACGCCCAACCCCTTTAAGGGCCTCGCCAACACACGACTCCGTGTACCTCTTCCCCAAGGTGAGAGCAGGCGGACAGGAGCGCCAGCGGCCACGGCCACCAGAGATATGTCGCTCCCCTGCGCTAAGGAGCGTGACTCCCACATAAAGAGACAAGGGTGTACAGTCCCTATGCAATCCTCAGCATGGCAACTGCACGCAAATACAGGGCCTTAATGACTATATATTTGTGAGAGCCATAAGATCAACCGAAATAACACAACACAATCTGCAAGCGTCCCCCCCTTTTCCAGCATGTTTCACCACCTTTTCCATCATGGCTCCTGCCCTGAAGAGGTGAGGAGAGCCCCCCCATCTCGAAGATCTTCAGGTGGTGCTGCAAGGCCTACCTGTTTGCCAGGGCTTTGGACGGGGTTGAATAGCAGGCATATTTAAAGAGAGGGAGAGATTTGGGGGTTGCTATTTCGTTTTGTTTTTTTAACCAAAAATGGTTTTAGCAGGAACTCATTAGCATAATAGACCACACCCATCAGCAGAAACTCATTAGCATATTAGGCCACACCCCCATGTTCCCAGAAGTGTGGTCATCCAGCCACACTCACCTTTTGCTTCTTATTCTGTTTGCCTTGCTTGTTGTGAAAACCCAGGGCTTTTTTTTGTTGCAGGAACTCCTTTGCATGTTAGGCTACACAGCCCTAATGTAGCCAATCCTAATGAGTTTCTGCTGTTGGGTGTGGCCTATTATGCTAATGAGTTCCTGCTGGGCGTGGCCATCTTGGGAGCCAGCCGGAACTCCGTTCCTGTGCGTTCCTGCCCAAAAATAGCCCTGGTTTTAGCTATTGTAAGCCATCTCGAACCACAAGGAAAAGCGGGATACAAATGTCTCGATAAAGGAGTAAATCGATCCGATTCTGAAGAAATCAAAAGCAGGCACCGTCCTGAGCTATATTTTGATTAGTCTCAATAAAGAGGCGGTTTGCGGATTGTGCTTCTGCATATATATTTTTTTAGTAACACATGTACCTGGAACCCATATAAAAATACAGAGCATTGTTATTATTTAAAGAGCAAGAGTCCCAGTAGCCCCCTGAAAACTAACGAAATATGTGGCTGGGGATGCGCTTTCGTGAGTCGCTGCTCACTTTTCACAAATTTTTGTTAGTCTTTAAGGTGCTGCTGGACTCTTGTTCTTTTTTTACTGCTACAGACAGGCTAATGCGGCTACCCATCATGGTCTTATTTGAACTCATCCTTCAGATCCCACTGAAATTGGTGGCTTTTTAAATCCTCATCTTTGGCTCACGGGGCTGAGAGGGTGACTTGACCTTACCCCGAGAGTTTACTTTTGTGGCTCTGTTAAGTGGTAAGCACACTAACCCCAGAAATTGATTTGGGTAATAACTGGGGCTGCTCAACAAAGAGAATTGAATGAATGAAGGCCCTTGTTTGTGCCAGGGTTTGGAAAGCTTGGATGAAACCCTTGTTTATTTGCACAGAGCATCTCTTTGGCCTCCCCGGGGCAAAGGTACCGTCAGTGACATGAGTGATCTAAGTAAACAGCTATGTGACCGATGGCATTAGCCTCTTGGTATCGGAGGACAGATCTGACGCCTTTGTCCCTTTGTGGAATATGCGGCTCTTTGTACCCATGACATAGCAATTCAATACAACTGAACATGCAAAATGTCAGCGTTAACCCTTCCATTCCACCTTTCCCTCCTAAGACTGATTCTGGGGTTGGGGGGG